>FR989919.1:967500-2368759 GCA_905404115.1 Pheosia gnoma | reverse complement strand
TTTTTAGGTTAGCAATTGGCTACAAAAAGAGCAATGTTTGCCAGTGTAGAGTATTTCTTGATAATTGCTATTGATATATTTTAATTATACCTCATAATAGATGCTTTTCTTTTTCTTCTTTTGTTCAATCGGCGACAAAATAGAGCATTTTTTTGCCAGTATGGAGTATTTCTTGATAATTGCTATATTATTTGAATTACCCCTGATAGTAATAATGATGTCAGTGCCGATGATGAAGATGAAATGAACCTTCTAGGGTAGGGGATTTATTTTATCATCATCATCGTCACTCCTCACTGATGTTTTAAAGCAACGCTTAAGATGTTTTACACGATATTAAAAATGGCACAATAATATATCCGATTGAAACCTAAAAAAAAGATACTCGCCGGAAACCGGTAAAGAAGCCGGTGTCGATTTTGCAGCTCGTCAGGATCCACATCGATACCGGTTTTTTGAGTAACCTATAAAATATCGATTTTGATTTGTTAATAAAACTCCTCTGGTCTGAATTTGGGATTGACGGTAAACCCCTTTATTTATAGAAAACTACAATCCATTCAGAACTTTTAAATAAAATACTCATCATCTAAAAATTGTTTTGTAAAGCCAGTGTAATTGGATTCAATTCTGGATTTTACTGTACGTCAAGTGCGAGATTACTCGAAGCTAACCGTATACTTTATAGTCTACTGTATTTAGACAATTTTTATGGAGAATTGAAAGTATTAAATACCGTCCGCTGGAGGCGCTGTTCAATTCTTCATACAAAATGTCTTAATACGGTAGACTATAAACTATACAGTTAGCTTACGAATGATCTCGCACTTGACGTACTGATTCGATCACGCGGAATCGACCACACGACAAAACCAAACACTCATGCTCGACTAATACCTACCCAGCTGATCATAGCACAATGACTTTTAACTTCCTCGTGTTGGTATCCGTATATAGTGCTAGATCTAGTTAGAGTGTATGGTGCCGCATACCTAGCCCCATAGATAGTCCGCTAGCCCGTTTAACTAGACTAAATGCTCGTGCTAGGAGCGGGCTCACGTTAATAACAAATTCCATAAATCAATCATTCAATATCGTCTATATAATGATTCGTCAATATCAGTTCGAATTTAGAATCAGTGACCTATTTAAAGGTATATAAGGTGTAACAATAATAGTGTAAAATGTGTTAACAGGGCCAGGGCAGGTTATAAATATAACATGTGAAGTCATCTGGGTGTTTTCAAGTCGAGAGTGAACAGGTACCTTCTAGGCAAGTATGCTCCATCGTAGATCTCATCGTCACTTACCATCAGGTGAGATCGAGATCAAATACTTGCCTATAGAGTAATAAAAAAAAAGAAAAATCATTCTCAAAAAAATATATTTAAAATGACAACCTGTACTGAGCGCACGGCCGTAAGCTACTGGTTCGCCTTGTTTAAAAAAAAACAAACATCATTCACACAATTATTTTATACATCAACGTGATCCATATAACTTACTGATTTATCTGATAAAATATTTTACACTACTTTTGTTAAACCATATAGCACAACTTCTTTAACGGTTAGATGAAAATAAGGAAATGGATCACGTGCTCTGCAATAAATGGCTTTTTTAAACCACTCACCACAAGCATCAACGCGGTCAACAGCGTGGTGAACTTCCTGCCCCATCTATCAGCCAGGTCCCCCACCAGGAACCCGCAGAATATCGGCGGCAGGAAGGTGATGGCGGCCATCCAGGAGATGGTCTCATCGCTGATGGGCTCCGGGGCGGGGCCGTCGGGGGACTGGAGGATGGGCGTCATTGGGGACTGCCAGCCCATTAGCATGCCGAAGTTGAGCGCTGGGATGGTCACTGGAACAAAGATAAGCAGCGAATAAGTAGGACATTGTTGACGAACCTATACGGCACATTTGTAGTTTTTTTAATTGAATAATTGAGAGAGAACACAGCCCCGACACTACCCACCACCTGTTTTTACCCTTGAGACCCTATGGACCAGGGGTTCCCAAACTTATTTTGTCTACTGCCCACTTTGAGAATGAATTATTTTTTAGCGCCCCCATTTTTTCATCTACTTAAAAACCACTATAACTTCAAATTAAATTAATTATTGTAAGCCTCTACACAATGCCCCCATTTTTTTTCTGGGTCTCTTACCGCCCCCCTTTAGGCCTACAGCGCCCACAAGGGGGCGTTATCGCCCACTTTGGGAAAGGCTGCTATAGACCGCACAATTAAGCACTAGGTAATACCTATCAAAGGTTACGTTTGAAACGTAAAGTGGTCCTGCAAGCCAAGCGATAGATCGAAGTATGCGAAAATGACCTTTATATAAAGAAAATGTACAATAATTATGTGTTATTATATAAATAACACGGAAACATTTCAAGGCAATTAAATTGTTATTTAATATTTATTTGTACCCAACTACTTTACTAACTTATATAGTGGGTACATAAGTATACTTAATAAAGATCTGTATGTACTTATTTCTAACGTGACAGTACAATACTCAGTACTCACAACATTCATGAAAACATAAACGGCTGTCTGTAGATTCTGTATTACAAAAGTTACGGCGGGTACTTGTTGGGGCGAGGTATTCATAAATCTTCATGAAAGATATATTTTAATTTGTACCTACCTAGACTGCAAAACATAGAAATTGAAAGAAAATGCTTTTTTCGGATATTATCGCGTTTATTTTATGTTTTTACGTTCCCGACGTTTCGGCTGCTTTACAGCAACCATGGTTTAGAGCGTTGAAGTGGATGACGTCCTAATGTCATACTTTGAACTGGGGTACCCTCATATTTAGTTGTTGCTCGCGGTCCGATCTACGCAGGTGCTCACAATGTCTTGAGGTCTTGCAATGGTGCGCTTGGTTTTGGATTTAATTACATCAATTACTGGATACCAAGTAAAGTTGTTGTAAAGCAGCCGAAACGTCGGCAACGTAAAAACATAAAATAACGCGAAAAAATAGTTTTATTTCAATGTGTAGTATTCGCGTCAATATAAGAAATCAATAAACATAGTAATGTTAGCGCGGCGTCGTCTATTAGTAACTCAAAGGTGGCGTCAAAATGCCAATCGAATTTAAATTCAATGGTTTGAAATCAATTCGCATTTTACAATGATACATAACAATTGTAAGACGAATGAATTGGACGTCGTTGTATCGCCGTGTTCGACATATTGGTACCTACGTAATGTTATCGATAAAAAACTAATAAAATATTTATGACATTCGTTATTTCGACGCGTGTACGCATTCGCTATGTACCAATAGGAAGGCACTGTTTTGAGATTCGATATTCAAATTAAAAAAAAAAGATTTTCGTAATTCGAATGCTGTTGATTGTTTAACATTACCCTGGCAATAATCACCAAAGGATTCCCAATACTTTACTTAACAGATATAGATTATTTACACTTTAACCACAGCCTTGCAAGAGATAGAGTTACGCGATAAAAAGAGAAGCGCATAGTTACATAATAATAATAAAAAAAACGCATAATTTGCAGGGGTGTGCGAGCTGAAATGCGCTTTATTGCTTTGTAGCAAGAGTCGCGTTTTATTTAAATTCTTTGCGGAGTGAAATATCTGTTCGTGAGAACTATTAGATAATCTGTGTAACCACAATACAAGCGTTGCTTAGTTTGGGACTAACAGGTGGTACGACGTTTGTCTGGCGATGTTTATTTATGTATTTTTTTTATTAATAAATTCATTCGTAGATTTCAAAGTCTAATCAATGCACGACAAAAAGATAAACGAACGAGGAGATACTCTACATTACTAAAGGTCTTAACAACCACAGAGCAGACCCTGAATTACCTACTATTGCCACATAACTAGGTAATGTGTAGCAATTTATTATTGCATATTTTTTTTGTTTAGTGTTTATAAATTGAAATAAAACTATTTTTAAGGATTCTATAGCGTTAATTTTTTGTTTTTACGTTCCCGACGTTTCGGCTGTTTTACAGCAACCATGGTCATGGGAGGACTGAGGTGGTTGACGTCCTGGTGTCATAGTTTGATGGGGGTACCCTCATAACGTCGGGAACGTAAAAACTAAAAATAAACGCGATAGAATCCTTAAAAATAGTTTTATTTCAATGTGTAGTATTCGCGTAAATATAAGAAATCAATAGTGCTTATAAATCTAATTTATAAACACTAATAAAAAAAAACTTCACGATCCACAAGAACGTCCCGCATTGACTTCTTATAAAGTTGGTTGCCTTGTTTAGACACAACGAATGTAGGTAACTTTTTAACCTACGAACATTCAACAACATGTCACAGACCTCTCACCGAAAAACTCATCGCGTAAACAAAGTTATTGTTTGCGATCTGCGACACGGCTGCTACCTACATGACATGATAAACCGCGTGCAAATGTTTTGTTAAGCGATTTCTCAGAAATTGCACAGGTGTGTGGTGTGTCTACTACGGCGAAAGGTTTCATTAAAATGTGTTTGTTTATGGGTCATACGAAGTAAATTAACAGACGGATTGTCGCAAACAATATTTGTGAGGTACCTATGACAAGCCAAGTTTTGTAGGCAACAAATCAAATTAATTTATTCATTAGACGCTACCTTCGTGCATTTTATTTTATATTACTTCTTAACTTAACGAATTAAATATTTAATTTGCATGTGCTATGTATACCAATCGGTTTAGTTTATTGTGTTTCAGTAATGATGTTTGCGACACTCCATCTGTTTTATTTCTGCGTCTGAGATTCTTGCGATCAATGTTCGAATATTAATTCTATTTTTGACCGCGTTCCGTTCGATTATTCTACTTGTCGATTTCGAATGTATAAGTTGAACCACGGATCATCATAACTGATCCGTGAGTTGAACGAACTATTTGACAGACCTTTACTTAATGAAGTAACTTCGTATTTATTATCAAGCCATGACGACAATTATAGGTGTCGGCAAAACGCACAGATTATATTAGGTGTAAGAATAATATTGTGAATTACTTTAACAGGGCCAACAGTAGGCTATAAAGATAACATTCCCAAAGAAATCTGAGCGCACGGCCAAACGTTCTGCTCTCCGGTACTCCGAGTTTAAAAAAAAATACAAGTTTATTTTATACATCAATGTGATCCATATAACTTATTGATTAATCGGTTAAAATCTTTTACACAATATTTTTAATATACCTTATATAGCATAACTTCGATTAGGTATAAAACGAAATTAAAATCAATTTTCTCCGCCATCGTCTTAAGAGAACTTTAATTAGCACATCTAATCTTTGACATTGCTTATCTATCATCGTTAGAGTGATCTGTTATCTGTGCCACGAGCCCGCCATTCTGCTCCAATCAATATGTAACAATGTCTGGTTGTATCAAGTTTAAACGAGGTCAGACGGGTGTGTTTCCTGATGCGCTGGAACTTCAAATAAGAAGTTCAATATTTAACAGATTTGAAATCTAATATACCAGCCCTATTAATGTCCCACTGTTGGGCACGGGCCTCCCCTCAATGCGAGGGGGATTAGGCGATAGTCCACCACGCTGGCCCAGTGCGGGTTGGCGGACTGCACACGTCTTTCGAGGGGTTCTCTCAGACATGCAGGTTTCCTCGCGAGGTTTTCCTTCACCGTTTAGCAAGTGATAATCATGGTTGAAAATGAGATTCGCACATAAAGTTTATAAATCCCAGAGGTGCGAGCCGGCGTTTGAACCTGCGTCCCTCGTTACCGAGGCAAGCGTTATAGCAACTTGGCTATCACTGCTTTTTTATTTTGATATCTACTAATGGGAAAATAAGGGTTTCGAGTAGATCTCTGCCTACCCATTTCTGTAGTAGAGTCGTTATTGTATAGATAGACAGAGCTGTATTCAACCTATCGAGGGCCATGGACACTGTTTTTTTTTAAATATAATATTACAAAAGTAATTTGCAAACGTGGGAACCATGTAGCTATTAACTTGTTGAACCAGTTGCTAAAGTGTGCCTAGCTGTTCCTACATTGTTCTCACATACCCATAAGGCCTCAGCCTCGAATTTAGCGGGCAGCGGGGCTGCGGCGGCGGCGGCGGCGCGGGAGCGGCAGGATCTTATGCGTAAAATCAAATGGACCGGTTCTCGAAAACAGCGGCGCGGCAGCGGCGCGGGGCGGCAAACGAGCGCCGCTCCCGCGCCGCCGCCGCTGCCGCCCCGCTGCCCGCTAAATTCGAGGCTGAGGCCTAACAATGTACTGCTCAAAAATGAAACGGATCTTTTTAACAAGAGCAACCATGGAGCTTCTTGCCCGTTCTTCTCAATAGGAACGGCATTCCGAACGGTGGTAAAGTTGTAGCGCTTTGTAACTATTCTGACGATTCATAAGTACAGTACTTAATGGTTTACATGAATAAAAAATATTCTGATTCTGATATCATTATTGTAAAAAAAAGAATATTCAACACGACATCCGATGTTTTATTCATAATAAGTTATTTATCATTCCGAACACATGAATTGATAGTGAAAGATGGAATCATTAACTATGTTTTTTTACGACTGTCACAACTTCCGGTCGCTCACAGAACTCCTATTGTCGGATGTCATTAACTTTTTATTTATTTTGGTGACAAAGTCGTTGCTATTGTTAAGTCTTATGTAACGGTTATGGTAGACGATGAAAACTCCAAACAATTTTTATAATGACGACATTATTTCCCATTCAAGCAGCCACGACTTAGCTTGCGTCGGTAGCGAAGATCACAGGTTAAAACCCCGGCGGCGATTTCTCAATTTCAAGCGAGAATCTCATTTTCAACCACGATTATCACTTGCTTAACGATGACGGAAAACATCGTGAGGAAACCTGCATGTCTGAGAGAACCCCTCGAAAGACGTGTGCAGTCCGCCAACCCGCACTGGGCCAGCGTCTTTGGACTACAACCTAATCCCCCTCACATTGATAGCAGGCCCGCGCCCAGCACTGAGACATTATATATAAAATAATTTAAATCTTAGTCGTCTGTTCAGATATATCAGCACTCGCGATAAAACGGCTCAGCCTCTCTAATGTCGAGGTTGTCACGAAGATTCTCGTTATCTCGTGGCACGCATGATTCCAACTACACTGTATCGCTTCTATTAATAACGGGCTGCGGATATTAATTAATTTTGTCTTTATATCGTTTCGCGTACGCGACGCACTGTATCCTTGGTTCCGATGAGGCTGACAAGGAGAGCTGGAGTGACATTGACCCACAGAACCACACTTGCAAGTCCAATGTTATCATTTATATTTGAGTAAATTGGTCTCGTCTATATTTCTTTCTTTAGAGGCAGTGACTAGCTCAAGGTTTCCACAGGAGGCACGGCCTGGACTTGGGCTTTTAATGTGAGGGGAGGGGAAGACGCTCCTGTTGATCACGGAGGGGACTCTTCGAATCGGGTGACTTAGGGAAGAGGGGTGAGGTCGGCGTTTGTTGGAGTGTGTATGTGAGTGGGTCGATGTGAGTCGATTTAGTCTCCTCCAGTCCGCTAAGCCTAGTAAAGATAAGAAAATCTGGTGATAAAGCTAACTAGCGTATGCAGACCAACCTCTCATATATCTGTGAGACCAACATAGCCCTATTAGTATCGGGAGCAAGAAAACCCAGTTTGTTATATCAACTTGTTATATGAAGGGTTTACATCCCTACCTCTGCGGAGAGACAACAAATTATAATGCATTTGAACTTGTTTAACCCTACCACGTGTGCTAAAACACGTTCCTCCGTGGGCTTCGAGAAGGCAGGCGGGCGGTGACGCATGCGCAAGTTGTAAACTCAAATTCTTAATCATAGGGCTACCGATCTCCTTGGTAGATAACTTAATATCCCTTCCATTTCAGGTACCTACCTATTCTGTGTTAAAGCCTTCTACTCGTAATGTCTATGGATTGTAGTTTTTATGTTCTCGATCACGGTGAGAGTATTAATAATGATAATTATATCAGCTCTTAACAATATAAACAACAACAACGGTAGTAGAAAACAAATAGACTACACAAGAACGAGAGGTTAAATCATGAATTACGTCTGCATCGTTGCAAACAGGAGACCATTGCATCATTTCCCTAAATTAGGTACCTAGTGATTAGATTGAATCCCTAAACCCAAAGCACGAAAGCAACACGTTACAAAAAATGTAATGACGTTAAAAATGTAATGACTATCATGAACTAGCGGACATGACCAATCATGTTTTTAAAAGTGAAAGGTTGCTATTGAACTGGGCCTACATAAATAATCCTTTCACAACGACAGTTCACTACAGTTCGATAAGAATCTTGTTTAGAGCAGCCAAGGGAAAACGGCATTGCCCTCATAGCAATCTTATCGGTTCTTCACAAAACCATTTCAAGACTTCGCTTTTGATAAAGTTGTTTCAAATCTCCTAGCTTCTTCGCTACGCCCTTATAAGGGACCCTAAAGATACAACAATAACAGACAAACTTTCAACTAACCATTGGGGAATTAAAATTGAAATTAAAATACATCCTAATTTCAATAGGGAAGATGGCTGGGTGCTACCAGCGGCTTGGGATCCAGTAATTAATATAATTAAATCCAAAACCAAGCGCAGCACTGCAAGACCTCAAGACACTGTGAGCACTTTCTGCGTAGATCGGATCGCAAACAACAACTAAATATAAGAGTACCCCAGTTCAAACTATGTCACTAGGACATCAAACACCTCAGTCCTCCTGTGACCATGGTTGCTGTAAAGCAGACGAAACGTCGGGAACGTGAAAGACATACAATAATCGCGATAAAATCCGTAAAATTCGTTGTATTTAAATGACCATAGCGCACGCTTAATAATAGACTGACCAATTAGAGTTTAAGCCCAAAGTGAGATAAGCACACAGATAGATTTATTCCAACGTTATCTATCTACCAATCTCAGAATTTTTACGATATCTTATTCCTAGACTGAGTTACGAATATGTTGTCTTTTTTACTTATACAAATTTTGACAAAACTTTTAACATGAAAGTGACATAAATCATAATGCGTCTGAGATTGCGACAGTCAACTCGCGGTGCTTTTATATTATAGTGACCCATTCATGTTTCTGAACTTAAAAATCAATACAACATAAAAATAATATGTTATTATTTTATCAAGTATAGACTTATAACATAAAAGAGAAAGGGTTTTAGTGAAATGTTTAATAAAATACAGACATATAACAAAAAGTGTCATCACTAGTACAGAAATATATCATTGATTTTATTCATAAACAGACGTATCTCAGGGACAACATTTTAAAAGCTATAAATAATTATAAAATTTCTTCAAAATTACATTTTAGTATCAATAATTACTTAATCAAGTATTCTTACAATACATCATTTATTATTATTCCGCTATTTTCATTGAGATATAAGTAATAATGTCAGACAAGTTGTAAATGACAAAACGTTTTTGCGATTTCCCAACAAACAGCTTTTTTGAGTTAGGTCAGTCTATTATTAAGCGTGCGATAGGTAAGATCGGTTTCGTTGGTATCGTCTACTATCCATCACCATGTTGTAGCTGTAGCTACAGATGTTGTAAGATGTTACTGTTTGTATTTCTTTCTTTCTTATGTGAAATTATTATTATTATTAATTTTTTTTTATATTTTTAAGTTCTTTTGTTTATTTTTATATTTTTTCTTTTTGCGTTCACCTACGGTTACGACTTTATATAATACTGTTAAATAGTACCCAGTAGGATGTCCGTGACATCACTAAACGGCTTCCACGGAAGACCAGCGCTGGTTGTTCGCACAACCAGCATACGCTGAGTGGAGGCCGATTTGTGACAAGCATTTGAGCGTCTACCTGAGGTGATGCTCAAAGATGGGTTGTGTTGTGTGTAGTGTTCGGTTGTATTTGTCACAAATAAATGTTTTTTCTTTCTTTCTTTCTTTCTTTGATTTATGAGGTTAGCAAACGAACCCTGAGTTGTTGGCCCACCCCAAATGGGTTTACAATTAATTTACGAGAAGTAATACCTTAATCCATCAATTCTCAACACCGTAGTACGACTAAGTCAGTAAGCAGTTTGGTTCAAGTGTATAACGCGGCAATTAGAAGGTGCGCCAGGTCGTTGAGTTTATAAACATCTCGCGTGCAGAATGCGACGGCCATCGTGCGCCTGCGCTGGATTGATCTGTGACGTCACCACTATTGTAACAATCCCTGTCATGAGTAGATCGATACGTCTTGTAAAGGGCACTTGATAAGGAAAGTGGACCGAATAACTAAAACATGCAAGTACCTGCTAATCTCTTTCCTATGTCATATATATCTTACCAGCAGTTACTCTTCTTTCAATATTCCATCACATTTGCCGTCTCACGTGATCATGCTTCCTAGATATACAAACTCATTCAAGGTCACATTCCGTAACACCTACTTCTCATTCTATCATAATTACATTCGTCTTATCCACATCAATGTTCATTCCTTTCTTCTTCTTCATCTTTTCTTCTTCTTGCAACTTTGTTGCAGACAACGCCAGTAGCACTTGGTCGTCAGCATACGAACAGAAGATACTTGACATGAAACTCTTCCATTCTCAGGCCACATACCACCTCTTTCAAATATGTCAGACAGCTGTCCATATAGAGGTTAAAAGCTATAGAGACGCAACTTATCTCTGGCTAACACCCTTCGAGATGTTAAACCAGTCTGAGCACGCCCAATTACCCAGATAAAGGATTTTGAGTTCTAATAACGATACTTTAGAGTCCTTAATAGGCGTTTGGCAACCCCATATGTTGATGACAGCGTCACAGTTCATCTGTCGGCACTCGATCATGGCCTTCTCAAATCTCATATTTTCGAAGTCAATTAAAAAGAAATTGTTTGCAAAAATCACAGTTTTTTTTTATCGACTATAGTAATTCACAAAATGGTTGCAAATGAGGCCTAAAGAAGCGCTGGAATAAAGGCTTGTTGTTTATCCTTTCTGTATCAGAATTTTAATGTTACACATCCACATGTGTTATAGATAAAGTGTTATGCTAACTCACCCATGGTGGCCATAAGGAACTGGTTGGCGATCCCTCCATCCTTGAACCGCGCCAGCCACCGCGCCGGCGGCAGAGCGTCGAGCATCCTGCGCGCGCGCCGCTTCCGGTCTCGGACCCACGTGACGCACTCAATGACGCATTTTGGGCAAGGATTTCTGTGAACAATTAATAATATAAGTTGTGTAATATAAGTAGTCAAAAACACCAAACATTTGATCCCAAACTCAACAATAATCAGCGATCATAAAAATCGGCCCACCCGTTCTCGACTTATAAATAATGTAACTAACACGACTTTGTTTGATATATATAGATTAAGTACTTCATCTTATAACAATGATTCTAGATTATAGTCGCATAGGACGTTTACCACTAATACCACACAATGTGATCTAAAGCCTGGGCTACCAAGGTCTACCGTGTGACGCCATCGCCATTCACCTCTAATAGGTCACTAATTAGAATTATTGATTTGTTATCCGTACCTATGTCCCTGATTTTGAAAATAACAGCGACAGCCAAGTTGGCAGTACGTTTGCCTCGGTAACGAGGGTCGCAGGTTCAAACGCCGGCCCGCACCTTTGGGATTTCTAGATTTTGTGTGCGAATCTAATTTTCAACAATGATTATCACTTGCTAAAAGGTGAAGGAAAACATCGTGAGGAAACCTGCATGTCTGAGAGAACCCCTCGAAAGATGTGTGAAGTCCGCCAACCCGCACTGTGCCAGCGTGGTGGACTATGGCCTCGCATTGAGGGGAGGCCCGTGCCCAGCAGTGGGACATTAAAAAGGGCTGGCATTATAATTATTTACGGCGATCCTCGTTACCGAGCCACGCGTTCTACCAACTTGGCTATCACTGCTTGGATCATATAGACCTAGATATTACTGTATAAATCTCAGTCATTAGTCACATTGTTCGCACGCGCAATGCATTCTCCCAGCACGTACGAGTGCCTATACATAACAGTGATACCTTCGTTTATACAGTATAGTTATACAGTATGTTTTTGATAACAACATCACTGCTAGCTGACATGAGTCTTAATAGGTAATAATTAGAAATGATGTGTGAATCGTCGTCGTAAAAAGAAACTATATAATAATTTTTGGGGTCGAGTCACCTTCGTCCGTAGGAGAATTAAGTACCCTCGAGATACCCTACACGTGACCCTGGGTGGTGCCAACTAGGTGACAACTCTACTGGTGGTAGGCTTCGGCCGTGGTTAGTCACCACCCACTGAACAAAGCCATGTCGCCAAGCGGCCTAGGCGTGTTCCGGCATGATGTTCGGTGTTGCCATTCATGGATGGCGGGTCAGATCAGCTGCGCTGCATGTGTCTAGTGAATCTAGCGTCTCGATCTACTGCCGCCTTCCTACCTAGGCAAGTATGCTCCATCGTAGATCTCATCGTCACTTACCATCAGGTGAGATCGAGATCAAATACTTGCCTATAATGTATAAAAAAAAAGAATATGTCCTTAGACAAACACACGAACAGGGGCCCAATTCTGCAAAATTAAATAAAATGTCAAACGATTGCCATTCCAGCGACACACTATTGAGGTTCCATTACGACTGTGTTAGATGGGCTATTCTGCTAAAACTTATGTCGTCTCATTTTAGTGTCAATGGTTGTGTGTTAGTATATAATGGTAGACTGCTAGAAACGTCAGATTATATTGATACACGACTGAAGTACAGAATACGAAATAGTTAAATGGCAGTTGAAAGGCTGGTCAGTGGAAAGCCGCTGGTCTTGAAAAACTAGTAGACTACCAAATGTCTAAAATCATTCAATCAACACGCTATCCACACACCACTGAAGCGTTTATAAATTGGCAGAATTGAGCCCCAGCTATGCGGTCTAAAATTAAGCAACGCTTGTATTATGGGTACCGTACCCATAATACAAGCGTTGCTGCATGCATATACAACGGATCCATAAATTATTTTGATCCCACTAAAAGACAATGACTCATCTCTCAACACTATGATAAAAATCTACAAGGAAATGTTTTTGACCAACCACGCACGTACAGGAAGGTACAGTGTTTGACTACCTACATCCATTGATGTGCATGTCTACATTTCAAATTATTTTCCTTGTTAGACAAAAATATGTGTTTACTTCCTAATACAGAGCTCAGTTTAGACGGAAACATCTTAATCAACATGCCAGCAGCCAACAGGTAGGCAAAGATTAATATTATACATAATGACGTAAGCATTTATTTCATGAATTTCAGCAATATGGGAGTGAACAGAATACTCTACTTGGTTTCCCTGAAAATGGTGAGGACTCTTGTGAGCGGTCATTTTGCCAACGTATGGCGTATTGACAGCGACTGCAGGTAGTGCCTAGTAGCAATTCCTAACGTTATCGTATCGTCATCGAAAAAGTGTGTTTACTAATTCAACGTAAAAATATTGTTGTATAGATCGTGAAACGGGGCTGAAAAATATATAGCAGTAGGATCATCTATTCAAAAATAAGTGACTTATTTTTTGTATGTTTACAATCAGCTACAAAGGGGACGGACACAGCCCACAGTTTTTTTTTACTATTATTTTGTTTTTATCACACATATGTCAACGTAGAGAACTATCATTTTTGCCATTCATTCTCAGATTATTGTTTTATTATAAACAAAAGAATTGGAAACGAGTTGGATAAACCGCGCGCAATATTTGTCGATCAATAAAAATTGAACGATAATGGATGTTAATGAATGAGCTATCATCGAATGATTTATCGTTGTCTCGTTCAGCTGCATTGGACAACGAGTGAGAATTGTTCAGTTGATTTACTTTGAACCGGATTTTTCTGCTTGTCTAGGGGTGCCTTTAATAAATAATCATAATAAATATCGCCATACAAACACACCAACTATACGGTCCCACATTAAGCAACGCTTGTGTTATGGGTACCGTACAATGGACTGCGGGCGAACCCAGTATATAATACGTATATAGATATTAAACATCCATGACTCGGGTACAAACATTCGTGCTCATCACACAAAGCTTGTCCCTACCAGGATTCGAACACGGGACCCTCGGCGCAGAAAGCAGAGTCACTACCAACTGCGCTAATCACCTGTATGTTTACACCAATTTGACACGTGAATAGAGAATCTCGTATACCTACACATTGCGGGCATGACCAATGACTGAAGTAATATCGTAGACGGCGTGGTAGTCCTAACGCAATATTATTTAAAGTTCCAGCTGACAACGTCAACGATCAGAACCAAATCTGCACCTCAAGCATAATCATAACCTTTTTTTTGACCAGCTGCTAAAGTCTACCTAGCCGTTCCTACATTGTTCTCACATACCCATAACAATGTACTGCTCCAAAATGTAACGGATCCTTTTAAAAAGAGCAACCATGGAGTTTCTTGCTCGTTCTTCTCCATAGGAACGGCATTCCGAACGGGTGGTAAAGTTGTAGCTTAGCATTTTGTAACTATTTTGACGATTCATATGTACCGTACTTATGGTTTAAATGAATAAAAAAAATATGTGATTCTGATCCATTTTACGTACCGTTTAGGTAACGTTACGTCTACCATCCCTCTCACACCACAGATTTCATAAATAAGTATGACAGTGACAGCATGTTTTCTCAACGACGTTGCGATTACATTAGGATTGACGAGAGTCCACTCTTAGCACTAGTTTTAGCTTAGTTGGAGGGGCTAATAATATTAACATATTAATAGCACAGCTATCTCTATAAAATGAATAGGAAAAAAAACCGATCGTCGATTTTTTCAATTCGTGGGAATTCACGCAGGTGATGCATACTGACGTTCTTTTTTTGAAATTCTACGAATAAAGGGCAGGGTTTGGTGAATGCAGGCAGGTACTGGTTATCTGGACCGGTTAAGTGACGTCATTGCTTCTTAGCCCTATGTAAATAGAGGTCCGTTCAGTTCGCTCTGCTAAACCGACCGGGTGGTCCAACCGGTGATGCCAAGTAGGGGCTTTCACTGCTAGATCTAGCGCTTTTTTTGCTCTGTTAGCGCTCAATAAAATTATATAGCGCTTCCTTCCTTCATACTTTATTCCAGCGCTTCACTTATACAGGAGAGCCCATACAGTAGAGCCAGGAAACAGACAAATATTCTAATATTTCCTATTCAGATTGGCTAACAAAATTGAGGTTATTTTTTAATGTGTTCTTTTTTGATAAAACAGACGATCGAATGTAAGTTTTCGGGCGGTTCGGGCGGTTTTTAAACGTTAACTCAGGGCGCTTTTATTAAAGAGTGTTGGCAACACTGGGTCCAACCCGTTCCGTGTTCACGGGAGCAGAGTATAACGAGGCTTATTATGTTCCACCTTATAGTACAGAATGCGGAATACTGCTGAAGAATTTTAATAAATTCGTTGACAAATCTACATATAAAAATTGACTCTACTTAGGTCGTTGTCTATTATTGAATTTGTTATATTTAGCACTAATTATTTTATGAGACCAGGAAAGCAAGAATTTTCGAGGTAGGTATAGTTTTAACATTGACTGACAAACAACGCAAGCCTAAACCTGTGGACCTATTCTATGCTATTCAATCAGCCAATCACTTTTAGCGTACGCCGAGTGCTGTCTGAATATTCTAATGAGTCTATGATTGAAACATGTAATAAATCATAAAACATTTGTTTGACGTCATCAAGCGAACACAATTGTTTGTATTTTCACATCAACTAAATAATATATTTAGAAACAATGACAGCTCGTACGCTTTGTCGTTCCCAAATTCTAAAGTGAGCTTATAAACCGCAGACTTATAAAATAACAATATTATATTGTTTAGTGTCAACTTATTGTTATTCAAATTAACTTATCTCTTATTTTATTTTATTTCTTATTGTTGTTATTAATTGTTATTTAAATTATTTGTTATTGTTATTTCGCTTGGCTTATACTCTATTTGAAATGCGCGTTTGATCACGTTACAGAAACAAGTTTTTTTTTTTGCTATTATCAGAATAGCAATGATTAATGTTTCCGTGTTGAATACCTGCCTACGGGTTGATTTATAATCTCAACAAAAGTATTTATGTTAGGTAGGTATTGTATGGAAGAAAACCAACAATGAATTCGTTGTTTATTAATAAGTTATAACAGCCGGTTTATATCTGTATTAACAAGCTGTGCCCTGTTTCACGACTTACATGTAACTTACTGTTAAGCAGGTAATATAATAATAGTAATATGACGGCCTCTTTAGGGGTCCCACCTAAAGAGCGGCGAGTCGCCACTTGCTAATACTAATTGGATAAAAGCTGATTAGTGCAGGTGTCCGCCATGCTTCCAATATTCCCATCCCATATCCATCCAAACCTCAATCCATAGTCCTAATATATTTCCATATTCTTGCAATAGTTCCTCCGTCTGCTGAGGTCAATTCGCTGTTTATCCTATCATTATCAGCAGTTGACCCCAGCGGGTTGCTAAAATTACATTAAAATTCTCAAAAAGGGCCTCTACGTGTTAGACCCATGTCCCCGCGCAAGCCTTCCAAAGATCTGGGTAAAGCTTGTGGGGAGAGAGACATAATAATAAGATAATTCGACAATTTGTCAACGTAGCTTTGCACAGCATTTATTTTATAGTAAAATCTGACTTAATTGTCGACTTGTCATGACAATTTGACTAGGTATTATGTATTTTACAGGGAAAACTCGATGTAGAATATCGGGTTATCCTGATTGTTTGACATAGTCTCACCTCTGCAATGTTTAATATGTATACACGTCACACTAATATTATAAACTGGCTGCGCCCGGCGGTGTTACCCGCGATAAAAAGTATGAAAAATTAAAACATCTATCCCACGGGAACCATACATTTTACCGGGATAAAAAGTAGCCTATGTG
Organism: Pheosia gnoma; assembly: GCA_905404115.1. NCBI lineage: Eukaryota > Metazoa > Arthropoda > Insecta > Lepidoptera > Notodontidae > Pheosia > Pheosia gnoma. The sequence continues at coordinate 2,351,808 of FR989919.1, read as the reverse complement.
CTATTCCAGACTATAATCTATCTCTGTGCCAAATTTCATCCAGATCCGTTCAGCCGTTCGGGCGTGAAAGAGTAACAAACATCCATCCATCCATCCATCCATCCATCCATCCATCCATCCAAACTTTCACATTTATAATATTAGTATAGATAGTATAGATGTGTGGAATAGCACATAGGCTACATTTTATCCCGGTAAAAAGGACATACGTTTTAATCGCGGGTAACACCGCGGGGCGCAGCTAGTGGATTATAAAGGGTATTGTCAAATGAAACTCTGTAGTGCGGTACATAGTATAAAATTGTTGGTCCATATTCCAATGTACATAGAGATCAAAAAGCAAAATAACTATAACAATATTTCTGTTACACCTTTTCTAGTAACGAAACTATATATCGCAACCAAATATTTTCATCTATCAAAACATTATGAACTAATGACAATTTGTTTTGCTTGTTGACAATTGGCTTTGTTGACAATTTGTCAACATGTCGTAGTCGTGAAATGTTTGCGGTCTGACCTATGCTGAAACTACAACAACTAAATATGAGGGTACCCCAGTTCAAGCTATGACACTAGGACGTCAAACACCTCAGTCCTCCCGTGACCGTGGTTGCTGTAAAGCAGCCGAAACATCGGGAACGTAAAAATATAAAATAAACGCGATGAAATACGTTAAATTTGTTTTATTTCAATGTGTAGTATTAGCGTAAATTTTGGAAATCAAACTCCACCTTATTTTGGCTTGAATTAAATATCATAATTTTTTAAGTCTAGTAATCGGTAATATTATTGTTAAAATTGCCTGGGAAGATTTTTATGCGGTAAGTAATTTAAAACAAAACAACATTACATTAGGAAACCAGTAAGTAGTTTTTAACTATTACAATTTAAGTAAAATAGGCACTTACACACAAGTTTCACGAAAGATCCACTGATTGCTTATGTACACTTCTCAAGGTTTTGTTTGTTGCTATTATTTAAAGGGGCACTTGATTTTCAAAATTATCAATGAATATAATTAGACTATTAAACAAAAGTATGGCAATACAAAACACTTCACAGCACTTGTTGAAATACTCCGAGAAAAATGGTTAATAATTTAAATTAAAAAAAAAATTACAAACTATACAATTTTAAGGAAAAGTTTAATTAATTAAAATTAAAAAATATATTCTTCCCCGGCACTGGAATTGAAATTCGAATTCTATTCTATTCTTCTTTTGAGATTTGAAATTCGAATTCTAAATGTAATATTATCACGTTTTCAACATCGATATTTCAAATATCGAACGTGGTTGCGTGGCGCGTGCGTGTGTCTCGCACATTCTCCGTTCACTGAGATCAACGCTTCGCTTTGGATTTCTTATAACCGATGCAACGTAAACAAAATATATGAAAAATAATATGACTCAGTTTTGTTTGACGACAAGAATTTGTAAAGTAGGTACTCACTAGGGAATAAGGGATAGAGGGATTACCCGTTATGAACCTTAAAGGTAATTCTTGACGTTGGCGCGTAGACGCTGGATGGTTGCGTTTGTCACAGAACACGTAATGAAGAGATTCAAAGATTGAATCGTAAATTTTGTGGTGACTTCTTTATTTGATGTTTTGGTTTGGTTTTGGAAATTAGAAAAGAAATAGGCAATTCGGATGATTTACTGGTTGGTACAAGAATTACGTAATTGGCTATGATTTTTGTCATAGTAAAGAATAGCAACAATTTTGTGATTGTTTTATATTTTTTTTTCAATTTTGTGTTTGTTTTATTATAATTTTGTGTTTTAGTCAGCTTCAGCATCATGTATTCCAGGCGCAGCCGAAGGTGGGAACTAGTTGAAGAATTGCGTCATTGTCACTTTTGACAATTGTATGTTTTACCTCAGAGCACACGAAATTAATATGGGAGTACACAATTTTTATATTGTTTTCATAATGCGAGTAGAATATATAATTATGTGTAGTGTCGAATACAATACCTACCTAGTAATAGGTGCTATAAGTACCATCCTACCTGGACGCCAAGTGCGAGGCAATTTTCGAGCTAACCGTATACTTTATAGTCTACGTATTTACACATATTGTATGGACATTAAAAGTTTGAAATACTGTCCGCTAGAGGCGTTGTTAAATTTGCACTACAATTGTGTCTAAATAAGTAAACTATAAACTGTACAGTTAGCTTACGAATTATCTCGTACTTAACGTTCTGGCGCCAAATATTACAGATCACTATTGAAAGTAAAATATTGACTAGAGATTTGAGTGATAAGGGCGACGCTCTAGAAAGGCAATTCAAGTGTAAAATTTCTTAAAAAAAATAAAACATTTAGTTAGGTATAAACAGTACATAAAAATACCAACATAGCCATCACTGCTGCTATATAAATATAAACCCAACACAAAAATTACCAACATAGATCACTGCTGCTTTAAAGATATAAACCCAAAATAAAAATTACCAACATATCCATCAGTGCTGCTTTAAAGATATAAACCCAACATAAGAATTACCAACATAGCTATCACCGCTTCGTTTTTGTATGTGATGTTAGTTTATAAGTAGGTATTCAGTTTAGGAGCGTATAAATCTACATCTAACTCTATAACAATAGAGCTCTATGCCATGTTTCCGAGCTGGAATTCTGCCGACCTCTTAAGGAGCACACACACAAGTCAAAAGATTAGCTTAAGGGCACTAACACATGTCAAATAAGGCCGCCATGTACTTACAATAGACGGAATCGATCACGATGCTATTGTTTCAATATTACCTACTAGCTGTTACCCGCGACTTCGTCCGCGTGGTATTTAACATTTTTTTTTGTAAAATAAAAGTAGCCTAAGTTATTCCTTGTTACATCAGCTATCTGCCAATGAAAGGCCCGTCAAAATCAGTCCAGCCATTTCAGAGATTATCCGAAACAAACAGACAGACAGACAAAAATTAAAAAAAAATGTTTTGGTATATGTACCGTGTATACATCCAAATGCACATAGTAAAAAGCGGTTATTTTAATATTACAAACAGACACTCCAATTTTATTTATTTGTATAGATACAGGCTGATTCAGAAAGTGTATACTAACTATTGAACCTGCACTTCTGTAGCGCATTTGTAGTCATTACATAATGACAAGTCAGAATCTCAGTCTTTTGGGGTCGAGTCACCTTCGTCCGTAGGAGAATTAAGTACCCTCGAGATACCCTACACGTGACCCTGGGTGGTGCCAACCAGGTGACAACTCTACTGGTGGTAGGCTTCGGCCGTGGCTAGTCACCACCCACTGAACAAAGCCATGTCGCCAAGCGGCCTAGCCGTGTTCCGGCATGATGTTCGGTGTTGCCATTCATGGATGGCGGGTCAGATCAGTTGCGCTGCATGTGCCTAGTGAATGTAGCGTCTCTATCTACTGCCGCCTTCCTACCTAGGCAAGTATGCTCCATCGTAGATCTCATCGTCACTTACCATCAGGTGAGATCGAGATCAAATACTTGCCTATAAAGTAATAAAAAAAAAAAATCGGTCAAATAGCTCATGTAAAATCACAATTGTCATTCTGTTAGTCAATTTAAAAAAAACTCAGTTCCTATGTAAATAGTATGGAAATTGTGACTTCACATAATGATTATAAATGCAACAAATAAGGGCAGATTCAATGGTTAGTATACACTTGCTGAATCATTCTGTATCTATATCGCGATTGTTATCATCTAACTTGGCCGGTTTACGAGCTGTGTCAAAACAGACTGACTCACATAACTGAGCCTTGGCGTTTAGGAATGGTGCGATGACGTAGGAGTTCCATGAAGTAAGAGTTACTATGCGTCTAACAGAAAAAAACAGCCTTCGGAATTAATTTAGTAACAGAAAAGAAACAGTCTTCGGAATTAATTTAGTAACAGAATAAAACAGCCTTTGATATAATAAAGTAACAGAACAGAAAGAGCCTTCGATATAATAAAGTAACAGAATAGAAAGAGCCTTCGGAATTAATTTAGTGATAGAAAAAACAGGCGTCGGACTTAATTTAGTAACAGAAAAAAACAGCCTTCGGAATTAATTTAGTAACAGAAAAAACAGCCTTCGGAATTAATTTAGCAACGGAAAAAAACAGCCTTCGGAATTAATTTAGCAACGGAAAAAAACCAGCATTCGATATAATAAAGTAACTGGATAGAAACAGCCTTCGGAATTCATTTATAACCGAAAAAACAGCCTTCGGAATTAATTTAGTAACAAAAAAAGGCCTCGGAATTAGTAACCTCTTCCTTTTTCAAAGTCGATTAAAATAAAACAAAACAAACAGTTACTAATCCCTGCATTGTTTGCGAGTTGATATTGTTTTTTTTTTCTAGGAAACATAAATTGTCTAATTTGACAGGCCTGTCGTAAGTTAGTGATTTAAAGTCTCATGTACTATTATACATACATGACTGGTAGCTAATTACTAAATTACACACGGTTTGTAGGCAGTGGCACAGTTAACGTACCTACATCATAATTATAAGCGTTTTGGAATTACCTACTAACCTTACCTAGTTTTATCAAATTCGACGACCCAATTGGCACAGCTGGTAGTGGTCCTGTTTTCTTTACGAAGGTTGCCGGGTTTGAGTCCCGGTAGAAGCAAGCTTTGAGTGTTGAGCACGAGAAAATGCGTAAAATAAATGGTTTACCTTTATTAGTGTATCATGTTTTAACAGGTACATCAGTAGGTTTAAAGATAAGATTTCCAAAAAAGTCATCAAATTATTATGGCCAAGCTAAGTAAGGTTGTAAACCTAGGTAAGGTTTGCCTTGGTTAAAAAAACAATCATTAGTTTTACACACAGATCATGATAGATATGCCGTGCGGTTCAAAATGTATGGGAACTCGCTGTCTCCGTTTTGTTCCCCACCACTCGCCGCAAAACAAATGCAATTCCATAAAACCAACCAATACGAAGTCTCGTCGGCGCGCGCTGCGTCGTCGCCGTATACAGCGGCCGTACCACGCGACGCACCAGTTTATTTAAAGTATCGTTAGACGATCTGTCCATTGCCTCGTACATTCACCCAGTAGCGAACATAGGTGGTACTTAAAGAGCCATGTATTTTCTACAAAAAATAAAAAGTCGTTGTGCTACATAAAAACTAAAATAACATAATAAAGGCATCAAATATTTTTTGATTTGTTGTTTTTAATGATTTTAAAGACGAATAAATAAAATACTTAATACTGGCTGGTGAAATGAGATTCCATCTTTCGCGTAGTTCACTTTGCTGCTAGTATTTTTGCACACAACCACGGAATAACACAGCATTTTAAAAAAAGTTAGAGCTCCGATACCGACGTGCAGTTGCAGTCGACTGACGGCGAAAACTCTATGTTAGCCTAATTTTGGCCAATTGTGTGCGCAAGCCCACCGCTTTCATAACATATCTCCTCTCATATATCTGTGGTTTTACAATTATTTTATACATCAACGTGATCCATAACACTTACTGATACATCTGTTAAGATATTTTACACTATTTTTGGTACACTTTATATAGGTACTCACAGGCCAGAGCATTGCAATAATCATTCAGTGTGGATCACATAATAATGTAAGTACCTTATTATCGTTTACAGTGTATGTACTAATAATTGTCAGGCAATCATTCAAACGTTTTAGTGCGGTGTCCTTTTTCACGTTCCATTGTTAACACCAGATATTCACCTCAGACTAAGAAAAAAAAATTTATAGCTTTATTTTATTCCTAGCATGTGTATTTACTTACACATACTGCCTACGCAAAACAAATGACGGCTCATGCGGGGGCGGATAAAGGGTGGGGGGGGGGGTAGTCAAGTAATTTATTGCGTCTATTTTCAATTATTATTTTCTGAAAAAATAGTAAAATCACACAGAAATTGTACCCACCTACGGACAAACGGAATTGCCCCACCCCAAAAAATATTGCTGCCCGCTCTTAACGAAATCCTGGATCCGCCCCTGGGTTCATGACATAATTGTCTTTATAACCCAACATCCATATTATCCTGGATAAAGTTATCCTAATTTCCTACCCAGGACGAGCTCTATCCGAGTGCAAGTTTTCATCCAAATCCATCCAGCAGTTTTAGCGTGAAAGCGTAAAAAAAACAAAGTTTCACATTTATAATATAGTGGTAATATATTAACCATTGTGTGTCCATAAACGTGCACGAAATTTAAGTAAAATAGTATAACTCAACTTTTCTAGTTCTCCCAAGATGTTCAATAAATTTTCAGTAAAGTATACACAGCTTTCCTGATGGGCTGGTAAATTTTCAGCAAAATATCCACAGCTTCACTTATAGGTATAGGGGATTAATTTCATCATTATCATCCTAATCAACATTATCATTATCATCAGGGGTTGCCAACCTAAAAAAAGAAGTAAAAAAAAACAAATTAAGCTCCTTTCAAATTCAATACGCGTCGCGTCGTGAATACCTATGCCAATATGCAATATAATTATCGAGCAATGGAAACCTACATGTAGTCAGTACGACTTCGTCCATCACCAAATCTTCCGTTTGCGTCGTTACATCACACACTTAAGCCGCTGTCGAAATATCAATGACGTTTATGTAACTATGTTCTGTATGTAGTACGTCAAGTGCGAGATTATTCGCGAGCTAACCGTATACTTTATAGTCTTCGTATTTAGACATTTTGTATGGAGAATTGAAAGTTTTTAATAACGTCCGCTAGAGGCACTTTTCAATTCTCCATACAATATGTCTAAATACGGTAGACTATAAAGTGTACAATTAGCTCGCACTTGACGTACTGTATTATTATGTACGTCAAGTCCGAGATTATTTGCGAGTTAACCGTATACTTTATAGTCTACCCCCCAAATTTATAGACGTTTTATAATTTTATCAAACGTCATATAGTACTGCGCACAAGAGTTTTGCTTTGCGCAGTAAGTACTATATGACGTTTGATAAAGTTATAAAATGCCTGGCTGGAAGATATTCCAGCTTTTCCGCTAAAATAGAATAACCCGGAAATAAAATACGAATTAATTGGACAACTGTTTTATTTACAATTTTTTGACTAAAACTACATTATAATACTTATGAGCAATGATAGCCAAGTTGGCAGAACGCTCACCTCGATAACGAGGGTCGCAGGTTCATACCCGGCTCGCACCTCTGGGATTTCTGGATTTCATGTGCGAATTCATGTTTAAATATGATTATCACTCGCTCGTGTCTCGGAGAGCACTTAAAAGCCGTGTGTCCTGCGCCTGGGCCCCAAGTCTGTTAACACAATCGATTCATAATCGGACAGCAACGGCATAGTAACTGTCACTTTTGACAGATATTGTATGGGATATCTGTCAAAACTGACAGCTACTATGCCGTTGCTGTCCGATTATGAATCGATTGTGTTAACAGACTTGGGGCCCAGATCTCTCTCCATTCAGATTGCCGTCCCATCGGAGTATGAGAGTGAGGGAGAGAGAGCGCACGTGCGCTTGCGCACTCACTTGTGCACTATAATATCTCCTGCGCAGATGGCTAGTCTCCGTTTTTTCGACTATAATTCCTTATAATACTTATTACAATTCGTACATATAATAATCACATATTTACATGTTACAAATAGGATGTGCATTGCCTAAAATGCAATATTACGACGTTCGTCCTGCGCGGGCGCCGGTCAGAGATAAAACTAATATGACTTAGCCTAGTTGGCGGTCGGAGGGCCAAATTAAAAACTTAATAGTTTATATATTGAGATAAATAAATATATATCGCTAGGCTAGACGAACACACTTATTGGTATGGTCCCAAACTGAGCAACCCTTGTATTAATGGTACCGTAAATTGGAGTGGTACTGGCCCAGTATATAATTTCTGAAGTATGTAATGATTAAAAATCTATGTCTCGGGGAGCAACTTTCGTGGTTATCACGCAAAGTTTGCGGGAAGTTTGCTTCCGGGATTCGAACCTTGGACCCTGGGTACAGAAAGCAAGGTCACTAAAAACTTTGCTAATCGGGTCGACATACATAATTCTTATCTTTGTACAGAATGTAAGGTTAACATAATAAAATTATCCTCCTAAGCTAACCTTGTTAACCTTGAGGAAGTTTTTTTATTGAGTTCAGTTAAGTTTTATGTTTTTATTTTGGTTTAGATAAATAATGTATTTTATTAGTTTTAGTTTACATAGTAGTAATCTTAATTTGTTTTGATGAAATAAGGTCATGGCGCGAAATTCAAAATGTCTATGCTTTTTAATTTTGTACGTATTGTTCTCTATTGGCGCAGTAATAAAATAGTTTTAATGTTTCTTGTTTGAAACTACGGCATATTGTAATGCATTTATTTATCTATTGAATTTGCTACAAAATTAATTTCAAATGAAACAACTCTCCAAAGTTCCAAAAAATTGGGGTTTTGAAAATATGGAGTATTATTGATTTCTTATATTTACGCCAATACTACACATTGAAATAAAACTTATATTGCAGATTGTATCGCTTTAGGTAATTTTTAACTTAATACATCGAGGCATCTAATGCACAATGCCAAAGTCACATAAAAGTAAATTACATCGCAAAGTTGTTCCAATATTTCGTAAAAAAAAAATAAACCATCGACAATCCGATTTTCGCGCCTTAACCCGGCGCTTCCGCCTTATGTATTAAGTACTTAATCCATTATTTTAACCCTCAAATTTATAGAAAATTATAATTGATTAAAAAGCAAACGCAGTTTTTCCTCCGCAATGTTCGTTATAATACCATTATATATATTATAACTGTCTATAAATTTGGGGGTAAATATTGGTGTCAATGGCCGACTTTAAAACTAAACATAAGGTATTAAGTCTGCAATCCTACTACCGCCATTGTCACAACCAACCATTTTTATAAACATAGCTAGTCCGTATAGAATATTATTATTTGCTCTTAAACACAAAAGGCACGCATGAATTATTATTTACAAGTTAATCTATAAATAACAATTTATATAATTTTATTTGAAGTCTTACTTATTATAATTCGTAGGCCTTAATTCTAGGACGATTATTTTATTTAATTAAACTGAATAAGTTTGCATAACTTAATTAAATAATTCAGTTAATTGCATTGAGAGATATTTTGAAAAATATGTAGATGATACAATTAATCAAACACCTAACATCTACATTGTAAACAAATCGTAACTATATCATAACATTAATTTAAAACTAGAATGCACAACCTTAGAAATATTATAATAATATGATCTATAGATCCCACATATTATACTTACACATAGCTTTAAATAATAATAAATACCTAGAACCCTACCAGATAAAGAATTAAATTATGAATTGAGGCTCATCGCGTCTGTAATGTCAGTATACTAACAGTACAGTACAGTGCAGTACAGTACAGTCTATTCCGAACGTAGGTACTGTACCGCAATTCATAATCCCAGTGCCGGAATAGCCACGTTGTAAGATTAAGTACGGGCCCAGCCTTGGTCCTCGCGCTTGTGCGCAAAAAAAACTATCAAATAATATAAATAAGGTTATACCACGTACCGAGCAATGGAAATAAATAGTACGTAATTATTACAGGCCCCGCGTATTTGCTACAGGCCCCGCGTATTTGCTACAGGCCGTATTTGCTACAGGCCCCGCGTATTGGCTACAGAACCTGCGTATCTGATACGGGCCTCGTGCTAGCTTAATCCGGCTCTGCATTATCTCATTCTTTATCCGCGAGGATACGCCTAGTACACACTCTCACACACACACACGCCTATGCCTAGTAGACACTCAGGCCTTGATCCTCTTAAGAAACAGACAATGGCTTTGGTATCTGACAATCTACTTATAACCAAAATCATACTCAAATAGACGCAGAGCGTCCGCGTCCCGCGTTCCGCGTTCTTTGAAACGTACAACCCTTGTTGCTGAACGCCTGGTGCTTGCGCAAGCGCTATGAAAGTGTAACCCGTTGCAAAGATAGTGGAACGCAGAGTGCTTGAAGCATTCCTGAATAATAAATGTCAAGAAGAAATTAATAAAGATGATTCACATTAAGTATGTCTTATCCACTGGTACGATGGTTCAATAGACACTCAAGTAACTTACTTAATTAATTGCAATTTAAAATACCTATTAAGTATCCTTTGTTAATTAAAACCCAGTCATACAATTAAGTAGGGAGTCAAATCGAAACTTACAAAACTAAGCTAATAAGTAAGCTATGCCTCGATACATACACTCAAATTCATTGAACATTTTGACCCATTTACAACGGCAAAACATAGAACTTTACTTTGGAAAATGCTTTGGAATAGTACTGTAAATGGATTAAATTTTCTATCAGTTTGAATATTAAACTATACTTTGATAGTTCAGGGTCAATACACCAATGATATTCCTAAGCAAAATTTGGTATTGCCAAACACACGTCACATATAATTAACTATCATACAGCGACAACATAAAGCTGTTTTTCGTCTGGCTTAATAAATCGCGACATATCTATAGGTAGTGTATATTACTTATTCTGTGGTCTTGGCTTGATCGACATAGCTTTGACACAGCAAATGAAACTTTAACGACTTACGCACAGAAAACTAAATCGACATCACAACATTTAAGGCATCGCATCAGATTTATTGTCGTCCTTCTTCACCTTACCGGATAACTTCGAGTATATCTCTTCTATACTCTTTTGTCTCGTCTCAGGGAAATAGATGACCGTGTAGAAGCAGGCGGCAAAGCAAACGATGGCGAAGAATAAGAAGCTCCAGTGGATGCCGATCAATTCGCAGAGGATCGTGAACCATTTGGTTTGGATGAAGTTGCTGAGTTTAGCGCAAATATTGGCGAACGCCGACACTGTTCCGCGAAGCTGGGGGAAGGAAAGAAGATTATTAATGCACCACTGATTAAGAGCTCGCTGCTGTAGCTTTTATATCCTGCTTTGCAATGAACAAAATTGATAATTTTCTTCTAAGTCCTATTATTTTTTTGGATTAATTTCATTGTGAGCCCCAAGAAGCTTCTCCCCAGGTCTCACCAAGGGTCAAACCTCGGAGTCTGCAATTGCCACGGATGTGGATCCTGGCTTGCAGGAGTAACAGTGGTGGGAGTGTGGGGTCGGGTAGGGTGGGCCATAAAAATCAAATTAACTGAATATCAAAATACTCACTTGGAATGTAAACAGGTCCGTAATAATGATATAAGATATCGGCTGGAATCCGGCAGCATCAGCAAAGATGCAGATGCACATGGCAGCTACTGGCAGCCAGCCCGGAAGCCATATGCCGGATGTTGTCATGTAGAACCATGCTGATAGTACAAGCATGCCCACACCCACTGCGAATGACGTGGTCACTAGGAGGAGCTGAAGAGAAAAAAAGGAATATTTCAAAATCAATATAACTTTTCATCCATATCACTACCAGTGTCGTCACAAGGTAGGGTACCCAGAAGGCTGGCAATATTGCCTAATTGCAAAATATACTAGCATAAAAATCTGCCTGCAAATCGGACTCCTGAGACCTCAATAAGGTTGTGTGAAATTTCTACAACCAAGCCTCAAGAGCCTAGGACCACAAAGTCTACACAGCAAAGGGTAAAAGTATCGTGAACCCAGACCTGCATATTTGTGCCGTTCGGCAACACTGGCACCAGTTGTAGCCGCCCCAGCGGCTCTGCAAGTCGCCAGTACGTGGGAAGCAGCGAGGGTACCCATATTGCCTCCCACACCAACGGCTTACCTCACACCCACGGAGCCATACCGTTGTACCTTACATTCTGTTGATAAATTCGTTTCCATAACACCCAAGATTTTGAAATCTTACCTTTCTGCCAGTCTTCTCCACGATACAAGTGGCAAGTATTGATCCCACCAGCTGCACCACCCCGATCAGCATGACCTGCTTGTTGGGGCTGAGTCTTAAGCTGATGGACTCCGCGGCGCGCTCGAACACGAACCCAGCGTAGATCAGCACGATCAGATACCCGTCAAACTGCTGAGTCACCTTGATGACTAGAGTGATTATGAACGCTTTGAAGGTTGGTTTGTCGTGTACTGGAAAGAGAGAGAACATGGCACACTTGAGATGGGAGACTACTATGGAGATAATGGATGCGGACTGTTGAGTTATTGGTACCGTATGCCTGCGGAAGGAGTACTGGTTGGGGTGAAGAGGGTACTTATCCAGTTGTTACTGGATTAAGTTACACGAATCCCATTCTCCATCTCCTCCCATGGATGTCGTAAGTGGTGACTAAGGGAAAAACCAGGGAATGGGCAGCAGCGTCCGCCCGTGTATAATTTACAACACACTCCGGTCACCAATTCGTCGTTGCCAGGCGCGGTGACTATGGCAACCCCCCCCCCCCCCCCCCCCCCAATGATAAACACGATAAAAAAAACGGCCCCTAGTCCCAGGCAGCCCTTCTTTTCGTGGTCACAGTAGCGGCCATGGTTATGGGAAGGCAGGGGGTGCCAAGAGAACACGAATATTGATTTAAACATGATTTCTCGATCCAGCATCAGTAGACAGTATTCAGCAGTCATCAACTCCTCATCGTTGTTTTATATGTTTCATATAAATATCTATGACGATGACGTTGATGGAATGAATCCCCAACACCTATCAGTAAAGCTGTGGATACTTTCCGGGCATCATATACACGCGATAAAATCCGTAAAATTAGTTTTATTTCAGAATCACCATTAAGTACAGTACTTATGAATAGTCAAAAGTTACAAAATACTATGCTACTACTTTACCACCCGTTCGTGATGCCGTTCCTATGGAGAAGAACGGGCAAGAAACTTCTTGGTTGCTCTTTTTTTAAAAAGATCTTTTGCATTTTTGAACAATAAGATTAGTAAGTAATAAAGTGTTGTCCTTACATATAATGCCCCAGATGGACTTGGAGTCAGCCTGCGTCTGCTTCTCCACACGCACGAGGCTATCGACTTCCTGCTCCACGGCTCGGTCCATCGGGTTCACTCCGCGAAGCCACGCTAACACACTTTTAGCTTCCTGTAAACAAATCAATTTTGTTCTCTTAAAAGTGCGCCTTCCAAACTTTTACAGGCAATACTGCCTCTTACCGGAGCTATGATATTTATGGCAGGCGTATATTAATGATTAATTATTCCGCAATGTATTTCGGATTCGTCTTGATAAATTGGCTAGGCTATCTATGCTATTTTGCCAAATATTGCAAATAAATATCACAAGTCAGGAGTACACTTGGCACTGACTGGCGAAATACCTAAGATGTAAACGCCATTTTTTTGAAGGATGATAATAGAAATACCAACTTTTAAGCCTACAGTTTGGCGGGAAGTGGAACGGCGAAGTTGTCAATTTTGTGTTTATCATCCAAATAATTTATTCATATGATAAATAATGTTCAATATTAGTGGGATATTAACCATTGTGTGTTCCGAGTGAAGGAAATTTTAATAAAATTGTATATCTTGTCATTTCCAGTTCTCCCAAGATGTTTGGTAAATTTTCAAATAAGTATCATCAAATTTAGTAATAGGCGTAGGGGATTCATTATATCATTATCATCGTAACCGACATCATCATAATCACCAGGGGTGGTTATACTCAAGGGAACAAGAAAGATATTTTACTCGTGTAAAAGTCTAGAAAAAAACACATTATTTTGTCTATTACCAACCTAAAGAAAAGATGTAGAAGACAGTTCGAAAACTTTCTATCTCCGAAAGATGGTGTGCATTTACGAAGAATGCATTAAACCGATTCCGGAAATCCATCTCGATATGTTTCCGATAGCGTTTCCGATATACGTTTTGAATGATTAATATTTATTTATTTACATTGAAATACAATAAATAACTCGTCACGTTATGGGAACTTCCTATTGTATTTATTGTTAGTTTGGCCTTAATTTCTGAGTGCTAACATTATCTTATTATTATTCCTTATTTTATTTAAATACTTAACAGTTAAGTGGGCCGTTTGGCGTATAATGACCTTTATTGTTATGTCATTTTCAAAGAAAATCGCTAATAAATAACAACGATATAAAATTAAGAGTATTGTTTACACATTGTGTATGTTAATGGTGTGAATTAACATATTAAATCGTATGAGGAACTGAATATTATGAATTTTAATATGTAGGTGGTGCGTGTTCCGATGTTTAGCGTAAATACAAGGTGTAACAAAATAGTGTAAAATATTTTAACCGACTTTAATGTATAAAATATTTGTGTAAATTATTGTGCTTGATTTTTCTTTAAGCACGGCGAACCAATAGCGTTTGGCCGTGCGCTCAGTACAGAGTGTCAGTTTTTAAATGTCTAATAATTTGATTTATATCTTTGTAATGTTACCTTTATAACCTACTTATGTTAGCCGTGCTATAATATTTTACACTATTTTTGTTACACCTTATACAACTGTAAATATGTAGACCTTAAGATTTTTAAATACTTGCAATTAAGTAGTTATTGAGTCGAAATCACTTCAAGGTTTTATATTTTATAAATAAATATTATTTGCCATCGGCTGCTGAATGTATGTAGCCCTATGTTACTTTTGAAAGTACCTACCTATTGACAATATTATCAATAAAGTCGTCGCTGTATAAAATAATCTACTATTTCAATGTTATAGGGGTACATTTGAATGTAGAATGATGTTGACGTCAATACTGACGTCGTAACCCGTACTGATAACATTGAACTTTACAACTTTGTTCTAGATAGTTATTATCATGCAGTGGCGTAGCATGAGAGGGCTGAGGGTGCGGTCCGCAGCGGGCGGCACTTTACCAGAGGCGGCATTTCACAGGTGGCGGTTGGAGATAAAAAAAATAAGATGTGAAAAAAAAAAGTTAATAAAAAAAAACTTTCTGTGTTTTTTCGTCATTTTTTTTGTCGTTACCATGCCCCAATTTTTTTATAACGAATAGCAAAAATAAGAGGGCGGCAAATTTGAAATCCGCACCGGGTGCTAATGACCTATGCTACGCCACTGTCATCACGATGGTAGGGGTAATAATATAAAATTACAAATCCGGTCAAAAACGTTCTATAAATTTGGGTTAAGGGTGTTATTCCAGTCAGATAATACACAGGCTTAATCTATTGTTTAACTCTCATGATATGCTTTTTAAAATGTCTCTAACATTTAATGTACTATAAGCACATATACAAGCTAATTCAGAAACCAGCTTGTTTAGTCCATTCATAGTAAAATATGTGAATTGAAATAAAACTTATTTTACGGATTTTATCGCGATAATTTTATGTTTTTGCGTTCCCGACGTTTCGGCTGCTTTACAGCCACCACGGTTACGGGAGGACTGACATCGGGAACGAAACGAACATAAAATAAACGCAATAAAATCCGTGAAATTTGTTTTATTTCAATGTATAGTATTCGCGTAGGCATAAGAAATCCAAATATGTGAAGTCGGAATTTCGAAATGGCTATTATAAAAAATGCTCACTAAAATCACAATTGCCATTTTGCTGGAAACAAAATGATATTTTTTTTAATTCGACATTAATTCTGACTTCGAATATTAATTTCAAATGCGCTAAAGAATATTTAATGTTAGTATACTTATCTACCTTTACCTAATCAAGCTGTACAACGAAGCTAAAACAAGCTATAGCTTATATAAACGAAGTAAGATTGCCTTTGTTCTGAGTTACTCACATCAATCTTTCCTTGTTTGACCAGGAACTCGGGGGTCTCCGGCATCAGGAAGAACAGGAAGAAGACCACGGTGGGCACCAGCAGGCCGAGCCACAGCATCGCGCCGACGCTCAGCAGATCAGCGCACACGTAGCTGGTGAGGTAGCCGATGTTCCTGAGATAACGAATGCGGGGATGACTCAAAGGATTTAACACTAGGAGTTGCCGAACGTACGCGTTCCTTTGAGCTGAAGTGAAATAGTGACTGCTCAAGGTTGCTCAACGCACAATGGAGCTATGCTCGGGGTTTTGTTACGCGATAGAATCAGAAATGAGGAGATCCGTAAACGAACTAAAGTTACCGACATAGCACAAAGAATTTCAAAGTTGAAGTGGCATTGGGCGGCACATAGTTCGCAGAACCTATGGCCGTTGGGGCAAAAAGGTTCTAGAATGGCGACCACGAACCGGAAGATGTAGTGTGGGACGCCCCCACACAAGGTGGACCGATAATATCACACGCGTAGCAGGAAGCCGGTGGATGCGAGTGGCGGTGGACCGTGATGTGTGGAAATCATTGAGGGAGGCCTATGTCCAGCAGTGGACGTCTTTCGGCTGATAGTATAGTATATGAAATAGAGACAAGCCAATTCATATCATACTATTAATTTCAATCTAGATGTAACTGGGCTAGACTGTACATTGAAGATTATTTGAGAATTTGAATTTGCTTTGGAATAAACTTGTTTGACATAGGTAGACCGACTAATTTTAATTATAGTAGCATATATTGCTTTTTTATATTTACGCGAATACTACACATTGAAATAAAACCAATTGCAAGACCTCAAGACACTGTGAGCACATTCTACGTAGATTGGACCGCAAGCAACAACTATATATGAGGGTGCCCTAGATCAAACTATGACACTAGGACGTCAACCACCTCAGTCCTTCCGTGACTATGGTTGTTGTAAAGCAGCCGAAACGTCTGGATCGTAAAAACATAAAATAAACGCGATAAAGACCGAAAAAATATTTTTATTTCAATGTATAGTAGCACATTTACCTATTTTAAATAATAGATGACGGAGTTCCTCATGGCCTATTAACGGATATTTTTAATGTATTTGTTCACCTGAGCAATCATGAATGTGCTCTATGTAATTTTGTGCTCTCTGTGCAATCGATTTATTTTTTTTATTTATGCACGCATAGAGTTATAGTTTAAAATATTGATAATGATTCCAATTTCATTCTATATAATATAAGGATTAACAAAGATAGTGTAAAACATTTTAAGAGCTTAACAGGTAGGTGATAACGATCACGTTTATGTTTAAAATATATGTTTATACAGGTTTTTTTTTCTTCGAGAAAGTGCAGTTTCACCGCGCACTTAGTACGTGGTTATTTTTTAAACTTAATTTTATTTTTCGAGAATGTGATTAGGGCCTGCCAATAAACCCCTTAAAATATTTTACACTATTATTGTTAAGCGTCATAGTAGCGTAGTGTAGCACTACTCGCACTATAGCTATTGACTATCAAGTAGCAGAGTAAAATAGATGTTTGCGTGGGTCGGGCAAGCATAGCAGTATAGACAATTAAGCTATAAGCTCGCCTTGGACGCAAGGAACACAGGTCGGACGTCTGGGGTATCTAAAATTCTTGTGTGAATAGAATTATCTACCATGGCTATAACGAAGAAAAATAGCGCGACGAAACTTGCGTGTTCGAAAGAACCGAAGCAGTTCTCGAAAGATGTCCTGCACGTCAAATGCGAGCTAACTGTATACTTTATAGTCTACTGTACTTAGATATTTTGTATGGAGAATTGAAAAGCGCCTCTAACGGATGGTATTTAAAACTTTCAGTTCTCCATAAAAAATGTCTAAATACGGTAGACTATATAGTATACGGTTAGCTTACGAATAATCTCGCACTTGACGTACTGGGTCGCAATACACATCTTACTGTGGGAAAAAACGTCAAAGATAATTTCGTGCGCATTAGGCCCAGCTTTATTTAAGTGTAGCCTGTGTTCGTGTATTCGTTAATCGTGTTTAGAAATTACACGAAACCATTACCGCTAAGTATGGTGCTTAGGTAAATTAACTGCAATCGTATATAATATGGCTGTAATAAGCAACAAAGACGTAGTGCCTCAGTGCTCGATTTCCAAGTACCTAACTCCCTAATATATAACGAAGTGCCTCAGTACTCAATTTCCAAGTACCTACCTCCCTAATATATAACGTAGTGCCTCAGTGCTCGATTTCCAAGTACCTACCTCCCTAATATATAACGTAGTGCCTCAGTGCTCGATTTCCAAGTACCTACCTCCCTAATATATAACGTAGTGCCTCAGTGCTCGATTTCCAAGTACCTACCTCCCTAATATATAACGTAGTGCCTCTGTGCTCGATTTCCAAGTACCTACCTCCCTAATATATAACGTAGTGCCTCAGTGCTCGATTTCCAAGTACCTACCTCCCTAATATATAACGTAGTGCCTCTGTGCTCGATTTCCAAGTACCTACCTCCCTAATATATAACGTAGTGCCTCAGTGCTCGATTTCCAAGTACCTACCTCCCTAATATATAACGTAGTGCCTCAGTGCTCGATTTCCAAGTACCTACCTCCCTAATATATAACGTAGTGCCTCAGTGCTCGATTTCCAAGTACCTACCTCCCTAATATATAATCGCATAGCATTGTCTATAAACACTGGATAATTCAATCTATCTAATAGGTACTCTACCTAGATCAATGCAAATGGTGTTATCCACGTACATAATAAACATGTTAGTATGTAAATTGGAGATGGCAACGCACAGACTTGACCATAATACGTGTTTTGTTGCATAAGTGGCTTCTTATGTAAGGTCACTCTGGTATAAATCTATTTTAAAATGTTTGTTTGTGTCTATTTATAGTTAATTAATGACAAATGTATGGATAATTGTATAATTGTACGTACTTACATATTTATGAATGTCGTCAAACCCTGAGTCTTATAATCTGCCTGTGCTCATTTCGGTTATGTTTATCGATACACATCTCGGTATCTATGTGAGCTCTCAGATATGTATGGGCAATCGGAGGGCGGGAGGGGTCCCCCCCCCCCCTTAACTCACGACCGTAGCACTTTATTTTGACGTATACCAAAAACTAATACCTTTTTTTTTTAAATAGTTTCGCTATTTTCAGGAGTCTGTAGTTAAATAAGGAACCCTTAAAGTTTCGTCACGTCCGTCCGTCGATTTTTCGAAAATCACATAAAAAGGCCCTCCCCCCCAACAAAACTGCTCTTAAACGAAATCCTATATCCGGGCCTAGCTCAGCCTAGGCCGTGACAGTGAATAACTATTATGGAGCCCATGCACACACCTGTTCAATATCAGTAAAGAACCCAGCGCCCCTCTCAGGTCAATGTCACTGATCTCCTTCAGGTAAATGGGTAGCACGATGTAGCAGGAGGAGCACGGGATGCCGGCGACCGCTCGCGCCAGGATCAGGGCCCAGGGTTGAAGACTTAGGAGCTTAATCTGCCAGTATATCTGTGGACAAGAACTTTTAATGAGATATCTCGAATTAGGATTCCGTACAGAAAGGGACAAAATGGAGTCTTATTGTCAATAGGCCTCGTACTGAGTGACAGGCTGGCGCAGTAATGACGGTATAGGTAAGTAACGGTTGGCTGAGCATCCCTGTTTTTCATATAGCTCTGTCCTTTTCAGCCGGGTGGTTAATTCGAGCATGTGGAGCGAATCTTGCTGGCCTAGCAAGTGCGAGCCATACTTACTTGTGACGTGTCAGGGATAATAAACCAGCCTGCGGGATTTTTTTTTAATAATTTGCAATCGATATCGGAAACGGAATTAGAAAATTCCGAGACGGGTTTCCGGAATCGCCATATAAATTCTTCGTAAATGCACACCGTCTCTCTGAAATCGAAACTTTTCGAAATGTCATACGACCGATTTATTTTAGCCCCGTATGCACTGGGAACATTTCTCGTCTCGCGACCTTATCGTACGATTATTATTACCTTCTAAACGAAAGGACTTTTAACAAATATAATAATGATACTAGCCCATTTAATGTCCCACTGTTGGGCACGGGCCTCCCCTCAATGCGAGGGTGATTATAAGGACTATAAGGGAAGGAGATTATAGGGACTTAAACTTTACACGTAAATGTTAAATCCGAATAACGAATACATTTTATAATACGAGTACCTAAGTACCTACTTATATAGTAACTATATTATATAGTATTGCGCAAAGCAAGACTCTTATGCGCAGTAGGTACTATGCGACGTTTGATAAAGTTGTAAATCGTATATAAATTCGGTCGTTAGTGCATTATTAAATAGAAAAGGCTGCACCCATAAATATAATATACAATAATAGTAATAATTCCATTTTTTAATGTCCCACTGCTGGGCACGGGCCTCCCCTCAATGCGAGGGGGATTAGGCCATAGTCCACCACGCTGGCCCAGTGCGGGTTGGCGGACTTCACAAGTCTTTCGAGGGGTTCTATATACTCGTATAATATACAAACTGGGCAGCATATTTTACTTTACATTAGCCATTTAAGAGCACATTAGGTATAATGTTTTATTAAACGCTATTCACGAAAGTACATGAAAGTTAAATATTCATTCGTTTTGTCTTCGCATATTTGTTTATATGTTTTATGTTTGTATGTATGTAATGTTATTTAAACAGGTGCTTGCTTAAAATTAAAAATAATTATGCTGTCAGACAATGTCATGGTGCCAGAGCGCGTCTGTAACGAACAAAAGACGGGATATTTCAGTTGTATTCATAAAAGAAAAGAAACAAATGTGTTCAAAATTCGTGGAGCACAAAAAAGCCAAATAAAAAAAGTTAATTTAAAAATATAAAGAATACTGCGTAAAAACTGACTTTAAATAAAAACTAAAAAGAAAAAAACAACAAGCCCAGTGGCGACTTTTTGACTTGAGCCGCCCCCTGATTACGTAACTTGCAATAGCTTAGCGATAGCAGTATTCGCGCAATATTTGCTTTTAAGGTGGAAGCTCAGGGTCAGGGCGCGAAATTCAAAATGTCAATGGTTTTTATTTTTTTACGAAAAATTTGGACATCTTTACGATGTAACTTAGTGTTTTGCGAGATTAGCATTCTGCATTGGATGGCTCGATGTATTAAGTTTGCTTAAAAAAGTACCTAAAGCGATACAACACCATTAAGTTAGTAAAAGTAGCGGTTTTTACAAACCTTATGGTATTGTATCGGATTAGGTTCTTTTTTAAGCAAACTTAATACATCAAGACATCCAATGCAGAATGCTAATATCGCAAAACACTAAGTTACATCGTAAAGATGTCCAAATTTTTCGTAAAAAAATAAAAACCATTGAAATTTTGAATTTCGCGCCCTGACCCTGAGCTTCCCCCTTAAATTGGTAATTCGTATTACGTAGCGCTGCGACGTCACAAAAATCTGCGATTTGAAAGCAATTATAGCGAGATTATTGCTGTCGCTTTTCATTCGCTAAGCTTGAAAAGATACGTATTCTGGGGGCCGGTCTAGATTTTTAATGAATCCCAACTGTTAAAGTCGCTACTGGACATAACATTAGATTAGGGGGGGGGGGGGGCTTGATGGTTCGAACCCCCCACCTGAACTGCCTTAGCTAATCCAACGTTATACGCATGGGTATATCCGAAAATATTTTCGACTCTTTTCGGATTTTCTTGTTGTTGTCGCTTATTGTCTCTGGGCCCAAGCTCGTAACTGGCTACGCCCTACACTGAACCATAACCATTTAGAATAAAAGACAAGCTTACTTTTTTCCCGACTGCGCCAAGAGGTCTTTTTTTTATTGCAACACATGATTACTGACTGCGAAAAAAAAAACTAAACACCTCTAAAAATCACAATACTAATGTTTAAAGATTCGGATCAGAAAAAATAAACAGTCCAGACATAGATAGGTCGGTTTAATTTTGAGCTGTGACGTCCGGAACAAATGTTGAGGACTTTTTTGGCGGGAAACTGAAAAGTCATGGCGTCAGTTATGATTTAATTTCTAAAACTAGTGTTCCTGCGAGTTATAGTGAGTGATATAAGTGGAATATTAACCAGTAAAGTGCACGAGTGTAGGTAATTGAAACGAAGTGACGAAACTTGACGTTTCAGTTTCTCACAAAAAATCCATAAAAAATCTTTCAGTAAAGTATCCATCACTTTACTGATTGAGGGATGGAGGGGTATTTTACTTGGGCCTAGCCTTTGGGCCTGTGCATATGCTCGAAAACTAAAATAATTTATATTACTTGACACTGGCAAAATACCTATGGTGATGCCAAATTTAAAAAAAATAAAAATAACAAATGTTGAATACATATCAACACGATGCCATAAATGAACAGGTTTAGCCCAAAACAGCGCAAACCTTCGCGTGACGTCACGTCACCACCAAGTTTCCTTTTACTGCTTTTAAGGTGATAACGAGGGCACGCTTGCTATCTTTAATGAATTACAGGTTATACACCTACAGATAGCTACCAGTAGAAGGTACCTACTTTATAATAATAATAATAATACCAGCCCTTTTTAGTCCCACTGCCGGGCACGGGCCTCCCCCCAATGCGAGGGCGATTACGCCATAGTCCACCACGCTGGCCCAGTGCGGGTTGGCGGACTTCACACATCTTTCGAGGGGTTCTCTCAGACATGCAGGTTTCCTCACGATGTTTTCCTTCACCGTTTAGCAAGTGATAATAGTGGTTGAAAATGAGATTCACACATGAAATCCCAGTCCGAGCCGGGGTTTGAACTTGCGTTCCTCGTTACCGAGGCGAGCGTTCTACTAACTTGGCTATCACTTAATTTTACTTACGATAAATATGGATTAGTGAGTGCACTACTCTGCCTATCCCTTCGAGAACTACATGCGTGATGGGGCGCATTTATATTTGGATTAATTGTCTAATATTAGCCCTTATAATGTCTTAATTTTGGGTAAGGGCCTCCCCTTATTGCAAAATAAGTTTAGGCCATGGTCCACCATACCCTCAGTTCTTCTAACTTGGTCTATCAAGTTATTGACAAGACTCTCATGGAGGCTGTAGCCAAAAACTCCTGTAATATCTTAATTACTGACAGCTAAGCTGGTGGACCGATGATATCACACGCGTAGCAGGAAGCCGGTGGATGCGAGTGGCGGAGGACCGTGATGTGTGGAAATCATTGGGGGAGGCCTATGTCCAGTAATGGACGTCTTTCGGCTGATAGATAGAATTTGGTAGAACGCTAGCCTTGGAAGCGGTGTCACAGGTTCAAGCCACAGATTCCACACCAATCAATTTTTCCAATCATGATCACTTGCTAACCGCCAAAGGAGAAAATTCTTGAGGAAACCTGCTCATCTGATTAAACCTGACCGGTACATCTTAATTTAATGAGTTTGCTAATTTTTTTTTGAGCAAGCAACACTAGGTCAAAACCCGCTTCAAACTACTACAAATCCAAAGCTAACTATTACGAGTACCTACTTTTGTGGATACTCAAATTGATCCAATCAATATTTACAAAATTGTGGCAAAATTTACATTTAAGGCATTTATGTGATGCTATAGTTACTGGATGTACAAGAAATGATGTCATTTTCACATCGCAAATACCTATGTGGTGTTTATTCAGCAGCTTATATACTTATATACTGTTCTATTTAGTTAATATACATACTTGTATCTATGTATTTAGAGGGTGTGCTTAAGGGGGAAGCTCAGGGTCAGGGCGCGAAATTCAAAATTTCAATGGTTTTTATTTTTTTACGAAAAATTTGGACATTTTTACGATGTAATTTAGTGTTTTGCGATATTAGAATTCTGCACTGGATGCCTCGATGTATTAAGTTTGCTTAAAAAAGTACTTAATCCGATACAACACCATTAAGTTAGTAAAAGTAGCAGGTTTTTACCAACCTTATGGTATTGTATCGGATTAGGTACTTTTTTAAGCAAACTTAATACATCGAGACATCCAGTGCAGAATGGTAATATCGCAAAACACTAAATTACATCGTAAAGATGTCCAAATTTTTCGTAAAAAAATAAAAACCATTGTCATTTTGAATTTCGCGCCCTGACCCTGAGCTTCCACCTTAAAGATGTAATATATTACGTAGAAGGATACCTACACTGACGACCTGATTAGCTCAGTGGGTAGTGACCATGCTTTCTGTGCTACGGGTCCCGGGTTCGAATCCTGGTAGGGACAAACTTTGTGTGATTAGCAGGAATGCTTGTACCCGAGTCATGGATGCTTAGTATCTATATAAGTATTATATACTGGGTTCGCCCTCAATCCATTATACGGTACCCATAATACAAGTGTTGCTTAGTTTGGGACCGTATAGTTGGTGTGTTCGTCCGGCGATATCTATCTATATATTTACATTATACATGCTACGTATATTATGTTACGTTCTCTACATTCGTTTGGTCTACTCTATGTTTGCAATGTAAATATGGCCTCAATAGAGCACGATTTTCAGTTGTTATAATATTCACATATTAGGTAGAAGGTGCAATTAGTACGAGTTTTGGTATTTCAAACACAGATCAATAGATCGAATGTTTTGTCACAGCAGCGATCCTAGCGGACACAAACTTTATTCTAAAACTATCAATCACTCGAAATGTAAGTCTAAAACTCTAAAGCTTATCAAAATGGAATGCTTCTTAATAAATAAATACATAAATATCGCCAGACAAACACACCAACTATACGGTCAAACACTAAGCAACGCTTGTATTATGGGTACCGGACAATGGACTGGGGGCGAACCCAGTATATATTACTCATATAAATATTAAACATCCATGACTTGGGTAGAAACATTCGTGCTCATCACACAAAGATTGTCACTAACAGGATTCGAACCCGGGGCCCTCGGCACAGAAAACAGGGTCACTAAAATGCGCTAATCAGACCGTCAAACTACAGTGCTTCTTACAAATATACAATACACTCCGAACATTACAAGTAATTTGTTTGAATAACAAAAGCGAGATAAAGTACGGACACAGATTACCCAAAAAAATAAACCAAAGCGTGAAAAAAACCCGTAAATTAGATTCATTTCACGTTAATAAGAAATAATTAAAGCCATACAATTTTTTCAGCACAAAAACAGCCGGATCCCAACACCCGTACCTTCTTCAATGTATCAATTATGGAGAGGCAGATATTGTTTATTTTAACAACAAAGCCACAGCAGCTATTCGTAGCTCCTGAACCATGAAGTGAGCTGACAAAAAGGCAGTGTATTGATCTACACTTCCTTCCTGAGTTGCCGGCATTGCCTCTTTTCCTGCCTTTCTCGGCGATAAAATAATTGGCACTCTTTTTATCTGGGGCATTAGGATTCAATGCCAATTAAGTACGGAATAAATTATGTATACTTAGCTACTGTCTAGCCGTTCCTACATCGTTCTCACATACCTATAACAATGTGCTGCTCAAAAATGTGAAACATCTTTTTAAAAAGACCAACCATGGAGTTTCTTGCCCGTGCTTCTCCATAATAGGAACGGCATTCCGAACGGGTGGTAAAGTTGTATCTTAGCATTTTGTAACCATTTTGACGATTTATAAGTTATATACTGAATGGATTACACGACTACAAATATTCTAATTCTGATTATAAAATATGAAATGACCTGTTGAATCTACATACAATCCTTATCACTGACAGACAGACAACGCACGGGACCTAGAAGCATTTTTCATTATCGTAATTTGAGAATCGTTTGAATAGGCCATGGATAGTATGATAAGAAGGCTCAAGGTCGCTCAACGCGCAATGGAGAGAGCTATGCTCGGGGTTTCGCTACGCGATAGAATCAGAAATTAGGAGATCCGTACACGAACTAAAGTAACCGACATATCTCAAATAATTTCAAAGTTGAAGTGGCAGTGGGCGGCACATAACTCGCAGAACCGATGACCGTTGAGGCAGAAGGGTTCTAGAATGGCGACCACGAACCGGAAGACGTAGTGTAGGACGGCCCCCCACAAGGTGGACCGATGATATCACACGCGTCGCAGGAAGCCGGTGCTTGCGAGTGGCGGAGGACCGGGATGTGTGGAAATCATTGGGGGAGGCCTATGTCCAGCAGTGGACGTCTTTCGGCTGATAGATAGTACTCAGTCTATTGTATGGTAGGCACTCAATCGTCAGATACTAAGTATCTACTTAGTTTGGTATTTCTGGTGAATATACGCCGCGAATTTTTTATCTAGTCTGTTTTTCAATGCACGGGTTATGCCAATGATCACGGCTGTTTAAAAAATGTTTTTACAGGTACCCAACATTGCCGACGCGGTATAAAAAGAAATATTTTTCCTAACGAGGTCTTTGAACTGTCGGTTCATAAGATCATACCGACTGACCTTAACCAGTAGGTATCGATTACAAAATTATTATAGGTACATCCAACGTGTGTTAAAAAGAACAAAACCTTAGCTGATTTGAATTAAGTATAAAAGAAATATTTACTTAAATACTTAGCCATGATTTAGTTTTATGCATTATTGTAATAACTAGCTGCACCCCGCGGTTAAAAACTATGTCCTTTTCTGTACCCCTGTGCACATTTCCGGGATAAAAATTAGCCTATGTCATTTTTTACCCGTAAACTACCACTACCTATGCAAAAATTAAAACAAATCTATCCCACGGAAAATATACATTTTACCGGGATGGAATAAGCCTATGTGCTATTCCAGACTATAAACTATCTCTGTGTCAAATTCCATCTAGATCCGTTTAGCCGTTCTGGCGTGATTGAGTAACAAACATCCATCCATCCATCCAAACTTTCAAATTTATAATATTACTGGGATTATATACTGGGATCGCCCCGGTCCATTGTACGGTAGCCATAACACAAACGTTGCTTAGTGTAGGACCGTATAGTTGTTGTGTTCGTCTGGCGATATTATTATTATTATTTGTGCACGATTCTCTCGCAAATGGCATCTGATCACTCAATCTACTGTAGCAACTAAGAAAAACTGAGGAGCGAACTGTTTTCGTGATAAAAAAACTACAATACGAGTACAATGATTTCATAGAAGAGCGATAAAAACTGGTATACCGAGTCGCATGTTCTTTTGTGAATACCGATGGGATAACCCTAATAGAGATTGGGTCCATTAAAAAATGTTAATAGCCTTAAGCAGTGACAGCCAAGTTGGTAGAACGCTTGCCTCGGTAACGATAATCGCAGGTTTAAACCCCGGCTCGCACCTCTGGGATTTCTTAATTTCATGTGCGAATCTCATTTTCAACCATGATTATCACTTGCTTAACGGTGAAGGAAAACATCGCGAGGAAACCTGCATGTCTGAGAGGACCCCTCGAAAGACGTGTGAAGTCCGCTAACCCGCACTGGGCCATCGTGGTGGACTATGGCCTGATCCCCCTCGCATTAAGGGTAGGCCCGTGCCCAACAGTGGGACATTAAAAGGGCTGGTACTATAATAGCCTTAATAGTTATGGCTGTGAGGGAGACCTTTGATCAGCAAACGGACGATACAGGTTAAAAAAGTAGCCTTAATAACTTTTAAGATAGAGTCACGAATAGTGGATAGCAGTAATAGCCAAATTGGTAGAACGCTTGCCTTGGTAACGAGAATCGCAGCTTCAAAACCCGGCTCGCACCTCCGAGATTTCTGGATGAAACGGTGCACGAAAACATGACTATGGGGTACAACTATTCATAGTCATCACATAATGCCCTACCGTGGTTTGAACCCTAGACCCTCGTTACAGAGAGTAGGGTCACTACCAACAGCACCAATCGGGCGTCTAGTAATAAAATAAAACTCTAATTTAGTATCACTAAAACTATGAGATCCGTTGTATATTTTTTGTACCGTGTTTTTGCATCGCATTGTATTAAGATACAATGATTTTTTTGCCAGCTCGCTTGCCCTCTAATAAACTTAGTTGCAGAAAACAACGCAGATAAATAAAACAGGTACAATTTAGCTATTATTATTAGAGAACCATTGAATGATCTCACAGATTTTTTGTTCTCTCAACTTGAGATTTAGTGATTTCCTACTTATGAAAGGTGAGTTATATGAGCTAATCCAGTGATAGTAGAGCAATCGCTTTGTAAACATAAAACAAAATATTAAAATTCTGTCTTCCGTGTGAAGAAGCGCAGGTTCAAGGTTAAGTACGTATTGCCCTTCTACAGCATCCTATAGAGGATTTTAGTCGGTTTTATTATGTACCAGCTGCGCCCCATTGTGTCACCCGCGATTAAAAAGAATGTCCCTACGTCATTTTCTGACCCCTAAACTACCACTACATATGCAAAAAATCATGTCGATCCTATGCTCTATGAAAAATTAAAACAAATCTATCCCACGGGAACCATACATTTTACCGGGATAAAAAGTAGCCTATGTGCTATTCCAGACTATAATCTATCCCTGTGCCAAATTTTATCCAGATCCGTTCAGCCGTTCCGGCGTGATTGAGTAACAAACATCCATCCATCCAAACTTTCAAATCCCATCCCACTAATATTATAAATGCGAAAGTTTGGATGGATAGATGGATAGATGTTTGTTACTCAATCACGCCAGAACGGCTGAACGGATCTGGATAAAATTTGGCACAGGGATAGTTTATAGTCTGGAATAGCACATAGGGTAGGATAGGCTTTTTATCTCGGTAAAATGTAAACGCGGGTAGCACCGCGGGGCGCAGCTAGTTTATAATATTAGTTGGAATAAGACACTTACAATGAGTGACAGGGTAGTCAACAGTGTCATGACTTTTCGTCCATATTTATCCGTGAGCCAGCCCATGGGGGCTCCGAATATGATCGCCGTGATGTAGGTGACGGAGGCGCTCCACGATATATCCGCGCTGGTGTAGGGCTCCGGCGAGGGCCCCTCGGAGGACTGCAGCACTGATATCATGGGCGACAGCCAGCCTTGCACCATACCGAAGCTTAGCAGCGGAATGGTTACTGCAAAGAAGAATATAAACTGTTAATTTATTTAAAACTAGCTTATGCTTGCGGCTCCGCCCGCGGTACCTCGATTGAAAACAGCCTGTAGCACTTATGGGTTTTTTTAATGGGTCTAGGCCCGCCACACACTCCCACCACTGCTACTCCTGTAAGCGAGGATCTACAGTGGTGTCCAATGAAGACACCGAGGTTTGACCCTCGGCGAGTCCCGGTATAAAGTTAATTCTCTTTAGCACTTATGGGTTATGTATCTTTACATCAAAGCAGTGAAAGAATTTTCGGAAACAGACCAGCAGTTCTCGAGATTACGCCTGACATGCAAACACACAAACTTCACCTCTTTATAATACAGTATAGACAATTTCGTTGACAGGTTGCTCTAGTGATTTGAACGTAGGCCGTTTGCACCGGGTGGTTAAGGATTCAATCCCCAGTTGGTCTAATTTTGGAATCGCTCTTTTCGGTATTTTGCCCTGGTCTGCGTGTTACTAGGATCGCCCTCAGTCCATTATACGGTACCTAGAGGAGGTACACACGTTGCTTGGTTGGGTACCGTACAGTTGGTGTGTTCAAAACAGTTGCTGGAGTAGAATAGAATCGTGCTATCATTTATTCTGGGTGTGTTTAAATGACGACTATAAAATTAATGCCATGGACCTTTTAATAGGGATTGTATAGCCTTATAGGTATATATAGCCTTACAGGTACACAACTGTATATTTATAATAAAATATGTTCATGAGGAGATTATTAACCGACGAAAAAATAGGAGATTCCCAATTGTAATGTAATTAAATAACGTGTCAAGTGAATTAGGACCTACTTTAAAAAAAAACTACAGAACATTGTGCTTTATTTTTTTATCTGTGCTGCTTCCATAAATACAGAACATGTTGCCCTAAACATTTTTTCTTCAAACTCGTAGGTATTCTGCACAAACAATCTAGAACGTGTTATTTTATCATCAATGGAACCCGTCTTGCAACTAAATGCAGCCTCCGCCAGGTCACATAAGGTGGTCGGCCACAATCTGTTCGAACCTGACCCATTTGATTAATTAATTAAGCAGTGATAGCCAAGTTGGTAGTAAGCTTGCCTCGGTAACGAGGATCGCAGGTTCAAACCCCGGCTCGCACCTCTGGGATGTCTGGATTTCATGTGCGAATCTCATTTTCAACCACGATTATCACTTACTAAACGGTGAAGGAAAACATCGTGAGGAAACCTGCATGTCTGAGAGCACCCCTTGAAAGATGTGTGAAGTCCGCCAACCCGCACTGGGCCAGCGTGGTGACTTATGGCCTAAGCCCCCTCGCATTGAGGGGAGGCCCGTGCCCAGCAGTGGGACATTAAAAAGGGCCGGTATTATTATTATTATATTATAATTACGTCATATAATCTCGATCTTACGACATTGTTTTGCTTAAAGCATGGAATAAAAATATGCTTCGCCAGTACATCAAGTGCGTGATTACTCGTAAGCTAACGGTATACTTTATAGTCTACCGTATTTAGACATTTTGTATGGAGAATTGAAAGATTTAAATACCGTCCGCTAGAGGCGCTTTTCAACGCTCCATACAAAATGTCTAAATACGGTAGACTATAAAGTATACGGTTAGCTTGCACTTGCCGTGCAGGGCCCCAAGTCTGTCAACACAATCGATTCATAATCGAACAGCAACCGCATAGTAACTGTCACTTTTGACAGATATAGTATGGGATATCTGTCAAAAGTGTCAGTTACTATGCGGTTGCTTTTCGACAATGAATCGATTGTGTTGGCAGACTTGGGCCCTGGTCTATTTGGACGATGGCCCAAGACTACGTCACGATCAGTGCTCCCATTAGTTGAGATGTTCAATGGAAAGACATCGCTCATTGGTCGAAGATGGCCGAAGACGGTCTTGGGTAAATCACGTGACCGCATATTTTTATACCCTAGCTCAAGCAATGTATCATAAGAAGAGTGTTGTCCAATCGCATTGTAAATTTCTATAAATTTAAAGTTCAAGTTGTATACGGCGTGATTCAGAAAGGGTATAACATTGAACCTATCTTCTTTGGCGCATTATTTTGATAAGTCGATATAAAAAAAATGATTTTGTTCCCAGCAAAATGACAATAGCTATGTAAAATTGATCGATTAAAGTAATCATTGCACGATCTATAATCGATCGTAAGCGATGTCCAATTAGTTTACTCATAAAAGAACATTGAGATAATTCAACTACGGTTGAAATGGCAATTGCAATAATGCACGAAGCATACCTACATATGATTGTTAATATGTACCGATAGTTATTTATGTCTGTCGTGAAACATTTCGCTACACGGTATGACAATACAAACACAGACACATTGTCAGAAAATGTAATTTAATACACCTACAAGAAAGTGAATTTTTAAATGACATATAATTATGCACGTTTCAACCGTAAATATATCGCAGTTTCATTTTATTATTTTATACCGTATCGCAGTTACATTTTATTATTTCTACTTTTTAAATACCTACCTCCTAACTTTGTTGCTTATCTGTCAGACATGATAAGCCTCAAGCGCGGCAAGGCCTTTAAAACAAATGTTGAGTTTTGTTTTCTGATATTGCAAATAATTTGCATTTGCAAATCAAATCAAGATCTTCTAGAATCTGCCCCCGATTCACAACCTCACGACATAACTTGTATCGATCGATTCCGGTTCGGTTATTAATTGGAACAACATTGGAATATATAGTAGTGATAGCCAAGTTGGTAGAACGCTTGCCTCGGTAACGAGGATCAAACCCCAGCTCGCTGCTCTGGGATTTCTGGATTTTCATGTGCGAATCTCATTTTCAACCATAATTATCACTTGCTAAACGGTGAAGGAAAACATCGCGAGGAAACCTGCATGTCTGAGAGAACCCCTCGAAAGATGTGTGAAGTCCGCCAACCCGCACTGGGCCTGCGTGGTGGACTATGGCATAATCCCCTCGCATTGTTTTATTGTGCTCAACAGTGGGACATTATTAATTATTATTAATTGGAACATGCATTATAAAATGTACTATGTAAACACACCGAGTGGTCGAATCGAACCATTCGGTTGCGTAATCGTATCGAATCTTCGATTTGGTCATGAAGTATGGCTCAGAAAGATCGTCGTTGAAACGAGACAATGTCTAATCGAATCGATTTGGACACTTGTAGAAACAGATGTGTAGTACTCGTATTCGCGTAAATATAAGAAATCAATATGTGGACCACTGTTTTAGACATTCCTTTTATGGTACGAATTCGTGCTGGGGTACTGTGATACGGGCTAATTTAGACATTCTTAAACCAATTTTCATCAAACATACCTTAGAACCTTTCCAAGTAAGCATACAGCCTAAAAAAATATCGGTCCATCAAATTCATTAAGACATAAATGTTTTTATGTTAATCATAAATGCTTTGTAGATAAAAAACATGAGTTTAGGCAACCACATGATGAAGCATAAAATAAAAATTATTTGATCACGTTTGATGCCCCATACACGATTATAACACACCAGCTATACGAGTCCAAAAAAACTAAGCATCGTTGGACCCAGGGCAAATAACGAAAATAGGAAATGTCATTCCTGAAATTTGCCCCTAGCGGGCAGTGTAGCATCGTGCCCGGTAGCACCGAGAGCAGTGAGTCTGAAACGAAATGCGATGACAGTGGAATAAGATGAAATATTATTTTATTTATAATGTGTATTTATTAATGTGTTATTGCTATTAATTACTTGACATTGGCAAAATACCCGCTAAGTTGTGGGTGAGGCCATTTGCATATCCATTTTATTTCATCGCATTTCATTTCGGAAAAAAAGAAGAAGTAAGAAGAAGAAGAAGATGAAATGTGGCCTCACCCACAAATTAGTGAATATTTTGCCAATGTCAAGTATTTAATAGCGATATCAAATTCATTATAAATAAAAAATGGATGATGACATGAAAATATGAAAATGGCGAATCCGCTACGAATATATTTGAGATCGTTGGTCTGTCATCTCTGAATATTTATTAGTCTTTGACCGGTCTATTTACATTTTGCTCTACCTATTAGCAAGTAACGTCTAATTTTCACAATTACATAAACAGTTTTCACATGAGGAAGTGTCAAATGCACCAGTGAGTCAGCACTGCCATTTTGGGTTTATCCATTTCGTGATTATAAATACCTATCTTTAAAATAAAATAAAAAATGTATTCCTCATCACAAACATGGCGCGTGATAATTGATTAAAAAAAATATACGCGTAAACGTGTGTCTGTGGTTTGTTGTTTTTTTTATGCATGAGTCTACGTAGCAGTTATGGCAGACCAATTATTTTGTGGAATAAGTACTTAAAAATCAATAAAATAAATTGATTTAAGTAATATATAATTCTTGGGTACTTACTACACAAAATGCCTTTCCTAATATTTTATCAGTCTTTTGTTGAACAGTCACTTGCATGCAATCTTGAATACGTGTGCTGCCACAATAGAGAAAGCATGCAAGTCCCAAGCCTCAACTGTCAAATTTGACAGTTCATCCCATGCCATTGACCCCGGATATTACCTAATTAAAATCAGCTATGGCGTCAAATCAAGAATTTTAAGAATTCGTTTCAAAAATTCCTTTTATTTTCGACTTTCACCGAATATTTAAAAGATCTTGTTTCAACATGTAGGGGCTTTAAAGAAAGCCGTGAGACCTGTTGGATGTGACCTCCATTTGGCGTCGGAGGTTAATTGTTGCATACATCGATGTCTATTAAGAATGACGTAGATAGGTCTGTTGCGCTCAAAAATACCACCACAATACTGGGCCCCAAGTCTGCTAACACAATCGATTCATAATCGAACAGCAACCTCATAGTAACTGTCACTTTTGACAGATACCCATACAATATCCGTCAAAAGTGACAGTTACTATGCGGTTGCTGTTCGATTATGAATCGATTGTGTTAGCAGACTTGGGGCTGAGTGTTGTGAGTTGTGCTTTGAGGTACAGTAGTTAGATATTTGGAACGGACGGTAAAATCTTAGCTGTATGACCCATCGCGGTACCACGGACGGAGCTGCGGGCAAAAGCTAGTCAATAATAAAAATAGTCATAAATGTAGTCCCAACCCGAGTTCAACCAACTTGGCCAACACCGTTTAAGGTATCTTTAATGATCAACATGTGGTGGCTGCGCTAATCGAGTAGGTACACAACGTATAGCTACGTTCACATCACATCTTACTACAACGTGATCATTTACTGTTCAATCGGCTTTTGGGGGGAGGGTTCGAGGAAGGGGAATGGGGGGGGGGCTTGTGCGAAAATTCGTTCTAAACGAAAAAACAAAACAAAATATTCTTCTTATTCTACATTTCAATAATGCTAGGTACGTATGATTGTGTCTTGATTTTGGAAATTGGTCAAATTAAAGTACTGTTTTTTGTACTTTGATTAAAAGGTGGGGAGGAGGGCCTGCCCTCCCCCTCTGAATTTGCGCCTGCGTGCGTGTAAAGAATGAGAATTTAAGAGAAGGGGTAATCGCGTCGACCGCGAGTCGTGTGGTTCCGTTCTGCGTTCCGGAACGCTCTCCTGTATGTTTACCTAATCAGCAACAAACTAAACTAAGCAACGCTTGTATTATGTGTACCGTACAATGGACTTAGGGTGAACCCAGTATATAATACTCAGGTATATAGATATTAAACATCTATGACTTGGGTACAAACCTCACTCAAAGTTTGCCCATACCAGGATTCGAACCCAGGACCCTGAGCACAGAAAGCAGGGTCACTACCAACTTTGCTCATCAGGTCGTCACCTTACATCAGGTATGTAGGTAGGTATGTAGCTATGTGTCTTATCTTATGTTACTCGCACTATAATTGCGTATTTTCCAAGAAAACAGGTTTTTAATACGACTTCAGGATAAAATACCAATGGTATTAATAGAACCACGTCAGAGGAACAGGTATATCTGTACCTACCAACCATTTCGTAATGAACATTTTAAAAACAATCTTGTTGCAAGTTAGACAAGGATGGAATAAGCGCAGAATGACGTCAGATCGACCTGACATTACTTATTCATGGTGCATGAAAAAGGTAGAATCTACCTACCTGTGTTTATGATATGTATAAATCTGTATAATCATGTATATTTTTGTACAAAAGCCGTGACAGTCATGTTGGTAGAACACTCGCCTTGGAAGCAAGGTGTGCAGGTTCTAAACCGGGCTCGCATATTTGAGATTTTCCGATTTAGGTGTTTATCTTATTTTCAATAATTATTATATTATGCTGTACAGTGAAGGCAAACATCGTGAGGAAACCTGCTCGTATCGCGAAAGTCGTGCGAAGTTCACCAAACAGCACTGGCCCAGCGTGGTGGACTAAGGCCTAAATCCTCCTCAAATATTGATGAGGAACTTGCCTCGTATATCTAATGGCAATACGCTCGCCCCCCATTACATTGGGACCAAAATACCATCGGCGAAATGTGGGCGTTTTTTTTTTTAATTACATTATAGGCAAGTATTTGATCTCGATCTCACCTGATGGTAAGTGACGATGAGATCTACGATGGAGCATACTTGCCTAGGTAGGAAGGCGGCAGTAGATAGAGGCACATGCACATGCAGCGCAACTGATCTGACCCGCCATCCATGAATGGCAACACCGAACATCATGCCGGAAGACGGCTAGGCCGCTTGGCGACATGGCTTTGTTCAGTGGGTGGTGACTAATTACATACATTGGTGTACATTGGTGCACCTCTGCCTACCCCTTCGGGGATTGCAGGCGTGGCATATTTTTTTATTAATACGATTGATAAATCTCCTTCACAATATATCCTAATATCTCAACCGTTTTCAATAAAGAAAAACACATGTACATATATTTTAAAGTAGTTTAATAAAGTCTCTGACCCCCATGTCAGAGGGATTCCCGGGCCGGGCCAGGACAGGGCCCGGACTAAAAAAAAAATAAAAAAATATCTCAACCGCGTTCAGGTGTGCAATGGGATTTAATGTGTGGAAGGCCGCGTGTAGATAATATGAGGAATGTGGTGGCAAGGCCGTAGCCAGGAACTCTTCCTAAGGGGGGGAGGAGGGAGGTCTAGCTCTGTACCAGAGATATTAGTAAATATGATGGGTTGTTTATTGACTTGAGCGTCTGTAACGGAGAGAGTTAGAAGTAGACTGATGGCATTCCATTCTCCTACATCTAACTCTGGTTCGGGCATTCCATCCTCCTAAAGATGCGCAGATAAACACACTAAATGTACGGTTCCAAATTAAGCAACGATTATTTTATGGGTACCGTACAACCGACTGGGGTCGATCCCAGATCCCAGTACATACTTATATAGAAGTCACAGCAGTGAACGGATTTATTTCCGTTCGACGGTTCACAGAACTTTGTCAATGTTATTTCCTTAAATATTGCCAACATGGCCGACTTTCTCGGCAGGTTTTGGTTGCGAATGGAGAAATGTTGAACACACTGCACCTTCGTAAGGCCACTAAAAGTCTATCTAGTCAATGTTAGTGGGTTTTTTTAATGCTCTACACCGAGTCCGTAGCTCGGGCGTAGGCCGTTACGTGCATTTAATGCCTGTATAATCATTTATATCGTATGTCATGGGTTACAAATATTGTAATTTTTGAGCGAGCAATGTATCGTTAACCACGCGAACACCACACAATGCTCCGCGCGATACCCGACTCGTTGCAGTGACAAGCGCACTTGTGCATATCGAGTTTTAATTGATATTGCAGCTTTATTATTTTGCATCCTTCAAGCCTAAAATTTACTTACGATAATCAAAATAATAGGGTATTAAAACAACAGTATCTCGCACAATCCATATTACGTACCGTTTCGGTAACGTCCCTCTCACACCACAGATTTCGTAAGTAAGTATGACAGTGACA
Organism: Pheosia gnoma; assembly: GCA_905404115.1. Taxonomy (NCBI): domain Eukaryota; kingdom Metazoa; phylum Arthropoda; class Insecta; order Lepidoptera; family Notodontidae; genus Pheosia; species Pheosia gnoma. Next base: position 2,315,117 of record FR989919.1, on the reverse strand, counting down.
GCATATTTTCCCGAAGACGTTACAATTATAATAGAAGATCCTCCTTACCCTACTGGTCTCTATTGGGGACGAACTTTCATATTTAATGCTAAACATAAATATAATGAAAGGGCTGGTATTATATAAGCCCTTTTATAAAGCGCCAATGCGGGACACGGTCGCCCCCAATGCGAGGGGGATTAGGCCATAGTCCACCACGGCCCAGCGCGGGTTGGCGGACTTCACACATCTTCCGAGGGGTTCTCCAGACATGCCGTTTTCCTCAGGATGTTTTCCTTCGCCGTTCAGCAAGTGATAATCATAGTCGAAAATCAGATTCGTACATGAAATCCGGAAAATGCTACATTATTATATTATTTAATACACAGCTATTCAGCGAGGAAATACGGCCAGCATCTTGGGCACGCTACAGCATGGGCCAATTATTTTACACTTTGTGTAAATATTAAGTAGCTTTTCTATACTCAATTTAATTTACATTAGTTTTGTATAATAATGTAGTTGTCTTTATATCTTTGGTTTGTAAATACACAATTAGTTTAGTAACTACGTTCTCCTAGGTATAAATGGAAACAATGAGCCATAATAATCACCCAGAAATAGCTCAGACAGTATCTCTTGGGGTACGGTTGTCTTCTTCTTTTTGTCAAAACGAATTTAAATGTTGGTATTTATTTGTAAATAATTGTGGTTATATGCATAATAATAGATTGGTGACGGTAGAGTAACATTCAATAGATCCATGTTGCTATGGAATAATCATATTATGCTGAAGAAATAAAACTAATCTTAAGGATTTTATCGCGTTTATTTTACATTTTTACGTTCCCGACGTTTCGGCTGCTTACAGCAACCATGGTCACGGGTGGACTGAGGTGTTTGACGTTCTAGTGTCATAGTTTGTACTGGGATACCCTCATATTTAGTAGTTGCTTGCGGTCAGATCTATGCAGAAAGTGCTCACAGTATGTTAAGGTCTTGCAATGGTGCTCTTGGTTTTGGGTTTAATTATATTAATTACAGGATCCCAAGTCGGCGGTAGCACCCAGCCATGTTTAAATATGTTAACGAAGCTCAGGTTCAAAGGTTAGCATAAACTTTCTGAATCACTCTGTATAGTGTATCTTGACCGACTTTTGGTTTCGGAGGCTAATCTATGCGGAGACCAGCCAATAACGTTTAAAGTTCAAAGGTACATGAGGTGTCCTTGCGAATACTTATTTGATAAATAAAACTTTTAAACTCATAATTTTTACGATCCTAGACTGAACAAACAAGGCTTGTGAAAACCCAGCTTCTAAAAGGAATAGGTATTTATTTTAATGATACAATAATAGCGCCAGACGAACACACCAACTATACGGTCCCACACTAAGCATCGCTTGTTTATTGGGTACTGTACAATGGACTGGGGGCGGAACCCAGTATAAATATCAATCATCCATGATTTGGGTACACACATTCGTGCTCATCACACAAAGTTTGTCCCTACCAGGATTCGAACCCGGGACCCTCGGCAGAAACCAACTGCACTAATCAGACCGTCGAATATAATTGGGTGAATTATGTTTTGTAACTTTTAACTTTTTTAACTTTCTAGCTAATACCAGTGTTAAGAGAATTGCTATTGTAATAGTAGGTACTTGTCCTATGATCAGGGCCCCAAGTCTGGTATCACAATCGATTCATAATCGAACCGCAACCGCATAGTAACTGTCACTTTTGACAGATATCCCATACACTATCTGTCAAAAGTGAGTTACTATGCGGTTGCTGTTCGATTATTAATCGATTGTGTTAGCAGACTTGGGGCCCAGGGGTCTTGAAGACTTCAACACTGAGCCTCAATCCGGACCAAAGGATCACGATTCGAGGGCCCTCATGGTTCTTGTGATACCGTCAATACTGCCTTGATTCGCGTGATAATATTGATAGTAAGAATGCACCTGAAGCATCGGATGATATTAAAGCATTTCGATCGCATTTTGTTTACACAACATTTCGTCTAGCAATGCACGTTTGAGTCGTGGTGCGCATACGCAATACGCCTCCCAATGATCACTCAAATCTAAGGATCAGTATTGGGAATGACTAGATGTTATTACATATCCTATATTTAGTATTGTCTACCAATCTGATAGTTATATCATTGAGTCGGATATCCCGAGATCGGTATTGGTTGGGCAAATCAGACACTATATATAAGGTGTTACAGTAATAGTGTAAAATATTCAGAACTCAGTATATAATACTTATTTCGGCTGGTTTAATTGCATTAGTGCGCTTGGTTTTGGATTTAATGATATTAATTACTGGATCCCAAGTCGGTGGTAGCACCCAGTTGCTGTAAAGTAGTGTAAAGCAGCCGCAACGTCGGGAACGTAAAAACCATAATATAAACGCGATAAATTAATTTTATTTCAATATTCTAGCTATTTCAAAGAATACCACATCACGCCCGTTTTTCCCACAAGGAATGGGCAGCGGTACACATTTGCACAGACACTTAATTTATGGTAATTGATGCAAATATTAGATGAGTTAAGTTATTAATTGTCTACACCACACTCTTTTAAAATAAAAAGTTAAGCAATGGCTCAGATACTTGTCAATGGCATTGAATATAATGACAATGAAAGTGATGAATACATGAATTTCTTTAGCATTTAAGCGTGCAATCCGATATTGTTAATCACACGACAGCTGCGGCCGTCGCGTTAAAATACCTGAATCAACTGAAGATTTCATTGGTTAATCTTTTTTCAAGACCAAAAATTTATTGTGACGAATTTTGATTTTTTTTGTTATTCCTTTTTGGTTAATTAAAAATTATTTGATTAACCATCGTTGAATACGAACCGACGACGTTTCAACAATTATCTGAAATGGTTCGATTAGACATCTCGACAGATTATCTCGTTTTGACGCTGATCATTCAGTGCTATCGCTCAGAATCGAACCGAAGATTCGATACGACTACGCAACCGAATGATCCGAATCGATAACTAGCTGTGTTTTTTTTATTGGGTTAGTATCAATTAAGTTTTAAGGTATCTTATTCTTTTTAAGGGTAAAAATGATCATTACTAGTTGGTATCTTTAAAAATTGCGTGAAAACATAAAATAAACGCTATAAAACCCGAAAAAAATGTTTTATTCCAATGCGTAGGTAGTATTCGCGTAAATATACTCGTAAGAACTCAATATATGTATTTCATTTTCGGCATATTAAATGTTGAACTCATTCAACTTCAGTTAACTGTAAACACTCGCGCATTCATAGGCCGACCGTCCTGAAAATGGCTTATTTACAGGCGAAACATGTGTCGAATTCTAACATAGATATAGATTCAAGTCGTTCCACGGATAATTGTATATTAGTTCGGGTCCCGAGACTCATGACGGATAGGCTCTCGACTAACATCATCGGATGATGGATTTTGTTGCCCTTCAATTATCAATTGGGAAGGTTGACACGCCGGGGGTCCGTAGTGGGTCCCTTGCCCTTATTGCTTAAACCTGGATTTCCATCATGTATTGATTTCCATTTACAAAAGTAATTTGTGAATGTGGGAATCGTGTAGCTATTAACTTGTAATTATATACTTAGAGTTAGTACTTTTTATTGACAAGCTTCTAAGGTCTGCCTAGCCGTTCCTACATTGCTCTCACATACCCATAACAATGTACTGCTCAAAAATGTTACGGACCTTTTTAAAAAGAGCAACCATGGAGTTTCTTGCTGCTGTTGCAGCTTAGCATTTTGTAACTATTTTGACGATTCATAAGTACTGTACTTACTTAGTGGTTTACATGAATAAAAAATATACTGATACTGACTCTGATCCTACCATTTAACTCATAACATATTTTTAACAAGAAATTTTTATTTTTCATATCGCCAGACGAACACAACAATCTAAACGGTCCCACAATAAGCAACGCTTGTGTTATGGGTACCGTACAATGGACTGAGGGCGAACTCAGTATACAGATATTAACATCCATAACTCGATTACAAACATTCTTGCTCATCACACAAAGCTTGCCCCTATCAGCATTCGAACTTGGGACCCTCGGCGCAGAAAGCAGAGTCACTACCGACTGCGCTAATCAGGTCTTACCTAGAACTTATACCAAAGTTAAAATATTTTTTCTTGACTACAAAATTAGGTATCTTAAACACCAGATTGATATAAATAAGTTCTTCGAGATACAGACGTTCTTCTATTTTGGACGTAGTTCGTGCCTTTTATAATAAATTTCCCTACTTCACTCATTTTAAAACCTTCTCGGGTCCTATAGAGTCAAACGCAGGTATTAAGGTTTGCAAGTGAAGAGAACTTTGTAGATTACTCGGCCAGTATTACTGAGGTCTAACAATTTACTGCCCATCTACCTACATGTAAACCGAACTTTTAAAATAAGTACTTAGTTCGTGTGTTCATTTAATTGCTATAAAAATAGGTAAAAGTAATTAATTCAAATTATTTCGCACTTGTTTTTTAATATAAAAAAAAAGCTTATTAAGTGAAAGTGTTACTTACTAACTACTGCGAATATGTATTGATTTATTCTCGTCCCGTTTCTCCATGTCAACTTAGTGATTAGAAGATTCATTTTTTAAAACACTTTTTTTTTTCTCAAGGCACAAATACTACGCGCGAGCAGCCAGACACGTTGGTGTCTTTGGTAGGACTGGCGCTTGACGGCGCGGTCTCGATCACAACAAATAATCCAATTATCCACCGCGCGTCTCTTATAACGAAATGTGATACAAAAATAACAGCAAACATTGAAATTTTACAGCGGTGATATTTTCAAACAACAAATTCACAATTCAACAATTGCAGAGTGACGTGCCAAGCGCGGATTAAAAAAGTACTACCTACAAAGGAAAAAGATAAATAATTTATCTATACATACAAATAAATCAAATTGGAGTGTCTGTTTGTAATATTAAAATAACCGCTTTTTACTAAGTGCATTTTTTTAAATTTTTGTGTCTGTCTGTTTGTTCCGGTTAAACTCTGAAATGGCCGGACCGATTTTGACAGGACTTTCACTGGCAGATAGGTGATGTAACAATAAGTAACTTAGGCTACTTTTATTTTAGAAACCCCCCCCCCCCTCCAACCCCCGCCTACGACTTAATATCTCAAAGGCCGCCGGTCGCCGGGCTCAGCGGGCTATTGCTAACGGTTGTGTCTTTGTTAAATACCACGCGGACGAAGTCGCGGGTAACAGATAGTACATTACTACCTTCTGCCTGCAGCTCCGTCCGTGGTACTTTTATGAAACAGCCAATAGCAAACGAGTGTAGCTTTCTGTCAGTGAAAGAATTTTCAAGATCAGATCAGTAGTTCTTGAGATTACCCCCTAAATACAAACTCGTAAGTTTACCTCTTTAAAATATACTAGCTTTTTTCCACGGCGACGCCTCCATGACACATAACCTATGGCACGCAGGAATAATGCAGCTTCCTATTACTGAAATAATTTTCAGAATCAGATCAGTAGTAATATTCTGTAACGTACCTAACTCTTAGATATGAGATTGTCGTTACAGAATAGCACTACATCAGTTCCATGGATTACCTCAACATCCGTAGATTATTTCGTCTTTTGTTTAGTAATGGGATACAACACTATTTATACTTAAGGCCTCAGCCTCGAATTTAGCGGGCAGTGGGGCGGCGGCGGCGGCGGCGCGGGAGCGGCGCTCGCTGCCCGCCCCGCGCCGCTGTTTTCGAGAACCGGTCCATTTGATTTTACGCATAAGATCCTGCCGCTCCCGCACCGCCGCCGCCGCCGCCCCGCTGCCCGCTGAATTCGAGGCTGAGGCCTAAATGAGACACCAAGGGCGTAGACATGCGTACTAAGGTTTCACGGTTATTTGACAAAACAAAACCGAGGCCTATGCGAATTATGTAGAATTCATATTGTTATATCGTCACGTGCGCGTATAATCTTGTGATGTATTGGACTAATACATATATTTTTCTGTTTTTCGTCTAGGTACCTACTTATAGAATATTAAAATATATTGTATACTAGCTGTTACCCGCGACTCCGTCCGCGTGGTATTTAACAAAGACACAACCGTTGGCAACAGCCTGCTCGAGCGTTCTGAGCCCGCGGGACGCATTGCAGGTTGTTGCTATCAAACTTAATCAGGCGCAGCGCTGCAACATTGGTTTTAATATTTTTTCGTGAGATCCTATTTTTTTTCTAAAATAAAAGTAGCCTTAGTTACTCCTTGGTACATCAGCTATCTGCCAGTGAAAGTCCCGTCAAAATCGGTCCAGCCATTTCAGAGAATAGCCGAAACAAACAGACAGACAGACAAAAATTTAAAAAAATGTTATTTTGGTATAGGTACCGTGTATACATCCGAATGCACTTAGTAAAAAGCGGTTATTTTAATATTACAAACAGACACTCTAATTTTATTTATATGTATAGATTGAATAGTATATAGAAGTGACGTGTTTACTTAAAGTAGTTTGTTCAGAATAAAGAATTAAATTCTCTTGAACTGTATTTAAATGGCGGCAATTTTTTTTCAAAAAGAGAGTATTATTTGATTAGAACATGCATATAATGATATTTGAATCACGTGTTATTAGATGCAGAATAATTATCTAGCTTAACCGCAAGATTAAATAAGATGTTCAGATTGAAATAAAACTAATTTTACGGATTTTATAAAAAAAATGTGATGATAATCGATGCTAGATTTAATTTAAGGAATTGACAAGTTTCAAGGGTTTATGGGTGAACATAGATTAGCATTGATCAGTCGAGGCATAGCAAGTTTGCCTCGCGTGTGCACTGTCATTTCGCGTGCTCGCGTGTGCACTGTCATTTCGCGTGCTCGCGTGCACCATGTGTCCGAGCCAGGCTCGCGAGCTGCCAACATTTTGGAAGTCCGTCATGACTACGGAACCCTACAGTAAGCGTGGAGCAACACGACCTTAGCCAGTTTTTCCTATCATATGACTAGTGTGGCGCCAAGTAATAACATTTCGAACGACTGGGGTCTGGGGGGGGGTGGGGTGGGGGGTTTGGGGTCGAGTCACCTTCGTCCGTAGGAGAATTAAGTACCCTCGAGATACCCTACACGTGACCCTGGGTGGTGCCAACCAGGTGACAACTCTACTGGTGGTAGGCTTCGGCCGTGGCTAGTCACCACCCACTGAACAAAGCCATGTCGCCAAGCGGCCTAGCCGTGTTCCGGCATGATGTTCGGTGTTGCCATTCATGGATGGCGGGTCAGATCAGTTGCGCTGCATGTGCCTCTATCTACTGCCGCCTTCCTAGGCAAGTATGCTCCATCGTAGATCTCATCGTCACTTACCATCAGGTGAGATCGAGATCAAATACTTGCCTATAATGTAATAAAAAAAAAAAAAAAACTTTAAAAATAGTTTTACTATTTAGGTACCTATCATTGATAAATTTAAGTGTTTTAGGTATTAAGTGGAACATCTCAGATACCTGCATGTCTGAGAGTCTGACTAGTTTTGAAGGACAATAATTGAATAATGCCACCATCTAGGGCAGATGGTTGTGGCTTCTCAATTCATTTATAGAAACCTTTGGAGGTTAAATACAAAAATAATAATAATAGTAGTACTTACGGTAGCTTTGCCACTGATTATACTCCCTCTCAATTCAAAGATTCGGAGGGGGATTCCACCATGTGGGATCCCAGTGCGATTTGGCTAACTTCCCACGTCTTTCGGAAGCTGTGCAGATTGCCTCGCGACGTTCGCCTTTACCGTTCAGCAAGTGATAAATATGTAGCGACCTATTCAATCACGCCACAAGATACACAGATGGCGCTGCAGACGGACATTCAGAACAAATGACGATTCTCCATACAATCCTGAAACGCGCTATAAGAGTTTTCGGAGAACGTAACATATACACAAGATCCCGACAATAACCGTCGGGGCATAGCGGCCGCCCCGCCAGGCATACCACCCGCCTGGCTGGAAGGTCTTCCCTTTTCCGCTAAAAATATAATCATTGTTGCAAATGACACCCGAAATTCTCAAATGAGCAAGCTGGGTTTTGAACCTTGTTTACAAAGTAAAACATAGTTAATTCTTTTAAATAAAATAAAAAACTCAAACTTGTGCTAATTTCATTTATTGTTTAGCACCAAAATGCAACTTAAAAGTTCATAGTCACTTATTTACATAAACTTCATTTATTTTATTATATAATTTATAAAAAAAAATAGTTGTTGATAATAATAGGTAAGTTAACATTATTGTGTGCTGTAGTAAGCCTGTTTGTACTACTTACTAAAAAAATAACGTATTTATAAGATCACAATGACATTGTATGTGTAAGCTAATCGCAATAAAAAAAAAAATAGCTAGACTATATTATGTGGTGCATAGTAGGTATAATATGTTTCATTCGGGCTTAGAAGAGCAGGATTATTTGTCAAGCCACATCTGAGGTGGTGTCTCTTGAAAATTCTGACACCCAATGTTAACCATTACATATAAATACTAGCTGTTACCCGCGACTTCGTCCGCGTGGTATTTTTTCGTGAGATCCTATTTTTTTTTTCTAAAATAAAAGTAGCCAAGTTACTTCTTGTTACATCAGCTATCTGCCCGTGAAAGTCCCGTCAAAATCGGTCCAGCCATTTCAGAGATTAGCCGAAACAAACAGGCAGACAGACAGACAGACAGTACCGTGTATACATCCAAATGCACTTAGTAAAAAGCGGTTATTTTAATATTACAAACAGACACTCTAATTTTATTTCTTTGTATAGATATATATAGAGAAGATTGTACGATACAACTAACTAACCATGCCCATGTTGGCCGAGTCTAGGCGAGTCACGAGCTTTGACCAACATGGGAGACTCAATTGTTCTTGGTGAGACGCGCCAACAATTGCTCGACATAGCTCGCCTCGTCCTGCCCTCTCGTACAATCGCGAAACGCGCTATGGGCGTTTTCGGAGCACGAATAAAAGATCCCGACAATAACCGTCGGGGCATAGCGGCCGCCTCTCCAGGCATACCACCTGACTGGAGGGTCTTCCAAAGTATAATAACTAAATATAACTTCTGCTTAGCTAATACTACTATCGATCTATCGACATTATCAAACAAGGACCATTCAGTATACAACATAATTGATCAACAAATCAAAGTATCGGGCTAACATTATAATAGATTCGATAACGCATTCGTTTGATGTTCCACGATTTGAGGTTATCACGTTAACGACTTTATTTTGTAAAATTAATAAGTAGCTAAATCATCAATGGACACTCTGTGGTAGGTATAATGTGATCAACGCTTGATGTACCTAGTTAGCGAAGCGTGTCCAGGGTTGCCAGATGTCATTTTCCATTTCTACCCAAAATTGAAATTATTTTTCTCCAAAATGATAATATTTGCTGAAGTTTTGCAATAAGTTAATAATATCAATTAATTAACCTAATGGGTAACTGCTCGATATTATTGGCTTTTTGGCGTTATTTTCTTTTATCAAAATAAGTAAGCGAATCAAAAGAATGAATAATAGAATATGTTCATCTTATGTAGAATGAAACGACCAAATTAACATTTAAAACGGGTGCCACATAAATGCAAATATCAATACTATCACATAAATGCAAAACTCAAAATTCTCCGTGATTATTTTGATTTCTCCAAGTATTTAATTTTCCAAGAGCCAAATTTTTACCCAGAATTGCGAAAAAAATACCCAATCAGGTAACCCTGAGCGTGTCGTCGTGTTAAATAAAGGAAATGACGTTTTCGGCAACTCGTTTATATTTCCCGTATTGATAACGTACAAATTGGTTGAACGATTACGTAACGAATCTATTAGCTTTGTTGAATAACTGCATGCCAGCCGGTCGCCTTCTGTGTTGTATTACTCGGATTCTACGGGGTCTCGGGATGGGAATTTTGTAGTAAAACTGCCGTGGTGTCGTTGGCGTTCCAGCAGGATCTCTTTTGTATTACTTTTTTTTATCATAAACAGATTTATTTCTCTATGGTATATGATGGGTTATGGGCAAAGAAGACCAGGATTGAATATAGTAAATGAGATATAATTGGGTATAAAATATAAGGAGTGTCAAAATACGATGTCAAAAAAGAGGTGTCAAGAAAGTTGACATGTGCAACTTTCTTCTCTTTGTTACTAAAACCTTTTTACTACTGGGATGTCGTTTACATACTCCAACAGTATATACTGCCTATGCATAGACGTTTATGCTAATCGATTAGCATAAGGATTGCTGTTCATTATAGGCAGCGCCATCTAGTGTTTCCAGTTTAAATTGTTAAGTATACTAAGCGCACTAGATGGAGCTAACATTTATTGTATGCCGTCATAAACGAAAACGAATTTAGGGGTCGACGAGGTCTAAAAATCGACCCCTATTAATTAACTCAAGTTCTTATTTGAAACTTTCAAGATACTGTATAAGTTGTGTTACGTGTACCAACTTGTTATAAGAATGACTAATGTTTTAGTAGGAAGTATCATTGTTGTACTTTTAAAAAACTCAACAAGTCGATAAGCGTGCCGAAGTTCGTACAAGATGAAATTATTTATTTGCAGTTATTTTGTATCAATAGGAAAAAAACTAGAGATAGGATTTTTAAAGTAATTTGGGTATGGGTGTCTGAGGTATCAGTTGATTTTGGAAAAGGGGTCTCATGCCCAAAATAGTTTGGGAATCCCTGGGCTAAGTGGACAGCCAGTCTCCGATACCCGATTAAACTTATTGGAGTTAGTTGGTTTTGGGTAAGCTTTGGTATACATTTACAGGACTAATGTTTGGTGCAATATATTTTTTTAAATTTACTATATTAAAAATCAAAATTATAATAATAAATATCGCCGGTCAAACAACTGTACGGCCCCAAACCAATCAACACTTGTATTATGGGTGCCGTACAATGGACTGGAGGCGATCGTATTATACAACGTGATTCAAAAAGGGTAAACTAATTATAATCGACATATTATCGAAATTCTGGCTTCACATAATGATTACAAGTGCGCATAAGAAGCGCAGATTCAAAGGTTAGTATACCCTTTCGGAATCAGCCTATATATGAGCAAACAAATATTGTTTTTAGTTTAGTCAAGCTATAGTTTGTGTGTCAACAGCATTGGCACCAGTGTATTTTTTTTCTTTATTCATAAAATTATATCTATATATCTTATTTATTTCTAATTTATTATCCGTGCCCATTAGTCACAGCCAAAAGCTACTCAAAACTTAAGTTACATTTTTTTCTTACACTTACATCGTGGGTCCCGTTCAGTGTTGCTATACATAAAAATTATAATATGATCTCGTGCTTGAAGCTCCTCGTCAAATGTTTATGTGGCAACACAATAGAATTTAATAGGATCGTTTCAGCTGGCACTACTACTCCGGCACCTGAAAGAAGTATTTATAGCTTTAGAATAAATCAGAATCAGAATGTTTTTTATTCATGTAAACCAGCCTTTCCCAAAGTGGGCGATAACGCCCCTTGTGGGCGCTGCAGGCCTAAAGGAAAAAAAATGCGGGCGTTGTGTAGAGGCCTACAATAATTAATTTAATTTGAAGTTGTAGTGGTTTTTAAGTAGGTGAAAAAATGGAGGCGCTAAAAATTATTCATTCTCAAAGTGGGCAGAGTAGACAAAATAAGTTTGGGAACCCCTGATGTAAACCATTAAGTACAGTGCTTATGAAACGGTCAAAAAGTTACAAAATACTAAGCTACAACTTTACCAACCCGTTCGGAATGCCGTTCCTATGGAAAAGAACGGGCAAGAAACTCCATGGTTGCTCTTGTTAAAAATATCTTTTACATTTTTGAGCAGTACATTGTTATAGGTACGTGAGAACAATGTAGGAATAGCTAGGCAGACTTTACCAGCAGGTCAGAAAAAAGTACTAACTCTAAGTATATAATTACAAGTTAATGCCTACATGGTTCCCACATTTACAAATTACTTTTGTAAATGAAAATAAGAAGTAAGAGGAGAAAAACAAAATCTTAATAGTCTGCTCGGACAAGGTGATTTATATTCAGCATCTAACCATAATAATAAATCTATATTATCCCACTAATATTATAAATGTGCGTTTGTATGGATGGATGTTTGTTACTCAAACACGCCAGACCGGCTAAACGGATCTGAATGAACTTTGGCACAGTGATAGATTATAGTCTGGAATAGCACATCTTTTTAATCGTAAGTAACACCGCGGGACGCAGCATAGTACTAATTAAAAATGAAATCGGTGTTCGTTTGTAAGTGCATAACTGAAGAACGGCTGAACCGATTTTGCTGTGAATTTGCGCCGTTAATATTGAAGAATCGGAAATTTATTCCGCCACGGAAATTTCCTCGTACGTACGTACCCAGTATAGTGATGGACGGGTTCAGCCTCCCGTCGTTGTTGAAGAGCGGTGTGTTGTCCATCTTAGCGAATGGCTTGTTGGGATCGGGGTCCGAGGGCGTGCCTTCCACCCGCGACCATTCACCCACTGACGCATCCTGACCGACTGAGGGCAATATTAAATTAAATAAATAAATATCGCCATACGAACACACCAACTATACGGTCCCACATTAAGCAACGCCTATCGGACTGGGGGCGAACTGAGTGTATAATACTTATATACATATTAAACGTCCATGACTCGGGTACTAACATTCGTGGTCATCACACAAAGCTTGTTCCTACCAGGATTCGAACCCGGGAAAGAAAAGTTAAAAGAAAGCAAAGTCACTACTACTGCACCAATCAGGTCGTAGATTATACGAACACACCAACTATACGGTCCCACACTAAGCAACGCTTGTATTATGGGTACCGTATAATGGACTGGGGGCGAACCCAGTATATATTACTTATATAGATACTAAACATCCATGACTCGGGTACAAGCATTCCTGCTAATCACACAAAGTTTGTCCCTACCAGGATTCGAAACCGTGACCCTTAGCCTAGAAAGCAGGGTCACTACCAACTACGATAATCAAGTCAGGTAATTATAATAAAAGAACTTGTATTTTTATTTTCTTTCGGAAATATGTCTTACTAGCGGCGCCCCGCGGTGTTACCCGCGATTAAAAAGTATATACATTTCACCGGGATAAAAAGTGGCCTATGTGCTATTCCAGACTATAATCTATCTCTGTGCCAAATTTTATCCAGATCCGTTCAGCCGTTCTGGCGTGATTGAGTAACAAACATCCATCCATCCAAACTTTCACATTTATAATATTAGTGGGATGGAATGTAGATAGAGTTTAAAATGCGGTCAACACTCGGATTGGGGATGCTACTTAAGTACTTACCAACCGCATGCATGACTAACGCATGTTGGTGTATGGTAGCGTTGTTCAACACTATCGACTCCTTGATCCTGACGCCCGCCTCCACAGTCACTCCCGCGCCGATTGATACGTTCGGACCAATCTGTTAACAATATAATAGCAAAGTAATAATAAAAGTCTTTCTAACCGATTTTCGGTCACAGACAAATGTGACAGCCCTAAGTCTTGCTTAGGGCTGTCACATGTACAAAGTAGGCAAGACTTAGGGTTATCACATTTACAAAATAGACAAGACTTAGGGTTATCACATTTACAAAATAGACAAGACTTAGGGCTGTAAGGTTTACAAATTAGACAAGACTTAGGGTTGTCACATGTACAAAATAGGCAAGACTTAGGGCTGTCACATTGGAAACCGAAATATCAGGGAGTATATTCTGTTTTTCGTCACTATTTACTCACCACAGCGGTGGGGTCCACGGTGGCAGTGGGATGCAGGAACACATCCGGCAGTATCGTGCAGGACGAGGCGCCGGACACGCGGTCCTTGTGCAGCTCTAAATAGTGGCGGTTCGCGTATATGGCCGAGCCGGCCGTCTTGACTTGCGACCACCAGTTTGTTACCTGCAACATATCTTATTAAGCCTCTGATTGACCCGATTAGCGCAGTTGGTGGTGACCATGCTTTCTGTGGCGTGGGCCCCGGGTTCAAATCGTGGTAGGGACAAATTGTGTGTGATGAGCAAGAATGTTCGTACCCGAGTCATGGATGTTTTATTATCTGTCAGTAAGGGTGACTCAGAAAGGATATACTAAACTTTAAATTTGTAATCATATTGTGAAAACTAAATTTCGATGTGAAAAATAAATAAATTTTTGAATACATCAAAGTTCTGACTTTACATATCAATTATAAATGTTCGAAAGGAGCACCGGTTCAAAGTTTAGTATACCCTTTCTGAATCATTCTATGGGTGTTCATGTACCTGCATAGCATACAACTTTTTGGTGCCAGCCAGCGGTGCCAGGACGTCCTGCTCCCAAGATATGTAACCAGGACTACTCAGCCCGTTGCCACTGAAACAAAGTTATTTTTCAGTCAAATATCGGACTTCACATTATCATTACAAATTCGCTAAAGACTCTTTTAAGGCTCAATTCAAGGCTTATGCCTTGACTCAGGCCCTGTATAAACTTACTGAAAATTCTTACGGAAAAACTTACTGAAATTTCAAAAATAAAAGCCTAAGTTACTCCTTGTTACATCAGCTATCTGCCTGTGAAAGTCCCGTCAGTATCGGTCCAGCCATTTCAGAGACTAGCCGAAACAAACAGACAGACAGACAGACAAAAATTGTAAAAAAAAATGTTTTGGTATATATACCGTGTATACATCCAAATGCAGTTCGTAACAAGCGGTTATTTTAATATTACAAACAGAGCCTCCAATTTTTTATGTCAAAGTCAAATAATTTATTTCGTATAGGCCTACGGGGACACTTACAAATTGCCATTACATTTTTTTTGTGTTAACTCTACAACCGGATCGGAACGCGACCTCACCTAAGAAGATCCGGCAAGAAACACAGCGGGCTGGTTTTTTTTTAAAATTCATTATTTTTACTAAAAATAAATATAAAATTTATTTGTATAGATATAGATACTATACGTAGGTACCTATAGAAGCTGTCCTGCTTCCTCTGGAAGGCCTCGGCCATGGTGTGGAAGACGTGCAGCGAGCACACGTAGACGCCGCAGTTGATGAGCGTGGACACGTAGCTGCCCGGCTTCTCCACGTAGTGCGACACCGCCTCCGAGGCCGCCTCGCGCACCATGCACCCGTAGTGCACCGCCTGCTGCCTCGTCGCCTCGGTGCCCATTATAGTTACCTGAGTGCAAGTAATATGCAGGATGTAAGTGGCTTCGTAACGACCACTGATACCAGAGCCCAAGTCTGCTAACACAATCGATTCATAATCGAACAGCAACTGACACTTTTGACAGATATTGTATGGGATATCTGACAATAGTGACAGCTACTATGCGTTTGCTGTTCGATTATGAATCGATTGTGTTAGCAGACTGGGGGCCCAGGTGAGGGGCGGTTAAAATTTTACATGAAAACAACTAAATCTCACCAAAGCATCAGGTTTCTTCTCATGGAATTGCCAGAGCTCTTTCAATGGGAAATCGGCGCAGACATCTCCGTTGAGCAGGAAGAATGCCAAAGGGTTGCCGGCGCGGACCTGGTCCCTGAAGTGGAAAAGACCTCCACCAGTGCCAAGCGGTGTGAACTCTTGCAGATATCTGTAATTTTCACAAATAATTCCTAAATGTTTATCAACCAAATCTGGCTATTTAGCCTACCCTTAGCTTGAATACATTAATACTGACATGAGTGGGAAAACTACTAAGATGAAGTGGGAATTTGACTTGTCATGAATGATGAAATGGTTGGAAAATTCCATCCATATGCAGATCGCATCCATCGGGGGAGACCGAAGTGAAGTGGAAAGTTGTCTTAATCATCGGACTTGGAAACTATTTCAGGTACAATGTGGCCATAGTAGACATCAAACAGAAATTTTAAAGGCCTTTGCCTAGCAGTGGGACATAAAATAGGCTTAAAAAATATTAGAGATGGGCCAAATATACAGTAATTATTCGGCATAATTTTCATATGTTGCGTATTTGGTTAACCAATTTTTAGTGCTAAGATTTAAGTACAGATTGTTTAAAATAAAAGAATAGGGACATTTAATTATTTTAAACATATTTTTAATTAATCTTAAAGGGCTTTTTAGGATAAAAAATTGGTTAATATTTGGCTCATTAACCGAATATTTGGCCACATACCGAGCATATAACATTCTGCCAAATAATTACCGAATATTTGGTACATCGCTAAAATATATTATAACTCACCGAATAATAACATGATACTCTTTCTGCATATCACTCACAAACTGTGCCATGGTGCTCATAGTGTACGAGCCGATGATTAATATCTCCTTGCACGCCTCCAACTTAACACACGCTTCAATATGATGCTGAATCAATGGGAGGCCTGCGATGGGGAATAGCGGCTTTGGGGTGTCTAGGGAGAGGGGGCGAAAGCGGGTACCTAAAAAACATTAAAAAGTAGAAACAGGGAGTTGACTCTAGGGAATTTGATTGCCTTCTGGAAAAATTTCTAAAATGCTCTTTTTATAATTCGGTCTGGTCTGTGTGTTACTGGAATAACCCCCAGAGAATTGTATGGTATTTTAAAATCTAAATGTTGCTTTATTTGAGGATATAAAGTGAGTGTGTTGGTCTGTTAATATTTATTGTTCTTAGAGAGTTGAACTAAAAATTCTTCATAGCTTTACTATGAGTAAGGTAGTAATACTTTATCTTCAATGGAAATTGAATCTAATTAATGCACCTATAATTGAGCATTTTGAAATTACTGTATGTAAGACATAACACGTACTAAACACAATTTACCGTGCAAACTGATATGTAACTGATCATGTAGGTAGATAAGGTAGGCAATACGTGTTTTTGTATATACCATAAAGTTCTAAAACCCATTGTTTTTAATGATAGATGAATATTTATATTCTTGATGTGTCCTAATAACTTATATATTGAAATAATGTGTAAAATACGGATAAAAGGAATAAAATAATGTCTGTTTTGGTCTTGTCGAGGCCGGTGACTTTGACCAATGATAAACCTTACCTTTCTGCGGCCCCCCGATGAGTATCACAGCTTTTAACATTTTTAATTAGTCCCGAACTTTTTAATTATACAATATAATGTTATAAGTATAAATAATTAATTCAAAAACGAAGGCTACATAAATAAAACGTATACAAAAACACGTCAGTGAAACAAAATTCAAGAATGTCAAACGAAAGTTTCACCGACGTCGCTGTCAGGCAAAATGTGTCAACTGTCAACTTATAATAGAATAAAATTCGTCTAATAACACTGGCGACGGAATTAATCCATACTGCCAATTCTGAGGTAGTACCATAACACATTTTATTTTCAGGCAATGGAAAAGAGGACTTAAGTATTTCATCAAACATAGTAAATGTACTGTTACTAAGCAGATATAAAATGATTGTTCTCAAGTATATTTATATCGCGGGAATTTGAACGCTGAACGTGTGTCGCCTGAGAACTTCACATGTGATTCATTTGGCATTGGGCTTATACTACAGATAGGCCCTAAAAGGCTCGAAAATCCAAGGCCGTATAACAACTACAGTTAGGTAACTTTTTGGCGGGAACAGGAAGCTAAGGAGCAGAGTCGAGCAGTCGCTAAATTGTTTCATCTTCCAAAATAAAATGTATTTGCTAAAGTATGGTGAAATATTGGTGAGATTATTAACTTTTTTTTACTTTTTTTTACTTTTCAAGTTCTGTCCAAATGTCCGGTAAATCATTAAAGGATCCATAGGCAGTTGGACATGCCATTTTCATTTCATCATGTCACATCCATTATTTTATGTATAATGTGTATTTATTGAATGTGTTATTGCTATTAATTACTTGACATTGGCAAAATACCCGCTAAGTTGTGCATGAGGCCATATTCATATCCATTTTATTTCATCGCATTTCATTTCGTAAAGAAAGAAGAAGAAAGTATCCATAGCTTTCAGATAGGGTTGGAGATTTATCATATCATAATTATCATCAATGCAGTGTAATGCAAAGTGCCTTATGGGAGTCGGTGCAAAATACCAATAGTTTAGATCTTTGATAAGCTATTAAAATGTTTTAAATAATAATTGTAATCCAACTAGTAGGACGGCTGTACTTTCGCATGTACCTACCTACGCAGTTAGTTCACCTATCACGTCCTAGTCTAGACTTTAAAACACCGCAATGTAGTTCACAGGATCCTAATTGAATTTAAGTTACGTAGTGTCTGGAAATGATTGTCTACTCTGCTTCGTGGGAGTCTGGAACTGAGTTTTAAGCATTCGCTGGGAACACTTACCGTAGTATACCTACGTATTCTTTATTTGCCATTCAAATGTCAAGTAGGTATCTACATACCTAATATCTACCTACACATAATTCATGGTAGGTACCTTAGCAAGCTGTACAAGCGATTTCGTTCATTCGTAACCATAGTTTTTTTTCGGTAATATGTCTTGGGATACACTTTTTCGTCAATTCCCCGGGATAAAATAAAATATGTTACTCTAACTACGTACGATTTTTAATAAAATCCATCCACTGTTTTAGCTTTTTAGAATTCTGAACGTACCTGTAGCGACCTCTTCAACCTCGTCACAAGCTACACAGATGGCGCTGCAGACTGAAATTCAGAACAAATTATGAATCTCCATACAATCCTAGAACGCGCTAAAAGAATTCTCGGAGAACGTAACATATATACAACGCGCCGTAAATAACCGTTGGGGCATAGAGGCCGCCGCGCCTGGCTGGAAGATCTTCCCTTATCCGCTAAATATCTTTTCAAATACTAATTGAGGCTCTAAGCTTCCATATTACGTATATTTACTACGAGCACCTTTGATGGTCGTCTTCGCTAGAGGGGCGCAGTTGTAAAAGGGAAGGATCTGATCACTCGATCGGCTTTTGTTTCTGTCAAAATCGTACTTAAGGTCAGAAAAATGCACCAGACTATGAAATTAAATTAGAAACTCGCTCCCAGACTTTGTAAACTACGGGGGACGTTCATCCTCTTTCGTATAATAGGGTTGACTCTAGCATGATTTCTCAGATAAAAATAAAAAAGGTATATATATCTAGGATAGTAAATACCTAGGTAAGTTTATTAGGAATATTCAAAACTTTAATAGATACCAACACAAACATCAGGCCGCTACTACGTATTTAAATATATATGTTATCTGGGCCCCAAGTCTGCTAACAGAATCGATTCATAATCGAATAGCAATCGCATAGTAACTGACACTTTTGACAGATATTGTATGGGATATCTAAAAGTGACAGTTACTATGCGGTTGCTGTTCGATTATGAATCGCTTGTGTTAGCAGACTTGGGGCCCTTGGTTTTCTTTCATAGGTACCTACTAACTTAAGGTACACTTTTCGTTTCAAAAGTACTGGGACAGGACCGTAGCAAATCGTAGCCGTAGAGCTTAATACTGCTACGACATGCAAGCCTTACAATAATTATAACGAAAAAATCGCCTTAATAGTACCTGACTAATTAGCCCGCTAACGTTATAAGATTTATAGGTACGAGAGTACTTTTGATAGGTTTCAGCAAGGTACCAACCCTATCGCATCACAAAAGTAAACGAAGTTGTTTGTTGGGGAACCACAAAAACATAAAATATATTAAATATAGTAGATAGGGAGGACTATCAATATTTATGTACCTTCAGAACCGAAACTAATTGAATCGACAACTTTTTCGGAAGGGTGAAGTATTATAATATACGAGTATTACACGTGCCTACCTATATAGACTGTAATATACCTAACTCAGAAACTTATTGAGTTCTTTTTAAATTTCTAAGATTTATGAAATACGAAATATTTAAATTTCGAAATTATGAAAACAGCATTGATAGCCAAGTTGGTAGAACGTTTGCCTCGGTAACGAGGTTCACCGGTTCAAGCCCCGGCTCGCACCACTGAGATTTCTTGATTTCATGTGCGAATCTCATTTTCAACCACGATTATCGCTTGCTTAACGGTGAAGGAAAACATCGTGAGGAAACCTGCATGTCTGAGAGAACCCCGCGAAAGATGTGTGAAGTCCGCCGACCCGCACGGGCTAGCGTTGGCTTTAATTTGAAAAGTACAACTTCTGTAACAGTATTAGAAATCTAGTAGCACCACTTAGCGAAGCCATTTATGAGTATTATTGAAAGGGGTCGAATTAGAGTGGTCTTGCTGAGTGCCACTGCGGGCAGTTAATTCAATTGTGGGCGGGAACGCTCCTGGTGTTTATGTTTGCCTGGTAATGTGTAATCGATCGATCCTACGGGAAAAGGGGCGCTACTTGTCAATAAGCCAACAGAAAGGGACGGAGATATTCGAAACACAACCGTGATCTGTATATATGATCGTCTCTTTCATAACTCAAAACGTTTTTTTCAACTGAGGGATCCCATCTGATATGTTATTTATACCTATCCAATGAACCTTTGAAACAATATTTTCATTTTGGAAAAGGCCCTTGCCCAAAATAGTTTGAGAATCCCTGGTTTACCAATTACAGTATTAAAATACTACTTGGTAAATACCAACTGCACGTCAAGTACGAGTTAACTGTATACTTTATCGTCTACCGTATTTAGACATTTTGTATGGAGAATTGAAAAGCGCCTCTACCGGACAGTATTTAAAACTTTCAATTCTCCATACAAAATGTTTAAATACGGTAGACTATAAAGTATACGGTTAGCTCAGAGTAATCTCGCACTTGACGTACTGAAGATGATTAGACGGTTTTCTCGCTGCCCTAAGACGTATTCACTCAACTTCTATGCATATATATAGGTTACTAGTAAATAATAAGCATGACTATGTAAACTTGGTCAGTTAATGGAAGTTCTGTGTTTGCGTAATGCGAGACCTTTGTAGTGCGCTCGTTGCCTTGTCAAATCTATTAATGATATTTCATATTTAGGACGGCTGTACACGAGGCGACTTATTGTTGCCAATATGGCGACTATTAAGTAAAAGATAGAATCAGAATCAGACTATTTTTATTCATGTAAACTTATGAATCTTCAAATTGTTACAAAATGCTAAGCTACAACTTTACCGGCCGTTCGGAATGCCGTTCCTATGGTGAAGAACGGGCGAGAAATTCCTTGGTTGCTATTTTTAAAAAGATCTTCTACATTTTTGAGCAGTACATTGTTATGGGTATGTGAGAACAATGTAGGAATGGGCGAGAAACTCCATGGTTACTATTTTTAAATATACATTTTTCATTTTTGAGCAATACATTGGTATGGTCGGGAACGAAAAAAAACATAATATAAACGCGATAAAATCCGTAAAATTTGTTTTATTTCAACATTTCTTCGACTGTACTAAGTCTATTTGATATTGAAAGATGAGACAAGATAGCGAACGAAAATAATATTTAATTTTCAATTGGTCATAAGTCCCAATTGAGACGAGCGATGTGGGACGAGATGACGAACCACTCAATCCTATTTTAAAAAATAAAAATAAAACAAATGGTGAACGCGGGATTCGACAGTTGAAGCCCCCGCGACCTTTGACAAGTATTGGACGGGGTTTAGTGAAAAAATCCCACGACCTTTCAAGGTTTGTAAAACTAGTGAATGGGGATTTAGAGGATCTATCCATCATCTGAATTCCATATGTAATTTATGAAGGATTACTACGGGATCACGTCATGACACGCGGATAATAGATCGCCTAAATTCCCTGATGTGTTTTATACATTGTGTGTACATGGCACGAAAACTTTGGGTAATGGATACACTGCATGCATGTAATAAAAATTATAGAAATAATGCCGCAATGCATGTAATAAAATTTATAGAAATAATTTGTATCCAAAGTCATGGGTTACAAATGTTGTAATTTTTGAGCGCGCAATGTATCATAAACACGCGATCACATCAGCGATATCCGACTCGTGCGAGTCGAAAGCGCGCTCGAGCGCATCGAGTTTTAATTTACATTGCAGTTTGGGAATCAATTTCTAATTCTGTTTTTTTTTTATCATTTAAAATCACATTGAAATAGACTTCTATTATGATTTTATGATCAAATATATGGAATCAAAACATGGCCTTTGACACAGACGACCACAAAAAAAAATAAAGTATGATGAAAATATAGTGTAGAGACAACCCCAATATTACCGAACTAATGTTCTAATACCATTTTCGCCGTCTGTCATCGGCCCCACGCCTCTCCCATAAATATTTCAAGCAAAATATTTTTCAATTAATCCCTTTTGCTGGCACATAAGGCTTCTTTTTGTGCGCAACGCAATGTGTGACGGAAGCGGCAATTTAGAAGCTTTTAGGATTCATGCATTTTTGATAGGTTGAAATGTTCAAATCGAATTTGGGCTTTGAGACTAACGTTCGTCTTACACAAGGACAGAATGGAAGTACCAAGTAACAATTTGGAAATGTATGGAAATCTATTCCAGACACTTATCACTTCGTAGGTCGTACTTGTTACTTGAGCACTGTTTTCGTGTAAACCGAGCATTAGTATCGACATTCATTTTTAAAAAGAATATAATAACTAGACAAGTTAGAAATGTTAATTAATCCTGGGCCCCCAGTCTGCTAACACACTCGATTCATATTCGAACAGCAACCGCATAGCAACTGTCAGTTTTGAGTGACAGTGACAAAGTGACAGTTACTATGCGGTTGCTGTTCGATTATGAATCGATTGTGTTAGCAGACTTGTGGCCCTGATTTGTTACAAGAATATCTAACTATTCGAACTTTTACCCGGACTTCATTATCCGTAGATAGACAGATCTGCAGATCCGTTTGACGACCTGATTAGCTCAGTGGGTACTGAGTGTGACTCATGCTTTCTGTGCTGCGAGTCCCGGGTTCGAATTCTGGTAGGGACAAACTTTGTGTGATTAGCACGAATGTTTGTACCCGAGTCATGGATGTTTATCTATACATATAAATAAAATTGGAGTGTCTGTTTGTAATATTAAAATAACCGCTTTTTACTAAGTGCATTTGGATGTATACACGGTACCCATACCAAAACAACATTTTTTTAAAAAATTGTCTGTCTGTCTGTCGGTCTGTTTGTTCCGGAGTAACTTAGGCTACTTCTATTTTAACAAAAAACATAGGATCTCACGAAAAAAAATTAAAACCAATGTTGCAGCGTTGCGCCTGATTAAGTTTGATAGCAACAACCTGAAATGCGTCCCGCGGGCTCAGAACGTGCGAGCAGGCTGTTGCCATCGGTTGTGTCTTTGTTAAATACCACGCGAACGAAGTCGCGGGTAACAGCTAGATATCTATATAAGTATTATATAACTAGCTGTTGCCCGCGACTTCGTCCGCGTGGTATTTAACAAAGACAACCGTTGACAACAGCCTGCTCGCCCATTCTGAGCCCGCGGCACGCATTGCAGGTTGTTGCTATCAAAATTAATTCAGGCGCTGCGCTGCAACATTGGTTTTAATTTTTTTTCGTGAGATCCTATTTTTTTTTCTAAAATAAAAGTAGCCTAAGTTACTCCTTGTTACATCAGCTATCTGCCAGTGAAAGTTCCGTCAAAATCGGTCCAGCCATTTCAGAGATTAGCCGGAACAAACAGACATACAGACAGACAGACAGACAGACAGACAGACAGACAGACAGACAGACAGACGGACAGACAGACAGACAGACAAAAATTGTAAAAAATTTTGTTTCGGTATAGGTAACGTGTATACATCCAAATGCACTTAGTAAAAAGCGGTTATTTTAATATTACAAACAGACACTCCAATTTTATTTATATGTATAGATGAGTTCACCCTCAGTCCATTGTACGGTACACATAATACAAGCTTTGCTTAGTGTTGGACCGTATAGTTGGTGAGTTCGTGTGGCAATATTAAAAAAAAAAGATAGGGCTACTGACCTATTTTTCATGTCAATTAGAGATCTATTAATTTCGCAGTCCTTTATGTAATCCCTAACTTAATCCCTCATGTGGATCTCTGCGGTGGAATCGCTAAAGGAATTACTTGTGCTTAGTTTTGTATGAGTTACCCTTGTGTGTAGTTACCGTTTAACTACCTAACTTGCAAGCTAGGAGTAATATTGGTTAATGCTGGAAGTAGGTACCTACCTAATTTAATATTGCTCCCTTGTAATTGGACAGACATTCCTGGCATTTTTTTAAATATATATACTAGTAAGTAATGTGTCTATAGCTTATTACTAGTATCTTTAAGATTCAAGCCTTTCAGAAATTATAATATAAATTCCGTTTCGTACTTCAGAACGGCATATCTGGCAGTCTGAGTAGGATCTTAGAGTATGGCTCGAGATAGTTGGAATGTTCCAATTATCTGAGTACAGCCTACGTAGATATTGCCTACGTCATAGCCGTAGCTGCTACGCGGACGCTACGAATAAATTCAGACACTGTGCTCACCTGTTTCTAAGATACACCGCGCCTTATAATTTCTACCACGCGATGCGTAGGCTGACTGGCCGCTAAAAAGAAAATATAAACCCCTAATGGCGCTGAGAATAATTAAACAGCGAGCAAATGCCATTAGTCCCATCCGAGCACATAAATAGAATATTGAATGGTGTACCTAATGAAGATTGGTAAAAATAGTCTTGATAATAGTTTGATACAAATATGAAGAGGTATAAATATCATATGAATATAGAGAGGCCCCATTACACAGACGCGAGACCCCAAGGCCCCCGCCTTGGGGTCCCCAGCATTTGCAAACTTGCTATATGCAGTGGCGTATTATAAGACTAGCTGTTACCCGCGACTTCGACCGCGTGGCATTTAATAAAGACACAACCGTTAGCAATAGCCCGCTCGTTTCTGAAATAAAAGTAGCCTAAGTTACTCCTTGTTACATCAGCTATCTGCCAGTGAAAGTCCCGTCAAAATCGGTCCGCGGACGAAGTCGCGGGTAACAGCTAGTAGCTACATAAAACAAGGAAGCCTTACATCCGTCAGCGAATCGCAATCGGAAGACTACACAAAAGCGTCGCCACCCGCTAGTACAACCACAATAGCGGAAAATTAATTAAATCTAATAACAATGGTGGTATGAACACTATCTAGTAATTGTGTCTGATACACGGGCTTTTCTTTGTTCTCTATCACAGGGGGTTAAAGTGGAAAATATAATGATAATATTGCTCGACGAACACAACTGAATATTGTTCCAAACTAAGCAACGTTTTATTATATAAACGTATATAAAAAAATATTATATATATCTTTTTTTTAATTGACGTTGAGACGTTATGTAACTTCATCAATTTAAGCGTCAATTTCCTTACAATCTGTATACAATGTATTATAACTCGATGTAAAATATTTACATAAAATTATTATTGTAGTTTTTTATTCGGCACCCAACACAAATGGGAGCCATTTCGTACCACTTTTGTACAAATAGTGGTCATATAAGTGACACATTAATCGCGAAGAATTTGTATTATCGGATACATTCACAAATCCGCAGCTCACTAAGCCCGGGCTTGGAGAGGATTACAACAAAATTATGAATAAGCGAATCGACGTCCCGATTTACTGGAACAACATTGATTTAACAACATAACTCAATAGCTCGGGAGCTGGAGGACAACATTTATATATTTTTTTGGATTTTTTATTATCTTCTTTTGTAACCGACTTCAATCCAATGAACCCAATGAACCCAAACACGGCTTGGATATAGTGTTTTATTACAGAGTTCCGATGCCTTTCGGGTTTATCATCAGAGCTTAACTATCATGGTCAAGATTATCTTGGCGCCGCCTGTGATATACTTATCATTGAGGAGTTCCGGTGACCCTGTGGTCTTCTTCATGACTGCCACTTCAATAAATGATTCTTTCTGAATGCAAATGCTTGACTTGTTGATGAAAATACTTAAAATCGCTTATGTATGCTCATAATATTTGAGGAGTTTATTAATTCCTTATGGATCTCATTATCAGGACTGTCAAATAAAAAAAAGAATTTTCAACATCGGTTTATAAATGAGGAAGTTTCGAGGTAACAAACTTAAAACAAAATACATTCGAATTGAGAACCTCCTCATTTTTTTGAAGTCGTTTTGAAACCTCCCACCTCCGGCCTATTGTCCTCGAGGGTTTCTGGGCAACATGTCGAATTGTCGATTCGACACGTCGAGTTGTCAACTCATAATCCTTACATTCGAATGGACCCGTCCCGGCATAATGTTTATTGATGGCAATGCCAGTTGGATTTATAATTCGTATACGGTTTTGACATTTCGGCGGGTCGCAGATTATTGAATGCTTCAATATTTTAGTAATATGAATATTTATGTTATGCGACGGAGAAGAGCGCGGCGGTGAACTTAATTATTTATTAACCGACTTTAAAAAGGAGGAGGTTCTCAATTCGGATGTATTTTTTTTTACTAAAATGTTGGCTTCTGACAACTTCACGTTTTAAAAATATAACGGCAACATTGACCAACGGTTCAAGCGTGATCCATGATAGTTACAAAGAAATAATAATTTCATTAATTAGTTATAAAATTTAAACATACATGATACAAACATCCGTACTCGTCGCACAAAGTTCGTCCATACCGGGAATCAAACCGGGGACCCTCAGTACAGAAAGCAGGATTTGCCTGTGCCAAACAAGTCGTTATAGCTACCAAAAAGTAAAATAAACATCAACAAATACACTCAAGAGTCGAGTTGTTCGATTTAATATTTTTCGTTCCTGAAAAAATCTGAAGTTTGTCCAATTATTTTTACAAGCATATTGGGGAGAACATGAGCAATGCAATGTTCAAACGCGTTATTAAAAACGTTGGCCTTTATCTGTGGATCACAGATCAATAATGTTGCTAGACGTGCCATCACAATATAATTTATAGAATTCCAAACTTACCCCCTAATTTATAGACGGATCTATAACTTTATCAAACGTCATATTGGACTGCACAAGAGATTTGCTTTGCGCAGTACATATGATGTTCGATAAAGTTATAGAACGTCTATAAATTTGTAAGTATTGTTTGGGATGTATCAAAACTATTATTTTCAGGCAGTATATTTTATATATTATAATTAACTCAATCACACATACATTTATCTGTTATGGGCTGTCCCAGAGCAGAAAACACAGACCAACCACTTCATTCTGGATGACCACAGAACAATACAGTATTTGTTTTAAATTTGTGTTTTTATAGTATGAATACTAAACAAGTATTTCAGAGAGAATGCAAACACAAAACTCATACTAAGAATATCGCGAATAAAATGTAAAGAATTATTGGTTCTTTAATAATTCTATGTTTAAATGTTCAAAATTAAACTTCTCGGGGAAGATACATCTACTTTACTTTTCGAAATCCACGAATAAATAAGTCAGTTACATTTTTAATACGCGAAACAAATCGTACGCTCAAATAACTAGACCTCAATGGTGTTAATGTTCATTATAAATTCACAATGAGCTGTTACTTTTTACGACATCAAAGAAAAATGTTGAGAAGGAAAATATAATTAATATTCAATCTCGGATCCTGTTAATCAAGCTTACCTACGCAGACCAGGTTACCATGTAGCCACCAGGGCTCCAAGTCTGCTAACACAATTGATTCATAATCGAACAGCAACCGCATAGTAACTGTCACTTTTGACAGATATTGTATGGGATATCTGTCAAAACCACCAAATCCATGTTAGCTAATTATATAAAAATGCCATTAAACTTTTTAATTCGACCTCTTTAACTTTGCGATTATAATTCATAGATATTCTTTTGAATACATATTCCAAAAATGTTAGGGTTTTTAATATAAATCTAATTTGTTTGTCAAAGTTATTTCAGTTCACAAGAATTTTAATTATAACAGTAAGACAGCAGCGGCGTCTAAATAATAATAAATATTACATTCATACGCGAACGTTCGACCGATTTCCATAATAGGTAGCGATCTTGCTTTCTGTACTGTGAGTCTCGGGTTCGAATCCCGATGATGCGCAGCTGGTCTTGTACCTATTCTAACAACCTCATTAGACTAGGACGTTAAATACGTACGTCTGCAAATGAAATAAGGCTGGTAACTCGATGGCGGCTAGTTGCTAGAAATGGAAAAATTTGCTAACAAATTGCTTCGTTGCGGAGTACAAATTATTTCACTGCGGCCATAGAGTAGACAAATTTACTACATAATTTAAAATGTACTTAAGGCTATTTATATATGTTTCGTAAAACCCGCTGTAAAACCATCCATTTTCGGGAGTGAATAATCTTAAATATTGTCTCAGGTCATCGAAATAGGTGCAGCAGTTTTGTCGTAATGTAACAGACATTCAGACAGACAGACCGAAAATAAAAATAAAAATGGCGACATCGGCTTCAATATTAAAAATGTCGTCGACTTTTACTGTTTTTTTCAATAACCTTTAACGTTCGCTTGTTTAGCGCACATGTTATAATGCGAACACAGCATTTCTATAAGTCGATTTAAAAAAAAAATCTTAACATAATGACAATTTAGAACTTTTGTGAGCGTTTTATTTTTTAAATTGCCATCGACATTCTGACTCCACATGATAATTACAAACGCGCTAAAGAAACGCCAGGTTTAAAATTTAGCATACCCTTTCGGAAACACACTGTACATATTATTTATTTGTTACTCTATGCGAGCGGTAAACCGACACCGCCATCGTTAAATGAACATATTTTTTTTTATGTACCCGCGTTTTATTCGCTGCTTATGAGCGGAACTAGGTTAGCGAGTATCGCTTCGCGAAATATTAAACGCTGTTATGATGTAAAGCTTGCTTTATTGGACTACAGAGGATAAGCTTTATTCACTATACTTCTTATTACGATGGCTTTCCCCGTAAAATAGTCGATAAATCTACTAAAGACAAAGGTGGCCAGCAAGAAAAAAAAACCTTAAAAAAAATACGTTGAAATAAAACTACTTTAACGAATTTTATCGCGTTTATTTTATGTTTTACGTGCCCGACGTTTCGGCTGCTTTACAGCAACCATGATCACGGGAGCCGCTTTATCGATTGCCATTATAAGTTTATATAGAATCAGTATCAGATTCAGAATATTATTTATTCATGTAAACTATTAAGTACAGTACTAGTAATGAATCGTCAAAAAAGTTACATACTCGTAATGCTAAGCTACATCTTTACTACACGTTCGGAATGCCGTTCCTATGCAGAAGAACGGGCAAGAAACGCGATGGTTGCTCTTTTTTCAAAAAGATCTTTTACATTGTTGAGCAGTAAATTGTTATAGGTATGTGAGAACAATGTAGGAACGGCTAGGCAAACTTTAGCAGCTGGTCAGAAAAAAGTACTACCTCTAAGTATTTAATTGATGTATCAATGCGCGTCGAAAATCGCTAATGTATGTGAGGCCTTAGAGCTAGTAGGTATGTACAGGGTGGTACGACACAATACAGACAGACGCTGACATAATTATATTTAATGTACCTAACATAAAGAACATGAAATACGACGGTGACAGACGACTTTGAGCTTTATAAATAACATAAATAAAACACAATTATATTCTGTGCAAATGTTTCATAATTATAACAACCACATAATTAATTTTACACAAACAAATTATGACAGATAACATTTCTTCAAAGATGGCCAGGTTGGTGCGCGAAGTTTATGAGCTATTAGCGGTTTGATGTAGTGTTGGGACGTCGTCGTCCGTCGAGTACGAGATTATTCGTAAGCTAAACGTATACTTCATAGTCTACGTATTTAGACACTGGAGAATCGAAAGCTGTCGGCTAGGAGGGCTGCTCAATTTGTCATCCAGTGTGTTAAAATACGTAAACTATAAACTATACAGTTTACGTATAATCTCGCACTTGACGTACTGATCATTACCTACTTATCAGTATTCTTGATAAGTTGGACTTTTTAGTCGTATTCGGAAAGAAAAACTGTCAGTTGAACCAATTCAAATTAAAGATTATGACTCCATGGTTTACCCATGATTCTGCCAATAAAAAGTGTGAAACCACCATTTATTTAGCTCTGCGACTCAGCTCCTAAGGTTTATAAAAAATATCGTTGTTACAACTTATTGTAACATCACTAGTCCCGAGACAATTACCGCGTTTTATACAGTTGTTCCCGTCTCGCGCGATTAAAAACGTTATAAAACGGCTAACATTAATACATAATTTAGTTTGTGCAGTGAGTACCGGTGTGTGCGAACCTTTATTTTATTATTATTCTTCTTTTTTTAGGGTTGGCAATCGGCTACAAAATAGAGCCATTTTGCCGGTGTCGAGTATTTCTTGGTAATTGTTATAAAATTATATGCACCCGAGGTACCCCTGATGATAATGAAGATGATGATGAAATGAATCCCCTACCTCTATCAGTAAAGCTCTATATGGATTAATTACTGAAAAGTATGGTCGTCATTATTATTTTTTTTTTTTTTAATTTGGCATCACCATAGGTATTTTGCCAGTGTCAAGTAATATAAATTATTTCTGGTTTTGATTATATGCACAAGCTCAAAGGCTAGGCCCAAGTAAAATACCCCCCCCCCCCCATCTCTCAATCAGTAAAGTGATGGATACTTTACCGGAAGATTTTTCATGGATTTTTTGTGAGAAACTGAAAAGCCATGTTTCGTCACTCTGTTTCAATTACCTACACTTGTGCACTTTACCGATCCCATAATGGTTAATATTCCACTTATATCACTCACTATAACTCGCAAGAACACTAGTTTTAGAAATTAAAACATAACTGACGCCATGACTTTTCAGTTTCCCACCAAAAAGTCCTCATGGTCGTCATTATTGCAGAGTAGTGATGACCATTTTAAACATCAACATTTTAAACAACCGCGGTCACGCAAAAAATACAACTGAATTGAGCACCTCCTCCTTTTTGAAGTCGGTTAAAAATAACATTATTAATGTATAATACCAGTTTGATGTAATACGTGATAAAAGCTTAAGCTTAGTTGTTAGGTAGCTAGTTATATAGCTGTAAAAGCTTAGTTTTATACATTTCTTATCATAGATCATAGATAGGATTCTATATTATTAGGATCCAAGATCAATGATGATATAACATGTTTATATACATATAACATGTGTGACAGTTTGTCAAATGGTAGATACCAGGGCTCAGGCGAGACAGGTATGTTTCTATCAGGCGAGGCACCCAATGCCTGAGCAAGCGAAGCCACCTAGCTGCTCGGTCAATCTGTATAGGGTGATGACAGATGATAGCGATCACCCGAGGCAAGAGCGTTTGCCTTGGGCGAGCCACCTACTAACTGACTGAGCAAAAAGACGTGATCTCACGAAATTGTTCGGTCGATCAGTACACAGCTAATGACAGATGGTATGGCACGGGCGAGGCAAGAGCGTTTGCCTCGGATGATCCATCTAAGGTTCTAGAATGGCGACCACTAATCGGAAGACGTAGTGTAGGACGGCCCCCCACAAGGTGGACCGATGATATCACACGCGTCGCAGGAAGCCGGTGGATGCGAGTCACGGAGGACCGTGATGTGTGGTAGTCATTGGGGGAGGCCTATGTCCAGCAGTGGACGTCTATCGGCTGATAGATAGATAGATCCATCAAGTGTCTGAGCAAGCAGAGACAGCCTAGTGAAGCTGCTAGGTCAATCAGTACCTGGTCATTTGAGGCTGTAAATAAATACAACAACTCATATCTAAACCTACAAACGCGCTCAAAATATCAGAAACATAAACTCAATCAAATCCGTATATTAGTTTAGGTGATTCAAATATAAAACGATAACTCAAACAATAAAGTATTAATTATAAGTCTAAATTTGATTCGTATTGTACTTCTTAGTTGGTATAATTGGTAGCCGGGTCCCTTCAGGAGCAAGCAATTAAATAATAATTACAGCTACCCCTTTTCAACCTCATCGGGCAATTTCAACTTGCTCTGACTGTGTTTCAATTACATACGTTATACATATTATAATACGGTTTAAGTTAAATAATGGCACTGAGATGAAGTCCCTTGCTACGGGCCTCATAACAAAGCTCAGGTCGCGCAGCGCGCAATATGTTTATTATTCCTATTAAATAAGTATCTATTCTTTTTTTAATGTAAATATATTTTTATACACATTATTCATAATTAATAAATTTTATACGAGAGAAAAAAAAACTATAGAACGTTAGTTGCTTTCCGAAGAATAAAAAAAAAGATTCTGATTGGGAGATGACCACTCCACATCAAGTATGAGGGCTTTTTTATGTTTTTATATACATTGACAGGTAATGTTATCTTTTTGGCCTCCCTTGTGCGAATATTCATCCTTCGCCAGTGCAATGTTAACAAAGGTATGCCCGCATCAGCCGCTCAACTATGCTGGAACTACGGACCAACTTTATCACGAAGCCATAACATCTCGCTCGACCCTGCAACTTTACTATCCACTAGCGTTGTTCATTTGTTACGGATCAGAAGACTAGGGGGGGGGGGGGGGGCAATGGGTGCAGTCCCCATAGGACTTCATAGCGGACAAACACCGTGACACGTAATTTATACATATAAAGATTTATCAGAGACACTTGAAATAGCATTTAATATTTTAACTATTCGCGGTAAACACTGTGTCGGCGTTCAATTAATTTAATTAAACTTAGGTATATATATATGATAAAAGAAAACATACCGTAGCACCGGAAATGATTAACGACGGAAACGGATGTCTCGCCCTCAATGCCCGCGACCACGATACTTTATGGGGCCGCAACTTTCATAATGCGAGATGATTCGCACTCTGAAAGTTATCTGAAAGTTATCTGAAACGGGATACTTGTTAAATTATTGAAGGGTCAATGACTTCGCTATTAACGTTGACTGCGTTCAACACCTAATCTAAAAAAAATCTATTATTACCTGGTGTTCGTACTGGATTAATAATTCACATGAATTCATCTATTTTTAACCGACTTCAAAAAGGAGGAGGTTCTCAATTAGGATGTATTTTTTTTTGTTTCTTACCTCAGATCTTCGTCGTTTATAAACCGATTTGGAAAATTAGTTTTTTTAATTGAAAGGTTATGCATACAGATTGGTCCTATTTTTTTCAAAAATTAGTTCTTATGATGGGATCCATGAGGAATTGATAGGACTTCTCAAATTTTTATAAGTTTACTAGCTGCACCGCCCGCGGTGTTACCCGCGATTAAAAATTACGTCCTTTATCCCACGGGAACCATACATTTTACCGGGATAAAAAGTAGCATATGTGCTATTCCAGACTATAAACTATCTCTGTGCCAAATTTCAACCAGATCCGTTCAGCCGTTCTAGCGTGATTGAGTAACAAACATCCATTCATCCAAACTTTCACATATATAATATTAGTGGGATAATTGGAAGTTGACAAACCAAAGGTCAATGGTGGATTCCTTTTCCTTCCCCCATTTGAATAACGTCTTATACGATATGCACTCACCGTAAATGGACAATTTCTTAGAAGCAGGAAAATAACTCCTATAATAGCACTTTAACCAATGAACTTTCCGTTCCACGTAATAACCCCGATCGACGCACTTGACAAATGTTTTTACACTGCAAAGATTGATGGTGTGTCAGTCACTCGTATTATGGTAGTCAAACACGCAACTACAGTAAATAGCTTACTAACTTAACCCGTCTACACCTTGAAATTGTTTGAATAGAGAGCTCAATATATACTGGTCGCCGATAGTATAAAAAGCGTATCCAGCGAACTTGACCTCGACATACTGTGAAATAATTTGAAGACAGAGCTCAAGACAGACTGGTTGCGAGACCGAAATATGTTGAGACGACATCAAACCTAAATTCTGAGAATTTGCGGGTTTTTATGTAATGGATGTGACTACATTAAGCTGATCTATTGTACCGTTGATGTATTATGTAAGAAAAGGTCAATGTATGTTTGTTGGTAAACCTTGAAATTAGTTTAAAGTTGAATTTGTTACAATGGTCTAATTTAATTAATACTCTGACTACAGTATTTGTTAGATTAGATCTGTACCTCAAGCACAATCCTTTTTACGTACCGTTTCGGTAACGTATCGTCTTCCATCCCTCACACACAACACATTTCATAAATAAGTATGACAGTGACGGCATGTTTTCTCGATGACGTTACGATTACATTAGCAGTTCCAGTATTACCTTATAGATGTATTATTTCTTATGGATATGGTTTATTTTATATGAGATTTAGCTTAGCTTACAAACTATAAAGCTTAGGTCTTAATGTTTACTCAATAATATAGTAGGTTAACAACATTCCCGTTCGCATAGACCTAGTATATAGACAAAAAAACATATCTACATATATGTATTCCTAAATTTCCCTCCATACAAAATTGTATCCAAATTCGTTCAGTCAGGCACTTTCTTATTTATAGTAATAGGTACTCATAGTACCTACATCATATACTATCAGCCGAAAGACGCCCACAGCTGGACACAGGCCTCCCCCAATGATGCCCACACATCACGGTCCTCCGCCACTCGCATCCACCGGCTTCGCGCTACGCGTGTGATATCATCGGTCGACCTTGTGCGGGGGCCGTCCTACACTACGTCTTCCGGTTCGTGGTCGCCACTCTAGAACCTTTCTGCCCCAACGGCCATCATCCCTACATCAGGGAAAGTATAAATAAGGAACCACTCGGGGCGCCAAGTTTGCGTCCAATTAGCTAATTTCTTCTAAGTCGTGACGCTCTTGTCAGAGCGGTCGTGGTCGTCATGTTTTGGTTTTGGGACTGGTGTTGCTTGCCTCACGAAGTCTCGCCATCTCTCCCTATTGGATGCCATCCTGGTGTATTTATGCAGGGGGCCACCAATGGCAGACTTAATCTGGTCGGTCCATCGCATGGGCGACCTTCCACGTGGTCTGGTGCCTTCCACCCTGCCTTGTATAACTAACCGCTCTATGGAGTCATTTTCTCGCCTTGAGACGTGTCCAAAGAAATTAAGGATGCGAGTCTGTACAAGCGTGGATAAACGCTGTCTGATGCCGAGTTCTTGGAGCACAGATATATTGGTGCGAAACTCAGTCCAGGATATTCCAAGTAACCTTCTCCAGCACCACATTTCTAGAGCGTCTATCTTCTTTTTCTCCACTTCTCGCAGGGTCCACGTCTCTGAGGCGTAGAGAAATATGGGAAAGACCAACGTGCGCACTAGCCGAATTTTAGTGGCTTTGGTGATGCTCCTGTTTCTCCATATTCTCCTTAGCCTATCCATTGAGGACCTCGTGATGGCCATACGTCGCTTAACCTCGTCAATACAACCGCCGTTATTGGATATTAAGGCACCAAGGTAAACATAGGATTGAACCACATCGCAGTTGGCAATTTCGGTGATATTCGGCGAGTTGTTGTTAGCTCGGTCCACAATCATCATTTTGGTCTTACTGCGGTTTATCTTCAGTCCGAATTCAAGACTAACACGCTCCATCTTGAGTAGTAGTTCTTCTATGTGGTGAGCACTCGTCGCAAATAAGGTGGTATCATCCGCATACCGCAGATTTGCAATTTTATAGCCGCCCACAGTTATACCGTCCGTCCAGTCCTCTAAAGTGTTACGCATTATCAGTTCGGTGTACGTGTTAAACAGGAGTGGCGACAGTATGCATCCTTGGCGGACTCCAGCGCTCGGGTGGAAATTTTCTGATAACACATCATCTGTCCGTACCGACGCAGATCCCTCCTCATAAAGACGTCTGAGTAGGTGTACAAGATGTCGCAGCGTACCCATGTCCAATAGAGTCTTCCACATAATTGGCCATTTTACTGAGTCAAACGCTTTAGAGAAATCAACAAAGCAAACAAAAGCCGGCTTGTTGAATTCTCGGGCCTTCTCGATGATCTGACGAACAATGAGGATCTGCTCGCGAGTCCCTTTCCCCTTGACAAAACCAGCTTGTTCTGGCGATATTTCCTTTGAAAGGTAAGTCTTTAGACGCTCATTTAGAATGTGTAACATTATTTTGCTTGCGTGTGATATAAGTGCAATAAGGCGGTAATTGTTACATTTCTTTGTTGAACCCTTTTTAGGAAGAGGAGTGAAGACGGTGTGAGTCCAATCAGTCGGCCAAGCTCCAGTCTGCCAGATCTTATTACAGATGGTGTGAAATATGAGGACGCCATTTTGCCCCAAAGCTCTGATAGTTTCTCTTTATTGTTGTTTCTCAATTAGCTAATGATGATAATCATATAGGTAGGTACCCAAGCTGGGCTTAATATGCCCGTGGCACAGAATTCACGGCCCAGTTAGTTAATGATGACAATTAAAGTAAATACCTAAACTAATCTGAATCTTATTGATGTCTTATATTTACGCGAATACTACCTACACATTGAAATAAAACTAGTCTTACGGATTTTATCGCGTTTATTATACTTTTTTACGTTCCCGTCGTTTCGGATGCTTTACAGCAACCATGTACCTACGGAATGTAGATATGTGAAGTTAGTTAAATTAAACTGTGGATGGCCTTTTTTGTTTGTAGTCTTTATTGCTGTAAAGCAGCCGAAACATCGGGAATGTAAAAAAGTATAATAAACGCGATAAAATCCGTAACATTAGTTTTATTTCAATAATTTGAATCTTGTTGAAATAAAACTATTTTTTCCGATTTTATCGAGTTTATTTTATGTTTTTACGTTCCCGACGTTTGGGCTGCTTTACAGTAATAAAGACTACACACAAAAAAGGCTATCCACAGTTTAATTTAACTACCCTCAAATATCTACAGATTTTGTCAGATTCTCTGTTGATGTGACTGTATTGAAGATAAGCTGTGGATCGTGCAATCCACCCTTAGGGTATATTTCAAACGTGTTCGTGACCATGATGCTGGCACTCTTGATTTTGAAAGCATTTCGATATTGTCGTGAAAAGTATCTCGGGTTAAAAAAAACAAAATTAAATGCATCACAAGTTTATTTTTCAACTATCATAGTTCACATAAATAGGTTGAAAATGTCTTAAAAAAATCGAACGTATACAAAGTAATCTACGGTAACACTACTTTATTATATGTAACAACAATTTCTATATATAATATTTTTACAGAGGTGACTTCAGACTTCAAGATGTAGGTAAGAGCGATGGAAGACGATATTACTTACTAGCGAGTGAGTGGCGTAGGGAAGTAAATATGCGTAGTGCAACGACAACAGTATGATAACTCGAACATGTTATAAAATATATTTTTTAACGTGAGTATTGATTTATGTCAAACGTATCATTGAATGTAGATAGATAGAGTTTGACATGACAGGAATTGCTTAAGCGATTATTTTTCAAATGATAATTTGTATATGTGTATTTTCATATGATTACAACTGAGCTGGCTTCCTTTTTTAAATTAATCTGAGTGGCTTTTAGTTTAATTAGTTTAAATATTAGTTTCCAGTATGGCAATGATGTTTCCTGCTCTCATAATATGAGTCTGGCAATATACAACAATGCTTTTTTTTAAAGTACCTGCCCATTTAGTTCCTTCTCGGCGAAACCAACTTCCGAACCAGTGGTAGATTCTGTCAATTTCACTATTCATCATTGGATCGTAAAAAAATATATCTTAATGTTTTTAAATTAGTGTATGACATAACGTAACTCGTTTAGAATGATACTACTGTTACCTTACTGTTTAAGTCTCACTATGTCTCAAGGAAAATTAAAACAGGTGGCTACTATCCATTACGCAAGGAGCCTGTCCGCAGAAGCGTAGTGGTATCGCCTGCCTTCGCACTATGGAAATATAGAAAAAGTCACTCGGAAGTACACATTAAAGTGAGTAACATCCTTTTCACGTAGGTCTTTACCGCGTGAATAGGTATTTGAGCGGGAAATTGCGCGCGATGAATGATGTAACAAGGATAAAGTGAAATAGCTTTGGCTACGCCACTGGACGCGAGTCTCCCATATTCGCGCGTGATTGGCCTTTAAACAGACGGGCTTTCGGTTTTGACCTAGAACAGACCGGTCGACCGGCCGGGCCGCGCCGGCCGGTCGCGTCGGGGCGGTGCGCGAAATAATTGAATGTTAAAGAAACTGGATAAACAATCACTCGCGATTACGCGTGCGTGTGTTCGCAAAGTGTTGCAATCCCGCACAATCCAATCGCGTGTGAAAGACCATGTCGTGCAAGAGTGAGCACATTCGACACACAACATTAATGTGTGTTAATTCAATTTTACATTTGTTATCATAGTTTAGTGGGGCTGTATAGATAATATGAAGTAAGAATGCTCATTCATATATATCACAATAAGAATAGTGCACGGGTCTGCGCCCGCGCTCTAGGTATTTTTAAAGCTCGAGTTCCCTTTACGGGATTGCCAGAGGTCTGTGCATATCTCGTTGAAATTATTTAGAATGCATTCTTAAGGTAAGTATATCTATTATAGTAAATTGAAATATAATTTAAATATAAAATCAATCAGGTATCAGAATGCACTCAGCAAATCCCCACCACCATCGGCCGGCAGGCCAAAACGCTGGCAGCATTGCCACGTTGAATGGCAATGCTGATGTGTTGGCCAAA
The DNA here is from genome assembly GCA_905404115.1 of Pheosia gnoma. NCBI lineage: Eukaryota > Metazoa > Arthropoda > Insecta > Lepidoptera > Notodontidae > Pheosia > Pheosia gnoma. The sequence continues at coordinate 2,276,483 of FR989919.1, read as the reverse complement.
ATATGTGCCAGCGTTCTGGTCACCAGACGTTGAGAGCTCCCTGTAAATCCGATGGGCACGCGGTCCCCACGGACCCAATGCCTCTACCCCGAACGCCTCAAATATGTACCCTGCACCGAGGGAACTATATTTGCGGCAGGTGGTATACCTAACAAACATTCATATTGACCATCGAATGTTTACGTTGCGATTGCACGAATCAAATGGAACTGGTTCGTACAGGGAGTCATGAAAATCATTTTACAACACATGGAGAACATCGTAATATATATAATTACAAATCGACGAAGGCAAAAGTATAATTCATCACCCCCTATTGATTTCTTATATTTACGCGAATATTACACATTTTAAATAAAACTAATTTTACGGATTTTATCGCGTTTATTTTTTAGTTTTTTAAGTTCCCGACGATTCGGCTGCTTTACAGCAACCATGGTCACGGGAGGACTGAGGTGTTTGACGTCCTAGTGTCATAGTTTGAAACGGGGTACCCTCATATTTGATTGTTGCTCGTGGTCCGATCTACGCAGAAAGTGCTCACTCTCTCACACTCATCACCCCCTGTTGCTTTTGATCCAATATTTTAGTGACAACCTGTATAGCTTGTAATACGTGTCAAATCACAATGAATAAGAATACTGGCCATCTAATGCTAACGAAGGATACTAGAAAAGAAATATTCCACGATTTTGGCTAACGAAAATAATCCTAGTTTTTGTTTTTTATTGATATAGGCAAGTATTTGATCTCGATCTCATCTGATGGTAAGTGACGATGAGATCTACGATGTAGCATACTTGCCTAGTTATCACATGATCCTCGGTCGATCTGTTAACTTGAGTGCAATGTACTGTTAAATATAAACCTAACTAAGTTAAAAAAATGAAAGTAATTCGGCCTCAGATCAAAAAACACGAGTCCACGCAATGAATTACGAAGTTTCCTAGAAAATGAAGTTGTAGAAGCCCGCAACGAATTTAATTAAGAGTCAAGCGGAGGCGTGGCCATTACAAATTGTAATTTTTTCCCGCCGTAAGCGACTGGAAGCATAATTTTCTCGCTTTTATGACCGTTAATCTTCGGCTGACCTGTCGGCTTGTTTTTGTGTTTGCTAATCCACCTGGTTTTTTTTTGTTTTCGAAGATTTCAATTGTAAAAGTTTCAAACGCATGCCACAGAAAAATATTTGCATTTAACATTTGTTTCAATATTGTTATTTTTTAATAAATAATTTTGTGAATAATGTTAAAACCAACAAATTAAAATAATATAATTAATTGTCTATACTTTATTAGATATTTTATTTTAATTCGTAAAATATATTACTTATTACAAAGTATTTGTCTATATCCAGTATTTTTCGAACTCGGCTATTTAAAAAAAACGTTCAAAATTTACTTATGGTTTGCGAGTGATTCTAAAGGCATGAATTAGTAACATACCCATTTACGTTTTGTTTGTCTATTACATTTTTGTTTCTACGTACCTTTGTCAAGTATTTGTATTTCTTTTTTTATTTTTTGTTTATTTATGTAACGTATCCAAGTATTAGAATATTCTCATAAAATATACACAGACCTCGGAACTATTAGGTATATTCCTATCTAAAATACATAGAATCATTCTCACAACAGACATCAATGAAACGATAGATAATACTTCTCTAGATGACACATTATCAATAATGCATTATAAACATGAAATTATCTTCTTAACAAAATACTTACTAGAAGATAACCTACCTAATTTAATTTATTATGTGCCAATGAAAAATATAATGAAGAAAACTAGCAAGTTTTAAGTTTGTCTATTATTGGTGTGTGGAAATTGAAAGTTCCAACCCCAGGCAAATATATTAATATAATCTACATAATTTATCAGCAGCCTAGATTAATTTTAAATTATCGGCCATTTTGGAAAATATGTCCACCACTACTAGAAATCTTTTTTTTACCACCGACTTGTCAAGTTGACAGTTGACAGTCTATGTATTATGCTGTCAAAGCGACAAGAGCGCGCGCAATTATTGTAGAAAGTTTTTGTGTTTTCAATATTCACAAATTTATTGCATTGATATGCAAAAAGTAATATTCAGTTAGTTCGTGTACCTGACATTGTAAGTCGAAATAAATATTCATTATAAAGTAATGAACTGTCAGCCTTAGTAAGAAATATTGCTTAAATAGGACCTGGTAATTAGATAACTAGACGTTTATCAACAAACTGTTTATCATAGACGTAAAGGTTAAAGGAGCTAAGTCAGTCCATAAACGAGTCTAAAATACCTATACTTTGCATAGTAGTATTTAAAAAGTTGCCTGTGGGAAAAAAAATATTTTTTTGTCTTGTAACATCTTAACCCCGCGCAAGTGAATTTGCACTTTGTGAATTTAGGAAAAAGACTGGAGATATTTATATTTAATCTCGTTATCTCCTATAAAAAAAGAAAGTTAAATATTCTGTTTCTTACAATACTTGATCTAGACGCTGAATATGTACGTACTTATATGTACCAATATTTTTTATATCCTTTTCATGCCCGCATAAATAAAGCAACAGAATAAAAAAAAATGTTACGACAATCTATTAATATCGCGCCGACCGCTGTGCGAGCTGATGATATCGACTCAACGGGAAGTAATTGGCGCACCCACCCCGCACAGGGTATTCCGATCATGGAGCTTAATGTTGTTAACGATGTAAAAGGTTATTCGTAGAGTGGAAATAAATTTGTTTTGAGAAAGCTAGATGTAAGGATGCTTATGAGAGACTGAGAGGGCTTACTCGTTTGCATACATCACGTACCTACAGTTTTACTTCTTTAAGAGAAACGGTATACGGTGTGCGTGGCTTTATGGTTTAAAAAAGGAATCGTCTTTTTTTCATAAAACAGAATTTATACTATTTAAATTTGAAAATCGAACGTTACATTTTTCATTGGCGCAAATAAATAAATAATTATAATGTGCGTTTACTGTCAGAAGACCAGTTAGGACGCCATTTTGCCTTGCCTCATTTCATATAGAATGTAAGGGATGCAAGACAAGATGACAACCTGACAGTCTCATTCTTATTTTAAACGCATTGTTTAACGATTATTTAAAAAAGTTGTAGAAAGATTGTCATTATAGAAAAATATAATTAGTATTCTAATAGTAACACGTTATATCTATGCACTTAGTATAATCTTGCCAATTTAAAATTTTTGGAATGATTATTTTGACATTAGGCATTCGAGAGCGAACGATTTCATTCATTACTAGCTGTTGCCCGCGTCTTCGTTCGCGTGGTATTTAACAAAGACACAACCGTTGGCAACAGCCTGCTCGCGCGTTCTGAGCCCGCGGGACGCATTTCAGGTTGTTGCTATCAAACTTAATCAGGCGCAACGCTGCAACATTGGTTTTAATTTTTAATTTTTTTCGTGAGATCCTATGTTTTTTTCTAAAATAAAAGTAGCCTAAGTTACTCCTTGTTACATCAGCTATCTGCCAGTGAAAGTCCCGTCAAAATCGGTCCAGCCATTTCAGAGATTAGCCGGAACAAACAGACAGACAGACAAAAAAATTAAAAAATGTTGTTTTGGTATAGGTACCGTGTATACATCCGAATGCACTTAGTAAAAAGCGGTTATTTTAATATTACAAACAGACACTCCAATTTTATTTATTTGTATAGATTGATTGAAGTTCACAATCCCATTCAATATGATCTAAACATCGATCCCATTCCAACTTGGCACAAATTATAACACACAAGTAAGTATAATTATAACTTTACACCTTTATAGACAAGCGTCTAGTATTACCAATACCTCAATACTGTCATTTATAAGACTTACGTACTAAAGCCATTACTCATTTTCAAAATACAAAACCAATATAGCCAATCAATTTTGTACTCAAAACATGATGACAATAGCGGCCATTTTATAATAATTAAATAAAATAGTGCATTAAAGTGAGGCTCAGTTATAGAAAATACAATATATAGTACATACTCTCCTTTTGGGAATAAGTAAGAAATTAATAAATGAAATCCACAAACAATTATAACAAATCTATATTAGTACTTCTATACTTACCAAACTAATGTTATCTTTGATTCAAAATGGCAGCTTCTAATACCAACCAATAGAGCTCGTGTTTCAAATAATATGGCACATATTTTTATGGAATCAGCAATGTACTATTGAATTATTTGAGAATAAAATTATTATTGAAAACTAAAATAGCTATTAATACACTGAAATTACCTTGTTTCGTAGACACATTGGTCTGTAAATAACTTGATTCGTACATTTGGTGTCAAATAAAAAATAACTAAATCTTAAACAAGCGAAACAACACCATAAAGAGTGGTTTTTACAAACCTTATGGTATTGTATCGGATTAGGTATTCTTTTAAGCAAACTTAATACATCGAGACATCCAATGCAGAATGCTAATATCGCAAAAAACTAAATTACATCGTAAAGATGTCCAAATTTTTCGTAAAAAAATAAAAACCATTAAAATTTTGAATTTCGCGCCCTGACCTGAGCTTCCACCTTAATTAAAGAATTAGTCGATTGACTAGAGATTATGAGCATAATTTAATAGCATGCCTTGCTCATATCTTTTTTTTAAATTTATACAGTCTATGGCTGGAGAGAAATGTCAGATAAATATTGGGAGAGATAGAATTATATTTGGTTGTGTTTTTGTTTGGTAAATAAACCAATTTAGGTTTACAAAGAACATTCATTGTTTTCTTTATTGTTATTTTATGAATGGTATTATGTCAAACACACTCCGAACAATGTCTCAAAACACAAGTTCTCTTATTAAATATGTATACAAGTGCTTACTCTAATGGAAAGTTTTCACTATAAGTATAAAGTGACAGTAATCTACTTATTTTGGTACGAGATAAATATGTTATTTTGGAAGTTAAACAAGAGCGAAATTAATTTGCATTGAAAATAAAAATAGTAGTGATAGTAAGCGAACTTAAATGAATGATTGGCAGATTTTATTTAACTAAAATTTATAAAAAAAAGCATAACTTGCGCTCGCAGACCACCAAACTCTAGGCTATGCTTACGCATCAACATCTTGACGTCAAGTATTTATTAGCTTTTAAAAAAAAGTAAATCGAAACGCGCAACGCTGGTTTACACAAGGGTTAAGCAGGCAAAACAATCATTGGCATTATAAGTTACACGGGACCATAGTTCTTAAATTAAAAAAACACAAACACTTATCTACTTATTCGTTATTTTTGCTTTGAATAAAACAAAAATACCCAATAGAAATTGTTCTAAGAGATATGTTTTTTAACATTGATATATAACAACTAGTAATCTATACATATATTATTATATGTTAACATCAATAACGACAGTACGATGTTGTCACAACAATATTTTTAAGTCATATGTTTTGACGTAATTTAATTTTATAACATTTATAAGATGGAAACCGCTGTAAGAAAAATAGACTTGTTTATTTTTTATCTTTGTCATTACTTGGACATAGAAATCAGAGGAGTAAATACATAAAATATCTGCAAGTCAAGTGCGAGATTATTCGTGAGCTAACTGTATAGTTTATAGTTTACGTATTTAGACACATTGTATGGCGAATTGAACCGCGCCTCTAGCAGACATTATTTAAAACTTGCGATTCTCCGTACTATGTGTCTAAATACGTAGACTATGAAGTATACGGTTAGCTTACGAATTATCTCGCAAACGTTTCGTATCGATTGTCTTTCTACAATCGCTAAAGGCTTAGCGCAATCGAATTTATCGCTTATTTGTAAAAGTTTCTCAAAGATATTATTATGACGTATTGAAACAATATGCTTATACTATTTCATCAATGTTGACTGCTTTGTCAAGTCAATTAAGTAATTAATACATTTTGTATCTAGATATTACAATGTACATGTACCCATATGTAAACATATTTGTATATATTATTCATATTTGCAAATAAATAAATGATTTATTTATGATTTATAAGTTGATAGCACAATTCCAAGTAAGTATATGTAGCTAATACAATTATCGCAATGTCAGACTTTAGTTCGTAAATGGTTCAAAGAAACAAAAAAAACCTTCATATTTCCTTCCTTCCAAAGTTTTGTCAAGTACATTTGCGAAATCAATAAAGTTTGGCGTGAAAGCTTTATATATTGAAAGTTACAACAGAATTTGTGAGTTCAAATTTAGATAACAAGTTTGCGTACAACTATTTAAACGAAACCTCGACGAGGTTTACTTACTGCGCAATTTTTAGATAAAAAAATTACAATGATAGCCAATTTGTTAGCAATTCAGTGGCAATTAGCAACGGAGCAGGGCCCCAAGCCTGCTAACAAAATCCATTCATAATCGAACAGCAACTGTATAGTAACTGTCACTTTTGACAGATATCCCATACAATATCTGTCAAAAGTGACAGTTACTATGCGGTTGCTGTTCGATTATGAATGGAATGTGTTAGCAGGGTCACGCCATTATCATATCATCATGTCACATCCATTATTTTATTTATATGTGTTATTGCTATTAATTACTTGACATTGGCAAAATACCCGCTAAGTTGTGGGTGAGGTCATATTCATATCCATTTTATTTCATCGCATCTCATTTCGTAAAAAAAAGAAAAGAATGTGTTAGCAGACTTGGGGCCCTGAATAAAATAAGACTAATCTCACAGCGAATTAATAGAGAACACAAATAACTATCGCACAAACGGAGTGTTTCAATTAAAAGCTATACCCGAGCTCTAGAATGCAATTAATTACTGGATCGTTTTATCGTTTCGAACGATAACAATGGCTGTTGGTTGACTCTTGCAAATTTTATTGAAATCTCGAAAATGTTAATCAAATTAAAGTAGCTGCTCTATAACAAATGGTTTTTCTATTCTGAATGGTTATTTCTCACATAATATAACACAATATTCAAGAAACTCTTACAAATGTACCACTGACCTCTAATATAAAAGTGGAAATATTGTTCCTTATTTACTAATCTACTTAATGAAATTACAAGGGATGCGCCGAATATTAGGTATTTTTTTCATAATTTCATATGTTCGATATTCGGACGAATATTCGGCATATTAGCCGAATATTTGGCCGAATACCGACACATAAAATTAGATATGCCGAATAATTTCCAATTATAATTATTAATATAAGGAATCCATCGTAAAAGGGTCATGTACATTGGGGTACGTGGGTGTTAAACTGGAGAATTAAATGTCTCGCTGACAGAAAAGTACCAAGGCGTTAGAAGTTTACAGAACGTGCAAATTCTCACAAGACTTCGACTTGGAGATATCGTTAATGCAAATTTTCTGCAGCAGCTCTCGAGCGATGCTCAAAGAAATATGCGTACGGGAGCTGGCTAATTTCGTCGGCTTCGACTCCTAAAACAAAGATTATAAAGTTCAAAATCCATTCGCCGTAGCGTAAACATCTAGCATTGGGCTTACGATAAAAGAATTCCAACGTTTAAAGCAGAATTTCCCAAAGTGGGCGATAACGCCCCCTTGTGGGCGCTACAGGCCTAAAGGGGGCGGTAAGAAACCCAGCAAAAATTGGGGGCGTTGTGCAGAGGCTTACAATAATTAATTTAATTTGAAGTTATAGTGGTTTTTGGGTAGCTGAAAAATGGGGGCGCTAAAAAATTGTTCATTCTCAAAGTGGGCAGTAGACAAAATAAGTTTGAGAATCCCTGGTTTAAAGGGTACTCGATACAAAATGTTCTTTATTCATGTGCGTAATATAATTAAGTTAACGTACTCGAAACATGTGTACCTTTTCATGTAACAAATTGGCTTCAGTATTTCATGCGACATGTTCTGAAGAATGTTTTCTTTCTAAATCATATTACTTAGGATAAATGCTCTACATGTTTCCTCGAAGCTAAATACCGTAGCATTTATTCTGCACAAGGATAATACACGAAACCTGACCTTTTCCTCTGAAGACTTATAAGAAAAGAATTGCGTAATATAACTTAACAGAGTTGCTTTGCGTACGTTAAAACTTGGTAAAGGGCATTCGAAGTTATAGTCAAATGAATTATTTCGTTACGGGGGCACTTACAAATTGTATTTTTTTTTTTTTCTTAACTCTACAACCGGATCGGAACGCGACCTCTACTGAGAAGATCCGGCAAGAAAGTCAGCGGGCTTGTCTTTTATAAAGTAAGTTTTTGTTTTAAATCAATGTCAATGCAGTGCTCAACCATTAACTTTAATGTTCTGAAATAACCATTTTACTGTTTTCTTATCGGTAGTTTGCTGGTTTTTAGTTTGGTACGGTTGGCAGCACTGACTGCAGTGCACCCACAATTGGCCGATGGTATTAGGCCCCAGTATAATAGGGGGCGAGCCTATTGCCATTAACCGGGCACGCTCCTCAATATGAGGAGGATTTAGGCCATAGTCCACCACGCTGGCCCTGTGCGGTTTGGTGATCGTTCAAACGACCCATAGACAGGTAGGTTTCCTCACGATGCGATCCCTTCACCGTACAGCAAATGATAATCATTATTGAAAATGAGATTCGCACACGAAAATCGGAAAATACTCAGAGTTGTTTCCAACGCGAGCGTTCTTCCAACCTGGCTATCACTGTTGAATATAATCTACTGGTGTGTTTATCTTGTAGCGACCTCTTCAGCCACAAGCTACACAGATGTCGCTGCAGACGACATTCAGAACATATGAGGAGGCTCCACACAATCCTGACACGCGCTATGAGAGTTTTCAGAGCTCGTAACAAATAAACAAGATCCCGACAATAACCGTCGGGGCATAGCGGCCGCCCCGCCCGCCATACCACCCGCCTGGCTGGAAGATCTTCCCTTCTCCGCGAAAATCTCATCAAGCTACTCTAACGCCACTAGTGTAGGACGCGTATATAACGTCGCGTCATCTTTTGACAAGCAGTTAAACTAAAAGAGACCTACAAACTGGGGTGCAAACGCGAGCGTCCTGGGCACCAAGTCTGCTAACACAATCGATTCATAATCGAACAGCAACGGTATAGTAACTGTCACTTTTGACAGATATTGTATAGGATATCTGTCAAAGATGACAGTTACAATGCGGTTGCTGTTCGATTATGAATCGATTGTGTTAGCAGACTTAGAGCCCTGTTCAATGGCCGACCTCCGAAGACTTACCGAGGCCACGCCCACCGTCATGACGTCAGGACCTAGCTGAGAATCACAGTGCACCGTTAGCGAGAACATCTCCTTCTCTGTATGTACTCCTCGATTTGTCTATAGAGAATAGGGAATCTCACCTGTTTGTTAACTTTCTTGGCATGCTTCTTATCTCTGCTCTCCTTCAGGCGGATCTGCTTGAGGATGCCGACCAGCAGTTCGTCCACATTGTGTTGAATACCTGACGATGTTTCGATGAACTTGCAGTCCCGTGATGTCGCCAGCGCTTTACCCACTGCACATAATAATAAGGATAACATACACATTACTTCCCAGCAAACAACATCCACACACTCACACATATCACCTGACGTACTTCTCAACTGATCATGCGCACCCCTAACACAGTTGAAAAAAGCTCACTATCTGATGTACACTCGGCTTAGGCCCGTGCACACCAGAAAACCGGTAAAAACCCGAGAAAAAAATATATCCAAAAAAAATATTAAGAAATAATAATAAATATCGCCAAACGATAACTAGTTGTAAGGTTCCAAACTAAGCATCGCTTGTACATATTATGAACTAGCTGCGCCCTGCGGTGTTACCCGCGATTAAAAAGTATGTCGACGCCTATGTCATTTTCTGACCCCTAAACTACCACAACCTATGCAAAAAATCATGTCGATCCTTTGTTCTATGAAGAATTAAAACAAATCTATCCCACGGGAACCATACATTTTACAGGAATAAAAAGTAGCCTATGTGCTATTCCAGACTATAATCTATCTCTGTGCCAAATTTCATCCAGATCCGTTCAGCCGTTCTGGCGTGATTGAGTAACAAACGTCCATCCACCCATCCAAACTTTCACATTTATAATATTAGTGGGATGACGTATAAAAGACTGCGGGGACCCTAGTTTATAACTACTTATAAAGATATTAAACATCCATGACTCGGGCATAAACGTGCGTGCTCATGGCACAAAATGTAGCACTACCGGCATTTGAGCCCGGGACTCTCGGTACAGAAAGCAGCGTCACTACCAACTGTGCTTATCGGATCGTTGATTACATATGAATAGGTTTATGAATAATTAAGGTGTGAGAGATAAACAGAACCAGGTACGCTTGTAAGGGTTCAGTGTTAAGTATTTTTAATTAAGGCCCCACCTCTGACAGAACAATCGACTCCTGATCGAATAAAAATGGCATTGAAATGATCACTTTTAAATGATTTTCTATACAGCATTAAAACGGACTTGAAGCACCGGTGGTATGTTTATCAGGTGACATAAAAAAAAATGGATATGCTCACCATTGGTAGGCACCTGCCTAGCCCTAGCGAGGTCTGCCTTGTTCCCCACCAGGACTACAGTTCTCTCCACCGTGAACAGTTCCCTGGCCAAATACGCGAGCAACTCCCCAGCTCTGGTGAAGGAACTCTTGGCGACCACCGAATACACCACCACGCAGGCGTGGGGTTCGTACGTTGACAGACAATTCTCCACCTATAACAATTATGGATGAACACCATGGACATGATACTACCACTGTACTTAAGGTTGCCAGATGTCCGGGATTGTCCCAGATTGTCCCGGAATTTTACGTCTTGTCCCGTGTCCAGTAATTCGATTTATTGTCCCGGATTCCGAAAAAAAATCTTACCAAGATTTCCTACCAAAGTCAGTCCACAAGGAAAGGTTAATTTTGTTTGATTTTTTATTTTATTTTTAAGTCAAATTTTATTTAGTTGTACTTGTTGATTGCCTATTAAAATGCAAAGATCTCAATTTTATTATTATGTGATTTTCTACCAAACTTCTTTTATTTCTTTTTTCTGTACTAATAAATGAATTAATTTGAGAAATAAAATGAATATCCATTTTTTTAGCTATAACCACGGCCCGACACGGAATTGTCCCGGACTCGGACTAAGTTCCGATCTGGCAAACCTAACTGTACTGGATGTAAATTACAAAATGAAAAAAAAAAGTATTGATTTGCCAGTAACTGTATTAATGTGAACCTGCCATTTAATGAATGGTGTGACTCACCGACATTTCGGTGCTGGGGTGATCAATAAATATCATTTCTGACTCTTCCCCGTCGAGTAGCACGGACACAGATTTCTCTCCGAACTCGTCATCTGAAACAAGGCAGCCGTATAACATTCGGCCCTGAGACGCTTTTTGGTAGGAAATTTAAGAGCGATTTTGTTTTATTATCCTAAAAATGTATTTCTTTGAATTTGAACGTATAATGTTGGTGGTATATTAAGCATTGCGTGATCGTGAACGTGCAATATTTTTTTTAAATTAAAATGAAATTGTGAAACCTAACCTAACTTTGAAGTTTACCCGAGTAAAGGCGAATGATAACATCGTGAGGAAACCAGCATGTTTGAGGGAACCCTTCGAAAAACGCGTGAAGTCCGCCAACCCGCACTGGGCCAGCGCGGTGGACTATCCCCCTCGCATTGATGGGAGGCCCGTGCCCAACATTGGGACATTAACAGGGCTGGTATTTTTATCATAGATGACTTACATCTATTAGACAGACAGATTTTAAGCTAGAACAATTGTCACTGGTTGCATAATGTACTCGTTTGAGCACTGAATACCCCCTTACTATGGTTTCACAAAGCGCCCGACTAGAATAATTAAACCGCATATGGGAGGGAACTGGCTGTTTTAAGGTTTCCTAAGAGAATAATCACGAATACTCAGTACAAAGCTGCACCCTGATTAGGTATCGTGCAATAGTCAAGCGATAGCAATTATGTCGCAATAATTGCTTTCAAATCGCTAGTTGAAAGGTAATATTGCGACACTTGCAATCGCTTGGCTATTGCACGATAAGTTATCAGGGGGCCGGTCTATTCGGCGCGTCATACTTTATCAGTATCTTAAGGACAATATTTTTACGTAGCGTTTTGGTAACGTAATCTACCATCCCGCTCACGCCACGGCTGTCATAAATAAGTATGACAGGGACATTATGATAACCTTAGTTCCTGCTTACCTATACAGTACGTATGCACGACATCCAACAATTACTTGACTCGTAGTCGCAGACAAGGATACAACACAGATGGAGTGTCGCGACCAACATTTTGAAGCTAAGCTAAGCTAGTTTGTGTGGTAGGTACACGCGAATTACGCACATCACGTTATATTCGAGCTAACTGTATACTTTATAGTCTACCGTATTAAGACATTTTGTATGGAGAATTGAAAAGCGCCTCCAGCGGACGGTATTTGAAACATGCAATTCTCAAAACAAAATGTCTAAATAGGGTAGACTATAAATTATACGGTTAGCTTACGAATAATCTGGCACTTGGGGTGCAGATATACATCAAATCAACTCATTTATTCGACTAAGACATTTACAGTCGAATAAATAAAATCTGTACATATAATCATTGAGTCAGTGCACAGATTAACACAAACTGGGCCAGGTTAAGTAGGTAGGTATACATTAACCCCCAAATTTATAGAAGTTTTATAATTTTATCAAACGTCATATAGCAAAACTCTGGTGCGCATTACTATATGACGTTTGATAAAGTTATACTATAACGTCTATAAATTTGGGGGTTAATATATAGTACAAGGAATTTTACACACCTACCTATTTAGCAAAATAGACAGACATAAATGTATATATAAGGTATAAAAAAAATAGTGTAAAACATTTGAACAGATGAATCCTAGAGTTATATGGATCACGTTGATGTATAAAATAACTAGCTGCGCCCGGCGGTGTTACCCGCGATAAAAAGTATGAAAAATTAAAACATCTATCCCACGGGAACCATACATTTTACCGGGATAAAAAGTAGCCTATGTGCTATTCCAGACTATAATCTATCTCTGTGCCAAATTTCATCCAGATCCGTTCAGCCGTTCGGGCGTGAAAGAGTAACAAACATCCATCCATCCATCCATCCATCTATCCATCCATCCAAACTTTAACATTTATAATATTAGTATAGATTGTGTAAATGATGTTTGATTTTTTTAAACCAAAGTGTACCAGTAGCGTTTGGCCATGCGCTTAGTACAGGGTGTATTTTTTTTAGTATCTAATAATTTGATTTATTTATTTTGGGATGTTATCTTTATAACCTACCGTTAGGGCTGTTAAAATAATTTACACTAATTATTTTACATCTTATATATATAAAACAAAGTCGTGTTAGTTACACCATTATAACTCAAGAACGGGTGGGCCGATTGTTATGATCTTTGATTTTGTGAATTTGTCTCCGCCCCCTATTAAAACATGGGAAAACATTACTAAAGAAATAATAAAAAAAAAAGATAATTTATTTCCTTATACATATGATTCTGAGGCGGTACGAAGTTCGCCGGTACAGCTATTATCTATAAATACACACTGGCTTATACGCATATAACTTAATTTACATTGATAATACAACTAAACACATACCCCCGAATTTATAGACGTTCTATAAATTTATCCAACGTCATATAGTACTGCCCAAAGTAAAACTCTTGTGCGCAGTACTATATGACGTTTGATAAATTTATAGAACGTCTATAAAAGTTGGGGTTCAATGCATACTTACTTTATTTTATATGTAACTATATATGTACTACTTGATATTTACGGTGTTGGGGTTGAAAGCAAACATACACTTTTGTTAACGGAATGTAAAACTTACCACGTTTAGCTTCGCCGACCGTGTGCAAGCAAAAAGAAGTTATGTTATTTACAGAAGACGCTAAACAGACCAGTGCTAAAGTAACTATAATTACATGAGAGCAGATTAATTATTCAAATAGTTTTATTTTTACATTGATTTCTTATATTTACTCGAATACTACACATTGCAATAAAACCAATTATGCGAATTTTATCGCGTTTATTTTATGTTTTTACGTTCCCGACGTTTCGGCTGCTTTACAGCAATAATGGTCGGAACAACGTAAAAACATAAAATAAACGCGATAAAATCCGCAAAATTAGTTTTATTTCAATTGTTTTATATATTTTGAATATTAAAATAATGTACCCGTGCTTTCTGTGGATGGTGCAAAGGTGACAATGGATGGAGGATGGGATGGTCCATGGTATTGTAGGTCCGGATGGCTGCATACCATCAGACCGGGTGATTCAGAAAGGGTATACTATCCATTAAACCTGCGCTTTTTAGCGCATTTGTAATCATTATGTAAAGTCACAATTTCGATAAGTACTTTACTATATAAAAAAATCTTCTAGTCACAAAAAATAATAAATGTCATTTTATTGAGTTTTTTTTTAAACCAATATATCGATTCTGACTTTGATTCTGGCATAAAATTTTAAAAAAATAATAATAAGAGATTGAACATCTTTTGTGGACACGTCATTTTCATATCTTCATGTCGCATTAATTATTTAATTTATAATGTGTATTTATTGAATGTATTATTGCTATTAATTACTTGACATTGGCAAAATACCCACTATGTTGAGGGTGAGGCCATATTCATATTCATTTTATTTCATTTCGTAAAAAAAAGAACAGCTTTTGTTTCATAAAATATTATCAGCTTAATTCTATTGTCGTACGAATAAAAGAACTTAATTCTTGAATCGAATATTTAAAATTTCAGTGAAAGGTTTTCAAATAAAATATTCTCTCTGAAAGTGCGTAACGAATTTACGAGTGGCCATTCGATTTTATTGGCACTGACTCGATTCGCAGCTTCCAATTGAAATTATCAATCAACCCCGAAAACAGAATTCATTTATTAGTTCGTTAATGTATTTACCCGACCCATAAATTATTAATTATAAATTATTTGAATAACTTTAACCCACTAATATAATAAATGTGAAAGTTTGGATGGATAGATAGATGGATGTTGGTTTGTTACTCAATCACGCCAAAACGGCTGAACGAATCTGGATGAAATTTAGCACAGAAATAGATTATAATAGCACATAGACTACTTTTTATCCCGGTAAAATGTATGGTTCCCGTGGGATAGATTTGTTTTTATTTTTCTTACTTTTTAATCGCGGGTAACACCGCGGGGCGCATCTAGTTGTAATATATTTTGGGACTTTACATAGTATAATATAAAAAGTATTATACCTAACACCAATTATAGCTCGTAGTTTTCACAAGATTTCTTCTTTCACTATTAATCTGCTCTCATTTAATACACAAATTAAAGCTTATTTTCAGCCTTTCACATACACATTCCTAAGTCACTAAAAAGTTGTATCTGCATCCATAAAGCTAAAGCTTTTTAAAAAATATATATGTTTTTAAATAAATATTATCAAATCTTAGCTAAATAGCTGGGGTTTAATTCTGTTTAATTTTAAATAGCCGAAGTCAATCTTATGTTTTTCAATGTAATCTATTATGCTCTACAGATGTTTGATAAAACTCAAAATCAGGTAAACGGTTGTTGCTTTACATATTTTGAATAGGAAATAGTTATTTGTTACGCATGGTTGTAAAGTTGTTATTTGGTGCGAGTGCTTGTATTGCATACCGAGCAAGCGAAAGATTCAAAGGCTCGAGACTCAATATATTTTGCAGCCGTGCGAAACATCTAACTTTTCATCTCACTACAGCGAGGAAAATATTTTAATTAATCAGCTTTTCATTATTCATAGCATGAAGCCTACCCTGCAAAACGATATTATCTAATAATAATGTTATATCCTACTAATATTACACATTATTTATCAATGAACCACATTTTATGGAAAATAAATCAAAATTGACAACTTCACTGTTTAACTTCCCGCCGTACTACGTTTCTGAACGGTTTATTATGTTTTTTTTATACAAACAAGAAAGTTAGGTCTCAGATTAACTAAATATCTTATGCATTAGTTCGTCACGTTCGAAATTCGAAAAAAAAATCCGCTTATGGTGATATATGGACTTTTGCGAGCAAATTTCGAACAATAAAGGCCAATAAAGGCCTTTCCGAGCCAGTGAGATGAAAAAAGTATTTGTCATTGATTTTCTCGACATTTTCCTATTCCGCGCAATGTTTCGTTATACGTAAGTAATGTGTTTAATAGGTTCAATAAATGTATTGTGTGTTTCGCTATACGGAACGAAATTTCCCGAATGCCATTAGTCAAAGGTTGCTAATGGACTCTTTGAAACGATGTAGTAAAATTAAAATATAAAAGGATATTTATTTCTTATGTTCACGCGAAATATTGACATTGAAATAAAACGAATTATACGTATTTCATGACCTTTATTTTATGATTTTTTTTTCGACGTATAAAACATAAAATGAACGCGATAAAATCCGTAAAGTTAGTTTTATTTCAATATATAAAACGATATCACACATACAGGCGGCGGTTTGAATTAAAATTCGAAACAAATCAATACTTTCAACCAATAAATTGCATTTTACAACGCTATTCTGCTATTGATAGCGTGTTAATTATACACTGATTTGATAACAGCTATTAAAAATGGCTTGCTAAAAAATAATACCTTACAATTCGTTGAATAATCCTTCTAATATTGATTGAGTAATAAATATGTGGATTCAAAATTTAAAAAAAAATCCAAGAACATAATGAAACTTTAAGTCATATTTAAATCAACCTGTAGATATCTTAATCCTACTACAGAATATTTCATAGAAATGTTTTTTTCTCTGAAAGCCTTATTTCCCCTCGTGACCTTTTCTACAGCTTAAAAATAGTAAATCATAAATTGATTTTATCTTGTTTAAGTGTTCTTAAAATTGGTTTCTGGCGAATCCATTAAAGTAAGTACTTATTGAAAAAGTTTTGCGTACTTATCCATTAACGCCATTTTAGGTCAAGCGCTTAAAGAAAACCGTTTATGGTCATATAGTTTAATTTTCGACATACATTCCATATTGATTTCTTATATTTACGCGAATACTACACATTTAAATAAAACTAATTTTACGGATTTTATCGGGAACGTAAAAAACAAAATATAAACGCGATAAAATCCGTAAAATTAGTTTTATTTAAAAATCTACACCTATTTTCGCGCCCTCTATGACCCAAATGTCAGTGTCAACTTGTCATTAGTTTAAAAAAAAAACGTTACGTGTCGTTGCAAACCTATTAGCGCGGTTGTCACAAGTGATTAGAGGTGTGAACATTTCCTTGAATGCCGGAAGCGTTATGAATTGTGATTGACAACCATGTTATCTTTGAAAAGGCATAAATAGTTTTGTTACATTTTATTGTATAGCGAAATATAATTTAGGAATTAATTACCAAATAGAGGACCCGCCATTATCATATCTTCATGGCACATCCATTATTTTGTTTATAATGTGTATTTATTGAATGTGTTATTGCTATTAATTACTTGACTTTGGTAAAATACACACTATGTTGTGGGTGAGGCCATATTTATATCCATTTTATATTTTATCGCATTTCATTTCGTTAAGAAAGGAGAAGAAGCATTAGCAAATAACTATTGGGGTTTTTAAATAGGTAATAAAAAGTTATAAACATTACATGGGACCTTAATAGATGGCGCTGATTACCGATGGTCAAATGTCAAGTTAATTTTGATATTTTAGATTATCTAGTTGAAAAATTTAGATTGACTTTGGTTTCAACGATACTTTATCATTATGGGTTATTATTTAAATTAACTGGGACTGATATATACATTGAGACGACAACAGTACATATTTAACCGACCGAAAATAAAGGCGGAGGTTCCTTAATTCGACACATAGGTATTTATATTACTTTGTTAATATTGTTGAAAGACTAATTTTGATTCTATTAAATGTCAAAATTACTAGATAATACGGTGTGGTTCTACCTCTAAATTAGTTTAATTGTATCAACTAATTTAAATTAAATTTTCGGGCCTCTTTAACAACGTGCTAGTAAAACCCTAACCACAACTTATTTGTAATAGGTTATTTATATGGGCCATGTGTCGAATAAGTTATAAATAGAGTTTTTAAGCACACAATGAAATAGGTCCTTAATAAAATGTACTCACAAATATGTATTTTATATACTGTTTCGTCGTTGTAATAATACGAAACAAAAATATGGTTACAACTTTATAATGCTTTTAATAATATCTAAGGTTAATTAATTAGTTAATAAACGTATTATGTAACTGCATGCTAACTCATGCTATGAATGCATAGACACCATGCTTTGATCATAACCGCATGCTTTTTTTATATTGCCAACGTCACAGACTAAGTTTCTGACTATGTCAATTTGGTTTGCCATGCAATATGGTGATAAGAATGAAGCCTATGCCTATTAAAATAGGGTATATTTTGTATTGTATCAGATGGAAAAGTATTCGGAAAAATAAAAAGATAAGAAAGGAAAAATAATGAGAGAAACTTCACCAACAAGAGCAACGCTCTTTCAATGGAGTGTTCTTTAGAGCGCACCAATTTGGATCGCACCAAAACAATTTCCTTTTTATTCTACTAAAAAAACACAGATAAAACAAACAAATCTAGACAAAAAAAGTATTCAATGTATTTCTACAGTTCACAAATTTTGAGGAAAAAAACCGCAAGGATTTCTACCGCAGCGCACTTCGCCTAAATCAACTGGGATCTATTACTATTCTGGACTTGACAGTTTAACAAAAATCATATTCAATATCGAATCTTACCAAACAAAAATGTCACAACAACATGCAACATTAATTAATGAGGATCAAAACAAAAAGTTTAAAGTACATTCAAAAGTCCAAGTTTTGTAACTCAAACAATGATGTAAATGCCTACTTACGTAGAAAAATAAAAAAAAGCAAGGACCGAAAACATTTTACGATCTCATAACTTTTTTTTTTCTTTTTCTGAAAGTTGAATCGTCGAGAATACAGTATGGTAGGTAGCGAAGTTGGTGGTTCATAACATAAGTACTTACCGAGGCTCGCGTCGTAAGTATTCATGTACTCTGACGTCATAAATTGTGACACCAGAGCCGTTTTACCGACCCCGGCGTCGCCAAGGAGTACCACCCTGTATTTTGGTACCTGAAACAATGTTATGCTTTATTTTTTTTCTAAATGATGCGCGGATGCAGATGTCTTTCAACGCTTCGCCGGATGACTCGACCGACTCGGTTTGACCGACTTGGTTTGACCGAATATACTCGACCAACTCGGTATGCCCGAATTGATACAAGCAACTCGGTATGAGCAGTAGGGTAATAAGGAACATCTAATGTAATCGTAACGTCATCGAGAAAACATGCTGTCACTGTCATACTCATTTATGAAATCAGGGGTGTGACAGGGATGGACGACGTTACGTTACCGAAACGGTTCGTAAAATGGTTTGTACTTGAAGTACATGTCGTCAAATGTAAGCCGAGTCCGTTTATTAAAGTATACCCCGAATTTATAGACGTGCTATAACTTTATCAAACTTCATATAGTACTGTGCACGAGTTTTGTTTGCGCGGTACTATATGACGTTTGATAAAGTTACAGAAGGTCAATAAATTCGAGGGTAACTGTACAACGTAGTTCATTTTTGTAGAAATTATATAAAAATAATATTATTGTCTATGATTTAATGTTCTCTCACTCTATGGTTTCTGTGTCAAATAAAAATAGTTCTGTTCTGTTTGTGCACGTTTTTTATTAGGTTATGGGACCAGGTTTCCAAAACTCGTAGTTAAAACAATAATCTTTCGTGTTGTGCAACGTTAATAATGGGAAGCTATATAATAAATGTTCCAAAACTCAAAGGTCGCGAGAACTTTGACGACTGGGCGTTTGCCGCTAAAAATTTCTTGATCTTGGAGGGAATCGATTTGGACAAACAATATGATCCGAAAACGGAAACAATTGATCCCGTGGAAGATAAAAAAGCAAAGGCGAAGCTTATAATGACAATCGATCCCAGTTTATATGTGCATATCAAAAATGAAGAGACAGTTAGTGATTTGTGGAACAAGTTGAAAAAATTGTTTGACGATTCTGGTTTCACAAGAAGAATCAGTCTGCTCAGAACTTTGATATCTATTCGGCTCGATAACTGTGAATCGATGACGAGTTATGTTACCCATGTCGTTGAGACAGCTCAAAGATTGAAAGGAACGGGCTTCGATATTAACGACATGTGGATAGGCTCATTGTTGTTGGCGGGGCTACCCGAGAAATATGCACCGATGTTAATGGCTATCGAACACTCAGGATTAAGCATTAGTGCCGATACCATTAAAACAAAGTTACTCGATATGAGTAATGACGTTGGAAATGACGGGGAGACAGCGTTCTTGTCGAGAAATTCTCAGCATGTCAAGACAGCCGGTAAAGGCGGGAAAACTTTTCCGTCAGGTAGTACTTCCGCGCCAAAACCAAAAATTAACAAGAAAATTCGGTGCTATAACTGCAAGCAACTAGGACATTATAAAAACCAATGTCCAACACAAAAAGAAAAGCAAACAAATGCTTTTAGTGCTGCATTTCTCAATGGACAGTTTTGTAAAGATGACTGGTATGTGGACTCAGGTGCTAGTGCACACATGACAGCCAACAGAGACAGTTTAACAAATGTGCAACAGATTACGAAAGAGATTATTGTGGCGAATCAGATGACCATACCCGTGCAGTGTGTTGGTGATACACAGATAACTACGAGGGTGAACAGTTCTCAGTTTGACATCACAGTAAACAATGTTCTATGTATACCCAAATTAACAACAAACTTGCTATCGGTCAGCCAATTGATGGAGAAAGGAAATAAAGTGACATTTACAAAAATGCTTGTCACATATACAGCCCACATAAATTGCTGATTGGAGTGGCTGTTTTGGAGAATGGTGTGTATAAGTTAGACACAATAAAGTCAGAGAATATATTAACAGCAGCAGTGCAAGTATCTAGTATTGTCTGGCATAGGAGGCTAGGCCACATAAATAGCCGTGACCTTGCTAAGATGAAAAATGGTGCTGCAGAAGGTATAGAATACAAAGGGAAAGCCGGCATTGACAAGTCTAATTGTGTATCATGCTGTGAAGGCAAGCAGGCCAGATTACCTTTTCAACATATTGGATCCAGGTGTGAACAGTTGTTGGAGGTGGTTCATGCTGATGTGTGCGGGCCCATGGAAACTAAATCTATAGGTCAAGCCAGATATTTTCTTCTCTTTGTGGATGACAGTAGTAGAATGTCATTTGTATACTTCTTAAAGGAAAAGAATCAGGTGTTTCAGCGTTTTAAGGAATTTAAAAATATGGCTGAGACACAGACTGGAGTGAAAATTAAGGTTCTCAGGACCGACAATGGTGGAGAGTTTTGTTCTAAGCAAATGGAAAGCTATCTTAGTGATGCTGGTATTATCCATCAGAAAAGTAACCCATACACCCCAGAGCAGAATGGTCTGTGTGAAAGATTCAACAGAACTGTAGTTGAACGGGCACGATGTTTGCTATTTGATGCAAAGCTGGATAAGCATTTCTGGGCAGAGGCAGTCAACACAGCAGTATACCTCAAGAATAGGTCGCCAGCCTCCGGATTGAATGATATGACCCCATTTGAACGATGGACAGGGAAGAAACCTGATGTCAGCCATGTGAGATTATTCGGAAGTCGAAGTGCATGTGCCTAAAGAACGACGATTAAAGTGGGACAAGAAGGCCACCAAGCATATACTAGTTGGATATGCAGAAAATGTAAAAGGATATCGATTGTACAACCCAGAGACCAGGTCAGTTACAACTAGCAGAGATGTCATCATTATGGAGATGTCAGATGATACGCCTGGGACAATACCAGTTACTGTGAATGAAGTAGAGGAGGGAGATGATGTACAATCAGTGGAGGAACTCAGTTCAGACTCAGATATATCAAAAGAAGATCCTAACTTCATAGGTAGAGAGACTAGTACGGACAGTGAATCTACAGATGATTATGTCAATGCATTATCTGATGAAAACAATGTAGTGGATTCTCAAAGTCTACAGAAGCTACCAGATAAACGTCCCAGACGTCCACCCAATAGATATGGCTTTACCAACTTGTGTGCCATAAATGAATATGAAGAGCGTATGGACCAGTTGACTCTAGAGGAAGCTATGAATGCCCCTGACAAGCTTAGATGGCAACAAGCGATGGAACAGGAACTCAAAGCTTTTGAGGAGAATGATGCTTGGGAGCTAGTGGAAAGGAACAATGCTGATAGAGTGGTTCAGTGTAAGTGGGTTTTTAAAAAGAAGTTGGACAGTGACAATAGTGTAAGGTACAGAGCTAGACTCGTAGCAAAGGGCTTCACCCAGAAGGAGGGAGTGGATTTTAAGGACACATTTTCACCAGTATTAAGGTATTCCACTCTAAGATTATTATTTGCCTTGAGTGTTAAATTGAATTTAAATATTACTCACCTTGATGTTACCACAGCATTTTTAAATGGTTTCTTAGAGGAAAATGTTTATATGGAGGTTCCTGCTAGTTTAAAGTGTGATAATAGTAATAAGGTATTAAAATTGAAGCGTGCTATCTATGGTTTAAAGCAATCAGCCAGAGCCTGGAATAAACGGGTAGATGATTGTCTTAAACAACTTGGTTACAGTAAGTCAAAGTTAGAGCCATGTTTGTACACAAAAATTGTGAATAGTGCAATGACTATAGTAGCTATATTTGTGGATGATTTCTTTGTGTTTTCAAATAATGAGAACATGGTAATAGAGTTAAAAGCTGAGTTAAAGTCTAAATTTAAAATTAAAGACTTAGGACAACTGAAACAATGTTTAGGTATGCGTGTTAGAATAAGTAATGAAAGCATATCTATTGACCAGGAGCAATTTCTAGAGCAGATATTAAGAAAATTTAATATGACAAATTGTAAAACTTCCAAAACACCCATGGAATGTAATTTGAAATTAGAAAAAGCCAACAATACATGTCAAACATATCCATATCAGCAGTTAATTGGAAGTCTAATGTACTTGTCTGTATTAACCAGACCAGATATTAGTTACAGTGTAAGTTATTTAAGCCAGTTCAATAATTGTCATAATGAACAGCACTGGAAACAGGCTAAAAGAGTTTTAAGATATTTAAACAAAACTAGGTCTTATGGTTTAGTATATAAGAAGGATGATTGCAATTTAGAAGGTTTTGTAGATGCCGACTGGGCTTCAAATATTTTGGACAGGAAGTCATATACAGGTTTTTGTTTTAAATTATCAGGAAGTGTAGTTTCTTATGAGTGCAAGAAACAACAAACAATAGCTTTGTCTAGTACTGAAGCTGAATATATGGCCATCACAGAGGCATGTAAAGAAGCCATATACTTAAAGAACTTGTTATTAGAAATTAAATGTAATACAAGCTGCATAGTCTTATATAATGATAATCAAGGCGCTCAGAAGTTGTCAGAAAATCCTTTATTTCATAAAAGAACAAAGCATATTGATATTCGTTATCATTTTATTAGAGAAGCAGTTGCAAATAATATTGTTAAGATTGTATACCTACCAACTCATGAAATGCCTGCTGACATATTAACAAAAAGTTTAAATTCTGTAAAACATGACAGATTTGTAGCGCAGCTTGGTATGTCTGAGTAGTTTTTTTTTTTTTTTTTTTTTTTTTTTAACATATCATAGATTATTTTGATAAGTGGAGGTGTAGAAATTATATAAAAATAATATTATTGTCTATGATTTAATGTTCTCTCACTCTATGGTTTCTGTGTCAAATAAAAATAGTTCTGTTCTGTTTGTGCACGTTTTTTATTAATTTTCACCTCTCAATTTGGAACTGGAAACGGTAACCAACAAAATTATCCTAAACCCACATTCAAACATAACTAAGATTGGACACTCTTGATTATAAGCGGTCCCTTTAGACCCAACTGTCGTCTTAATTTTACTCAACCGTACAAGGGCATGAATTTTTAAATAATAATGTCCTCAAGAAAAGCTGTCTCCTATTCCACAATATAAATTTAAATTATAGGTACTGACTGGTAAAGTCTGACATAAATTGCGTATACAGAATGGTTCAGAAAAGGTAGAAGGCTAAGACTTGAACCTGCGCTTCTGTAATGCGAACTTAGAATTGAGATTTATATATTGGGATATCTAAATATATATGACTATACATGTAAATACTCTTGTAAATTTGGGAACCATGTAGCCATTAACTTGTAATTATATACTATGAGTTAGTACTTTTCTTGACCAGTAAGTCAAGTGCGAGATAATTCGTAAGCTGACTATAGTTTATAGTTTACGTATTTAGACACATTTTATCGCAAATTTAACAGCGCCGCTAGCAGACAGTTTTTAAAACTTTCAATTCTCCATACAATGTGTCTGCATACGTAGGTTATGTAGTATACGGTTAGCTTACGAATAATCTCGCACTTGACGTACAGCTGCTAAAGTCTGCCTAGCCGTGCCTACATTGTTCTCACATACCCATAACAAAGTATCGGATATTTTTAAAAAGAGCAACCATGGAGTTTCGTGCCTGTTCTTATCCATAGGAACGGCATTCCGAACGGCTGGTAAAGTTGTAGCTTAGCATTTTGTAACTATTTTGACGATTCGTAAGTACTGTACTTAATCGTTTACATGAATAAAATATATTCTGATTCTGATTCGATGAATTTGTTCACAAAAAATCACAATTGTCATTTTGGTGGAAACAAAATATATATTTTTAAATTGCCATATCGAAGTTCCTGTCTTCACGTAAGCATTACAAATGGCCTAAGGTGGGCAGCTTCAAGGCTTAGTATACCTTTTCTGAATCATGCTGTATAAAGGGGCATTTTGGGGGACTTTTTTACGTGTCGTTGTGAGTAATGAGCGTCATTAGGCTATGCTTGTTTTTGAAATATAAATGGCTTATATTTTTCTAATTGTAAAATGATTACACGTTTTGTATAATGACCAAAGAATTTAGGACTGACACGTGACATTTGTTTAACATTCTTTATAATAATTACTATTGTAACAGTCCAATGCTGAAAGTAATTATAGCGCCAGACGAACACACCAACTATACGGTCCCACACTAAGCAACGCTTGTATTATGGGTACCGAACAATGGCTGGAGGCGAACGCAGTATAAATACTTATATAAATATTACTCGCCCCGTTACCGAGGCAAGCGTTCTACCAACTTGGCAATCACTGCTTTTGGGCATTACTACTAGTAATCTCGTACCGTCGATTTTTTTAAATGCTGCTCGTTTGTGAGCACGTCACTTGAAAACAGTTGGACCGATTTGGCTTATTTTCTTTTAAATAGTCCAAATAAAGTATTTAGGGAAAGAAAACAAATTCAAAGTTATATTTGAGCAGCACATGTAACGTTTGGTCAGCTGGTGTGTTAAAAGCGATCAAACTCACCGGTTCCAGTTCATCATCATCAGGAGTGTCGAGGCTGGCGGAGTCCACGGGCCGATAGCCGGAGCAGCAAGAGCCGTCAAACGGCGACCTGTCTGACGCTCTGTGAACAAATAAACAAGTTAAGATATATCGTGTATCTGTGTGTGAGAGCCTTCTTCTTTTTTTAACAGACTCCAAAAAGGAGGAGGTTCTCAATTCGGTTGTATTTTTTTTTATGTTTGTTACCTCAGATCTCCGTCATTTATGAACCGATTTGGATATTTTTTTTAAGTTGAAAATCGGTTACGAAACACAGCCATTTTTGCCAGTGTCGACTATTTTTGATAGTTGTTTTAAAAAAACATAAAATAAACGCGATACAGTTCGTGAAATTAGTTTTATTCATATGTAATTATATCTAATTACTCATAAATACGCATCATCTTTACCTATTTCATGTTTTACGTTTTTCAGCTGTGTTTCATAGGAATTGGTTAAAATGCCATATCGTATTCCAACTAAAATGGTGGGTAGCAACGCTAATTGTTAGGAATAATGCCAATGTTCTGTGTACATCCCAAACGAGCTTATGGTATTACCGAGTTATTACATTTACATACTGAGAGACGCTTGTGTGGAATATAAACAGTATCATCTGGTTAGTGGGATTGTTTGTGATACAACAGGTAGGTATGTGAGGTATGTGATAATTAATATTAACTTATTTATTTACTAGCTGCGCCCTGCGGTGTTACCCGCGCAAAAAATCATGTCGATCCTTTGCGCTATGGAAAATTAAAACAAATCTATCACACGGGAACCATACATTTTACCGGGATAAAAAGTAGCCTATGTGTTATTCCAGACTATAATCTATCTTTGTGCCAAATTTCTATATATATATCTAGAAATATAGATTAAACATCCATGAATCGGGTACAAATATTCGTGTTCAACACACAAAGTTTTTCCCAGTTCGTGGACCAGGATTCCAATACGAGACCCTCGGCACAGAAAGCGGGATCTGTCTCACTACCATCTGAGCCAATCAGCTCGTCGAATATAATCACAGTTGATTTCTCTAAGTCACCTTTATGAAGATAGGCTGTGGAAGATAATATCATGGTTATCGCTTATGGTTTGGTAACCGGCCACTAACAATCAGCCAAGAAGTCTCCAATTCGACCTACCAGTCACCAGAACTCCTTCGTATACTCTCTTAAACTTACCCGAAATAAACTCAAGCTAAATTTTATTCCTACCTTTCTAAAATCAGCATTTGCGCCCATTTGTCCAAAGAACGGAGCGAAAGCTTAATTTATGACCGGAATCGCAAGCTCTAAGGGTCGATTTATTCGCTTCACTAGGAAAATCAACAGAATGGACTAATAAATCACAGGTAGGGTTCGGCTAGTTCATTTAACTTTTCGTGGACGTAAAGGGCGAGGCCCTGCGCGTCAGTCAAACGAACTCGAGGTGGACGGCGGCGTGGTGTGGTGTGGTCCACGCCGCCGGGCAGAGGAGGAGTCCACTCGCGCGGACTACCGCTGGTGGGGTCACGGATGTGTGCGAAAGCGTTCCCGTGGCCCCCCCAACAAGGTGGGAGAAGGATCACCGTGGGGTTTTAGTCGTAAAAGTCCGGCATAACCCGCTTGCCTCCCTCGGGGCTTGCGGGTATCCATGAGGAGAGGATTTCCCCACGCAAAAAAAAACATTTTACTTTGTAAGAGTGAGCCAATAGTATAGTTTATGAAGATATAAGAACACATCAGTGGAAACACAGCTGTATTAACTTTACGACCTCGTATTAATACTTCGAGTGGCGGCACAGCTTAGCACAGCTCCGCAAATCACAGCTTGTCTTCCATGACCTCACCCTAATTTGTTGGAAATGCTAACTTGAGCGGTAGCCATGATCGATTGTAGTACGGGTCAACGTCTTGGGGCTTCCACTATGAAAATGACGTCACTTTTGTGACCCTGAACCCCAATTTTTAATGCTTTACTACAAGATAAATATTTCTTACTGAGTACTCTTATGCTTTCCGCATAAGAGTTAAGAATATTTGATTTCACAGTGGACTCAGAAAGGGTATGCTAAGCCTTCAACCTGTGTGTCTGTAGCGCATTTTTAATGATTACTAGATGACCCGGTGTACTCCGTACCACCTATCCTAACGACATTAAAACTCTCCCTTCGCTAAAATGGCTGAAAATGTTGATCGTGCTTCTTCTTCTTCTTTCTCAATTCTAGTAGACCCGAGTCTACCGTACTTAACGTATAATGGTGACAGAATGACAGATGTCCTTTCGTCTGACGTTGGACAGACCAACTGACAGCCAGAAAAAATAAAGCACAATAAAAACTTATTTAACGCCATTTTCATTTCATCATGTCACATTCATTATTTTATTTATAATGTGTATTTATTGAATTTAATATTGCTATTAATTACTTGACACTGGCAAAATACCCGCCAAGTTCCCTGGACTACGACAAACATTTCAAAACCGAAATCAGCTAAATCGGCCCAGCCGTTCTCGAGTTTTAGCGAGACAAACGAACAGCAATTGATTTTTATTATATAGAAGATATGACGTCAGAACACATCAATTTAAAATTAATATATTTTGTTAACAAAAAAATAACAATTTTATTTTTATTTGATTTTGATTTTAATTCGGACTACAGATAATTATTACGGATGCGTTAAAGAAACACAGGTTATACTATCAGCATCATCCTGTAAAAAATATTTTCTATCAGAAAGTATATCCGGCAGCAAAAAGAATACCATAATATAATATTCTTTATAGCGTTCGTCCAAATTGGCTGTTTTCCGATATTTATATAAAACTACGACGGATGTTCTTGCAAAAACTAGTAGTGGGGTCCTACTAGCCCTGTGTGGTTACGCCTGAGATTTATTCATAGACAACAATACTTAGTTTTTATTATCGACTAATGTCAAGGCGGATCGACTTATACTGGACTCCCGACGCGTGGGACGAAACGAAGCCATTACGACCATTAGGACGGAAAGCCACAGGTCTATACTTGGGATACTTATAAATACGACAGCCTTTGATTATACGTGGGAGTTCTTTTTCTTTTTTTTAGTTTGGTAAACGGCTACAAAATAGTGCCATTTTTGCCAGTGTCAAGTATTTCTTGATTCTTCGCATAATATTATAAGCACCTTAGTTAGTAATGATGATGATGATGATGGTGGTCTCTCATATATCTGTGATGGTGATGAAATGACTCCCAACCCCTATCGGTAAAGTTGCGGATACTTTACTAAAAAAATACCGGACATCTTGGGGGCACTTGAATAAAAACATAACGAATGAGAAAACTATAATCAAGTATGTGTTATTTTTCTTAAAAAAAGGAGGATCTTTTTCTTTTTCAATTCGGTTGTATTTTTTTTTTTTTTGCTTTTTTTTTGTTTGAAGATGTCAGAATTATAGGAATTGTATTTGAAAACTGAGTGCTAATAGATGTTCACTCTAACCTTAAGAGGATAAATAAATAAGTAAACACAATTTTCATGTTATCAAAGTGTCGAGTGAATACTTTTGAAATATCATAATTTTTGTAGCAATATTTATTACAGGAGTCGAGATCCACAATTATTTTTTATTTTCGTCTGTCTACAGACAAAGACAGACAGACAATACACGCATCATGGTACATCTACCGAATTGGTTTTGGTGAAACTTGCCATGGTATCATACAGGTACAGATTAGACAGCTTGATTAGCGCAGTTGGTAGTGACCCTGCTTCCTGTGCCGCCGGTCCCGGGTTCGAATCCTGGTAGGGACCTACTTTGTGTGATGAGCACGAATGTGTGTACCCAAGGATGTTTAATATCACACAAGTCTATGTATTGTACGCTATCGAAAATACAAGCTTTGTTTGGTATGGGTCAGTACAGTCAGTGTGGTCGTTTGGCGATAAAGAAACATAAATACGCAGAATACTGTTTATCATAGAAACTAGGGGCTGGGACTTCGTATCCGTGCAACGCGCGATATCCGTGCAACACAATACAGTTCGAATACAGCCCGATATGGTCCTACTAGCTGCGCCCCGCGGTATTACCCGCGATTAAAAAGTATATGTATTCCACGGGAACCATACATTTTACCTAGCCTAGCCTATGTGCTATTCCAGACTATAATCTATCTCTGTGCCAAATTTCATCCGGATCCGTTCAGCCGTTCTGGCGTGATTGAGTAACCAACATCCATCCATCCAAACTTTCACATTTATAATATTAGTGGGATAGTGGGATTAGTGGGATTTACCAGGCGAGAACTGATCCCGCGATCACCAAGTGCAGTAAACTGAGCGAACTCGAACCAAACAACTAAACAATTGTCGACCAACACCCTTCTTGTATTCTATTTAAAAAAGGGGGAAGTTTTCACGGGTTGCAATCGATAAAGATCTGTACAAATCGAGTAGCCGCACCAACTGAGGCAGCCCTAATGACTCCGGCGCACGCAACACAGCGATCACTCACAAATCTCCTTTAATCTGATTGGACATCGCTCGAGACTAGCGGTCGGATTGTAGGTACTCGGTGGTTTCCTGGCCTCCTAATGTACTTGCATTGTCCCGGGATTATGTGGCCATTTCTCTCGCAATGTGTTGATGGCGGATGTTTGATTTATTTGTGTTCTGTACTACAGATATCTTAATTAATTATGATGGGTACGGTCCCACACTAAGCAACGCTTGTATTATGGGTAGCGTACAATGGACTGAGGGCGAACTCAGTATATAAACTTTATATATATAAATTACGTGTCACGGTGTTTGTCCGCTATGGACTCCTAAACTACTAAACCGATTTAAATAAAATTTTGCGCACTTTGTGCAGTTTTATCCAACTTGAAAGATAGGATAGTTTATGTCTCAATTTATAATCGCAAATATTTAACTATAACAATATTTCCTAGAAATAATGTGTAAAGAAAAACGTTACGGTGCGTTACATGGGGGGAGGGGGGGGTCAAAAATCTCCAAAAATTGCGTTACGTAATACTTGAACGCTCCCTAGGGCTCAAGTTGTTAAGGAGCAAAGGTGGGTCAGCGACCATGGGTGTGTTGTTACCTGCTGTTAGTTGAGTTGACGGAGGTATTGGAGCGGCTCCGGCGGTTGCAGATGGAGTCCCCGCAGTTGACCACACCTCCCTTGGTGGTGATGCTGAAGGTACGCAGCCGGTACAGGTCGTCGGAGGCCCGCGGGTTGTACGGCTTCTCCGGCAGCGAGCACACACGTGGACGGGAGTGCTCCACCACTGGGAATTATCATAAATTATCAATTACCTAATTTTGGGGTCGAGTCACCTTCGTCCGTAGGAGAATTAAGTACCCTCGAGATACCCTACACGTGACCCTGGGTGGTGCCAACCAGGTGACAACTCTACTGGTGGTAGGCTTCGGCCGTGGCTAGTCACCACCCACTGAACAAAGCCATGTCGCCAAGCGGCCTAG
This sequence comes from Pheosia gnoma, assembly GCA_905404115.1. Taxonomy (NCBI): domain Eukaryota; kingdom Metazoa; phylum Arthropoda; class Insecta; order Lepidoptera; family Notodontidae; genus Pheosia; species Pheosia gnoma. The sequence goes on along the minus strand of FR989919.1, from coordinate 2,245,455 downwards.
CCGTGTTCCGGCATGATGTTCGGTGTTGCCATTCATGGATGGCGGGTCAGATCAGTTGCGCTGCATGTGCCTAGTGAATGTAGCGTCTCGATCTACTGCCGCCTTCCTACCTAGGCAAGTATGCTCCATCGTAGATCTCATCGTCACTTACCATCAGGTGAGATAGAGATCAAATACTTGCCTGTATTGTATAAAAAAAAAAAAAAAAAAATTACCAGCGGCCAATATAATATGGCTGATAAAAGGTGTCTCCGAAACAATACAATGGAGAAAAGGGTGCTTTATTATGTTTATTACTACTAGCTTGTACCCGCGGCTTCGTCCGCGGTACCTGTCTCGACGAAAACCTTATAGCACTCAGGGATCATGTAGCTTCGTATCAGTGAAACAGTTTTCAGAATTGGATGAGTAGAGCCGGAGATTACCCCCTACATACAAACTCACAAACTATACCTCTTTAGATTAGCGTAGAAGTATAGATTGACAACCCGCACTGGGCCACCGTGCCAACCCGCACTGAGCCAGCGTGGTGGACTATGGCCTAATCCCCCTTGAATTGAGGGGAGGCCCGTGCCCAGCAGTGGGACATTAAAAAAAAGGGCTGGTATTATTATTTATATTATATATTGACAAGCTGACTAGCTCGGTTTGAACGATAAAGAGTGTTGACTGCTAAATATAACAGAATATTTCCAAAAGAACAATATATATTATATCGTAGCAAAATAAATGACATTTGATATTAAATATCCTTTGAAAACCTTTCAGATGTTTATGCGCCCGTTAAGGGTTCATTGGACACAGGGGTCCTTGTAATATTGTATGCTATATTTGATAAAGTATGTAAGAAAAACAAAATACTTTAATATAATGGTTGATTTTCTTCGTGCAATTTGTATAGAATTAATTTTTGTGTATCTTGTAAAATAATAAATCTGTCTGTATTACACATGGTACTGGCCTATTTAATTCCAATCTAAAAAGAAGAAGGATCAAAAACATATAAGCTTATTTTTAACCGACTTCAAAAAGGAGGAGGTTCTCAATTCGGTTGTATTTTTTTTTTATTTTTTTTTTTTATGTTTGTTACCTCATATCTCCGTCATTTATGAACCGATTTGGAAAATTATTTTTTTATATGAAAGGATATGTTTACAGATTGGTCCCATTTTTTTCAAAAAAAAAAAAATGTTCTGATCATGGGATCCATGAGGAATTGAGAGGACTCCTCAAATTTTATAGGCATACCGATAGCAATTTTGGTATTTTCATCAAGAAGTCAAGCATTTGCATTCAGAAAGTATCATTTGCTGAAGTGGAAGTGATGAAGAAGGCCACAAATGGCCACCGGAACTTGTCAGTGATACGTATTTCACGGGTTGCGCCAAGATAATCTCGATTATTGGTATACCTATTATCCAGTAAAAAGATTGATATACAAATCTTTTTAGTGACAAAGAATAGTAAATATATCCACTAAAAAGTTTAAAATAAAAAACTTTTTAACAAAATAAAAACCGTCTTCAAAAAACTAAAAAGCAAAAAATAATCTAATCTTGAAATCTACCTTGTCTAACCACATCAAATATTTAACTAATCTGAAGTCGGTGCCAAATAAACAACCGACGAAGAATAACAAAAGTATACTCAGTAACGAGATGCGCGGACCAATTTGTAGGTATAGTCTTTGGCGCAGACCGGCAATACTCGACTCAGTTGTTTGTTTGGCACCGACTTATTTATTATTTTTAGTTTCGGATTAATTAAGCCAATATCTTGTGTAATACAGAATGACGATTATTTTTATCTCAATAATATTAACATGTGTGACATACCTACTTAATCAAAATAAGAAAGTCCAAGCAAACGAACACATTTATTCGGGTTCCATAGTAATGTAAGACCCTTTGTTCTGTAGTTCCTAATTCAAATAATCCTGTGAACTGTGCGCCCACCATAAACGCGAGTTTTTGTTTTTTTGTCGGCACTTAGATTAAAAACAATATTGCTAGAATACAAAAAATAAAATAGACTGTGTGTAAAGTTTTCCTTAGGTAGGTATACATATAGACTCATTCATAACATTTTCCTACATTCTACACAATTCCTAACCTATTACGTTTTTTTTTCCTACAAAAATCCTAACATAAAGTAGATAAAATCAATATGGAACCCGAGGGTATATTTGTAACAAAAGCCACAGCTAATGGCAAGCCTACACACGTTCTTCCCTTTCAACTGGCAACGTATAATCTGCACAAATTCGCCTCGGAACGCCTTTTGTAACGGGAACCATTTCATTCGAACTAGAATCTCAGAAGGTGGTTTACTAACAAAAAAGCACTTTCGCAGTAAACATTTTCTAAACGCCTTTAGAATTAGGCAACGAACAACTAATTCTATGGAATGTAGTAAGTACAATGACAATAATGTACCTACAATAATATTAATGTTTTAAGCTGACTTTTTAAATACTGCGAGAAATGATTTCGCCTTGAAGTTTTGTTTAAAACAAAATGGCATGTCCAACGAGGTGTTTTGCCAACGTCCAGTAGGAATAAATTGAGACATTCTAAGTTCGCAGGCTTTATCTGTAAACTAGGCTTAATAAATAGATTTTAGCATGAAATCATAATAGGGATTATTCTTAAAAAAACAAAATTACTAATTTAGAACTAAAACTGCAATGTAAATTAAAACTCGCGCTCGTTACTTGTATCGCGCGAAGCGTTGTGTTGTGATCGCGTTGTTTACGATACATTGCACGCTCAAAAATTACAACATTTGTAACCTATGACTTTCAACGATATCATTTTTTTAATTTTATTATAGGCTTTACCCAAAGTTTTCGTTGTCATGCCCTTACACCTATAACTACAAATATTTGTAACAACGAGCTAAAAGATATGTGACAAACTTACGGATTTGTTCATCAACATTTGGTGTATATAAAGAAACTAGTTGCGCCCCGCGGTGTTACCCGCGATTAAAAAGTATGTCAACGCCTAAGAATTTTCTGACCCCTAAACTACCTATGCAAACAATCAAGTCGATGTCGATCCTTTGCTCTATGAAAAATTATAACAAATTTATCACACGGGAACCATACATTTTACCGGGATAAAAAGTAGCCTATGTGCTATTCTAGACTATAATCTATCTATGTGCCAAATTTCATCGGGATCCGTTGAGCCGTTCGGGCGTGATTGAGTAACAAACATCCATCCATCCAAACTTTCACATTTATAATATTAGTAGGAAGTGGGATATAATCTCAGACCACCAAAGTCCTATCTCTAATAAAAGCTACAAGGATCTACTCCAGCTTCCCGACATCTAATGTAAACCTACCTACACTGATAGTGACATCTCCATTGTGCCCGGATTCGAACTCAATCGGGCGGTTCCATTGTGAACATTGCAGCTGCAATGTCATCTTGAGAGTCGTTTCATATATAAGCAGAGCTCCAAGCAATTGATCATGTATTTAACGAGAAATGGAATGATATTTTACCTATTTGCTATGTCGAAATGAAATATATATACAGAATAGCATGCAACTTACATTCTATTAATAATATCACCCGACGAACATTTAGCAGAAAAGGGAAGATCTTCCAGCCAGGCGGGTGGTATGTCTGGCGGGTTGGCTGCTATGCCGAGACGGTTATTGTCGGGATCTTGTATATACGTTACGTGCTCCGAAAACTCTCATAGCGCGTTGCAGGATTGTATGGAGAATTGTCAATTGTTCTGAATGTCGTCTGCAGCACTGTCTGTGTTGCTTGTGGCGAGGTTGAAGAGGTCGCACAAACATATCAACTGTACGGTCCCAAAGTAAGCAACGCTTGTATTATAGGTACCGTAATATGGACTGAGGGCGAGCCCTGTATATAAATACTTATATATTAAATATCCATGACTCGGGTACAAACATCCGTCCTTATAACACAAAGTTGTAGATCCTAGTGGGGGATCCTGGTGGGATAGCAATGTTTTCTATATTGCTAGATTTCAATGGATAAAGAGCATTCCTTCCAAGAATTTAAGAAGTCTTTTTGTAATGTCTTTGATTCCATCTAAGGAAGTTTTTTTACAACTTTATTCACTTTGCTTTAGCAATCATACTTTTAAGACGAAAGCAAGCGAAATAACTTTTAAAACTAAACTCCTACTCGGACTTTATACTCTTTGGTATAAACTTAAGAGTGTATACACGGGTATCTAGGGTTAAATTAAACTACAGTAAAATCTTTAGAGAATCCGACAGAATCTGTAGAGATTTGACGGTAAATAAATTAGATCATCATCATTATATAATTAGGTAATTAGATGGTCTATCTGCGACGTTCAAATTGAATTCTCAACACGCTATCATATTGCATAGACGTTCAATAACTTTATTAATAATGTTCTAGTGCATACTCCGACATCCTACCTACCTAGGTCTCAGATGTTAGGGTAAATGAGCAACATTGCAGATGGGACTTTACTTAGTTTGCGTGTGGTTTCTTTTTGCTTGTTGTTTTATTTACATTCACTTATTATAAACTGAGGGTGCCTTTTATGAGGCGGGTGTTGTCGCACGTGTCTACAGACTGTTACATTGCGTTTTACGGACAGCATGTGAACTGTGCACTAATTTAGTCGATTTTATCGCGTTTAACTTATATTTTTTACGTTCCCGACGTTTCGCGACCATGGTTGCGACATGTTTCGCCACCTGTAATGCCGCCGAAACGTCGGGAGCATAAAAAACATAAAATAAACGCAATAAAATCCACATAATTAGTTTTATTTCAATGTGTAGTACTCGCGTAAATGTAAGAAATCAATACTCTTATGCGTTTATAAATTTGCTGCTTTAAGTTCATATAAGTATATAAACGTTCATAATAAAGCACCGCAATGAAGCCCCACCTTAATCTATTTTGTATCATCAAGAAAAAATGCAAATAAAAAATAACAAGTCTACAAAGTTGACTTGAATGATTGGAAAAGTTTGAGTTTCAAAGTGAGCATTACAATGGTTAACAATTTAAAAGCTGAGCTCAATAATATCTTGAGGGATAAAGTTCACCAGTGGATCTGTGAAGTTTATAATACAACAATATAATTTACGGGAGACAACTGAGAATGCGAATGTTTGAGGGAATCCGCCATCAATTATATTTGTGAAAAAAGGGCCAAGTTTGTTTGAAAGAAAAAAAAAATACAACCGAATTGAGAACCTCCTCCTTTTTTTGAAGTCGGTTAAAAAGGAATAGGCATTGCTGATACAATAATTCAGATCTAAGAGGTGCTAAATATTAACTACTTCACTGTTTAACTTCCCGCCAAAAGTCTTTTTAAGTCAACCTTACGGTCAATGAGCCTGTCGATTCTCCAGACTTAACAAACATACTATTGCCGACATTATTGCAGTTGGTAGAAGAACTATGCTTTGTTTTTGCTTTTGTGGTAGCTTATTACTAGATCAGCCCGGGGTATTTTTTGAATCCGGGAAAGCTTAAGATTTTCTAGACTAGAGTCCAAAAACAAAATTCAGAACAAAACTAGACTTTATTCAATAGCATTTTTATTCCATAAACAATTCAATCAATTCAATTAAATTTTTTGGGTAAATGGCTGCACCGATCTTCGGTGATTTTCCCAGTGTCAAGGTGAAAAAGGAAAAAAAGAACGCATATTAAAACAATTCAAAATGAGTAAAAATCAAAAAGAAAACTCCCAAATCAATGTCATCCAAGACGTGAGAATAGCTTTCGAACTTCTTCACTTATAATTACTTATTGTATAAAAGTCTTTTGTCATCGCCGAATTCAATTCTCGGCGATTTCAGTTCTACATTCAATAACCAATCGGTGTGTCGATTCAGAGCGTTTCGACAAGTATTCGAGTTGATTCGATTAGAAATTTTCTCGTTTCGACGACGGTCTTTCAGAGCCATTCTTCATAACCGAATCGAAGATTCGATACGACTACGCAATCGATTGGTCCGATTCGACCACTCGCTGTGTTTACATAGTACATTTCATAATGCAAGTTTCAATTAATAATCGAATCGATCGATACAAGTCTCATCGTAAGCTTGTGAATCGGAGCCCGGAGGCCGGAATTGAAACAGATTGGACCAATATCGATTTTCAGTCGTGGACAGATAAACTGAACTTTTTATCAGCCAGTACTTTTCTAAAACCAAGGATGTTTAAAAAGGTTAATAGGTGGCTCTAGAGTTAGGCTCTGAAGTTTAAAGCAGCCCCCTCACGTGGTGTACGGTGCAATCTGTGTGTGAAAGTCCAACATATAGAGGCAGAAGAAATACATTTATTAGTTTCATACATTCTATATGACAGTGGGGGTTAATTTATACGACTCTACATACGAGTACCGTACGAGGATCCATCACGCCATCCATCACAAGGAATAATGGGCGACGTGCAAACGTATGCCAAACAAACAACCCGAGCGTATAAGGATAAGAAATGAATAATTAATTAGACAGTCACCCGCGTCATCCCAATCGTGTCCCAGCCTCCGTGCCCCCCGCAAACAAACGATCGATCAGATGTGGGTGTACTCACCTGGCAACTCCAGAAAGTTTGACGTCCTTCGCTGTCGTCCTCTCATTGTATTTTGGAAATTCAATGGCCCGATATCTTCGACAGAATCGCAGTTAGACATCGTCGACTCTCGTGACCCCCGTCTGCTGGCTAGGTACGCCAAACCGCCCTTCATTGACCCCCTTCGCATCGGGGAACACGGTCTACTGACGCTGGTGGACCTCGTCTGAGGTGTATCATCAGTTAAATCCGTCAAATCTGATGTTGACTTTCGGCATATTTTGGAGGAAATTGTCGTTGCCTCGTCATCAGCATCATGGAGTACGGCTGATGGTGTTCCGGGCATTGCGTCTGTGGAATCATCAGTGTGACTTGATATTATACTGGGGGATGTGACCAGACGTGATGAGTTCACTGTGGAAGTTGAACCGTACAATTTTCTCGTGCGATTCGGGGACACATAGCCGGGGTTGGTGTGGATGTGCACGGGAGGTGGTTTTGGCGATATGGATTTCTCACGACGACTGTGTTTCAGTGACGTTGTGTAGTGCAACGGACCGCGGGGCCTCTCAACACAAGGGCTGGACCTTCCTGATGGTGACTTCTGCGGAAAATTGAAGTGCCTCGGGCTCATTGGACTTCTATGCCCGTGCGCAATGGGAGATTTCGGAGGCTGATTGTGTTTGTCATAACTGCAGCCCGATTGTGGGGTGTAGTATCCTGAGGAGGATGTGCTGGAGGCGATGGAAGGACTCTTTTGGGGGAAGACGAAGTGTCGGGGGCTTTTGGGGGTGTGGGGTTTGGGGGAGACGGGGGGATAGCCACCGGGGCTGTTCACCGCCATCGCGATCACTTAATACTGCCACTGGTTCACCATTACACTATTCACCTGAAAAGAAAGATATGGTGATGATTTCAGAGACAATAATTAAGTAAATAAACATCACCCGATGGACATAAACTTTGTGGTCCCATACTAAAAACGCTTGTATTGTGGACACCATACAATGAACTGGGGGCGATCCTATAACACCGAGGACAAGGAAAATTACGAAAAAAATTAAATCGTGTTTTCCCAAGTCTTACCCATAATACACGTTTAGACCATGCAATTGGTATGTTTTCTTTCTTCATAAAGATAAAACAGATTAGCGAAGTACTGCAAGGAACATACCCATAGATACTTGGGGCTTAATTAATATTAATATTTACAAGCCTACAACCTACCAAATGTTAATTATAACGCCTCACCGCGTCTATTATAAATCTCTACTCAGCAATTAACATTAAACATCGTGCTCACCATCTGTTCTTACTTTTAGCACTCCGTTAATTACAAGAAAACTTTAATTAATTAAGAGATAATTTTCCTTCAATTTGCAGAGGACCGCGCGCTTGTCTATGCCGAATTTAGTTTACCTTTTTTGTAGAACCTTAATACCGAAGCGCCATTATCGTTCTACGACCGCTGTCATTACCTTCCGAAGAATTAAGTCCGGTATTTATGGGGCAGCCGTTTCGTCTCGAGATTTCATTTCGTGGTTCAATCATTTTATGATGCACGGTATGTTGTTATCGGCCTTTATGTATTTGGTAAACATATTTCATATATATTTACGTTAAATTAAAAAAAAAACATAAAATAAACGAGATAAAATCCTTAAAATTAGTTTTATTTCAATATTCGGTAAATTTATATTTTTGTATCATTACCAACAAACAAAATATTATCAGTGAAATGTGGGGGGACAGGGAGACGGGGGGGTTTATATGGTAACCCACTACGCTAGTCAGTTGCTGGTTGGTAGGTTAAGATAGCCGATGACAGAGATGCACGTTATTACCCTGTCTTTAAGCTGTCATTTCCAACTATATCTAACATAGAAGTGGGTAGCCCAGGTCACCTATATTCAAACTCAGGATTACAATGTCATGTAACGCGAGTTTAATGACCCCTAAAGCCACCCTTTCTGCACTCAAGTTTTACAACCAGATAACTAGCCAATAACCTATATATAACCTATATTCTCAACCGGGATCCGCATATAAATGACCATTTATCCTTTTATTATGACCGTTTTTATCACTGGACTGTTTTATAACGTGGAATATTGTCTGCGGTTTGTTCATAGGTTGTAAATGGTAAGGTCGAAAGTTATCGTTTGCGTTTCATGCTGCCCTGGTGCAATGGGATTAAGTACGGTTTTTGTAATGTGCCGAGGATGCTAATAGAGGAAGCAAAACAGTATTTTTTTTATGTGAACCATTAGGTACAGTACTTATGAATCGTCAAAAAAGTTACTAAATGCTAAGCTACAACTTTACCACCCGTTCGGAAGGCTGTTCCTATGGAGAAGAACGGACAAGAAACTCCATGGTTGCTTTTTTTAAAATGATCTTTTACATTTTTGAGCAGTACATTGTTATAGGTATGTGAGAACAATGTACGAACGGCTATGCAGACTTTGGCAATTGAACTGAATATCCTGAAAATGCTGTTCTGATTAATAATTAAAGGAATTAAATAACAGGGATTGCATGCTTATGACGACGTTCTTAACTACCACGCAATTTGGGTTTAATCTGATTAAATAATATGTTTCAAAAAAAATCCTGAATTTCAGGGTGGTATTCCTGGCGGGGCGGCTGCTATGCCCCAACGGTTAAGGTCGGGATCTTGTATATATGTTACGTGCTCCGCAAACTCTCATAGCGCGTTTCAGAATTGTATGTAGAATTGTCAATTGTTCTGAATGTCGTCTGCAACGCCATCTGTGTAGCTTGCGGCGAGGTTAGAGAGGTTGCTACACGTCTATAGATTACTCGTTCATAATTGTGCACGCGCTTCCATTCCTTAAGCCTTGAAATGTTCGTCGCCCGTGTTCAGTGATTCGGAAGTGGGGCAGATTACATGCATCGCGTGCGTGACTTATGTCAAGTGATATTTGCAGAAAGCCGACTCCATATCGTACAACTGTGTTAGATTTCTTGCTGCGTAGGTGTTATCAGGCGCGCTTGGTGCTATAAAATCCAACAAACATTTCTTTCTATCAGGGTTGAAGATTTAAATCAATAATTCAATTGAAATAAAACTAATTTTAAGGATTTTATCGCGTTTATTTTCTGTTTTTACGTTCCCGGCATATTGGATATTGATTTCTTATATATACGCGAACACAACACACTGAAATGAAACTTATATTTTAAGGATTTTATCGCGTTTATTGCTGTAAAGCAGCCGAAACGTTGGGAACGTAAAAACACAAAATAAACGCGATAAAATCCGTTAAATTAGTTTTATTGCAATTGTGGGCTAATTAAAAAAAACATAATGTTGACATCGACATTCTGACTTCACATAATTATTGCAAATGCGATAAAGTACACTGTAATTTTCAAATCTTAGCTCGTATTTTGTTTAATATTTAATTGACTTTACAAACTTAGTTGTTGGCAAAATCATCGACTAAACACGATGGAAGCCATTGTTTTTTATAAGTGAAGTGAAGTGAAGCGCATGTTTAAAGGTTGGATACGCTATCTGAATCACGCTGTATATACACGTGTGAACACATAACCTACATAATGTCTCATTGGACAGGAATCTAACATGTGTCTTTGCAAAACAATGCGAGATTCAATATAGATTATGACGGAGAAAAAATACCTACCTATATAACACACGAAATCAAAGGCCACTGTCTTCAATAAGCGTTCTCGGAGCTTCAATACCACAAGTGTGGCTCAAAAACCAGCCCTTAACCTGTCTAGGGGATATTAATGAGCAACTGGGAGCCCCAAGAGCACTTGCGGGCCAAAGGGATGATCGCGTAACTGCCGCGTGGCAGAAACGAGAGCCCTTAAAACCCCCAGCGCTATAAGGTCGGTATTTGTTTAGAAAAATCATTGGAAATAGGTATGAGACGTGTTTAAGCTACCAGGTTTAAAACTGTAGCGACCACTTGAATCGCACCACAAGCTACACAGTTGACATTGCAGACGCATTCGGATCAATAGACAATGCTCATCACAATCCTGAATCGCGCTATAACAGTTTTCGGAGCACGTAACATATATACAAGATCCCGACAATAACGGTTGGGGCATAGCGGCCGCCCCGCCAGGCATACCACCCGCCTGGCTGGATGATCTTCCCTTTTCCGCTAAATAACCAGTGCTTCGCTTCGAAGTAGGGCGCCCTGGTACGGGTGTGGGATACTTGCAGGTGTGACAGTACTTGGCAGTTGTGCGCGAGCCCCGGCTTCCAGGGCTGAGAATACTTTCACTGGAAATCACTGCTTAAACCAAATAGCTAAGTTGATAGAACGCTCGCCTTGGACAAGGTGTTCAGCTACATACCCTAGCTCGCCCCTCTTGAATTGTCGGATTTTCATGGGATTCTTATATTGAGAAGCAGTTTGCCCGGTATAATGGCTATGAAATCAACCCCTATTATACTGGGACCAAGATGAAATGTGGGTATACGGCAGGGCTCTGCCTACCCCTCGGAGGATTACATGCGTGATCGTGTCTGTTCGCCCGGTATATAAGGAGCCATAGCTGTAGCCAGGAATTAACTTGGGGGGGGGGAGGGATTGGGCTTGGTCGAGCTTTAGTCCAGGGATCATAACATTCCACAAAAAAGGTGAACTATTTATGTAGGTAAGTGTTGTACTATGGTGCGGTGGCTAAAGCATTTTAATGGTGGCGTAGTCCGGGGGGGGTAGGGTTGACCCCCCCATACACCCCCTTGATTACAGTCTTGTAAGGTCATACCCAAGTTTACGAGAAATTTACTATTGGATATTGTGTACATATAAATGTGTGTTACAAAATATTTATTTCTTCTTTCTGCACTCCTCGGGGAATGCTCGTAGATAAGGTACCGTATATCCCTTTATTCGATGTTATCTGATAGCTCGAATAACAATAAGGAAATCGATTAGGCCTCATACATTACGGTTCACGTTTCTCGATTCGGTGTACAATGCGGCGGATAATGTGATTGAGGCAGCAATGTGTGTGAGCCGCTAATGTGATTAGCAAATGAACAAATTAATTGTTTGAATGAACGTTTTCACCGCAAGCAATTTATCTTAATGAGCATTTGACTTTACGTATTTGAGTAGGGGATAATCGTCTAGCTCCCAAGTTTATTGACCATTTACAATTTTATCAAACGTCATATAGTACTGCGCACAAGAGTTTTGCTTTGCACAGTACTATATGACGTTTGATAATGTTATAAAACGTCTATAAATTCGAGGGTAATAGTATTGTTATGGGAATCACTTTTGTAAATTATTGTAAACAGCTATGGATTTTTATTTTAACGATGTACAATTTTACTTTTTTTATCGTCCAAATCGACGTGGGATGAGCCATGGGTGTTAAACTAATACTTTATAACTAACTAACTAAAACGACAATGTAATGTACTGAAAATAGTTGGTTTACAAACCATTTCATTTCAACATGCGACGGTGGCGAGTGGCGGGTGCCAAACTTGGAAACTTTTTATTGCGAACTTGATTCACTCGCCGTCCAAGTCGGAATATTGGATTCAGGCTACCAGATCCCTTTGTTTACATTTGTTTAATTAAAAATCAATCACAATATCAAATCAAATCAGTTTAGCTGATCACAAGATTTCAATTAGGTACATTTTTTTTTTAATTTTAGAGCTTCATAATTCATAAAACATACAAAAATATGTGGCCACCCCATTGGCACACTTGGTAGTAAAACTGCACAAATTCGTGCTTACTTGCCTCTACATGGATTTGAACACGGGACCGTCAGCACAGAAAGCGGCGTCACTTCGAACGGTATCCAATCGGATCGCCAATCTCAGATGTATATTTTAATAGATATTTTATTACGTATATATATGCATAAGTGTGTAGGCATAGATTAATCGTCGACCGCCTCCCCAACCGGTATCGCGCCACGACTTTATCGGTAGATAAATTTATCGATTATTAGCCGTGAGCCGACAATATTGGACTGTTTCGGGGAATATTATTCATAACTAGCTGTTGCCGGCGACTTCGTCCGCGTGGTATTTAACAAAGACAACCGTTGACAACAGCCTGCCCGCCCATTCTGAGCCCGCGGGACGCATTGCAGGTTGTTGCTATCAAACAATCAGGCGCTGCGCTGCAACATTGTTATTTTTTTTTTCGTGAGATCCTATTTTTTTTCTAAAATAAAAGTTGCCTAAGTTACTCCTTGTTACATCAGCTATCTGCCAGTGAAAGTCCCGTCAAAATCGGTCCAGCCATTTCAGAGATTAGCCGGAACAAACAGACAGACAGACAGACGGACAGACAGACAGACAGACAGACAGACAGACAGACAAAAATTGTAAAAAATGTTGTTTCGGTATAGGTAACGTGTATACATCCAAATGCACTTAGTGAAAAGCGGTTATTTTAATATTACAAACAGACACTCCAATTTTATTTATATGTATAGATTTCAACAGGTTGTATGTATTACACAGATAGAGGTGGCTACGACTTGCGTATCTCTTCGGTTTTATATTCTCCTGGTACCTCGTATTGATTTCTCCCGATACATACTTATAATACTACGCCTGTAATCGATACAGGGGTAAGCAGCAGGGTTGTGTTGTTGTACAACCACTTTTTGCTGAGGCATTTGGTCACAATTTTAATACCGGGCTAGAGCTAGCTAAATATTTTTCAGGTCCTTTATTTTGAGCGAGACATGTTAAGGATACAAAAAAAAGCGAATATTTAGAACCTGTCCAAATGTTATTTACTCCTTGTTACAACGCGATGGAAGTCATTATTGAGTAATCTTTTTATAAAGCTTTGTTGTCCCTTAGGGAAATGCTTTTTTTACACTTATGTCAAGTTCTGAGGTACTATTGTTTAATTAAACTATTTCAGTATATCGTATAAATAATACAATTTGATTTAGCTATTGCAAATATGGCTGCCGAACGAGGGGGATTAGGTTTGATTCTCAACTTAGTATTTTTTATTTGAAGCTGGCTCTCCAAAACTCTGCTACTGAAAAAATGCTAGTAGGTTAAAAGGAATAATAATACCTAACATAAAATAGAAGCGAGATACTATCTATACATATAAATAAAATTGGAGTGTCTGTTTGTAATATTAAAATAACCGCTTTTTACTAAGTGCATTTGGATGTATACACGTTACCTATACCGAAACAACATTTTTTACAATTTTTGTCTGTCTGTCTGTCCGTCCGTCCGTCCGTCCGTCTGTCTGTCTGTCTGTCTGTCTGTCTGTCTGTCTGTCTGTCTGTCTGTCTGTCTGTCTGTCTGTTTGTTCCGGCTAATCTCTGAAATGGCTGGACCGATTTTGACGGGACTTTCACTGGCAGATAGCTGATGTAACAAGGAGTAACTTAGGCTACTTTTATTTTAGAAAAAAATATAGGATCTCACGAAAAAAAATTAAAACCAATGTTGCAGCGCAGCGCCTGTTGCAAGTTTGATAGCAACAACCTGCAATGCGTCCCGCAGGCTCAGAATGGGCGAGCAGGCTGTTGTCAACGGTTGTCTTTGTTAAATACCACGCGGACGAAGTCGCGGGCAACAGCTAGTCTATTATAAATCTAATAGATTTCATATTGATTTCCTTTATTCACGCGAAAATAAACGCGATAAAATCCGTATATATAACAAATTTTACGGATTTTATCGCGTTTATTTTATATATTTCGTGTTTCGGACGCAAACTACAACTAAATATGAGAGTACCCCAGTTCTAGCTATGATACTAGGACGTCAAACACCTCAGTCCTCCCGTGACCATGGTTGTTGTGAAGTTGCCGAAACGTAAAAAACGGCAGCGTAAAAAACAAAAAAAAAACATATAATTAGTTTTTTTCGATAAATATTATTACCGAAATGTGCGTGTATCAAAATCTCTGCCTATCACTTTACGAAACACTCGCGTGGTGTCAGTATGCTCACACTCGTAAACCAGCCGATCTTCACCAACCAAGCTATCAATCGTGTTCAAAGCCATACCCAAAAATTACGCAATATTCAAGAATACGCGTAATAAATCAGGGCTTGAGACAAGATAGATATAGGTGAGCGTTGCGTAAGACGAACCCAAATCTTGTGATTGATCGGCTATCGGCGAATTTCACACGGTACTGAGCAGTCGATACGTTTATTTATATAGGCCATAGGGAGGAGGACACCATTATAAAACATCCTGCGAGAGTTTTTGAGACTTTAAAAAGCGACAGAAGGAATCACAATGAATCTCTTAGGAATCGATTGAAATCGGAAAGATTCAAATTACGTTTTCACAATGAATCTAATTATTGTAACAGGTTTGCAACAGAATAACATCATATCATCATTCATTATATAAATTTCTAACACTGACTGCCTGACTGACAGACAACGTGCAGCCCAAACCGGTGGGCCGGGAAACATGCAATTTTGCACAGGAGTTCATTATGTGACATAGGTGAGGACAAATGTGGGATTTTTGGAAATTCGAAGACTAAGGGGGTCAAATTGGGGGTCAAAGTTTATATGGAAAATTTTATTCTGTGGGTTGATTCTATCGAAACTGTGTGAAAAGACTCTGTATAAGAATTAATTAATTAGGTCTATCTCGAGTACACAAATGATGATGGGGGGGGGGGGTCGTAATGGAGTCCCTAAAGTTTTATGGAAAAAAATATATTAAATAGTGCTATTGCGTTCAAATTTGGTGTTGGAAATTTATTTTCGGTTTTCTAAAAAATCTTTTTCGGGGGTTTTTCGGGTCAAAAGGAAGCCAATAGTTTGTATCTCATTAATTAGGCGAAGGCGCAGAGCAGACCCATCCAGTTTGGGTTCATTCGATTGGTATTAACGAGGACTATATTTGGCCATGGAGACCACGGTTTGATGATGAAGTCGACAGGTCATTGGAATTCGATGAGGGAAATAAACCCACCGAGTTTGGGTTCGTTACTACGGTCTTGAAGAGAAATTTGGTAGAAATTGAATGGTAACCTAACCTTGTATTACTTTATTATACAAAACTCATATAAATTAAAAAGAGTATAGAAAAGCTACTTAATATTTACAAAAATTTTAAAAAATTTGGCCCATGCGGTAGCGTGCCCAAGATGCTGGCCGCATTTCCTCGCCAATACCTTGTATTGTATGTCCTGAATCGATATTCAAAATATATTTTGTATACAATAACTCCCCTATCAGCAATATTTCAATCGTTTTGGACTGAATGTCCAAATAATTTCAACTTCAAACAATATTTACATTTTAGTACAGATGTATTGTGTTGTTTTGGCATAAATGTTTGTTTATTTGTTGATGAGATACGTTTGACATGAGTTTTGCACCAAAAACATGTTACTTACAGACATCGATATTATTTTAGATTTTTTAATTAAAGCATTTAAAAAAGAATCAGATACATTTCTGAAATAAAAATATTATCATGTGAAACACCGTCACTCCGGAGTCTGCAATCTGTGAACATGTACAGGATCGCACCCGCCATTATATCAGATTTGATAAACCACAGATCCTCGCAAAAGAACACGGATTCCAACCGAGGATGCTACGTGAGGCCATTGAAATTAAAAAAAACATCCTAATTTCAATAGGGAAGATAGCTGGGTGCTACCATCGACTTGGGATCCAGTTGTTAATATAATTAAATCCAAAACCAAGCGCACCATTGCAAGACCGCATAACAATGTGAACACTTTCTGCGTAAATCGGACCGCAAGCAACAACTAAATATGAGGGTATCCCAGTTCAAACTATGACACTAGGACGTCTAACACCGCAGTTCAGTAAATTCCGTGAAGAATTAACATTTAATTTGATATATTTAATTACAGCAAATGGATAAAAGGATTTCTCAACAACCCTTTATAAACCCAACGTAGTCTTTGCAATCTCTCAGTCGTTTTCCCCATAATAATATGATACATTATTGTATGTTTTGACGTCCATCGCGCCACGAAAAGGGTTTGAACCCTACCTTTACCGCTATGTAAAAATGTTATATCCGGGTCGACTTTTCAATATGTGCTTTTAATACCGTTACAATAGATTCATTTCCCGATACGCACATTGTTGGAGTCAATGTTACCCAATATGGATTGAGTTGAAAATAAATCCTGGGGCGGTATGATAAACATTCAAACCATGCAGTTGACGGGCAATATATCTCACAGAACCAGCTGGCTTTATTGCGATATGACATAGCACTTTCATAATACACATTCACATTCACATTCGAATATTCCTATCTCTGATAAATATTGGGATTATAATTTTATTTTCGCTCAGATTGGTATTTGTGTGGATTACTGAGCATTGTAATAAAACTAATTTTAAGTAGTTTTCGGACTGGACCGGATCGGACCGCAAACAACAACTAAATATGAGGGGAACCCAGTTCTAACGATGACACTAGGACGTCTAACACCTCAGTCCTCACGTGACCATGATTGCAGCCGAAACGTCGGGAACGTAAAAACATAAAATATAAACGAAAAAATCCGTAAAAATATTTTTATTTCAATGTATAGTATTCGCATAAATATAAGGCAGTAACCGTTCCGCTACTATCCTGAAAGTATCTAGAAATATAATTAATGATCGCCTCTTGACCTTAGCTAGCAGATAAAACGATCTCGATCGTCATTCCAATCAAACAACCAATACCCACGCACAGTGGCGCCCAACATGGGACTGTCACATTATGAATAATAATTTATTTCCCTTGGAAACGAATAGAAAATCATATTTCCATTAATTTACTTTAAAATATACAACTGAAAGCATTACAAACTGAGCTGTACGGTATATACGTTCTTTGAATGTACGCCTTTTGGCCTTTAAGTGAAGCCCGTCATTTCAAAGCTTTCAAAGTCAAGTGCAATGCAAACATATAGTTGGTCTGCGCTGTAGATTTTATGTTAGAAGCACTTTCGTGTTTATTTTTCTTCAATAAAATAATATTGCTGGCTATATCAGCTCCACGACTTACGTGGCACCATTTTTCAACCTTGAATTCCTTCTAAAGTTATCATCAGATTTAGAAGGGGATAGAGCTTTGGGCTTGAAGACTTTTATTTGTCCTTGATGCAATTAATCTTGAAATTCATTAAAAAAAAGTACCACAGAAAACACGGGGAGAATCTATGGTTGGCGGGAATGGCCCATTGCTGGTAAGTACTTATGATGTGTGTGACCTTTTAGGTTACATCTGTTGCGATAATTGCGGCTTAAAAGTTGATTTCGACCAATAGGAAACTCTAAAATATAATTCCCCATTTTTCAAGACGCTCCCATTCGATGTAACAAAATTTTACAGCCATTGCTATTAAAAAAAATAAAGTTCAATCAAACTCAAACTTCAAATTCGGTAATTTGTCAGTAAAATATCCTCCACTTTACTGATAGTGTTCGCAGGGTTTATTAAGCCTAGTCTCGAATTACTTAAAGTATATACCTATACTTGAGTTTGGCAAAATACCTACGTATTCGCGAGTGACGCCATTTAAAAAAAAAAGTAGTTTGGATTGAAAAAGAGCATCGAAACTTTTTGGCGGGAAGTTGAACCGTGAAGTTGTCAGATTTGTTTCATTTTCTAAAAAATGTGTTTCTTTGATAAATAATGTGTAATATTAGTGGGATATTAACCATTGTGTGTTCATAAACGTACATGAGCGACCTAAAAAAAGAAGAAAAGGATCATCGTTAATATAGTAGTGGCAAATCTCACTCGTTGAGTCGTTCGGCACACACGTAAACTACCTATATTATGTTAATGACTCAATCAAAATTCTTTAGTGCGCAAACGCATAACTTCTAGTGCAACTGCAAGATCTCGCCCGCATAATGTTTGCGTCATGACTATAAAATTGTATATTTAGAGCTGTGCTATATTTATTAGCACTTATATTCACACCTACCTACGATATTAATAACCAGGCGATAAACTTACGTTATTCTATAAGATTAAATTTGCTGTACGCACTTCGAGTTAGAATTTGAAACAAGAATCAACAATTTTAACAAGAGACCCGAAATACTTGTCTATGTAGTAAATTCCTACTTATCTAAGCGAAGGGAAAGATCTTTCCTAGGCATTAGAATCATATATTTTTATTGATCGTCATAAATGTCATAAAATGGCGGGCGGAGCAGGTCGGAGTGGAGAGGAGCGGGATAGGTCCGAGCACAGCGGGGCTGAGCGAGGTAGATCGGAGCAGAGCGGGGCTGAGCGGGGTGGCTCGGAGCAGAGCGGGGCTGAGCGGGGTGGGTCGGAGCAGAGCGGGGCTGAGCGGGGTGGCTCGGAGCAGAGCGGGGCTGAGCTGAGCACAGTGGAGGGGAGGTAAAACCACGCCTGAATCCACTGCGTGAGTTTCGTGACATTTTTCAACCTTGAATTCCTTCTAAATTGATCATCAGATTAACAAGGGACCTTGGACTTAAATCTGAATCTTTAAAAAAATGGTTTTGTTATTTCAGTTCCTCGGTAGAAAAGGGTTGTAGGGAAGGGGCCCTCTTTGAAAAGGTTGAAGAAAGTTTATCCTTTATGTCTCGGTCTACGATTTCTTTGAGTGTGTTGTATAAATAACATCATGGAATAGCGAGGTTAGAGACAATCCTGTTATAGTTATTCCTGATATTATTAGAGGTTTTTCAACTATTTGTTGTATTACACAATACAATTTATTTTAAAAAAGCGTCGATGTTTTTTCTATTCAACTACTGTTCTATTTCTATTAGCCCTTAAGTCACAGCATGGCAATCGAACGGCGATCTAAACGTTTCTTAGCGGTAGGGCAAAATCGATGGTATTGCCAGATGAATAGAACTTGTACACTACTAAATTAAAAAAACTTGGTAGTGATTTTTATCACGGTTTTTGGGAATTTTCTGTGACAAAAAATAATATCATTAAATTATGTACGATCAAAAATATTTGCGTCACCGTGTTAGTCCTAAAACCAACGTTTAAAAGGGTTTTTTTTATTTCATCAGGCAAAAAAACTGATATTCGAAGCTAGCGAAACGAGCTTTAAAAAGTTGTTTTGTTTACAAACGAAAGTTTGACATTTAGTGTGTGTGTGTGTGTGTTTTTATTTAGCGTGTGAACTATAAGTTCGAATTGGAATTGAATTTGATGTAAGTATATACATACATGTAAGTGTTTACATGCTAACGGCTACATAGTTGCCACATTTACAAATTACTTTTGTAATCTACCTTATACTACCTTCGTACTAGTTAAGTATCATTCCCAATTAGTATAACGGGTGGCTTCTAACCTGATCTGGGTGATTAGAGATTTTTATACGAAGGGGCCGAGACAGTGTCGCATTAATGTAATTACTTAAGTACATTGGTCCGCCAGCCCGCACTGGGCCAGCGTGGTGGACTATGGCCTAATCCCCCTCGCACTGAGGGGAGGCCCGTGCCCAACAGTGGGACATTAAAAGGGCTGGTATTATAAGTACATTGCCTGAATGATTAAGAACAAACGCATTGAAGTTTGTAAAATGCTTCCTTGACCATTTGAGTACAGAAATGATCTATCATTTGCATGCTAATCTCATGGAATTGGGTGATGACGTCAATACAGATAATCAGCTCATTACCCTCTCCCCCCTCAGCCCTCACCAGCCTTCGTCCTATATGTCAAGGATTCATTTCGGGATTTTTAGGCCATAGAGCGAGCCTTGCTTCAAACGTGAAAATGATTTTTTCATGGCCGATGGTGTTCATTTAAAAAAGTTTGAATATAACAGTCTATAAGGTTTATTTTGAGGTACAAAACCATAAATATAATGTATTTATTGATCTACCATCTTCTACAGAAGACGTCATTTTGCATTTACTTAGGTAGGTATATTTTATTACTGGAATAGAAACGGCGTAAGTATCGAGCTATGTCTGCCTGAGGAAGCCTTTAGACAAGCGCAATGATAATATATATAATATATACGTTGATGTATTAAATATATGTGTATGCAGTGTTTGATTTTTCGACGAGACAGCGAGACGGTACCGTTTCATCGCGGATCAAACTTTGTGTGATGAGCACGAATGTTTGTACCCAAGTCATGGATGTTTAATATCTATATAAGTAATATATACTGAGTTCGCCCTCAGTCCATTGTACGGTACCCATAATACAAGCGTTGCTTAGTGTGGGACCGTATAGTTGGTGTGTTGGTCTGGCGATATTTATTTATTTACTTAGTAAGTACCTAGTATTATTTTTTAAAATTCAAATAATTTGGTTTTTTTTTGGAACTCTTCACATGTGTTATTTTTTTAATTTGAATATTATTATTTCTTGTTTATTCGACGTTTTTTTGTTTCATCCATAGACAATAATTCTTTGACATACGTATCCAAATGTATTAAGCAAAGTCAGAGTCTGACATTTAAATTCGTGGAAAGGTTGCGCGTAAGGTATCCGGGAGTAGGGCCGGGCATAGATAATGGGCCGGGTGCGGATTAATGTGGTGGGTGGTTTGCAAATTTAATGCGGAATGCTTATGTCCTCATCAGTGGGTACCTGACCTAAGCTTCTCACAATATATAAGGATTAACAAATATAGAATACAAGATTTGAGGAGGTTAACAAGTAGTGTAGTAGTGTACAATATGTGGGTAAACAGTGTTTGATTGAAATAAAATTTTACGCATTTTTTCGCGTTTACTTTATGTTTTTTACGTTCCCGACGTATAATACAAGCGTTGCTTAGTGTGGACCGCACAGTTGGTGTGTGTGATCGTCTCGCGATATTATTATTTTATTAATAAATACCTATCTAGGTAGTGTGCTAGCTAATATAAGACCCAATCTAAAATACGTAAAAGAACTATGTTTAATATCTGGGTTGGTAACAAGTTATTTCCTATATTCTTTTATATTATATTCTTGGTAAACAGAACACTTACGTAGAATAATAAAGTACCCTTATAAGATAAAAATAACTCTGAAACGCCTACACGCTATAATCCTACATTATACCCGAATACATTATACACTTACCCGAAGAATCATAATTCTTGTCAAACCCTCCAAAGATTAATTAAAATTCATACTTACAGAGAATCAATGTATATTATGAGCGAAGAACACAAATCCTATTCATAAAATATCCATAAATTAACTGTAGGTACCTACCTAATGGATCAATAACATAATTCGCCTACCGCAATTATAATTAAAACAAAAAATAACTACCCTTGGGGATATAACATTATCATATAGGTGTCTATAGCATACACATAGATCTAGGATTATATATTATGTGTTAAAACCAAAACTGATTTTACGAATTTTATCGTGTTTATTTTATGTTTTTACGTTCCCGATGTTTCGGCTGCTTTACAGCAACCATGGGTCAGGGAGGACTGACGTGTTATAGTTCGCGTAAATATAACAAATTAAAAAAAAACATTACTTTTAATTCTTGCAGCAGTAAATTAATACTATATTATGTGATCACAAGGAAAAAAAGAATCCTCTGAAACGATGTTGATCATTATAATACATTACCTATGTTAAAATTATGTTATTCTCTATCGTTACGATTAGGACGTCCTAGATCTTTGATATACCAAAATAGATTATAATAATTAATCTATCATCGTTTTTATTATTCAAGTCATCACTTTCTGTTTCATGTTGCTATCCAAAAATCAACAGGTACCTTACTTCACATTACATATAAAGGAATACCAACTAATATTAAAAAAAATACTCACCGTTACTTTAATCCATAAAATAAAAGTTATATTTCACGGCCACCACGTTAATTTCACTCACAATTTTTGATATTTCACATAAGAATGTTATATTATGCGGAGAGGAGACGGTAGACGTGCGTCACACGCGGCGGTGTTGAGGAGACTGGCGAGTGGCGACTGGGGAAAACGGTTAACGGTAAAATAGGAAATTATGGTCAGAAAATATGGGAGGACCTACGTATCGATACCCAAATTATAGGTACCTACTTTAGAATAATGTCACAAGGCAATAAATAATAGGCGCGGGTCGCTCATAATCATATGCATAAAAAAAGTCGTGTTAGTCACACCATTTATAACACATGACCGGGAGGGCTGATTTTTATGATCTTTGATTTTTTGAAAACATTAAAATAATTGAATAATATCAATAATAGAATTCACTTTCTCATACATTTGATTCTGATAATACGAAAATATGGTAAAAAAAATTGTATCCATGGAAAAAAATACGAATTTATGCCTCGCGAGGCATAGTTTTAGTACCTATAATAAATAATAATAATACCAGCCCTTTCAACGTCCCACTGTTGGGCACGGCCACCCATCAATGCAATGGGGGCCTAGTCCGTTTTCATGTCATTTAAATATTTCATTTTCACCAATAAAAAGTGTAAATATAATGTAGCATAAAGTAAATACCTAGGCGATATTGCTGCTAATTCGCTTGGCACCAACTAGCCTAAACTAGACCAAATTTTAGTTTACTCCTGTCAAACGGCGTTCGCTATTCTGTTAACAGCAGATTAGACTAATTTTAGTTTGACAGCTCCTAAAATTGGTTTAGTTACTCAACTTAGCTTAGTTGGTCATTTTTCTATTCTGTTACACACACTTTACGTCAAATTGCGTCTAAAATTAGAAACGTCAAACTATAATCCGCCTTATTTGGTCGGCATCTAATTTGGTGCCATCTAAATTTAGTTCGTAGTTTTTCAGGTGTTGTTATTATTAATAGAAGTTGTGAAATACTATTTTATCAAACACGATGGAGGAATATGTGGTTGCGGCTCTTGTGGATTCATCTGAAAGTGCTAATTTTACCAAAATAATAATAAAACAGAGCCTACTTCAAAGTACTTACTTGAAACACAAAATTAAGGCGTTTGCTTTCTAACCGTAGAAACTATGAAGAAAGAATACGCCTCGAAGGTTTAAGAGCATATTCATAATTAGCAGAGAAGTTTAAAAAATCTTTTGTGGCTTCACAAATTTGCAGCACTTCAATTACTGAATACTCTAGATGAGCCGCTTTTAGTGGAGGGGCACATCCCAAAACATATAAAGGTTTGCGATTTAATATTTTATACAGATACATACCTACTTTTTACTTGTTTATAAATGTTTATAAATACATCAACATGACACTTTGCAGATTTTAACAGCACTGCAATTTTACGCTCATGGGAGCTATCAGGTTGTTGTAGGCCAAGATAGTTTACCAGGAATGAGCCAACCAGCAGTGAGTATATGTTTGGGAATAGTGTTGAACATAATTGTGCAACAATTGACACCCCAAAATATAAAGTTCCCTACAACACAGACGGAGAAAGAATCTGCAAAAACTGAGTAAGTTTCATTTCATATCCACTAAATTGGTTTAGTAATTTTTGAGCTCATACATTATAAACAAATAAATAAATAAATATCGCCATACGAACACATAACCAAACGGTCCCACTTTAAGCTTAACGCTTGTGTTGTGGGTACTGTACAATGGACTGAGGGTGAACTCAGTTTATAATACTTATATACATATTAAACATCCATGACTCGGGTACAAACATTCGTGCTCATCACACAAAGCTTGTGTCCCTACCAGGATTGAAACCCAGGACTCTCAGCGCAGAAAGCAGAGTCATTACCACTAGGTTAATCAGGCCGTCGAACCAATATATCTTTTGTCTTTATAATATTAGCATAAAAAAATATCTTGACATCAAGTTATAACATGTAAATGTTTCTACTTTTGCAGATACGGATGAGAATTATACCATTGATTTAGATCATACTGATAAGCTATCTATGGTGGAAGAGTACATTGAAACAGATTTTCTTGCTGAAGCAAGACACATTTGGCAAGTGTTAATAAACACTATTTTACTCAAAATTAATAAAAGTATGGCAAATCATAAACAAGACTTTAATTTCTGAATTATTATAATAAAGCTTTTTACTTATTACTATGTTATCAATAATCAATATTAAACATCAACATTAAAAATAATTAACAATCAAAATAATAAACAAATTTGTAAGTAATAGAATTTGAAAGACTTAACAAACAAGCTTCTGCACATGGGGGCCATTTGTTGCCCACACTCAATGAAAATGGCACTACCGAAGATAACAACTATGCAATAAATGCTAAGTAATACTAACTTATTACATAGTATTATGGTACACTTCCAGGCGGCAAAATCCATCCACATAGGCATGCCCAACAATATCCAAAATTTTGGATTCTATGTCTGTCAGGGCTCCTCCTGCCGGACCGCCACCTGTGGCGCTTATTGAAGTTCGCACCTTGCGAGCCTTGGTCTATAACTTCGCCACCCACACACTCCAAACCTGTTGATAAAAAAACCATATAAAAACCATTTAGACGAAAAAAATGCATAATATTCAGAACACAAAACTTACATGCTCCCACTGCTGTGCAGTTCTTCTGCAGCCGAGTTGGTTGAGCTCGTCGTGGTTGGTAGGGCCCCCTAAAAATCTACCACGGCAGAATCTGCTTGGTTTCCTGAAAATATAATTGATTTTTAGATAGATGTCCTCGCGCGTCGATGTAATTATTACCATTGATTGATTATAAGTAAAACAAAACTTTGAATCCTTTTAAATGCTTACCCCTCGCTATTGTGATGTTGTTGTGGAGTCGCTCCACAAGCAACTCCTGTTGTCTCTCATTAGACCGTTTCCTATCGTTTTCCATATTAGATTCAAGCCACTAGATAACTTATTACAACAACTACAATGTAGCACACCCGTCTGATCTGAAAACGGTGTTTTGTTTACCTACTGTCAACAGATACAAAATCGAATTTACCACAGAACAATAGATATGGAACACTTAACCACAGACTATATAGAACAAGTTTCTATAATTTATTATTGTAAATATCATAAAAAAATAACAATAAAAATATTTAGACGCTGACATATATTTTAAATTAAACTTTTATATATTTCAAGGTTATTTTAAAAGAATTTAATCATGTTATTTCGATTTTATTTTCCATTCACCTTATTTTCATTCATTCTTCAGATATATTTTTTAAATACTGGCAACATACCTCAATTCAATTTAGGTGCTGTCAAAATCAAATTAGTCCTGTCAATTACGATATTTAAATTAAGTTCGATGTGACAACAGAATTGATTTTAATGATTTCTAAACTATACTTAAAATTTTAGCTAGTTTAGTTAAGTTTAGAGAGTGTGCAAGCGAATTAGCAGCATCGTCAGTTTAAAAAATAAAAAAGAAAGTTAGAATCTATCACCGGCTCAATGTTGGTTCCACTACGAGGAGCCGGCTGGAACGTCCACTCAATGTTAGCTAGCTACACTGACGTCCATGATACATTTTTTTAAAAAAAGTTGCTTTACATTTTCAGAAACATTGTTCCAACCGACCTGAACGATTTGCACGATCATCGTAATTGTATATAACATCTTAATAGCTACGAACATTACAGGTAAATTGATGTTCTCAAAGGAATCTATTATCTGCCAACATGAAAAATTGTTACATCTTTGAAATTGTTTTTTATATATTAATTTCTTATATTTACGCGAATACTACACATTGATATAAATTTAATTTTACGGATTTTATCGCGTTTATTTTATGTGTTTTACGTTCCTGACGTCCACCGACTTGGGATCCAGTAATTAATATTATTAAATCCAAAACAAAGCGCACCATTGCAAGACCTCAAGACACTGTGAGCACTTTCTGCGTAGATAGAACCGCAAGCAACAATTAAATATGAGGGTACCCCGTTTCAAACTATGACACTAGGACGTAAACCACCTCAGTCCTCCCGTGACCATGGTTGCTGTAAAGCAGCCGAAACGTCGGGAACGTAAAAAAACATAAAATAAATGGCATAAAATCCGAAAAATTTGTTTCATTTCAACATTCTTTTAAAGGTCTCCTTTCTTTACAGTACCCATGTATTATTAGACAATTAACTTTATCCCGGGACTCGCCGAGGGTCAAACCTCGGTGTCTTCATTGGACACCACTGTAGATCCTGGCTTACAGGAGTAGCAGTGGTGGGAGTGTGTGGCGGGCCTAGTCCCATAAAAAAAAAAAAAGTACCCATGTATTGTATAAAAATATGCTACTCTAGGTATTCTTCTTCTTCTTCTTTAGGTTGGCAATCAGCTACAATATAGTGCCATTTTTCCAGTGTCGAGTAATTCTTAATAATTGTTATTGAATTAGATGATAATGATGAAATGAATCCCCTACCCTCCCTATCAGTAAAGCTGCCGATACTTTATTGATTTTTTTTTTTTTATACATTATAGGCAAGTATTTGATCTCGATCTCACCTGATGGTAAGTGACGATGAGATCTACGATGGAGCATACTTGCCTAGGTAGGAAGGCGACAGTAGATAGAGACGCTACATTCACCAGGCACATGCAGCGCAACTGATCTGACCCGCCATCCATGAATGGCAACACCGAACATCATGCCGGAACACGGCTAGGCCGCTTGGCGACATGGCTTTGTTCAGTGGGTGGTGACTAACCAAGGCCGAAGCCTACCACCAGTAAAAAATTTAGCGGACATCTTAGAAGAACATGAAAAATCAAGTTATGCTATTTTATTTCCGTTTCCTTCACTCGTACACGTTTATGAACACACAATGGTTAATATCCCACTAATATTACACATTATTTATCAAAGATACACATTTTTGGAAAAATAAAACAACATTCACAACTTCACGGTTCAACTTCCCGCCAGAATTCCTCTAGGTATTCTCTTGGCCAAGGACTATGTTTTTTTTTAATTTTTGCGCCCTTTGAAGATTAGAGATTTGAGACTAGCGCCATCTTTTAGTTATAATTGGTAACGCTTTCAAAGACTTGCACGCATTACTAAATACTATGTTCGAGTAGTTTCGGATTTCTAGTAGTGATTAATTTATCTGTAGTTGAAGAATAACTCATCTGTGGAACCACAGACTACCTGGAGAACTATCTGTAGATCGCAGCTGGAGAGTATTTAAAAGTGATAGCGTAAATTACTTCCGCATGTCTTAAACAGCGCTGTAAAATGCTTGCTAGGCAATAGAAACACCTTACCATCTACCTATCTAGGTTGAAAATTTATCACTAGGCACTAATTAATTAACGGATAATTTCCCTTAAAATTAATATATTAACTTTTATCTCTCTGTTAGGTTGATTTGAGTGAGCTAGATCAAGCTTTTATGATTTGCAAACCTAACATTTCCCTCCAAATACAATCATCAACAAATTATGTATGAGTAGAGTAAGAATCAGAATCAGAATATTTTTTATTCACGCAGACCATTAAGTACAGTACTTATGAATCGTCAAAAGTTACAAAATAAACACAATAAAAACGCATCCAATATAAGTATTATTTATTTATTTCATTCACAATATACTTAATTTAAGCACTTATAATTAATACATTATCTAATGTACTTGAAAAGGTTGGAAAAAAATTGCATCTTAAAATTACAAACACTTTTGTGTTCATTTTATTAAGTACAGTCAGCATCATATTTACTTCTGATTCAAATAAATAGTGCATTATTTATTTAATCAATGGTCCACTTGGATTTTTTTTATTATTTAAAACTAAAAATAATAAGAAGCATCGACGCTTTCTTAATTGGCAGTGCTACGATAAAAATATTCATGAATGATTTATTTTACTAGCGTAGAATTTAATGTTTTTTTAGGATCCTATAGGAGCCCTCAATTTTCCGAGATGAAAAGCATAATGTTAGCTCAGAACATAAGTTACGACAATGCCGAATTACATTACAATCCAGTCCAGAATTTTCTGTTGTTATGTACTTACCACCGCACATCATGACGAAAATTCTGGACAGATTTGAATCTGCCATTTTCTCTGTCTGTGTGAACTGACAGGCAGACAATTTTTCGTGTCACAGACTTAATAATTAGAATCCACATTGATACTGACTGTACAAGACTACCGAGCTAGTTATTGTTTTGAACTCCTCTAGTCTCATCACTATTGCGACACGACTCACCATTGCTTATAGAGCTGCCAACCGTATAGGACAAAAATATGTAATTCATAAAATTGTGAAATGATTTTTCACACCGACTGTACGGGAGCTGTATTATGGGTACCGTGCAATGGACTCAGAGCGATCCACCGATATTTCAATTTCATTAAACTTCTTAATCATCGCTGAGATAATAAAAATGAAAAACAAATATGATCTTTGTATTTATGCCAAAAATAAATTAAAAAAACTCCATGTGTTGGCGGTACGAAGCGATGGTATAAGTTGACAGCTCTTAACTTCACTAGAATGTCACATGCAATGGTGTTACAGGTCTCATACGCCTGGTATGAGGCCTGGTTTCCGACCAGGCCACGCCTCTTTGGCGTATTTCTTCTTACGGGGCTCGTTCGACGGACCGGCCTCTTCAGGCGCTGGAACAAACATTATTTTTAATAATTGACAATCAATTTCTCGGAGGTTTGGGAGGATAGGAGGATAGCCTTGTATTCGGAAGGTTCCAGGTTAGAACACTCCAGCTATATCTTATTTAGAGGGGCCAAAATTAATAAAGCAACAAGAAATTAGTTTTTTTTTCAATAGTGGTCAATTCTGAGAAGGCAGAAAATGGCAGTAATGCCAATATGACATCAACTTTACCTTTACTTTACTACATAACATTGTCAACTGTATCTTCACTTGATTGTCAACTTTATATACAAAGGCATTGTCAACGTTATCTACTTTGCAATGTCAACTTTATCTACATAGAATTGTCAACCTCATCATCTCCTTGGTAAGATATAGTTTTACTTTTTTTCCCGGGGATGTATCTATCATCATTAAATGAATGTTGGCCATACCTGTGTGGGGCAACGGCGGGTGTATATTGAGTTGCGGCTCCGGACCTTCTAGTTCAACGTCGGGCGCCGGGTTCGGCAATGTTAGGCCGAGTCTACAAAGAAAAATGAGATTAACCGCCATACTTAATAGAATTCAATTCCATTTGAAATATAAATTTCTTTGACTATATTTACGCGAATACTACACATTGAAATAAAACATTTTTTTAGGATTTTATCGCGTTTATATTTTGATCCATTTGCAATGTTAAAGTTATAGTGAGATCATTTATTTCGTACTAGCTATCACCCGCAACTTCGTCCGAGGCTTTTGATTGATATTTAACTTTTTTTTAGTTATGAACTGATTAAAATAAAACAAACACAAAATTTTAAGTGAAGCTTACCACAATACATTAGAGGAAACCTGTACAGTTGATGTTTTCGTTATGTGATATTTTTTTATTTATTCAGTGTATTCAAAATTTATTTATTTTGCTAGACGTAACCCGCGACCCAAGGGCCGGGCATTTCCTCGCTCAGCGTGTAGCTTTGGCTATTCAGCAAGGAAATGCGGCCAGCATCTTGAGCACGCTATCACATGCGCCAAACTTTATACACTTTTTGTAAATATTAAGTAGGTAAGCTTTTCTATTCTCTTTTTAATTTATATAAAGGCGCTTGAAAGGCCTTCTCAGAAGGCTCCATGGGGGGTGACTTGAGTATGCGGACAACAAATTAAATGGCTTATCTAGTTAGCAATAATAACAACCAAAACACGTGCAAAGCATAGATTGGCAGCGATTCGTCGCAGCCGGTGCGCAGGCGCACCCCATATTCTGACACACAATATGGCCGCCTTGCTACCATAGACACGATGCTCCGCTAGAGTGTATCTTCACTCTCGATCCGGGAATGTCAGACGCGCCGTAATACATTTGCTTTGTATATATTGTGTAAATAAAAATGTGTAACTTCAATGTTAGACTTACCTGGCGCCAATGAGACTTAGATGCGAGTTCGGCGCCGGCAGGTCCGAGTATAAATTGCCGCCCCTCGATATCTCCTGGAGTCTTAGCGAGTGGTGATGTTGACCTGAAATATGGACTGATATACTTATTGCCGTATTAGCTAGTAGCCGTTGAAATAAATGATACTCTCAAATAGGAAACCAGAACAGCGATCATGTTCCGCTTGCGGTGTGCGCGGGATGAGGGACGCGCGGCGCCTGGCCGTAAGAAAGAACGAGATAGACAGTCTCTGTCTTGTTTACGTCACTTGGGCGAGTCTATTATTGGACTTCCCCATGTGCAGACAAAACTATTTCAATAGTTGTAATCGTACTGGTTTGCAATTACAAGCGTTGGTTGGTTAGTTTGGGACCATACATTTGTTGTGTTTGTATAGCAATATTATATTATTAAAATTGTAGAATGACGTAAGAGCACTTACTTTCATCCGCACTCTGCAATTTCAATTTCCTCGGTGTACTATTGGCATTTGGTACTATAGTGGACTTCACCAGGTTTCTGAACCTGCCGATGGTGGGGTCAATGTCCTCGGGGTTGATGATGTCCACCTCCTCGTTGAAGGACACGTTGCGTTTCTGCTTCTTTGTCACGCCACTTGGCATCGAGACAGAGCGTTTAGTGCCTGTCGGGGGCTGTAAATACAAGAGAGCTTATGACTAATTATGAGAAAGACAACATCGAGCTTGAAATCCCAGAAGGGGATAGCACCTACATTTCGCTACGCGCGGAAACAGGCGGGGGGGGAACAGCCTCCCCATGATTCGCGACCACTTTATTTTGACCAAATTCATATATTTTCTTATAGTAAGCACCTTCTTTTTTATAAGACAAACACACAGAGAGCATTGAAATATAACAAACTTTTTTTTAATAGGTACTAGTAAGGGTTTTTTGAAAGGTAGGTTTATGCCAACCTATCAGAAAATTTGCGTTGATGAAAATTAAAATAATGTTACATTTTGTTATGCGATTCATAATTATACTTGGATTGTGGGTGGTAAAGTCGTAGGTTAGAGTTTTGGGGCATTTTCTACGACTCATAAGTACTGTACTGAGATAAGTACTGAATAAAGAATATCTTCTGATTCATATTTTTCAAATTATTGACATTTAATAGTTACCTTAATAATGTCACTACCGTCTTCCGTCGATATACCCAGCATTGAGATCCTCCTATTGTGTGCTGTGTTGAATTCAGTTAGGTTCTGAAAATGACATTAAAAACTAGGATTATATTGTTATTACAAATTACGCGCCAAACTTCACCGCATGATATCATTCCAAACCTTCTATTTCATGGATAAAAAATTGGTTATAGACATTGCACCCAGAATGTCATCATCATGACAAATTCCACTACAATCTGCACTGCAGAATCTTAAATACATATTTGGAACTACCCCATGGGCTAAAATCCTATACCTTGGTTTGTTATGAGCTATCTCTGTGCTTAGTTTAATTTAAACATATTTAGCGGCTCTCTCATAATCAGTGACCGGAACCACAGAAAAAAAAATAAGCCGAATTTGATTGGAGACATTCAATGTTAAACACATCCAAGTAACAGATTTTTTTAAATGTATACCAATCTGGCTTCCGTACAGACTTAAGCTTAATAAGTCATACTTACATCTAACTCTGTTTGTGTCTCAGGTAGCCCCAATAGTGCCCCTTCTTGCTCTGTGTTAGGTAATTCCTCCATTATTCCCCGTGAATTGCCTGTTGGTCGCTCTCTGTGTAAATTTTATATTACTAATTAGAATATTAGGCAGTAATATCCATGTTTGTGTAACATTCGCCTTGGTAACAAGTCTTGCATGTTATAACCAAGGGATTTTTGGATGTCATGTGTGAATCTATTTTTCAAACATTATTATCATTTGTTAAACAGTGAAGGAAAACAATTGCAAGGAAACCAGGATGTATAATAGACTGGACTATGGGTTTATCTCCCGCGTATTAAGGGGAGGCCTGTGCCCAAAAGAAGGACATTAAAATCTATAATAAATAAGTCTAATGGTAGAATTGATCTATAGAAAAAAAAATATATATTATTGAGATTAGATACTAATATTGGTGTGTTGGTCTAGCACTTATTTGCTTAATGTTTGGATATAACTGTACCTTATTATGTAATTTCTTGTGGAAGCGCCAAAGTGGAAGTTGGAGTCTATGGGTAGCTGAGTGGGCTTGTTTGATTCCAGACGCATCTGTCCAATGAATGTGCCATGTGCTGCAATTATATTTTTATTGGATGAGCAATAGCCATGTACCGAATGGTTACTTAAAAAAAATCTTCATATAATATATCATTATAATATATATTCCAAATTTCAAATTATAGGTCCACCGGCTGTGTCTGAGTGTGGGTTGTCTGTCAGTCAGTACAAAGAAATTTATAAATAGATGTGTATCATGCCTTAATCCAAGAAGTACTCAAAATTCAAATCCCGTAGTATACATGTATGGAACTCAGACATAAGAGGTAAACATACTACATCTGGGTGGTATGTGTAGTGCATTGATATGAAATTCCTGTTAAAAGCATGAGATCCTTTACACATGCATACTTATTTACTGGCACAAGTATTGCGGGTCTAATATCAAGCAGAAGTTTGGTGCTTTTCAACTGGAAACATTGTGTTTAATGGATATTGAACATTCATCTTATTATCATTATGAGTACAGTTTCTTTTAACCTGATTAGGGTGGGAGCCTCCTCATACTTACTGCTGCCTAAATCCACCAAAAAGGCTCTGTTCAAGTTCTTATGATACACAAACGCGGCATGCACTCTCGAACAACTCGCGTGGTCTATGCAGAAATCATTCATCTGTGGATTCCGCCCAAACAAATAACATTTCTTCTCATCAAGCATTAGTTTTTGAATCAGTTTGTCGCCTTTTAGAACGTCCAAGTGAAGCCCCGTCGGAGGTTTTCCTGCCCTAGAATAAATTTCAATTTATGAAACCGGCGATTTGGGTTCGCGAAAAGTTGTGGTTAGATACCGCAGCACAGCAAATATATATATCTTACCAATTAGGCACTTCGTAATGGTTTGCCATGTTTGTTATTAGGTAATTATAGGCCTAAATATCGTCAATTATCATAATGAAAACGAAAAAATAATTCAATCAACATGAACAAAAATCGAACCGACCGACCGACAGCGACAACGACAACGACAAATCGAATATAAATTAGTTGTCTGTCTGCTGTCAATAAAAAGTCAAAAATGTCAAACAAAATTAAAAAATGTCCTATATTCATCTTATTCGTCTGTACTTTCGCATTTAATTTCGTAAAGAAGAAATAAAACTGGATTTTTCTAGTTTCCCTAAGCTTTATTTCGAAAATATAGAAGATATCCGGTAATTATTCAGTAATGTATCCTCCGATTTACTAATAGGGCAGGGGATTAAATTTGTAAACATATTTATTTTTATCAGGGATACTATTAATTCTCTCTCCACACGGGCTATACCCAGATCATTGCAAGCTTTGCGCGGGTACATTTAATTACCATTTGATATGATACAATTAATTAATTATTATTATTCGAAAAAAGAAACATTCGATTACTGGCAAAGTAGCTATATTTTGTAGTCGATTGCCAAGCAAAAAAAAAGAAAACATAACAGACATTTCTGTTTGTGTTATTATTTTGCAAAAAAAATAGAAAATCCTAGAATTCTATATTGTGAAGAGCTCGAATCAACGGTATGGTATCTAGCGAAGAAGAGGCCGATGTAAAGGCGGCCGATATAGTGCAATGGGACGTCGACATGGAAATCCAATTGTTTTACGCGATGGCAAATCACAAACCGGTCGGAATAAACAAACATTTTCACATGGCATGCATTTGGGAGAAGCTTTCGAATTCCATAACTAAGGAAATATCGACCCAGGACATATGGAAACATCTAGAAAGCTTGTATGATCTCAATCTGCTGGAAGATACCGAGCCTATCCCATTTCCGAATAACGAAATTCCTTTCAGTCTACCTGAAGGTGAATTTGGGTCCCTAATGAAACAGAAATGTAAGGAGGCTATTTTGGGGGATGATACTGAAGGTAAGCTTCGCATAATTTAACATTAAACTATGCGAAAACTCATCATTCTCCTATGTGGATGACAAGCAATAAAATGTGTGTACAATGTATTTCTTTATGCAAGGCTGTCAAGCTGTGGTACACACAGGCCAATTACTCAAGCAGATAGCAATATATATAAATTTATATGGCTAGCAGTCTATACTCAATGCACTAGCTGAATCAATCTGTCATCCAAGAATGATAACCTGGATTTCTTATAATAGCTAAAGCCACTATGAAGAATGGATGTAAATGCACCATAACTATTGCATTTTTAATGATTATTATCCATAAATTTCATTTGTTTCATTGAAATAATGTTATAATCTAGACAAGCGGAGTCCTTCGCCTAAGCCCTCGACACCTAGGAGCAGTTCTAGGGGCACTGCATCCAAAGATAGTACACCAAAAGGTAGCTTATGCATTTGAATTTAGTGTTGTATGTATTTAGTAGTTTCTTGTTTAACTAATTCACACAAATTGAGATAGATATCAGTTTAAGCAACTCAAACAAAAACAAGCTCACACAACACTAAACAGATACCACTTTACACAACACAGAATAGATATTAGTACACACAACACAAGGGATATACCAGTTCACACAACACTAATCAGATACCTATTCAAACAACACTATAAAGACCCCAGTTCACACAACACTAAACAGACACCAGTTCACGCAACACTAAGCAGACACCAGTACACACAACACTAAACAGACATCAGTACACACAATACCAAACAGACACCAGTTCACACAACACTAAACAGACACCAATTCACAAAACTAAACAGATACCAGTTCACACAACACTACATAGACACCAGTACAGTTCACACAATTCAAGACAGATACTGGCATGAGTCTTGACACTAGCTGTACTTGTGATTGTACAATCATAGATGTGTTTGGTGGCAGGGGGGTGCATGAGGAGTGTTTTTTCACTTGATTGGTTTCTTAGTAAGTACATGCATGTCACTGTGAAGCTAGAAACACATTGCTGTTTAGTATTCTGTCCCCGTAAACATCTTCTACACAGTTGAATCAACATCCCAACAGAGAGAGATAAAGATTTATAAGAAGTTGCTAAAACTAAACACTCAAGTCTCTGCGTTTCTTATTGCTCTTTCATTTGGATGGTTTATGAAATGTCTGGAGTTTGTCGCATTTGCCCCTTGAAACCCTGATAAATGTATCCAATATTTTAAAGATAGAATATTCCATCAAACTAACGGATTAATTGGGTGATTTAAATGGTAAAAAAATATGTATGTTGATGATTTGTAAACTATCAGTTTTATCAAAAATGTATGATATTATAGGCATAGATATTATAGGCCTACTTGTGTTGATCTGATTGACGACAAGTCACAGGGGGCTTAGTATGAGTTTTGACAGGATCAAAAAACAGATAAAATCTTGCCATACAGTAGTGCCCCTAGCAGAAATATTTAGCATAAAGTACCTACCTTATATACTGAATTACCTAATTTTTCTTATTGTTCAATACTCATTCAAACTAAGAACAACACATAAACACTACTAATGTGTTTCTAGCTTGACTTGTGCTGGTATCTGTAATTTGTTAAATATGTGTGTAGTCTGAAGGGCAAGTTAGAATGATTTTTCATCAACATAAATGTGCATTATTAATATTTTTGGGTTATATCTACAACACACATGTTTATTGTTACAACCATAGTCAACTTACAATGGGATTAATTTACAAAGCTCTTCTGAATAATGTGTAGTAACAACATTGTAAATTGATTAAAAACTTAATCATATATGTTGAATGTAGATAGCACAAAATGTCATCATCAATGTTTTGTAGTGGATTGTGTCATGAACAGTTATTATGTTGCGTATATTTTTTCGAAAATAATTTTTCAAGTATGTCACATGATCGGTATTTTTCCAATAAATCTAATTAATAATGAAGATGGAATGGAAAGAGACCCTAGCCAAGACCATCATAGCTAATGCTAAAAGCTAAAGCTAAAATTATGTGTTGTCAAAAATAGAAATATAATTGACTGGCTTTTATCTTCTTCGGGGCGTATCCCCTCCAAACTAACAAATCTTACCTCTTATTTTTATTAATTATCGGCTTCCTTTTGAAGTATTGATAAAGTGGGAAAATAAATTCCTTCTAAGAGATATTATTGATCAAGGGTATTCTGTCTACTGGTACTAGCGAACTAGCTTAGTGGAGGTTTGTGCCCTGTATCTGGCCAATAAACGTGAGCTAATGTGTATAAAATAACAGTTTCGTCAGCAAGCAACCGCAAGGACAGTGTAAGCGCTCCACCCACCAAGTCGCGGAAGGAGAGCGGTAGCTCCCACGCCTCCACAGACACGCCCAGCATCAAGTCTGAGAAGGATTATGGTGAATATTACATTATTCTACAGCCACCAGCCACCCTTTGTACGGGATGTGACAAAATTGCCAAATAATATGTATTTAAGGGGATTGATGTACTCATAAAACTAAACTAGTTTCCTCGAAGAACAGTAATTATAACAGTATATATTATTTTTGTTGTAAGTTTTCGACAACTATACTGTATAAATGCATGCGAATTTGTGATCTTCGCCTCCCGACCCTTCTACACCAGGGATTCGGGAATCGACGGCTTGATTAGCGCAGTTGGTAGTAACCCTGCTTTCTGTACCGAGGCTCCCGGGTTTCAATCCAGGTAGGGCAAACATTGTGTGATGAGCACGAATGTTTGTACCCAAGTCATGGATGTTTAATATCTATATAAGTATTATATACTGGGTTCGCCCACAGTCCATTGTACGGTACCCATTAGCTGTTGGCTGGTTACTATGGCTTGGCTACTTGATATGGTTGCCATGAGTCGCAATTGCGCTTACAATAAGACGTACTTATGCAAGATCTACTAAGCTGTATTATTGCCTTGGAGGTGTAGCAACCTCTTCAACCTCATCGGGGTCACCAATTTGGCGGAGAAGGGAAGATCTTCCAGCCAGGCGGGTGGTATGGCTGGCGGAGCGGCCGCTATGCCCCGACGGTTAATGACGGGATCTTGTATATATGTTACGTGCTCCGAAAACTCTCATAGCGCGTTTCAGGATTGTACGGAGAATTGTCAAGTGTTCTGAATGCGACTATAGCGACATCTGTGTAGCTTGTGGCGAGGTTGAAGAGGTCGCTACCGAGGTATAACGTTGGCCTCTACTGCCTTTCTGTATAGTTATTTGTACACCTATTCTGCAGATCGCAGAAGAGATTCCCGCGACTCGAACGCGTCAGGGCCGCGGGAGAACTCAAATAGTAGAAAATCCACGTCGCAGAGGGATAAAGTATCGAAGAAATCTGTTACAGGTAAAGTTAATTTGTATCAGCTGATTCTTTTATACCTAGCGGCCACCTCGATTAACACAGGGCCCCAAGTCTGCTAACACAATCGATTCATAATCGAACAGCAACCACATAGTAACTGTCACTTTTGACAGATATTGTATGGGATATCTGTCAGAAATGACAGCTACTATGCTGTTCCTGTTCGATTATGAATCGATTGTATTAGCAGACTTAGGGCCCAGTTGGTGTGATCCGGCTTTCTGTAGCGAGGATGCTGGGTGCGAATCCTGATGGGGACAAACTTTGTATGATGAGTACGTACGTTTGTACCCGAGTCGTGGACGGACATATCTATTAAGTATTATAACGAGGATCGCAGGTTCAAACTCCCTTCCCTTCCCAAACCTCTAGGCTTTTCGGATTTCATGTGCGAGTCTCATTTTCAACCATGATTATCAATTGCTAAACGGTGAAGGAAAACGACGTGAGGGAACCTGCATGTCTGAGAGAACCCCTAGAAAGACCTGTGAAGTCCGCCAACCCGCACTGCGCCAGCGTGGTGGACTATGGCCTAATCTCACTCGCATTGACGGGAGGCCCGTGCCCAACAGTGGGACATTAAAAGGGCTGGTATTATTATTCTTAGCATATTAGACCATAATAAGCAGTCCAAGCATTGCTTAGTTAAGTATCGTAATGTCGGTGCGTTTGTCTCGCGATATTATTTTTTTGTTTGTCGATAGCGTGGGATTCTCCGCTCATAGACGAAGACACGAGCTCCCGGCGCGGGCGGCGGCGCGCGAACACTTCCACGCCGCCCGCCACGGTTCCCGCCAAGCGCCGGCGCACCTGACACACACACACGCACTCCTACCA
This sequence comes from Pheosia gnoma, assembly GCA_905404115.1. Taxonomy (NCBI): domain Eukaryota; kingdom Metazoa; phylum Arthropoda; class Insecta; order Lepidoptera; family Notodontidae; genus Pheosia; species Pheosia gnoma. The sequence goes on along the minus strand of FR989919.1, from coordinate 2,206,636 downwards.
ACACTTCTTCTGACACACACAGCCGCACCCCTGGTGGCGCACACCCACGGGGCGGGACCGAAGAAGCCATGCGGTTAACGTGTTTTTCTCGTAAAGTTTTTGGACTCGAGTGGATATATTATGTGGAATTTAGTGTTATAAATTAGTGGTAAGGTAATTAAAGAACTTTATGTCTAGCAATGGATGTTTAATTTTGGGTGGCAGCAGGCAGTAGAGGAGGTAAGTAAGTGTAATAATTTATGATTGGGATACAAGTAACTTTATATGTATCGTAGATCAAAGTGCAATTTGCTACAAAATAGATCCACTTTTGTCAGTTTCAGGTGAATTTGACATCGCTTATCGCTTTAAAAAATGTCTGGAGATCGATAGCCTTTTAAAAAGTAGCCTCGACAGTTTGAGCGTTTAATTTAATTTCCCTTTTTATTTCCACCTTACACATACGTGTCGAGTACTAGTATAATACTAGAGTGAAAGAGAATGTAGTAAGATTTCTCACTCACTCTAGTACTCTATGCTCTGCATCTCACAGCTCACAGACTTACCATTATCTGTCATAATATGCGTAGCATTACTAGATCGTCTGTGGTCATTATTTTATTATCAATGGAGGATGGAGGTTTTGTTTTTTATCATCTGTAGTAAAACGTAGTGATTATATACTCTTGGATCTGTAGTTGGCGTATTATGATTATTTATCACATTTCATTTCATAAAGAAAAAAGAAGATAAAACTAATAATTATTTATACAAATAATTGGTTCAAAAAGTGATTAATTTATAAAAATGGCATTACCTCGCGCGCAGCCAGCCGAAGTGCTGAGAGCATGGCAGAAAGATGATCTCTACGAAAAACAAATAGCAGAGTCTCTAGCCAAGCTGATGTCCCCGCGATACGCCTCCAATGCAGTCCCCCTGTCTTCCATGCTGTACAAATCGCTCACAACGCTTAAAGACCTGCAGACTTTAGGCGAGGAATACTCTGGTATAGTTCAAGTTGACGAAACATATCATAAACTACCAGCGTATTGCAACCGTCTCATCAGTATCTTACTTTCCACATTCGGGGAGAACTTCACACGGCAAGTCCTTCACTGTCTCGAAAAGCGTGTAGAAAGAAATGCGACTCTAACACCTGAAGCGCAAAATTTAGTATTGGTGATACTTAAAACAGTGAATAGCATACTGCCTCAAATTGAAAGTATACATAGAGGTTTGTCTTATATGAATGGGGGACCAATACAGATTGGTAAAACAATATCTGGGATAGACTATGTACACGTTAGACCAGCTGCTGCGGCATATTACGCGCATTTAAGGCTTCTGGGCTTTATCACATTACTACATGCATTTGTATCATGTGGTCAGAGTTTATACAGAGCTAAAAGACACATTGACGAGATGAAAGAGATGCCGAATGAGGTTGATAGTAGCAATTCCTGTGTGGCTTGCTTGGAGGAGATAGTGCAGCCTTGTGTGCTTACCTGTGGACACATATTTTGTATGCAATGTTGCTATGGAGCATTGGAGAGCTGTGCTTTGTGTAGAACACCGTTTACAAAGAATACTGTTGTACCTCTTTTGAATTATTATCCAGGCACGTCATAAATGTATAGAATAACAAACTACTATAGGACTGTATTTTTTGTAAAAATAAATTATTATATACACGAAGGTAGCTTTAAACTTGCTGGTTTAAGAAAAAAATATTATCTGTGATATATTGTTGTCAGAAAAAAAAATATTTATCCCCCCATATATATCATGCATGGTGAAGGTTCAATAAAACATTTTATTAAATAAAATCTTTTAATATTAAACAAAATATTAATAAATTAATATTAATTGTTAGCACATGAAAAAGCTACTGTCTAGCAAAATAATGGCATTCATTCCTAACACAAGATTAGGTTAGATGTGCCATTCTAAATTACAAGTACATAGACCCATATACAATTAGTCAAAAGGCTATTAAGGCTTGATAAATTGTCAGCACTGATTGCAAACTGCTACAAAGGACACCCAGCTGAGAGGAAAACTAGTTATAATTGTATTATTCAAATAATATATAACCTTCTAATGTTATAGCTAATGACGATTCAATTGACCAGGTACTTATGAATAGGTACTTCAAACCTCTTAGTCAAGACAAACTATGGTACTATACCACCATGTAAAATTGTTGTCTAAACTTAATTTAACACAACTAAAAATTGCTAGCATTCTCATACACTACAAACATTAGAAAGGGTGACAATCCATGTAGTTTAAGTTGAGATAAGTGTACCGGCAGAAAAAGCCCCAGTGTCTTAATTCTTGTAAACTCTGTCTCCCTAAGATTGAAATCAGAACAGTTTGTCTATGACTATATAAATGCAAACAAATGATCATTTACAAATTAGCCTTAAGGCCTCTCTCACAATGTGCCGATAAACCTTATCCATAACTAATTTGACAGATAGCCTATACAAATTCTGTAAGTCACAATACCTATAAATACATACTGTTTAATATTAACATAACTGTGAGTACTAATGGTTATTATATTAAATTTACAACATTTACGATGAAACTATAACTACAAATGTGACACCAACGTAAATATGATACTGTCAGGTAAGTAGATCTCATTTACGTATTATAATGGGTGCACTGTTAGGGCATGTCTATTTTCATAGACAACTCGTGAATGTAATTGTCATGGACCATTCTCTGTGTAGAGCCTCTATGAAGCCAGATGCATTCTTCTGTAAGTTGCAACCTACCATCAACCTGGGCTTGTCAAGAAGCCGGCATGGAGGGCTGAAGTGACTGACTTATAGGCATTCTAACAGATTAGCTAATAATACTGGTACACTAGCCGTTGTTTTGAGGTCACAAGCTGCAAAAGGATATTCCCAGCATCTGTTAATGTTATACCCGAAACCATGAATACATTGTTAGTTTGAATATGAATTATTCAACGCGTATTAGTTCAACATCAAATATCAGTGTGGAGTTGGGTGGGATGACTCCCGGGTGACCTCTAGAACCGTAGGCAAAGTCAGGTGAACATGTCAGTATAGCACGCTCACCTACTGACATCTGAAAATATAAAAAAGTAATAAAAATACAATTTTAGTGACCTCATTTAGATTTTTTTTTAAATGTAATCTTAATGATTTAATATTGCCAGGTGAATACACCAACTGTATGGTATATGGGTGACATCATCAGAAACTGATTGGGTGTTCTAATCATTTCATATCATTTTCCTTATTAGAAACATGCAGCTTAGCTAGTAAATGTATGGAAACATTAAATTAACTGTAAAACTTACACTCAGCTCAGCTCAGGGCCCATCTCATATTTAAGATTTAGAAGAGATGAAGATTAAGATTAAACTACTAACAATTACAGTAAAATCTGTATTGAAATCCGGACAAGTCAAGTAATTTTAGAGAAGCTTACAGCTGCAAAGAAGCTGCCTTAGCAGCTTTAAAGTATGGCTAATGTCGGGAATGTAGTTTAAAGCTAAATAATACAAACACTCAGCTAGGTCCTACCTTAGTTAAGCCCTGGTCCCATCCTTTAATTACATCTCCTCGTCCTAACGTAAACTTGAAAGGTTGACTTCTGTCTCTTGATGAATCGAACTTCTTCCCATTCTGTAGTGTGCCGGTGTAATGAACAACTACTGTCTGTCCTGGTTTGGGGTATGTCGTCCCTAAAATAATGATAAACACTAATGAGTTTTTCTCCAGGTTATGAAGAGTTTTCATATTTACAAGTAGACTAAAATTAAATACCATCTCCCGGTGATAGGGTTTCTAAATCTACACCCATTTTAATTATACAAATTAGAATGAACAACTACGGAAATCGGCGTTTTTCCCCAATAAATAAATATTACCATCTGCAACGTCAATCAAACACAAATATTAATTATCCACAGCAGTGTCTCCAATCCAACCCTCTTTGTCAAAATTACGGTGTTGCCTGGTCTAAAAATACGGTAGATGGTGGAAAATTACGGCAGACCAGTGTTGCTTATTTTTCTCCAAAATGATACAATAAAAATACTCATGTAGTGGGGATGCGTAACGTAAAAAAAAAGCTCATTCTGCTGCTTCTTCCAATTCCAAACTGAAGCAGCAGAATGACCTTTTTTTTTTACTTTACGCATCCCCAATGCAATGTTGCCCTTATAAACTAGTAATATTTTGCTAAATCAAGTGTTGTCATTATATAAATAAGGACACGGACAAAATTACGGTAGAATGTGTCACCGTAATAACATGTCTACGGTAGGTGGTAGACCTAGAAAAATTACGGTAGATCTACCGTAATTACGGCATGGTTGGAGACACTGATCCACAGATAAACTAGAAAACTATAGTAGATGCTATGCATATGTTATATGTTTGTTTGTAGGGATGAGACGTATTTTTGATTTACGCTACGAGTTTTGAAACCATGGCTTCGCTTTGAAGTAGGGCATGGTACGAGCGAGAATTACTACGCACATAACTAGAAAGTACAGTTCTGGAAGCCGAACTACGCGCATAACGGTCTTCAAATACTTGCTTTGGAAATCTATCTTTACATTTATACAAATAAAGAACACAATCATATTTCAATAAACATACTCAGACGATGGAATGGATGGTGGTATTTCCCACCTGTAACAGGGAGGCCCAACACGGACAGTTGCAGGTTATGAGTTCGGGGCTCGGTGGCCGTGTCCGAAGAATTCAGAAGTTGCCTGAGTGCACGAACCGATATCACACTGCGTGGTACACGTGCAACTTGGTTGGCTGGGTCAAAAGCTGCCAAATACTTTCAAGTATTCTAAAATTCGATCCTGGTATTTTTACATACTCGTACTTGGAAGTCCTAGTATTGAATTTTGCAAGTATATCACCTCCCTATCTCCTGTGTCATTTTTTTTTTCATAGGATTCTGACGCTATCGACAGTATTACATTTAACCAGTAAGGTGCAAAAAGAAGTTAGCTGTCTAGTAGCTATATTTTGCTCTTTATTCCATTAACTTGTGTTTTTCTATTATAGAAAAGTAAATGGAGATCAGAAAATCCATGAAAATTCGAGAGGAATTTCTTAAATTGCTTTACATTTTAACAAATGTTTTTTCTTACTTCAAGCTTCGAAATGTTCTTGTTTATGGCTAGCTGTGAATATTTCTTTTACAACCAATCAGGCTTTATTATTTTATAAACAAGCAAAATGGCCGACATTCTTTGATGAATGACGTAGAAAACAGTTGAAATTGAATTTTACGGCCAAATTTTACGGCGATATCAGACAGATTTTAACATTTTTACACGTTTTGTTGGAATTATTTTGAAATATTTGGACGAATTTAGATAATTACAAAAGTGAATCTAATCGAGTGTTATACCATTTTTTTATTGATAACTTTTCAAGGAGTAAGTTATGGAAATGGAAGTCGATGCATCTGAAAATCTCAGTAATACTTCTGAAGGCGGAAAGTTTACTCACTTGAAAGCTTTTGTGACCGCCGCTCGAGAGTTTGAGGCCACACACAGCGAGTCAGCTGTAAACTTGATGGCCCGGTATTTAGGGGTGAGTAGGGCTCGATGCAATGCTGGGGTCTGAAGTGACCCATAGAGCCTTCTTCATTAAAATCATCTCTTTATGTCCTTACAGCTAATAGCTTCATCATGTGATCTATCAATATTCTCACCCGGCCGGTCCGAGGTGTGCGCATTCTTCAGCTCTTTGTGGCGCGTTATGTGTGATAGCCGGGGCCCACACTGGGCTGGCGTGGCGGTGCTGTCGCGAGCCGCCATCGAACCGAGTGCGAGACACGCACTCACTCATACTTACAAGTAGGTTAACAAAGAAATCCTTGGCTGGATCCAGACCAAATAATCACAAGCACTTTTTGTTGACTGGCTTGAGCTCCCATAGCCAGTATCAGATAACAGCAATCTCCCAAGTCAAACATTCACACTGCCTCGCTCAAGCTAGGATGGAGCAGGTCTGCTCCTCTGGCATTTTCAGGCTCCATATACTGATGATCTTTATTTTAATTAATCATCAACTTTAGTTTGTTAAATCAAAAATTTTGTTTTACAGATTCATGCCTATACTATCACGGTTGCTGTCTGATGGAATATCAAATGACAAGAAGATTAAACTACTCTCTGTAATGCAGGTATGTGAAAATGCTATAAAACAAAAATATTTCACTGTAATTAAAATAATAACCACCATAAGTCCTCACATGTAAAAAGAAAAATACATTCTTCATCCTTATCTTTTTCGTTTATCAATATTTACACAAAGCAAGACCTTGCAAGATCCAACTTATGGGTCTTTCTAAGACCATTTGGTACAATTTGGACTGTCAGCTTAATGTCCCTTTGAATCAGGCAGATGCTATAATTTGGTGACCTTTCCAAGATATATATATTTTTTTAAATCGCTTTACCACCTCTTAACATTACTAGTCCACCTGACCGAATTCCGATCACGGAGGCAATTCTCAACTGACAGTAGCACAACTGTGTGAAGGCACAGGTTCACTCTCTTCTCCATCACTCTCGAAGTCCGATAGTACTGCAATCTGACACGACTGGAGAGAGATAAGGCGCAGGACCAACGGCTTAGGGAGCGTTCAAGTATTACGTGACGCTATTTTTGGAGATATTTGCCCCCCCTACCTTCATGTAACGCGCCGTAACGTTTTTCTTTACCCCCCCCCCCCCCCCCCCCCCCCTAGTAAACAATTTTAAATAATGTTACGTAACGTGTAGTTCAACCCAACCCCCCCCCCTCTCGCCCCTGTAACGCAATGTAACATTTCAGAAGACACCCCCCCCCCCCCCCTCGAAAAATCCGTTACGTAATACTTGAACGCTCTGTAACATAATAATATTATCCATAGGAAATATCCTATGGAGTCAAAATCAGCTGGCAGGAGTCGTACCTAACGAGCCTCATGAAGCAGCTGACGGATTGGATCACGCAGCCCATGACGGAACCCCAGCACCGCACCATCGGCCACAAGTCACTCACAGTCCTCGTCAACATGTGCTACGGGAATCTACCAACGATATATGCGCTCATGAGAACCGTTGATACCAAGGACTTTGTTGTACATCTTATCAGTTTGAAGGTATGTAGAACATAAATATTGTAATTAACAAGAATACTTTCTGAATAGGGAGTAATTATACAAAATTTATTAACACTAATAGTGTAACCCGCAAATTTATAGACAGTTATAATGGATTATAATGGTATTATAATGCACTTTTCAGAGGAATAAGTGTGTTACAATAGCTTTATAATACACTATAACTTTCTATAAATTGGAGGGTATTAGTCTGATCCCCAGTCCACCCAAACTCCATGTCCATAAACAAAATACCATTCATAAGTTTGCAAAAGATCTAGCACCTGCTGGGGTTAGCAGAGATAAACTACAGCCTTACATTAAGCATCTCTCTCATCTCTACATGTTGAACCCATGTCCCTACCCAACCTCCTTATGATCTTGGCATAGGGAGAGGAACGAAAAGAAAGAATAATATAACCAGACGAACACACTAACTGTATGAACCCATACTAAGCATAGCTTGTGTTATGGTACCATACAGCCAACTGGCTTTAGTCAGCACATCATCCTTTATTTTTCTCCTATCATGTTATACTTCAGTCAGCTCGAGTGACAGCACACGCCTCGTGAGAAGCGAATTTCAACCATATTTACTTTGCTTTCATGCTTCTATTGCCATAGCCAATCTTGGTAGCCCATCAGCCTCAATATATTCACTTCGTCCTAGGACGGAGGTTATGGAGGAGTGGAGGTGTGTCGTCTGCTGCTTTGCCTGTCCGGAGCGACGCGGGGCTCGGCGGCGGCGCGGCAACCCGACATACATAGTTATCTGTGCTGCACCATGCGGACTTTTAAGAAGGCCGTCAGGTTAATATACAATCGTTCATAGGCTACGAGACGTTGCTCCATAGATGAGAATTTAAAAATAATGATTACTTTTTTTTACTTTTCAATAATAGAATAAGTATCATAAATAATCAAATCAAATGTTACAATGTATTGTATTGTTTTGGAAAATAATAATTCGTAGGAAAGATATATATGTAATAAGTCGAAATTGCTTGCACATCACAGAAAAAAATACTGCACGAATTTTGATGAATCAGAAACAGAATATTTTTTATTCATGTAAACCATTATTGTACAGTACTTATGAATCGTCAAGTTACATAAACATTATGCTACTGCTTTACCACCCGTTCGGAATGCCGTTCCTATGGAGAAGAACGGGCAAGAAACTCCATGGTTGCTCTTTTTTTTTTTAAATAGATCTTTTACATTATTGAGCAATACATTGTTATAGGTATGTGAGAACAGTGTAGGAACGGCTAATCAGACTTTAGCAGCAGGTCAACTGAAACTTGGCTAGTGGTGATAGCTTATAACACAGATCGCCATATAGGTTACTTTTTATTAATGTTGCCCGCAAGAGTATAGAGTTTAAAAGCAAAACTGCGAGATTTGTGTCTTGGTAATGTTGTGATGCCCAGTCTTGGTGGTGTGGTCTTGATTGGAAATAGGTGGGATCCCGCGGGATATATACATTTATTTATAAAACTTCTTAACCATCGCTTTAATATTAAAAATAATGACAGTCTCCTACATAATATATTGCAGATTGTTTTTTTACTAAAACAAAAAAAAAACTATTCATAGACAACATTATTAGAGTTAGGTGGTACTCTTAAAAAAAATAAGCTTTGCGGCCTTTTCTCCTACATTAGTGCCTAGTAATGGGAACTTACTACAGTATCTTTGTCGTGTGTGTTTCAGCGAACGAGACGCGACCCAATTGCTACATGCGTACACGTTCATCAATGATCTATGTTCGGACAGCAACCTGCGGGGCTACGTGCTTACCTACTCGCATTTCGTGACCGCGCTGAACGACGCTCTAAATGTAAGATTATCTATACAAATAAATAAAATTGGAGTGTCTGTTTGTAATATTAAAATACACGGTATATATACCAAAACAACATTTTTTACAATTTTTGTCTGTCTGTCTGTCTGTCAGTTTGTTCCGGCTAATCTCTGAAATGGCTGGACCGATTTTGACGGGACTTTCACTGGCAGATAGCTGATGTAACAAGGAGTAACTTAGCTACTTTTATTTTTGAAAAACTTTTTTGTTAAATACCACGCGGACGAAGTCGCGGGTAACAGCTAGTATATATATATATAAAGTGTAACAATTCGTTAGCCGTTCCTACATTGTTCTCACATACCTATAACAATGTACCGCTCAAAATTGTAAAACATCTGTTTAAAAACAGCAACCATGGAGTTTCTTGCCCGTTCTTCTCCATAGGAACGGCATTCCGAACGGGTGGTAAAGTTGTAGCTTAGCATTTTGTAACTGTTACATGAAAAAAAAATCTAATTCAGATTTAATAATAGTGTAAAATATTTTAACATAACCAACTGTAGGTTATAAAGATAATATTGCAAAAGAAATAAACCCACCCACTGAACAAAGCCATGTCGCCAAGCGGCCTAGCCGTGTTCCGGCATGATGTACGGTGTTGCCATTCATGGATGGCGGGTCAGATCAGTTGCGCTGCATGTGCCTAGTGAATGTAGCGTCTCGATCTACTGCCGCCTTCCTACCTAGGCAAGTATGCTCCATCGTAGATCTCATCGTCACTTACCATCAGGTGAGATCGAGATCAAATACTTGCCTATAATGTATAAAAAAAAATAAATTATTAGGCATTTAAAAAATGTCACCCTGTACTGAGCGCTTGCTCAAACGCTACTGAAATAAAAAAACAAACATAATTCGCACAATTATTTTATACATCAACGTGATCCGTAAAACTTACTGATTCATGAGTTTAAATATTTTAGGCTATTTATGATATACATTGATTTCTTATATTTCAAACATCAGTTCAAACCTTGACACTAGGACGTCAAACACCTCAGTCATCCCGTGACCATGGTTGCTGTAAAGCAGCCGAAACGTCGGGAACGCAAAAACATAAAATAAACGCGATAAAATCCTTAAAATAAGTTTTATTTCAATATTTTTCTTATACCTTATGTATAATAATAATATCGCCAGACCTGTGCCAACATTCAGGTTTACAGTAACTTCAGTAGTGACTATAATTTACCTTTCTTACAGGACGTTGAGGACTTGTGCAAGTCAGTTCCCGACGATATGGGCGAACCCGAGAACGCGACCAGCTGCCTACGAAATGTCCTCAAATTCTTCACAGTATTAGTCAATTTAGGTATGTTATCCACGACTATATTATGCAGGTGATTTTTTTTAGAATGTGTGAGTGGCCGAATCCGAAACTATGTATAGGTTTTATTTTTTAAATTTTCTTTCTTCTCCAAATCTTTAGTTTGCTGTATGCCATTATCTCACAGATCTTTATTAGCGAAATTATCGGAGAACATTGATTTCTTATATTTGCGCGAATACTACACATTGAAATAAAACTATTTTTTTTCTAATTTTATCGCGTTTATTTTATGTTTTTACGTTCCCGACGTTTCGGCTGCTTTACAGCAACCGTGGTCACGGGAGGACTAAGGTGGACGTCCTAGTGTCATAGTTTGTACTGGGGTACCCTCATATTGAGTTGTTGCTTGCGGTCTGATCTACGCAGAAGGTACCTTCTGCCACTCAAGACACAGTGAGCAAATTCGAAAACATAGTTTTATTTCAATTATTACAGTATGCATTTCGGCGGTGTTCTTATTGGCCAACGACCGTACTAGTAAACGATGCGATATTGTCGCGCGATGAAATTGATTCCCGTGCTCGCGCGATTAATTGCGACCGTCTATTAGGACACTAATGAAAATTGTGTATTTAATTTCTTCGTGCGACGAGTTCGCATCGTTTACTCGTACGACCGTTAGCCAGTTAGGACGACGCCTAAGTGTGTGTGTGTGTGTGTGTGTTTTTTATGAATATGCCAATAAACGGTCTAAACTAAGCCAATTTGCTTCAGATCTCTACGCACTGAGGTGTCATCACGGCTCGCTCGTGTGCTTATGTATGAAAGCTAGCAGGCTATGCTTGCCGGAAGCACTCGAACTATTCGCTGCTATTATATCCCATTATAGAGGTAAGATTAGGATTTTTTATTTTTAGTTGCATAATTATACAATTTAAGTTTGACCATTAAAAATACCGAAAATACGAAAACCGTACAGAGTTTTCAACCTCGCCACGAGCTACACAGATGGCGCTGCAGACGATAATCAGAAAAAAAATACGAGGCTCCATACATTCCTGAAACGCGCTATGAGAGTTTTCGGAGCACGTAGCATATATACAAAATCCCGACAATAACGGTCGGGGCATAGCGGCCGCCCCGCCAAGCATACCACCCGCCTGGCTGGAAGATCTTCCTTTTTCCGCTAAACGTTCGTCTGGCGATACATACTTGTCTTTATTTATGATTTTACAGATGAAGGTAGTCTCCCTGAGGAGTTGATATTAGTAATAAGTGACGGCCTGCCAGGACTTCTGGTTCCTCCCGCATTGGAGCCGGGCAAAGCTGGGCTGCAGTGGGTATGTCGTGTACTCAGACGAAGTAGTAATAATATAGGCGGAGTGTCGCGAACAACATATTGGAGCACAAAAAACCAAGCCGGTTTGTGAAGTACACGCGAATTACTTCCTTATGTACCCGCTAATAGGGGCACAAATCAGCTTGGCGGTGTCGTCTTGGGCAGTCTTTATTATTTCTTCGCCTGAGCTCGTGTGTCAGATTATAATGCACGATTGTGCCGTAGTCGTGGGCCATTTACCTTTGATGGGTCGCCACGGGATCGCGCCACCATGCACAGTAGCATATTATTATCTATACATACAAATGAATAAAATTGGAGTGTCTGTTTGCAATATTAAAATAACCGCTTTTTACTAAGTGCATTTGGATGTATACACGGTACATATACCAAAAAAACTTTTTTTACAATTTTTGTCTGTCTGTCTGTTTGTTCCGGCTATTCTCTGAAATGGCTGGACCGATTTTGACGGGACTGGCAGATAGCTGATGTAACAAGGAGTAACTTAGGCTACTTTTATTTTAGAGCCCCCCCCCCCCCCCCAACCCTCGCCAACGACTTAATATCACAAAGGCTGCCGGTCGCGGGGCTCAGAACGCGCGAGCGGGCTATTGCTAACGGTTGTGACTTTGACTTTGGACGAAGTCGCGGGTAACAGCTAGTACCATGATAAATGTGAATACACTTTCAGTTGCAAATGGTGGGTGCTCTGTGCGAGTCCAGCGAGACCCAGGAGCGGGTGCTGCGCGAGATCACCCCCGAGGCCTTCGAGGACACCCTGTACAGTGTGCTGCAGTGCACATCACAGGTAACAATTTGACCTCACCCTCAAGACAATCTTCCTACTAAAATACGTATGTACATATATAAAATGCAACATACATACATATACTCATGCCTGTATCCCATGGGGGTAGGCAGAGACCACTGATTGCCATATGCTACGATCCGTGCATACCATTTTCGCTTCATCCACATTCATACATCTTTTCATACGCTTTCGTCGGTTGAATGTACTACGGACTTGCCCTTTCTGGAACAGACCATTTATCTGGTCGTGAAAGGTTTTCCTCGGGCGCCCCCATCCGACACTACCACTCACGTTTGCTCGGTATATTTCTTTTGTCAGTCGTCTTTCATCCATATATATCCATATAAAATGCAAATGATATAAAAAGACGCGATGGACCAAAGACAGATAAGGTTAGACCAGGGGCCGGCAGCCTTTGGAGTCGGAAGATTCAAAAATTACAATTTACAAAATTTCAAAGTATTTAAAGAGCCACAATTTTTTTTCTTGCGAACAATAAATAGTACTTGCATAAAGTTTTTGATAAAAGAAGATAATCTATTTATTCATAAGAAAAATATCAATTTATTCATATATTATAAGTAGTGTTTTTCACAACAAATTAGATAGAGATAGAAATGGTGCCTAATCCTCGTTAATCGATTCGGAACGATTGTTCAGTGTTTTTTTTTTTATAAAATAAATAATATTTGAGTATGGAACTAAAGAGCCGCAGCTTCACATCCAAAGAGCCGCAGGTTGCCGACCCCTGGGTTAGACAAATGGAAATAAATACTTCATGTAAATGAAATGTTTACAGTGGACCCGTATGCAATGCCCGCTTTGCAATGGAGGGAAGTGGATAATTTTCTTCCAACTCCTCCTATTTATCTTTCGATTAATTTCGTGCGGGTTCCAAGACAATTAACTTTATCCCGGGACTCGCCGAGGGTCAAACCTCGGTGTCTTCATTGGACAGCACTGTAGATCCTGGCTTACAGGAGTAGCAGTGGTGGGAGTGTGTGGCGGGCCTAGTCCCATTAAAAGTGGACCCGTATTTAAATTATCACAATTGGGCCCCAGGCTACGTGTTTGTATGGCAATTGTCAGTCGCTATCTTATTGGGCCCATGGCATTATGTAGGTATTGGATCGCCCCAGTCCATTGTACGCTACCTATAATACAAGCGTTGCTTAGTGTGGGACCGTACAGTCGGTGTGTTCGTATGGCGATAATATATGATCATGTCTCTCTCAACACCTTAGTTTTTTTGCAATAATTATAGAAAGTTTTCGTCCATTTACAATGGCATTACAAAACACATTATTTGTCAAGGATGCTGTGTAAAGCCATTGTAAATAGTTGCAAGCTTTTGTTGAATGAGTCGGTATTGGTGCATGGTGGTGTTAGAACGGCGCGATGGGCGCGGAGGCGTCGCAGCAGGCCGTGGTGGTGGGCTGCCGCACCGCGCTGTGCCTGGCGCCCGCCGCGCGCGCCTGGGAGGCCGCGCTGGCGCGCATGCTGGCGCACCACCAGGTACTACCGACACACAACCTTGGGAGCGTTCATGCCCCCCCCCCCCCCCGCCTCCCTAGTAAAACTCAAAATCTCTACGCGACCGTTCTAAAGGGTTATAACAAGGTTACGTAACGCGTAGTTTAAATCCCCCCCTCCTGCCCCTGTATCGCATCGTAACGTTTCAAAAGTCCCCCCCCCCCCTCCCCCAAATTCGTTACGTAATACTTTAACGCTCCCTTTAACGCCTCAGCAATACGACTCCAAACAAACAAACACACATTCCTTTAAATAATACACTCGGGAGCATTGAATCCGTATCATAAGCATACACATTAAGGTGGAAGCTCAGGGTCAGGGCGCGAAATTCAAAATGTCAATGGTTTTTATTTTTTTACGAAAAATTTGGACATCTTTACGATGTAATTTAGTGTCATGCGATATTAGCATTCTGCATTGGATGTCTCGATGTGTTAAGTTTGCTTAAAAAAATACCTAAAGCGACACAACACCATAAAGTTAGTAAAAGTAGCGGTTTTTACAAACCTTATGGTATTGTATGGGATTAGGTACTTTTTTAAGCAAACTTAATACATCGAGACATCCAATACAGTATGCTAATATCGCAAAACACTAAATTACATCGTAAAGATGTCCAAATTTTTCGTAAAAAAATAAAAACCATTGACATTTTGAATTTCGCGCCCTGACCCTGAGCTTCCACCTTATTATATCTGTGAGTGTTCTCGTAAATTCACTCGACAATTGTAATGAATATTGAATACCTCCTGGTAACTACGCTTTTAAATTTAATTCTCATTGATTTTTTTTTCTTATTTTTAATTGCGTTTTTGTGTTTTTTTTATTGAACAATTTTAATGGCATTACGTACGTACATCAACCAAAACGTTTTATTAATTTAAATGAGCAGTTTTAAATCCCACAATATTATAAATGTGAAAGTTTGGATGGACGTTTGTTAGTCAATCACGCCAGAACGGCTGAACGGATCTGGATGTAATTTGGCACAGAGATAGTCTGAGTCTGGAATAGCACATTGGCTACTTTTTATCCCGGTAAAATGTATGGTTCCCGTGGGATAGATTAATATGGTAGCATACATGCTTTTTAATCGCGGTAAACACCGCGGGGCGCAGCTAGTAGACCATCTATACATCTATACATATAAATAAAATTGGAGTGTCTGTTTGTAATATTAAGATAACCGCTTTTTACTAAGTGCTTTTGGATGTATACACGTTACCTATACCGAAACAACATTTTTTACAATTTTTGTCTGTCTGTCTGTCTGTCTGTTTGTTCCGGCTAATCTCTGAAATGGCTGGACCGATTTTGACGGGACTTTCACTGGCAGATGATGCAGCTGATGTAACAAGGAGTAACTTAGGCTACTTTTATTTTAGAAAAAAAAATAGGATCTCACGAAAAAAAATTAAAACCAATGTTGCAGCGCAGCGCCTGATTAAGTTTGATAGCAACAACCTGCAATGCGTCCCGCGGGCTCAGAATGGGCGAGCAGGCTGTTGTCAACGGTTGTCTTTGTTAAATACCATGCGGATGAAGTCGCGGGCAACAGCTAGTAAATAAATAAATTTGAATAAGATTTGATTCTTAGTTCGAAATTTCAAGTTTAAGTTTGTGTCCCGGATTCATTGCTGCCGAGTGTATATAATCGGTACTATGTAACATGTATGGGTTTCCTCCTTTAAATAATCTCGCAAAATTGTAGGTTAGGAAGCTGCTCTGCGCCGGTCTGACGAGCACGAACGGGCCGCGGCGGAGACAAATACTACAACTAGTTAAACACCATTACTTCCCGTCGGATCAGATGAATCAGGTACTTTATTTCATAATAATACGTACTTTGGTTACTCGTAGCTGCATCTGAGCCTGTTATAGTTATAAGTTTGTTTATGTAATCTCGTGTCTTGTGTTCTAGCCTAAATAAATGATTTTTCTTTCATTCGTACGTAATTTACTGTTTAATTTAAGGTAATCGTTTTGTTATTTTGTTTTTGTCTTAATTAGTCAGTGACGTCCATCCGCACTCTGTGTATCTCGTTCTGCTATCTGAGTTTCTCGTTCTGCGTTCCACGTCCCGAGTTTCGCGTTCTGCATTCTGCGTTCTAGCCTTTCTCGTTCTGCATTCCAAGTTCTGACCTTGGTTCCGCGTACTGCGTGACTAGTTACGCGTTCTTTGTTCTGCGTTCTGCGATTTGCATTCCACGTTCTGCGTTCCGAGAAATCGTGTTCCGAGTTCTACGTCGTTCTGCGTTCCGCGTTCTGCGTGCCGCATTCTGCGTTCCACGTTCCCCGTTTTGCTTCAGAGTTTCGCGTTCCGCGTTCTGCGTTACCAGTTTTGGGCCGCCGGATAGCTTAATCAAATCTACCGTCAATAACTGTAACAATAATCAGCGAACATGTTGCTGTTATCATGACAATTTTGGATCGTGTTGATGTTAATCTCCCTCGTGACAGGTATTCGGCGAATCCATGCACAACGCGCCGGACGCGTCGGGTGACGCGACGCGAGACGTGACGGGCGGGGCGGGCGGGGCGGGCGGCGCGGGCGGGGCGGGCGGCGTGGAGGGCGCGTGGTGCGCGGCGGCGCGCCTGGCGCCGGCGCAGGAGCACGCGCTCGACGCGCTCGTCACCAAGCTCGGCGACGCGCTCAAGGAGGGGAAGGTAGGCGGGGCGGGGCGGGCGGGGTGGAGGGCGGAACTCCTTGGGGCATCTTCAAAAGTCACATTTTGCATTTTATTTTCAATTCCTACTCTATAAACAAACATAATAATAATAAATATTAATATTCCATCAATATTCGACATAAGTTCTAAATACCCCTAAAATATTCCTAATATGGATCCTAAAATATTCCTAATATGGATCCTAAAATATTCCTAATATGGATCCTAAAATATTCCTAATATGGATCCTAAAATATTCCTAATATGGATCCTAAAATATTCCTAATATGGATCCTAAAATTTTGCCGACATACTGAGAATCTGAATTTTATTTATTCATGTAAACTACTACAGGACTTTTGAATTGTATTACCTACACATACTACAAATTGTGTACATTTTTTTTTTATGTAGTACATATGACCTTATATCGCGTATTATTATGTTTCAGATATCAGATATAGCGACGTCGAGCGTGATGGAGCTGTATGGATACAAGATGACGTGCTTGGAACAGAGGCTGCACTCGCACTCGGTGGCTTTACAGGTAATTTTAAACCAATTACGTGCTTTGCTACACGCTCTTTCGTGTGGGAAAGAGCACGCGTTTAAAGATATACAAGGCGAAAATACTAGACTTTCGCGTTGGACGCGAGAGAGTCTCCCTCAAGGCATTCGCGCTAGGTCGTCGTATAAGACGCTGGCGGCAACACTGGCGCGAGCGGCTCAGGGGTGTAGAGAGGTGCTGCGCGGCCTCCCGGGGTTACTCGCGGCTTTAAGTCGTTTAACAAGTCCACCCCTGGAGCATATAGCTCTACCGACCCCTCTCTAGGCAACCAACTAAGGCAAGGCAGAGCTGTGAGTCCTGCGGGCCCCCGTCGGTTTCCACTCGGCCGACGAAGATACGCCGAGGATGGGCCATGACCGACTCTTTGGGGCACTCGGGTGTCGCTACTCACCAACAGCTCGCCACAAGCTTCCCTGCCCTATTATTGTTATAAATATCCCCTTAATAATAATATACTGGTTGCAGGGTGCGAGCGAGCACATGGCGTCCCTGCAGCACGCGCTGGCGATGCTGCAGGCGACCAACTCCTCGCAGCAGGACGTGCTGTACACCACGCAGATGCAGAACGAGAGGTCCGTGACGTCACCATGCCTAAACTAAACTCCGATTAAGACTTATCCATTATGGATACGCCTGTCGTTATTACGAAGAAGCGGTTCTGAAATGAGAATGTGTTTTTTTTATTGACTATGGATGACTATGGACGTGACCTTTTGGTATTTATTGCATTGTATGATATCAAAAGCGTAAAGTCGTATAAACGTAATAACGAGCTCAGTATTTTGTAACGTGATGAACTCAAGGTTACGTTAGATATTAATAATTTCGACTCGTAAGTCATGAGCATCGGTGGTTCAGTGGTAGAATGCTCGCCTGCCACGCGGGCGGCCCGGGTTCGATTCCCGGCCGATGCATCTCTTTTTTTGTTGTTATAAATGTAGGCGAATATAATAACGCTGTATATGTACTTCGAAAGTGTAAGCAAAATAGTGACTATTTTTTTTTTAATTGTTTTTAAATTATATTTTTACTAGCTGCGCCCCGCGGTATTACCCGCAATTAAAAAGTATGTCCTTTATACCGGGATAAAAAGTATGTGCTATTCCAGACTATAAGCTATCTCTGTGCCAAATTTCATCCAGATCCGTTCAGCCGTTCTGGCGTGATTGAGTAACAAACATCCATCCATCCAAACCTTCACATTTATGATATTCGTGCTACAAATTGCAAAATTTGTAGCAATGGAGGACTATTGAAGTTGTTATTATTATTGATTTTTAATATTGATTTCTTATATTTACGCGAATACTACACATTGAAATAAAACTAATCTTAAGGATTTTATCGCGGTTTATTATTTATTTTTAAGTTTGTATTTTGAATTCCAGACATAAAAAGACGATAGAAGACTTTCACAAACAGTTGGAAGACGCGGAAACGACTCTGCGTGGATTCCGCGCCAAACTAGCCGCCGAGAAGCTGGACAAGGAGAATCTGAAGGAGCACTTACATAAGGAATTTAGAGCGCAACTCACCGTAAGTTTATATAATAATGAACACATCAGCTGGAGGACGCCCACTGCTGGGCATAGGAGGACATAACTTTCATCCCACTAATATTATAAATGTGAAAGTTTGGATGGATGTTTGTTACTCACTCAATCACGCCAGAACGGCTGAACGGATCTGGATGAAATTTGGCACAGAGATATATATATAGTCTGGAATAGCACATAGGCTACTTTTTATCCCGGTAAAATGTATGGTTCCCGTGGGATAAAAAAATATGTTTCTGCATGTGTAGCGTGGTTTTCTTCTCAAGATATTTTAAATGGTCGATGTAGGTACTTACTGTAATTAAAAATAATATTGTATTATTTTTTGCCAGGCTATGGAGAGTGACATGAAAGTTCGCGAGAGGGAGATAGAGGACCGTCTGAAGGCATCCGAAGCGGATTACAAAGCTCTACAAAAGAAATTGGAACAACAGGTGAATAAAAAACTCGTTTTTTTTATTATGTTTGCATTATTGTGAGTCAACAATATCGTGACCAAACTGAACTGCTTCAATCGGCTTTATATGGATTATTTATGAAAAATATGTAAATAGAGACTAAAATAAATATTATAGATTATTATTATTGGTCGACGCAACCGGCGACCCAAGGGCCGGGCATTTCCTCGCTCAGCGAGTAGCTTTGGCTATTCAGCGAGGAAATGCGGCCAGCATGTTGGGCACGCTACCGCATGGGCCAATTTTTTTACACTTTTTAATTTATACACTCTTTTTAATTTATATAAGTTATTTTCTTTGTAATTATTGTACATATTAAAATATTGTAATAAAAAAATAAAAAAAATAAAACATTATTATAGATATCAATATTTTAGTTATATAATTTTGGAGATTATTGATAAATAGATTATTTTTCTTTGAAGGTTTTACTTATTTTGATGTATAAGACCATTTTTTTATTATATTATTTTTGTCAATAAGTTTTGAAAAGCATGTTAAAGGTTTATGAATGTTGTCAGGCAAGTAAGAACAGCGAGCTGGCGGGTGTGCTGATCAAGTTCGAGGAGCGCGTGAAGCAGCGCGACAAGCGGCTGGAGGAGGCCGGCGCCGCCGAACTGGCGCTGCGCCGGGACATCGAGCAGAGGGACACGGTACAGCATCACCATTTATCTCAAATCAATATTGCATACATTATGTGAAGACAACAGAATCAGAATATTTTTTATTCATGTAGACCATTATGTACAGTACTTATGAATCGTCAAAAGTTACAAAAATATTATGCTACTGCTTCACCACCCGTTCGGAATGCCGTTCCTATGGAGAAGAACGGGCAAGAAACTCCATGGTTGCTCTTTTTTAAAATAGATCTTTTACATTTGATTCATTTTCGTTATCTATCTATACAAATAAATAAAATTGGAGTGTCTGTTTGTAATATTAAAATAACCGATTTTTACTAACGGCATTTGGATGTATACACGGTACATATACCAAAACATTTTTTTTTACATTTTTTGTCTTCTGTCTGTCTGTTTGTTTCGGCTAATCTCTGAAATGGCTGGACCGATTTTGACGGGACTTTCATTGGCAGATAGCTGATGTAACAAGGAGTAACTTAGGCTACTTTTATTTCAGAAACCAACGACTTAATATCACAAAGGCTGCCGGTCGCGCGGGCTATTGCTAACTGTTGTGTCTTTGTTAAATACCACGCGGACGAAGTCGCGGGTAACAGCTAGTCTTAAATAAATGTTGCATAAATTATGTGAAGACAACATGTGATTCATGTTTGTCATATATACTCATAAATACACAGTATCGTGCGAATCACGATTCATATCAAGGAATTATTGTTATTATCGCATGAATAATGTATCTATATATACATATATTTTTTTATCGTTTTGGTTTTTTTTCTTTTTACTATGGTATTAATTAAAATTTAACCACTAGCTAAGCAAATAAACCAAAGAAAATGCTTATAGGCACGTCAGTAAAGCTGGTTTGCATTTAAGCCAATAAGTTGTCGCGTTGTGTAGTGTAGGCGCTCCAATTAAAACCGTATGATGTATTGCACAGACAATAAAACAACTGGAGAAGACGGTGGTGGAGCGCGAGAACCGGCTGTACCAGCTGACCACGCAGCTGGAGGAGATGAAGCGCGTGCAGGAGATGGTCGCCAAGCTCATGAGCAAGAGCGCCGCCAACAACTTGCCCAGCTAGCACCGCGCCGTACTGACACCACTACTAAAAGTAAGTATACTTCTTCTTTCTTTGCGAAATGAGATGCGATGAAATTGTGTCCTTTTTTTTGAGCTCAGAAAATGTCCTATTCGCACCTGTCAATCCTTTTGAGATCTTCTTCTTCTTTCTTTACGAAATGAAATGCGATGAAATAAAATGGATATGCAAATGGCCTCGCCCACAACTTAGCGGGTATTTTGCCAATGTCAAGTAATTAATAGCAATAAAACATTCAATAAATACACATTATAAATAAAATAATGGATGTGCCATGATGATATGAAAATGGCGTCCCGTATAGCCCTTTTGAGATCGAATGACCATACCACGGACCATTCATTTGGTATGTCTATTTATTTAATTTTAATTTATTTTCAGATTGTCAGCGCGCGGGCTGATCTCAAATAAAGTGAAATTTTTTTTTTAGCCTTTAATATTTTTGTACCGATATTTTCACCGACATTACGATAGAATTTAATCTTATTATACAAGTTATATTTTCATATTGAGTATATGAATGCATCGTCGACAATGCAATGCGGAATTGATAATGTTTATTGTACTGATATATTTTAGTGATGCATAGACTAATAAATTGATGGACTTTTATATGTGTTTCATTCGTGTGTACCTTCAAGTATATAAGGCTGAACAATAATGGTGTAAAATATTTTAAGGGGTTCATTGGTAGGATTTTCGGATTTCATCAGTGGCGTAGCATGGGGGGGGGAGGGTGTGGTCCGCACTTTGCCGGGGGCGGCAGGTCACAGGTGGCGGTTAGAGAAAAAAAAATAAGATGTGAAAAATATTAAGTAAAAAAAATCTCGTTTCTTTTCGTATTTTCTTTTGTCGTTACCATATATCCAGGTATAATATTCTATGCATGGGTGATGCAAGGTTTCCTAATAACTGTTATTTAGGAAACTTTTTTAAAATTAATAGCAAAAATAAGAGGGCGGCAAATTTGAAATCTGCACCGGGTGCTAATGACCCATGCTACGCCACTGGATTTCATGTGCGAATCTCATTTTCAACCACGATTATCACTTGCTAAACGGTGAAGGAAAACATCGTCAACATGGTGTTAATTCGTTATATCAAGTTTGCTAGCACTGCTACAAGTAATGACATACGGCAAACTAAAAGTCCCTATTCTGTAACCCCAGTTCCTATTCCCTTTGACGCGCACAACAGCCCGGGCAGGTCTCATTTGCTCGTATTCTCGGCGTCACCAACATTGCACCCTCCACGCTCGGCCAAGGTCTCCGCGAATAGGGCAAGGTTGCCGGCCTTTTGCAGTGCTGCATAAAGGTTCTTATTTTAGATGCCCTGTTACGTTGATTGAAACTAAGAACAAAAGGGTCACACAACAAAAATAATATATACAAGCTTCACACGTGTCCCCGCCCTCTGGTTACGTATCTTGTCTACCCTAGCGATAGCAAATCGACATCAATTATCGTGTAATATTTGCCCTCAAATCGTAATTTTGTATGAACTACGTCGCAGCATAGTCGTAGTGTATTACGAAATAACGATTTGAAAGTACATATTGCACGAATATTGTTATCGCAAGACTATTGCAAGTTACGTAATTATACATAGGGGGCGGATTATACAGAATTATTTAGTAAGGTCGCAGTTATATATGTAACTTATCGGACTAGGTCTAATGAAAAGAGGTAAATCTTATATGGCAGGAGAAAAAGAAAAATTACTCTCGGAATTGGGGCATTAAAAGACAGGCTTTCAAAGAATCGTTTAGGAATACGTTGTGGGAGGTAGGTATGTTTTGGTACCGCGAGTAGAAGCTTGTATAACAAATATAACCTACACATCAGAAAATCATTGGGTTAAAATGAAAATAAAAGGCACACATTACTATATCTATTTATTGATCTCATAATGCAATAGATAAGTCTCAATGAAGTGTGTGATTACCTTAATAGTATAATAACAGCAAGTAAATAAAATTTGTAGGTATAACATCGTACCTAGTCATAGAGTAGGGCAGATAAGTTACCTACTTGACGTGTCTGGCGGTAGGCAGTGGCCTAAGAGCGATGCAGCCCAAAATAAATATTTAAAAAAAACGCGTTCCAAATAAGTAAGAAAAATCCAATATAATATATTTATTTACACAATATGTGCAACGAAAATATAAATTTAAAAAGGAATAATAATATAATTGTATCTTGGTGTCTATCAACAATATACTTAGCACCTAGTAACGTTAGTGCTGTCTCATTCATTAGTTCCAATCTAGTGCCAAATAAAATCAAGATTGGACCTTATTCAGCTTAATATTAAGGTAAGTATCTACTGGTAGGATTTACCTAAAAAAAATATATTTAATGAAAGTGAATTTAGATTGGGCTAATGAAAACTAATGAGTGGCTCATTGTTATATGAAACCTTCGCCGCCTATAGCCAGACAAGTAATTAATATAGGTACCTTAAATTTATTAAACAGCTAATAATACCTTTGATTTAATCAATTATAACAATATATAAATACCTATACATAAAATAAAACGTAATACTGCTACAAATAAGGGTTTGGCAACGATTTTTTTTTTCATTATTATCAAAGAAAAAGCAGAAGTTAGAAAACATTGTGGGTTTATTTTTTAAATTAGTTTTTTTTTATTCGACACAATGTTTTTTGTAATTTTTATATCACGTTGCATGGAGTTATCTAGCTAAGATCTAAGTTATGGAAATTAAAGTTCATTTTAAAAAGGACTGGCTTAATGCAAGATGCATAGACGATGGCTATTGTCGATAACGATCATTTTTTTCACTCATTCGAATTTTGACCGATCTCTTCGCCCTCTCTATTACATAAGCATTCTGTAGTTTTATAAAGGAAACTTATGCTGTTATGCTATAAGTACTGAGACGAAAAATGTGTTGTCCATACATCAAGTCTAAACAATGGCCAGAATAAACCGCTCTCAACTTTGAGAGCGACTTTGAGCGCACTTAGAGGTGCACGTACGACTTCTTTAGTTGTCATTCCAGTTGTTTTGAGAGAGTAGCAGTTAATTTAGTGTTTCTGATTTGTTTAAAGGGACCAAATGTAATCTTAATTGTAGATTATTGTTGCTTATTTATCCTGCTAATGGATTGATTTAATACTAGCCATAGCTTAGTCTTGATTTAGACATAAGAGTAGTCACGCCAAACCGCGCTCTTCACACGGTCAGACCGGATCGCGATACTGGAACCGTGTACATTGGCTCCTAGTATAATGCACGCACTAGCATCTTACATTTTCGGAGTCCTCTACCTAGGGTTGAAGTTAATGAATGATATATGAATTAAACTACTTATCAATAACAGGCATGCCCTTGAATAAAACAGCTTAAAACTATTTATTAAGTTTATAATTATCGTATCTAATCACAAAACGATTGCACCATTGCCCTTTTGGATATCTGTTTGTATTGCTATATGCCTTAACAATAATAATTCATGTGATCAGAGAAAACGTTTTCTTAGTCATCTGTGATCTGAGCTAAAAAATAATTTCTTATTTATCTGTGGTCTGAGCTAGAATTTTTTCTTCAATACAGCCCTAAACCATTGGCTACTTATTAGTTCGGCCAATTATAAGTAACTTCAAGACGCCTATCGATAATAACTGGTCGATTTAATATTTTTTTACTATGTTATTAACATGTAGCAATACGAGCAGACAGTTTGCGTAAAAACAATGATAACATCGAGAACATCGATAAGGCAAAAATCACATTCTGTGCGTTTTATGTTCTGTGGACTCAATGAAGTGCATTGGTGAACATTTGTTGGGCTTTCATAATTCATATGTTCGACAGACCTTACTTTACGGTATACAAAAACAAAGAAAAAAAATAATTAAAAACAATGTCACATTTAAAGACCTTTTAACACTATTTCTAGAATACGAAATATTTAAATTTAGGAGGTGGCAACAATAACGCTTCTATTTCATAATATTAAAAAAATAAAAACAAATGAGATAAAATATCCGAGCTCAAATGAATCTCGAATGAATAAAAAAAATTTCGTGTCGCACGAATCAAAAATCAGTGTTGAGGCGTAAAAATTGAATTTTCTCCAATGAACCTAATCTACATTACAATAAGAGCTTACACAGAAAACGTACAAGGTTACGACACTTTGGCACTTAGGTCTTTTGGTTAGAACGCTCCGAGCCTACATTTCGTTAAGGCCTCTACGAACGGTCGACATTACCACCCAATCTGTAGCCGTTTTGATGAGTTCTTATCGATTAGCTTGTAAATGCCTGGCCGTCTTGCCTTTTGACATGCAAATTTGTATGATTCCTTCAAATCGGCCCCACATATTGGGTGCCAAGTTGGGCCGTCCCTGGAAGCTCTATAGATTTGTGTGTACCCAATTTTGTTACGGAAAACAAAGCGATATTCGTGGTTGGTTTTCCATAACGAAATTTGTGTTTAATGCGCAGAAGACATAAATGGCGACCAAGCCACTGACAAAGGTTTTTAACCGACTTCAAAAAGGAGGAGGTTCTCAATTCGGTTGTATTTTTTTTTTATTTTGTGTGATTATAAAAAAACATACCCCTTCATTTACCGTCTTTTGTTTGAAACAATTTTTGTTCACGAATTATTGGGTGGCGTAAAATTCATATTTTCAGGGTTAAAGAATTTATCGCTATTCATGAACTAAATAAGCCTAGTTGAACAAAAAGTTGTTACTTACTTAATTGGTTATGTCATAGTTTTATTTGGCAACTTTGCTGTAACTGAAAAAATGCCACGAAGTGTTTTTAACATTTTCACCGGAGGTCGCCAATAGGTCACTTGCGCTATTTATTTCAGGTTGCAATTAATGCTGTCCGTTATTACACGCACTGTATTCTGTTTTCAAATATTTCAATCTTTGTTTATACAAGTTCTGTGCTTTACTGGAAGAGTGCTTACTTACAAGATATTTTCTAGTTTATTGCTAATTCATTACAAGGCTTCAGACAAAGTCACTTTCTAAGACGTTCCTACAAGTCGTTGCCCTCAAATGTACTATGGGAATAAGTTAACCTTATACTTGTCACTGGCGAATTACCAAACATTTACAGCGAGGTGATAAGGGGAAGAAAACAAATGATAGCGCTCGAGGAGGCAACGCGAGCATCTGCCTCGCTCGAGCCACTTACAGACCTTCGTCTGTGGGTGGCTCGAGCGAGGCTTACGAGGCAGCCTGGCGAAGCTACTCTGTCAAGTATAGGCTTTTGATGAGTAAATAAGTCACAATTTTATTCTCGTACATTTAAAAAAAACTAATTCGAGGAACGACTTTTAGATGCGTTTCGAAAAGTGTGTTATCAAGAAGCCCGATTCAATTTTAAAGATTTTTTTTCACTATTTTAAACATCCCTAATGTAAACTAAAGCGCTAAATATTACTAATTATTTTTCGAAAAAATTTTTACTAATTAGTTTTTAAAACTTTTAATTTTAATAAAATATTTCATTTAGCGTACTATACGTTGGTCATTAATAAAATTTAATATTAAATACTATTTAATAGTTAAATGAAGTGATTGGAAACATGCAAAAATTCACGAGTGAGCAATTTTATTCTTAAACATCTGGATATTATTTTTACTATAAATAATTTTGTGAATCTTACAGAATATATTAAAGATTATTATTATATTTGAGTAATTTACAAAAGAGCAAAACTTTATTTCCTTTATAAAATTCTTTGCATATTCTGTGAGATCCACGTCGAAGCGTTTTTATTATCTAAATGGGAAATATTATTTCAATAGCTGTACAATTATTTGTCATTTAGAAATTTCACTTTACCATAATCGTATGCGATCAAAATTTGTTTATAAAATCATATTTTTTTTATTTACACTGCAACACTGCAATGTTTGATTTTTGTATGATTCGTATTATAAACGAATCACGTGTCTTCGAGGCCATGGCCTGGATCGATATCTAACCCAAAATTTATAGAATGTTGTCGTCCAAATACTATGGCATAACAAAGTACTTTTCCTGTGAAAATTGCCATTGTAAATTGGTTAAAACTTCTATGAATTCGGGGGTCAATTAAGCAAGTTTTCGTAGACAATATAACCTAAACCTACCTCATATTTAAAACAAGAGTACATTGTTTTCAGTGACGTCCTATTTGAAGTATACCTAGACCAGGCCGTGGCCTTACACATTTCGGATACAAGAATTTAAAATCTGCGAGGTCTCGCCTCAATATTTAATTAATGTCAATGGATGATTCAAGTAACAGCTAATTGCCTATAACGATTTAACTACTAAATCACAAACTCATTGACTAAGGAACTAACTCTATCAATTCCTTTACTTGTTACTATACGAAATACTGCGTGATAAAGGCATGTGGCAGTATATCATGTGTTCATCTTTATAGTCAACCCAGTTAAAAGATATTCGATAAAATATGTGCGTCTACAACAGCTTTATCGACATTTATGGTAGAGCCTTTTGCCATCGCAGCGGGCGCACAGATTATAAAAAAAAAAAATATGAAAATTAAATGAGCCATTTTTATTTATTTACTATTTTCGTAAGTAGGTATTTTAAGATGTTATTATAAATGAATAAATATCGCTGGACGAACACACCAACTATGGTGCCACACTAAGCAACGCTTGTATTATGGGCACCGTACAATGGACTGGGGGCGTACACAGTATATATTACTTATACAGATATTAAACATCCATGACGTGGGTACAATCATTCGTGCTTTTCACACAAATGATGTCCCTGCCAGGATTCTAACTCGAGACCCTCGGCACAGAAAGCAGGGTCACTACCAACTGCGCTAATCAGGCCGTGATATCTTTGATTTTGATAAAGATTCGCGGCATAAAGTAATCTGATTGTAACGGTGACCACACAAGACAACACCACGATATAAGTCCACGCTTTTGAAAGTATGCGAATATTTTACATGCACAGATAAATATTTTACAGATAAAAGGAATTTTGGGGTTGTACATAAACAAGACGTCGAGTACTTGAGTTATTTATAATTTTATATCGACGCCGTTTTGTTATCCCCACACTCTTGTAGCTATTGAAATTGGAGCTATCAACCGCGTCCAGACCGACCGCGCAGTACTTCGAGTCTCATTCATATGCCTCGCGGGGGCCATACCAGGCGAGGGAAATGATGACAGCGCCCGCCCGAGGCAAGAACTGATGCTGCCTCGCCATGTTGGCATGTGCCCGAGACAGCCTCGCGTGATTTCGCGATCGGGCTGGACACGGCTGGTATTATTTTTAATGATATTAGCGCTAATTATTTCATTATTTAGCGGTCAGTAAAGGCAATAAATATTAGGGCACTGTAGGGTAAGCAGGAACTTCTAATGTAATTGTAATGTCATCGAGAACACATGCTGTCACAGTCATACTTATTAATTAAATCTGTGGTGTGAGAGCGATGGAAGACGTTACGTTACAGAAACGGTACGCAAAAAAAACAGTCTTCAAAAAACTAAATAATCTAATCTTGAAATATATAACTAAATCAAATACTCGTATGTAACGAATGTGAAGTTGGCGCCAATCTGGTCTGGTGGTTGGACCAATCTGAAAGTATTCTTTAAAAAAAGAAATAAGATTTTTTCACATCGGTTCATAAATGTCGGAGTTGTGAGGTAACAAACAAACAAAAAAAACAATCGAATTGAGAACCCCCTCCTTTTTTTTAAATGGGGCTGAAAAGGCCTATACTTGAGGTACTGGTCCCGAATAAAAAACAAATGTGCGCTAATATCGTTAAAATGAGTACCTACCTAGAGTATTACCCCCAAACTTATAACTTTTTAAACGTCATATAGTACTGCACAAAGCAAAACTCTTGTGCGCAGTACTATATGACGTTTGATAAAGATATAAAACGCCTATAAATTTGGGGGTTGGTTTCCAATAGGATATATGCCTTGGTATTTATTAATATTCATTACGTTCTACCATCAATACTCATTTCAAACATAAAAAATCTACTGTAAAATAGTTTTTTGAAATTATCTTACACCATTACAAAGATAATTAAACTTTAGTAAACGCAAGTAGTGTGAGAGAGAGGCTATGCTCTTTCTTTGTCGCACCCGTTGCCATTTAATTGGGGTGACGTCACTTAACACTCCACTTTTGTTACTTTCCGATCATAACTAATTTAAACTTCGTATATTTTTGGCTTGTGTAGAGTTATTCCAAAAATTATTACACTGCTATTAAATAAATTATATACTTAATTATGAAATATAAAATAGGCATATACCCTAATGTTATCTGTATCAGAATTCAGCTTAAAAGGTTAATAGGGTATAATTTATAAAATTGTAGTAGGTAGGTAGGTTTCGATATGTAATTACTATTGGAGTACGAATTTCAAATTGATGTCTATACTATAGCAAGGTTACAGCTTAGCGCAAACCGAGTGATAAGCTTGTGTTGTTGGCTGTGTCCAGACCGACCGCGCTGCCTCGCATGCCTCGTCCTCGGCCTGGACACTGCCATTTCTTCATCACTATTGAAATTTTATTACTTATAACTTTCTTATTTCCTGCTTTCATTACAACCAACGTCGCCTCGTAAGCAAAATGTTCGCGAATATCATTAGCCATGTACTAACTAAGTGAACGGCCTCGTAAGGCTGCCTCGCAGGGCCGACCCTCGTGGCTCGCCTGAGGCAAACACTCGCAGCTACGTTCTGACTGAGCGAGGCACTGCGAGACTGCTTGTCAGCACATGGCTTTATATTTTTCATACCGTTAACGATCTATATAGGTAGGTGCCTACTTATAACTAACCAAACTTTGGTATATAAACTCTCGCGTAAACATTAAGTACTAGGAAACCATACGACTATACAATTCCTCCTAAATCGTGGCCTCGTAGTATTGGCCTACAATATCTAGGAATATGGGTATTTCTCAGAGTACACCAATTTGAATCGCACTAAAACTATTATTTTGACACATCCATGGACCTTTGGCTAGAGATGGGCGTTCTTATAAAAATATCGATAATAGGTACAGTAGTAAAAAACAAGACTTTAAAGTACTAGGAGATCTTAGTGTCAACAGTGTGCAATACACTAACCCCCGAATTTATAGACGTTTTTTAACTTTATTAAACGTCATATAGTACTGCGCAAAGCAAAACCCTTGTGCGCAGTACTATATGACGTCAATAAATTCGGAAGTATAAGAACCTGGGTATTTTCAATAGTTCGTACCACCAACCCGTCCCCACGATAGCATTGAATTATTGTAGGTAATTACATAAAAACAAAATATAAATATAGCCCATTACAATTTTACCCCATATTTGATTACGCATTCTAGAATACTGGAAGTACCTACCAGACTTGTTTCATAACTGCATGAACAGTTATTACTTTTACAAATCTCCACCTATATTTCATGCAATCCTAGTACCTACCTTTTCAGTCTGAGTTGATTGTATTATCGATATTATTACTAGATAGAGCTCAACCCTAGTCACCTACATAGGTTGCTTTGAATTAATGTCAGTGCGATTCGAATTTAGTAAGATTTTTAGTACAAACTTAACTTACAACTAATATACACTTTATAAAGATAGTTTTTCACACGGTTTGCGTCATAGTTGAAACAGTTTACGGGACGATGTATGTTGGTTAAAGTTTAAACTCGTGATGGCATTTAACACCGTGTTGGATATGAAATAACTTGTACTAAGGGTTGCGTTCCGCTGATCTCTCTCGTTTGCTATCTTCTATCGTCGTTTTATTACCTTTGGGAGAGTAATATTATTAATAAAAACATTTCTTTTTTAAGCTTTATAACTAATTTATAAATGATTAAAATTGGTTTGAATTAATATTATTTCACATACTTATGTTATTCTGTTGAAGTAAAAAGTTGTATTTTTTTATTTAACGTCCATTCAATTAATTTATTCAAATTGATAAATTATAATAGACTTCTCACAATCCTTATTTCCTAGTAAGTCTATCACCTAAATGTAAGGTAAATTGCTCACCAAGAGCACAACTCCTCGTCCCTCCACGTGTCTCAGTCGAGGTTCCCGCCGTTCCTGAGGCCCGCCTTGGTCTCCGGAGGCACCTGCTTCCTGAAGCAGTCGTCCAGGAATGATGACATTGTGCGGTACAGATGCCGCTTCACGCCTTCCAGGCTGTGGCCTTCGTCAGGGTAGATCTAGTAAAAAAGGTCAATACAATATTCCAAATATGAATATGACCCTTTCGACAATTATGTTACCCTGGTAGCAGTGCAGACAACATTCAAATGAAAAACGAGGTAACAACACACTACAGAAAGAGACAGAGCTCTATAAATAGATGGCACTGTCAGCTGATTATAGAACTTGTCTTTCAAAAATTCCCAATTCAATGTAGACTCCACCGACCAACATAATATAATGGCTGTTGCTGTGCATCACATTTTTTCATATAGCTTCGTCTTCCTCTGTTGCCTTCTCCCGTCCTCTTTCGACCTGTGACCTCAACGGTGGGACATACGTATAACGTTTGCTATCTCATGTGTTCGCTTACCTGCTGCCGGAACATGCTGCCCTGGTCAGCAAGCGCCCTCGCCAGTGCCATTGTCTGCTGCACGTGGACAGTACTATCCGCTGTTCCGTGTACCAGGAGCAGCATCTTATCATGCAGCGCCGACGCTTGCTTTGTGACGTCAGCGTCAGCATACCCGCGGTAGTTGCCCGTCGCGTTCGGGAAGCCCATATAGCGTTCCGCGTACGCCGACGCTGTGAGTGTGAGACAAATATGCCATTACCCTCAAAACTATTAAAAAGAGATGAATATACTAACGTCTTTGCTATGATAGGGATGGCAACACAATCAATTTACCGTAATATCGCCAACGGACAATAGGCGAAATGGCTATTCCACAGTGGAAGACATTGAGGCTGCTGGCGAGAGCTAGGGTTGCCAGGAATCCGCCGTGCGCTCTGCCCCACACTGCGACACGACGGGCGTCTATGAAGTGCAGCGAGTCGCGAAGGTACCTGCCAAATGGTCACACAAACGTCACATGTTAACGTATTAACATCGACTATATCGCTTATTTTCCAATCACTTACTCAGCGACTTCCAATTGGTCGGCCAATTCCACAGTGCCTAGCCGGCGATGTAACGCGTGGTGGGCGCCGAGGCCTCTTCCACCCGCTCCCCTCGCGTCCACCGTAGCGAGGATGGCACCAGCACCAGCGGCCAATGAACCCCAGTCTATAGACCAGCGTTCTGTCACTAGCTGCGTTCCTGGTGCTCCGTGACTGTTGGGGGATTGAGAGGGATAGAAAGCATTCCAGCACTTTGAATGTGATTAGAAATGCTCGTAACACACATCATGCTCTCGCTTGCACTCAGAACCTCCTTACAGAAGCAACGTTTTAATGATAATGTCAATTTGGTGCACAGCTAAATCAGCTGGTTGTGTGATAGTACCAGGCGCCCATAAAATCTCGAAGGTAAACTTACACTTTCAACACGAGCGGGTACTTGGTGACCTCGTCTTCTCTAAGACCCGGCGGCAGAAGCAGCCGCACCCTGGCCGCGTGGCCGCTTGACAGCTGCACGGAGAACGTTCTTGGGGTAGGAACAGCTATTGTTGCTAGCCTTTCCTGTATCCAAAAAAGTAAATTAATCTTAAAAATCAGCTAGGATTGTATTGAATTTTAAGTGCTAATAACCCTAAGTTAGACCCTAATTTGTCTCGCCGATAGCTCGCGCGTGGCATGAGCCAGACTCGTTAAGCTCAGTCAGTCTGCACACGGCCATTAAATTAATAGCGGTACGATCACACCAGTGTTACCCCTATAAACATAATTACAGGACACTCCGCTGCAAGTCCAAACAATGAGCCGAGTCATCGAGCCCGGATAATCCCGGATAATAAATAAGACGGATTTTGCTCGGCTGGATAAAAATCCGATCACATTTTATAGTATCTTCCGCTGAAACACCCTGTAATTCAGTCTAATCGGTTTACAGATTAAGGTAAATTGTTACTGAAAAGTATACTTAGGAGACTTGTTTTATATTGTTTAATATTAGTGGGATATTAACCTTTGTGTGTTCATAAACGTGCACGAGTGAAGCCAATCTATATACATACTAGCTGACCCGGCAAACGTTGTTTTGCCATATACATTATTTCTAGGAAATATTTTTATAGTTAAATATTTGCGATTATAAATTGAGATATTAACAATCCTATCTTTCAAGTTGGATAAAACTGCACACAGTGTGCAAAATTTTATTTAAATCGGTCTAGAAGTTTAGGAGTCCATAGCGGACAAACACCGTGACACGTAATTTATAAATATTACTAGCTGACTCGGCAAACGTTGTTTTGCCATATAAAATAAATGGAGATATAAACTATCCTATCTCTCAAGTTGGATCGAACTGCACATGGTGTGCGAATTTTATTATAATCGGTTAAGTGGTTTAGGAGTCCATTGAGGACAAACATTGTGACACGAGATTTATATATATTAAGATGATAATAGAAATATAAGTGATCGCTGTCTGTAAATGGAGGATATATGAGAAAAACTATTATTGGGGGCCTTTATCAACGCAATAGAACCCAAAACAATGATTGTTATTTTTTTTT
This sequence comes from Pheosia gnoma, assembly GCA_905404115.1. Taxonomy (NCBI): domain Eukaryota; kingdom Metazoa; phylum Arthropoda; class Insecta; order Lepidoptera; family Notodontidae; genus Pheosia; species Pheosia gnoma. Next base: position 2,172,995 of record FR989919.1, on the reverse strand, counting down.
GTCTGGTCATCTGTTTGTTTGAGCGCGCTAATCTCAGAAACGGCTCAACCGATTTGGGCGCGGTTTTCATTTTTTTTTTTTTATACATTTATAGGCAAGTATTTGATCTCGATCTCACCTGATGGTAAGTGACGATGAGATCTACGATGGTGCATAATTGTCTAGGTAGGTTGTCAGAGGGATGGAAGACGATACCTTACCGTTACAGTACGTAAAAAGGTTTGTGCTTGAGGTACCGTTGATATGTTTGGTACGTACCTTCACAATAGTGTTGTTCTCCAAATGCAGCAGCGCTCTGGGGTCCGGTAGCGCGGTCCTGTACAGGCTGAAGACTGGCACGCCCGGTCCGAGGCACTCCAGCACGAAGTACGCGGACGAGGGACTGAAGTGTGCCTCGTGGTATAAGCACGGAGCGTTTTGTAGGTAACCGTCTGTGGGGGGAGATAATGTTTAAGGGGGATCACACAGATCTATGATGAGGATATATGAGATCTATACAAATAAATAAAATTGGAGTGTCTTTTTGTAATATTAAAATAACCGCTTTTTACTAAGTGCATTTGGATGTATACACGGTACATATACCAAAACAACATTTTTTACAATTTTTGTCTGTTTTTCTGTCTGTCTGTTTGTCCCGGCTAATCTCTGAAATGGCTGGACCGATTTTGACGGGACTTTCACTGGCACATAGCATATCGCAAAGGCTGCCGGTCGCGTTATATGGATCACGTTGATGTATACAACAATTGTGTAAATTATGTTTGTTTTTTTTTTAAACAAAGCGAACTCGTAGCGTTTAGCCATGCGCTCTGTACAGGATGTACTTTTTTAATATCTAATAACTTGATTTATTTCCTTGGGAATATTATCTTTACGGTACCTATTGTACAAGCGTTGCTTGGTTTGGGACTGTACAGTTGGTGTGTTCGTCTGGCGATATTATTGTTATTATAATCAAGACAGAACTGAATGTTCAAAGCTCAGAAGGATACCTGGGTATTTCTTCTTCTTCTTCCTACTGGTTGTCGGAGAAGTGACGGGAAGATCCTCATCCCAGTCGTTGTCCCAGTTGCTGTCCCCAGAGGACGCTAAATTGCCGTAGTACTCCAGGTTTATTGACGGGGACGGCTGAGTGTGACAACATGACAGACAAATAAATAAAAGCAGATTGTTAGTAGATATGTTCTGAATACTATTTTTTAGATTCGCATCGTTTCGCTAGAATCGCATATTAATTGGGGTCCCGACACTCGTGACAGATAGATTCTCGATCTTAGAGGAGATCGGTGTTGCTGGCTTCTTTAATTATCGATCAACTTGTGATGTTTATAATTGGAAAAGTTGACAAGCCGAGGATGGGTGGGTGTATTCCTTTTCCCCCGTTTGTTTAACAATGGATTTCCGCCAAGTATCGCCTAGTTCTATCAATTAGATATGTAAGATTTTTTATATGGCTATCTACTAAGTGGTATATAATCAGTCAGGCTATTCGAGACTAGCTTCTGTCCACGGCTCCACCCGCGGTACCTCCATGAAGTATATCGTAAAGCCCTCAGAGATAATGTAGCTTACTTATAAGTGAAAGAATTCTGGAATTCTCACAATCGGATCAGTAGATCCGGAGATTATCATCCAAACTCATCAATAACCAACTTTATGTCTTAATACATACTAACTAGTATAGATGGACGACTTGAGATGGAGGAACTGTTGGAGTGTGTAAACCACATCCCAATAGCAAAAAGGTTTTAGTATCAAAGAGAAGAAAGTTGCACCTGTCATCTTTCTTGACACCTGCTTTCACATCGTATTTTTACGCTCCTTATATTTTTATATCCAATTACATCTCATTTACTACCATCAATCCTGGTTCTTCTTTGCCCATAACCCATCAGGAACTTACTTGAGAGTTGCATGTCACGCAGTAAGGCAGCTTCTGCGGCGAGCCCGGCCGAGGCGCCTCGGACGACACTCTGTATAGGTGTTGCTGTCCTGGTTTCCCTTCTGGTATACCAAGGTAATATCTGGAAACAAAACATCCATTAACTGGCTTGTGATTGGTTATATTTTACATTTGTTAATTCCCTCTAGTTGCTTTAATACAGCGATTCCCAATGTGGTCGATATCGTGTGGTCGGTTTCTCAGGGGTCGACATAATCGAAAACTGATTTTGGGGGTCGACGAGGTCTAAAAATCGACTACTATTAATTAACACAAGTTCTTATTTGAATATTTCAAGACGCTGTATTAGGTGTACCAACTTGTTATAAGAATGACTTATATTATAGTAGGAAGTATCATTGCTGTACTTCTAAATAACTCAACAAGTCGATAAGCGTGCACAAGTTCGTGCAAGACGAAATTTTTATTTTGTATCAATAGGAAAAAAACTAGAGATTGGATTTAAAGTAATTTGACTATGGGGGTCTTCGGTATCAGTTCATTTTGGAAAAGGGGTCTCTTGCCCAAAATAGTTTGCGAATCCTTGCTTTAATATATCTAGTTAATCTAAGGAAAATTATCTCAAGTACTTGGACACTTTTTTTAAGTATCACACGAATTAAGATTTATTGCAGTGTGGATTTAACGCTTCTGTGATGTCTGGTTTAAGCGACGATACTGGATGCAATGACCTAGAATTACCATACTATATGGTACACAATGGCAGTCTTTAAGACTTCTTGCTTCAGATAATACTTATATATGACTCTAGGCTTTCTAGAACGATGCGCAATGGAAGGAACGTTTTCATCACAACGCCATATCGTAAGTCCCATGAGTGTGAGCGAGAGCACAATGTCGATAGTCTGTTATTATCTATATTCTTAGGTACTATACTCACATATGCTGATTAGCATGGTCCCAAGCCAGCAGTTCCACTACATCGAAGCTCCCATGAGTCAGCGGCAGCGCCCTGGGCCCATGGGCGTTATGTTCGGCCCTCACTATATGCCGGAACAGCCCCGCGGGGCCGTCCCTGATCGGGGCCAGGGTAACTAGGGCGCCTCCACCGGCAGACCAGAGAGGTGACGGCGCAGATTCCACCCAGCCTTCGGTACCTGATGATATTCTGTAGACCTGTTAAAGAATAGGTCAAGAAAAGATTTTGTTGTTCCATTAGTTATTCACAGCAATGTTTTCTTTAAGGGGGAAGCTCAGGTCAGGGCGCGAAATTCAAAATGTCAATGGTTTTTTATGTTTTTACGAAAAATAATAATAATAAGGTTTGTAAAAACCGCTACTTTATGGTATTGTATCGGATTAGGTATTTTTTTAAGCAAACTTAATACATCGAGACATCCAATGCAGAATGCTAATATCGCAAAACACTAAATTACATCGTAAAGATGTCCAAATTTTTCGTAAAAAAATAAAAACCATTGACATTTTGAATTTCGCGCCCTGACCCGAGCTTCCACCTTAAACGTGGTTGATGGTATATCCTGTAGAGCAGATACATACCTCTTGACAGTACCACATGGGACTCTTGCACACAGACACCACGGACAAGTTCTGCATCCTGGTGAGCCAGACCACGCACACCTCGGTCAGGGAGACCCACTGAGCACTCGTGAAGTAGTAGTCACTGGAACAACGTGGAAGTTTTGAAACTATATGACCACTGGTTCATACTCAAAATCCCCACGGAAAATACCACGTGTGGGGATTCTTCCTTGGGCTTCGCATTGCGTAGGGATTTTAGGAAAGAATCCCCAAGTCGCCACTGTTGTTTTTTTATCATCTGGTACAAGGAAGTAGTTATATAACCTGTAATAAAACTTGGCTTGTAGAAGTACCAGGTTAATATCTGAAGTAAAGGGCTATGCCCTTTACTTCAGATTTTTTTACTGGCCCCTAATTTTAATAACTTAACTTTCAATGGTGTTGCTAGCCGAAATAAAAATAAATCTCGCAATGTGTACATCTTGAATACGACAGAACAAATTTCTCTCAAACATTGCCAGAAATACATTTATGAATAAGTCATTGTTTCTTTACGGAATCACTCCGACGAATTCAAGATTTTCATTTTAGATTTCAAAATCGAGAGCTCCGGCGTTTATTATTTAAAACGTATACACATTTAATATCGAGGTCGGACCGCGTTTTATATTTTATGGGGTTCCCTTCATTTGTCTTTTACGTTTTATGGTTTACAGCCGTTTAAAACGTTCCCGAGCGGTCGTTTACATCAAGTGCTCTTTGATTTGTAACATGAGACAAAGTAGGCAAGTATTTGGCTTCAGTTTTTGTTAGCGAATTATCTGAAATACGTAAAGTACCTTCCAAAATAGAGTTTCCAGACGTACCTACGTAGAGTTGTGCTATGCCATATTATGTAATGGCTCTAGGCAGTATTATAATTTTTTATTTAATAAATTATATACAATAGTTATGTACATGGAAAAACAAAAAAAATTAAAAAATACTTATTAATAGGACATTAAAAAATAAAATAAAATGATATACACAAAAATGCCTCCACATCGTCGTCGATGCCAAAAGTGGCCAGCAGGCTGGCCGCGTTTCCACGCTGAATAGCGAGGCTCACTCTCTGCGCGAAATAGAGGCCAGCCCGCCGGTCACGGGTAGCGGCGAAAAGTCTTGCGGCAACCTCCTTGTAAAGGAGGCGAGCGTTGGGGCCCCACGAACCCAAAGTCTCGACCCCAAAAGGCTCAAACAAGTAGCCTCCAGGGAGGCTACTGTATTTTTGCCGCTTCGAATTTACTTTAATAATGAAAATACTGTATTTGTTAATAAACTGCGGTGACCGCGTAAACGTGATTACAGTAGGAATTCATCTGTAATACGCATTAAATATGGTTTAAACTAGAATGGAAATTATTTGAAATGGTAGCTAAGGAAGAAAAGACCTATCAATTTATATCACCCTGGTAGCAGCAATAGTATATTCAAGTCGATAAGAGATCTATTGAATATGGTTTTATTATTACTTACCCCTCTTCAAGGATTGCTTTAGGTGGAGTGAGATGGCGTGTGCGAATGTGCTTTGGGTCAGCGATGTCAGCTACTGTGAGCGTCACTGTCGGGTTGTTGGTCCCCGGCTTTGGGTACCTCACACTTCTGATCTCCGGGTACGTCTAAATCAAATACACAAGCGTTTATTATTGATTGTCGAGTCTAGTAGACACAATCGATTCATAATGATGGTATTGTTATGTTCTCTTTTGACAGAATATCCAAACAGGAATGATCAACAGTAACATTTTCTATGACTTGCCATGCGATGAGCTTAGGTTATGGGGACAAGCCCATCAGAGTAGGGCCGTTCCTGCCTCCAAGAACTAGACTAGACTAGAATGGCCAACTATAAATGGTGTTCAAAAGAGGAACACAGTGACTCTTTTCGTAATTGTCCCTAGAACACCCAATTTAGTATAGGTACTACCAGCAATGAGTACAATAAAAAAATTAAAAAAATCTTCTTACAATCATTGACCCCCCTTTTGACACCCAGGGTTCCAATTTCCAAAATTCCCTCTTTTACTCGCACGTTTAGAGTATTCCAGGATTAATTCCTCCAAATTTGAAATCTCTAGGTCGACTGGTCCATCAGACAGTCAGTGTTAAGAATTGTATAAAAATTAATATCGCCAAACGACCACACCAACTGTACGGCCCCAAACTAAGCAATGTATGTATTTTAGGTACCGTACAATGTACTGGGGGCGATCCAAGTAACACCCAGACCAGGGCAAATTCCGAAAAGACGGTTTCCGTAATTTGCCCAAGCGGGAATACCCGCAACCCCCAAGTGCAGTGACCCAACCGGCTTACGCTCAAACTACTAGACCAAGTTGACGTCAACATAGAGAAGAAGACGAGGAAGATGCGACCCATCTTTGAAACTAAGTGGCTAACGTAGCTTGATGTTTTTTTTTTAAATAAATATCGCCACACGAACACACCAACTATACGGTCCCACATTAAGCAACGCTTGTGTTATGGGTACCGTACAATGGACTGAGGGCGAACTCAGTATATAATACTTATATACATATGAAACATCCATGACTCGGGTACAAACATTCGTGCTCATCACACAAAGCTGGTCCCTACCAGGATTCGAACCCGGGACCTTCGACGCAGAAAGCAGAGTCACTACCGCTGCGCTAATCAGGCCGTATATGTTACCAGTGTTGTTATAAGGAACTGGCCTATATCCTCCTTCCCTGCTGTTATCATACCTTAGCTGGATCATCCGTGTCCAGTGCCGCTCCGTACCAGGGGTACTTCTGCTCGTGCACCAGGCTGTCGTTGAAGGTGGCGTACAGCACCATGTGGCCGTCGGCCGACATCCACAGCGCCGTGCGGGTGTCCAGAACTTCTTCTATAACAATGAACAGTTTTATAGTTTAAGCAGCAAAGCTTGCTGCGTGCATCTTGACTGCATTTAGAGTTTGAGATAAATCTTCGCTTGCAGTAGGTAGTAGACATATTCGTAGTAGTCATCCTAGAAATCATAGTCATAGAAGTCGTCGTAATCATAGCCATACTAGTTGTAGTCGTAGTCATAGTACTAGATGTCATAGCCATAGTAGCTGTAGTCGTAGGTATAGCCATACTAGTTGTAATCGTAGTCATAGTACTAGGAGTCATAGCCGAAGTAGCTGTAGTCGTAGTAGCTTTAGCCGTAGTCATTTCCGTAGTAGCTATTGTCATAGTGATATCTTAACACTGGTCTTGGACTTAAATTTTTCATATCTTTGAGTATTATGGTGATTTTATGTATCAGCTTACGTCATATCGACATTAGAGAGAAAAAAGAAGTCCTCGGTTTAAGCATGATGGGCTATTGCACCCGCCCAAAGCGGGTTGGCACAGATGCAATCATAGCGTACCAAGAAACATAAAATTGGATTGCTATTCCAATTTTAGCCGGCGTCTAATAAATCCGTCGCATATGTCAACCGAATGACGTCTGCAGAACGTTTAGTGCGCGCGCGCAGCGTTAGTGAAGTGCGTATTGCCAAAATGATCGTCCTAATTGTATACAAAGTATACACTTGTGACATATCGTTAATTTAGTTAAATTGTATGAGGGCTGTTTGTTTACAAGTGATTTGAAGCTGGTAAAAAAAACTTACATTCCTTATTCGTATACTAGGCCTAATAAATCCTCCTAACTCTATCAGTAATATTGAGGATACTTTACCGATAAATTACTGGACTTCTTAGGAGAATTATGACAGTCAAGTTTCACCATTTCTTTTGATATTCCTGCACTCAAGGATGTTTAGTTATGATTAATAAATACACGCACTTTTACCAGTATGTATTTATGTACCAGTGTTGGGCACGGCCCCCCCCTTAAAAAGGGGGATTAGGCCATAATCTCCGACGCGAGCCCAGGGCGGGCTAGCGGACTTCTCACGTCCTTCGCGGGGTTCTTACAGCCGTGCAAGTTTCGTCACGATGTTTTCGATCACACTTTGGTATACTTCAGTAACGGTTAATAGACAAATATAAGCATTATAATTCAAGTTAACACATCATTTTCATATCTCCATGTCACATGTATTATTTAATTTATAATGTGTATTTATTGATGTGTTATTGCTATGCATTACTTGACATTGGCAAAATACCCGCTAAGTTGTGGGTGAGGCCATATTCATATCCATTTTATTTCATCGCATCTCATTTCGTAAAGAAAGAAGAAGTTAATACATTTTATTTTGAATAAAACAAAACCTTGAAATGAAAGTGTATTATCTCATAAGTGTATTAATCATTTGTACACTATCAAAATAAATAATATAACATTTGTTTATCAGTCAGTTTATCAGTCTGTTTCATCAGTAAATCGCTTTCATACATAATGTTATCACTACCGCGCCGGAAGATAATCGTATCCGGATTTCCGGCTGTCGAGTCTATCCTACGTGCTTTGTTTTGTGACACACTGGCGTTAAGAATATGCAACAAATTATTTAATCATATCATCTTGCTATTATCATAAAGGAATAAAAAAAAAGTATCTAGCCTCACCATTTTGGTCTTTAGACAAATTGTTGATATAATTGTTTTACGAACTTATCATGTTATTGAATTTGTACCAGTATTCGTGAGCTGATGACTTGTAATGCAGGGTTTTATGTAACCCACCACAGGCACCAGCGATCCACAACCAATATTTGTTTGTAAGAGCCCTGGTTTGTCATAATTCTATGTCACAATATATTTTGGCTTGTAGTCTATACAAATAAATAAAATTGGAGTGTCTGTTTGTACTATTAAAATAATCGCTTTTTACTAAGTGCATTTGGATGTATACACGGTACATATACCAAAACAATTTATTATTTACAGTTTTTGTCTGTCTGTCTGTCTGTTTGTTTCGGCTAATCTCTGAAATGGCTGAACCGATTTGGACGGGATTTTCACTGGCAGATAGCTGATGTAACAAGGAGTAACTTAGGCTACTTTTATTTTAGAAAAACTTATTTGTTACATACCACGCGGACGAAGTCGCGGGTAACAGCTATGATAAATAAAGATCTTTTTATATCATTCATTCTGATCATCCGTGTGTCACATTCAAACATCCATAAAAACACGTTAAGTACGCGCGACTCATGGCGAGCCATTAATATGTTCATTTGCATTATAACCCACAGTTTTTGTTAGACATTCCCGAAAGCTGAATGGGATCTCTTCGGGATAATGTTAGACGCTACCACAGATATATTAGAGGAGATATGTTATGAAAGCGGTGGGCTTGCGCTCACCTTTAGCCAAAATTACGCTAACATAGAGTTTTCGCCGTCAGTCGACTGCAACTGCACGTCGGTATCGGAGCTCTAACTTTTTTTTTAAATACCGTGTTATTCCGTGGTTGTGTGCAAAAATACTAGCAGCAAAGTGAACTACGCGAAAGATGGAATCTCATTTCACCAGCCAGTATTAAGTATTTTATTTATTCGTCTTTAAAATCATTAAAAACAACAAATCAAAAAATATTTAATGCCTTTATTATGTTATTTTAGTTTTCATGTAGCACAACGACTTTTTTATTTTTGTACAAAATACATGGCTCTTTAAGTACCACCTATGTTCGCTACTGAGTGAATGTACGAGGCAATGGATAGATCGTCTAACGATACTTTGAATAAACTGGTGCGTCGCGTGGTACGGCCGCTGTATACGGCGACGACGCAGCACGCACCGAAGAGACTTCGTATTGGTTGGTTTTAGCGAGTGGTGGGAAACAAAACGGAGACAGCGAGTTCCCATACATTTTGAACCGCACGGCATATCTCTCGTGATCTGTGGACGCTACCCTCGAAAGGGGGGGGGGGGTGTCATTACGTAAATGGTTTTCGGTAATATACATGTGTGGGTGGATGCGTTCTAAAGCCGACAATATAATGGTTACTTACTGAGATTGTTTTCATTCAAACGTATGGTCTAGCACAGACTTTCCCAAAGTGGGCGATAACCCCCCTTGTGGGCGCTGCAGGCCTAAAGGGCGGTAAGAGACCCAGAAAAAAAATGGGGCGTTGTGTAGAGGCTTACAATAATTGATTTAATTTGAAGTTATAGTGGTTTTTAAGTAGGTGAAAAATGGGGGCGCTAAAAAATAATTCATTCTCAAAGTGGGCAGTAGACAAAATGAGTTTGGGAACCCCTGGTCTAGCAGCTTTACCCGCGTCTTCGTCCGCGTGGACTTTGTATAAATAATAATTATAAATATCGCTATACGAACACACCAACTATACGGTCCCGCACTAAGCAACGCTTGTATTATGGGTATGCTACGCTCATATTACATTATAACATTATTTATCAAAGAAACGCATTATTATGGAAAATGAAACAAAATTGACAACTTCACGGTTCAACTTCCCGCCAAGAAGTCCACATCCACTTAGGGTTTTATCTTTTTTAATAAAGCGCCTTATACAGGTATTAGTATTGATTAGGTGTATTGCGTTTTATTTCATTTGTATGCATTAACAATGTCTGTGCCGCAATGCCGATGCCATCATGAAATGCTACGTAAATAGGCCGAACGACGGCCGTTGTTCATTGATTTATTAGTGAAACATTTGATTACGTCACAATGTTTTATTTTAGTGCATTGCCTAAATGTTTTTAAAAATAAATAAACAAGTCCAGAATCGACTTTAAAACGTCGAGACCTATTGAGAATCTAGACCGGCTCAAGTCTTACCAATAATGGGCATGGCAAACTTAATACATCGAGACATCCAATGCAGAATGCTAATATTGCAAAACACTAAATTACATCGTAGAGATGTCCAAATTTTTCGTAAAAAAATAAAACCATTGACATTTTGAATTTCGCGCCCTGACCCTGAGCTTCCACCTTAAGCTGTCAAGTGACAACTACTACTACGTCGTTCGTCATCGTGAGCGAATTATGTTAGCAGCCATCGATGTATATTAAGGGAGACGTAGATAGGTTACTTGCGCTCGAAAATGACACCAAAAAACTGGGCCGCGCAGCGCACCGGCCACATAGTCTAGCTAGTTTAGCTATATCAAAACGACGCAGCGCAACATATATCTGTCTTGCTTTTGCTCTTGCTAATTGTTATGTTGTCTCGTTTCAACTGTCATCGTCAAGTGTCCGCAACCAAATTACTTTATATTATAACGTACACACAAAACGCATTAGTACTAGCATCACATATCTACGTAATAGATCATCAATGTTACCAGCCTTTAGATCTAGTTTGCAGACATGCGTGGGAGTACACGAGAATTAACGTGTTACTTATTTAAAAGCTTAATCCTAACTAATTAAGTCTTAATTTTAGAAAGCACGCTCCACAGACCTATAAACCCGTTGTACCGTCATATTCAGATCTGTGCCGAGATTAAAAGTTGGCGTCATTAAGGTGGCGCTGCGTCCCCCAAAACTGGCACTCGGTGGCAATATCCAAGATAAGATAAGCTAAGTAAGTATATTCGCTTAAAACTTGGGAGTTTCATGAGAAATTAATGATTTTGGGAAATTTTACTCGGATTGCAGACTTCGAAACATGTTTAAAATTCCAAAAAGTACATAACTTCGTACCCAAAATGTATAGAAATTCACAATGGGATTACAAAGCAATTAGATATTTGTAAGCAATAAATTTGGGGGTGTATCTATAAATATAAAAAGGCTGTCTAAATATAATAACTAGGTCGCGCGTGAGACATTTATGATTTTTTTACAGAATAAATATTTGTTATGCAGGGCAATGTGCACTCAAGCCTGACAATACATTTATTTTAACAACTTTTATAATTCTATTTAAAAAAAGTACTATCCGAACATTCTAAATTTAAAATCTATAGTTACTGTCCATAAATAAAAACTCAAAGGTCTTTAAAAATGAATTTTGATTATAAAAACATGACGTTCTAATTTTCAAAATAGGCCGTTGCGTTTTTTGCAAGAATAAATGGCGGCTAGAGCTTCTTCAACTGTTTTATGTCTAACGAGCTCATGCACTCTGCTCATTTGCACCCCGTAGTTTTATATTCTCTTTGTGCGCTTAGTTGCCAGATTTCGGCACTCGGGTTGCGCATTTCGAGTACCTATGCGGACATGTTTTATGTGGAGTTCAAAATGACAATGCATTATGAGATACATTATCGTCAAACGATTTAGTTCGACAGAAAAAACCGGTATAGGTGGTTTAAAAAAAGAATTTTCTTGACAGTAATTTTTTGTGGAAAGCATTTAGTAAATTATAGGTGCTGCAGTGATACCTATCCCACTAATCCCACTAATATTATAAATGTGAAAGTTTGGATGGATAGATGGATGGATGTTTGTTACTCAATACCGCCAGAACGGCTGAGTGGATCTGGATGAAATTTGGCACAGAGATAGATTATAGTCTGGAATAGCACATAGGCTACTTTTTATCCCGGTAAAATGCATGGTTCGCGTGGGATAGATTTGTTTTAATTTTTCATAGAGCAAAGGTTCGCTATGATTTTTTGCATAGGTAGTGGTAGTTAAGGGGAAAGGACATACTTTTTAATCGTGGGTAACACCGCGGGGCACAGATAGTGATACATAAATATATAATAGCTGACGAGGTTAATTACTTACGACTGAAATATTCCACTCAAAAGTAATTCCCTGATACTATACGGCAGCTGGAAGGAACGAAGAAATTATATTGCCAGCAAATTGAAATATTCTACAAGTCTATTGCAATAACAGAAGTGTTCACTGAACATCATTACTTTTCTAATAACGAAGTACTTACGTACCTCACAAGAAAAAAAGGTATTACTGGAGTCCGTTTACAGGATTAGGACCCCAAAAATTGAATTCATTTTTCACGAGGAAAGCGCGCTACGTTCTTTCGCAACTTTTATTGGAATTACAACGTCCGGCCGAACGGGCACCCGCCATATTGAAAAAGGGAATTATCGATAAATATCGAATTTCATCGAGGGCATCCCTAGGGGCAGTGCTATCTATTTTACGGCAGAGGGGCGTCGTTAGAGAAGTCGATTTTAAGGAGTCTACGAATTCAACCTCGAGATTTTCCACTTCGCAGCTCCGTGCGAAATTAAAACTGACCGGCTCCAATCGATCCGGTGCTTTCCGGATTCTCCTTTGTGAACAAACGCCTTTATTGTAGCATTGTGCCGCGTGACATGGCCCGTGTAATTGGAGCCTAGCATCAGCTACGAGGAAATATTTGAAATATTATTTTGACGGCCTGATTAGCGCAGTTGGTAGTGACCCTCCTTTCTGTGCCGAGGGTCCCGGGTTGAACTGGTAGGGACAAACATTGTGTGATCAGCACGAAAGTTTGTACGCGAGTCATGGATGTTTAATATCTATATGAGTAATATATACTGGGTTCGCCCCCAGTCCATTGTACGGTACCCATGATACAAGCGTTGCTTACTGTGGGACCGTATATAGTTGGTGTGTTCGTCTGGCGAGATTTATTAAGTCCAAGCTCTCAAGATGGTCGGGTACCTTAAATGTATTGGCTTGCTAGAATTACACAAGATGTCTTTGCCTTTAGTTATTCTGTTGCCACCAACTCACTCACATTTTGCTCATGGTATTTCAGGCCATGAGTGCAATAAAGTACAATAAAGATTTTTTTAAACAAGTTTCGTCCTAAACCAAAAGTTCTTTACTTAGTATCCCTATGAACAAAAGCTCCGACTATGTTCAACATTAGGAGTAAGTCATCGACATATGAATCAAATCAGCTGTAGGACATAGGCCTCCCCCAATGACTTCCAGACTACACTCCTCCGCCGTCAATTCTACACACAAGCTATCCTACACACGTCTTCCGGCTCATGGTCGCCATTTTAAAACCCTTTTGCTCCAACGGCCATCGTTTCTTCAAGATATGTGCTCGCCCACGTACCAGGGCCCCAAGTCTGCTAACACAATCGATTCATAATCGAACAGCAACCGCATTGTAACTGTCACTTTTGACAGATATCCCATACAAAATCTGTCAAAAGTGACAGTAACCATGCGGTTGCTATTCGATTATGAATCGATTGTGTTAGCAGACTTGGGGCCCTGGTATGAACGCATAATTGATATTGTGATCTCACCTTCATACAACCAGTCTGGTACTCCATGATGTATCGTCCCCGGCACTCCAGTATCCGTGACTCTATACCCGGTGGAAGACCTGGGCGCTGGTCTGTAGTATATGTCGTAGTCTTTCACGGTGATGAGGCCGTGGCCCTTGGGGGTCCAGGTCGCGAGGAGCAGCGAGGGGCCTTCGGTGATGACGCCCCTACCCACTTCATTGGGGAGCGGTGTCAGGGGATAGGACTCACTGGAACAAAGTGATATAGTCAGAATCAAAATATTTCATGTAAACCATTAAGAGTACTTATGAATCGTCAAAACTGTTACAAAATGCTAAGCTACAACTTTACCGCCCGTTCGGATTACCGTTCCTATGGAGAAGAACGGGCTAGAAACTCTATGGTTGCTCTTTTTTAAAAAGATCTTTTACATTGTTAAGCTGCACATTGTTATGAGTGGAATTTTCCGTTTTGCAATAGGAATTTAATTAAAAAATATTTGACTTTTCCTACGTTTTGTTGCTTCAGTTTGGGATATCGTAAAGTAATTAATTTGCGCAGTCTGTTTTTACATGTTTACAGCAATTTTACAATGTAAGATATTAAATAATATTAGTGTCCAAATATTACATTTAAACTCATATTATCAAACTTATTTAATAAAATGTAACTCTGGCTCTCACTTCCAAACATATGACTTTGAAAATATGTGGCTATATAATAATAGCAAAATAAGCTATATTAAAACTTACTTATACGTAAGCAAAGTCGAAAATATTTTGCAAACTGTTGTTTATACACAAAATCTTCACTAGTACTAAAACACCTTAGTGTGCCGAGCGTAGTGTTAAAGGTCGATTTACGCACAATAATATTAGCTTTTTATGACAGCCTGGTACCCGCGATTACGGAGTCTGTACACACGGGAGTGTTTGTTACGCTAAAAGGAGGAGCGCTTTATGTGTCTTTTAACTATTATTAGCTTTTAACATAGTCATGTTACCCTGGTAATGTTATTTTGGTTTGTATACTTAAGTTGTGTTTTGGTTTGCGACATTTTTGCTTGATCATTGTAGAAGAAAAATAATTAAACCATAACAAATGTAAATAAAAATAAAACGGTGACAGCAAAGTTGCTAGAACGCTCGCCTTGGAAACAAGGTGTGCAGGTTCAACCCCCGGCTCGCACCTCTGAGATTTCCAAATGATCATGTGTGAATCTCATTTTCAATAATGATTATCACTTGCTGTACGGCGAAGGACAGCAACGTGAGGAAACCTGCACGTCTTTCAAAGTTGTGTGAAGTTCACCCAACCGTACTGGGCTAGCATGATGGACTAGGACCTAAATCCTCCTCATATAGAAAAGAAAACTGCCCGGTGTAATGGCAATAGGCTCGCCCCCTATTACATTAGGACCAAAATTTTGGGGTCGAGTCACCTTCGTCCGTAGGAGAATTAAGTACCCTCGAGATACCCTACACGTGACCCTGGGTGGTGCCAACCAGGTGACAACTCTACTGGTGGTAGGCTTCGGCCGTGGCCAGTCACCACCCACTGAACAAAGCCATGTCGCCAAGCGGCCTAGCCGTGTTCCGGCATGATGTTCGGTGTTGCCATTCATGGATGGCGGGTCAGATCAGTTGCGCTGCATGTGCCTAGTGAATTTAGCGTCTCTATCTACTGCCGCCTTCCTACCTCGGCAAGTATGCTCCATCGTAGATCTCATCGTCACTTACCATCAGGTGAGATCGAGATCAAATACTTGCCTATAATGAAATAAAAAAAAAAAAAAAAATACCATCGAAATGTATGTGCACTGCACTGTACCTCTGCCTACCCCTTCAGAGATTACAGGCGGAAGGGTACCTATATAATATTCACGGAGACATTATATAATGACAATTGACACCCAATTGCATAAATCGATTTTCAAAATTCACAATGGCACCATAAACAATCGACTAAAATATTCGAAACAAAATGTCGAACAAAGCCCGAATAAAACAAGCCACAATAGGTTTCCCGATACTTAACTCGAAAACCTTTGTCTCGGGGTCGGCCCTCACAATAGGAAACAGATAATTTATACAAATTTGTTCGGATCCGCGGTCAGGGAGAACTTTGCCAAGTTTAACACGTTGACTGCGTTAGGAGGTCTAAAAGATCTCTAACGTGACTTTCAGCTGGTGCGGTGCCGAAAATCGTGTTCTCCACCTCTGTGCGGGAGGTCGTAACTTCTTTATTTCTATGTGTTTGACAGAGACAAATATACATAACTACTTCCTGCTGCGAGTTTGATTCAATAATGTAATAAAAAAAATAGGAGATGGATGAGGTCTCTAACGCACTGAGTTGTAATAATATACATCTGTTGCGTGAGGAGATCTTTCGGACCTCCTAAAACACAGGCGTCGTAGACGCAAGGAGCGGAGCGCGGGCGGCCGGGGCGCCGTTAGCTCGCGCTCAGTGTTGTTCAAATGTCGATAATGTGAACCTGCGCACTCCATGTAAAAAAAAGTCAAAAAAAGTCGTTGCACAGGCTGTCACAGTAAATTACGGCTCACATTTAGTAGCACAGATGCATCCAAAACAGCCAAACGAATAAATACACTATGTGTGCAATGCGATCAACAAATGTGTTTACCATGCTTCAATGAGGAACATTTTTCTTAAATATATTTTAGTTCACTATGTTTATTGAAATAAAACTAATTTTATGGATTATCATATCATATTCATCATTCACGGAAGGACAGTCACCATGGTCAGTCCTCCCGTGACCATGGTTGCTGTAAAACAGCCGAAACGACGGGAACGTAAAAAACAAATAAAATCCATAAGATTAGTTTTATTTTAATGTGTAGTATTCGCGTAAATATAAGAAATCAATATTACTATGTTTAAATGATTACTTCATAAAAAGTTAAGCTATCGGTAACTGGGGTTTTATTTTAATCCCATTACTAGTCACAACCCAAACTGATCTATCTTTAGTTGCGATGCGAGATCCAATGGATACCTAATTTTTTTTTCGTTATATCTCATAACCCACTTTTCATATCCCCATGCGTAGCAAACTTGAGATAGAACAGTTAATTCTCTATTATTTACAGAAAGAACATAGATTGTATCTTATTTTTTGATAAAGATATGGGTTTTTTTAAAATACCTTATTTTAGGAGATGGATTGGGTCTCATACGCACTACAGTGAAGCTCGGTTATGAGGTCGAATAGGTCTCTAACGCACTGGCTGAAAGTCTTCTGAAAATGGCACCGCACTCAACCTGTTAAATCAAATTTGAGCAATCTATTCACTGTTTCAAGTTCAACAATAGCGGAATGCTTGAGCCGTCAACGTCGACGCTCGCCCGGGGCCGGATTGAGTCATGTAGAGGGCCCCTAGGTAATACATTTCTTGGGCCCTCTCCCCTTAGGTAAGTATAAGTCTCTAGTAAGGTATTATTTAAACCGTTTTGTTTACTAATATGGTTTTTCATACAAAGATTATATTTTTTTTGTATTATAATCACCAGACGAAGACCCCAACTACACGGCCCCACAGAAAGCAATGCAAGTTAATCCCTACCAGGATTCGAACCCCGTTGCCTGTTTTGTTTTAAGTAATACAATAAGTAATCAAAGATCATAAAAGTCGGCCCACCCCTTCTTGAATTAGAAATGGGAAACTTTGTTTTATATTTGACTTATTATACATTGACTTATTATATTATATTTGTTTTATAGTACTTATGTATATAAACATAAATGAGTAGTTCTTAATTATATAACAAAAAATATATAATAATATGTTTTACTAATGAAAGTACTGAGGCTTATGGTTTTCATGGGCCGCGGGGCCCCTCGGCAGCGACGGGGCACATAGGCAGTTGCCTTTTTTTTTTTTTTTTTTTTTGTTGACGGGGGGGAAATCTTCGATAGATACCCGGCCTCTGTGTGGGAGAGGGCCGGGTTATGTGGGATTCTTACCCACTAAAACCCCCCCGGTGGCCGCCTTCGACACATGTTGGAGGGGCTCCGGGATCTCCAAACGGAACGCACCGGTGCCCCTCTTGTGCCTCGCCCCCTTATGGGGGCCCGTCTCGGGGGAGCAGATGTTTGCTCCCCCTGCGCCCTCGCTGCGCACGGCGGCGGGGAGCCACGCCCGCCGCCGTCCTCCTCAGGAGTCGTTATCGTCACCGGACGTCCGGGGCCCACACCCCAGTCGTCCTCGACCCCGAGGGTAGCCCGTTATTTGAGGCCCTGGGCAGCAGGGCCGGGGGGCCTCGACGAAGCGCGACTCGGCGTCTTCGTCGGCGGCGAGCGGGATCGGCTCTCTCGCGATCCCGCTCGGCTGACTCCTTCTGGGACATAACAGTCTCACAGAAGGCAGTCATAGCCCCCCACGCCGCTTCCCCGGACAGCATAGCCGACACTACGCTGTCGAGGGAGAGATCCGATCCGATCCGTTGGACCAGGATTCCCCGCTCCGCGTCCCACGCGGGACACGCCTCCAGCGTGTGCTGGGCGGAATCCAGGTCCCCTCCACAGTGGTGGCAATTGGTCGTTGCCTCGCGTCCTATCTTGCACAGATAATCACTGAAACAGCCGTGTCCAGTGAGTATCTGCGCAAGCCTAAAGGTGACTCGCCCAGTCTTCCTCCTCATCCAAGCTTCGAGGACCGGCAGGATGGCGCTGACGACGCGTTTGTGCGCGTATCGCTCCTCCGAGAGCCGCGCGCGCCACTCGTCGAACGCGCGTCTCTGCTCCTGCCGGCGTATGCCTTCGAGCGCTGGCACCTCCTCACCCCTCCGGCGGAAATCGCGGTACCGGTCATAGACCCTCGCGTCCATATCCGCCAGAATGTCCAAGGGCGGGAAGCGCGCCAGGATTGTCGCCGCCTCAAAGGATACCGTGCGGTATCCTCGTGCGACCCGGATGGCCATCCTCCGCTGCAGGGAATAGATTTTAGTCCTGCAGCGGCGAATACGCAGCCTGGGGGCCCAGACTGGGGCCCCGTATACCACCACGGATCGCACGACCCCCGCATAGAGGCGGCGGACTTCCTCGATCGGTCCCCCGAGGTTGGGCAGCAGTCTGTGCAGAGCACCCACTACCCTCTCGACCCGGGGGACCAGGCGCCCGAAGTGCTCCTCGAAACCCCATCGACTATCCAGGGTGAGGCCCAGGTACTTCATGTACCGCCCCACCCTTACCGGCGAGTCACCCACGCGTATCCACGAGTCGGGCGGTTCCCTGCTCCTCGGCAGTCCGTGGAACCATAGCGCCTCGGTCTTGTGAGACGCTATGTGCAGGCCCAACTCGCGGATCTTGGCAACGACCATTGCCACCCCAAGCTCGGCGAGCCTCTTGGTCCTCTCGAAGGTGTCCCCACTGGCAATAACCAACGTGTCATCAGCGTAACAGACGACATTTACGCCAGCGGGGAGTTCGACACGCAGGACAGCGTCGTACGCGATGTTCCATAAGAGGGGTCCCAGCACGGACCCCTGCGGAACACCGCAATTGACCTCCCTACGGTGCACTGCACCGTCATGTCCCAGGTACGTTATGAACCTGTCGCGCAAGTAGCCCCCGACTATGATGGCTTGCAGGTAGGGGGGCACATGATGATGTGCCAGTGCCCCCCCGATTGCGTCCCAGGGTAGGGAATTGAAGGCGTTGACGATATCCAAACTGATCGCCAACGCCACGCCACCCCGGGACACAGCCTGCTCCGACAGGGAGCGGACGCGAATGATCGCGTCCACTGTCGAACGCCCCTGCCGGAAGCCATACTGGCTATCCGCCAGGTCGGGGCCGACACGCGACAAATGTCCGCTGACACGACCGGCAATGATCCGCTCAAAGAGCTTGCCGGTGTCGTCCAGCAGACATATGGGACGGTATGCAGAGGGGGAGTCCGCTGTCCTGCCTTCCTTCTTCAAGAGGACCAACTTAGCCTCCTTCCAGGCCGTGGGGAACGTGGCAGTACGGAGGCAACTGTCAAACAGCTGCCTCAGCCTGTCCCCCAGGGCAGCCAGAGCCAACACCAATGCCCGACCCGGTATACCGTCGGGTCCTGGCGCGGTGTTCTTGGCGCGTAAGCGGCCAACGGCTCGGTCCAGCTCCAGCTCGGTCACCCCCAACTCATCGGTATAGTCCGAAGGTGTCGGGGGGATTGAGGGACTGGCCGTCGCTGCCGGGAAGAGCGTTTGAATCACCCTCGCCAGCAGCTCCGGCTCCAGGGTTTCCGTCACCGGGGGCATCCAGGGGCGGAGCTTTCCAAGCACCACCTTGTAGGGACGCCCCCACGGATCTCTGCCCAATCCCTCCAGGAGCTCGCTCCAGGACCGAGACCTGGCGTCCGTGATGGCGAACTGGAGCGCCATAGTGGCCACCCGGTACACCGCGTACGCTCTGGCTGTCTCTTCGGCTGAGGCTCGCCTTCTTCTCCGGGCTCTGGTGTATTGGCGTCGGGACCGCAGACACGCCTCGCGCAGTCGCGTGACCTCCTCAGACCACCAGTACACCTGCCCGCGCTTGGGGTTTCCGGCCCGGGGCATAGCGGCATCACACAGTGCCGTCATCGTGCCCCGGAACCAGATTGCCAACCTTTCCGGATCGGATCGGATCTCTTCGGCGATTTCCGGCCATGCCGCGACGCTGGCGGCGGCTTCGAGAATGTCTCGATCTAGCCGCTTGAGAGCCCAACGTCGCGGGGGGCTGCCTTCCCGGCGGCTGGAGTTGTCGGGGCGGTGGATGGCCACACCGAATTCGATGAGGCGGTGGTCAGACAGAGTGACCACCTCCTCCGCGACCCGCCATCCCGACAACCTGGCCATGGCAGAGGGAGTCGCCCATGTAAGATCCACGATCGACTCCCCCTGCCACCGCACACATGTGCTAACGGACCCCCGGTTTACAAGCCGGAGGTCTAGCACAGCCGCCCATTCTAGCAACGTCTCTCCCTTCGCATCGTCCCTAGGGCCGCCCCACGCTCTGGCGTGGGCGTTGAAATCCCCTAGAACGATGAGCGGACGGGGTAGGCACCTGCGAATGCAGCTCGCCAGCCCGTCCAGGTACACCTCGTAGTCGGCGAGGGACCTGTTGGGAGAGACGTAGCAGCCCACTATGGCCACAGGGCCCCAACTAACCGCCACAAAGCCTTGCCCCCTCTCTATGAGGGAGCAGATTGGAACCCTCTCTCCGCCACCCCAGTACACAGCTACTGAGGCGGCGTCGTCTCCGAACCAGCGAGGATGGTCCGGGACGACGTAGGGCTCCGCCATTACGGCAAGGGCAACCGACCGCTCCGCAACAGTTTGCATCAGCAGGTTCTGTGCGTTGCGGCAGTGGTTGAGGTTGCCCTGGAGAATCGTTGGCTGTGCTGGCATCAACAATCCTCCATTGCCTCCGGCGAGCGAGAGCCCGCTGCGCTGGCAGGTGCCGCGGCGACCGTCTGGGGGGTGGGAGCGGGGAGGGCTTTATTCCCCTTCCCCTTGCTCTTTGGCGGGGCACACTTTTTCGTGCCCAGCCGATGGTCTGCTCTGAGGCCCCTGCCCGCGCAGACGGGGCACTTCGGGGTTTCCGCTGTGCAGGTGCGGGCCCCATGTCCGGGCTCCCCGCACCTGTAGCACAGCGCACTCCGGTCGACCCCGGTAGTGCATCTGCACCCAACGTGCCCCTTCTCGAGGCACCGGAAGCACCGCATAGGTCGTGCTTCCAGCGCCTCAATTCGCGCCAGCCCCCAACCAATGCGGACGGTCCCGGCCGCGACTAAAACCCGCATCGCCGCCAGGGGGACACGGGCCCATGCGGTTCCCAACGCGGCTCCCGTTCGGCGGACTTCCCCAACCTTGACGTCGTCCGCCGAACAGCCACCCGCCTCCACTATGGCCGTCACCACCTCTTGTGTGGTGACGGCATCATCCAGGCCCGTGACCCGGACTTCACCCGTCTTTGTGGGGCGGCCGATGCGAAGGCCGAACTCCACCAAGGCTTCCCGCATCCGAGCCGCCAGCCGGTCCGCCTTCTCCCCGTTGTCGGGTCCGCCTACCTCCAGAAGGAGCCCGCCCGTCACGGCTCTCTTCTGGCCGACTGTGTCGATGCCGAGGTCCGACAACCGTATTCTGCTTTTAGCAGCGGCCATCACCTCGGCATATGTCGTGGTGGCGCCCTCGGGGATCGTCACGGAGACCGCGGCGGTCTTTGGGGGCTGGGGCTTCGCCTTCTTCTTTCTCCTCCTCCGCCCATTGCTGGTTGGAGGAGGACGAGCCGGCTCTGGCGCCAGACGGCGTGTGGCTGCCCTGGGCTTGGCCTTCGCTTTTTTAGCGGTAACCGTGGCCCAGGTCCCCGCGTCCACCGCCGAGGCCGCTGGGGCCACTTGACCCACAGGGGGGGCAACCGAGCGTTTGGTCATTTGCGGTTGGGGTGCCGGCACTGGTGGCAGCTCCGGCACTGGTGGTGGTAGCTGTGGCCCCCGCTTTCCTCGCCTCCCCCTTTTCGCCCCTGGAGCCAGCGGCGTCCGGGCCTGGGGCGAGGGACAGGGAGCCACCTCCACGTTCACCGCGAGGGACGGTACCAACCGCCTCTCGGAGGGGAGTCCCGCCCGCTGCAGCCTCTGCCCGTCCGCACCAAGTGGTGGGCGAACAACCGGCGCCGGGAGAAGCCTTCCGTCGAGGCCCTCCAGCCGGGCATTCATCATCTCCCCGAGGGAGATGGTGAGGGACCGTCTGAGCTCCTCCAGGGCCACTCCGAAGTCCGGAATCAGGGGGGAGCTGTTAGCCTGCGGCAAGGAGGCCTTAGCTGGCCTCTCCGAGTAGTCTCGCCGCACTGCTTTGACTTCCGTCTTTAGCTCTTCGAGCTCCTTCCGCAGGTTGAGGTTATCCCTGCGGAGACGGCGAGTCTCCTCCGCCACTGTGCGGTCGGCTAGGCAGTCCACTATTTCCTGCAGGGACTTCGCGGCCTCTTTGAGGTCTCGCACACATCCTCCCTGAAGATGTTTGGACTTCAGCGCCACCTCAAGCACCTTCGCCACCTTCTCCCCCGCCCGGGCCCTGATGGTCTCTGCATCTAGGAACTCCACATGTGGAGCTCCACCAGATCCAGCAGACAGATCCTCCGGCACTCTTTCCTTGCGGAAGGCCTGACTCCGCAGCCTGAGGTTGAAGTCGCTTTCTTCGTCTGTTTCGCGAAGGCGATTTCTCTCCAGTCTTACCCTGGTTGTTCCAGGGTTAAGTCCTGGAGCACGGGCTTTTCCTCTCTTCGCCGCGAAGGCCTTCGCGGGCTCCGACTCCGCGACCTCAGTCTCCGACCCGGAATCAGGCAGCAGAGTGCGTTTGCGCCGCGCTGCCAAAGGGAAAATGTCCGAGTCCGAGGAGACAGACATGCCCCCATCGTCCTGGACGACAACCACCGCGTCCATATGAGGGAATGTGGTCCCCTCCTTCCCACGTCTGGCTCCAGCTGGAGCCACCTCACGGGTCTCCTCGCTGCCATAAGTAAGGCGCAAGGCAGAACCTCCCGAACGCTCCGCACGCGACATTACACGTCGCGTTGGTGGCCCTAAAAAGGACCTTTTGTAATAGTGCAGTTAGCCTCAGCTAACCACAACAATAAAAACCACCAAAGAAAAACTCCAACAGCCGTCGTAGGTATCCGTCAGTAAGAAGCTACGACGCACAGTGCACTTTAGCCGAACACCGGTCTGCCACTCCGTTACGGTGGTCAGAACCGGGTCGTTGCCCAGGGGACGCGACGTGGACGCAAGCACTGTGGGGGGTCCCCCATAGGCAGTTGCCTACATTAACTATATGGATAATCCGGTACTGAGCTCGCCACTAACTCCTCGCTTCAATACTCGAAGATTAATCATTGTAGTTAAGGGCTTAGGGGCACTGCGATTTAATTTAAATCGACTATGTCGGTAGTCGACGTTAATTTAATAATCTGCGATGCAAATTGGAATCGATTTATTTAGTCGAGTAAATTATTATGAGAATAACATTTTCACATTTTATATTCGTGCATCAAATAATTGATGCGATTCGTTTGAAACGTTAATAAAAGCTTGAACGACGATTTATTAGTAGCTATGATTTTTAATATTTTCCTTTCGTATTTCGTATTTGGCGGCGAAATTTATTTATTCGTTGCAGCATATCGTCAGAACTGTTGTATTTTGGGTACCGTACAATGGCCTGGGATCGATCCTATTGTATAAATATTAAACATACATGACTCACATTCGTGCATATCCGACGAAAAATTTCCAATACGGGAATTGCAATATATACGTACCCTCGACACAGAAAGCAACTTCCTATCAATAAGCCTAGGTTCGGTAAGTTGTAAAATATGTAAGTTATAGAAAATAGCTAGCTAGCTCGCAAAACCGATGGCCGTTGGGGATGAAAGGTTCTAGAATGGCGACTACGAACCGGAAGACGTAGTGTAGGATGGCCCCCACAAGGTGGATGATGATATCACACGCGTAGCAGGAAGCCGGTGGATGCGAGTGCCAGAGGACCGTGATGTGTGGAAATCATTTGGGGAGGCCTGTGTCCAGCAGTGGACGTCTTTCGGCTGATAGATAGATAGAAACTAAGTACAAGAACTACGCACAGCAAATAAGACATCCATGGAATACTCCAACTATGTTCCATCTCCTGTTTCATAATGTATTGCGTAACAGCGGAAACAGATGTCTCGTTACATAATTCCCGCCTGAGATGGAAGTTTCGTGCCGCAGCGGATCGAAACCCGTCAATGATTAATGAAGTTAATGGATTATATCAAGCTTTTATTGATGCTGCGCGAGGTCATGTTGCGAGCTAAGTAAATGCGTAAGCTTGGCTGATAAAACTCAACGAGTCATCGTATCAAACTTAGTACAGCATACAAAATTGTACCAGACTTTTTTGCTTAGAGCGTTAAGAGCCTAGGCTCCGGGTTGGCATGATAAAACAAGTTGTTTTTTTAAAGTGCTTAAAACAGTTTAAAATAAAAAAAACTGCTTTTATTGAATGTTTAAAAACACAGTTTAAATCAATATTTTAAACGACAGGGAGATTCAGGTGAGTCAGAATTTCGATGTGTCGATTTAAAATTAAAACTGGCTGCCAGAAAATGAACCACAAAGCCAAGGAAGCAAAGGGGCAGAGCGGAGCGGGGTGAAACGGAGTGGTGTAGAGGGGGAAGGAGTGGAGCGGAGCGAAACGGAGTGGGGAGGAGCGTACCAGCGACGAGCGGAGCGGGGCAGACAGCGATCGCATTTGGATTGGGTTGGCGGTTGGATGCAACGTCAGTGTGTATGGAGTGTGACGAGAAACCACGATGTTGATCCCACAGATTGGGAGCCAAGTTGTGCCTTTAGTCTCTTTAGGGATTATTTACTCCCGTGGTAAGGAGTATACATACACAGTCGCTCGATCATCTGAACATAGCCTAATGTTTAGAAGGGTTCTAAAGACTGAATTCAATGAGCTCTAATAAATGGCAGGACAACATAAAATGACCTTCTAAACAAACAAATTACAGTTGAGTTGGGAGGGTTAACTGAAACTGTGTAATTCAGGCAGTGTAACTAACCTTAATCAGGGCGTCGATTAAGCGTGCTAACATTAGTCGGGCCCAAGGATTTCATTAACATTTGGAGTCCAAGGAACTGGGCAAGTTTATTTAAAAGACCTGAGTTGATTACGGATTTTTAGATAATGTCAACTAAACACCGTAGGTCACACCACAGTACGACGGCTCAAGATATACAGGTGATACAGAAAGGAAATATGCTAATCCTAGAACCTGCGCTTCTTTATCTCATTTTTAATCACTATGGAAACCAAAAAAGTTGGCTCACAAAAACACATCTATCATTTTGTCCCGCGCAAAAAAGGTCAGTATACCCTTCCAGAATGACCCTGTATAAGAATGTTATTTTCACAATCATTACGACTTGGAATTACATACTATGATTCCCCCATCTCAATTCCATCATCGGACGACCAGAGGTGCGGCAATGCGCCATCGTTTTATGGTGGATATTCCACCTGACCGCAGAATTTGTCCCTACCAGGATTCCAACACGGGAACCTCGCCACAGAAAGCAGGGTCACTACCAACTGCGCTAACCAGGCCATCAAATTTATGCGAATATTGGCCCTTCCCCACTGTTATACAGTATCCCACAGCTGATTCGGCATGCCACGCGATGCTTCAGCATTCCAAAGAATCTTTAAACATTTCTCAGCATTCCAAATAATACTTTGCCGCGGTATGCCGAGCCGTTGCCTCGTAGTGAGCGCCGGCCTTAAAGCTTCTGTCATGTAAACAAGGTTTAACAGTAATACCGCCGCTAATTCGCGTTTACTTTTGTTTCTCAGTTGACCGAGTTCATGGAACCGAGCGAGGCTCCGCCGGCAGCCATTAGCAGTTCGTTCATTAAACTTAATAATTAATTATCCCCCAAACAATATGGAGAACTGTGGAATACAGAGTTGGCTGCTGTTGAAATAGATCTAATTTTGTGGATAAAGCTTAATGTTTATTTTTCTAGATGGCTACTCTCGTTGCTGTTGCGCGCCCATTCTTTCGCCCGAATAATGGTCATATAGATCAGGGGTTCCCAAACTTATTTTGTCTACTGCCCACTTTGAGAATTAATTATTTTTTAGCGCCCCTATTTTATCATCCTACTTAAAAACCACTATAACTTCAAATTAAATTAATTATTGTAAGCATCCACAACGCCCCCATTTTTTTTCTGGGTCTCTTACCGCCCCCCTTATTGCCCACTTTGGGAAAGGCTGATATAGATGATAACCTAAGCGATATCTCTTCAGATTATTTCTGAGATATGCATTGTTGACGACAAAAAAGGGGGGTGTTGTGAGTTGTTTTTGACTGTCTGTAGCATCGTGGCTCCTAAACGGTCGGATCGATTTTAGTACGGTTTTTTAAGGCTGTTCTAATAGGCATGATTCTTAGCCACGTTAATTTGATGGAAACCGATTCAGTTAGCGGTTCCTAAGTTTATCTGCATCACAGTATAGATGGAACAAACAGACATACTTATAATACCCCTTGTTAAGCCACGAGAAAAGTTCGTTAACTTTATCTGCGTCACAGTGCAGATGGAACAAACAGACATACCTACCTCTTGTTAAGCGACGAGAAAAGTTCCATGCAAGCAAAGCCCCGAGTAAAAGCCAGTACATTATGTGCGAGGGCCCTTAGGCGTTCCATACCCAAATTAATTTAACTTTTACGATTCACCGTTGAGCGGGCGTGCATAAATAATTAGTTAACTAGGGTTTCATAAAGTGTGTACACTGGTTTAACGTAAATCGAGGTTTTTTACTATGCACGTAGGAACTAGTACTGACTTTATTTTACGCTGAGGCGTCGTTCCGTGGAATGGGCTGACCGCAACACTTGTAACGAATGTGAGTGCACTGTTAGTATCAAATTTTGGTTGGAAAGTGTATATTACATGTGTGTTTAACTGTTTCGCACAGTTTTATATACTGGGATCACCCCCCCATCCATTGTATGATACCCATAATACAAGCGATGCTAAGTTTGGGACCGTACAGTTGGCAGTAGTGTTCCATCTCTAACTAACAGTTCCGGAATCAAGGTTGGCACAAAACTAAGTTCCTCACAAATTAAGTGACAAATCAATCAAAATTTGTCGATAAAAAATGTGATGTCACTTATCTATACATCTATACAAATAAATAAAATTGGAGTGTCTGTTTGTAATATTAAAATAACCGCTTTTTTTAAGTGCATTTGGATGTATACACGGTGCATATACCAAAACATTTTTTTTTTAATTTTTGGCTGTCTCTCTGTCTGTTTGTTTCGGCTAATCTCTGAAATGGCTGGATTGATTTTGACGGGACTTTCACTGGCGGATAGCTAGGCAACTTTTATTTTAGAAAATCTTTTTTGTTAAATACCACGCGGACGAAGTCGCGGGTAACAGCTAGTCACATTATAAATACCCTCCTCAATAATGGATGTTTACACTTTTCTAACACATAGCGTTGTCTCGTTTTCGCTCAGCGCTGTCAGGTGTTACACGGATTAAAATTCCAACCCTTTTGTTGAGCCGCTAATGCATTCGTTAATTATACCCTCACAATGGTATCATTGTGTGGATGGATGCTTTGATGTTTCATTCTTATTGTTAGGTACCTAAGGCTTCATTGTTTTGGTTAAAATAAAAACCTTCGGACGTTATTTACAACTGAATGTTTCAATGCAAAAAATAATATATGTACGTATTTTAATGGTTTTAAGTCCATTTATTAATAATATATTAATTAAAAGTTCGATAGAAAAATGCGCTATTTCGATTTGTGACCACTATATGACGTCACTATATACACAATGAAATACAACAAATTTTTAAAATTTTATCGCCTCTATTTTATATTTTCAACGTCAGGAACGTAAAAAACATAAAATAAACGCGATAACATTCGAAAAAAATTGTTTTATTTCAATGTGTAGTATTCGCGTAAATATGAGAAATCAATATATACACAATGAGACAAAATACTATCTAGCGGGAACTGATATCGTTAATATGCCTTGAAATAAGAGCTCAAAAATACGAATAAAGGATTACTACTCACGTGGTCAGTGTGTCATATACAGTGTATCTGGCGCTGTACGAGTGGCGGTGGATCTTCTGCACGTTCTGGGCCAGCAGCAGGAACCGGCGGTCAGCTGACAGCGAGAAAGCAGCTGGCTCCAACACCCTCTGCGACAATACCACACGACACTGTAGAACAGGGATTCTCAAACTATTTTGGGGAAGAGACCCCTTTTTCAAAATGAAGTGATACCTCAGATATAAAATTACTTTAAAAATACTATATTTTTCGTTTACTGGATGATAAATAAAGCATCATATACAAATAAAGATTAAACAAAAGCTACTGAACCAATCTTGATGAAGTTAAAATAGGACCCAATTGGAGGTATACCATATCCATTAAAAAAAGAATCATCAAAATCCAATCATTTACTTATAAAATTGAATCATGGCCACCAATAAAAAAAAATCAAATGTAATTTAAATTGAGAACCTCATCTTTTTTTTCATAAGTTAAAAACTTCAATACCGCTCTTTGACAACCAAATATACTTTAGTCTCGTGTTTACCACCCGACACGCGATCCCTGTATTAGCGTAGCATCGAATGATGGCTATTCGATATCAGGAAACGAGCTGAATCGATGCCTACGTCAATAAAAAACGATCGTAAAATAGGTATCGATGTTATTAAATTGGAGACATCGAGTCATACGAGTTTATTCGGTATGATGTCATAGCTATACAGGGTGTAAGAGGCTTCGTGGCCATCGATTCAGCTCATGACTCTGGACCACCCAGAGTTGACATTTTTTGTTTTTTTTTTCAGTATTCTAAAATTGATTTCAGCATAAAGTCATAATTTTTTAAACGTGGTTTTAAATTTTAAAAAAGAACATAACTACTAATTTAGACCTAAAACTGCAATGTGAATAAAAACTGTATACGCTCGAGCGCACTCGTCATTCGCACGCGTCAGGTATCACGCGGAGCGTTGTGTTGTAATCGCGTAGTTTACGATACATTGCGCGCTTAAAAATTACAAACATTTGTACATCATGATTTTCGAAAGAAATATTTCTATAATTTTATTATAGGCATTAAGTGTAACCTTAACCCAAAGTTATCGTTATCGTGCCCTCACACTGTATATAACTTGTAATTCGTTATGTTTTAATGGTTGCAAGTCATGATAATAAGACTTTGACATTGATTTAAACATTCATTTGACATCACATCATACATTTGCATAATGTTTCTGCCCGCCATTTTTATATCTTCGTGTATAATATATATTTATTGTATGTGGTATTGCTATTAATTCATTGACATTGGCAAAATACCCGCTAATTTGTGGGCGAGGCCATACTCATATCCATTATATTTTATCGCATTTAATTTCGTAAAGAAAGAAGAAGAAGAAGAATGTTTCTGCAATGGCTAAGCATTGAATATTTATGGAAAAAAACCATTGTAGGGCCATTAATTGAGGCTGTAACCAATTATGTTTGTTTGTTGGCGCATCACGGACAAACTGCTGGGCCGATTTCGAGAGCACTTGGCCTAGTAAGAGCTCAGATCAACAGCTTTTATATTGTGTTTCGCGACAAACACACGGACTCCCCGGGATAGCTCGTTTTATAGATTACATAAAAAATACATTAGGAGTTCCTGTGTCCATCCATTAGCAGAAAGACGTCCACTGCTGGGCACAGCCCCCCCCCCCCCCCCCCAATGACTTCCACACATCCCGGTCCTCCGATCCACGCTTCCACTGGCTTCCTGCGACGCGTGTGATATCATATGTCCAACTTGTCGGGGCCGTCTTACACTACGTCTGCTGCCTCGCGGTTTCTGTTAAACCTTCAGATAAGATAATACTTCGCTTCGTTTTTCTTCTCCTAAGTAACTAAGTGAGATGGACGCACCCTAATTCACTTTCAATGTCCGGACAGAGTTTCCAAGTTCAGTTTAAATTTATATAATAATGACCTTAGCTCCTCTCGCCGCCTTCCATGAAAATAACTGCTGTTTGCGTTGGACATTTTGTTCAGCATACTTTGCATTTATAAACTACATAATTTGTTAATTAATATGATAGTTTATGTAGCTACTATGGTTATATGATAAAGTGAAACATGTTTATGTATGTATAGGTAGATTAAGCAGGTAAGCAGCGGAATATTTATGCAGTAAAAATTTAGTTGATAAGTTTTCATTAATAGTCTTGTACTACTTTTAGCAGTGATAGCCAAGTTGGTAGAACACTCGTCTCGGTCACGAGTGTCGCAGGTTCCAACCTCGGCTCGCAACATAATTTTAGTTCCTTTAGAAAACAGCCGATTAGTTTATAATTCCTACACACTATTCTGAACTGTACTGCTCTGAAAATCAGTAAGTAGGCACAGCCGGTTCAAATTTAGTTCATAAGCTTTTTCATTTAATTGTATTATAATAATGTAACTAATCATAAAGTACATAAGCTAACGTAGATTAAGTAAACTTATAAGGTATTCCAAGATACAGGCTTCCGCCTAGTTTGGATCCGTAACTCATCTGCCATGTAAATGCTTAAACTGGAATAAACTTTTACTTTACTTTTACTTTTACTTTACCTCTGGGATTGCTGGATTTCATGCGCGAATCTCATTTTCATCTTTCAATCTCATTTTTAAATATGATTATCTTAATTTAAAAAATATATTATTAAAGAATCTACCAATATTGTTTACTAAGTTCCCCTAGTAAGGAGAGATACGGTTTAGGTGTTTTGTGCAGTGACCGGCGATCCACACGCAACTAATGAGCCTTCAGGTAGGTAATTTGTTATCGTCAGCGGAGGAAAACCTTCCAATTGTTGGTGAAATCTTCATTACGCGGTCCAGCGGGAGGCCGGCTATATTTAGTTAACTCGGATTTACTGCGATGCTTGTGCAAAATGTATTGCGGAAAAATTTACCAGCTCACGACAGGGAATCAAATGGTTTCTTGTGTTTCTGGAAGTGAACAAAAATAGATTTCGGTTGTCAAGAGATGTTTGATCAATTGAAATGATTTGAAACATTAGATACCTAGTTGGATACTCAATTAGATATTTCACTAGTCGTGCCCACGACTTCGTTCGCGTGGACTTTAGTTTTTTTGTTAACTCAGAGTAACTGTTCCATTCTCCGTTATAATATACAGAAATACGATATGTCGATTTAACAAAACAAATCTCTCTTCCACGCGGACAAGGTCTTTCTGATACTTAATTTGTTTTTATACTATTTTTTAACTTCATATGTGAATATTTAACTTTGTATATATATTTATTCTATTTATCGTATCAAAATTCTGACCTCGCATACTAATTAAAAATCGCTTAAGAAGTTCAGGTTCTAAGGTTGGTATACCCTTTCTGAATTACCCTGTATACATTGACCTGGGGCCCAATTCTGCCAATTTAAATAAAATGACATACAATTGCCATTCCATCGACACACTATTGAGGTTCCATTACGACTGTGACAGTTTGGCTATTCTGCTAAAACTTTAATGTCGTCTCGACGGAGTCTCACTACAGTGTCAATGGTTGTGTGTCGACTGCTAGAAACGTCAGATAACGAGAAGAATACCATTACTTAGCTACATTATATTGATACGCGACTGAAGTACAGAATACGAAATAGTTCAATGGCAGTTGAATGGCTGGTCAGTGGAAAGCCGCTGGTCTTAAAAAACTAGTAGACTGCTAAATGTCTACAATCATTAAATCTACAGGCTTTTCGACACTCCACTGAAGCGTTTGTAAATCAGCAGAATTGAGCCCCTGGTGTATAAGTTACCATCATGATGAGTTTATTTAGCTAAGTCACAAAAACCATTCGCCGGGATAAAAAGTGTCCTTTTTTAAGGTAGACCCTGGGTATAAGCTTTCACCGTGCCAAATTTCATCTCAATCGATACAGTACCTTTAAGTAGGTCAATATCTTTCGACATGTTGTGCAACGTGTCTGCTCTGTGGCTCTTATTTTTTTTTTTATAAATTTCCCCCCCAACGATAATATTTTACGAAACATGACTATTCCATTTTCATCGCTCATTCCTCACTGTTTACAGATTAGGAGACAGGCCAAGGTCAGTGAGCCAATATCTGTGGTGTCACCTCCAGGGGGAGGGAGGCGAGGGGAGGGAGGAAATTGATGTCCAGTCAACAAGTGTAGCAGATATTGTTCAAGACTTTCTTATATTGGGAACGACAGATCTATTGGCAAACGGTAACACTAAATTTGTTTATTGATTTCTTATATTTACGCGAATACTACACATTGAAATAAAACGAATCTTACGGATTTTATCGCGTTTATTATTCGTTTTTTACGTTCCCGATGTTTCGGCTGCTTTACAGCAACTATGGTCACGGGAGGACTGAGGTAGTTGATGTCCTAGTGTCATAGTTTGAACCGGAGTACCCTCATCGTCCGCGTTTATGGAATAGATACTATGGGATATATGCAATTTTATAATGATAAATATCGCCAGACGAACAGACCTACTGTACGGTCCCAAACCAAGCAAATCTTGTATTATGGGTACCGCATAATGGACTGGGGGTGATTCTTGTAATAATTACTAGATATTAAACGTCCATAGACTCGGGTACAATCATTCGTGTTCATCACGCAATATTTGCCAATAATATTCATTGTTCAGACTCAACCATTTTTTTTTTATTTGTATAGATAACTCCGACGAGTCTGTCTCACAATTTTCTGTGAAGACGTAAATTATGTTCCAGGATCAGGTCCCGAGAAACTCGTTGAAGCAAATATTGTGTTTGCGGTGCGGCCAATTTCGGCTTATTTTCGCTTGGGAACAACCTCCATTTGGGAATGTTATCGCGCGATGTAGTACGACCTTATGTTGGGTCGATAAATTCACCGTCCGCTAGAGGCGCTGTTCGATTATACATATGTAATGTCTTAAAACATAAACTATAATGTTAGCTAGGTTAGGTGCGTTAGCTAAGCTAAGTTCGTTAGCTAAGCTAAGTTAGTTAGCTAAGCTAAGTTATTTGGCTATGCTAAGTTAGTTAGCTAAGCTAAGTTGGTTAGCTAACGAATCTATTCGCAATTGTGGTACTGATAGCACTTACATATGTAGTATTAGGCATGAGGGTCTTCGAGGACTGGTTTGCAGCAAACATGAGGCTTATGCCACCCGATGTGTCGTGGTACACAAACTCATCACCTGGAACAATAGAAACATTATATATTTAATTGATAATTGTAAAAGAGAATAATGGAAAAGTAATGTTTGTCGGGATCTTGCATATATGTTATTTGCTCCGAAAACTCTTATAGCGCGGTTCAGGATTGCGATGAGAATTGTCTATTGTTCTGAATGCGTCTGCAGCGTCATCTTTGTAGCTTGTCGTTCGGTTGAAGTGGTCGCTACATTTTCATAAAAAAACAAGCAATATCTTGGATACCTGATTGACACTTGCTATTGGAAATAAGCTAATTATTTTTATCTACATTTGAAATAGGTTAAAAAAAAGAACAAGGAAAGACAATAGAAAACAACCTCATTTAGTTTCGAATTAACAAACGAATTAAAAGTTTACATAAATTAAATTAAATTTACAAACTAAATATTATATTAAGATAATAGATACAAAATCTATCAAAAAGATTGGTCGACGCAACCGGCGACCCAAGGCCCGGGTATTTCCTCGCCCAGCGAGTAGCTTTGGCTATTCAGCGAGGAAATGCGGCCAGCATCTTGGGCACGCTACCGCATGGGCCAAATCTTTTACAGTTTTAGTAAATAAGAAGTAGGTAAGCTTTTCTATTTTCTTTTTAATTTATATATGCGTTGTACATACTGTGTGAATAAAAACACAGTTTCAGAGATTAGTCTTACCAACTTTATTTGTACTTATTTAATGACACAGGCTACACAGGCTGACATACTTACAAAGTGTTAAGATACATAATGATTTCGAAATAACATAACTAAGTAACGATATATGATAATACAATATCAAATTTAAGATTTAGGGCCATTATTATGACATTACATTTTCCACATTGAACGTAATTATCGCGCTCGGCGAAGCGATTCGAATCGAGTGAGCCGATTTGCCAACATAATAATGTGTTTATACATACACATATGTTGTTGGACATTATTTGCATATATGTAAGCAGTGATAGCCATGTTGGTAGAACGCTTGCCTCGGTAACGAGGATCGCAGGTTCAAACCACGGCGCGCACCTCGGAGATTTCTGGATTTCATGTGCGAATCTCATTTTCAACAACGATTATCATATGCTAAACGGTGAAGGAAAACATTGTGAGGAAGCCTGCATGTCCGAGAGAGTGGAAACCCATATTGCTTTCTTATATTTACGCGAATACTACACATTGAAATAAAACTAATTTGAAGAATTTTAGCGCATTTATTTTATGTTTTTACGTGCCCGACGTTCGGTTGCTTTACAGCAACCATTGTCACGGGAGCACTGAAGAATCCTCGGGAACGTAAAAACATAAAATAAACGCGATAAAATTCGTATAAAATTAGTTTTTTTTTTCAATGTGAAAATCCGTTAATAAAATCTCTCGTCGCACTCAGGTCGGTACAAAATTGTTTATTTTTAAAGCGAACACGCAGGTGCCGGGCGATTAAAATCGATTTTTGGTGTGACGGGCGGCCCGGGTTTGTGATAATTACTATAATTATGTACTCATTTTATTATATTGACTTTTGCAACACAATAATAACATTACTGAGTATAGAGTGTTTCATAGGGATTACTTACATCGCCAGACAGACACACAAACCGTACTGTCCCAAAGCAAACTACCCTTCGTATGATGGGTACCGTACGATGGACTGGGGGTGATATTACATTACTGATGATCAAAGTTGTATGTAATTATCAATCTCACAATCATGTCCGATTTTTATTTTATTTCCTGCGTGTGAGTGCGTTAAACGAAGAGATTTTTTAAATAAAAAAAACTGCTTTATTTTTTATATTGCCATGTTTTCTGTAGTGACCAAAAATAACGGGGAACTGTTTGAGTACAGAAATAAAATAACTTTTTTTTTTAAAGATATCCTAAATAAATCTAGGGAATAGGAAACCATACGAAGACTTTTTGGCGGGAAGTTGTAAATTTTGTTTTATTTTCCAAAAGGTGTGTTTCTTTGATATTATGTGTAATAATAGTCGGATTTTAACCATTGTGCGTTCATAAACATGCACGAGTGAAAGAAATCGAAATAAAATAGTATAACTTGACTTTTCGAGTTCTCTCAACATGTCCGCTACATTTTCAGTAAATCATCCACAGCTTTACTGACATGGGTAGGGGAGTCATTTCATGATCATCATCATCGTCATCACCATTATCATTATCATCAGGGGTACATATAATTCAATAACAATTATCAAGAATTACTCGACACTGGCTAAAATGGCACTATTTTGAAGCTAAGCTAAAAAAAAATTCTAGCTGATTACTAAACAAAAAAAAAATCTACGATGTCATTTATATACTCCCTCTCAGTCAATAAAGACTACCTTCAAATATAAAAGTCACCCTCAACATAAACTAACATTACCATCAGCAAGTTGTGCGTGATTACATACTTAACTTAAATGACAGTATTAAAATATTAGTACGTGCTTTGGCCCAAACGTTCTATGTTGATTGGGCGCGAGCACGCGCGTCGACGCGATTAAAATCGATCACGGTGTAAATGGCGGCCGAGCGCCAGTTTTGTAACAATAAATTATACCAAATAACGAACCTATTGAATAATAATATCGCCAGACGAACACACCAACTATACGGTCTCACACTAAGCGACGCTTGTATTATGGGTACCGTACAATGGACTGGAGTCGAACTCAGTATATGATACTTATATAGTTACTAGCTGCACCCCGCGGTGTTACCCGCAGTTAAAAAGTATGTCCTTTTCCTCTATGTCCTTTTCTGTAAATAATGTCGATCCTTTGCTCTATGAAAAATTAAAACAAATCTATCCCACGGGAACCATACATTTTACCGGGATAAAAAGTAGCATATGTGCTATTCCAGACTATAATCTATCTCTGTGTCAAATTTCATGTGGATCCGTTCAGCCGTTCTGGCGTGATTGAGTAACAAACATCCATCCATCTATCCATCCAAACTTTCACATTTATAATATGAGTGGGATAAAACATTAATGACTCGAGTACAGGCGCAGATAGCAGCATTCCCACCATCATCAGCATCATCTTAGAGTTAGTATTCTATTTCTGAATAGCTGCTAAAGTCTGCCTATCCGTTCCTACATTGTTCTCACATACCTATAACAATGTACTGCTCAAAAATGTAAAAGATCCTTTAAAAAAAGAGCAACCATGGAGTTTCTTGCCCGTTCCTCTCTATAGGAACGGCATTCCGAACGGGTGGTGAAGTTGTAGCTTAGCATTTTGTAACTTTTTTGACGATTCATAAGTGATGGTTTGCATGAATAAAAAATATTCTTATTCTTATATTGCTATGATAATTATATAACATTACTAAACCGTATTGCTACTCGCAGCACAAGAAATTAAGCCTTCAAGTCACGCAATTAAGTTCGATAACGGTATGACAGGCATTCCGGTGGCAAATCCTATTATCAGGGAGATAATTATTGTAATTGCTCTGTAATTTGTTCGGAAACGTTTGATTAAAATCGATCCGCCAGAATTGATAGTACTATGGGACAAGATAATTTTATTATTGTCTTCACTTTATATCTACCCCGAAATTCAAAGAAAAATTAATGAAGAAATCTATACTTATATTATAAATGTAAATGTTTGGATGGATGGATAAATGAATGGATGGATGTTTGTTACTCAATCACGCCAGAACGGCTGAACGGATCTGGATGAAATTTGGCACAGAGATAGATTATAGTTTGGAATAGCACATAGGCTACTTTTTATCCCGGTGAAATGTATGGTTCCCCTGGGATAGATTTGTTGAAATTTTTCATAGAGTACCAATAAATTCATTTTCTCATACATTTGATTCTGAGGCGGTACGAAGCTCGCCGGGACAGCTAGTGTATTATAACTCTTACACGAGCTATTTTTAAATGCACCGTCGTTAATTGTTGGAGTTGCACGTAGAGTCGCGGCCGCTCCGGCCACGCGCACGGTGCTTGTAGTTTGTGGGTAGTTCCAATTGAGCTCTGCGGTTGTAATGTCCGTCTTTATAACCGCTGCTGCGGCTAATCAGACGTCTGGCTGCATCACGAGCTGCACTGCGATTCCCAAGCGTCACTTATATTTGGGTCTGTAAGTACCATAATCTAATATTACTTGCTCTACCCCATGATATAAAAATAGGTACACATTTTCGGCTACCCCAGCCATCTGTACAATCGGAGAGAATGCATTTAAAAACGCTGCCCAGCCCGCATTCAATCCTTACGGAATATGTGGACAGAGGCCCGAATAAATCCTACGGACGTTTTAAAAGTTTTCACTGTGGAGGAATAAGGCAGAAGTCTCGCTCTACATATCTAACTAAGTATTAAATACATTATTATATAAATATGACATCCTGAATGTATGTCGTAGATATATGATGGTGAAGTATACCCGTATAGTAACACACATGGTATCACGACTTTAATCCCCGTAGGATTAGACAGAGATACTAAAAACTGTTGAACCAATATGTAATCTTAGATGAAGAAATAATACAGACGGAATCTCGCGAACATATTGAAGGACCATAAAAAATGTTTGCTACACTGCGTCGTCTTTGTGTGTGTGTAATATACACTTTAAAAAAAACAGAACTAAATACGTATAATAGTATTTATAGTCGCAGGCGCGTACTTCTTATAAGATGGTTCTTGGAGTTGCTGATCGCCACAGACTCTATTCAAAAATACGTTAGACATTGCTGTACTGCCAGTTGAGAGTGAACGGGTACCTTCTAGGCAAGTATGCTACATCGTAGATCTCATCGTCACTTACCATCAGGTGAGATCGAGATCAAATACTTGCCTATAATGTAATAATAGTTGTTGGACTGTGGCATTTAAATCTCTGCTATTCACCTGCACAGTGATCTTATCCGAACAGTCGTCACGAACAGTTCCACGCCATTTTACCGTCAAATCGCCGCCCCCCGGCACGTAATGAATACAAATGTATTGAGGAGGAGATCATTAATTTTTAATATTCCATGGCGCGCCGCCGCCGAGAGCTTGATTATCGATTTCATTTTTTCTATTCGAATTTCAATGTGTTGACAAAAATATTTTTGTTTCGATAGGTATTTGGTAGAGTGGCTGGCAGGCAAACATTTGTGCTCATCACACAAAGCTTGCTCCACCTAGGATGCGATCCCGGGACCCTCGGTACGGAAAGCAGGTCCACTGCCAATTGGGTCAATTGGATAGTCATATAAGATGTATTTGTATTAAAATCAAATAAAATAAACTTAACAATATACGGATATTAGCTCAGTTGGTAGTAACTCTGGCTTTTACGCTGAGGGTCCCGGGTTCGCAGCCCGGAAGCCAAATGTTTGTACTCGATTCATGGATGTTTAATATCTATATAAGTATTATATACTGGGTTCGCCCTCAGTCCATTGTACGGTCGGATAATACAAGCGTTGTTTAGTGTGGGACCGTATGGTTGGTGTGTTCGTCTGGCGATATTTATTTATTTATATTCAATCTAATCTATCAGCTGATAGACGTCCACTGCTGGACATAGGCCTCCCCCAACGACTTCCACACATCACGGTCCTCCACCACTCGCATTCACCGGCTTCCTGCGACGCGTGTGATATCATTGGTCCACCTTGTGGCCGTCCTACACTTCGTATTACGATTCGTGGTCGGTATTCCAGAACCTTTATTTATATTATTAAATCTCTATTCCAGCTTATAGCTGTACAATAAATTGCTATTCAACTGTTGTTAACGCGCCGTAAAATTATTTTTACGAGAGACATCGCGACGTCGTAACGATTCGTAGCCTGCCTCGTGTATATTATTGAATTTAACTGGTGGTATCGTTAACTTTATACGGTTGAGTTAGTGTTTATTTAACCGCGACATTGGAAAACATTTCGCTATATCCAGCTTGATTCAGAAAGAGTATACTACCTTTTTAACCCGACCTTCTTTAGCGAATTTGTAATCATCACGTAAAGTCACTGTGTCTATATGTCAACCATAAAAAAATAATATCAAAATTCTGGCTTCAACCAATGTGGTGATGGAGGGTTAAGGTAGCACATAATCCCTATAATAAAATCATAAAAATCAATAATGTCCAAAGTTACGGATTACAAATGTTTAAATTTTTGAGCGCGCAATGTATCGTAGGCAAGGCAATCATAACATAGCGCTCCGCGCGATACCCTACGCGTGCGTGTGACGAGCGCGTACGAGCGTATCAAGTTTTGATTTACATTGCAGTTTTTGAGGCCCATAGTAAGCGCCAAGTCTCAGTACCAAATATCATCACTGGCTATCACACTAATATTATAAATGTGAAAGTTTGGATTGATGGATGTTTGTTACTCAATCACGCCAGAACGGCTTAACGGATCTGGATGAAATTTGGCACAGAGATAGATTATAGTCTGGCACATAGGCACATAGGCTACTTTTTATCCCGGTAAAAAGGACTTTTTAATCGCGGGTAACACCGCGGGGCGCAGCTAGTAAGCTATATGTTACACATTTATGAAATACACATAATTATTAAACACTTCTTGCTGCTAACTCATAACAAACTTAACCCGCCGCCAGCGAGTTAACGACACGTGAGTTATACCCCGGCGTGCGTTCTGAACGCGTTTAATTATTCAACGGGTTTCACTAAACATGCCCAAACCCTGCTTTCGTATTTCCATACCTAAACTTCCGACGCTTTAATTATATACCGTTAACGGTCATTTTTAAACGCTCAGGGTACGGTTCAAAAGGCATTATTAAATCAGCCCTTATTGTCGGGTCTTGGGATAGGAATTTTGGACGTGATGGTCTGCTGTGCATCAGCTCGACCCTGTGGTTATGATAAAAATAATACCAGCCCTTTTTAATGCCCCCTGCTGGGCAATGGCCCAGTGCGGGTTGGAGGACTTCACACATCTTTCGAGGGGTTCTCTCAGACATGCAGGTTTCCTGGCGATGTTTTCCTTCACCGTTTAGCAAGTGATAATCGTGGTTGGAAATGAGATTCGCACATGAAATCTAGAAATCTCAGAGGTGCGAGCCGGGGTTTGTACCTGCGATCTTCGTTACCGAGTCAGACGTTCTACCAACTTGGCTATCTGCATCTTGTCTTGTTTATACCTAAACTACGGTCGAAGTTTAGGTATAAACTGTGGGATAGACAAGGTGAGTCATGCATGCATAGATCACCTAACTAGATCTCTCGTTAACCCATCAAACTCATAGTGAAGTACTAAAAAAGCTATAAAACTAGATGTTGTGAAGATGCCATTAAAGTCTTAGCAACAGTGCTTAGCTTAGCTACACAGATGGTGATAATAAAAACCAAACTCAAGTTGAGCGATAAAGTTAACGATTAACGCGCTAACTATTACAAATTGTGTCTGTTCTATCAGCAACTGCTGATCAACAAGTCATTGTTGCCATGGCAACACCATCGGCTAGGGCATATAGGCGTTTGTAGCGACCTCTTCAACCTCGCTGCAAGTTACACAGATGGCGCTGCAGACGACATTTCAGAACAAATGACGGTTCTCCATACAACGCTGAAACGCGCTATGAGAGTTTTCGGGGAACGTAACATATATACATAATCCCGACAAAAACCGGCTGGAAGATCTTTCCGTATCCGCTAAACGTTAAAATAAGCATAAACGATCTAGAAATTATGTGTTATCAGAAGTAGGTACGTTTATTCGAAGGCCAATGTTAGGTACTAGGTACTAGGGAATAAACTAAGCAACAGGGGGTGAACCCCGTATAACTTACTTATATAGATATTATACTTCCATGACTTGGGTACAAGCATTCGTGCTCATCACACAAAGTTTGTCCCTATCAGGATTCGAACCCGAGACCCTCGGCACAGAAAGCAGGGTCACTACCAACTGCGCCATAATTTTTAATTGGAATTGGAATATAGAATAATGCATTTCTACAAGTTGGGTGTATATTAAAAAAATGTTAAGCCTAAACGAAAATTTTCCAGACTTCTAATATGCCTTCAATATGTACCTACATGAAATTCTCGAAAGATCTTTAAAAGTATAAAATTAAAAACAAAATAGAGATGGAAAAAATAAACTTTATACAGAAATCAAATAAAAAAAACATACAATTATCGGTACAACAAACAATTATCGGTATACTACGACCGTAGCAATATTGCTACGGGGCTACGTCGCCTGTTTGTTAGCGTAGCCGTTACAATAATAAAGTTGGAAGCTGTTCTCAGCATTTTTAAAATGAAGTTCATTTTATCACAAAGGTTCAATATTAAGGGTTCATATATTTATTTTGTCCTATCGTCATATATTTCTTTTATCCTGTCGTCATTTATTTTACGTCGTCCTCCTTCAGAGAAACTACTACTTTATTGTAAACGAAAATTGTTTTGATTAATTGTTTTTTTCTTTCTAATGTATTCCTCTGATATGGATAAAGGTCTTCCCAAACTCTTTCCACTCAAACAAAATCTTTGGCTCTCTCGTTTCAACGTCTATTAAGGTCAAGGTCGTCGTGCCACACAAAAACATACCTTATGTTAATTCAAATGTTGAATATTTTCAGAGAAATCGTACATAATTTAAACGTTCTCTACAGTCATTAACTCCTTATGAGTTTTTAAAACTCTGCAGTACTGTATAAAACTCTACAATTTTGTACTTGACCTCCTCTCGTTGTGAACAGAGCGCAAGTAGGTACTGCGCAAAGAAGCTGCGAGTAAATGCTAATACTCTACGGTGTGTGTAGACTCTACTGTGTCAAAAGAATTTTAAATTAAAGCGTTGAATGTTGATGTTCATTTTTCCATAATTAACACGCTTGAAGGGGTGACATGGGCACCTCTGAGCTGATCAACATATGGAATATATATTTTCCAATATATCTTTACATTAAATAACACTGTTACTATGTTTTATGTATATCTGTGCATTCAAGCACTAAAATAATATAATAATATAAGTAGCAATGGTTGAGTGAATTAATCTCTTAAAAATAAAATCTCTTAATATTAGTGCGTACAGTTTCAGTACGTGATAGAATCAGAAATAAGAAGATCCGTTTACGAATTACAATAACCGACATAGCTCAAAGAATTTCAAAGTTGAAGCGGCAGTAGGCGGGCGCATAGCTCGCAGAACCGATGGACGTTGGGGCAGAATGGTTCTAGAATGGCGACCACGAGCGAAACACGTATAGTGTATGACACCCCCTACAAGGTGGACCGATGATATGAAACGCGTCGCAGGAAGCCGATGGATGCGAGTGGCGGAGGACCGTGATGTGTGGAAGTCATTGGGGGAGGCCTGTGTGCAGCAGTGGACGTCTATCGGCTGGTGGAACTACTTTCTTCTAAACTAAAATATCAAGGTTTGTATTATAGGAACCGTATAGGACGCGAGATGATCTTACTTATATAGATATTAATCGCCCGTGACTCGGTAACAAACATTCGTGGTCCTCACTCAAAGTTTGCTCTGACCAGCTTTAGAACCCGATACCGTCGGCACAGAAAGCAGGTCACTACCAACAATGGGACAATCTTTGAAATAAAATATATACATAACAATATGTGAAGCCGTCTTGACAAAAGCTATTTTTTCCCCGACTCTCTCATACTCGTACAACCTAATTCGTAAACAAATACAAACAGAACCCATATTTACATAATCTTTCAGGATATACACTGTAATCATATCAGCTGATTCTTTCCGATGAGTTTATTTATCTGACATTAATTGCGGTTTGTTTAGATAATAACTATGAGACAACTATCTTGACAACCTACCGTGAACTAAGTTGGCTATATTAATTGCGTGTAAGTAGACTTCGTCCTAAAAAGTGATACCGTGGACTCAACTCATGATTCTCACAGACAGTTGATCTTTTCATGAATATTTTTTTCAGTACTTTTAAATTGATTTCAACAATCAATTATTTAGACCTGAAACTGCAATGTATATTAAAACGCGAGGCGCTCGAGCGCGCTCGTCACTCGAACGAGTCGCTTATCGCGCGGAACGTTGTGTTGTGATCGCGTTGTTTACGATATTCATAGAAAAAAGATCATTACCTATGTGCGTAAAATTACAGCAGTTCGTCACGTCGGGATGTTGCACTTGG
The DNA here is from genome assembly GCA_905404115.1 of Pheosia gnoma. Lineage (NCBI taxonomy): Eukaryota > Metazoa > Arthropoda > Insecta > Lepidoptera > Notodontidae > Pheosia > Pheosia gnoma. Next base: position 2,129,435 of record FR989919.1, on the reverse strand, counting down.
ATTTTGAACATTAAAGAAAGTCTTTCCGAGCTAGTGAGATGTTTTTTTTAACATCAACATGATAGCAAGCTGGGGTCATAAGGCTAACATAATCGACTTCTCTTGTCGTGAGACTTGAGGCCCCGGGTCAGCTGATTACCGTGAAATATTCTTGAGTTCAGGAATTACTTATCTAGATATCAAATTCATTGTTTTCTTTATATATCATAATGATTGGCATAGAGCAGGGATCTGAAACTATTTACAGTTTAGTTTTAGTAACTATACTTTGTGAAAGCCGTAGCAACCAACCACAAAGCTAGCTTAATTTCAAACTTCACGCAAGATTAACCGTAGCTTTAATTTGAGTAGATCATAACAACACAGTGAACAGGGAACTCGATTTAAAAGTAATCATAAGAAACGTCAACGCCAGACATCGTTATAAGAATCGATTTGGCTACAAGTTAGTCGAGTTGCCGGTACCTCGCTTGCTATAATATATGTACTGCGCCGCTATGAGATGCTGGTACCCGTTGAAGATTTTTTTAAATAAATTCCCTGGCCATGAATTGAACCTGTTGATATTGAAAAAAAAACAGCATACTGTGTTATTGCACCATCCGATAATGTAATAAGGATCAAGTTCTGGGAAGTAAGGACATACCGTAAAGAAAAAAAAATTGAGAGGTGACAAGGGACACCCGGATGGAACGAAGTTCCTTTCGATTAATTAGTGAAGGAATTGTAATAAAATTTTTATTTTTGTTAAGTTATGTATTATTTATTATGTACAAAAAACCTGTATACACTCAACAAAAATAATCGTCGCGACACCACACTGTTCAATGCTAAATAGAAAGACGAAACGAAAATATCTGGCTTGCTTTCTATAAGAGAGAGAGAGACAGACAGAGAAACATGCGCACGCCGCACGGCTTACAAAAATTGTCGTTACAACTTTTCGTCTTAATTTTTTCTGTCTAGCCCCCTTTCGCAACGCGCGATAAGGAACTCCGTTCCAAATATATTTATACATAATTTATTTTTTTAAATTATTTATAAAATTAAATATTTACAATAACAGACTGATAACGTAAGAACCGTCTGTCAAATAAGCGTTGGATAGCGTGGATATTAACATACTCGTATTGTGAAACAAGTATATAATGTATTTCGCTAACAATTAATAACTGCTATTTATAACCGTTAAATGAAAAAAATATGTATGAAATTAACTGAATGGGATTGTATGAAAGCGGTTGAATTATTACGCGACGTTGCGAACTTTCCTGAAAAGCCATTAGTGCTTGTAAACAAAACCTGAAAAGCTTTTTAGTGGAAATAGGACCTTTATCTTAATGCTATACAATAAATATTCAACGTTTTCTATAGCAAATACCTGCTTTTGTTATCTATACGGAGTGATTCAGAAAGGGAAGTCAAAAGTTCAAAATGTCGATTTATAAAAAACAATGTTTCCAACAAAATATCGCCAGACGAACACACCAACTATACGGGCCCACACTAAACAACGCTTGTACTATGGGTCGGGGCATAGCGGCCATACCACCCGCCTGGCTGGAAGATCTTCTCCTTTTCACTAAAGTACTGTTGGTGACTTTTTGCCTAACGAGTATATGCACAGGGCCGTAACCAGCTTTGGCGCTTGAGTTAATATTGCCATCCGAAAATGACCTTAAAATAATCATGGACTGTCGTCTCTTGTTCCTAAAAAGTATATAAGAATGTATAATATTTTTAAAACACTAGGCTATGAAAGCGACTCCATTATTATGCAGAATTAGGGTTGCCAACTTGACTATATATAACAAATAAACCCCAAATATAACAAATAAAAAAATTGGAAAAAGAATCAGAGTCAAAATATTTCTTATTCATGTAAACCATTAAGTACAGTACTTATGAATCGTCAAAATAGTTACAAAATGCTAACCTACAACTTTACCACCCGTTCGGAATGCCGTTCCTATGGAGAGAACGGACAAGAAACTCCATGGTTGCTCTTTTTAAAAAGATCCCTTACATTTTTGAGCAGTACATTGTTATGGGTATGTGAGAACAATGTAGGAACGGCTAGGCAGACTTTAGCTGCTGGTCAAAAAGTACTAACTCTAAGTATATAATTACAAGTTAATGGCTACATGGTTGCCACATTTACAAATTACTTTTGTATTTTGAATTGGCTGTCTGTTGATATCGAGAATTCAAATATAACCTTACTATATCTTGTACAAAAATTGAATAACATTATTTTGTGTAGAAATTTGTACAAACAATTCGTACGTAGGATAGAATCAGTACATAATTTGTACAAAAAATAAGTATGTGACATTATTTTGTGTAAACATTTTAACAATTTCTATTCATAGAATGAGATCAAGCGTAGGACTGAAGGCTTTAAGTACTCTCCAAGCCACGAGCGAGTTATAATCATGGTTGAAAATGAGATTCGCACATGAAATCCAGAAATCCTAGAGGTGCGAGCCGGCGATTGAATCTGCAACCCTCGTTACCGAGGCGAGCGTTCTTCCAACTTGGCCATCACGGATTATGATGCTGATTTGGTGTATACAAAGTTGACAGCCCTACACAGGACCTAAAACGGTAAATAAATTTACGAAAAAAAAAACTCCACTAAGTATTTTATAAATTGCGAAATTATACGACACATTTCGCCGCGACGGTTTTGTAAAGATAGTTGAAAAGTTCACAGTTGGATTTTTTTGCGAATATATAAATATTTTATTTGCGAAACTCAAATGGGCAAATGGGTGGATGGCAAATTTCGGTACGTGTTGGTAGGTAGCTGTGGCTGTGTGGGCGGATATTGCAATGTTGAGCTATTTGACATTTAAAATGGTCGTCTGACATTTATTCCGGATTGTATTGGTGCAATAAACACGAGTATAGACCGGCCCCCTGATTACGTATCTTGCCTAGCCTAACTATAGCAAAGCGACAGCAATAATCACGCAACAATTGCTTTCAAATCGCAGATTTGTATGGCGTCGCAGCGCTACGTAATACGAATTAGCAATTTATAAGCAAATATTGCGCGATTACTGCTATCGCTAGGCTATTGCAAGTTACGTAATCAGGGGGACGCCATTTTCATTTCATCATGTCACATCCATTATTTTATTTATAACTAGCTGCGCCCGGCGGTGTTACCCGCGATAAAAGGTATGAAAAATTAAAACATCTATCCCACGGGAACCATATATTTTACCGGGATAAAAAGCTAATAGCCTATGTGCTATTCCAGACTATAATCTATCTCTGTGCCAAATTTCATCCAGATCCGTTCAGCCGTTCGGGCGTGAAAGAGTAACAAACATCCATCCATCCATCCAAACTTTCACATTTATACTATTATAATAATTACTTGACATTGGCAAAATACCCGCTAAGTTGTGGGTGAGGCCATATTCATATCCATTTTATTTCATCGCAACTCATTTCGTAAAGAAAGACGAGAAGAGTATAGACCGCCAATACTGCTCTATGAACACGCTTAGCACTAGTTCCTAATGCCAAATTGAAATAATTCATCAATATTTATGTATTTTCTAAAGGGGTAGGCAGGAATCCACTGTAGTACACCTTCAATTCGCTCATGGTATTTTAGCGGAAAAGGGAAGATCTTCCAGCCAGACGGGTGGTATGCCTGGCGAGGCGGCCGCTATGCCCTACGGTTATTGTCGGGATCTTGTATATATGTTACGTGCTCCGAAAACTCCCATAGCGCGATTAACGATTGTATTGAGAATCGTCTTTTGTTCTGAATGCGTCTGCAGCGCCATCTGTGTAGCTTGTGGAGAGGTTGAAGAGGTCGCTACACGCCCCGTGATCATAATTAAAAATAATACGAATTCTTGCCAGCGCAAATATTCGCCATAACACTCGCAACCCCGATTGTATCGTCGGCACAAGATAAATTATCTAAAACTACCGTCGACATGAATTACCGAATTACGGATGATCATAAATCATATACACGCAAGTATTCGCGGCGCGTTTAGCCATTAAGTTTTGATGATTTATGTTTAGGGACCTCGTTAATTATTGTTTGGGGTATATACCATTGTAATAGTGTGATGCCCTTTGGCTCCCTATAATTACACATGAAACTGTTGGAAACTTATTTATGACTTATTTATGAATATTTATATATAGTATATCGTTTGTAAGATCTACGATCATTATAGCTCTATTGTTTACGTCAGAAGCTTAAAACCTCTATACTTATTGATTTCGTATATTTACGCGAATACTACACATTCAAATAAAACTTATTTTATGGATTTTATCGCGTTTATTTTAAGTTTTTACGTTAACCTCTACATATTTAAAAGATTGTTTTTTTTTTTATGTCGATGGTTGGGAAATGAGAACCTTTAAATAAAACATAACATAAACTCAACAAAAAGACAAAAAGTATGCTTTTAACCTGCTGCTAAAGTTTGCTTTTGACCCGCTGCTAAAGTCTGATTAGCCGTTTCTACATTGTTCTCACATACCTATAACAATGTATTGCTCAAAAATGTAAAAGATCTATTTTAAAAAAAGAGCAACCATGGAGTTTCTTGCCCGTTCTTCTCCATAGAAACGGCATTCCGAACGGGTGGTAAAGCAGTAGCATAATATTTTTGTAACTTGACGATTCATAAGTACTGTACAATAATGGTCTACGTGAATAAAAAATATTCTGATTCTGATTCTTTACTTTTTTATACAGGTGATGCGATGCTGCACGGGTCATTTTGTGGTGGATGGTATACTTTAAACCGCATGTTTATTTTTTACAACACACACATGTAAAAGTGAGAAGCACTTCATTAAAAAACTCAGCTTCAAGTGCTCTACAGCAGCTTCCAGTGAAGACTTCACGGCTCATGCGACGTCATGTCTGTGTCGTTAGTAGTGTTGTGTCACCCCTGACGAAGTGGACAGCCAAGGATTGTGAAGTAAGACTTTTGTTGCCGTTGGGGACCATGCTCTTTGTTTTTTATTGTAGTGCCACTATTTTATATAGGTACGAAGATATCCTTGCCATATTGCCATGAACCCTGTGTGAGTATGTTCATTCTATTATAAACACACTGGATATTTAACGAAACGAAAAAAAATGATACTAGATGTTATTGTTATCATAATCTGTAACTATGGCAAGTTTAAAATATTCAACTTAGGTATACATCGTTATAACTTAAACAAATGGGGGAAGAGGAACCCACCACTGACCCTCGGATTGTCAATTATTCCAATTATAAACCAAACTAGTTTGATCGGTAATCAAAGAAGCCAGCAACACCGAACCCTTTTAAGATGTTAGTCGAGAAACTATCTATCAGGAATGCCGGGACCCCAAATAAAATGCAATTCTCCGCGAAACAAAGCGAATCTAAAATGGTATTCGACACGTGTTTCATCTCTAAACGAGGCATCCTCAAGACGGCTGGGCTACGAATGAGCTCAACCAATTGTTTATTTGTTTTATAATTGGAAACGTTGACAAGCCGAGGGTCAGTGGTGGGTTCCTCTTCCCCCATTTGTTTAACAATGGATTTCCGCCATGTATCGCCTAGCTCTATCAATCATTATAACTTATTATAAATATAGCTCTACTCACCAGATATCCACGTCCCATTCCATCTGACCGGCTTCAACTGGTCGTCCAACAAATCCTGGATCCTAAGTCTCCTCCCTTTCACGCGAGGCCCTTCGTCCGGCGGAGTGAGAAGGACGACAGACGTGACGATCAGCGCCAGGACCGCCACGATCACCAGCAGAGCGATCAGGATGCCACGCCAGTTCCGCTGATTCGGACTGCCTACAACCAGCTTCTGAGAACAAGGGGGGTATGCTTAGATGGTTCAAACTTGTTTATCTTTATAATATACTAGCTGCACCCCGCGGTGTTACCCGCGATTAAAAAGTATGTCCTTTTTACCGGGATAAAAAGTAGCCTATGTGCTATTCCAGACTATAATGCATCTCTGTGCCAAATTTCATCCAGATCCGTTCAGCCGTTCTGGCGTGAATGAGTAATAAACATCCATCCATCCAAACTTTCACATTTATCATATTAGTGTGATTATTAACTCAATCATTTTAATTAAACCTAGAACTAATTATGGAAAGATAATTATAATGTTTGATGGAGCGCAACTCTATAACAAATTGCCAGATAAGTGTTGCGACGGTTGCAGACTCCTGCCATAATCAGCTTTTATCTAATTACTATCGGTAGGTGGCGACTCGCCGATCTTTAAGTGGGTTCCCTAAAAACGCCCTTATTATTATATTTATTTCCCTTTTACTTTTTATATTATATAAAAAAGCCATTGTTTAGCCGATTCGCAGGAAAAATAATTCTTTTTGTTTTAGTAATAAGTATAGAAACTCCATTGTGAGTTGACTGTACTGTTCTTTACGATAAAAAAATATCTTCAAACCGAATCAAATAATATATTAATAACCTATAGAACCTGTCTAGCACTGTAGTGACTCTACAGTCTGTGCTGAGGGTCCCGGTTCCAATTCCTGGTAGGGGAAAACTGTGTGTGGTACGCACGAATTTTTAGACCCGAGTTATGGATGTTTATTTCCTATCTATACAAGTATTATATACTGGGTTCGCCTCCAGTCCATTTCACGGTAACCACACTACAAGTGTTGTTGAGTTTAATCCCGCACAGAGGTGTGTGTGACAGGCAATATTATAATTCCAGCCCTTTTTTTAAATGTCCCACTGCTGGGCACCGGCCTCCCCTCAATGCGAAGGGGATTAGGCCATAGTCCACCGCGCTGGCCCAGTGCGGGTTGGCGGACTTCACACATCTTTCGAGGGGTTCTCTCAGACATGCAGGTTTCCTCTCGATGTTTTCCTTCACCGTTTAGCGTGATAATCATGGTTGAAAATGAGATCCTCTGGGATTTCATGAGCGAAATGAGATTCGCACATGAAATCCCAGAGGTGCGAGCTGGGGTTTGAACCTGCAATCCTCGTTACCGACGCAAGCGTTCTACCAACTTGGCTACCACTGCTTCCAATATTAATAATTAATAACATTATTACTTCCTATAAAATATTTACTAAGTACATAGAAATCTAACCTTTAATATTTCAGCATTAGAACGCGTAATCCGCTGACTAAGCTGATAACGCAAAAACATTACGGACTCCGGACTTAATCTTGAGTGGTGGCTTTATATACTTAGATTACATCAAGACGCACCAAACTGAATTCAGTATTGTAAGAAGAGAAAGAATTTGAAGAAGGGGAGCTTTTTGTTCTTCTTCTTCTTTCTAATTAATAGCAATAACGCATTCAATAAATACACATTATAAATAAAATAATCAATTCAGTATTGAAAGAAGAGAATTATTCTTCTTTTTTTTTTGAAATGAGATGCGATGAAATAAAATGGATATGAATATGGCCTCACTTGACATTGGCAAAATACCCGCTAAGTTGTGGGTGAGGCCATATTCATATCCATTTTATTTCATCGCATCTCATTTCGTAAAGAAAGAAGAGATCATTGTTGTACTTGTAAAAACATTTACAAGTCGATAAGAGTGCACAAGTTCGTACAAGATGAAATTATTATTTTGTATCATTAGGATAACTACTAGAGATAGGATTTTGAAAGTAATAAAAGAAGAAAGTAAAGGCTATGGGGTCTTAGGTATCAGTTAATTTTGGAACAGGGGTCTCTCGCTCAAAATAGTTTGGGAATCCCTAAACTCGACCAATAACTCTTCGCTTCTTGTAAACTCCGTTATAAGCCTAACATAAGTGTGTTATTAATAGGATATTTACAACCCTTACATGTACGTGAATAGAAAAGAAAATCAGCGTTGTCACGTTTTTGTAATAACTGAGGACCGTGACGTCAGAGCGAATGATCAATTGATATCGAATGGGTCCTTCGAGGTTCGCAGCGGACGTACGTGCTCTCACGTAAGCATTTGTAGAGTTAAATATCGCCAGACGAACACACCAACTATACGGTCCCACACTAAGCATCGCTTGTATTATGGGTACCGTACAATGGACTGGGGGCGAACCCAGTATATATTACTTATACAGATATTAAACATCAATGACTTGGGTACAAACTTTTGTGTTTATCACACAAAGTTTGTCCCTACCAGGATTCGAACCCGGGACCCGGGACCCGGGACTGGGTCGAAAATGAGATTCGAAATAAGCTTAAAAACATTTTGTTGTTATGTTTATTTTGTTTGTAGTTATATTAAAATTAATTATTATAATGTTAAGCAAACGAAAGCTTGTCTTTAGCAATCCTGATGAATGTACTAGGCGCACAGAAATCAGTGCAGATTTCATTTATCTATTCACCATTTGCTAGTGATGGAGTGTGACAAATCTCCGGGCTACGCCTATCGCGGGCGACATGGCGTCGTTAAGGAAATATTTCACTCGTAACTGCCACGCGATGTTGACACAAACATTCGCGGCGAGATGAAAACATCCTGTGTGCCCTGATGCCTTGGTACACTAACAAATGTTTAGTACTGGGCTGGATGAGAATTTATTTGGCATTTTGAAAGGATTATAATAATACAGAATAATTCAGACAGGGAGGGTTACTACTGCGAAATGTCAAGTAAAAATAATGCTCTCAACACAATTGCAATATTGACTTTCTTTAGTTAAAATTAAAAAAAACAACAAATTAAGCTACTTAATATTTATAAAAAGTGTAAAAAATTTGGCCCATGCGGTAGCGTGCCCAAGATGCTGGCCGCATTTCCTCGCTGAATAGCCAAAGCTACTCGCTGAGCGAGGAAATGCCCAGCCCTTGGGTCAACGATTGCGTCGACCGATCTTCCTGAAAGATTTTCTATAAACCAGAGCTATAGCATCGTATACGTAGACACTATTTAAATATACGTTTATAGCATCAGTTTCAGCGATGCAAATTCATTACAGAATACAAAGGGGCGGTCTAGAATTATCGTCAAATATAAATAACTGCGCCTAACTTAGTTAGGAGTTGACTTTCTGCTATATAAGTTCATGTTGTCCAACTCCACCACACACTAGCTCTATTTGTAAACACGTGAGGTAAGCGAATAATCGAAAACCGTTGCTTAGTAAACGTGCGGCTTCGACAATGATGGACGTTTGGAGAACAGGACTCCTGGTGCTCGTCTGCGCGTGCGCAATCACGGGAAAACTCGAGAGCGACAATGGAACAGGAGAGTCAGGTACCATGATTGTTTATTTTAATTGTGTCCTGTCCAAAAATCCAGTAGAAAAAAAGCAGTTTTACCCAATTTTTTTAATTTTTATATCTAATAAAAAAAAAATATCCAGTGTGTTGCCTAGCTTAAATGATATATCAACAGTCAAAGTCGTCAGACAATACTGTGCAATCTAAATAATCTAATTTAGCAGAGTTTGATGGGAGTTAAAGGTAATGGCGTTAATATATTATTAATAAGTTGATTATTGGTTAAATCAGGGGTTCCCAAACTTTCCCAAACTTATGAGAACAGCAGGGGCATTGTCGTCCCTGCTGCCTAACCTAGGTGGACCTAGCGCGTCATGTAGACGCTTATTTACAGGGATTGTGCGGTCCATTGCCCTCTACGGAGCCCCCGTGTGGGCGGAAGACTTATCGGCCAAGAACATCGCGCTTCTGCGCAGGCCTCAGAGGGCAATGGCCATAAGGGCTGCCAGAGGTTACCGCACAATCTCTTTTGACGCCGCCATACTGTTGGCGGGAACGCCACCGTGGCCAATGGAGGCAGAAGCCTTGACGCTGCTCTATCGGTGGCGCCGGGAGGTGCTAACCCAGAGTGAGCTACCAATAGAGACGAATACAACCCGGACAAGGACAGAACTGCAGACGGCAATGATAGAGGCGTGGAATGCAGCCCTCGCCCACCCTAGTGCCGGGCACCGCACCATCGGTGCCATAAAACCCATTTTGAAGGAGTGGCTCGGGAGGCGTCACGGCGTTCCCTCGTTTCGCCTGACACAGGTGCTCTCGGGGCACGGCTGCTTCGGGCAGTACCTGTGCCGGATTGGACGGGAGCCAGACCCAGCATGCCACCATTGCGGAGCCCCGCAAGATTCTGCGCAGCATACGCTGCAAGAATGCCCGGCGTGGGCACAGCAGAGAAACCAACTCTCGGCAATACTCGGAGGACAGCAGCTCACACTCCCCAATGTGACCAAAGCCATGGTCCAGGGAGGGAGAGCCTGGGAGGCAGTAGCCTCATTTGCGGAGGCCGTTATGACGGCCAAGGAGACAGCTGAGAGGGAGAGGGAGTCCATCAGCACACTCCCCTCTCGCCAAAGACGTGCAGGGCGGCGCCGTAGGGCGTACGCAGCAAACGACCTGCGACCACCATAAGGTCGGGCCTGCGGGTGGCGGGGAGGGCAACCCGTCAACCGATCAGTAACAGGCCAAGAAGGAGAAAGCGGACGCGTTCTGTGTTCAACACGTCCGCCTAGTGAAGGAAAGAGGGGCAACAGCCCCTCACAACAGGAGGGGTCCGCAATGCGGGCCGAGGCCTGCCGGAGCAGCGCTGCGAATGCGCAAGCGATCCCGCAGCTCCGGCGCAGGCAGAAGAAGGGACACCAGGGGTTTTTAGTCCGGGCAGATCGGACATACCCCCCCCGCCGTGCCCTCGGCGGGGGGGCATGCGTTAGGCATTTTCCCCTGAAAAAAAAAAAAAAAAAAAAAGGGGTTCCCAAACTTATTTTGTCTACTGCCTACTTTGAGAATGAATTATTTTTAGCGCCCCCATTTAAACCACTATAACTTCAAATTAAATTAATTATTGTAAGCCTCTACACAACGCCCCCTTTTTTTCTGGATCTCTTACGCCCCCCCCCCCTTTAGACCTGCAGCGCCCACAAGGGGGCGTTATCACCCACTTTGGGAAAGGCTGGGTTAAATAATGACCAACCGAGGTTATGTTCACATAGCTTCCGCCCGCGGCTCCACCCGATTTATTTCGATAAAACATAGCCTATCACACTCAGGGATAATATAGATTTCTATCAGTCAAAGAATATTCAGAACTGAATCAGTGATTCCGGAGATTGCCCCTACATCCAAACACACAAACATTGCCTCTTTACTAAATTAAAAAAGGCAATCACTGGAGGCATCCGTCATCAACAATTGTCATGGACCTATCCAAAACAATTTCGAGAAATTCCGAAATGTTGTTCCGAAAATTTCACAAAAACATTCGCTATTTCGGAAACTTTTTCCATTTAGCGCAACCAACGGAGTTTTGCACTTTTGTAAGTGTTTTTTTTGCTGTTTGCACCATGCGCCAGTTTACCCGACTGCGGAGGGTAGTGTGTTTATCAGACTATGTATGTATGTGTGTATGTATGTTTGTTGCTCTGTTGCGTTCTAGAGACCAAAGGCGTGGGCCGATTTTGATGATTCTTACGTCAATCGATCTATCTTAATCTTGCGAGTGTCACTGAATACATGACAGTAATCAAAATTCAATATGGCGAAAATCAGACGGCGTATTGTGAAAAATAAAGTTCACAAACTATTTTAAGTGGCGTATCATTGAATATGTATTAAAAAACCATATTTAAGTTTCGCTTATCTGTTTTCAATTTGAATGACCATTTAGGATCTAAAACGAGTTAAAGTTGGTTAACAACTTTTCTCACTCACACTTTCAATACTTACATAATGAAGCTGTGATAAAGTTCTTATATAATCGCATAATAGGCCTTATTAATTAAAAATAAAATCAGAATATAAGTCCATATAATTATGTACTGTCTTATAATCCTAATTAAAAAGTGTAAAATAAATAAAAAAATCAATAAACCCGACTTCGAACAAAGAGAACATTAAATAAAAAGAAAAAACAAGTCCAGTAGTCAGTAGGTGGTAACAGTCGGGACCAATTAATAATCTAGAACGGCTTAAATTTTACCAATAACGGGATTTGTTTTATTTTCTTTTTAGTTTTAATAATAAGTAATTTATAAATGTGGGAACCATGTAGCCATTAACTTGTAATTATATACGAGTTAGTACTTTTTATTCTGACCAACTGCTAAAGTCTGCCTAGCCGTTCCTATATTGTTCTCACATACCTATAACAATGTAATGCTCAAAAATGTAAAAGATCTTTTTTAAAAAGACCAACGAGTTTCTTGCCCGTTCATCTCCATAGGAACGGCATTCCGAACGGGTGGTAAAGTTGTAGCTTGGCATTTTGTAACTATTTTAACGCTTCACATGATTCTGATTCTAATTTAAAGCTTTCTTTTTACGCAGTCGGGTTTTTAGTGTATGGAGAATCATATTTATGTATGTGATAAATTGAACATAAATAATCCCTCCAAAAGTGTACGGAATTTAGCCCCACTCCGTAACTAAGAATTGGTTTCTAAATAAGTTACATCAACAATGCTTTCCTCTATAAATCTAACCAGGCCGATACCTGCCGAGTCTTTGATTATCTTCAGAACAATATATTTCACGGATAACCTTGCAGTATTGGCCCGTATGTCCGGACAATAAAGGATATTATAGCCTGTAACAGATGTTAGTAATGTTGTAATATGCTATATATCGTCACATGGGAATGTGGATCGAGATAGGTTAGACCACAATTCGGAGGGAATATAAATCTTGACTGAGTTACGACCGCAATCATAGGTATTATAATGGCATTATATAAATATAATTGATCTCTGAGGAGTTCAGGTGGAGTTGTAATCAAATTAAATTCTGTTGACTGAATCATCTATTTAATAATTCCAGCCCTTTTTTTAATGTCCCACTGCTGGGCACGGGCCTCCCCTCAATGCGAGGGGGATTAGGCCATAGTCCACCACGCTGGCCCAGTGCGGATTGGCGGACTTCACACATCTTTAGAGGGGTTCTCTCAGACATGCAGGTTTCCTCACGATGTTTTCCTTCACCGTTTTGTAGCAAGTGATAATCATGGTTGAAAATGAGATTCGCACTTGAAAAATCCCAGAGGTGCGAGCCGCGGTTTGAACCTGCAATCCTCGTTACCGAGGCAAGCAAGCAAAATCATCTATTTATTACAGTTTAATTACAACAACCACAGGCCAATTATACTAACTAAACAGTACACAACAAGATGGCCAAGGTATAGGTACTTCCAACGTAATACATCTTTATCACAGAACTTCAAACATTCAAACAAATTCACCGCCTATTCATCCGCAAGCAAATGTATACTAGGGTCACAATCCGGAAGATCGTTAAGCGCAGTGAGGGGCCGCGGTACAGGCGACTTAGCTCGAGCAACAGTATTATAGTGTGCCCTCAAGGGAGTGCGTACGGTATAAAGCATTAGCCATGTACAAACTGATCGCACAGTGTAGTTAATACCTACCTTTGGCACCGTGATAGCGGAACAAATATCAGTTGTCAGGCAAATGTTGCGCTTTCTCGCCCAAACCCTGTCGTCTGCCATGTGCCTCGTTGTCAGCCGCGTAGCATGTAAACTACCCAGTCTGGTGAGGCCACGAGGTTGGGTTGCAGCTCCTACTTACGGGGGGAACTTAAATCACGACCTCAATTGGAACATAATGTCACTTTAATCAAATCTGTTGCTACAAATTTGCGATGTAGATCAATTGAGGTTCTGATTTGAGTTGCCCCGGAAAAGTGAAGGTTGGGTCCACGACTCTGCACCCCTGCTTCTACCACCGTTACGTAATATTTTAATAACACAGACGTTCGCCAACACAATCGTTTCTATAATAAGACTCAAGTGAGATCTATTTCAGAAGTCGTGGCGGTAGATTTTCTATTCCTAGCAAGTCTAGACTGATCAGATAATCCTATCGCCGATGTACCAATTTGAATAGGATTAGTTGCAAGACTTATCGTTCAGCAGCTGTAAGCTAATTTAGGAACTGAATTACCACTAAACATAGCTTTAGTAGCATTAGAACCATCCAAATCCAACCAGCTTTGAAATAGGTAAATATAATCGCGTTGAACTTGGTCCATCCGTTAGACAGCGTTGATGCCACAGAGAGATGCACATACAAACAAATCTTTAAACATATTACACCTTTGACTTTGTTTAATGCATTGATATAAATGTTACACTAGAATAGCAAATGCGAACAACGATCATGTTCCGCTCGCGGAGTACGTTGGGTTCCCTAACAAAGAATGAGATGGATAATCACATGCTTGTTTACGCTGGTTGGGCGAGCCTTTTATAGGACTTGCTCATGTGCGGAAAACAACTTTTTTAATTGTTTCAATGGTAGGATATTGTAATGTGAATAATAAGCTGTTATTAATATTTGTTGTCACCTACAATAAGCATCGAGCTATACTTTTTCTTTATTCAAATATTTTGCGTAAGACAAGCTCCGTTCCGCACTTCATAAATGTCAATATGATTCTGAAAAATGTGTGGTTCGGGAACCTCAGTTTAGTGGAACACAGTGATTGTTTCGAGCGCTCAATCTAGTACATTGATATCATTGGTATTATGACGATTTTTTTATTGATTTGTAGCTGACCTCGATGCCGATGATAGCACGGAGAGGATAGGGCCGAGCGTGACGCAGATAAGCCAGCATCCGTACGCGGCCGCGCTCATGAACAACCAGAACTACACATGCAGCGTGGTCATACTTAACAACTACTGGACGGTGACTCTCTCCAAATGCTTTGATTCGTGAGTACTTACATTTTAAGCAGTTCTAAGGCCCTTCGCACATTAGGCAGCGCAAGTATCCGATGCTCGACGACTCGAGTATCGTCGCGACTATCGTCGTATATTTATACAGTGCTTCGAGACTTTTTTCCGGGTTCGGATAGTTGTAATGATACTCAAATCGGATACTTGCGTCGTCTGTAATAAGGGCCATTTTTCTTAAAGGACACTTACAAATATTTATGACGCCTCAATCCAGGATTCCCGTAACATAGACAATAAACAACAAAATAAATACTTTACAGACGAGCACACAAACTGTACGGTCCCGCATTAAGCATCGCTTGTGTTATACGGTACCGCACAATGGACTGAGGCGATCCCAGTATGATTTCTTTTATAGATACTAGACATCGAAGTCGCATGCATAGAATTGCCGGGAGTTCAAACTGACATTGATGAGAGTGAGAAAACAAATAAATAGAGTGAGAAAGACTACCCTTGACCTGACACTGACTCCAGAATAGTATCGCGTTTGGAAGTAATGCCGCAAATATCAAACGCGTTCACAAAAAGATGTCTAGCCCTTGTACAGTGGTGACATTAAAACGGGTACACCCTCTCCCTCGCGTCTCAGTTCTTTGTGCAACAGGAATAGATTGTGGTTTATATTATGAACAGTATTTACTGGCCATATTTGTACATTGAGTAGCAAATTTGAATCGTTCTCTATTTGCTTAGATTTAAGAGTTAATTTTGCGTGTATTATATTTTTATCAAAAATAAGATGCCAGAAAGTATCAGATATAGTTCAGTTTACTTACGTAGGTCTTTACGTAACAAGTTACTTATTTATTAATATACTTTTAGGAAGTTTCACAGACAAACTAATTCGTTTGTGTGCAGTACACAGCGGGATTCAGAAACAGTACACTACCAATTATTCCTGCGCTTCGTTTTTTTTTTTTTTTTTATTACATTATAGGCAAGTATTTGATCTCGATCTCACCTGATGGTAAGTGACGATGAGATCTACGATGGAGCATACTTGCCTAGGTAGGAAGGTGGCAGTAGATAGAGACGCTACATTCACTAGGCACATGCAGCGCAACTGATCTGACCCGCCATCCATGATCGTTCGGGTATTCGTAATCATTATGTGATCTCACAATATTGGGTGGCCTTAGATTAGACTCAAAAGATAGGACACATATCTATACGGTACATATCTATATATACCTTATAGATACATATCTATACGGTATAACTATTAGGCGTTGAGCTGTAAATCAAAATGGAAATTCACGCAGGCGAAGCCGGGTTTCACGGTAATGGTATACATTTAAGCGAACTAAGTTGTGATACTAGTCAGTAACTTACCCCTAACTTTAGTAGGTACTTATAACACCTTTCGCTAAAGTTAGAACGGCTTCCGTACATTATTCGTAAGTACTTAGCGGACTTGAGATCTTTCGCTATTATCTTTTGTTTCGGTTATTCACAGAGTACGTAAAGTTTTATAGGTTATCGATGCTAACCTTTTAAGAGTCCACCTGTGCATCGCAGTGCGAGCTCAATAAAAGGTGTATAAAAGGGCTGGTATTGTTATATAATTATTACTAGCTGCGCCACGCGGTGTTACCCGCGATTAAAAAGTATATCCTTTTCCTCTATGTCCTTTTGCAAATGCAGGGTTCCTGTATACTATCCCATAGGAACCGTGCATTTTCCGGGATAAAAATTAGCCTATGTCATTTTCTGACCCCTAAACTACCACTACCTATGCAAAAAATCATGTCGATCCTTTGCTCTATGAAAAATTTAAACAAATCTATCCCGCGGGAACCATACATTTTATCGGGATAAAAAGTAGCCTATGTGCTATTCCAGACTATAATCTATATCTGTGCCCAATTTCAACCACATCCGTTCAGCCCTTCTGGCGTGATTGAGTAACAAATATCCATCCATCCAAACTTTCACATTTATAATATTAGTGGGATAGTGGGATTAGTGGGATTAATATAGTCCTCGCTGCCTCGCACAGCTTCGATAAACCTTGTCAAAGTTATCGCTAGCAATATGTATAGTTTCCTATATACATGTTGATGTTTTCAGAGGCATCATCACCTCGTACGTGACTCACAAGAACCTGGCTAATTACACCGTGAGGGTCGGGAGTACCTACAACAGTAAGGGCGGGTTTATTTATAAGGTAAAGTATAACAGAATAACGGTACATCAAGTAAATAAATAAATAAATACGCCATACGAACACACCAACTATACGGTCCCACTTTATAAGCTTAACGCTTGTGTTATGGGTACCGTACAATGGACTGAGGGCGAACTCAGTATATAATACTTATATACATATTAAACATCCATGACTGAACCCGGGACCCTCGGCGCAGAAAGCAGAGTCACTACCACTGCGCTAATCAGGCCGTCAACGTTATAAGTGCGAGATTATTCGTAAGAAAACCGTATACTTCATAGTCTCCCCCCCCCCCCCCCCCCCCGAATTTATAGACGTTTTATAACTTTATCAAACGTCATATAGTAAAGCAAAACTCTTGTGCGCAGTACTATATGACGTTCAATAAAGTTATACCACATCTATAAATTTGGAGCTTATTATTTAGACGCATTTTATAGAGAATTGAGAGTTTTAAATACTGTCCGCTAGAGGCGCTGGTCAATTTGCCATGCAATGTGTCTAGATACGTTAACTATACTACAGTTAGCTTACGAATAATCTCGCACTTGACGTACTGTTGTATGGTTGGTAGATATGTTAAATGACAAAAACATGATGAAATCTAGTAATTGTAGCATATTCTAAAACCTGTTTTAGTTGTTGTATGCCGCCAGACAAACACCAGCTGTACAGCCCCAAACTTAGCAATGCTTGAGTACTTGTAACATTTCATACTACTTTTTCAGATCAAAATGCTAATAAATAACTTTGACCTTCGAGTGTCAGCGCTGAAGATGGAAATGCCGATGGTGTTCAACTCGTTGGTCCAGGGCGTGCAGCTGCCGAACCCTGACGAGGATGTCCAGCTCGGATACCTGGCGTCCATCATCGCTTGGACTCCTAGCGGGGTGAGTTGGGTTAAGATCGCCAGACGAACACACCAACGGTACGGTTTCAAACAAAGCAACGCTTGTAGTATGGGTACCATAATTTTATTCGTGGTTGGTACCGTACAATGGACTTGGGGTGAACCCAGTATACAACGTGATTTAGTAAGAGTATAATACCTTTTAAACCTGCGCTTCTTCAGCACATTTTTAATTAATATGTGCATTGAAATAAAACTAATGTTACGGATTTTAGCGCGTTTATTTTGTGTTTTTTACGTTCCCGACGTTTCGGCTGCTTTACAGCAACCATCGTCGTAAAATTAGTTTTATTTCAATGTGTAGTATACGCGTAAATATAAGAAATCAATATTAATATGTGCAGTTAGAATTTTGACACATAATTTATATATTCTCATTAAATTGTATTTTTTTTTAAATAAATAATTAACGTACTAGTCGAAACGTACGTTACGGACGGATACCGGACGTAACGGACGTATTGAAATTATGACTGCACATGACTTGATAAGCTCAGTTATATAGTTATGTTGACAATTAGAAACATGCCTTCGAAGTACGGAAGGGGGTCAGGTCAGGAGTTATAATTCCAGCTTGATAATTTGTCATTGGCAGGCAGTGATAGCCAAGTTGGTAGAACGCTTGCCTCGGTTACGAGGATTGCTGGTTCAAACCCCGGCTCGCACCTCTGGGATTTCATGTGCGAATCTCATTTTCGACCATGATTATCACTTGCTAAACGGTGAAGGAAAACATCGTGAGGAAACCTGCATGTCTGAGAGAACCCCTCGAAAGATGTGTGAAGTCCGCCAACCCGCACTGGGCCAGCGTGGTGGACTATGGCCTAATCCCTCGCATTGAGGGGAGGCCCGTGCCCAGCAGTGGGACATTAAAAAAGGGCTGGAATTATTATTATAATTTGTCATCTATAATTGTTCACAGCACATGCGCGTGGTGAACGCGCCAGTGATCGAAGCCTCTATATGTGAAGTGGACGCGAAAATGCTGCCGGGACACTATATCTGTGTGGGCGGGGTTCAAGACCCTAACAGACACTTCTGTCGGGTATGTATCCCAGAATTCGAAGTAGGCACCTATCAGATTCGTCCAGATTATAAGTAAAACTCTTGTGCGCAGCACTATATGACGTTTGATAAAGTTATAAAACGTCTATAAATTTGCCTTTAGGGTTATTTCAAAAATTAACTTATGTTAGTTATTTTTAAATAAAACATGTATATGTATACACTCGTAAGTATGTATATATAATGATGCAATAAAATCACTAATGTTTTAAAACACAAATAAACAAACTAAACGAATAATTTGATTAAATACAGAGAGACAACGGCGGAGCGGTAATCCAGAACAACACGCTAGTCGGAATCTCACTATTCATCAACTCCTGCGCTCTATACTCCAAAACCCACGCCTTCCCCAAGGTGTCCAGCTTCGCAAGGTGGCTGGACTCCATAATATGGGACGAGGAGAACCGCCCCACCACCACCTCAGCACCACCACAAACGGTTCACAGTACCAGGAACACAGAAAACGCAACAACTGCCCGCAGTCACACGTACTACGCCGATCCGAACAAATTCATGCTAACCTTGCCGTTCTACCCAATTAATGTACCATTAGAACCAGCCGAAGACAACTCGGTAATACCCAGAATGAGTCTATACGAGTCTTATCTACAAAGTCTCACTAGAGCAAAGACTTCGACCACGGAAATGGCGACATTTTCCGATCAAAAGAAGGAATTATTGCGGAAATACAACAAAGCGTTGTTGAAGATTCCGCCACAAATGTTTTTACAGAGAGCAATTCCGAAAAAATTCGATCAGTATGATTATAATTGATTATGTACAAATTGTTTTTATTGTAAATAAATATGAGTGGTTAGGTTCGAGTTAGATTGGGATTTGTTTTATTCATGTTTAGTGAGGTCAAACAACAACAATGCAGTGTGGTTTGAGTACTCTCGAAGGTGATTGAGAACACCGCTACACTTTAACATTATAAATCTTGACATTTGAGCGATCAGTCCCAGGCTGCTTTATCATGAAATTCCGACTTAAAATTATAAGTTCAAATGTACTAAAGAAGCACAGGTAGTCGATAAAGAAGCGAAGACTTAGTTTATCCTTTCCAAATCATTCTGTATAAGCATAAGTATCAACATTGGCCGGCAAAATAAAGTTGCCCGATCAACAATGTCATAATGACGGTTCCCCGAAGTTTTGTTCCAGTTTTGCAACGACAACTTTGTGACACATGTTCTGTGACTTGTGACAATAGCTGACAATAATAGTAGCCAACACCTGTATATCAAACTAAATACTAGGAAGATATAAGATCAAACTCACGTAGATTCAAGACTTAACTTGTCTGAATAATTCCGTAGAAGATAATTGATAGAACTAGGCGATACTTGGCAGAGATCCATTGTAAAACAAATAGGGGAAGAGGAACCCACCACTGACCCTCGGCTTGTCAACTTTTCCAATTATAAAACAAACAAGTTGATCGACAATTAAGGAAGCCAGCAACACCGAACTCCTCTAAGATGTTAGTCGAGAAACTGTCTGTCACGAGTATAATTCTGTAGAGCAAGATCCACATTCAACCCGTTGGGATACCATGTCAAAGGGCACCGCTGAACACATTGTGAATTTGCATATTTTTTGTTATAATTTAAGATATTTCCTCTCGTCTACGTCCTATTGCAGCATTATGGTAAGTAATACTACAAAATCATATAAGCATTTATCCGACAGTTGGCTCGAATGGCAAGATTCCAAGTCTCCTGTTCATATTTGACTAATTACATTGTTTATTAAACCACACCATAGATATCAACTCAATATTTTTAGTTGGTTTATAGAGCCTCTTTATATGAGGGGATCTGTATGTCTACCTGGTACATGTATTATGTCATTTCAAGAGGTAAGGACCCCATGTACTACGGACATTGACCTCACGAGGCAGAAGCAATGGATACATAGTTTACGGTTTTTTTTTTTAAATTGATAGTGACATTTATAAAATTTTCACGCCAATACGTATTTATTAATTAAGGGTTCACAGAAATCGGGCCGTCGCCGCCGGGTCAACGAATTGGGTTGACTTGTAGCAATTATTAATTTGTTATAAGTTTGTTGCTCTTTTCGGTTCATGTTTCCCCGGTGTCGTTGAATAAATAAATACTATACCGTGAGGATGAACGGAAAGTAAGAAAGAGAAAGGAGATTTGCTGAACCGATTATAATTCAGTTTGGTAAAGAAAGAGTTACCCTCACGGTGTAGCTGATGAGGCTCTTTCCATCTTTCTCTATCTAGAGCCTCTCACCTCCTAATACGACTTTTGTTTTAGTTGACTCCATAAACACACACAATCATATACGTACAAGTATCTGTTTTCCTGGTGACCTATATTGTACAAAATGTTTACCCAAAAACCTTATAGTCAAAATATATATACGTAATTTTTTTTTGTTGGCAGGAAGTTGAGCTCTGACGCTGTCAATTTTTTTTTATTTTCCGAAAACTGTGTTTCTTTTAACCCATCACATGTATTCGTCTGCTGATATTTATTTATAGGTGGATATATTATGTAAATAGCTAGTTACAATTGCTAGGTAACAGGTATTTACGTAGGGAGTGAGTATGCTTGTAATATCTAATACAATATCACGGAAGCATATCAGCTAACATCGGAGAGCTGTCGCAGGGCTGCCACGCCGATATACACGATTCCCTCTCGAGGAATTTGTTCAATAAGCGAATAGATTTGGGGTGACCATGGCTTTGATTGCGTATTGATTTTAAGACTTTCCAATACTATGTTTAAAAGTATTAAATATATATACATATATATTGATTTCTTATACGCGAATACTACACATTTATCTAAAAGTAATTTTAAGGATTTTATCGCCAGTTTAAACTATGATACTAGGACGTCATCCATCTCAGTCTTCCCGTGACCATGGTTCCTGTAAAGAAGCCGAAACGTCGGGAACGTAAAAAACATAATATAAACGCGATAAAATTCATAAAATTAGTTTTATTTCTATATATATATATTTAACCTTTCTTACCGTCTGACGGCAATAAGTTACTATGACTGCCCAAGGAACATTTACATATAAGCAAATCTTAGCATGTATTCTCAATAACTACCAACCCTAAAACCCCGAATTGCAAAGTAAATTGTCAATGAAATGTAGCATTTTACGATCGCTCTGGAGTAAACGCCTATTCTGGGTTCGTGTTGGTCTTTACGAGTGTTTTATCGTTCGACACTGGGACCCTAGTCATGACTGGGTTCCGTAATTATTTGGGACTATGAGAAGCATACCGATGGCAACACTTGCTTACAATTACTGCTAGATACACAAATTGCAGTACAATTATGGAGATGCTTTTTTCTATGAGCTATTTTTTTTAATAAAAAAAATAGCGCAATAGCTCTATGGATTTTTTATAAGTCAAAAACAATAGACGATAATGTATTATTCAGGTAAAGAGTTGTGAAAGAAATATCTACCTATATTGGGTCCCTTGGGCTTAAAAGAAAAGTTGTTTATCGATATATGTATTCGTTTCGCGGAGAATTGCATTTTATTTGGTCCCGTCACTCGTGATAGATAGTTTCTTTTCTAACGTCTTAGAGGAGTTCGGTGTTGCTGGCTTCTTTAATTATCGATCAAACTTGTTTATAATTGGAAAAGTTGACATGCCGAGGGTCAGTGGTGGGTTCCTCTTCGCCCATTTGTTTATATAAAAAAGCGAAGCCCACTGATTCACTCATGATGAAATCTCCGAAACCCTCAGACCTAGGGACTTGAAATTTCGCACGCGGGTTCCTGTGGCCCTCTAGGTACTGGCTTAAATTGTATTTTGGAAAATTCGACCCCTAAGAGGCTAAAAGGGGGAGTTAAAATTTGTATGGAAAATGTTATGTTCTAATTTTGTACGCGGACGAAGTCGCGTGCACCAGCTAGTAACAAATATATAATCAATCACAATAATGTATTAGTGCCAAACCACAGTACAGTAAGAGATTTCCACAACATAACAAGAAATCCTTAAAATAAATCTACATATAAACATATAAATGAATTAAGAAAATGTATGAGATTTTTTCCAAAGAAAAGCTCTACTTCCAAGAAGTTACTTTCAGATAAAGTATGCAAGAGAGAAAGCCACGGACGTAATCCTACAACAAAAAAATATTTACAGATAGAGCAAAAAAATACACGGACTCCTTTGTACTGAAATTCCTGAATAATTCACCCTGAATGTTGTAAAAAAAGGCCTTGTCCTATGTAAATACGCGACGGGGGGTGTTACTACTCGACAATATGGCGGGCTCGCGGCGTGCAGATCGAGCGTAGGGTGAAATTATTCACTATGCAAATTAGGATTCCCACGGAGGCCCGCGCCGACCGCATTGCATTAGATATTCAATATAGTTGAGAAGCTGTTCAGTGTTAGGAGGCCAAAGTTGAAATAAGAATAAAAATAGTTTCTATCTATCTATCTATCAGCCGATAAACGTCCACTGCTGGACATAGGCCTCCCCCAATGATTTCCACACATCTCGGTCCTCCGCCACTCGCATCCACCGGTTTCCTGCGACGCGTGTTATATCATCGGTCCACCTTGTGGGGGGCCGTCCTACACTACGTATTCCGGTTCGTGGTCGCCATTCTAGAACCTTTCTGCCCTAACGGTCATCGGTTTTGCAAGCTATGTGCCGCCCACTGTCACATCAAATTTGACATTCTTTGAATTACGTCGGTATCTTTAGCTCGTGTACGGATCTCCTCATTTCTGATTCTATCGCGTAGCGAAACACCGAGCATAGCTCTATCCATTGCACGTTGAGCCTTCTTAGGAGGCCCATAGTGAGCGACCTCAGCGACTACGACCAAAAATAGTTTATTACCAAGTAACAATTTTTTTTTATTTTTTTTTTATTTATTTATTTAAATTACAAAGAATGAGTACAATTTTGTTAAAGTGGTGCAACATAAACTCCCGTGAATTATACATCGACAACAACAAAGTATTGGTGAGCTCCAAACAAGACAATGCCTGTGCCTTAGAGCTCGGTACACTAATTAAGGTACAAGTATAATGTTACGTGTTATAGAATTTCATAGAATAAATATGAAAACAAATGTCTGGGTGAAACACTATAAAATTCGCGATCTCTATTTATACAGGCAGGGTCGTATGTGTGTGTCGACGTGTATGTTTGAGTGTTTGTGTGTGTGTGTGAATGTGCGTGTTGGTAGGTGTATTCAATCTGGTATGTGTGGTGTGTGTATGCGCGCGTGTGTGTGTGTGTGTATGTTCTATGGGAATTTACAAGTGTGTATAGGAGGGTATGTATGCGTGTGAGTGTTGTGAGGGTAATACGGTTGTCTTCACTTTTAGATTAATTTTTCTGTGTCATTTTAATCAAGATTGAGGAGTAATTTTTTGATGACACACTTGCAAACAAACACGGAGCAGTTAATAATGCTAGATATTTTGTATACCTGTAATACCACGCCGTAATTCCTAAAGCATATCCGAATACAGGTGATTGAGAGGAGGAGGAGAAAAGGTATACTAATATTTCAACCCGAGCTTGTTTATCGCATTTGTGATCATTATTGATTTAACGTCAACATTTCGATGTGTCGATTGAAAAAAATTAATTTTGTTCCCAACCAATTTATAGAATTTATACAAAACCTATCAAAAATGTTGGTCAATGCAACTGGCAACCCAAGGGCCGGGCATTTCATCATCTTGGGTACGCTACCGCATGTGCCCAATTTTTATTTTTTTTTTGTAAATATTAAGTAGGTAAGCTTGTCTAATCTCTTTTTAATTTCTATTTGCGTTGTTTATTTTGTGTAAATAAATACCATTCACTATTGTGATTTTTTGTGAACGATATATTTTTAAAAAATAATTTATCATAATACCCTTTCCGAATCACAGTTGAAATGTTTCTGATATAAAGACCTTTCAGAAATTACAGTCGATATTTTCAATGTTACGCTCAAACAATGTATCAAATTAATATACATATAAAATACAGTATCGCTGTGAAACAGCAGAAGTACCTGTGTGCAATCCCTACCATTACTCATCAACTAGGGTTGTCTACTACCCAAATTTGTTATAATATGTTTCTTGGCGTTGAAAAATATTTGAATTTTGATCCATATTCTTTCGCCCGAATTTATAGATATTTTATAACTTTATCAAACGTCATATAGTACTGCGCAAAGAAAATCTATAAATCAAAAGTTATAAAACGTCTATAAATTCGGGGGCTAGTGTATAAATTTTAAAAGGGTTAACTTATTAATATTTTTAATTTAATAATCCTTGCAGTCATTATATCTAGGTTAGTGAACTAGGTTAGTTCTGAGATTCTTTAATAATTAATTCAACTGGTTTCAATGTGGCCAAAGACAAGTAAAAAAAAAAAATTTTAAAAAAAACATTCAAGTGACAACCCTACGGCGATCCCGCCATTTGCGGAAATTAATAATATCCCACGCACGGCGGGTACGTGTTTAAGCTTTTAGAACACGGAGAATTAATTAAACTTTATGCGAATTGGACAATATATTTTTATAATTTACTAACAGGTACCTACAAGGTATATAAAGACTTGAAATATCCTGATTATTTCTTTCGTCTAACCAAAGAGACAACTAAAGTACTGTCACAAACTATTTTTAAATCGGTAGGATTATAATGAAAAGTAATATCTTTGAATTTATAGAGAACCCGCAACGGTTGGCCAATCGCGTCAATCGAAATCGGTCGCCGACGTCATGCCAGACCAAGGCGAAAATGGTGCGACAATTTTGCAAATAAACCGTGGCCATAACAAGTCCAAGGCAGGCATAGGCTAATAAAAAAAATATATAGCGAATAAATAGTATCACAGGGAAAAATATTTTATTTGTATAAAACATTATAAGAAAAACACGACAGCCATAAACTAACCGCATCCAGTATCAGGAGAGCATCAAATAAAAGAGTGCTAGTGAACGTTAGATAAGGATTTATTCCAGTACGTCCCCACCGACTACGGAAGATTTGGGCAAAGGCTCTTACGGCCTCGTGACAGCCTGGTATAAAGAAAAACAATTTCACCCATGTGTCGAGTAAATTCTACGGTTTATGTGGGGTATTTTGTGTAGCCAAATCGATTTATTTGATTGGGTTTTTTTTTTTATACTATACAACGTATAAAAATGCTTTCCCTTTTTTAACCGACTTCAAAAAGGAGCAGGTTCTCAATTCGGTAGTATTTTTATTTTTTCATAAAAAAATATTAACTGCTAATTAGTGTCGTTTCAAACTATGTTGTTAGCAAAATCATCGACAAAAATAAGTATCATAGAGAAACTAAACTTTGATATTTTTCGACAACTGCGCCGCGTGTACCTATTCTTGTATTTTTTTCTTTAGTAGGTACACACCTAGCCGTTCTTATCTTATTAAGTGGCTTATTTAAAAAGACAAAACAGTGGATTTTGATTCATCATACTTTTCTGTGATAGCACTACTTCCTCATGACGTAACACTGTCGACACGAGCCCAAGCAATCGTATCGGACTTTCAGAATCTATACCGTATCGTACACAGACTCGGGCTCCATAATCCCATTCCTATATCCGGACGGATAGAGCTGTTACAATGAAGTTAATATCACAATAAAATAGTATTTACTACCATTCTAACATTAACATAAAGATTCCTTTACGGAGCGTTAAATAAAGGGCAACATTACATTCCAGAATAAATACAAATAACTTTCTACAAGACGTCGACCACAGAATGTGCCACAAATAGATAATAGGATAACTACAAAAGCTAACGGGGCGGACAACGTTGTCACTATTCCTTAACGGCCTATTGACTAAATGTGGGGTCCCATTGACAACGATATACATATTTTCTTTAATTAATTATTAATTATTATATTGATTTCTTATATTTACGCGAATACTACACATTGAAATAAAACTAATCTTAAGGATTTTATCGCGGTTTATTTTTTATTTTACGTTCCCAACGTTTCGGCTGCTTTGCAGCTACCATGGTCACGGGAGGACTGAGGTGTTTGACGTCCTGGTGTCATAGTAGTATGACCGCGATAAAATCCTTAAGATTAGTTTTATTTCAATATTAATTATTAATAATAATAAATTAATTTTCTTTTTTTCTTGCCTGACGAACACACCAACTATACGGTCCCACACTAAGCAACGCTTGTATTATGGGTACTAGGAATGGGTGTGAACCCAGAATAAATTACTTATACAAATCATAAACATCCATGACTTGGGCACAAACATTCGTGCTCATCACTATAAGACACAAGACTGTAAGAAAACAATTCGTATAGAATACCTAGTTTGCGAATATTTTACGGTGGGAAACGAGTTTTTTTTTTTATTTGAAAACAATCGCTGTGTCTGGAGCCCCACACAGCGCTCAGCATATTCTAGCTGAGCTTAATTGGGAGGCCACTGGACAGAAACCAATTAGTGCTAACCATTTATTGATAGGAGCTCGTCGTTACAATGCTCTCCTCGACCTCCTCCTCCGACATTTGTATCGTCTTGAGTTCTCGTAATGGAAAGCTTGTGAATAAATAAATATTACCAGACGAGCACACCAACTGTACGTCAAGTGCGAGATTATTCGTAAGCTAACCGTATACTTTATAGTCTACCGTATTTACACATTTTGTATGGAGAATTGAAAGGTTTAAATACCGCCCGCTAGAGGCGCTTTGCAATTATCCGTACAAAATGTCTAAATACGGTAGATTATAAAGTATACAGTTAGCTCGCACTTGACGTACTGTTCGGTCCCAAACTAAGCAACGTATGGTATGATATGTAGGGTAAGTGTACCAGTGAATGAACACCCCCCAGTGAATGGACAAAACCCACTTTTTTCCAAATACTAAGAAATCTGAACATATCTATAATACACATTATTTTTTTTTGTATTGGCAACAATTTATTCAATATTGTGGTAGCAGTTGTTTCTTGTATCGATGATTCATTTCAAAATGACGAGCATTTGAAGTTTTCCGTTTCGTTGTAGTCCAGATTTGTATGGGCCGGAATTAAGGACACAGGTAAGTCAAAATATTTTTGATGTTATTTTGTATCAATTTAGGTAGTTATTGCGATTAGTACTATAGTTATTTGACTAAAGATAGGTTAAATTGTTACTTTTAACCCGTTTCTATGCCAATTTTATCGTGAATTTAGTAAAATATTAGGGGTCCCAGTATTGGTACAAGAAATCGGAAAAAATCCAGTGAATGAAAGAGTGTTTATTTACTGGAACATGACAGATTTCATGTTTTTGTTAAATAATGTAACTTATTATTACGTTAATAAAGTTTTTCCACTGATATATTGTTTTAAAATAGATTTCCGATCTTTTGGCCAATATTGGAACAGGTGTGTTCATTTATTGGTTTTAAAAACCTAGTTAATGAACTAGGCTTTTTATGTCCACTGACACTAGTCCCACTACTAAGTTTCCTCTAGTTCAGGATCTACAGTGGCCCCCTATGATGACACTGAGACTAGTCCCACTACTAAGTTTCTTGTAGGACAGGATCTACAGTGGCCTCCTATGGTGACACTGAGACTAGTCCCACAACTAAGTTTCCTGTAGGACAGGATCTACAGTGGCCTCCTATGATAACACTGAGACTAGTCCAACAACTAAGTTTCCTGTAGGACAGGATCTACAGTGGCCTCCTATGATGACACTGAGAATAGTCCCACAACTAAGTTTCCTGTAGGACAGGATCTACAGTGGCCTCCTATGCTGACACTGAGACTAGTCTCACAACTAGGTTTCCTGTAGGACAGGATCTACAGTGGCCTTCTATGATGACACTGAGACTAGTCCCACAACTAAGTTTTCTGTAGGACAGGATCTACAGTGGCCTCCTATGATGACACTGAGACTAGTCCCACAACTAAGTTTTCTGTAGGACAGGATCTACAGCGGCCTCCTATGATGACACTGAGACTAGTCCCACAACTAAGTTTCCTGTAGGACAGGATCTACAGTGGCCTTCTATGATGACACTGAGACTAGTCCCACAACTAAGTTTTCTGTAGGACAGGATCTAGTGGCCTCCTATGATGACACTGAGACTAGTCCCACAACTAAGTTTTCTGTAGGACAGGATCTACAGCGGCCTCCTATGATGACACTGAGACTAGTCCCACAACTAAGTTTTCTGTAGGACAGGATCTACAGCGGCCTCCTATGATGACACTGAGACTAGTCCCACAACTAAGTTTTCTGTAGGACAGGATCTACAGTGGCCTCCTATGATGACACTGAGACTAGTCCCACAACTAAGTTTTCTGTAGGACAGGATCTACAGTGGCCTCCTATGATGACACTGAGACTAGTCCCACAACTAAGTTTTCTGTAGGACAGGATCTACAGTGGCCTCCTATGATGACACTGAGACTAGTCCCACAACTAAGTTTTCTGTAGGACAGGATCTACAGCGGCCTCCTATGATGACACTGAGACTAGTCCCACAACTAAGTTTTCTGTAGGACAGGATCTACAGTGGTCTCCTATGATGACACTGAGACTAGTCCCAGAACTAAGTTTTCTGTAGGACAGGATCTACAGTGGCCTCCTATGATGACACTGAGACTAGTCCCACAACTAAGTTTTCTGTAGGACAGGATCTACAGCGGCCTCCTATGATGACACTGAGACTAGTCCCACAACTAAGTTTTCTGTAGGACAGGATCTACAGTGGTCTCCTATGATGACACTGAGACTAGTCCCAGAACTAAGTTTTCTGTAGGACAGGATCTACAGTGGCCTTCTATGATGACACTGAGACTAGTCCCACAACTAAGTTTTCTGTAGGACAGGATCAACAGTGGCCTCCTATGATGACACTGAGACTAGTCCCACAACTAAGTTTTCTGTAGGACAGGATCTACAGTGGCCTCCTATGATTTCACTGAGACTAGTCCCACAACTAAGTTTTCTGTAGGACAGGATCTACAGCGGCCTCCTATGATGACACTGAGACTAGTCCCACAACTAAGTTTCCTGTAGGACAGGATCTACAGTGGCCTCCTATGCTGACACTGAGACTAGTCTCACAACTAAGTTTTCTGTAGGACAGGATCTACAGCGGCCTCCTATGATGACACTGAGACTAGTCCCAGAACTAAGTTTTCTGTAGGACAGGATCTACACTAACGGTACATAGAACATATTCTATAAAAAACAATAGGAGAAGAAAAAAAAGAAGAAGCAGTAGAAAAGCTTTTGGGCAAGCGTAAAGTTATTATGTTAAAAAAATAAGAACAAAAAAATATATCTTCAAAGAAAAACAAAGAAGAGATTAAGAATAAAAAGAGGAAACACTTTTTTTAATTTTATTCATTGTAGGAGTATTACTTTAACAATATATTTTTTACCTATTTTCGTTAAAATATGCCTTTTATAGTTAATTAAATTAAATAATATTTTTGTTCATTTACTGGGTTCATTTCGTTTATTTACTGGAAAATACCGTTCATTCACTGGTGATTTTGCGGATTTTTCGCTTTATCGTCAAATATTTATTAAACCTATTTTCATTTATATAATAACTAAATACATTCTTAATCTTGAATGATTGCTATATACAAAAACATAGCCATGTACTTTAATTTCCCGTGGTAACATATTTATATTAATTTTCAAAGTCAAAAATTTCCTTAAGGTTTCATTCACTGGTACACTTACCCTATTATGTGTACCGTACAATTGGACTCGGACAAACATTCCTGCTCATCACACAACGTTTTCTTCCACCTGGATTCGAACCCGGGACCCTCGGCACAGAAAACAGGGTCACTACCGAATGAGCTAATCAGGCCGTCAATTTGAAATCGTATACATATTGTCTACTAGCTGCGCCCTGCGGTGTTACCCACATTTAAAAAGAGTACATTTTACCGGGATAAAAGGTAGCCTATGTGCTATTCCAGACTAAAATCTATCTCTGTGCTAAATTTCATCCAGATCCTTTCAGCCGCTTAGGCGTGATTGAGTAACAAACATCCATCCATCCAAACTTTCACATTTATAATATGAGTGGGACTCATAGAGTAGAAAAAACCCTACAATACTCAATGGGAAAAATATCACGCGCCGCTGTCGTCATAACTTTTTCTGAACCCTCCGCTCGCTATCAAAACACAGTAATACCGGGCCAGATAAAAATATATTGCTAAATAAAAGACTTTCCCATCGAGTGTGGAATAAAGGAATATCCGAATAAAATATAGAGCAACTAGCTTTTTAAAAACGTTCCATTTTTAAACGAACCATTTGGGATGAAGTATTTTATTACAATGCATTGGTCCTACCAAGCCACGCCCACCACGATGACGTCAGGACCTAGCTAAGAATCACAGTGCACAGTTGCTTAGTGTATCTCCATATCGTAATGGCTTTATAGACCTAGCCAATATATCTGAAGTACATTGGACACATTTTTTTTTTTAATTTTGATTTTCAGATGATTAATTGTAAGATGAATAAGAAAGCCCCTACACAAAAAGTGTAGAATTATATTTATTTCCAAAAATGCGTAGGGATCCGATCCGTTGTTCTGTTACCTGTTATACAGCGTTTTTAAAGTTTCATTTAATTTTGTTACTCAAACGTCAGTTTTATTGCGTCGTTTTCATGTATATGTTATGTATTCCAGGCCTCTCAGTTACATACATTTATTCGAATAACTTAATTGATGGGACTTTTTGGCGGGAAACTGAAAAGTCATGGCGTCAGTTGTGTTTTAATTTCTAAAACTAGTGTTCCTGCGAGTTATAGTGAGTGATATAAGTGGAATATTAACCATTATGGGTTCGGTAAAGTGCACAAGTGTAGGTAATTGAAACAGAGTGACGAAACATGGCTTTTCAGTTTCTCACAAAAAATCCATGAAAAATCTTTCGGTAAATTATCCATCACTTTACTGATTGAGGGATGGGGGGTATTTTACTTGAGCCTAGGCTTTGGGCCTGTGCATATGCTCAAAAACAGAAAAAAAAAATATTACTTGACACTGGCAAAATACCTATGGTGATGCCAAAAAAAAAAAAAAAAAACTTAATTGATTAATAATCAATAAAAATTACCTCGTCATCAAATGCGTCCGGATCGGCCATCTTGACAGTTTTCTTGGCGGCAATGTCGTGCGCGCTTCGTCACACCACGAGCTTTTGTACCCACGCACTGACAGTTAACTGTCACATATATCGAACTGTCACTATCATTGCACTACACTGCAGTCCATTTAGATTATCTGTAACAAGAAAAAAAAGTCACTAATTTGTTTTTTAAACTTTCTTTATACGACGTGAATGATACCTTCATACAGAACCTCTTAGAAGGGAATGTATTAAAAAAAACATAGTAAAGTAAAGAAAAAGAATAAACTACATGAGGACTTTTTGGCGGGAAGTTGAACCGTGAAATTGACAATTCTGTTTTATTTTCCAAAAAAATGTGTTTCTTAGATAAATATTAGCGGGATATTAACCACTGTGTGTTTATAAACGTGCACGAGTGAAGGATATTAAAATAAAATAGTATAACTTGACTTTTCAAGTTTTGTCAAGTCCAAAGCTTTACTGATAGCGGTTGGGGATTCTTTTCATCTTCATCATCGTCATGTGAATTATCATTTGCATCAGGGCTACTTATAATACAAAAACAAATTTTCAAGAATTACTCGTCACTGGCAAAAATTGCACTATTTTGTAGCTAACCTAGAAAAAAGAAGAATAAGAAAGGGTGGCTATCATTTCGTGTAAATAGTTGAAAGATGCTGCTCTACATAGAGACTTATTTACTCTTAAATTAGAAAAATAATTACATGTAACAATTTTAAAACTCTCTCAGGGGTATATTATTATTTAGGTTAGGAAGTTACATTTGCACAGCACACACGTCATAATAGTATTATAAAGTCGCGCCATACACTATACATTATAAAAGAATTAAACATTGAATTGGAAGCTGAATGCAAATTCCTAACGATATTCAAATGGAGTTTACTTAATACGACTTTCTTGTTCATATTTTTACTTATAACTTTTAATAAAATAAAGATTTGTAAAATATTTTGTTTTTATTATAAATCTACCAACAGATAAAAAAAACTCAACAGAATATTAAACTTATATTCCACAACTAATCAAGCAGAATAAATATTATGTTTAGTTCATAGTTTCTTACTCTTTAACAAGTCTTAGACAAGATGTTGCTGAGATTATCAAACTTATTACAGTCTCTTTCAAGCTTATATTAAACTTTATGATGTTAATTTTTTGTACTGTGGCAGTGTTATTAATAAGACGTGCTATATTATTTATGGACTTTTTGGCGGGAAGTTGAAAATTAAAGTGGCCAATTTTGCCCTACCCCTATCAGTAAAACTCTGGATACTTTACTGAAAATTTACTGAACATATTGGATGAACTTGAAACGTGAAAATAAAATACAATAAAATAAAATAAAAAAGACCTAAGAAGGTGTTCATACAATTTCATTTTCATTTCCTTCACTCGTAGTCATGTATGCACACACAATAGCTAATATACTACTAATACTAGTTGTTGCCCGCGACTTCGTCCGCGTGGTATTTAACAAAGACAACCGTTGACAACAGCCTGCTCGCCCAATCTGAGCCCGCGGGACGCATTGAAGGGTTTTGCTATCAAACTTAATCAGGCGCTGCGCTGCAACATTGGTTTTAATTTTTTTTCGTGTGATCCTATTTTTTTAGCCTAAGTTACTCCTTGTTACATCAGCTATCTGCCAGTGAAAGTCCCGTCAAAATCGGTCCAGCCATTTCAGAGATTAGCCGGAACAAACAGACAGACAGACAGACAGACAGACAGACAGACAGACGGACAGACAGACAGACAGACAAAAATTGAAAAAAATGTTGTTTCGGTATAGGTAACGTGTATACATCCAAATGCACTTAGTAAAAAGCGGTTATTTTAATATTACAAACAGACACTCCAATTTTATTTATATGTATAGATGTATAGATTACACATTATTTTATTAAATAAACACATGTTTTGGAAAATAAAACAAAATTGACAACTTCACGGTTCAACTTCCCGCCAAAAAGTCTAGAGTTAAGACTCATTTAATACATATTAGTAACTAGCTGTTACCCGCGACTTCGTCCGCGTGGTATTTAACAAAGACTCAGCCGTTGGCAACAGCCTGCTCGCGTTCTGATCCCGCGGGACGCATTGCAGATTGTTGCTATCAAACTTTAATCAGGCGCAGCGCTGCAAAATTGGTTTTAATTTTTTTTCGAGAAATCCTATTGTTTTTTCTAAAATAAAAGTAGCCTAAGTTACTCCTTGTTATATCAGCTATCTGCCAGTGAAATTCCCGTCAAAATCGGTCCACCCATTTCAGAGATTACCCGGAACAAACAGACAGACAGACAGACAGACAGACAGACAGACAGACAGACAGACAGACAGACAGACAGACAGACAGACAGACAGACAGACAGACAGACAGACAGACAGACAGACAGACAGACAGACAGACAGACAGACAGACAGACAGACAGACAGACAGACAGACAGACAGACAGACAGACAGACAGACAGACAGACAGACAGACCGACAGACAGACAGACAGACAGACAGGCAGACAGACAGACAAAAAATTTAAAAAAGGTTGTTTTGGTATAGGTACCGTGTATACATCCAAATGCATTTATTAAAAAGCGGTTATTTTAATATTACAAACAGACACTCCAATTTTATTTATATGTATAGATATTCTTAAACGAAACTGGCACACGAAGTACATAATGCCAGAAATAAGTCAAAGCGAAATTAATTTAGGTCTTTCCGCAAAGACGAGGGATTATATACTGAGAAATTTAATTAAAGGACTTAAGAAACACCGCTGAGGGGGAGTTGCGGCGCTTGTAAACGGGTTTACAGCTGCTCATTTAGATGTGTCGTAAGGAAAAGTATTTTTTGTGGAAGAGGAGTGAGCTCTGTGCCGGCCCCAGGCTAGTTTTGGGGTGGAATGAGACCCGAGTATGGCGCCCTATGCTTGCCCCTCATATATACCAGGGGCTCAATTCTGCTAATTTACAAACGCTTCAGTGGAGTGTCGATAGCGCGTCGATTGAATGATTTTAGTCATTTAGTAGTCTACTAGTTTTTTAAGACCAGCGGCATTCCACTGACCAGCCATTCAACTGCCATTCAACTCTTTAGTATTCTGTACTTCTGTCATGTATCAATATAATGTAGCTAAGTTATGGTATTCTACTAGTTATCTGACGTTTATAGCAGTCGACAC
Organism: Pheosia gnoma; assembly: GCA_905404115.1. Taxonomy (NCBI): domain Eukaryota; kingdom Metazoa; phylum Arthropoda; class Insecta; order Lepidoptera; family Notodontidae; genus Pheosia; species Pheosia gnoma. Next base: position 2,094,180 of record FR989919.1, on the reverse strand, counting down.
ACAACCATTGATACTGAAATGAGACTCCATCGAGCCGACACTAGGGTTTTAGCAGAATAGCCAATCCGTCACAGTCGTAATGGAACCTCAATAGTGTGTCACTGGAATAGCAAACGTACGTCATTTAATTTAAGTTAGCAGAATTGGGCCCCAGGTGTGGGTGGGCATGGAACTTATTGAAAGATCTCTAAAACATCTTATGTCCCTGACTGATTTGGATCACTCAGGCCTGGGGCCAGGCTCCGGTAGCGCTCGCTCGCCTATCGTATAAGGCCAGTCCTGTGTGAGCTAGGCGTTTTCCCTGGCAAGTACACCATAGTAATAGTATACACCATCGCGCCTGGTATTCCCGAAGGGATAGGCAGAGGTGCAATGCAGTTCACCCACAATTCGTTGATTATATTTGTTCCCACTCTTTTATGCCACCACGCAGGTCCAGTGCGGTTTGGTGAACTTCTCACGACTTTGGTAATCATTTCTCATTTTCAATAATGGTTATCACTTAGAGTAGGCAAACGTCGTGAGGAAAACTGCATGTCTGTCGAAAATAATAGTGTCGCTATGTTTATAAACGATGATCAAAAAGTAGGGCAAGCAATGGCCTTACTCCGTAAAATATATAAACATCGAGTAATTTATTAAATAGCAAAATGGTGAACAATAAGCAATCACAATGAAAGACATAGCTCAAAATAGGATCTCATAACTTTTTACTGAGAAATAATCGCGAGTAATGGCAACTTATTTACATTGCATGTTGTTTTTGAAAGTAATGCTACACGAGTCTTACTCGAACGATTAGTATTAGTTTCGTTGCGCTACGTCAACGTAAGTGTTCCGTCCTGCTCACTCAACAAATAAGAACAACAGTGACAGCATGCTTTGTCAATATCGTTAAGATGAACGATTGGAGTTTTACTAGGTATACCCGTCATCGGTTATCTCCACCAGACATTTCGCAATTTCTCTGTAGGTATGCAGGCACTAAAATTGCAGAGCAACATCTGTTCAGATCGATCGGAAGCTTACACGTCAGCATCGTTTGGAAGTTTATACGTCAACCAATTTTCGCTCGGCCGACAATCAACTAGCAACTGATTGCAAATTACTAGCGCAATCGTCATCACGGCTGTTACATGATTAGCGATCGGAAATTATTGAGTTCGGTGTAGGTACCGGCCAATTCAATTACAACATCATTGATGTACATTTATTAATTAGACTTGTTTATTAATAGGTGTTTGACATTATTTAAATTGTATAAAATAAAAGGTGAATTTCTTAGTAACAGAAAAACCCAATTTAATGTAATTAGATAATTTATCCCAAATAAAAAAACACTTATTCTTCTTAAAGGCAGGCACACAAAGTTCAACAATAGGTATACACAGTTAAAAGCGTAATTAATTTTCTTCGCGAGGTGAAGCGGGCTCGGAAACTTAGTAGCTGCCGCCTTATGGCACTCTGGTACCAACACCTTATTGTAAATTCACGCCTGGACTTAGGGCAGCTTTTTTAATTAAATACAGTATATTAGATGGAAGAATGAGTGATAACATTCTTCATTGGTAACAAAAATAATTCTAATAAAATGGCGCAGGAGACTGGATCACAGATACAATAACTAATTATTTCAATAGACACCTCATAATTACCGCAGAGAGATTGTTGGACAACCAATGAGATAGTTCAACGATGTTGTGAACTTTCTGGAATAAAAAATTTCATAGTTCCGATCCACCAAATCGCAAATATCATGTGAGCTATAAAGTCTGCAGTTACACTTCTATGTGGAGGATCCTTTCTATTTGGCCATCTGTAGCGACATCTTTCATCACTTGATAGAACTACAGACCGAAATTCAATACGGCAGGCGATATTGATTACCACTATGATGTTATGCCTCACACAGAGAGATGGAGCGAGAAGAAATACAAAAGAAGGACAGAAATAATCAAGAAAATGAAAATTCGTTTAGCTCTGTCTCGTTCTCTCTGATCTTCTCTATAAATGGATTAAATAATCAACCCTACACCATCATGTTAGCCTAATAAACATCATCAACGGGTACTAGGGCACCATAATTCCACAGCAAGTATTAATTAAGCTATAATATAAGTGTTATTTCTCTAATCGCGCCAAATAGCAAACCATGCCTCTAATGTCCTGCATATGGGGTTGTTACTGGGTTATATGGGGTAGAAGATAGGTCAATTGTCCCCTACACACGACATTACATCCGATGTTAGTCGATCGGGGTTGATTTGTAGGGAAAAAACAGTTTTATTGCTTGTGTCGGAAATGGGGGACAGTCTAGTAGTCTTTATGAAATTCTGGTAAAATACATATATATAAAATGGAGATCACAGGATATAATACAGAAAATAATATTATCAACTGTCCTTATGCCAAGCTTGTGTTATGGGTACCGTACAATGGACTGAGGGCGTTGCCAGTAAACAAAATGATTCAGAAAGGGTATACTAAGACTTGTGCTTGCCTTCTTATGCGCATTTGTAATCATTATGGAAAGCCAGAATTTCAAAAGGTTTTTTTTTATTGACCTACAATGATTATAAACAAATGCAGGTTCAAAGCTCAGTATCCCTTTCTATATCACCCTGTATAATTACTTATATACGTTCAGGACTTGGGTACAAAAAAATTGTGCTCATCACACGAAGTTTGCGCCTACCGGGATTCGAACCCTCGATATTAAAAAGCAGGGTCAATACCAACTGCACAAATCTGGCTGTTGTAATTTAAAACTATTCTATTCCAAAAAGTATTCATGAAGCAATCACGAAGAAATAGAGATAGTGCTCTCACCACTAAGAGGACAAACAAGAGCACATACAAGGGATTCTTACCATTTTGTCAGTGAGATTAAACACCTATGTCTAGCTGACAATGAAACAATGGTTAGTTTTGATGTTTTTTTTTTTTTTTTTTTTTATTACATTATAGGCAAGTATTTGATCTCGATCTCACCTGATGGTAAGTGACGATGAGATCTACGATGGAGCATACTTGCCTAGGTAGGAAGGCGGCAGTAGATAGAGGCACATGCAGCGCAACTGATCTGACCCGCCATCCATGAATGGCAACACCGAACATCATGCCGGAACACGGCTAGGCCGCTTGGCGACATGGCTTTGTTCAGTGGGTGGTGACTAGCCACGGCCGAAGCCTACCACCAGTAGAGTTGTCACCTGGTTGGCACCACCCAGGGTCACGTGTAGGGTATCTCGAGGGTACTTAATTCTCCTACGGACGAAGGTGACTCGACCCCAAAATGTTCAGTCTTTGTTTACCTGCGTACCTGTAGCAGACTGCATCACAATAGTCTCTAAGAAGCTAGCAGAGAACAACATGCCGGAGGAATATGCTGAACTCTTAAGACATTGCCTTACATCTGGCTATCTATTGTGGAATGAACAGTTCTACAAGCAAGTAGATGGTGTGGCGATGGGCTCCCCTGTTTCCCCCGTTGTCGCCGATTTATTCATGGAAGACTTTGAGGAGAAAGCCCTTCGTACTTCACCTGTGACCCCAAGATTCTACAAGCGGTATGTAGACGATACTTTCACAATATTACCATCTAACAAAATAACTGCTTTCCTAGACCATCTCAACTCCATACACTCTAAAATCAAATTTACAATGGAGTTAGAGGCCAATAACTCTTTAGCTTTCTTAGATGTCTTAGTCATCCGAAATTCCAACAACACCTTAGGCCACACCGTGTATAGGAAAAAGACCCATACAGATAGGTACTTAAACGGTGAATCTCACCACCATCCAACACAGTTAGCTACCGTGGGTAAATCCTTGTTTCAGAGAGCCAAAGGGATCTGTGACGAGCAACATCTGGCTGCCGAGCTCCATCATGTCAAGCAAGTACTGCATGACAACAAGCTCCGAATCCCGCGCCGCCGTCACAGTGACCGAGTGAAACCAGCCACAGTCGAGCGTCTGCCTGCTGTACTACCATACATCAGAGGAGTCACAGACAAGATTGGCTACATCTTGAAGCGCGCTTCAATCAAAACTTTTTTCAAGCCGCCGAAGAAGATTAGTCAGTTCTTACCATCTGTCAAGTGTCACATTCCTCTACAAGATGCAGGGGTATACAAACTCGATTGTGAATGTGGGCTCTCATACATAGGACAAACTAAAAGAGCAATAAAAACCCGCGTAAAAGAACACATCGCTGACGTGAAACACCGGCGCTCCACGAAGTCTGCAATCTGTGAACATGTACAAGATCGCACCCGCCATTATATCAGATTTGATAAACCACAGATCCTCGCAAAAGAACACCGATTCCGACCAAGGATGATACGCGAGGCCATTGAAATTAAGAAACATCCTAATTTCAATAGGGAAGATGGCTGGGTGCTACCACCGACTTGGGATCCAGTGATTAATATTATTAAATCGAAAACCAAGCGTACCATTGCAAGACCTCAAGATACTGTGAGCACTTTCTGCGTAGATCGGACCACAATCAACAATTAAATATGAGGGTAGCCCGTTTCTAACTATGACACCTGGACGTCCACCACCTCAGTCCTCCCGTGACCATGGTTGCTGTAAAGCAGCCGAAACGTCGGGAACGTAAAAACGAAAAATAAACGCGATAAAATCCTTAAAAATTGTTTTATTTCAATGTGTAGTATTCGCGTAAATATAAGAAATCAATATAAGAAATAGAGATGTAATACATTTTAATTTATATAAAATAATACAATAATTTCTTTAATAAATTAAGGTCATCCCACAAAAATAGGCATTTTAAATATACAATAGAGCTAGGTACTTCATAAAAAATGTAGGTTTTCAGTGCTTTTCTCCTTGAAGTCTTGAACGTGACATAATGAATGAACTACTGAAAACCTAATGATTTATCGTCGTCACAGAGCAGCACCAGTCTGTTCTAGGTCTTGTTTGGGTACTAGGAGCCCATAATATATTAGGTGATCGATACTCATCAATGTCAATGTGCGGCGGATAGACTGAAGAAAAAGGTATTAATTTAATGAAATAGTGCACTTTTTAAGGACGGCTCCTTGAATTTATAGATATCTGGTACTTTTCTTGTTTATTAGTATTGAAAGTTGTACAAAGATAAAATCTAAAACACCAAGCCAACTCGACTCTGAAAGTAATATGACCCCACTGTGTTTCAGACTGCTGACTTAGTATTCTTCAGAGATTAAGAAGTGATTACTTAAATAGCTATCGAAAATTACAAATAGTTTTGTAAGAAATTATATGACTGGTTTCTTTTGAAAGCCGAGTGAAGTTGTTAACCCGCGAGTTGATTCAGAATATTTCAGTAAAAACCGGATCTATTTCACAAGAGTTTCTTTCGACGACAAAATTTTAACCATTACCGCAGTTGGTAGAGACTCGGCTTTCTACGCCGACGGTCCCGGGATCGAATCCTGGTAGGACAAACGTCGTGTGATGACCACGAATGTATGTACTCGAGTCATAGATGTTTAGTTATATAAGTATTATATACTTAGTTCGCCCTCAGTCCATTGTACGGTACATATAATACAAGCGTTGCTTAGTGTGGGACCGTATAGTTGGTGTGTTAGCTTGACGATAGTATATTATATTATAAATTTCCAGCACTTATAAATCACTCTAGGATGATCTATTTGTCTTTAATTTAAGACATTGTTTGAACTCTGAAACTGTTGATTTAGGACCAATTAAATAAGGTGGTTATAATATGGTAGTGGTAATATGGTAGTGGTGGTTGTAATGGCAACCTCTTGAGAATTGAAGGAAAACAAGTTAATTAAATATCTAATTTAAGCTAGGTCAGATGGAATCTCACTGTTATAATATATTTATTATCTTTGCTTAGGTATATAAGGTGTTCGTAACGCAAACTGTTTGAATTGTATTTATCTCATGATTCTGGACCACCCAGAGTTGAAATTTTCAACTGCAAAAACAGGAACATCAAACAACAGTGCAAAAACAGGACAGTAGTTTGTCGGTACCTTTTTTTTTGTTGACGGGGGGGAAATCTTCGATAGATACCCGGCCTCTGTGTGGGAGAGGGCCGGGTTATGTGGGATTCTTACCCACTAAAACCCCCCTGGTGGCCGCCTTCGACACATGTTGGAGGGGCTCCGGGATCTCCAAACGGACCGCACCGGTGCAGTTTCTCGGTCCCTATACTGGTCCCTATACCCATCACGTTGTTACAGCCTGTATACTGTAGTTTGAGTGCAGGCTCAATGAACGACAATTCATAAACAAATGGGGGAAGAAGAACCCACCACTAACCCCGGCTTGTCAACTTTTCCAATTATAAACCAAACAAGTCGATCGATAATTAAAGAAGCCAGCCACACCGAACTCCTCTAAGATGTTAGTCGAGAAACTATCTATCACGAGTGTCGGGACCCCAAACAAAATACAATTCTCCGCGAAACGAAGCGAATCTAAAAAAGTATTCGACACGTGTTTCGCCTCTGAACGAGGCATCCTCAGGGCGGCTGGGCTACGAATGAACCTCCCTTCCTTCGTTCCTTTTCCCCCATTTTTTAATGATGGATTTCCGCCAAGTATTCAATCAATTATGGCAATTCATAATCCATACTTTACCCAAACGGGTTATGCCTAAAACATACTTAAGTATAGATCCCACGGCGAACATTCGACCTACTTAAGTTTACATCTAATTTAATTAGATAAGTAAGTATTCTTGCAAGTCTAAGTAATCACTGTAACCTTGAAACGAAAGTGAAATGAAACTCAATAGACCTACCTAAGAATACGACGTGGATGAATCGTTAAGACTGAATCGTTTTTTTCTTACACTAGCTACATTAATTTCGATATTGAGGCCGAAGCTGCCTTTTTAGAATGTTTGTCTGTCTGTCTGTTCGTGTATCACGAGAGAACACTCAACGGATTTTGATGAAATGTTGCATGGTGATAGCTTATAACCCGGGTTGCTAGTAGAATACATTTTATCCCAGGAAATGTTTGGCTGAAAGACTCGCACGAGATGGGTTAATAATTGTATCTTAAGATAAAAAAAATTTCATATATATAGTTATAACCATAGGCCATATGATACCTGTGCGCAAGAGTAACTTTACCGGTTTTTATAGAGCTCTTATACCCCTCGACTATAACATAAAAAAAACAATTAATCAAATTAAATCTTTCCATTAGCCGCTATCCCACCTGCGCGTTTTCATTTATTCGCGAAATGGCCGGTAATTATAACAAATAACTGCAAAAGAAACCTTAAGCTTGAGCGATAAAATACAATTCCATTTGTATAATACCGCACGGCTCTACATCTAAATTTTCTTGTTGCAATACTAACTTTGTGTTGTGAATATAAAGTATATTTTTGTTTGTGGGAACAACGAACAGTGTATAAAGGTGCTGTAATTAATTATTCTCTTTTCGTCGACGGAGAAAAACTTCATTGTATAACATGGGCTCTGTGTTGGAGGTAGATCGCAAACATTTGACCCAACATTTGTACAAGATACCGATCCGACTTCTGGATAAATAACTTAGCTAGAGCCTCCAAACGAAGTTGGTTTAACGATTTTAACACACTGCAATATATAATCACTTGAGCAAGGACTGTGCTGCATACGAATCATGGTAGAGTCCGCAAGACTCTACAACTTCATAACTTGGAAACTTTTAACGACGCGCTCGGGATGTGGACATTTCTCTAGTAACTTTATTAGTTAGTCAAACTGGGGCATATAAGGTTACTCTATTAGCCGAAAGACATCCATTGCTCGACATAGGCCTCCCCCAATGATTTCCACACATCTCGGTCCTCCGCCACTCGCATCCTCCGGCTTCTTGCTACGCGTGTGATATCAGCGGTCCACCTTGTGGGGGGCCGTCCTACACTACGTCTTCGGGTTTGTGGTCGCCATTCTAGAACCATTCTGCCCCAGTGGCCATCGGTTCTGCGAGCTATGTGCCCTGCCCACTGCCACTTCAACGTTGAAATTCTTTCGTAACCAAAATTAAACAATAAAGTCACAGGTTGTACAATCTGTTACTAAATAAAACTATATCGAAGATGTGGGTTGTATAAATTGTACCATCTTCACCTTAAAAGATGATAGAGTACCGTTTACTACAAATCTCTATGATATATCGGTCTGATATGAAAGGCGTGTAGAGCTCATCGTAAATCACTGATAAGGCTCGAATCACTCAGCCTAGACCCAGCTTCATAAATGCTAAAGTGGAAGGCTTTTCTCAAAATATATGCTACGCTACGCCTGCCGTAGGGCTGCTACGTTGTAGAGTCGCTATGGTGTAGGATTGTAGGGCTTCTACGGCGTAGGACTTCTACGCCGTAGCTTTATATGCTTGTACCTCGGATTGAGCGCAGTGATATTTCGTTAAATGCTTGTTGAATTATACAGTACAGTACTAGCTGGACCGGCGAACTTCATACCGCTTCAGAATCAAATGTATGAGAAAATGAATTATGTTTTTTTTTCCCCTATGGCCTATGACTTAATCCCCCTCGCATTAATAAGAGGCCCGTACCCAACAGCGCATTCAGGTAGAAAAAATGCGCTGGTTTTATTTTTAGTGATTATTCCCAATTTTTTATAGTTATTCTGTACGGGGCGGAGACCAATTAAATAAATCAAAACTCATAAAAATCATTTCACTCGTTCCTTAGTTATAAATGGTATAACTAACACGACTTATAGATAACTAAGTTAATATTTCCACCTAATTTTTTTTCTAAAATCCCTCCTCTCCTATTATTGTTTTTAATGATAGCGAAGGTATACACAGAAACGCTTAGAACAATATTTTATTTAAGATCTTGAAAAAAGATTATTGGAATCAAATACACCTCTATACTGATTCTCAGGAGACTTCATCCTCGGCACGCGTGGATGAAGGATCGCTTGGGAGAATCATAAATATTTGCTACGAAATCCACTTTGCATAATCCGAATTTCTCAAGTCGTTAGCTCACGGAACGACGGTTCAAACATCTATATATTCTATTATATTGGCAATTGTTAATGCTCCTGCTACACTTGCACACAAAATGTTGGTATTTTGTGTCGATTAGCGCGTTAATTAACGGCATATGGCGCAGGTGTGGCGTGCGCGTAAGAGAGACTCATTTTTAAATCTATATTCCATAATCGAACTTATTTCTTGTATTGAAATGAAACTAATTTTACGGATTTTATCGCATTTATTTTATGTTTCTCGTGTGTTTCTTGTAGGTTAATGCAAAGTATAATTAATGTCATATCCTACAGATTAATTACGTGGATTCGTGCAATTCGTTTTTTGAACTGTCAAATGGGAATCCTTCGATTTTGCGGAATAAAAAGTATTCCTTGGGTATACCCACCTAGCTTAGTAGCTTTTCATGTCTGAATTCTCATATATTATAAAGAGGTTACGCTTGTGAGTTTATAAGTTTAGATGTAGGGGTTAACGTCGGGATTTACTGAACCGATTTTGAACATTCTGTCATTAATACGAAGCTACATTACTCCTGAGTGTTATAGGCCATGTTTCATCGAGAAATCGAGACGGAGCCGCGGAAAAAAGCTAGTAGTATTATAATCACGACAGCCAACTTATCGTGCCCCAAATGTTAAAAAATAATAACCTGACCTAATTATAGCCATAAACAAGTTAATCAATTATATTTGATAAGAACTAAACACGAATATCGTGTTCCATAACTTTGAAAGCGCTCAAATAACTTAAGTTACCTACTTATCGCAACAGATTATTGTATAGAACAAATCGTGCGACCTTGGTCGAGTTATGAAAATCCTTATTAGTGCTTTATAAAAAAGGTCGTAATTATATAAATGAAAGTATTATAATATGTTTATTTACTTATTGTAAATCCGTGCTATTAACACCTGTAATAAATTAACAGCTCCACGAAGATTTAAAAAAAAATACAAAAAACCTCAGCAACCTCACCACAAGCTACACAGATGGCGCTGAAGACGACACAAAACAATTGACGATTCTCCATACAATCCTGAAACGCACTATGAGAGTTTTTGGTTTGTTGGAAGTTTGGAATGCCACGATAGGTTCACCAAACCAATGTAACCTATTTTTTTTGAAAATCCCACTAATATTATAAATGTGAAAGTTTGGATGGATGGATATTTGTTACTCAATCACGCCAGAATGGCTGATTGGATCTGGATGAAATTTGGCACAGAGATAGATAATAGTCTGGAGTAGCACATAGACTTTTTATCCTGGTAAAATGTATGGTTCCCCTGGGAATAGATTTGTTTTAATTATTCATAGAGCAAAGGATCGACATGATTTTGATGATTTGCATAGGTAGTGGTAGTTTTGGGGGCAGAAAATGACATAGGTACATACTTTTTAATCGCGGGTAACACCGCGGGGCGCAGCTAGTATATAATATTTTATATTATTATAATTCATGTACCCTGTCGATACAATTCAATAGTACCCAAACAACCTCGTCGTCTCTAATATGTCGCAATGAATAATGCAAGCGGAGGGCGCACGAATCGATCATCCGAACACAAAGACTAGGAGCCCAGTGATTAGCAAGAGTAATATTTAACAAAGCCAGCGGTGACAGGCACGGGTTGGAGCTCTGTTTGTACGTTGAAAGTATATGGGAAACATACGAGTATGGAATGGAAACGTGAACGCGTCACAAACGTGAGAGTAACATAAAATAGCCAACTTAAATGAAATGCCACATTATTGGAACTGCAAAGAAAGTGACGTGAATTGCCAGCAAAGATTTTTTATCGCGTTCTTTTTATGTTTTTTTTAGTTCTCGACGTTTCGGCTGCTTTACAACAACCATAGTCACGGGAGGACTGAAGTGGTTGACGTCCTAGTGTCATAGTTAGAACTGGGGTACCCTCATATTTAGTTGTTGCTTGCGGTCCGATCTACGCCAGAAAGTGCTCACAGTGTCTTGAGGTCTTGCAATGGTGCGTTTGTTTTTTGATTAATTATATTCATCACTGGATCCCGAGTCGATGGTAGCACCCAGCCATCTTCCCTATTGAAATTAGTATGTTAGTTAATTTCAATTGTCTCACGTATCATCCTTGGTCGGAGTCGGTGTTCTATTGCGAGGATCTGTGGTTGATCAAATCTGATATAATGGCGGGTGCGTTCCTGTACATACCCTCCTTATGTTTACACTTTACATTTCCTATTATAAACCCGCAACAAACAACACTAACAATAATATGTTAGCTTTGTTCACCCTAAACTGGGATACACTAATTCAAAATCTTCCATAGTGTGCCCTCTATTATATAAGGTGTAACAATAGTGTAAATTATTTTAACACATTAATAGTGTAAAATATTTTAACAGGGCCCACAGTAGGTTATAAAGATAACATTTACACATTTACTGGTGGTAGGCTTCGGCCGTGGCTAGTCACCACCCACTGAACAAAGCCATGTCGCCAAGCGGCCTAGCCGTGTTCCGGCATGATGTTCGGTGTTGCCATTCATGGATGGCGGGTCAGATCAGTTGCGCTGCATGTGCCTCTATCTACTGCCGCCTTCCTACCTAGGCAAGTATGCTCCATCGTAGATCTCATCGTCACTTACCATCAGGTGAGATCGAGATCAAATACTTGCCTATAATGTAATAAAAAAAAAAAAAAAAAAAACATTCCCAAGGAAATAAATCTAATTACAAGACATTTAAAAAATGACACCCTTTACTGAGCGCACGGCCAAACGGTAGTACTTCGCCATGTTAAAAAAAAAAACAAACATTATTTACATAATTATTTTATACATCATCGTGATCCATATAACTTACTGATTCATCTGTTAAAATATTTCACGCCATTGTTAAACCTTATATAATGTATTGTGGGTACCCTAATACATAAATAAACTATCACTATGCTAAGAATTGTTAAGCTCTGTTAAGTGATTTCTGAGTGATGCAAGCACAAAGAGTCCAATGGAGAATAAATACAAGAATAGGCTATTTGACTGTGTTTAAAAACTGCCAACAAAATAGTTCTTTTATTGTAAATTCCAGTATTATAAATGATAATGTTTAAAGAAATAAAAATACCGCCAAAACGCGGCCTCCGAGTCACGTGAACCTTGTGAAAAAATGGCTGGAAACACATTAAAATACCAAATATTACCAAACATGTATTGACAACCTGACACTCATTACGACGGTATAACGTCACAACACAATTAACAATTCAGAGCATTCTTGATCACGTGACCGAACAAAAAAACATTATTTAATTTTATGATTTTAAACAAAATAAACCATATATTTGCATAAAAATAAATACTAATAGTTATAAAAAGCTATAATCTTTTAGGATGGCCACAATTTAAAGCATATTTTTCATACAGTCAAACACCCTATTCAGGGTTTGATCTATCCATTATATATATACACACTACAATATGTTTTGAACAGTCTAATAAAACACAAATTAATTCCCCATTAAATCTACATAAATGATCGCGTCAATATAAACAATAAAACCAACACTTCAACAAAAGATTGAATAATTTAATATGTCAAAAATATTATGAGAATGACAACGATGCTCAGGGAAACACAATAGATGAATTATTCATACTCACCTTCTCACTCTAACTACAAGATACAGTAATGACTGTCTCGCTCGCACCCAGCGTACCAGATCCATGCTTAAAATGTCAAAACGCATCACCGTCTATATTACTTGGAATAAAATATTACTCCAATAACATTGAAACTTTGGCTGTTAGTCAAAGGACCACTTGTATCATCTTAATATATATAAATTACGTGTCTCGGTGTTTGTCCGCTATGGACTCCTAAACCACTTAACCGATTATAATAAAATTCGCACACCATGTGCAGTTCGATCCAACTTGAGAGATAGGATAGTTTACGTCTCAATTTATAATCGCAAATATTTAACTATAAAAATATTTCCTAGAAATAATGTAGGTATATGGCAAAACAACGTTCACATTGTTGATTTTGTTGCTTATTATCCTCCTGGCCAGAGCTCAACTCCCCAGAAGTGAGCTCCTGGCTACGGCTCTGCTTTGCGTCGCAGTCAGCTCGGGGTAGGCATGTTGCCGAGCCGGCGTCGTGAGTACCAGAGTACTTTAGCGGAAAAGGGAAGATCTTCCAGCCAGGCGGGTGGTATGCCTGGCGGGGCGGCCGCTATGCCCCGACGGTTATTGTCGGGATCTTGTATATATGTTACTTGCTCCGAAAACTCTTATAGCGCGATTCAGGATTGTGACGTCAATTGTTAATTGTTCTGAATGCGTCTGCAATGCCATCTGCGTAGCTTGTAGTGCGGTTGAAGTGGTCGCTACAGTACTCCCCCCCAAGACCGGAGGTCGATATCTTTGAATGGCAGCGTCTTATGTGCAAGGGCCAGGTAGCTAGCTCGAAGGTCTGCAGTGAGTCGAGACCGAGCTGTGCGCGTCGCAGAACCAGCAGCGCGGTGAGTCGGCTGTGATGGTCCTGAGTGACGACTGGCTTGCTGTGGGACTGACTGCTTGCTGTTGGATGTCGATGCTGAAGTCTTGGTATGGAGTGGTGATGACGTTGGTGCTTGAGTCTTCACAGAAGGATGTTGTTCATTGTCAGGGGTCACCAATTTAGCGGAAAAAGGAAGATCTTCCAGCCAGGCGGGTGGTATGCCTGGCGGGGCGGCCGCTATGCCCCGACGGTTATTGTCGGGATCTTGTATATATGTTACTTGCTCCGAAAACTCTTATAGCGCGATTCAGGATTGTGACGTCAATTGTTAATTGTTCTGAATGCGTCTGCAATGCCATCTGCGTAGCTTGTAGTGCGGTTGAAGTGGTCGCTACAGTACCATAACCATTGAAAATGTGAACCAAATCTATACGAATCCTTATAGTAACCGCCACAACATAAATAGTGCCTCCATTATTAAAGTCCATTGCCGGACATTCTCACGTGACATTGAGTTTTATTCACCGTGAGACAATCTACGGGCTCTTAGGAGCGAAACGAGCGATTTATCGCCGATAACAAGCCGCCGGCACTTTGTACCTGCTGCCATCGAGATTTATGCTTTATGTGTGTGCAAAATAGAATTTAAAATTAATTTAATCTGCTTAGTTGTGATAACTGTCATTCTTTTGTTTTCATTTCACTTGTGTTAGTTTAGTCAACACCATTTTTTTTAATAAAACTAATCTTACGGATTTTATCGCGTTAATTATGAGATTTTTACGTTCCCGACGTTTCGGCTGCTTTACAGCAACCATGGTCACGGGAGGACTGAGGTGGTTGACGTCCTACTGTCATAGTATACATACTGTTTTTTTTGTTACTTTTTTCGGAGTTCGTCATTTTCTCGTGCGGCGTCGTGTGATGTCGGCATGGCACCGACGCCTCGCTCTGAATGTCAGCGTGGGCGCGTTCCTCGCAACGCCCAAACTTAGAGCTAAGAGCGGTCCTTATTAGTTGCGGCCGCGTGCGGCAATATTTTTTTTCTTCTTTTTTTAGGTTGGCAATCGGCTACTAAATAGAGCAATTTTGCCGGTGTCGAGTATTGCTTGATAATTGTTATTAAATGATACGTAATTATTACACGAGTATGATTGACATTTACGCGCCTCTCCTATTCGGGTACACTATACAGCTTATCCCCCTCGCATTGAGGGGAGGCCCGTGGCCAGCAGTGGGCCATTAAAAAGTGCTGGTATTATTATTATTTTTATATACAACTTATTTCTTCATACAAAATAGCCACCAAACCACACCTACAGCCATTGATCAAACATGTTTTATTAGGATAATACGAATTTAGTATTGCCAGCGTATGAAAAACATGTTTTCGTTACTGCCTCACAGATATAATGGTACTCACAAATAATATTTGTTTTTGTTCCACCAAACCTATTTGTCTGTGAAAGTTAGATAATTCTCTCTGAAACTTTTTTCACGACCCTCTTAGTTCTCTATGGTAGAGACCTTATACTTTATGCCTAGTGTAGTCTAAAGCGTATCCATCGTCGAAATGAAAAAAAAACAACGCTTATTTCCATAGACGAAGAAATAATATGGATAGAGCATCGCAAATAATATATTGACGCGCATAAAACTAAGCCGATTTGTGTAGAGGTTACATGCAAATCCACGTGTACGTGAGGACGTCATTCACGTGTTTACACAATTCGGCTTGGTTTTGTGTGCTGCAATATTTCGTTCGCGACTCTACGGCTGTATTATGTCTTCGTCAAAGCTTATTTCGCTGTCCGCCAACCCGCACTGTGCCAGCGTGGTGGACTATGGCCTAATGGACATTAAAAAAACGGCTGGTATTATAAGACTATTTATTATATTACTAGCTGCGCCCCGCGGTGTTACCCGCGATTAAAAAGCCACCATATCTATCCCACGAGAGCCATACATTTTACCGGAATAAAAAGTAGCTTATGTGCTATTCCAGACTATAATCTATCTCTGTGCCAAATTTCATCCAGATCCGTTCCGTCCTGACCGACCTGACGACCGTTCTGTCGTGATTGAGTAACAAACATCCATCCGTCCATCCAAACTTTCACATTTATAATATTAGTGGGATTAGTGGGATGGATTCTAACAATGGAGTTGTCAAGATCTAGACTCTGTATTTTTTTGCCCACTATTGAGGTAGGGGCTGTGATCACGTACATCACCCAATTGCAATGCGTATGCGCACTCGTGCAGTATAAAATCATATCTGTCACACATCTGTCACACATTTAGCTAAGAAAAATCCTACACACACAATCACTAGACACACAAATCTTATAGCCAATGCCCATACGATATTGACAGAGGGATACGCTTTCGGAAAGCAAGCCCCGGCTAATTGGTCCGAGATCGCGATACATACGATAATACTGATAGTGTGAACGGCGCTAAAAGGTCGTTACCGTGCTGCTAATAATAGTCGCGTTATCGTAACCAGAGTTCGGCGATACGACACGTGCCAATCATTGTCACTGGCGTGCCATTGAGTGGCCACACGGATAAACACCTAACATGCATAGATTGATGTTGACAAGTACTATGCAGGACGCCATTTTCATATCATCATGTCACATCCATTATTTTATTTATAATGCGTATTTATTGAATGTTTTATTGCTATTAATTACTTGACATTGTCAAAATACCCGCTAAGTTGTGGGTGAGGCCATTTGCATAGCCATTTTATTTCATCGCATTTCATTTCGTAAAGAAAGAAGTATGTAGATGCTCATGTAGACTAAACCCCCAAATGTATATACGTTTTATAACTTTTTAAACGTAATATAGTATTGCGCACAAGAGTTTTAGCTCTAGAACGAGTGGGCCGATTATTATGATCATGTTTTTTTTTTTTAATTTTCTCCGCCCCGGTTTGCTGAGTATTTAAAATATAAAATAATTTATTTTGTCGCAGGTGCATTTGATTCTGCGGCGGTCCGAAGTTCGCCGGGACAGCTAGTTATTATTAAAATTTAGCTCGACACATTTTCGGCGGTTAAATCCCGCCTACATTTGATAGCAGTGCGTGTTAAGCTTAAGATGCAATCTCTTTTGTGGTGAGGACTGAGCTCCAAGTCTGTTAAAACAATCGATTCATAATCGAACAGCAACCGCATAGTAACTGTCACTTTTGACAGATATCCCATACAATATGTGTCAAAAGTGACAGTTACTATGCGGTTGCTGTTCGATTATGAATCGTTTGTGTTAGCAGACTTGGGGCCCTGAAGAGATGTATTTAAACATGCCAAATTTCAACCGTGTTGAATAAAATATCGGCGCCATGGCACAACTATAGGGGCTCGAAGGCTATGACTACTACCTTCTTCTCAAGACAAAATCCCCAAAAACCCAGAAGTTAGAAATGATGCCTAAAATCATTTAGGTATCTGGCTAATATTTCCGTGGCTGGAGGCGGCAAGACACTTATATAATGGAGACACTTAAGGAGATCAAGTATCTCCGTCCCACCGGCGCGTTGAACAAAATGATTATCCTTATCTTGCCCTTATAACACTCAAATTAAACTTTCTCATAATTTTCGGGTGTTAGTGCTTTGAGCTGTGCCTAATGCCGCGTCCGTCAGCGCTCACGTAAGCGCTAAGAACTGATTTACAAGTGTAATCTACGCCTTATGAATATGAAACAGTTCTAAGGGGTGAGCACAATAGCACGACTCGACTAAAAGCTACACAAATTTCCGTCTACGTATTTATAAATTTATCTTCGAATAAAAAAAAATGGCGGCACCGTATTTAGTATTTTGCCAGTGTCAGGTAGTAGGTATTAAAACCTTTATAGGTGAAATAATTGTGAGTATACAAACTTGAAATGTGTGCTTTGAAATGTGGATAATGGATTACTCCGAAAATCGGAAATCAAAGGGGAGCTTTGAATCGTACCGCGCGTTTGAGACCGTCGTAATTACATCTACTTGAGTTTATGGTTGCCTGGTAGTAGCAGAGTGGCGAGAGCTCGTTCTTCACACTTCGCTTTTCCCCGCAGGAAGCAATTAACGTGCGCACTTACCCGAGCGCGCTTTGAGCTTAGTTCCTTATATGCTCTGCGATCCTGGTACTTTCTTTTCATACGGCCAGCTGTACTTCGATTAAAAAGGGGAGGTCAGAGTTCTACCTAGGTACTCTTTTAAAGTGAACCAGGTCACACGGTAATGCTAGGCTTACTCCCCGAATTTATAGACGATTTAGGTATAACTTACCAACGTCATATAGTACAGCGCACAAGAGTTTTACTTTGCGCAGTACTATATGACGATTGATAAAGATATAGTAAATACTACAAACGATTGATAAAGTTATAGTAAATGTACACACACACAGCTTTCAGAAGTCCGCTGCACATTTTAGTAAGGCTAATTACACACGAGGACAGTTGGACTACTACTGTCTACACTATATTAAGTGACAAAGAAACGAGATCCGCACTATTGTGTCGCGACAGTGTACACACTTCGACACTCGGTCTAGTGTCTAGTATCTGACATAAGTGTATCTGACATAAGGTAAGTCGCAATATTAAGTGTCTGTGCTCTTAGATCTTTTAATTTAAAAATCGAGCCCATTGTTTATAGAAAAAAAAAAACCCAAACGACGTTCGATTTCAATAATTCGAAAAAGCTTTCAAATAAACAGCATATGTTCTGGTACATTTCAGACACATTATTACTGAAAATCTGAAAACAGATGTTGATAGACGTACGTTTCCATTTGAATCAGGAAAAATAAATAAACCATTTTATGTTTTGCTTTGATCAATAATTTTCAATGTAATGTTAAACTGAGCTCTAGATCTATGATCATAATATCGCCAGAAGAATACCACAACTGTAAGGTCGCAAACTAAGCAGTTCCTTTATTATGGGACCATGCAATGGACTGGAGACGATCCTAGTAATAATTGCTTATAAATATAGAGATAATAAACATCCCTGATTCGGATACAAATATTCTGGCGCATTAGTGCTCATCACCCAAAGTATGCCGCTAGTGGAATTCGAACCCGGAACCCTCGCTGGGTCACTACCAACTGAGCCAATCGGGACAACGTATATCCAATAACAATGATAATTGTCAATTTTGTCTACACAAATCCATTTTCGACAATTTAGACAACTCAGAGCGAATCGTCCGGTCATTACTAAAAGCTATGGGTCATAACATTTTATATAGATTACTCGAATAGACGGTTAAACTCATGATTGGTAATTGGTTTTTACGCATACCAAATTTATATTAGTAGAAGTTATCAGCACGTCAATTGCGAGCTAACTGTATACTTTATAGTCTACCGTATTTAGACATTATGTATGGAGAATTAAAAAGTGGCTCTAGCGGACGGTATTTAAAACATTCAATTCTCCATAAACAAATGTCTAAATACGGTAGACTATAAAGTATACAGTTAGCTTACGAATAATCTCGCACTTGACGTAGAGTACAGAATTATTCAAACGTATCACACATTCGAAATATAAAAAATAAATTCAATCACGTCTGACTAGCATTATATTATATTCTACTGGAACATAGATAACACAACTGAAAAAAAAAACAACGAAATGAATATTCCTTTGGCTCTGAAAAAAAAACAGCGTCGAGCATAGCGCTCCCGAGGCAATATCCTCGCGCCGGTCGACGCTTGCCATCTATAAATAAATAGGCGACTCACCTGCCTTCACCCCTAAATCAACAGTGTGCAAACAGCCTATTTTTAATATTATCCGAGCTTCAGGAGACGATCCTATGTGCACTCATACAACCTATTCCCATTGTATCATTCGACCGCGCCTACATCTCAAACAAAATTGACACTTTTTAAATTGTGTTTTTAAACTGTTCGTCATTGAGTGATGCGATTGTTTTAACACCGATTTTCGATTTTAATTCGATTGTTTCGATTATTGCAATCGATTGCGCCGGGCCCGTGTGGAGGAGCCGCGCTCCCGCGACCGACTGAAGCGCTGAAATACGGTCGCCGGTCGAGCAAGCTCCCTATTCCCGGTGGTTTTCTTTCAACGCAGTGTTGCTAGCTACGGAAATTATTTTCCTGGGGTATTTGTGAAATTATTAGGAGGAAGAATTCTCTTTTTTTTGTATTAAAGTAATTTACAAAACATGCTTTCTTGTACTTATTTTGTATGATCACTAGTTATTGTCATTTTATGTAGGAGCAAAGCGAAATTATGATTGTATATAAACTAATATAATATAACAAATCAAACACACAATTGCACAACTGGGATAAGTCGGTTCAATAATCTTAACGTCATACTTTTTTTAAATGTCTGCAACTATAAGTATTCTGTGGTTTTCAACGGAACTTGTAACGTTAAGAACGTCTACTTTGACTATAGTTTCTAGTGAAAATCCTAGTCGTGTTAACGGATAATCAGTATATTGTAAGGTTCTGAATCCTTCACCAGCTGTGCTATGAAACACGCTTGGCATCAAAGTATTATCCGAGCTGAAATCATAATTTAATTGTATTTATTTTTAATTTCTAATAATAAAATACACCTAACTAATAGGTAATGTTACCAGTGACACTATTTTAAATTCTATTACCAGGAGTAATAGAATTGCCATAGAAAAAAAAATGTGGGTTGAAATTTCACCCTTGTTGTCAACGTGCACATAAGTACGGCAAGTTTATTTTACTACCAAAGGGGTAGTTAACGGAACACCCAAATAATTCACTCAAGTCAGGAAGGTACTAAGGTTACATAAAATCTGGGAGACTCTCCCGCATTTTCCTTGTGACCCCGAATCCTTTGTGCGGTCCACAAACTGCGAGCATGCCTTCAATGCTCTATTGTTTTCCGTTGCCATCGCTCGCATGCCACGCTGAATAACACTGTCCCCCTCGCACCCTTGAAGTTATTAAACAAATGAAGTGTTTAACCCGATTATATATAGCCGCCGTATTATATGGCATAGTGCACGGATAAAAAAAAGTAGGCCTAGCTCGGGAGTAACTTGGACGTGTGCCGGATTCTGTGCTACGGAGGGCACGTTTGCCACGATCCAATTAAGTGGAGCCCAAGTAGGTTTTCGAGTGCACTTGGTCTGAGTATACTCGTATAGTGTAGTGTCAACGCGGCTTACAACTAATTAAAACAAAAGGCGGAAGTGTGAACAATCGCGCTTCTGCCAATTCAACATTCCAATTTCAAATTTTCGATGACTACTTTTTTTATTGTTTAAAAAGGGCGCGACCTATGTGCTCCAAAGTTTCCTCCTCATTTTTTTAGGGTTCCCTACCAAAATGGTAAAAACGGAACCGTTATAGTGCCACTATGTCCGTCCGTCCATCTGTCTGTCTGACACACCTGATTACCTCAGCAACTGCTAATGCTATCGACTTGAAACATAGAAAACTACTTAGTTACAGAGAATATTCTAAGAAAAGTTATACATTCTTTTCCCCGTACCTTTACATAATAATACGGGATATTGATATGTTAAAAGAAGCACACGGGCCCCATACATAACCCGGAGTAGGCGAAGAAAATAAGGGATAATGCCTTCTAAAGGAAATTAAGTCCCAAAAGTGTGTATACAGCCTTCGATATACCGCATTTTACGGACCCAATTTGAATTTGTAAATTGAAATATGTAAATTTGAGTGTAGCGACTCTTATGAAGTTCTGAAGCCCTAGTATGAAGTAGCACAGAGTACTTCTGTTTCAATACGACTGAATGAAACCTCTTTAGACTATAGTGTCCTAGTATCTCTTATCGACCACACTTGTCAAAACCAGAGCAATTTAAAAAAAACTTATGTAATTTTGAATAAGTACTTAACCTACGTAACTTAATTTAATTTTGAAAATACACAAACGAAATCGACAATTTAAAAATTACTCTACATGGGTGGAGCGAAGTGGAGTACGGTTGGGGCGAAGCGGAGCGGGGCGGAACGGGGCAGTATAAATGTTAATAAACTCGCCATTTTTTTCGTACCTCTTGAGCCAATATTCTTGAGCGAAAAGTTTTATCGATATTAACATATCGATCCTGTGCCCATCGGAAAAAGATTATATATCTAAGGGATTGCTTTTTCCCCTAGTCGCTTTTCCATTGAGTTATAGGTTAGCAAAAATCATTTCATGCATCGATTTCATAGTTTAATCATCAGCTCGGATAACGCCAGATAAATGACAATCACGCAGAATGATTTAAATACAAAAAACATTACCATTTTTCTGGATCAGTCTGGTTAAAAAACAACAGAATTGAGAACCCCCTCCTCCCCATCCCTTCTCCTCCTTTTTTAAGTCGGTCACAAATGGAAGCGATGTCTCAAGTAGTTAATATAAGTGAGTATCGTTTGAGTATTTGAGCGCGTTGAGGGATATCTTTTCGCAATGGTTTAACGCGTTACGGCAAATCAATCACAATTTTTATTTGAGGAAACCAAACAAAGCCCGCTGTGGCCACAAAACCAAAGGCTACGAATAAATGGACATTCGAATCATGGCTTTTCCATGGAACCGCTGACAATAATACACGATTTTATTTCCAGTGGTGGCATGTAATCAATTATGAATATATAAATAAATATGGATGAACCCGAAACTGTAATTATTAAGTAGTATCTGCTGTCCGCGGTGTTACCCGCGATTAAAAAGTATGTCCTTTTCCTTTATGTCCTTTTGCAAATGCACGGTTCCTGTATGCTATCCCATAGGAACCGTGTATTTTTAAGGGATAAAAATTAGCCTATGTCATTTTCTGACCCCTAAACTACCACTAACTAAGCAAAAAATCATGTCGATCCTTTGCTCTATGAAAAATTAAAACAAATCTATCCCACGGGAACCATACATTTTACCGGGATAAAAAGTAGTCTATGTGCTATTCTAGACTATGATCTATCTCTGTGCTAAATTTCATCCAGATCCGTTCAGCCGTTCTGGCGTGATTGAGTAACAAACATCGATCCATCCAAACTTTCACATTTATAATATTAGTGGGATAAATATGGATGAACCCGAAACTGTAATTATTAAGTATTTATAAATATCCCGACATTATTATGGCGTTATTCAAGACAATGGCGATAACAAACGAGGGTCAAATGAATTTATAACTATTTTATAAATATTTAAGAGGTACCTACGAAAAAGTAGATCTACCCGACAGAATGTTAATAAAACAGTAATCAATAAAAATAATTATTAGATCGTAGCGACCTTGAACACCTCGCTACAAGAAACATGTACACCGCGCTGATATACAGATGGCGCTGCATACCAGTAAATGACGACTCTGCACACAATCCTGAATCGCGCTATCAGAGTTTTCAGAACCCAACATATATAAGGTTTAACGAATATGGCGTATATATTTTTATTTGTGAATCAGTAAGTTATCTGGATCACGTTGATGTATAAAATAATTGTGTAAGTGTAATTGATGTTCGATTGTTTTTAAACAAGGCGACCCAGTATCGTTTGGCCATGCGCTCAGTACAGGGTCTCATTTTTAAATCTATACATATAAATAAAATTGGAGTGTCTGTTTGTAATATTAAATTAACCGCTTTTTACTAAGTGCATTTAGATGTATACACGTTACCTATACCGAAACAACATTTTTTACAATTTATGTCTGTCTGTCTGTCTGTCTGTCTGTAGTGTAGCTGATGTAACAAGGAGTAACTTAGGCTACTTTTATTTTAGAAAAAAAAATAGGATCAATCAATCAATGTTGCAGCGCAGCGCCTGATTAAGTTTGATAGCAACAACCTGCAATGCGTCCCGCGGGCTCAGAATGGGCGAGCAGGCTGTTGTCAACGGTTGTCTTTGTTAAATACCACGCGGACGAAGTCGCGGGCAACAGCTAGTGTCTAATAATTTTGATGTATCTCTTTGGGAATGTTATCTTTATAACCTACTGTTGGCCGTGTTAAAATATTGTACACTATTATTGTTACATCTTATATACAAGACCCCGACAATAAGTGTCATTTTATACCTGCTGACTGCAATATATTCTTGTGACTTGATTTTATTTGTAAAAAAAACAATACAACCCAATTGAGAACCTCCTCCTTTTTGAAGTCGGTTAAAAAATGGCTGATTGATAGTGATTTTCGTTAAATTCAGCGTATCCACGAAGAGCGCAAACGCTCTCTCTCTGTCTTTATTTATTACACGCGGATATAAATCACTTTATCCCTTTCGAGCTTATAAGCATAAGGGACTTCTGAGCCCCGATATAATAGGCTAACATAACTACAAAGGAGTTAAATAAAAACAGGCCCCCGGTCTAGAATGTTCAAATGGTCTATGTCCACTGTCCCGCAAGTTCCCTTATCCGTCTGCAATGTGGGCCTACAAAAATAGGCCAACGGAATCGCAAATTGAATTAACATTCCAACAAAGGACAGCGCTGAAACAATGCGGGCGGTATTGTGTGAAAGTTTCGAAGCCTGAATTAACATGTCCGCCCTTCTCTGCCTTATCAATGAGCACCTACGTTTACAAATATAGAATACCTATTCTGATTCGATTTGTCACACAAGCAGCAAATTGAATAACCACAGTGCTATTCTGGACAAAGGTATATTGATTTCTTATATTTACGCGAATACTACACAGTGAAATACAACTACTCTTACGGATTATATCGCGTTTATTCTACGTTTTTTACGTTCCCGACGTTTCGGCTGCTATACAGCAACCATGGTCACGGGAGGACTGAGGTGGTTGACGTCCCAGTGTCATAGTTTGAAACGGGGTACCCTCATATTTAGTTGTTGCTTACGGTCTGATCTACGCAGAATGTGCTCACAGTGTCTTGAGGCAAGCGCACCAATGCAAGACATTGGTGCGCTTGGTTTTGGAGTTTTATTTCAATGAACTAAGGTAAATGACCTCGCAAGTCACACTAACGATAGTGGCGTTAGTATAGAACTCATTTTAAGAATATGAAACGATAATCTCACCGCAGATTCACAGGTGATTTAGCAAATGACCGTTTCAGAATAGCATAGCTGGTCTTCGTCATTGTCCAGTGACATATTTCACATTTCCATACAAATTTGTAAGTAGCTCCAGGAAATACTCCTTTTAGACCCATGATGCCTTGGTACCGAAAGGAAAATAGTGTCACCAATTTGGTCGGAGGGGTGCTGACTATCAAGTAAAGAGGGACAGAGGTATTTGGAAAAATAGATAGCACGATAGTTGCCCCCTCTTTTATTCTTATAACTCGGTCCTTCTTTGTCGGTCAGTCTTATATAATGGGCAGTCGACTAGATGTTAGCGCTGGTCTCCGGGTTACATGTTAGAGCGTAATTTTGTCGTAAATAATGACTTAATTAGTGGAAAATATTAAATGGTATATTCACTGAAAAACATATCTACCTACTAATTATTTTCTGACCATGATGTCTCCCTTCATGTTCCTGTCAGTAAAAGTTTTTCTACCCAATATGTATGTGACTTATACATAAACTTCTTAAAGACATCCAAAGCTAAACTAATCTCTGTCAAAAAGGTCACCCTTTTGACAGAGCTTATATACAATTTCGAATTATTTGCATGACAAACCTTGTGAATGAACGCACAAATATTTATCGTCAATAAAGATGTCGAGGGTAACATAATATGTAAGTTTCGAAAAGCAACACACTAGAGCTAATAAAAAATGCAAATACTTATTTAAAAAAATATAAGGTTATACAGCTTTTTGTCGGAGTTTTTTGGTTGAAGTCGAGTTCCAATCCGGTTGTAGGGTTCATGAAAAAAAAATTAATAAGTGGCAAATTCCCTATTTATTTAACTAAAAACAAAAATTGAATTTGATTTTAAACAAATTTTATTCCATCAAAACTCGCCATAAGTTACTAGAGCCTCATAAATTGCAGTAGAACAAACTGTGAACGCGGCAGAGACTTGAACATCTAAAGACATCAACAGCATTCGAAATAGCTAAGTGTTGATGTTTCCCGCGTGTCAATGGTATCCACAATTCAAATTTTATGTTTCCTCGTTGTGGGCAAACGTCGTCGTAAAGAAACCGATTAGATTAAAAATAAACGTTCAAAGGAGTGTGTGTGTGTAAATGAACTGGGAATTATTTTGTTACCACCTGTATTATGCCACCTGTAGTTACTTTAACAAAGGTACCAGCGGGGTTATTTTAAACCATTCGAAATCGATATCGGAAACGGAATCGAAAACTTCCGAACTGGATTATCGCAATCGCTATTAACATTTCCGAATTTGATTATCTTCGATGTTTCTCGATGGCAATACCAAATAGTTTTTTCAAAAAGATTCCTTCGGAAAGCTCGTCGGGAACGACACCAACATCGGAAAATTTCAAATCCGTTTCCGATATCGATACCGAATCATTTAACAGGAGCCCAGAACAGAAAAAAAGCAAATAATCATTTATTATGCCTTTATTTGACACCCTTGAAAGTATATTTCTACGCAAATATTCAAGTCATGCACCGTTTTAACATAAAATATCCACAAACATTCACACCAAAATTTCATTCATAATAATATCACCAGCTCCGATTTTACGATCATCATATAAAATTATGTTCAGACTTCCATGAAAAATAGGTGTTTTATTGAGAGAAATCTCAGGTACCTACCGCTATTCAACAGGATCGGTGTAAATAAATCGGATCGTATAAAAAAGTTATAACCAAAGGATTTCGCACGGAACGAATGCGCTGCCAAACGGTTTCATTTAAATCTATTTCTAGAACCTCGCTACTCTTTGTTCTCGATATATTTTCACTTAGGTATTTGTTGTCATATATCTGCGGTTTTAATAGTGGCCCAACCCCAAATTCATATACCTACACAGCAAAAAATATTCAGAGAAAAAGTACAAAGCTATGTCATTTTGTAAAGACATCGTGCCCCAACGCCAGACGAACAACACTCAAGGTAACACTCAAGTTATGGGTACCATGGACTGGGGGCGATCCCAAGATATAATAACTTAAGGTGGAAGCTCAGGGTCAGGGCGCGAAATTCAAAATGTCAATGGTTTTTATTTTTTTACGAAAAATTTGGACATCTTTACAATAAAACTTAGTGTTTTGCGATATTAGCATTCTGCATTGGATGTCTCGATGTATTAAGTTTGCTTAAAAAAGTACCTAATCCGATACAATACCATAAGGTTTGTAAAAACCGCTACTTTTACTAACTTTATGGTGTTGTATCGCTTTAGGTATTTTTTTAAGCAAACTTAATACATCGAGACATCCAATGCAGAATGCTAATATCGCAAAACACTAAGTTTTATTGTAAAGATGTCCAAATTTTTCGTAAAAAAATAAAAACCATTGACATTTTGAATTTCGCGCCCTGACCCTGAGCTTCCACCTTAATAACTCAAATCCTAATTAAAAAAACTAATATGATTTGGGGTGAGTGTACAGAATTTCCAACAACGCCATCTAGTGGTTAGCCGTAGGAACAAATAAATATCAAATATTATGATATATTTTTTTATTATTTAGGTATTTACTCTGAAACAGTGTGTGTTCTTGGTTCAATTAGCAAGCAACGTTCACTACACATTAAGAAAACATTCAAAATCCGCTCACATCTATCGCTATTTTTTTTAATAAAAAAAACAAAAAAGACATTTAGTAGGGGTGAGATTGTAGCATGAGTGGGCATCCCCATTCTTGATTGAATAGCCCCTCTCAGAGTCCATCCATCATCGTAGTATCGGCTCCGCCGTTCAGCCTTTAATTCTGTAGCCGTCTCTTTCTTACTCGCGAGCACTACCATATTGATTGGTCCATATGTTGGCTTGAAGACCGCTTGGTCCAGACTAAGCGATTGCTTGGCTCCCAGGAACATGTGGTCTCTGATTTCCGTGCCATGTTCTGGAATGTATGTATGAATTGACCGCTCATAGGGACTAGAGTAGCAGCGGTCTTAGACGTGTGGTGTTTATTGCGTAGATTTGTCGTGGAAAATGGGTACCGTACAATACAATAGATTGGCTGGGCAATCCCAGTATTAAAATTATTAGGTACTTATATTTATAAACATCGTGAGTCAGGTACAAACATTCGTGCTCATAACATGAAGTTTGCTCTTACCGGGATTCGAACCCGGGGCCTACGGTGCAGAATGTAGGATCTACCTACTACTACTACTACTACCTGACTACCAACTGTGCCGATGACAAGGAGAGAAAGACAGAGGGTGGGAAAGTGGGACCAACAAAGGAACTAGGATAGCGAAAAG
Source organism: Pheosia gnoma (assembly GCA_905404115.1). Taxonomy (NCBI): domain Eukaryota; kingdom Metazoa; phylum Arthropoda; class Insecta; order Lepidoptera; family Notodontidae; genus Pheosia; species Pheosia gnoma. The sequence goes on along the minus strand of FR989919.1, from coordinate 2,066,345 downwards.
GCATCGTGATTGGTTAAGTAAAGAGAGAGACAACTATGTTTTTATTTTCTTGCTGTTGTCATAACCTTCTACGGGCTGGATGGATGGGATACTAGTACAGGAAAATAACTCTAAGGGGGCCCTTTTTGGTTTTAGCAGTTAGCCATGCATGTAGCTCGTTCTAGTGGTAGCCACTAGAAGTAAGTTCATGCATGGCTAGGTCTGCCGTGACTTTTGTATATAGTATATCACAACCTCTGTCGTACGACAAATTAATAAAATCGTATAAAAAAATCCTATCTCAAGAATAAATACTTCCCGACGAAGTAAATATACAACCCTGGAACACTAGCCACTGTTTTACCACTAATTTGGCACCCGTTGTATGTTTATATCCTTATTTATGTACAGAGACACTGGCAGCAATACGTGAAAGCCAATTGCCAAGACAAAAAAAAAGTAAAAAAGTCATGCTATGTACTTTTATTTTAAATTTACATAACTGAATTATATGTGTTCTCTAAATTATCTGTAAAAAAATAATAATACTTTATACTGAACTGAAATCAATTTCAATGTAGATTTAAATGTAATTAAAATATATACAACGTGCATATGACCGGATTTATTGCTCTTCGACAGTGGCGCCACCTCGCTTGACAGATATCTCAACGACAAACTCCATATCCGCCTCGCTCTCGCTGCACTTTGCCTCCATTTTGTTTGTGGGCGGCGGCGTTGTGCAGATTTGTGCTTTCATCTCTTGTCTATAATTTTGAATAGAACGTCTTTATGGGCATGGTCCGTAGATAATTTTTCTCTTTGGATCCCATTTGTGGTCTTTGATTGTACAAACTGTCAAAACAATGTATCTAAATAATGTTTATTTTCATTTTTCCAGGTGTTATCCGTTGTATAATAATGTGCGACAATCGAAATGGATACGTGGTCTGATCTATGCCGTTGTTGCCTAGCCGCCAATTGTGAAGTGTCATTGTTAGATGAGGAAAAAAACAATAACGAGCAGTTCTATGAAATCACTAGTATACGGGTACGTAATCAATGTTCTATTTAACTCATAAATCAATGAAATATTGTTATAAAATGTCTATTTTCGCTACAAAAGTTGTCTAGTAAGTGTGTCAGCTTAAATTATTGACAGAACATAACCTCAATTTGGTCTCTTCAGCGCCGCTTATACACAGTAACTTAGCGGCATTATGACTCGTATGGTAACGCGATAAAGATTACTATAGCTTGTAGTAGATATCTAAACAAGATTTTCAGAGGGATTTCCTACATGCATTTATAAAAATATTGTTATATATATCTCCCCGTGACGTACCATTTACGTACATATAATATGTGGTATTACATAAATAATTGAAAAAAAATAGGTCTAAAACATAACCTAAGTGTGGTTTGTTAGAAAGAATTTTCCCTCCAAGAATAGAGATAATTGGATAGCATCACCTCATTTCATATAATCAATATAGTTATCAACTATTCCACCGTTACCTTTGATTAATTATTTTCATCAACACACTGTCAGGCAAGTCATCCCAATGTGGTGAGCAGAAATGCACTGCAGAGCACCCACATTTCACCTCTGGTATTTTTCTCCAACGTAACATATAGTAAAGTCATTTCTCAAGCTATTCTTGATCAACAAAATCTGAATAGTCACCCCTAAATACAAACCTGGGCTTGAACCTGCACTGCCTTCCTGCCTGATCATTCAATTTTAATTGAATTTAAACAGGAGGGGGTTATCAGTTTGTCAGATATGTTTTTTTTTGTATACTTATTTACGGTGACTGGTTACTGCCATTGATTGAAATTTAGAGAGACTCCAGAAATTATTAAAAAAACCTACAAGTTTAGTCTGATCAATTTGTAACATTAACCAGTAACTATTAAAAAGCATTTATTACTCTGACTGTACCATGTTTATCTAAATAAGTAAATTCATTAACATTGTGCCTTAAAACAAAAGTGTGTAATTTATCTATGTCAGAACACAAATTTTTGTTACTCATAACTGAACATTTCTCATAATTATAATACTCATAACATTCTTAATCATAATTATTATTTGTCGTAATGCATAATTATGTTATATCTAATATTCCTTACCCCTCTTAAAATGATTTCACGACTAACAACATTATCCCTCTGTGCTTTATCCCTCATTATAGGCTGTTTCATTGTGGTGGGCAGAGCCGTGGGCTAGTATCCAATAATTGCATTGTTTTAAAAATTTCCACACGCATTTTTTCAGGTGAAACAAGACGACGGCCTACCCCACAAACTATGTGATGACTGCTCCAGTATTATGAACTCAGCATTCCAGTTCCGAAAACAGTGCATGAAGATGGACAGTGAACTGAAACTACAGCTCTCAGCCCTGCTGACCCAGTACAAGAAGGATGACACACTTGACCCTACCACTGATGATGATATTGCCAATGACCCTGTAAAACAACTAGAGGCTATAATAAAAGAAGAACCAGCTGATAGTGATGATGATTGCTACTATGTTTTAGTCATCGATGACCCTAAAGACAAAGCTAAAAATGAACCTGAAATCGTAAGTGTAAAAACAGAACAGCCTGATAATGATGAAGCTGAAAATATGGTTACTTACGAACCAACCGATTCCAACAGCCAGAATCAGTTTGAAGACTCGATAGAATCATTTCTGATGTCCAATACTAAGGTGCCAGTTAATGTACCAGCAACTATCCTAGAAAATGAGGAGGAAAGTCAGGATAATAATATAGGTGCTATGAACATTGATGAAACTCAGGACAGTACATCACAAGAACAACATTATGCTCAGATAGTTGATGAAGATGGCAACGAAATTGAGACAATCAGTGCCAATCAATTAAACGATTTACAGAATAAGAATTATATTAAAATCTTGACCACTACAAATTCTGATGGTACTATCGTTCTTAAAGGCAATGATGGTGTACAGTATCTCACTGATGCTCAGTTAGTCACAAACGAAGATGAGGATGGAGATACAATGTCTCAAGAAGTAATATTCTGTGAAGGTGATGACACATCACAGTTTCAGATACTCAAGTATGAGGGCTCTGAACTGGTTATAGAGTATGCTGATGACAGTCAAATAGCAACTGTATTGCAGCAGGAAGATGGCACGTTTCTGTGTGACTGCGGAGAGCAGTTTGACGACCTAACAGACTATGAGAAACATCAATACAAGCACAATCCTGCTGGAGAACATTTATGTAATATGTGCGGTAAAGGTTTTGAGTCTGCGGAGATTTTGTCTGGTCACATGTTGTTACACAGTTCCACTGGCCTACTGATCACGTGTCCATTCTGTAACCAGCTGATAAAAAGGAATGCATTAACACAGCACATCAAGTATGGACATAACAACATCAAACCTCGTTGCAGTGTGTGTTTCAAAACGTTTGCGAATCCCAACAACTTGAAAAGACACATGATGATCCATAGTGGCGTCAAAGAATTCGAATGTGACATTTGCTTCAAAAAGTTCCACCAGAAAATTACAATGCAAACGCACAGGTTGACACACATGAATCCACTCTCTTGCGTATTGTGCGAGCAAACGTTTAACAGCAAAGAGGACTTGGACGCTCACAGAGAGTCCGAAAACTGCACTAAGTCTAAAGTCATCAAAGTTAAAGAAGAATTGATGAAGACAGTCAAACAGCAGATCACCACGAACCTCGGGAAATTGCTGGGCTACGCTTGCTCGCTATGCAAAAAAATGTTCTCAGTTGAAAGTGCATTGGAACAGCATATTGAAAGCACACACATTATAGACCCAACAGAATTGCTCTGCTCTGAATGTGGAGAGGTCCTACCATCGAAAAAAGACATGCAAAGCCACATACTAACGCATAAGCACTTGAAATTGAAGAATGCAAAGCGTTTCGAATGCAGCATCTGCGGTAAAGGTTGTTCAAGCCAAGCAATGTTGCTGATGCATGAACGGGTCCATACAAATGAGCGACCGTTCCCGTGCCAGCTTTGTTCTCTAAGATTTAAAACCAAAACACACTTGAGAACGCATCAATTGACACACACAAGAGAGAAAAAGTTTGGATGTTCAGTATGCATGAAGTTCTTCGCGTTAAAAGGCAATTTGGTTGTACATCTGCGGACTCATACTGGGGAGCGGCCATACGTATGTTCCTTATGCGGGGAATCTTATATAGATTCTAAATATCTTAAGAAGCATAAACTAAAAAAGCATGCCATTGATAATGTACCATGGAACCAGTACTGATTATGATGTTCATCTTTGTATAAAATATAGAGACTTTAAAATTAGGTGTATAGTTTAGTTTGAACTTAGTGTAAACTGTCTACGTAATGAAACGTTTTTTGTTTTCATTGTCTATGGAGATTGATTTTTTTCTCGAATGGCTGCGTCGATGCTTGCCTGCTTTGAGTAAGCGCCCCATAATCTATTCTGTTTTTCTGGTAACATATTATGTCTCAGATCAGCATTTTGTTGCGCTATGTTACATTGAGTGGTCAAGCTCAGAATGTTTAATTTCTTTTTTTTTCTTTTAAGATTCCATAACCACTGTGAAACAAGAGGTTTTGGGATAGACATTGTAAATAGATTTTTTTTTAAGATTCACCTATGATTCTATGAATTAAGTTATTTTTATTTATCCGTTAAGTGTAATTTTTTTATGTAAATATGAGCCCTAATTCAGTTGAAACATGGATATTGTGAATGAATGCGTAGAGCATCAATATCAGAACTGTTCTTTTTTTCGTAGGTATATGTGGACAATAATTAATACAATTGGTGTTTTTTCTTTTCAGTTCTTTTTTGGTGTAAATTCGCGTGTTGGGACACTGAAATAATTAGTTGTGCAAATATTTCAATTAAAAAATATTTTGCTTCTACGCAAATATTTTTTATTTTATATCAAATGAATATTGTAAATATTTTATTTAATATTTTTTTAAAGTACCTGTATGCGGGCATAGCATTAAAAACAACATATGTGCTGAGGATCCCGGGTTCGAATCCTGGTAGGGACAACGATTGTGTGATGAGCACGAATGTTTGTACTCGGGTCGTGGATGTTTAATATCTATACGTTATTATATGGGATCGCCCTCAGTCCATTGAACGGTACCCATAATACAAGCGTTGCTTAGTGCGGGCCCGCACAGTTGGTGTGTTCGTCTGGCGATATTATTATAATATATTCAGTCGGCTCGACACGCGATTAGATTATGCCGCACCTATTATTTTATTATTTTTTAACAAGAATTTCAAGCGTTCCGAAGTTTCATTTTTAATCATAATGCATTTTATTCAATACTCGGACTGTAGGTATCTTATTTGCGATTGGACAAAGAAATAAAAATATCAACTGAATTATTTGAGCGTTTTATTTCAAGTACAATATAATTTATATTAGCACTTTTTAATGACCACTTGTTGGGAACGAGCCTCCTGTTTAGGGAGGATTAGGCCATAGTCCACCACGCTGGCCCAGTGCAGTGGTTGGCGGACTTCACGTCTTTCGTGTGGTTCACTCAGACATGCAAGTTTCCTCACGATGTTTGCCTTCACCGTTTAATAAGTGATAATCATGTATGAAAATAAGATTCGCACATGAAATCCAGAAATCCCGGAGGCGCAAGCCGGGGTTTGAACCTGCGACCCTTGATACCAAGGCGAGTTTTCTACCAACTTGCCCAAGTGTTTTGCGAATGCATATCATTTTATTGAATTCAGAGCACTCTATTGGTAATTTTTAGAACTTAGTTGTTGGTCATACGATATTTTTCCGCAGAATAAATAGATGGCGCTATGTGAAACAAACAAAGTTTTCAACAATGTAACCTAGTTCCGATTACATAAATAAAAGTATTACATGATAAATAATAACAATTATTAACTCAGTCGATGATTCTGTTTGGGAGCTACGATACCACAAACAAAGGGTCCAAAGTATAACATTCTTCGTTTGTATTGGTTTATAAAAATATCAATGATTTATGAATATACTGTTTTCTTGTCGACTACAGCTGAAACCGCGAAATACGCGTAGGTATTAGAAAAATAAAATCATGGATTGGAATTTCTACTTGCAACGCCTTCGCCAGCGTGATTAAAAAGTTCCTACGTTACTAGCCAGAGCAAATACTCGTGCTACCGTGAGGAGTAGGATGAGTAAACCGCTAATGAAGTTATGTGCTCCTAGTACTCGGAGTTTTAGTTGTCGAATGTGACGGGGCGAAAGCGGACGAGCGTCGGATTTTGAACCATTCAAAATCGACATCGGAACTGGAATCGGAAACTTCCGAGATGGAATCCCGCAATCGCTATTTAAATAATGTTCTTTTATTTTCGTTATTTGTTTTGTATTCAATCTTATATTATTATATTTAAATTTAAATATTTACAATTAAAGTTAAAGAAACTAAAAAAACAATATGAAAACAGACTATATATAAAAAGTCTTTGTCCGCGTGGAATAGTGGCAAGAATGCTGGCTGCTTGTATAAGCTAGCCAATCATCAGTATCCAAGGCAATTTACTAACAAAAGTAAACAAGCTTTTTTTCACTACGACATATTTGGCAGTTTACGAAGATAAACACATGTAGGCATAATACCATGAATATCAAAAATAAACATGTTAATACAGCGAGGAAATGCAGCCAGCATTCTTGCCACCATTCCACGCGGACAAGGTCTTTTTGATACATAGTTTGTTGTCATACTACCTATTTTTAAGTTTTTTTTATTTTACTAATACATAATTGTTAATTTTAATTCAATAAATACACTTTGACACAGAGAAAAAATAAAAAGGCTCTAACTTGATATGTTTGATTTAAGGCTTTTTATCAAATAAAACTGTCATTATTTATATTTCGCGTTATTTTTCTACTTTCTACCATTATTAGAAGTTCTATCTTTCCGCGATAGGAAGTTGTCGAATAGTCATCCGACCGCTATTCAAAATATCATTCTGACAGCTCATCGGGACCGATATCGAGATCGGAAAAAATCCGAATCCATTCCCGATGTCGATTTCAAATGTTTTAAAATCACACTGGAGAACACCTCACCTATTCGAAGCCAGATTCTTCGTACCGACCATCTGTCGTGTTCGGCTGTTGTAGGTAGGTACCGTTAATTATCAGAACTCGTACATTATTATAATGTAATAGGTACATGCTGCTCATTTAAGAGTGGCAGATTAATACCCAGGATCTCTGATTATCGTCCGTATAATCCCCACAACCAATACCGGTACCTTTTCACAATAGATGTAGGTAATCAATTATGTGCCTAGGTCTACCAACTTTAACCTTCTCTCGTAGTTCTCAAACTAAGCAGGTACGTTTTCACTTGAAAAGTGCGGGTGTACATAATGGCTAGTAGGTATGTACTGTACGAAAAAGGTATAGAACATATAATATAGTTACACATTATGTGGAAGGTAGGTATATATATACTTATACAATGTACTTATGTACGGAACGCTGCTTTGTTGATGCGGCGTGCGGCCCGCCGCGGCGCGCCTCGGGTGAATCATTGGGTAACGTACCGCCTTACTAGTCATGTGGTCTTGGTACTTTTTGTTTTTATTTTTTATATAAAAATATTTTATGTTATTTATTGGTTGGTATATAATAAAAAAATGCTGTAACAAGGAAAATACCATAAAGTCTACCGTTTTTAATACCAACTTAGAACATATTTATGTTATAGGTATTGAAAAGTATGGTATGTATTTTATGTTTTAACATCAGCTGATCCAACTAAAATTATTATGAAAAATAATAGGATAGGGCTCGCTTCACGTGGTCATAATGATCCGAGATCTATTCAATTACCTACGGATGGATGCGCCATTAAAAATATATATTTTCATTGCGCTAGATCAAAGTGCGAAATTCAAAATTTCGATGGTTTTTAATGTTTACGAAAAATTTGGACATCTTTACGATCTAAATTAGTTTGTTGCGACCTTGGAATTGTGCATTAGATGCCTCGATGTATTAAGTTTGCTTAAAAAAATAACTAACGCGATACAATACTCCAGAGTTTGTAAAAACCGCAATTTTTACTAACTTAGGAGTGCTTTTTTATTAGAATTTAATTTTAATAGAGAACTAAATGCATGCCGGAATCGAAATAAAAAAAATACTGCCCACATATCTCGTCAAGTTTTCGTAAAAAAATTAAAACCGTCGAAATTTTGAATTTCGCGCCCTAGTGCTTTCACTTCAAGGGATGTCGAAGAATCATTTTCGAGTATCGATTTATATCGGCGATAACATTACCATACGTTTACGCCATACGCGCCGCGACATAGCTATTTTGTATTTGACCTCGTTGTTTTTCGGCTAGAGCCATAGCGAGTCACTAGAATTATGTGTTGTGAGCCAAAAATGACCACACGCTACACGCCACACGCCGATACGACACCACGCAATCGGAATAACTTATCAAGATTCATCAAAATTAAAATAAAGTTAATGTCAAGTTGGTTTAGTCGGGCTACACACGGGTGTGCGCGGTGAGTGCCGCTCGGCGCGCGGCTTTGTTCCCGGGCTGGCAGCCGACCGACGCACCGCGCTCCGCCCCGCCCGCATTTAGGGCTGACACTACAGCTCACAGTATTTTTGTTATTTTTTTAATGATTATCAGATACTATGTAAAATCCGCCATACATGACGGCCCCATACATTTTCGTATTTGTCATTCATTGCTGATCATTAAAAACATTATTCTAATTAGTTTACCTGCGGTGGAATGTTGTGCATTATGGAAATATATCTGATACCTGAAAAGGATTCATATTCATAATAAATAAAAAAAATAAGTCGCGCGAAACGAACATACAAACTGTATGGGACATAACTAAGCAAAGCTTGAATTATGGGTACGGTACAATAGAGTGTGGATTTATACCAAACACAAATTCGCTAAAGAAGCGCCGCCGGTTCAAATGGTAGTACATTATTTCTGAATAACGCTGTATACGTAAGTGCATACTGGGATCGCCCCTAGCGTACTTGCGTTGATGTTTTCCTCTGGCGTTATTATTATAATATTATCTGGCGCATGACAGCCCTACGCGCGACCGGGGCGACCGTTAACAATATCGCTGAGTGCGCGCGTCGCGTCGAGCTGACGGGCGCTCGCGCGCGCCGCGCCGTGTGTCCGCCGCCTAATTTACTCTGAGCGCTGCTCCCCTGGTACCTATGACTCGACACTCGCTTTCTTTGCTGCATTTAAAATTCCGTTTTTACCCGACTGCGCTAGAAGGAGTGTGCAATCTTTAACTAGTCTTGGTTCTTACAGCTCTTCTGGCCCCAAATCTGCTAACACAATCGATTCATAATCGAACAGCAAACGCATCGTAAGTGTCACTTTTGACAGATACTGTACTACTGTTACTATGCGGTTGCCGTTCGATTATGAATCCATTGCGTTAGCAGACTTAGGACCTTATACAGTCAGATCTTGGTTCTCAACATAGTCGGATTTTCGGCCCAGGCGAGCAGAGAGTTTTTGGGGTCGAGTCACCTTCGTCCGTAGGAGAATTAAGTACCCTCGAGATACCCTACACGTGACCCTGGGTGGTGCCAACCAGGTGACAACTCTACTGGTGGTAGGCTTGGGCCGTGGCTAGTCACCACCCACTGAACGAAGCCATGTCGCCAAGCGGCCTAGCCGTGTTCCGGCATGATGTTCGGTGTTGCCATTCATGGATGGCGGGTCAGATAAGTTGCGCTGCATGTGCCTCTATCTACTGCCGCCTTCCTACCTAGGCAAGTATGCTCCATCGTAGATCTCATCGTCACTTACCATCAGGTGAGATCGAGATCAAATAATTGCCTATAATGTAATTAAAAAAAAAAAAAAAAAAAAAAGAGAGAGACGAAGTTATAATAAAAACAAAATTTCTTATAGCTCTGTTTCTTTCGGTTGAGTGTTTGATCCGTCTACATACAAAGGGTATAAATAATTACGCATGTTACCTACATGCGTAATTATTCACAACGCAGCTAAATTCATTATTTTATAAATCAAATTATGTATATCATTGGTAAAACTCTAAGTCGTTCCAAGCGCGGTCCAAAATCGTCATAGGCGAGACCACAATAATTAAGTAGTGTTAGAGGGATTTTTTAATTAAACGCTTACATCTCCCCGGGACGCAGAGGTGGGGATTAGGGGCAGGGAATCTCGGAATCATTATTATCGGTATATAGAAAGGTACGTACGTATCCACACAGTAGGTACCTACAACGAAAACGAATAATAATTTATGTCATAAATAAAAAGATCACATAAATACACATTCCATTAATATTAGCCCCTTTAATTTCCCACTGTTGGGCACGGCCCTCCTCTCAATGTGATGGGATTAGGCTACAGTCCACCACGCTAGCCCAGTGCGGTTTAGAGGACTTCAGACGACTTTCCAGAGGTTCTCTCAGACATGCAGGTTTCCTCACGATGTTTCCCTTCACAGTTTAGCATATTGGATTTGGACCTGCGACCGTTATCACACAGGCGAGGGTTCTAACTCTTCTTTTAGATAACAAACTGTTTGTACTATAATATCTAAGCGATAATACTATCGCAATTGCATTTAATTGATAATTTTATTTTTATTTTTTACCAAAAGCGCAAGACTCCGCGAATCGCGGATTATCTACGGGTCGTTTACAAGTAAGTACCTATTTGTATCCAATTTCGTTGTAAAATTTAGATTTTTTGCCATAATTATGCGGGAAATTAAAAATTTATTACACAGAAAGGACACTTAATAAAATCACTAGTAATAAAATTTACTAGACAAAAATATATAGCATAACATGTAAATAGGTAATTAAATAAGTGCTAGCTTTCACAGAAACTTTATTGAAAAAAGACATCTACAACTGGCGGTTAAATAAAACCACGGTTAACTAGTTGCACGGACGCGATTTAACTTTTACTTGACAGAATTACAACCAATTACCAGGCTCCCAGATAACTATAGGAGCTGTCTTACTGAACTACTGCAGAAAAAGTGTCGAGTGGCGAGATGGTATAGTTGACGGGCTTCCGCTTCAGTATCGTCAGATAAGCCGCAGGCCGCCGCGGTGGTGGGCCCCTCCCACCTCGTGGGGGAGGCAGGGGGTCGCCGCGATCAAACCGCAGCGCGCGGCACTGGCTCGCCCAGTTAAGTAGGTGTCGATAGGGATGGGAAGCGCGACTTCATTTTAATATCGAGATATTTATTTTTTTATATTTTGTCGATGAATCGAGAAATTTACACAAACAGAATTAGCTTAGCAAGTTTGTATTCGTAGATTTATATTGTTGTGATTGATAACTTATTCCATGTATAAACGGCAAAAAATTTAAATTAATTTTGTTACTTCCCTTGGCCTCGGTGTTACTGGTTTCGCCCTTAGGCCATATCAATATAAATAAGTACAATACAATCTTAGTAGTTTAGGACCTAACTGTTGACTGTAGCTTTGTTTTTTCCTGATAAACACTGTCAGAAAAAAAAATGTTTAATAGCCTGTTTTTTTCTCATATCGATAAAATAATTTTCAATTTTACTACCGCCCTAGTAGTAGGCACCAGAACGGTGGAAACGGGCGTGCGGTGTGACTGGTCTGGGTCGCACCTACAGTTCTTGCACAATATGATATACCTAGGTACTTACCTACCTACCTACCTGGCTGCTGTGTTCTGTACAACTTATTTATAGGTAGAATGTAACTTCGAGCGTGTTGACTTTATCTTTTTGACAAGCCTGGAGGAACCCTCTCATGTACAATTGATCGTATGCATTGACCAGGTATGTTAGCCATCCTAAGTATAAATAAAATAATTAGCAGTGTTTTTATTTAGTCACCATGTCAAGTTTGATCAAATTCCGTTCTGTAGGTAGTTTTAAGATATTTCAAACATATTTGTCGCTGATGTAAGTAAAACGCAGTTTTTGCGCAAAAACGAGCGAACGAGAGTGAGGGAGGGGTTTGTTTTCATGGGCTGAAAATTTGAGTTTACAATAATGTAGATCATGCAAGACTTTTTACACTCATGAATTTCTGGTATTTCAGTACATTCTATCTGGGAGACTTGGTTAGGAGGTGTTTATTCCATTCGTTATAGCAACCTTTCCGATGCTATGCTGTCCTAGTAATTTCGACTACGAAAGAACTCGCAATATATCACCAACTGACTGACGTCCGCGACCGAATTCAAAGAGGCTGCTTTTGTCGCACTTTATGTAGTATGTAAGTAAGGGAGAAAAGGTCTGCCTATGTAAAAAGAAAAAAAATATAACTTTTGCAACCCGCTCGCGAGGTTTTCACGAAGGAGATACGCGGTTACGAATTTGTTTTGTAACTAATTCACTAGGACTGCATAATAATTATAGAAGTTGTCGAACACACGAGGCGCTAGTTTTAATAATAACGTACCTCTTCAAATATTGTGCGTTCCTAGTACAGAAGCGACGCTGTAAATTCAAAAACCGCGTTGAATAAAGAGGCGATGTGACGTGACTTCTTGCTCATTTCGAAGCGCGAAATAACTACACTGTTTTATGGTTACCTAGTAACTCTGAACAAGATAGTCAATGGGGACGGTTGCAACATTGCCCGCCCCATCGCATCGGTGTTTCCTTTCAAGCGATTTCAGACGATTTTCGTTTGGCCACGGAATCGCTTATATGTATATAGAGTAAAAAATATTATTTTTTCAAAATAAGTGCTTATTGAGTACACGTTATCCATTTGAAGCGGCGCGGGCGAGTACATTATTGCCCGCATATGCATACCTTCGCTGGGACATTTTTTACTTCCAGGAGTTTTCAATATTTCAAGGGAATATTACCATTTTTTCTGACGGTTCATTTTATTTAACAATTTTTTTTGTATGTAGGTATTATTCTGTATAACTACATACACATACATTATGTATATTAGGTATGTTGACCTTATTATAAGCTATGGCAAGTTTCATTAAAACCCGCTCAATTCATTTCTTATTATAGGTAGATAAGTAGATATTTATTTGTATTCATAGATCACCTTAACTATGGTGCCTGTAAATAGACAAAACCATATTTTATAATACCCATGTCAGGTATTTTTTCTTTGCTAAAACTTTGTCATTAACGCCATCTATTTCGTTATAAGTACACTACGATCTTACTTTCGCGTCTACCAAATCGATACCCGCGCAGGCTGGGCTCCGCAGCCGAGATCTCCTAATGTTCATGTGAGCCTGGTAAAAATTCGTTCAATGAAGCAACATATCGAATCTGTTGCTCAACCCGAGATAGGCCGCAATAAACATGGATGGATCGATCTAGCTAATTAATTTCTGAGTTGTGCAAAAACACACAGAATTTATATTGCTTAGTTATTAAAAATATCAAGAATATTGTTAGTAGTTGCCGTATTTTATATATACCTACATATTTACGAAATTATAAAACAAAAACTAAGCAAACAAAACCTACAACTTGCCCAAAGATCGGTCGATCAAATCAATACAAAAAAAAATAATGATCCAAAATCATGGCTTACGTGTTCATCAAGTTCACAGGGCCGCATAGGAACGAAAGATTTTTTCTTGATCGATAAGTTTGGGCAACTAAAACTAAAATCAATAAAGAATGAACTACATTGTAATGACTTAAGGTCTAAAATCCATAGAATGCTGTTGAAGTTTCGAGGAGCGCAAGCGCCGCCGGTAGACGATCTAACTGCGTCCTCACCTCTTACATTTTATGTTCGCCTAGTAACATGCGCACATTTCGCGCAAGAGTGCGGACTCGTGCGCACCAAATTCGTGCTCGATGCGCGCGCAAGTCAACACGTGCATTCAAAAGGTCTTAAAACTGGTTTCAATTTTAACCCCTATTCGCTTGATTTTAGGGTATAATTTGAAATTTTCAGCCAGCCAAACTGAAATAGTTGTTGGTTGCGCGCGCGCAATAAGCGGATACGACTGCGCCGCCGCGCCGACTGCGGCGTCGACGAACACAATATGCGCGCGCGCATTGCGCGTTGTAGGTACTAACTACTCAAGTCTCGAGAGTGAACAGGTACCTTCTAGGCAAGTATGCTACATCGTAGATCTCATCGTCACTACCATCAGGTGAGATCGAGATCAAATAGTTGCCTATATTGTAATAAAAAAAAAGTCACCTTGCCGTCTCGTCGTCGTGTTTACATGGTATACTGGCTCGTAGTTGTGTAGGTTGGGTTTTAGTAATACTAACCATCACAGCTATATACTCATAAGAGGTAGACAGAGGCCCGGTACCTCACGATGTTCACCGTACAGCAAATGATAATAAAATCCACGCGAGTGCACACACTTGTTATTGGTAAATAACACCGTGGAACTTAGAATCAGAATATTTTTTATTCATGTAAACCATTAAGTACAGTACTTATGGATCGTCAAAATAGTTACAAAATGCTAAGCTACAACTTTACCACCCGTTCGGAATGCCGTTCCTATGTAGAACGGGCAAGAAACTCCATGGTTGCTCTTTTTAAAAAGATCCGTTACATTTTGGAGAAGAACATTGTTATGGGTATGTGAGAAGAACTTTAGGAGCTGGTCAAAAAATAATTAATAACTAAGTATATCATTACAAGCTCATAGCTACATGGTTGACACATTTACAAATTACTTTTGTAAATGAAAATAATAGGACCAAATAGGTAGCTTGAACATGGCAACGAAAGACGAAGATACTCCTCTGCCAATGACCATAAGACCGTAAGCTGTACTTATAGCACCACTTAGTTCATTATAGACCGCACGGCTGACATTTTGAATTGCTGTGATTTTAAAAATATTAGGTGTAACAAAAATCACAAAGAGGCATAAAATAATTGTGTAAATGATGTTTGATTTTTTTAAACACGGCGAGCCAGTAGCATTAAATTTCTAATAATTTGATTTATTTATTTGGGACTAATATCTTTATAACCTACTCATGGACCTGTTAAAATATTTTACACTATTATTGTTAAACCTTACTTAGTACCGATGTTGGCTGTAGGCTTCATTTGTTAAATAGGTACACAAAGCTGCTGAACAATGAACTCGGCGGTCGACTACTCTATACGCGTCAAGTTATCGAACAAAAGATACCACAGTCTGGGACAGACAATGCGAGTTATCTATCGAAGGACGGGACGAAAAATACGATTATCGGCGGCGGGCGGCAAGCCGCGTCGTCGGCTCGCTCGGCCGGCGGCGGGAGGGCCTATCGGCCCGTCCCATAGCCGATTGTTTCGTGGGCAATTAGCGTTCGGTCCCGCACGTGCCACACTCCCGTCCCGACTCAGTGAACCGTCCCGGACACCGCCAGCCAAAGTAGTGTGCCGCGCGCTTTGTCGGCGAGCGGTCGTGTCGCGGTCGATCCACGCCCCCCACATCTCTGAGACCGCGCGAACTCCGCGCGGGACGTCCCGACGGCATCCGGTACATTTTTTTTGTTACACCCTTAATTTTCTCTTTCTTTCGGACGCGTTGATACCTGTTGATGCATAACTGTTTATAAGCAAGACTATTGGCAGAAGACGTTAAATTTCATTACCTACCTGTGTATGGCTACTAATAAAAAAATACGTGGTACTGGTTTCAAGAAACATTAAGACATACCTAATCCCTAAAAGGGCGGGCGACATTCTTCCGCGACGGCCCCGATCGCCCTCCGCCGGGAAAAGTTTCTATACAAAGTCCTAGGTCGATGCGAACTTCGCAGTCAAAAGTTCGGTTGGCGAAGTTGTACGTACAAGTCTCTGAAACTTTTCAGTTCGACAACTTTTCAGTTCGACAACTTTTCGTGAAAACAATTCACGCAATATCTCGGAACGATACGTATCGTTATGGATGACAATGGTGTGAGGACATACAACAAGGTGTTTGTGGCAAACATTGTACTGTGAACTTAGTGGAGTGACAGTTAAGTGTAGCAACACTCAATCATGGCTGCAGCAATGATAAGTGATCGAGGACTCCGTAAAAAGTTGACTCAAGAAGCTATCCCCGAAAAAACGCCCCGAAAGCCGTCTAAACGCAAGTCAACACCGAGCAGCTCGAAATCTAAGAAGAACGAGCAAAACAACAACAAAAGACCCAAAGTGCAGACTGGGAACCCTAAACTGGACCTGTTGTCAACTTACCAGCCATGGGTGATCCAAACGTACGGGGACTCGGCCAAAACGAAGACGATAACATTGAAAAAGTACGCGCGAATCTTGCGCACGCTTCGGGGGGAAGAATGCAACGGTTCTGACAGTTCAAAGTTTCGTTTTTGGGTGAAAGCGAAGGGTTTTCATGTTGGGAAACCTCCTGGGTACGACGCCAAGCCAGCCGATGGCATCGTGTGCCGGTACAGCGTGCTGGATGCTGAGGGTTGCGCCACCGGACCTGATGGCCAGGAGGTGTACACCGGCTCCCAGAACGATCCTCCACTCTACATTCCTACACCGCCATTAAAGGTAAGAATTTTGATTTCAATAAGATAATAACATTTGCCACAAGTTGTAATGAAGGATCCTTATTGGAACGTACCCTCGAACTGCCTCTTACTGGGGCCTACTTTCCTATGACGCCTGCCAAACCCAAGTGGCATTTGGATTTTCAAATTTCTTTCAATGGAGTTTTCTAGTTGTAATGTGATAGGAGTGTATATTATGTTAAGGTGCTTATCCCATTATAAAACAGGATAAGGTTGAAATTTAGCTGAATTATCGTCCAGGCCTTAATGTTTTTGCCATTTAATTACTAAGTTGGTGGTGGGTGTTTGGTTTACACTGGTGTCGGTGGTTGGCATATAACGTATTTATCAAACTCAAAATGTTACTTTTAGCAAATTAGGGCAACCATTAAAATAAGTACCTATAAGAATGCGCAATATATGAGTTGTCGAAAATCTTATAGCTTCATGATTGATAGACGCAGCATCTCTCGCGTCTTGATCTCCGAACGTCAGAGGAAACAGGTGATCTCGTTCAATATTGTACTAAGCACACATAACACTGCAAGAGCTTGATTTCGTCAATCGTCTGTGTACGAATTGTTTGCGATTTTTTTTTAATTTATTTACTTCTATTTATAAACAAGTTATTTTTACATATCGTATTTATATATTTTGTAATTTGCCATGTAATTCAAAGAAAAGTATAAATAAACGGTTGAATCAAACCTGTCGATCAAGCAAAGATCAAAGAACAGGTGATCCGTACCACTCCTGTACCAGGCTCGCATAACTGTCGAAGACATGGTTTTACAATGCTTACAACGCGCACTCATTCATCATGGATGTGACTAGACAAGCAATCTCGTCGGTTCCTTTTACGACGACCCACTTAGGACATTCCGAACTTGGCTTGCCTACCTACTTGTCAATTTCAATACAAACCTTTCTTTATACGTTCGGATTTCTGTACCGAGGGTCCCTTAAATCCCCGTAGGAGCAAACTTTGTGTGATGAGCACGAATGTTGCTACCCGAGTCATGAACGTTTAATATCTTTACACCCCTGCGCGCCTGGTGCTAAGACGTATCGCCCCGGCCACGGCCCGCACGATTCCATTTATTATTAGCGGGCCCAGTCTGCTTACCTCATGTTTATTAAAGAAGCGATTGCCCGGCATCACCTGAAACACCCGAACTCAGACACAGCTTTGATTAAAATATAAATAATACTAGCCCTTGAGTCCCACTGTTAGGCACGGGCCCGCCTTCAATGCGAGGGGGATTGGGCCATAGGCCAGCACGCTGACCCAGTGCGGGTTGGCGGACTTCACACGTCTTTCGAGGGGTTCTCTCAGATTTAAAATAATCCCGCTAGTTCCGAAAGAAAATGTTACTGGGCTCCCAGTTTATCTTTGAAGTAGTCATACAAGCTTGGCTTAGTTTGGGAACATACAGTTATTTGTATTAGTCTGGCTTTATTAAAATCACAATGGGGTAATTCTACAATAATAGTTCCTTACTATCTGCGTTGTGCCCCGCGTCGGTACAATGAGATTAAGTTACGATACTGACCAAAAAATATATGGGGGAACATGCAATTTCATACCAATAAATATTCCCCCAAATACTGTTTTCTGTCCCCATAGGAGTCTGCATTATTCGCTTGCATTAGTTCCGCATTCATACAATGCAATCGCTCAAAGTTCGAATCCCATTTGAAATCAGGATTGCCCAAGGATATAACCCCGAGCAAGGATGCAATCTAAATATTATATTTATAAAAACACCTACCTGCCCAAACACATAATCACCCCTTGCTTGAACTTGAAAAATTCAAATAAAATACTTGACCCGAAATCATACTCATTTAAATAAAGAACATTATTACAAGTTAATATGTCGCTCCCCGATCTAAAATATGTGTATGTACTCGGGCTTAAAACAATATGACATAGTTCGACCATAAGCAAACCTTTGACAGTAGCTAACCTGTGCTAGAAATATTAAACAATTCAATTTATATGCGCCCCGCTTCGGGTGTGCGGTTGAGCAAAAACCCTGTGAACAATAGTTCCGACGACCGCACGCCACACATAGCCACCGGCCCGGTGCCGATATGAGCCGATAACAGCCGATCGATCCCTGTTCGAAATTTCGAATTGATTGTAAAACCTCCTGTCACGCTATGCTGCCCTGGTGATTCGTATCGAATGTATCGATGGATTATTGCGATTGCGGTGGCGAGTTTAATCGATTGTTTATGGTTAGCGTTTACTTTGACTGTCTTTTTCCGGCATCGTAGCTACAAAACAGATGAACCGATTTTGAGGCGGTTTTTGTTGCATAGCTTGCTACCGGTGAAATGGAATGATTAAATATGTTCGTTTAGTGAAAAGAATAAAAAAAATCCTAACCTCCAAATGTTAATTAACATCATTGAGACTGGTCACTGTCATTCTTATATATGAAATCTGTGGTGTGAGTGGGATGGAAGACGCTTACGTTAAAAGTCTAAAAAGGTGGCGTTACCATAGTAATTTAAAAACAGATCATAATAAATGTTCGGACCATTCCGAACGACTCCGGTTTTTACCTGTGTGCAGAATTAAACCACAGATTAAACGCGTATTAGAGCTGGGACCTTTAAAATTGCTATAATTTATGGGTTTCCTAATCCTTTGGCTAATAAAGATAAATCCACGGCATCCTCCATGACCTTGTTGCGCGAAAATAAAATGGTTTCCGAACAGATTTTTTGTTTCTTAAAATTATCATTGCTTTGCCAATTTTAATCATTTTGGGTATAAATATCACAAATGACAATAATGATGCCGTAGTCACTCCATTGTAACTTGCAAGTCAAGTGCGTAAGTAGACTTGTTGGAGATCACTTCTCTCTACGCAGTATAGAAGTTACAATAGCAATAAAAAACATTGTAAACATCAAAAGTGCTTTGAATGTAATGCCGTGCATGAATAGGTGAAAACATATGTTTAAAAATTTGAGTGTGTAATTATAAAGTCAAAGTCAAATTGTCATTTTACATTTTCTCTGTATCGGAACGCGACTTTAACTAAGACGATCCGGCAACAAACTCAGCGGGCTTGGCTTTATTTGCCATTGTTGACTTTTATTCCATGGGATATTATAAACTTTTAATTTACAGCTCTAGTGTGTTGCCATGCGTGGTGCCCCTTACACTACACTTTGACATCACAATTAATCTATATCTTCTGATATATATATTCTCCTCGATATGTATATTGAAACGAAATAAATGTTGTCAACAAAAGAGCAATTTAAAAAAATATTTACGAATTGAAATACTAACTTCAAATAATAATAATATTGATTTCTTATATTTACGTGAATACTACACATTGAAATAAAACTTATTTTACAGATTTTATCGCGGTTATTAATATCATTAAATCCAAAACCAAGCGCACTATTGCAAGACGTCGGGAACGTAAAAACAAAATAAACGCCATAAAATCTGAAAATTAAGTTTGTTGTAAGTAAAATGAAGCGCATGTTTCAAACTTTATACCTTGTTTATACCCTTTCTGATAAACTCTTGTATGCTTAGAGTAATGTAAAAAAAAAACGACAACCATCGACATTAGCTGTGGAACACAGACTATAAAAAAACACATCAAATATGGCGGACGCCAGGCGTCACGGGGCGCGGCAATTAAATTATTCCACATCATCACACCAACGCGACTAGGGGTGAGTAGAGAGCACACGCCACGAATCGCTTACGAACGGTGAATGCGAAGCGATCATGTGTTGTGTGCGCCGGGATTTATATGCAAGCTTAATGAGTGCAGGACTGCGGTGTGCGCTATTATTTATTCTGTGGATTCGTAAAATACTCGTTGAACCTACCATAGAGTATTCCTAGCCGTTCCTACATTATTCTCACATACCTATAACAATGTACTACACAAATATGTAAAAGATCCCCTGAAAAAGAGAGACCATGGAGTTCTTAGCCCCTTCTTCTCCATAGGAACGGGGCGCATTCCGAACGAGCGGTAAACTCGTATCTTAGCGTAATGCGACATTTTTGACGATTCATAATCACTGTAATGGTTTACATGATTCTGATTTCAAAAGTTAAAATAACTTCGGAAACGGAAACGAAAACTTTTCCAGATAGATTTCCGCAATCGTTATATACAAATTCTTCGCAGGTCAATAGCTCGTCACCTTTCCGCGATCGAAGGTTTTCGAACGGTCAACCGACCGCTATGTGACAGCTCGTCGGGAGCGACATCAGTACGTCCAGTGCGAGATTAATACCCTGCTAGACGGGCGATAATAGAGGATAATTGCCCTACTAGAGGGGCACTGATATTTAGGCTAGCACAAACTAGGATTCCCTTTATCTTGGGCGCTAGACAATGGTAAACATACTTATATAGATATCTGTCGTCCATAATTTGGATACAGACATTCGTGTTCATCACACAAAGTTTACTCCACCGGGATTGGAGCCCGTGACCCTCGGCACAGAAAGCAGGGTCATTACCAAGTGAACCAATCGGGAATATATACCCGTCTGTCTGTTTGTCCCCACAGCCATTTATCGTCTGTGAGGCGTAGAAACTTGTGATATGACATTCGTGGTATGGATCTTTGAGTACAAAAAACAATACATCATATCTTTTAAACAGATCGGTCAATTAAACTCGCGAAATGCTCATCACTTTTACGTATGATTTGTGCATAGTGGTACAATATAAAATCCCATAATTAAAGTGGCCGAGTGGAAGCCAAGGCCTGTTTAATGCATAGGTCGGTGGGTCCATTGTAAAAATTACGCCATAAATCTGGCCGCGCCGCGCTGCCCGCTCCCGACGACGGACGGGCTACCTCGTAAATTATATTAGGGCTGCCATGCACGCAGATTCGAATATTTTATGAAATGTGGAAGCGATCAGTTGCATTCCTATAAATATTTCATCATACTAATCATCGATACACACACAGTTTTATTCGTTGCACAAGCATTGCTATCAATTCTCTATGAATTAAAGAGCTCGCGAAATGAAATGTCAGGCAAAATCTTGCAATAATAACATCATGAAACGATATTTAAAAGTTATAAGTTGTTTGGAAGAGATGAGACTAACTATATTATAGGTATTAGATTATTGTATGAAATGTATATTCCAATTCACCAATTGGAACATACATTTCATAGAGAATTATCTATCTATCTATAGCAGGTATCTGTCACTCGTCGATCCTACTGCGATAAATACCTACAGCGCGCTGTACCCCGGCGGTCGGGGACGCGACGCCCTTCAAGAGAAACACTTACGCGTTAAAATGAGAAGCGCATAGTTACGTAATTATAATTTTTAAAACGACTAAAATGCAGCGGTGGGCCTGCTGAAGTGTAATTTATTGCTTTGTATCAAGAGTTGTGTTTCATTTAAATTTCGCTGCGGAGTGAAATGTCTGTTCGTTAGAACTATTACATAATCTGTGTTTATTTATTGTAAAGGAAATTACAAATCATTCGGAGCAGTCACAAAAATAAGAATGTAGAGAATTTCCGATATATATTTTTATATATTAAAACACCCACTAATTGTTTTAGAATTCTATGACTAGGATTATTTATTGGGTTTTATGTTTTTCATTGCATCCCTTTTTACCTATTTTTTGTTGAACTAATTGTCATATGTTATACTATTGCATCTTTAATAATTACAAAACAACTAATGATTAAACGACATTTTATTAAATCATACGTGTCAACCCTATCCATGCCTGCCACATTCGTACTTCACAAAGGCACAGTGAAAATCTTTTGCCACACGCCGAACGCTGGAAAATATTTGAAACATCATGTGTTCCTCAACTTCTACTTTCGTGAATTAGTGTTTTCTTTCAATACCAATGATATCTAACTATTGATGTCTTATATTTACGCGAATACTACACATTAAGATAAAACTAATCTTAAAAAAAAGTACATGACCTATAATGTTAAAGCTGCAGTTAGTAAGGTATCTAAGAGCAACCAAATTCAAACTGTTAGTATCGAGTAATCGCTCACAATCGAAACGAACGAATAAAAGTATATTTTTTTAAAGGCACAAAGGCTTTTTATCCACAAAACGTCCGCCTTTGAGGTAATATCATTTCATACGAGCCCAACACGCGATACTCATACAACACGGCGCCCATTTTCCATGGTTTTTTGTTGCGGAAGATGTCCACACGTGATGATCTTGCGACAGAAAGCCGCGGCGCATTCGCATTGCGGGCGTTCTCTCGGCGGCAGAGTACCGGGCTCGCAGAGCCGCGCAGGAGATAAGTAATTCTGCGGCGCGTCGGTCGGGGGCCGGGCGGGTGCGCCGGGGGGCGGGGGGGTAAATGCCCGCGCGGCGGCGGCGGGTAATTGGTTCGCGCCGCCCGAGGCGAACCCGTAGTATCGCGCTTTAGCGACGGCGCCCTCCGGTGTCGAGCGGGCACACGCAGGGCGTGGAGTCGAATTGAGAATACTTTTTTTTATTTATTTTGGTGCCAACTACAAATGTGTAATCCTAATTTGCAAAGATAGCTTTAGTTGGCAGTCGTTTGGGATGTAGCTTGTCCTAGTTAAATGACTATTGTTATATCTATTATACTATACAAGAGTGGCTAGGTTTCATTCTTGAGAGTATATCTCAGTAGTTAGTGAGTAGTACATAATATACCTCACATCTTGCAGTAACAATATTCACTATCATGCTACAAGATCTACTCATCAGCGATCTAGAATACCCTTATTTGATTCTAAATAATAATGAATATACACTCTACAGTTGCATACCTAACACACGACACGCCTAATATAAATTACAAATTCACAACCGACATACCGGGCCAAATATAAATAAAATAAACAAACAAAACGTCGACTCCACGCCACCCCGGCCGGCTGTTTGTCATGCTGCCGCCGAGTTATAGCTATGTCATGCGGCCACCGGCGCGCCACTTTATACATCCGACCGACGACGGCGCTACCGCCCGCCAAGCGCTCACACACCTACTACAAACTTATGTATACCTAGTACATAGCGACTGGAGCAACCGGCGGGCGGCGGCGGCGTTGTCGTTGTTCACAGGTACCTACCTAACCTACCTACCTACCTACTCTGTAGTTAAAAGTTAACATTTTGCACAAAAAGTTATACGAAATTTTATTATACAGTTAGGTGGTTCGCACGTTGTAATTTTTATTACCTACCTACGTTGACTCGTGGAATTAGTGTGTTGAGAATTGGGAATGAAAAGAAATTGATTCGGAGATCGGAGATGCAGGAGAGCGTTAGCTTACACTCACAGAACTAACAACACTTATCGCGTTTATATTATGATTTGTACGTTCCCGACGTTACGGCTGTTTTACAGCAACCATGGTCACGGGAGGACTGAGATGGTTGACGTCCTAGTGTCATAGTTTGATCGGCGTACCCTCATAATAAAATTAGTTTTATTTCAATGTGTATTCGCGTAAATATAAGAAATCAATATAATAAAGAATTATTGGTCTAGAATTAGTCAACTGCATTATTATTAATTTGTGACACTGCAAACATTATTTACGAAAAGAAAAACCGGTACCAAGGATTAAAATTTCACATCACTAATTGACATTATCAAACTGTTATTTTGAATGTGTTTTTTCTTTAAAAAAAAAATATTTCGTTCAAATAAAACTAATCTTACGGATTTTATCGCGCTTATTGTATTTCGAATAAAAATATATTTATAAGGTTTCACAAAAATCGTGTAAAATATTATAGGGATGACGTTGATGTATAAAATAATTGTGTAAATGAGGTTTGCTTTTTTTAAACAAGGCGAACCAGAGGCGTTTGGTCTTTCGCTCAATACAGAATGTCATTTTTTAAATGTCTAATTAGCTAGTTAGTACCGTTTCTGAATCACTCTGTATAAGACGATATTCTCCACATGTATTTAATTATGTTATCGACGACAGCTTGATCTAGTGGTTTGAGCGTAGGCCGATCGGGTCACTCCACCGGGTAGTTGCGGGTTCGATTCTCGCCTGAGCAAATTTCGGAAAGGATATTTTCGTAATATGCCCTAGGTGTTACTGGAATCGCCCCCAGTCCATTGTACGGTATCTATAATACAAGCGTTGCTTAATATGGGGCCATACGGTTGGCTGTGTTCGTCTGGCGATATGTACATAATATCGCCTGTGTCTTGTTACCTACTTATAGAAGTACTTATGTCAAGTGCACTTCACGCCTAGTGATTCTGGGCTTGGACATAAATTAACAGTTTTCAGTGCAAAAACACGGCTCTCATTATAATTCGGTAGGAAGGCCCTGTAGGTCATTAGCCGAAGGGCGACGGGCGCGCGCGCGAGCAGCGCGGTCGTCCTAGGGCTGCCAACATTTAATTATTATACAAAAATATAAAACGTTTATTTCACGGCCGCGTCGCGTCGTTGGGATGGTTCAGATCGTGTGGTCGCCAGTGATTACTGGACTTAGAATAGATAAAATTATGTTTAATCCGCCAAATATAATGCAGTCCTTCAACTGGGGCGATTAAGAACCATGCCGTATACGTCAGAGGTCTCATTGTTAAATCGTTGTTTGATGGTGTCCCTCTGGAGATCATTCCATTATTAAGTATCCATCTAATGATACATTAGGTACAGTGGCGTAGCATAGGTCATTAGCGCCCGGTGCGGATTTCAAATATGCCGCCCTCTTATTTTTGCTATTCATTATAATAAAATTGGGGCATAGTAACGACAAAAAAAATGACGAAAAAAGATTTTTTTGTACTTAATTTTTTTTTCATATCTTAGTTTTTTTTTCTCTAAACGCCACCTGTGAACTATTCATTTCGTGTTTGGACGCTGCTGCTAAAATGTATGAAAATATTTAGAAAATGGTAAAAATCTCGACTCAACAAAGGGTCGTATAGCGCAGTTAAAAAATATTTTAAAAAAATCGCGCAAAAAAATCATGTCGATCCTTTGCGCTATGAAAAATTAAAACAAATCTATCCCACGGGAACCATACATTTTACCGGGATAAAAAGTAGCCTATGTGCTATTCCAGACTATAATCTATATCTGTGCCAAGTTTCATCCAGATCCATTCAGCCGTTCTGGCGTGATGGAGTAACAAACATCCATCCATCCAAACTTTCACATTTATAATATTAAGTAAGTATAGATAAGTTGGCAGCCCTATGTGCGGCGGGTGCGGCCGGGGCCGGGCGCGCGGCGGGGCACATAAAATACGCGGCGCGATGTCGTCGGTCGGCTACGCGATGTGTCACGGATACACGACCCGGCTAGTGATGGTCACGCGCGCCCGAGATATCGATATTATTTTAATTCATATTTATGTTGTAACACCGACGCACGCTTCGCGAGTGTTCTATGTTTCCTCGTCTATCCGTCTGTCTGGGGACCGCGCTGTAAATAAAACATCGAGTGAATAACTTAGCGGTCCAATCATTTGAAAACTAATGAACTAATGTCATTATGTCGGGCCTTTTTGTATATTTCATATTTATTAGATACTAGCTGTCCCGGCGGACTTCGTACCGCCTCAGAATCAAATGTATGAGAAAATGAATTTATTGGTATTCTATGAAAAATGTAAACAAATCTATCCCACGGGAACCATACATTTTACCGGGATAAAAAGTAGCCTATGTGCTATTCCAGACTATAATCTATCTTTGTGCCAAATTTCATCCAGATCCGTTCAGCCGTTCTGGCGTGAAAGAGTAACAAACATCCATCCATTCATCCAAACTTTCACATTTATAATATTAGTATATAGTATATATTATTGCCCGCGACTTCGTCCGCGTCTATAAATTGATATAAATCTTTTATTTATGAACTGATTGAAATTAAACTAATACAAAATGTTAGTGAAACTTACCAGAATACAATAAAATTATAACAATCATTGTATTGGGTTCTATTGCGTTGATAAAGGCCCGTTGGATCGTCGTCTAACTGGCGTCAGGTTTTTTTTAAAGTCCAATATAAAGCTAGGCGGTTTGGGTCAGGTGTCGTTCATGGTGATTATACTTCGACACACCATGAAGTGTCGCGCTCATGTACACGACTCGTGTCGCATGGAGTGGTGTATAATGCGCTTATCGATATAGTAATACCAGCCCTTTTAATGTCTAAAATGTGCGAGGGGGATTAGGCCATAGTCCACCACGCTGGCCCAGTGCGGTTAGCAGACTTCACACGTCTTTCGAGAGGTTCTCTCAGACATGCAGGTTTCCTCGCGATGTTTTCCTTCACCGTTAAGCAAGTGATAATCATGGTTGAAAATTAGATTCGCACATGAAAATCCGGAAATCTCAGAGGTGCGAGCCGGGGTTTGAACCTGCTCGTTACCGAGGCAAGCGTTCTACCAACATGGCTATCTTTGCTTCGATATATAATGTATCATAATATCATGTATACTAATTAAGAGTTTATTTAGAGGGTGCCAGCTAGGTCGCACTATGAGAAAGTCAGTTGGTGTGATAATTATGTGTTTCCCACATCGTGTTGAGCTCGTACTGGGCGCTAAGTCTGCTAACAACACAATTGGCTCATAATCGAATCGCTATGTAATCGTAGCCGTCGCTTTTGACGGTACATTGTTTTCCCATAGGTACTAAATATATAAGCCATTGTCACTCCACCGCGAGGCAATAATTATTCAGCTAGCGTTCTTGAAACTAAAAAGATATCTAAGCAAGCCCACATCTCCTATATTTGGATAATTCAGGATCACCAGTGATCATATTCACTATTTATATCTCTACGTTGGCTCTCTTCAAACGTGTCCCATCCCAGTCCCGCAAAAGCCTCTACGAACGGCACAACATTGTAGGGTCGATCAGTAGAGTCCCTAGAAATTGGCATGACCAAGAGGCAAGTTAGCTAGTCATTGTCAATGTCTATTCGGTAGGGACCCTACAAATCAGCTAACACAATCGATTCATAATCGAACAGCAACCGTATAGTAACTGTCACTTTTGTCAGATATTGTATGGGATATCTGTCAAAAGTGACAGTTACTATGCGGTTGCTGTTCGATTATGAATCGATTGTGTTAGCAGACTCGGGGCCCAGATTAAATGCCAGGTTGTACAGTTCGTGGAGGCCTTAATTATTTTCAAAAGAAAACAATCTATCGATAAAATTTAAAAATAGTATCAATCCCTAGTGGGTCTGGCTCGCACGCAATCAGTCGGGGCGAGCCGCGGCGACGCCACTCAGCGCGCATCGTAAACGTTATCGGGTACATCGTAAAAACGCTACATAAAATGGCGAACGTGCCGCCCGCGCCGCGCCGCCGACGCGGACACCGTTCGTGTCGCCCCGCAAGCAGCTGCCCCGGCCCGTTCTATATTCGAATTTTGAATTTCGAAGTTTCGAACGCTTTTAAAAAAAATTACGCATTACGAACACTCGGTTTTAGAACGGTTTTATTTTGATTTTAGAATATCTACAGCTAGCACAGAGTAAAGCATACCTGCCTCAGGTATCACCAAAATGTTGTGTCGCTACCGCTATTAAGCAGAATCGAACAAAGAGCATTGACCGCTACCGTAGCTATTTGCGAAACTGTCATTATTTAAACATCCAAAATTCTTCACCGCTACTGAATTTGCAAAGCTGTCAAAGAGCTGAGCTTCCCTGAGCTTCCCCCTTAAATCACAAGTTTTTAGGGTTCCCTACTGCAAAAGGCATAACCCGTCGCCGACAGAGGGGCCCGCAGGCGAATTCACACCCCAATTAGTGCTGTGATCGAAGCCCGCCTGGACTCTTAGTACAAGGACCTTGGAGTATACTAGAAGAGGCTATCGTATCGTGAATATCGTTTATTGCACTCCTTACAAAATGAACAATACTGTCTGTCTGTCTGTTTGTTTCGGCTAATCTTTGAAATGGCTGGACCGATTTTGACGACACTTTCACTGGCAGATAGCTGATATAACAAAGAGTAACTTAGGCTACTTTTATTTTAGAAAAACTTTTTTGTTAAATACCACGCGGACGAAGTCGCGGGTAACAGCTAGTACTCTATGAGAGGGTGCGCTCTTATCTCTTGTCGCATCTAGCATCTCTACATGCGAACAATAGAGAGAGCTATCCCCGGGGGCTCGAGTCCCGCCGGCATTTAATTCTATCCCTTGCCTTCCCGGGAAACTCGAAAGCGTAGCAAGGGAGACCAGGAATAGGTCACATGAAGAGTTAAACAAGACTGCTCTAGATAGAGACAGGAGTGCTTCATCTTCACGCCAACAAGGGACCCACCGGGGGCGATCCCAGTACATAATTACTTAAATATATATTGAACGTGCAGGGTACAAACATTCGGGCTTATCACATTATTCTTGCCACACCGGGATTCAAACCCAGGACAGGGTCACCACCAAGTGCTAGGGTCGTCAAGTGATGAATGAAAACGTTAATGGTCTTGTTAAGTGTAAGAAAACAGTAGGGTATAGCAGCAAGTTCAAAGTTTGATTACAAGAGAAGACATGCTGTCACTGTCATACTTATTTATGAAATCAGTGGTGTGAGAGAGATATAAGATAATTACGACACCAAAACGCTACGTATACGTAAAAATATTGTGGATAGCCCAGAAACAAAAGAACATCGCGACGAATTTTCAAGTATTTTTTTTTTTTGGTTTGAACAATTGACAGCAGCTTTTAACAAAGATACCTACATGAGCTAAGCTAAGTTAGCTCAGCTCGAGGTGTGACCTGCGCTTTATTTTGACTGAGTATCACCTCAAAAATCTACTAAAACAAATCCAATCTCACGCTTTGAGCGAAACAGAACACATGCCTCCCCGTATTATCGTTTCATTCCGCTGAATTACGATTTACATAAAAATTATAAACAGCGGAACGGGGCCGACACTAAACCACATCTTCAACGATTCTTCGCCCCGGATAATCCCGGGGCCGGGATTGCGGGCCGGGTCGCGGGATGCGGGATCCCGCGTTATCAAGTTATCAATTTGGCCCGTCCCGCCGTATGTCCGGGCGGGCCGATCCTTTGTGCGTCGCGTCGTGGAATTGTGAATGTGTGCGTTCATGATTTACTGTTCAGATAGTCGGGACTTTCGTGTTCGAAATTCGAATCTCTGGTCGAAATGTGCTTCTTTTAAAAAAATATACGAGGCCAAAACGTTGCAGTTATGATATTATGAAGTGTTCCAATTTTAAAAACTAATTTTAATTTTTTTTTTTTTTGCTCATGGTATTTTTTTTCGGGTTCAGCGTGTCTCTGCCTAATTCTGTCATTTAAAATGTTATATTATAAACAAAAATCTTCCATCTAAAACGCTCTGGTTCCGTTGCAGTAGATCACATCACATCGCTGATTTTGCAAGTAAAGAATGACAGTAGCACCATTGCTTTCTCGATGACGATACGATTACGAGCTGAGAAAATGTAAAAATGTAGTTCTTTTAGTGCAAAATACATCACCTAACGACCCTGGTGCCTCCGTCCTACTCATTTACGTCTGGCAGGGAGGGGGCGTGGTAGGGCTGGCAGCTGTACTTACATAAAAAAATATTTTCATATAGCATTCAAATCGAGCGAAATAATTTGAATTTACATGAATGAAAAATATTCTGATTATGATTCTTACGACATCGTGACGCTACGTAAACAGATTGTGCTAGCGCCACTCAAACTTGCTTGTCAAACATAGCTAGCTACCAACCTATAGTACAACATGCATTTACTTACATAATTAAGTAGTACATATTAATTCTCTTTGGTTGACTACAATCTGGGTGTTTTCAAGTTGAGAGTGAACAGGTACCTTCTAGGCAAGTATGCTACATCGTAGATCTCATCGTCACTTACTATCAGGTGGGATCGCGATCAAATACTTGCCTATAATGCAATAAAAAAAAAGACAATATTACCAGGACACTTGGCAACCCTATTAAAAAGCCCGTCCTCGTGCGTGCCTCTGCCCGCGCCCCGCGCCGCGCCTCGCCCGCCGCCTCGCGTCGTCCGTAATCCACTTTTAATTTTGATTAATACCGACCCCTAGCTGTGTACCGGGAACCGGTACGCGGACTTAATACCAAATGACGGGTTGGGAACTGTTTTTCTCAATTGGGGATTTTGCATTGCTTGAGTTTTATGGTGGTTTTATTATTACCTAGTAGAGTAGGAGTACTGTCATAGTACATACACTTGATAGTGAAGGCAGGCAGACAAAAATTCAATCCACATATAAGCTAGAAAATTGTTGTTTTTGGCGGGAAGTTGAACCGTGAACTTGTCAATTTTGTTTTATTATCCAAAAAAGGTGTCTTTGCTAAATGAGTAATATTAGTGGGATAATAACCCTTGCGTGTTCATAAACGAGCAGGAGTGAAGGAAACTGAAATAAAATAGTATAACTTGACTTTTCAAGTTCTTTCAAGATGTCCGGTTATATTTCAGTAAAGTATCCACAGCTTTACTGATAGGGGTAGGGGATTCATTGCATCATCATTATAATTATCATCAGTGGCAGCTATAATTCAAAAACTATTGTCAAGAATTACTTGACACTGTAAAAAATGGCTCTATTTTGTAGCCGATTGCCGAACTACAAAAAAAGTAGGTATGTTAGGTACTTACGTATTGACGTATTAAACTTCTATGAAATAATTTCAGTGTTTCTTTATTTTTCAGGTACGCTCTTGAATCCGATACATTTTTGTCAATTTTATGTAAGTACCTACCACATAGTTATTGTTTGTCGTTTTGACGTAAGCAAAAACTAACTTAACTATTAGATAATACTATAACTACCAACGAAAACTGCAGTTAGAACGCTTAGTTACTAGGAGTAACGTACCCTGAAAATCTGGTGCAATCACCAGGCGCACATAACTCAGTCGCAGGCGATGTAACTTAGCGACAGGCGGGGCGGACGCGGCGCGGCTTCCGGGCGCGCTTCCTTCCGGAAATAGGGCCCGTTCCGGCCCGCCCGCGCCGCAGCCCGACATTCGTCTAATGGCGCGTGCCTCTGTAATGTCATGCCACCCTGGTACCGAGCGCTCGTTAGCTCCTGCTCCCCGGGTGACGATTTTTCTTTAGCGCGCATTTTTTTACAGCATCGTTTTTCAGTCGGCCCCACTCTGCCTAAGGCGGTCCAGATATTTTTATTTCTGTGGAAAGTTAAAACTCTTGGAACGTGAGATAAAATTATATGATTTGGGGTTTGTAAACTAAACTAAAGCATTATAGCTGTTTTCAGTATCAAAACAATGCTTCGAATTATTTATATAAGGTGTAACAGTAATAGTGTAAAATATTTTAATAGGGCTAGTAGGTTATAAAGATAATATTCCCAAAGGAATAAATCAAATTATTAGACATTTATAAAATGACACCCCGTCCCGAGCGAGCGCATGGCCAAACGCTACTGGCTCGCTTTGTTTAGAAAAATAAAACAGCATTTACACAATTATTTTGTACATCAGTGTGATCCATAAACTTACTAATTCATTGGTTATAAAATAATTTACACTATTTTTCTTAAACTTTTCATAATGCATTATTAAGCTTCGGCAAAACACAATAAAACCAGGAATCGAAAACAAAAAGATCAATATTACAATTTATAGTTCTCCACAAGAAATCAAATATGTAACAATTTCTGACATATTTTAGTCCGCTGGCCCCAGCTGGGTCTCGGAGAGCGGCTGGGGCTGTAAAAATATACAGTATTCAGTTACTAAGTAACGGGTGGACTGACGGGTTCACGGTACTACTTTAAAGCATACTTATTTGAATAATGCTTACCGTTCGTCAAGTGCGAGATTATTCGTAAGCTAACCGTATACTTTATAGTCTACCGTATTTAGACATTTTGTATGGAGTACTGAAAGTTTTAAATACCGTCCGCTAGAGGCGCTTTTCAATTCTCCATACAATATGTCAAAATACGGTAGACTATAAAGTATACAGTTAGCTCGCACTTGACGTGCGTTCTACACCTAGTACATACAGTTATCGATTGTATGATTTAACTAGCTGTTGCCCGCGACTTCGTCCGCGTGGTATTTAACAAAGACAACCGTTGACAACAGCCTGCCCGCCCATTATGAGCCCGCGGGACGCATTGCAGGTTGTTGCTATCAAACAATCAGGCGCTGCGCTGCAACATTGTTTTTTTGTTTTCGTTAGATCCTATTTTTTTTTCTAAAATAAAAGTAGCGTAAGTTACTCCTTGTTACATCAGCTATCTGCCAGTGAAAGTCCCGTCAAAATCGGTCCAGCCATTTCAGAGATTAGCCGGAACAAACAGACGGACAGACAGACAGACAGACAGACGGACAGACAGACAGACAGACAGACAGACAGACGGACAGACAGACAGACAGACAGACAAAAATTGTAAAAAATGTTGTTTCGGTATAGGTAACGTGTATACATCCAAATGCACTTAGTAAAAAGCGGTTATTTTAATATTACAAACAGACACTCCAATTTTATTTATATGTATAGAGTATAGATAACAGAGTAACAAAAACCGACTCTAAAATAAAGGTAGGAAACATGCTGGAACGAATAATTTTTAAACTACGCAAAGGGTTATATATTCCAGTAGCTAAAACGCCAGCGTTTACAAATGAGAGAGCGTAAACACAGACGTGGCGCTACAGCTATAATATAGGTATCGCTATAGCTTGGTGGGTGCACAGTGTAAAGAGTCCTTTAGTAGGTGGCAGGAGCCGGCCGCCGCGCCCCGGGCCGCGCCTCGCGCGCGCCTGTCGAGTGCCAACGCCGGCGGGCTATACTGCCACACGAATGATCTTGATACTTGAGGATTATTTTTTAATATTTTAGTGTGTATTTATATTTTTAACATAATAGTTAAATTCCATTAAAAAAACTGCTTTTATAATACTATTTTGACATTTTATTTTTATTAAGAATGTTCCGCTTGCAACGAGTGTAGATGGTTTCGGACGTTTTTATCGCAAAAAATCTGTTAAATTTTCTCGATACCCAAAATCTACCGAAATATAACAAAGAAAACGTTATTTAGTATATGAGAATGTATCTTAAACGATCAAGTCCTTTCGTTGCCGTGTCGGCAGCTCGTCAAAGGGCCAGGGGGCTCGCAGCCTGTTATCCTCCCACGCCGCTGTCACCCTCATTATGTTACCGCGCGAGGATACATTTTGCAAAATGGCGCTTCGCCACGGGGTAACGCGACATAGACTTGTCAATTTACAACCGTGCACCGTGTAGCTATCGACGGTATTTTATTTAACTTCACAAGATTATAGGCTGGTACTCTCTCAAGATTGGCATTTGAAATATATCACAGATCGTGAAAAAATATTTGTAATTTATTCTTCGATTCATTTGCAAATGTTGATACGCTTGGTGATAGACATTGGTGGGTGTTGCGTTTGCGCTTTATTCTGTGGAGATGCGTCTTAAGTGGCACTAAGGAAAAAAATACAAAAAATAGTAAGTTCTGCGATTAATTTACACAGGCTACATATTTTTCAATTGGCTAATGAAGCGATTCACAAAATGTAGGATGGAACTACAAAAAAGGTACGCTCTTACATAGAAATAGAAATCAGGCTTATCATTGATCTTGATTCGAAATACTGTAGTAATTTGAAATTGATGAATAAATTGGAGTAAGGATGATTTAATTTCACTGTTTTAAAATATTATTACTTTATCTAACCCAACATAAATCTTCAAGTATTTTTCCAAATTTAAAACCATTCTTAGAGCTAACAAAACATAACCAATGTATGTAATCACTCCATCTAAATTCTAAGGTATCAACTATCTAATAAAGATATGAACGTTGAACCGTCGACTTGTGTTACACTAATAACTGCTGTTGCTGTCTGCCATTGATAATAAGGCTCTCATTACATACAGAGGTAATCGTTACCTCGTGTGCGATAGGTTCACTGGAATTGATAACTGGTGCTACTCCTTCATTGAATCGCGAAACTTTAATTGCTGGCATCACGGGAGCAAAAACAATTGCTGCCAATTCACCGATAACAAAGTACATTGTAGGTATTCTCGTGTAGGTAATATCTGTTGTAAGGAAATGCTGCTAGTACCTGATTTTTGCAAGAACCGATTGGCCCTTGAGGATGAAAGGGTCTAAAATTACATTAACGAGCCGAAAATCATAATTGAAAGCGACCACCTACAAGTAGATATCCCGGACGTCTTAGAAAGCCATTGGATGGGAGTGGTGGAGAATTACGATGTATCGAAGCCATTGAGCGAGACCTATATCCAGCAGTAGACGATATCTAGCTGTTGGATATATGGATAAATGGATAGAGGTTCGATAGCTCTAATTATGTTGAAGACCTATGTCCTGTAGTAACTGTACTACATGACATAGGGATAGACAGTTGAATTTGTCACATTGACATATTTGAACAGAGCGTTCAAGATAAGCTTGTACCATCCATAAAATAAAACTGTCCACGCACTTAAATACCCACCAACAAACAAAGGACACGAACAATAATCGTAAAAGCCGTCGTCTTCTGAGTATATCGCCATGATAAATATACACGCGACTGCTAACGCCGCGGCATGGCAGTGAGAGCGAGAAAATTACTGACCGCATCGCTTCAAAGCGATGCGATGAGTATAAAGCGATATTTATCTGTCTCTTGGCCTCGCCGCAACCGGCACCTATCAAGTCGAGTGCGCCAGTGTATATACAGTCGCCATAACCCATATATGCAAACGCATAGAGCATATTTTACATTATACGGGTACTATATGGGCGTGCGGAACTATAGCACCGTAGATAGATGTGGTCGCGTGCAGTGACGCAACGCGGGGATGCTTGACATCTACATATATAATATATAAGCATACCGTTTTTATACTTTGCGTGGTGTGGTGTACGTTGCTGTGGTAGGTATAGGGCGCGGTTTAGCGTTCATATTATAGTAATGACAGCTGGATGTCAAGTGCGAGATTCGACAGCTAACCGTATAAAAAAATAAATAAAATAAAAATTGATTTATTGGTGAATCAGCTACGCAGGCAACATAATTAAAAAATATACATGAACTTAATGTAGAAATAAATTAATAAAATAAAAAAAAATGTTACCGTACGTAGCTGCAACCAACAAGGTCTGCTCTCAGCACTAAGTTGGGGCATCCGGGGGATGCCTCAACGCTGGTTTTCAGAGCAAGGCCTTGATGACGCATTGACGCCGCGCAACATGATAATATGTTGAGTAATTTAAAATGATAACAAAAAACAAATGCGAAATGAGAGTTAAATAAAAGCATAATAAAAACAAAGTTGTCGTGCACAAAAAAATAAATAAAGAAAAATATAGTAATAATCAAATAATAATAATCAAATAAACTCGACATGAAGAAACACCGAACACCCATCCCGAGCTGCTATTTATTACGCACACCGCGAGCCGCGGCCGCCGCCGCCGCCGGCGCCGAAGCGACGGCGGCAGCGCGGGGCGCGGGGCGCGGGGCGCGGCTAGGAGAACAAAGCCGCGCGCAGGTGCGCACTGACATTCATTCCATGAATGTCCCTATGGGCTGTTATACGCAGTTTTGAGTTCGCAATCATATAAACTATTGCAGAAGGCGTTACAGTTAGGTAAGAGAAAATCAAGACAAGTGTCAAAATACAAAGTGAGAAAAAATGCATATTAGGTGATATAAAGAGGTGAGTCTATGTGAATACCACGTTCGTCCGTGTAACGATTCTTTATTCGGTGGTTTCAGGTTTCTCGAGGAGGATAGTTGATAATACTAAATAGGTTAAGGAGAGGCGAGGAAGCCCAGGAAGCCGTTCACGCACTAGCTGAATGGACCAAAAGCCGTTGACGGAAGCTCATAAACTAGAGGTAATTATAAATGTATAAACATAAACGCAGACGTAGGTACATGTATATATAATTGTGAGTATATAAGTATATGTGGATTGTATATTTAAATATTGGTGTAAGTAGGGTAAATAATTGAGGCAGTTGCCTTTTGGTTTAGTAATAAATGCTTTTTAAAATTATCTTTAAATGTGTTTTTCGTTTTCAGAGCTCTCATCGGTGGAGGTATGTCGTTCCAGCAGTGCGTGGCGGCGTACCTGAAACTTCCCCGGAAAGCTGCCGTTCTATATCGTGGCCAAGACAAGGGGTTTACTGATGGGCGCGAGGTGTAAGGGTAGCGTGCAGATCTCCAGACTAATTTTCTGTATAGATAGTGTGGTTCTTTATCTTTAATAACGCCAAAGAGGAGGTTTGCTAAGTGTAGTTTCCTTCTCGCGGCCATTTTCAACATGTCAAGTTTATTTATGTACGGCGTGACGTGGCTCCTACGTGGGATATTGAGGCAGTAACGTACACAGGCATTCTGAACGCGTTGTATAAGGTTTTCCGTTCTTGAGAGGAGACACGGACCGTACACTGTGTCGCAGTGTCGTATACTTCATAGTCTTCATAGAATGTGTCTAAATACACACATTATGTTAAGAATTGAAAGTTTTAAATACTGTCCGCTAGAGGCGCTGTTCAATTCGCCATAAAATGTGTCTAAATAAGTTAACTATAAAGTAAACAGTTAGCTTATCTTACATGAATTATCTTACACTTGACGTACTGTATGTATCGTTTTGAATAGGTTGTACATATTACTATGTACAACCTATTGTAAATTTCAAAATACTGTTTAAAAAATGAAAACCCAAGCAAATGTAATACAATTTTATTACAATTCCTTAGGCTTCAAACATATATTTCTGACTTGACTCAAATGTCTTACTTGGTATTCCATGTTAGTTAGTTGATTATAATCGCGGATCTGGGCAAAATTGGCACAAGATAGAGATGGCTTGTGCGAACGCATGGAGGTTTCCTTATGCCCACGCTGGATAATTATATGAGAATGTCATCTACACATATAAACGTTACCCCAAAAAGGTACTAACTACTTCTACAAATTTTAAAAACTTATCTCCTAAAACGAATACAACTCCGCAATATGACAACGATTCCCTCCAGAATTTTGATCTTGCACGAGAAATCCAAGGCAATATTTGAGCGTAGCGCGGCACACATTGCCGGGACATATTTCACCGGCTCACATCGCCCGAGATTTCTCCCGGCCCGTCTCTCCCGGTATCTTATCGCCCCTCGCAAAGTGCGGCCGCGTCGTTTCCTTCCACTGACGTGCTGTCAAGACGACGACGACGTACGAATATTGCCACTTCGCTTTTATTACAGAGCACAATCTGCGCCAATTGTTTCTGTTGGATAGTTATGTTAATTGGCAAATTAGAGAATCTGTAAATTGGGTATCGTTTTGGCAGAATATCCTATTATTTATAGAAACGTTACGTTAATCATCGATAACAAGAGTTAAACGAGATATAATCTTGAAAAGATCATTGATTATAATCTCCAAACTCTGTCGTTGGTCTAATCATCTACTAATTATGATGAAAGCATTTTTTGAGTGAAGTGATCATATTCCTTAATAAAATATTCTTCAGTTGCAGACTCTAACTTATTTTAAACTATGGAATTGATATTAGATTCATTTATGTCGTTACCATGTTACCGGACGTCAATTACGAGATTATTAGTTAGCTAACCGTATACTTTATAGTCTACGTATTTAGAAATTTTGTATTAAGAATTGAGAGTATTAAATACCATCCGCTAGAGGTGCTGTTCTATTCTTCATACAATATGTCTAAATACGTTGACTATGAAGTATACGGTTAAGTCACGAATAACCTCGCACTTGACGTACGATCTCTTAACCTTACTACAATTTACTGTTACTGTCTATAAAATAAACATTATCTATCCATACCAACGTAATATCACAACGATTCATAGCTTTTGTGCGAGCGAATATGGCTTGAAAGCCTCTGTGGAATTTGATTTCGCCCCAAAGCATTTGGAAGTGACGAAACTGTATGCTAATTGATTTGAATTATTTATTAATACAGAATTCAGGCTTAGAATCAAATTAGTTTGCATATTGATACTTATGTGAGTCATTATTATTACGTTCAATCTAAGATGAAAGTTCTTGTAGTAACATATATATTCGAATTTAGCGTGAACATCTATAGTACCTATATGATGAACGAAATAAGAACAATTTAAGTTAATGTTAATCTAATATTACACATTATTTATCAGGGAACGCATTTTATGGAAAATGAAACAAAATTGATAACTTCACGGTTCAACTTCTCGCCAAAAAGTCTTATATATAGGTTATTACACCGAAATAGTAATAGAAGTGTCGTTACATTTGAGCGAAAACTGAATATTTATACGCGTTGTGGTCGTTTTGTCAGCTTCATTTAACATTAATGTTAGCGTATATAGGCATTATTTTGATTCTAATTTAATATATTCTTGCCATGAACTTTGAAATATTATTTACCATACGAAGCAACCATTCAAAAACCCTTTAATCATCCGCGTTGCCTACGCCTGCGATCAAATTGTTTCGGCTGCACTCCTGCTATCTTCATTAGGTGCTATTTAGTTAATAATAGCTCACTCGCAGGTGACTCTTCATATTTACCGCACAATTTATTTAATTATTTATTAATTAATCGACTATTAATGCCGATACGAGTGTCAGATGTCGTGTCCTCAATTATTATGTACCTGAGTAGTCATCTATCTTATCTATGATGAGAATTTTATAGGTGCTTACATGTAAAAGGAAATATTTAAAGATTGACGCATTTAAATCTATATAAATTGTGAAATTTTAATTAATGTGCCTGCCATCATTAATTTACCTACATCCAACTGCCTATATTTTTCTATTCTATTGTATTTGTATTAAAGATTCAAGTAGTTATACCGTGTTAAAAAGTACCAAGTAAGTATTTTACCCTGCAATGCAGGGCCTGCATGAATAAACAAACAAACAAAAAGAAATTAAATCCCGATCCTCATCCATTTGCCATTGGAAATGAAACCAAAAAAAAAAAAAACTAAACTGTACCCAATTCCGCAAATTGCGCTCACAATTATGCGCGCGGGGGTCATTGCGAGGTTATCGCGTCGGGCGCTCGGCCGTCTCGGCAAACATGTGTGCAGACGCTGCTGGGGCGGCGAATGAACGGCAGCGCGCGGCGCTAGCAAATAGCCCGTAGTCCGTACCGCGCCTCGCTTCAAGTAGCAGCGCCCGGGGCCCCGGCCCGGCTCGCGCGGCCGACGATCACGAACACTCGGCCGGCGTATTTCACGTGCTCGTTGAAAATAAATGCAGTTCGATTATTAAATGTCTATTTTTTATACCATTTAGTAATTTGAAAAAAATATGCCTCCCAAACCTTAAAAACGGAATTTACAGACTACCCTTATAACATTTAAAAAAAAGTGATTTCTATATGAAACGATTTATGAAAAATATAGGTAATTAAAAAGAAGCAATGAAAAAATTATTCATGATACCTACTCGTATAATTAATATTTAGTTCCTTATTTTATTTTGTTTCAAGTGTGCGTTATAAATACCCACTTAAAATTGTTATAGTTAAAAGATAAATTTCACACAAATGACTGCGCCGAGCTGCGAGCGTCAACTATAAACAAACAATGTCAAATTCAATATCGGCGCAAATCTCTAGTCTTGAAATTGAAACGTCAAATTCGTTCGCAACTCGACTCGGGACGGTCGCCGTTATCGGTGCGAGCAGCCGTGAGCCGGCCGGCGGCCACAAATCTTCCATTTCACTCGGCCTCAGCCTCCCGCCGCTGCGAGAGGAAACAGCACGGCGCAAAGCACGCGGCTGCGTATACCGGCTACTCCCGAAATAGACCCCCCGCGCGGGGTGTCGGCCCATCGACGTGCTTTTAGTATGCTGCGCGCATGCGAACCGCCCGCACCCTTCTGCGCTCCTAGTACTAACAAACGATACACGCGAAATTAAAAAAAAAACGTAAAAACCGTGCTTAAAAGCATGCTGTAACGCCAACATGGTCGCGATCCTCGCTAACCCGAAATGGAGCGAAGACCTCACCATCCAGATGATTATCGAGTACGAGAAGCGCGAGTACCTATGGAACCCCGTGTCCGAGCACTACAAGAACAAGAAGATAAGGGAGCAAGGCTACGTAGAGATCATAAACGCCCTGAATTTGGTCGACGTCACGGTTAAAGAGTTGAAAAATAAAATAAAGAACATACGCTCGTCGTACAGCGTCGAGCTGAAGAAGATTCGCGCGGCGAGGAAGGCCGGCGCGCATGCGTACCGGCCGAGCGTCACGTGGTTCGAGCACGCAGACAGGTTTCTGCGGGCGATCGTCACACCGAGCTCGGTGAGTATATTTTTTTGTTTACATCGCCCACACATGTTTACACATGCGCCGTGAGGTTAAGCGTCTGACTGACCGTTTGTTTGATAGGTGGACAACAGTTTGCTGGAGATTCCGGCGAGCGACGACAGCGACGTCGTACAAGATCTCAGCGAGAGGAAATCGCCGGAGAAGAAAAGCCCGCGGAAGCGTCGCAGCTCGACGCGGTCATCGACACCGTACGTACTTAACACGCCGTCACCGCGGCCGAGCACGCCATTCGGCTTGAATCAAGGGACATTCGGGATCCTTCCAACGTCAACCTCCGCGCCATTCCTGAATCCCCCCGTCGGGATCGCAACTCCGCTGACTACCTCGCTCGCGACCATATACCCGGTACCGACGAAACAAAAGAAAGGCAACTCGGACAGCGGCGACCACTCGGACGTGCCGCAAGATCTGAGTCAACATTCCGAAAATGGCAACGAGAACGAGTTCGAAATGTTCGGTAAATTGATTGCGAGCCAGTTACGGAAGTTGCCGCTCAGTTTGGCGTTGGATACGCAATTAAAAATACAAACTTTGGTGAACGCGGCCAGGATACAGGCGGTTTACCAGCAGTACAGTTACGCGGGACCCTCGCAAGAGGCGTTGTCCGTGCAGGCTCTGTCGAACGGCATTCTAGCGAGTATGTCCACTCAGAGCGCGTTCGGTTCCCGATCGTTAAGAAACGATTCCCCTGAAGATATGATGAACAGGGAATTGAGAACGGAATACTCTTTGGGATCCGAAGCGGAGGACTAATTGGGATACAAGAAACGTAGATATCTATTTTTGCTCAGAAACACAACCATTAAAGTACCTCGTAACTTCTCTGTTGAGATGATAATGAAGATCTTGCTCATTGAATCAACTAATTGAAAATCGCTGCGTGGAACGCACATCCCCTCTCGCCGATTGGGCAAGAAAAATATCTATATTTATTTATACGTGTTTAAGATGGAATATTAATGTGATAGATGTGTAGTTAAATGTCTTAACCGAATTCAGTTTCTATGGAGACATACGGAAAGTAGTTTTTACCTAGTCAATGGATAATTCAGTGTATAACCTTAGATCTCAATGTTTTCGGCTGTGTTATTACATTTGAAAAAAAAAATAGTTAAAAAGTTACCACTACCAATTATAATTAAAAACAAAATTATTTTTTAAGTATCAAGATTTTTGTTCGTAGTATATAACTTCCGAATTTAAAAATGTTGCCAACGTTACGAATTTATTTTAATTATGGTAGGTTGTTAGTTACGTAGGTGTATGTCTGTGTACATGTGATTGGATTGACGGTACTGCCCGGGTTAATCAGGAAGCGCTATATCAAGGCTCGAAATTCAAAATTTTAATTTTGATGCTTTTTATTTTTTTACGATAAATTGGGACATCTTGACGATGTAATTTTTGCGACATTGGCATTATGCATTAGATGCTTCGATGTATTAAGTTTGCTTAAAATGTACCTAAAGCGAATACAATACTCGGAAGTTTGTAAAAACCGCTATATTTGCTAACTTTGGAGTGTTGTGTCAATAGAAATTGATGTTGAAGCAAATTTATTAGACAAATAAATGAAATACATAATGCCGTAGCCGCAAACAAAAAAATACGACCCATAAATATTTTTAAACTTTTCATAAAAAAATTAAAACCGTCGAAACTACATCTTAAAGCAAACCATTACAGTAGGCAACTCCTTTAAAAATCGTCAAAAATTCCACAAAATTATATGCTAAGATTCTACCGCCCGTTCGGATTGCCGTTTCTATGGAGAAGAGGCGAGAAACTCTATGCTTACTCTTTTTATAAGGATGTTCCACATTTTTGTGTAGTACATTGGTATAAGTATGAGAACAATGAAGGAGCGGCTATCATTATTAACAAGGTCTTTGGCCGTACATTGTCAATATTACCCGGGCAAAGCCGACTTTCACTCTTGGCTCGTAAACTAAGGTCTACGAAATCGATTAGCGGCGACATTAATCGAATAAAATCAAGAAATGTAGAAACTAATCTGTACCGGTGATGTAAACAAAAATATATAAATGTCATCTTTGACAGTTGTGCATAGACACTAGCGCCATAGTAACCGGTACGGATAGGTTTGTAAGTTAATGTCACTATAGCGCAAGCTAAGAAATGAAATACCTCAAATTAGTA
Source organism: Pheosia gnoma (assembly GCA_905404115.1). Classification (NCBI taxonomy): domain Eukaryota; kingdom Metazoa; phylum Arthropoda; class Insecta; order Lepidoptera; family Notodontidae; genus Pheosia; species Pheosia gnoma. The sequence goes on along the minus strand of FR989919.1, from coordinate 2,023,266 downwards.
ATAGTACCGTAATTTAGCGTGGATATAAATCGATATATTATATTATTGTCTGTTGTTCAATGTGCCACGATTAGATGTAAACAGAATGTGATTTATTGAAATAATAAATATTTTATAAATGTCATATTCAGCTTTTTTTATTCCTGACTCTTACATAAAATGACTCTTAGTCGAATATTTTACTTATCACGGGATTGGTTTCAAAAAGACAGCCTTTCTAACCAATGATTATTATTTGCTTTTTAGTGCGTTTAGTTCTTCTTTTACTGCAATTGGCTACTACGGCGTTTGTTTTTATTTTTTTTGGGATTTTGTATTTTTTATACTGCAACACTTGAATAATATGTAAAACAGGATGTTATAATCGGCATGCCGCGTCAGACATGACATTGGAATGAAAAGCCCTCGGAATTGAAATCAATCCAAAATATGACCAGGCTGTATGGCTTTGTCCTTTGCCTGCCTATTGGCGAATTAAAAAAAACAATAACAACAACGGCATGCCGCGCTTTTGTACCCCTCCAGACCATAGAGGTTATGAATCGAAGACCATGTTCTTAATTTAAAATTAGTAGCGCCTGGAAAATCCACGTGGCATTTTCAGAATACCAGTTCGTTTCCCAGTCCACTTGATTATAATTTACGCGCAATTCGTTGCCATTATTGATTGCCAGCGCGCTGGCATGCGGATCCGGCTGGCACCGCCGCGTGCCGGCCTCCACCGAGTGCCAAGTAAAGTGATAATGAGAAATGGCTGTCGAGATTTAGCTTTTAGAGATGATTTACGATAGTTTTATTTTAAAAAAAAACATTTACACGGACCTATTTATTTTGTACTAGCTCTGTACCTCTAAATTACAGACTTGTAAGAATAATAAGACAACATACGGCGTGCACCACAAGATTTATTTGTAGACTGCAAGTGACGCCTAAGTACAGTCTGGTCTACCATTTACACACGCACTCGTTTTAAAAAAAAAACGATGTCCAGAACTTATTAGTCTATGCCAGAATATTTACTCGGCAAAAAGTTTTGCATGGGGTAGCATTTACCACTGAAAAAGTGGCTTCACACTAGTGGCAACGTTACGTCTGAACTTCTAAACAAGTCTGTGTACTGAATAGTTTATTAGTTATGAACCTAGGTACTGATATCTAGGTTGTGGATCACATCACTGCATTCGAATTTCCATGGTATAAAAATATGCTTCGCCAGGTATTCTCCTCCGACGAAAGGCTCGAGATTGAGGATGAGGATGAGGGATTGAAAGGCTCGAGAGCTTACATAGAATTAACACCGCTTCTCTAATGTCTAAACGAAACGTAATTAAAAAAAAAGGTGATCATAGAGAACAAAAAATACAGAAGTTTTATTAAACGAAACCAGATCCAAACGTTGTTATTGGTATAATCTGACCACTAAACACCGCTCATTGGTCTTGAACACGTATTCTTGAGCCAATCACGTGACCTAGCTATCACGGAAAATAATTTGTATCTGTGTACCTGTATTTTTATACCATGCAAATACCTATCGTCACCCTCCAAACAGTAAGTTTCGAAGATCCAACTACATTACATAGTTTTATAAAGGCACAAGACTCCGCGCAATTTGCTGAGTTCGCGTCGTCGTCGTAGCGCCGCGCTGCGTTTGACAGCTCGCGTCATTTGATGGCGCGAACCTCTAATATATCTGTGGCGCGAACGAATCAAATGGCGCGAGTCGCTGTGGGGCGCCAGTGATGTGAATGTAATTAAGGTTGTCGATACTAGATTACATGCGTCGATAAGATTGTTGGTACCTACTAAAAGATTTTGATAAGCGATTTCGATAAGAAGGAGATTTTGAATTCGTTGCGTATATTTTTTTTATTTACCAGAAATTTCACTACTCTTACCCTTACGCCTTATGCGAAGAGGCAATCAAATTGAGACTTACTCACTATTTATTCACGTGAAAAAATATAACACTGTTTTTCATTATATCGGCAAATCGATAAACGTTTTAGAATTTTCGATTATATTTTTTTTTTTATTATCGATTGTTTCTCGATTCTCGTGCGTTCGATCGAGTCGTTCGCGTCCCGGGGTGCTGCACGGGCGCGGCGCGCGTCTCGTTCCATTACCGTTTATTACGATTCGGCGCGAGCCGCGATCACCGCCCGAGCACTATTATGATAATGCGCGCCTCACCCGCGCGTCGCGCACGTACCGAGCAAGCCCCAACACTACACCTGCAAATTATTTCAATTACGGAACTAGGTAACTTTAGCGCTGTACAGTTTGCCAAAAGATTAAATTATTTACATTGCCTTCTTATATTTACGCGAATACTACACATTGAAATAAAACTACTTTAAAAGGTTTAAAAAAAGTAAAAGAGATATTGTATGGGATATCTGTCAAAAGTGACAGTTACTATGCGGTTGCTGTTCGATTATAAATCGATTGTGTTAGCAGACTTGGGGCGCTGGCTATATAACTTCAACGTTCGCAGCTTTCAGAGTAACCACCGCGCAAGTTTTATTCAGTTTTCTCATCGATCAAACGGCAACATCTGCTTTTTGAACTAACTAAAGGTTCCCGTGTAATGTAACTACATAATATAAACCTAACTGCGTAGTAAATACTTAGTTAAGTACCCAAACATAATGACAATTTTGGATTTTTGTAATCAAACTATTTTCTAATTCTGACTACCATAATGATTATAAATGCGTTTTTATTTATAATGGACATTACAAATGCTTGAAGGAAGCCCAGGTTCCACTCTTAGTATACCATTTATGAATCATTCTGTATAGACGACCATTGAGAAGGAATATCTTTCATACGTACGTCTTTTTGAAAAATGCTCCAAGTCTCTCTTGTGGCAAGTCGCTAATAACTTTTTTATGCCATCCAAAATTGACATTGTTTCCGTACGAACGCGTCCGTACTTTGACAGACATCTTTATTGCGTTCGGTAACCCGGTATATTTGACCGGGACTTGTAATTTAGCTTTATTTCCTTCACAAAAAGCTCTGTACGCGCTAAGAATGTTTATTAAATTCTTATAGCGCACGGAATGAAACTCACTCGAGTTAACTAAGGTCTGTATTAAAAGAGGAAAGAAAGTCTCTTCAAATTATGTAGTCCTGGTAGATTTAGTCTGTTTGTGGTACCTTGTTTACCACTGTTATTCTTAGTTATGGGACGAAAGACTGTTAACTTAACTTAACTGTTAAGTTAACAAAGATTGCCATCTTTGGACGAAAGATAACTTCATCACGATCACCGACTTCGACATTAACCTACTGGGACAAACATCTCACCTTTGACTCAGGCCGAAAACAAATCAGATTGTGTTTCAAGTTTTCGGCGTGCGTGATTCTCTAGTCTAGTGGGTCGTTAAAGTGTTGAAGCGCAAGTGAGTGGGGGAATGGAGCGGGCGGTGAGAGGAAAAGGGACGGCAATGGCATTGTGGGTCCCGTGTGGGCCGATGGCTCGCTGCGCTACGCTACGAGCGTTGTGTCCTGTACGAGGCAGTAGTTGAATTGATACTTTAAGGATTTCAAAAATTTTATTTGTAGTTAAAAATTGAATTATTCTCGATTCTAATAAGTAACGAGAATTAATTGTAAAATGTAATTTTGTACCTATTGATTAAAATGAATTATTTCAGTACCTACTTTAAGCACAGCATCAAAAATAAAAAAAACAATCCAATCTCCTCCTTTTTATTGAAGTCGTTTAAAAACTAAAATAGGTTAATTGAAATAAATTATGATTGCACCGATAGAACTTTGGGTTTCGTCCGGTGACTTAATTAAGGATTTTAAACTCACGCACATTTATGTTGTTAATTAAAGTGAAATCAAGAAGTGGATTAGCGTAGCGTTCGCGGATGATTATTTAGTACTGTCAATACATTAAACTTTTTATATTGAATCTCGATTAATGTTATATAAAATTAGCTGACCCCACGAAATTCGTACCGCCTCACAATCAAATGTATGAGAAAATGAATTACCTATCTTTATTATTACTTTTTAGTGATTTTTTCCTATGTTTTAATAGTAATTATCCTATTCCGAGTGCAGACAAATTCCAAAAATTAAAGAGCTACACCATTTATAACTCAAGAACGGGTGGACTGATTTTCATGATCTTAGATTTTTTGAATTTTCTCCTTTTGTACCGAATTGCAGAATAACGATTAAAACGGGTAAAAATCAATATTCTAACACATTTGATTCTGAAGCGGTATGAAGTTTGTCGGGACGGCTAGTAACCATCTAAATGCACAAACGAGCATATACGCATCATATTCATATCTAACACATGCTTAAACCTCTGTTACACGGGCTCTTAACAATAATTGTCGATGCGCGGTCGCCGCAGCGATAAGGGATTATGCCGTCCCCATCCAGCTATCGACCCTCCCCACTTCGCTCCCCAAGTGTGCCCTGCTGGCTTTTTTCCCGCGCTTGCACTTTCCAGTGGAGTGAATATTGAATTATGAATTATAACATGAGCTAGTCCGCTTTAAAAAGCCGTTTCTCATCCATAAGAGGTCGCTTACAAAGTTTGTTGTCGCGACAGTTTTTGTTAGTTGCAGAACTTTGCGGTGAAGCACTTTAGGAAATGGTTTTAAATTTGCAGGCATAGCCTTGTGGTTGAAATGTTTGTGGCGACGAGGGCATGTAAATCTCAATATTTCATCATTTATCCCTGAAAAAGATGTTGTTAAAAATCGATACTTTCAAAATTTTGGTGTGAAACCACAATCAAATATTTAAGCCAAGTCTGTGTCCCCGATAGGATAGGAAAAAGCCCACTAGCGTTTGCCCCTTCAATAGTTTTAAATATTCCATGAGCCGTCGCCTTTCCATTGTCATCGCGGCGCGGTCGTATATTCTTTAACAAAGTTCCTTTGCGGTCGTGACTGGGGTTATATTTTTCGGCTTAAGTTCCACCATAATATTTCGAGATACGAATAAGAGTTAAAACTTGTTTATTTTACTTTGCAAATTAGTAGAACTTATCTGTCCACCATCAGATTACCCATTAATCGTTGCTTGTTTCGATGCTACTCACTAGGAACGTTTACTAGGAATTAGTAAATCCATCTACATTGTAGATGAGTAGATATACTCATCACAGAGATATAGAGATAATTCTTTATTTTGCATCAGTAATTACAAACAATGATAAGAATCTTGCTATTTTAGTATAGATTGGGCAACTAGAGCTAGCTGCTTCTACAAAACCTTTGGTTAAATACGATTCAGTACGATCCTGTACTTCAAAAGACATAAAGTTTCATCCTTTAAATCACACAGCAGATAGTTTAGTGAGAAAATCCAAAGAAACACAACTCCATTTCTACTCTCAAATATATTTTAATATCCAGTGTCTTTATAACTCTAGACGACGGAACGCCATTCGCATTCGCTAAAACATAAATTCCCGTCTCCGTATTCAGAACTCCCACCCGCCAATAAAGTTGCGATTCCTCATCGGCCAGCCCTGCGGAGCGAGCGATAGAGCCATAACGAAACACAAAGCGTAGCGGCGCGCGGCGGGGCGGGCGGCGGCGGCGCCGGGACAGAAACCAGTCCGGGCAAATTAAATATGTAGGAGGCAAGCGCCCGCACCCACGCCGTCAGGGCTGCTACGCGACCAGTTTTTAATCTGTGCACGTTTATGAACGTAGAAATTATTGTATAGTTGTTAGTTAACACTATCCTAGCGATGCACAGGATAGTGTTAGCGAGCTCTTTTTTACGTGATAAATAATTATAATCGTAAGGCTTAGCACAATCTGTGTAAGAAATAAATATGGCCGCGATGACAGATGATATGAAGAGTTTTCCTGTTATATTGATGTTTAATTAAAGATCTGCTGGGAGGATTTCAAATTCATATACCCGATTAGTACACTATTGATATAAGCTTCTTTTTTTAACGTGGGGAAATCCACATTGATACCCGCAAGCTCCGGGGGAGGCGATCGGATTATGTCGGCCGCTTACCGACTAAAAACCCACGGTGGTCTTTCTCCCGCCTTGTAGGGGGGGGGGGGGGGATAACCTCCTAGCTCAAGCACTTATCTTAGATACAGGAGCATAGTAGTAGCTGGTGTTCCTCCAAGGCAATACAAGACAATAGTTAACAGTTTGGCAATTGATGACTTTTATTCTGATTTGTTTGCATAATATCACAAATAAAGCGTTTATTTATTCAAAACTCATTGACTGGCAGCCCTGGCCATAAAGCGAGGCGAGCGCGCCGTCATTAGAGCTGGCGTTAGCGGCCCGCGCCGCGCCGTCCGCCGCCGGCACAGCCAGCCAGACATTTTTTATGCAATCCACAACGCCCCGACGGTTTTTGTGACACGAGCATGTTGCCGCGCCGCGCCGCGCCGACTCGCCACCCGACGACTAATATAAATAGTAGCTTCTAATAACGATCCGCTATAATATCTAAAATCTTTGCACCTACACGCAAAATTAATAGGATTATATGTTAAGATAGCGCAAAAAAAGAATGCAGTCCTTTGAGTGATGCCCATCTTGAGGTTGTTATTTATTACCTTTAGCGTTGAGGATTATGATTATCTGTGGCTACTGCCATGTAGCAAAAACTAATATAATCTATCAAAGAAACGATGTATCTTGGGTGTTTTTTTAAGTACCTCAGACTAATGTTAGTATATTTGAGTGCCTATTAACAAACGCCTATAATGTAGATTACAAGTAATCGCACTTCTAGAACACTAAACTAATTCACACTATGCGTGCATAACTAGAAGTCATATCTCTTTCTTTTCTATTATGTGGCCAATAGCACTCATAGTCCTTCCTAAAAAAAGCAGAAGAACAACCTACGATCAACATAACTTACAGTTGAACCGTCTCGTGGTGGAACTGGCCTAAAAACGAGAATATCCCACGTCCCACACCCCGCGCATGGAAGCCGGGTCGTGGGCGCGGCCGGCTACTGGCGCGGCCGCAAGCTTAACTATCGTTGCTATGCGACCCACGTAGGTACATCGCTGTACGCTACCGCGTGCATTTCACGCTTTAGAGAGCTGTATTTTTAAATGGCTACTTCTACAGTATAAATAAAAATTCGGGCCTATGTATTCTTTGATATTTCATGCATGGCTCAGTGTTTTATGTAATTATTACGGTATATTCGGTGAAAATGCAGGGGCTTTCGTTTTAGGCAATCGACTTCTCGCTATTGCTAATCTTAGCTACAACTAAGCAGTTACTTACCTATTTTGGTAAAAGAAATTGTAATAATAATTATTTTTAATATATCTACACTTAAAATCACTCAGGCTCACGTACATTCATCATTAGGTAAACACATACATATACCGGGGGCTCATAAATCAAAGCATCAAGTCGAAGCAGCCGGCGTACACGGCAGCCCATTAAACCGGCTCGGTGACAAGGTGACGTGCGCCCGCGGGGCGCGATAACGCGGCCCGTATCCTGTGTCGTGCGGCGCAGGGTTGCGCCAGGTAGCGAGCACTTTTTCTTTGTTAGCGATACGATGTTGTGATAGATAACGTATGTGTGACTATTAATTTCATATAAAATGCAGCTACAGCAAACAAAATGCATTTTAAAATTGACTGTGGCTGGTTTTATATTCTAGTAGATTTGTAGAGACATACAAATTGTGTGAAGGTATCAAACTTCTAATTAGGTCCTCCATAACCTTCGTCATCCAAGTTACATTATATTCAGTTATGCCCGTATAGGCTTAACTCTGTCTGTAACTAAGTATCACGAATTAATCTTCATTTATTAGTTCACAGTCAGCCCTGTGCGCGATGCTCGCCCGCCTGCCTCGTTCAATATTTGAGTATCTATACGTGTTATGGATGCCTGGTACTTTCGGTGGATTACCGCACGGCTGGCTACGCTCCGCCTTCATTGTACCTGCCGTATACAGCATGTTTGTGACTATGACAAATCGCGAGGTATAATTAAAAAGATTTAAAGCGCCGCTCCTGTACCCGCTTATTCGATTTTCAAACAAAGGACGGTTCGATTTATTGAACGGTCAACACCCAAATCCCATTTGAACGCAAAAAATGCCATAAAAATTGGACTGTTTTTTCAAAATTATATAAGCAGGTTTAGTTATGAGGCATAATGTTTACTTATACATAAGTTACTATACAAGAATCAGTTTAGCACCCAAAATAAAACCCATATTAAAGTCGAAACGAAGAGTTTCACAAAATTATTGCTGCATTTGGCGTTATCCTACCCACCACTTATGTAAGATTTACCGTTGCATATTTTACGTACGCTGAACGTACCCGGGCCAGGCGGGTCCACTCTCGGGCAGACGCATTTATAATGTATCCTTTCCATCCTCGAAGTGAATAGATTTTAGAAGATTCATTTCACTCCCACATATTTTCATAAATACCATTGTCAATTGTCACACATCTAGTGGCAGAATCCTCTTGCCCGGGCCCCAAGTCTGTTCACTGTTCACAGTTCACAGTACAGATATTGTATGGGATATCTGTCAAAAGTGACAGTTACTATGCGGTTGCTGTTCGATTATGAATCGATGGTATTAGCAGACTTGGGGCCGTGGACTCGGTTTTTTCTGATTGTCATCCACAGATCTTGCCGCCTCAGCCTTAATATTCAAAGTACTGCAAACTGCACTAATATAACCATTTAAAAACACATTAAAAATGACTCCAATTGAAATAGTACAAAAGCAACTGCAATCAAAAATCGCTCACCTTACAATATATACAAACATGAAGTCGAACCCACACCGCATAACTGTCGGAAGATAGCAGTTGGCAGATTCGTACTCTACTTCTCCTTTGACAATGTCACCGCAAATAGACACCTTGAAATATCACCCGTATATTTCGCTACGTATAACTCTTGAGAGCTTTATTGCCTCGAGGCATCATATATGAGATGTAAAATGAAGTGATTGCGATTCGTTGACACGTATATGCGTAACTTATAAAGATCCTGACGTATGTAGATCGAACGTTGGACTGGGTGGTGCATGAGAGTTGGGAAAACTCAATATCATACCGACCCAATGCTTTTTTCTCATGCAAATTATTATTTACTAGCTGCCCCGACGAACTTCGTACCGCTTCAGAATCAAATGTATGAGAAAATTAATTATCCTTATGATTCTGTTATTCGGGACGGAAACAAAATCAAAAAATGTAATATCATAAAAAATCGGTCCGCCCGTTCTTGAGTTATAAAGGGTGTAACTAACACGATTTGTTTTTTATATATAGATATAGCCTATGTGCTATGCCAGACTATAATCTATCTCTGTGCCAAATTTCATCCAGATCCGATCAGCCGTTCTGGCGTGATTGAGTAACAAACATCCATCCATCCAAACTTTCACATTTATGATATTAGTGGGATCACTTGCGCATTACTAAGCATTCATCAAAAGAAAGTGCTTTGTGCAATTTAATTTTGAACGGATCAAAACTATAAATAAAGTCGTGGATTACACCTTACACCTACATATAAGGTAAGTCATTTCGAAAAAAAACACTCGTACGGAATATTTAATTGACAAAATAAAAGTATCAAAATCATTCAACGCTGTACGCCATCCCGCGGCGCGGTGTACGGGCTGCGCGCAGTGGATCCAGTGTCACGCCCGGGGCCGTCACGCGAGCCGACGGACGTGACGCGGACGCTTGCACTACACCATGGTGCTGTGTGCATGTCCCTCTCCAGTTATCGATTGTGTATAGTATCTGCAATAATCTGAATTCCTAGTACCTGAAGTCGTTTGCCCATTCCGATAATTAATAATCATTTTTAAATGGTATATGTATATGGTTTCGATCTATTTCTATTTAGCTATCACGATTTATTATGTAGTAAACCTCGAGACAATACCTCATAACATACCTACAACGACAAAATCATCCGAAAATTTAAGTAAGTACATACATACGTAGTATATAAATAAAAGTAAGCCAAAAAACAGGCAACCCTAGTGATTCTTGCACGCGACAAAAACCTACTCGCTTCGTCGCCGCGCCGCCGCCGACTTCAGTCAATCTTCGAACGCGTTCCACCCATCTGTGTAAGGCCCTCAACAAATCACATGAAGCCATCATGCATGACGCATGCTCCTAGTAAGCCTTGGTTTCCTAGTACTTCTTTTAAACTACTAGTCTAAAAAGCCGTATCTCCAGATACGAGTAGAAATGATGCGCCTATTTTGCGTTATGTTTTCTTGATGTTGGAAAATGTGAGTGACCATTGCTGAGCGCTTATTGCGATTTGAACAATGCAAATTGTAGGTTGGGGAATTGACACATAAGATTATAAATGTTTAAAACTTCTAGTTTCGTAGAAAATAAGACTGAATTGGATCGAAAGACTCGTTTCTGAAACCGGGCCGTCAATCCTGATGTACCCAGAATTACAGGATCGCGACACTAAGGTGGGATATGGATCGTGATTCGCGTCTTACTTGTAAATTGTGATGATATTGATAGCGTCATGATAGCGTGTACGGTGCCAAACACTTTAATCGTTGTTCTCACAACAAGCGGGTAAAATAACCTTCATTCCGAGTGTGACAGATGTACCAGGAGCGCATGAACAAAGAGCCGGTGGCCGGTGCGCGAGCTCACTGGCCTGTATCGCATTAGCGAGGCGGCGCACTTACATAATTTAGTTATAATGACGGCGCGCTCGTTACCTCCCGCGGGCCATTAGGTGCCGACTACCTACCTACGTCGACGTCGCGCATAACGTGTGAATCCACACCGATGTAATAACTTTGGCACGCTTCTACATACCTAGTACTTGTATGTATATTTTATGAAAATAAAATCCTCCTAAATACATAGTAGACGCACGTATATTTATCAAAGTACCTAAACCTACATTTGGGTATCATTTAATTTAAAAAAAAAAAATCCAAATTTTTGCCCCCAAAAATGTACTTTTAAAAAACTCTTGAAACACCCACTGTGCCGTACAGACGTGCTTAAGTAGACACGTGTCAGATGATCAGGGATGCCTACCTTGACAAAGTCACGGCTTTCTGCAGAAGTGCGGAGGCTGACGGACGGTAGCGAGAATGAAAACTAAAGTATGTAAATAATTGTGGCTCCACCCGGCACCACCGCGCGTAGGTATTCCGCATTTTATGGTGCTGACGAACACGCATGGAATGGAAAATAAAAAAAGTATTTACAATGGTTATGCATGTAAAGTTTTTAAAATTAAAGAAAAACGCTGGCTGTACACACTTGGCGCGTTTACAAATTTAAAAGAAAAATTTTAGTTAGTTCTTATTTCAAAATGCAGGCGCATTCTGCAACAATTTTTTTTATTAAACAATATGCAGGGGGCAAGCAGTTCAATAATCAGAATATGCTTTATTTATATTTTCGAGAAGCAAAACATCGAGTTGTTAAATCGTAAATCCTTCAATCACCCCGGCGACTGCGACAGGCGAATCGACATGAAATGGCGCCATGGCTCCCCCTCTGCATTTTGCCGGGCACTTGATCACTCCATTCATCCCTCTAATACCTACTCGAGATGATTATACATTTTAATTTGGCGACACACAAAACATGCATTCAGCATGTATGATGCCCTGATTCATGGTTGAGAAATTTGCTCCTAACATGCCTAGCTAAACAAGACAAATATGTACAGCTGTAGATGATACAGATTTAGAAAAATATTAAAGTATAAACAAACATAAGATAAGATGCAACAAAAATAGTGTAAATTATTTTAACCGATGAATCAGTAAGGTATTGTAATTGTGTAAATGATGTTTGATTTTATTTTAAACAAAGCGACCCAGTGGCGTTGGCTGTGTGCGTTGTTAGCCGTTAAAGTATTTTACACCTTATATATAGCGTGTTTACACATAATTTTAGTCGCACAGTTGAGTCGATAAACCAACAATTCGGGGCGCGATGATTAATTACTTAACGTTTTACCGACATCCAATAAACAAATGCAAAAAATTTTGATGCCAGACAACATTTAGGTAAGACCAACGTTTGGCAGTTTCGCTTATGGTACAATATAAAGCTGAAATCAGTGGTCTGATATTTCGACTGCTCCTATGATTAAAGAATGGGAATGTAGTCTGCGATTTCGGCCAGTGTTAGCGTTTTGCTTTGCTTGCTGACGTGGCCTAGCGCTTTTGCTTCGGAGTATAAATTTACTCAATCAAGATTTTGTATCTAGAAAAACTACACTAAAACTTTTATTGTCTCATTTTCAAGGGTAGGGAGGAGTTGGTAAGGAATGTATAATGATGTATTGTCTGACTTTGAGCTTCTAGTCAATCCGTCTGCAAGGGAATAAACGCTTTCATGTTGAGTTATGTTTTTTAGTTGTATGTAGTTAAGATTCGTCTCTGTGCTGAGTGCCTGTCTAAGTATTTAATTGAATGCGATACCCCTTCAAGCTAATAATTTTGTGTCGAGAGCAGGACCTAGTCCATAGCATAACAGCTATTGACCTGTCGCTATAGGAACTTTGAGAAATATTCGGCCATTGCCGCTTCGGGTTACTATTCCTATTCTCTCTGAATTTCCTCCGCTTCCCTCCTCACCATAACCTCCACACGACGCCGTAATGGCGCTCGGTCCGCGCCATCTCCGCCGCCCCTCCTGACGCCCCGCTCATTACCCGCGCCACTTTCACCCTCTCCACTGCGTTGATTGATTGATTCATTCCCCGGGCCGTAACGATAAGTGTTCAGTTTAGCTTGTTATCAACTGTGCTTGGTGTAATTTGGGGTGGCACAATGCTACCGGTGTGCCGTGTATCGATCTGCTTAGCTGCTTCTAAGCTTAAGTTTACATGATTAGAATTCGATAAGCGTAGGTTGATGATGTTAGATCAAGACCCAACTTGGTCAGCCTACTATACGTTCAGAATTTCAGATGCTAGTGTTTAGTGATATCTGATTTGGGGTCCTGTCTCTTTCAACAGTTTTGCTTTCCTTATTGGTTTACGTTTTTGTCTGTGTGTCTGATTGTGGTCCAGGATTTTTTTTTTTTCGTTTTAATGAATATCATTGAAATAGAGTACAGTCATATTTAGTGGTTTTTCGCGGTCCGATCTACAACAACGAACAACTAAATATGAGGGTATCCCAGTTCTAACTAGGACGTCTAACACCTCAGTCCTCCCTTGACCATAGTTGCTGTAAAGGAGCTGAAACGTCGGGGACGTCAAGAACATAAAGAAATCGCGATAAAGTCCGTATAATTAGTTTTATTTCAATGTGTATAATTGCGTATACCTATAAGACATCAATAAAATATTGAATTACTTAGTTTAGGGGGCAATGTTTATAATCAAACAATTGACAAAAGCAAACTAATTTGCAAGAAAGAAAAATATTCGTACGTGCATACCGGCTCTCATGTTTAGTAAAACACAAAGTTTGCCAACAACCAAAAATCCATCTGTTGAAAACATCTTTACGTGCGTTATTTATGGGTTCGCGTTGACGTGGTCGGTTTACGATGGTGAATTGTTGCCGGCTTTATGGGCTGCGGGAGATACGGTGTGCCGCGCTCTATCTTACGGTGTTATTAAGAACATACCATTATTTCGTACCATTAAATCTGTATCTGAAGCGATCGCTGCAAAACGTTTGCATTGATTGAGATTTGTAATGTTTTAAAATATGATGTGTGTGCATGTAAATGTTAATAAGTAGCTGTCTATCTTAGGACTGAATACTAAAATGCTACTTTAATAGTTCGTCATCTTGCGGTATTGAATGACGTCTCAATATTAGGCAGCTTTTAAAATTTGAGTTGATTTTGAGTATGCGTGAATAATCGGTTTTCTTGGTCCCGCATATTAAATAAACCTCTACCTAGCAGGTTGTAGTTTATACCACAATTGCTGCATAAATAATTGAGAATTTTAACGTTTATATACTACTATAGTAATAAATACCTAACACCTACTAAGTAAATACGAATAGATTCGAACCTTACATGTTCGTCAGGTATAATGTATCCCGTCACAGATCCTCTTGTCTAATTATTTTACATGTAATTACATACACTAGTGGGATGTAAGGCGCCTCCGGGTGATTCGAGGTGAAAGGCGCGGGTGCGAGGCACGCGATCCGGCCTCGCGTCCGCGCCTTATAATTAGAGCCACCATGATAATTACGTCGGGACCGAATAATTAATTCTGTGTGGGCGAGATCATGGGCGTTTGTCGTGGAACAAATCTTTGTGTGCCCCCTGTGTTTGTGTAAGTTATTACAGAAGTAAAGAAATACCGGAAAAAAAAAATAAGATTTAAAAAAATGTTATTAGTCGTTTGGTTTGTAACTAAGTACCTAATTTATTTCACAAGTCCTTATATTTTTTGTAGATTAATTTATAATTATATTTAAGGTTTAGATACCTACCTAAATAAGTATCTTACTTATAACTTTTTTTTAAATTTATCACAAACAAACTTTTTATATTCGAAATAGCTCACTTTTTCGTAACTAATTCATTGTTATTTGCTGAATCTCAACGGCTAATACCTACCAAGATAACAAAGCGTATTTGGAGTTGAATAAGTTTTGAAATAAGATCGTTGTGCAACATGTTCGTTCGCTCATTCCACAATTCGATAATGTTTTAGAATCTCCCAACGTTCTAATTACGCGTCATCAGCGCGTCGGTCGCCGCGCCTGCATGCGCGCGCCCCGCGCCGAGCCCGCACTCTTCAACACAGCTTGCGTTCTTTACAACCTTATGGCTTTTATTTTAAGGTTGAAAATAAACATGTGATGTGTATCAGAAGATATGTATACCGTAATTACCGAGCGACCGCTAGTGCAATGCTGGGCCGGCCGCCTGTAATTTATGACAGCCTGGTACCGCCGAGCCGGTAAATGTCGTCACCGGACGGGAATGGTCACTTTTTTTTAACCGGAAATGGCGTTTTTCTTGATTAGTTTAAGGTTTATGGTGGATAGTGAGGTAGGTTTACGTTTTCTGTAGTAGAGTAGGTATTTACTGTGTTTTTTTTCTTTTATATTTTTTTTAATTTTAACCGGCTAGCTTGTTAGTATGTATGTAGGTAGGTAACCCAAAACCCAGTTTGTGGTAATCTGTAAATAATATTATGCAGTTTATGTATGCACCTTTTGTATTAATGATTTTAATATGTTACAAAAAATATTTGTATAAAAAAAAAACAAAAACCAAAATGTTATAACCCCGTTTACCTTAAAATCTAAAATAAAAATTACTATTATTGGTATCCACACTAGTGTTGCCCCGTATCAAACTAAGGAGGACTTATCGATATCGGTTCGATATTTGAGAAGTTTGAGACCGAAAAATTAAGAAAAAGCATGCTAACAAATTGCTAATCTCCTTTTTTGTGAAGCTGGCCAAAAATCTCACCACTAGTATTTATTACGACAAGACAGCGACATCTATCTAACACGAGATAAAACATTCCCAACAAGTAGCGAACGAACCACGCCGCAATAAATATACTGAGGAATTAAATAAAACTCCAACGTTGCTGCGAAAAAAAAAACACAATTCAAGTGTAAGTTGAACGTTCAGATCGAGTGTTCCGTACTACTTTAATAAAACGGGGCGTACCTCCTAGTTTAGATTCGAAAATTTAACCAGGTATTTTGTTAATAACAATTTTGTAATAAACACAGGCCCTCAAAAACGTAAATGTGAGTTGAAAAAATAAAATAAAAAATTGGAACCTGATTGCAAGGCTCTTTTCGTCGACAATGATAAATGAATGGAAAAAAGTTTGCTACTTTCCCATTTCATGCTAGACAATTGTTAGTGTTAATCTCGCGTTCCGTATCATTAGACACCAAATCACTCTAACAAACGAAAGGACGGACAACGTTGTCACAATAAGGCTCCATTTGCAGCCGTTTGGGAACGGAACCCTAAAAATCGCGGTCACGGCGGGGTTTGGCGAGATGTCTCGCTGCGACAACGCCAACGACGTTCAGACAAAGATGTCGGGATGCGGTAACCGAAATTGGGGTCAACAACTAACTGGTAAAGACTGTCTTAGGTAAGAAAAAAAATACTAAGATATTTTAAGTTTCTTGTCTCTGTGGCAAAAATCAAAAAATGAACTTCGAATACCAAAAAAATGTGAATTGCCAGCCCTACGGCATGGCACTGAAGCGGCGGAATCGTAGTATCGCGGGGCGCGGGAGGGGAGGAGCATCATTAGCGCCGAGTGCTACTTGCAACGCGACGCCGGCGCCGCGCCAGCGACCGACGCGACGGGTGAAATTTATCGTAGGAATAGGTACCTACCTACTATTCATTGCTGGCTATGTGCTGGCTATTGCTGTGCCAGCGCGGTACAGTACATAATCTACAGACTGAGTTGGAAAACGGACAAGAATTCTAGAACACTTATTTGGATTCGGTGACATCCATGCCTTTTAGCACCATATTATTTTTTAAATAGGTACCTACTTAGTCTCGTACATAGGCACAGTTAAGTTACAGTTTTAAGGTAGTATAGATAGACAAATATAGACAGCTAAGTTTATTTTTCACAGACATTTCAATACATTAATTTATTATATTTTCGTGAATTCTACACATTGAAATATAACTAATTTTACGACTTTAATCGCGTTTATTGTGTCTGTGGATCGAACTTAACCGATTATAGGTAGGTGCATTGTCAAGAACCTACACAACTATAAAATGTGCAGTTTTATTTCGTACGGAATAGTGATGTGATTAAATCAATTAATGAAACTATCGATATAATTAAAGTTGTTGTTGAAAATACTATAATTTGATGCTTTTAAGGGTTCATTGTGATATTTCCTATTCAATTCTTGTTCATATGATGATGCCAGACCACATAATGTAGGTTTTACATAAAATAATACTGTATTTTTTTTATTTAAACATGCGCATGGCGCTAATTACCACATTTATGTCGTAATGTTGGTATTCAAAATTGATAGTACACTTGATTTTGCAGGTAATTGTTCGCTTTGTACATTGGGTAGGTAATAAATTCAGTTACATCGGTATATAACCGAACGTATTATTAGGTATTGGGACCCGGGCAACAGAAGTTAGTTGGAGCTCTGTCGCATAGTTACATCACGTAGATAGTTGGGCCTGGATACCGTACCAGCGATAGGGCTGTCGACTTTACTAATATTGTTAGTAATACATTGAATAAAATTTCCGTAAAATGTAAAAATCGCTTATGAGCATACCCTGAAACCTTTGTGGTGTAATTGATAGAACTAGGCGATACTTGACGGAAATTCATTGTTAAACAAATAAGGGGAGGACGCTCATGTGTAGCCCAGCCGTTCTGAGGATGCCTCGTTTAGACGCGAAACACGTGTTGAATACTTTTTAAGATTCCTATCTAGACTTTAGTAGTGTTTTATTTTATTAATAGGGGTCCCGACACTTGTGACAGACAGTTTCTTGACTAACATCTTAGAGGAGTTCGGTGTTGCTGGCTTCTGTAATTATGATCAACTTGTTTGGTTTATAGTTGGAAAAGTTGACAAGCCGATGGTCAGTGGTGGTTTCGTCTTCACCCATTTGTTTACCTTTGCGGTGGTAAATAACTTCAGTTATAATGTATGTGCGTAATAAGCATATATACAATTATTTTAATAAACTTTTACGATTACATTCTTACAGGGCCCCGAGCCTCAACTCAATTGACTTGCAATAAATTTACATCGGCGTCGTTATTGCCACTATTGTCAGTATTGTGATACTCAAGCTGTCAAAAGTGACAGTTATATAGCCGTTCCCATTCAATTATGAGTTGATTGTGTAAGCAGACTTGGAACTCAGGCTTCTTAAGGCTTAGGCTTACGCTTCAAAGTCTACCTTGTCTCATTAAAATATGAACTATAACTCTTTGCACACTCATTTAATGTGCAGACATTGCCTTGTTTAGGCTAAAAAACTATATATACACACGTTACTTCTAAAATATGATTGCATAATCGACGACCTGATTAGCTCAGTGGGTAGTGTCCCTGCTTTCTGTGCCGAGAGTTCCAGGTTCGAATCCTGGCAGAGACAAACTTTGCGTGATGAGCACGAATGTTTGTACCCTAGTCATGGATGTTTAATATCTAGGTATATAAGTATTATATACTGGGTTCGCCCCCAGTCTGTTGTACGGTGCCATACAAACAAGCGTTGCTTAGTGTGGGACCGTATAGTTGGTGTGTAGGTCTGGCGATATTATATTATTATTAACGCGGGCGGCGCAACCATCTTGTGATGGTTGCGCCGCCCGCGTTCACAACACGTAGTTAAGTACGGCCGGATATCACGCTCAATGCTTAACAGGGCTGTCGCTTTGTAGTTAATTAATTAATCTATAATTCCAGCCCTTTTTTTTAATGGCCCACTGCTGGGCACGGGCCTCCTCTCAATGCGAGGGGGGGATTAGGCCATAGTCCACCACGCTGGCCCAGTGCGGATTGGCGGACTTCACACATCTTTCGAGGGGTTCTCTCAGACATGCAGGTTTCCTCACGATGTTTTCCGTCACCGTTTAGCAAGTGATAATCATGGTTGAAAAAAGAGATTCGCACATGAAAAATCCCAGAGGTGCGAGCCGGGGTTTGAACCTGCAATCCTCGATACCGAGGCAAGCGTTCTACCAACTTGGCTATCACTGCTTCAAATCACTGCTTAAAAAATTTATTAATCGATATTTCAAAATGTTTGAATTATTTCGTCACTTGGTTAACCACCTGCACCTGAAGCACAATATATTTTACTTACCGATTCGGTAACGAAACACACACATCCCTCTCACACCACAGATCTCATAAATAGGTATGACAGTGACAGCATATTTTTCGCAGCACATCATACCGACATAGACTATGTATTTTTTAACGCCGCCAGACCAAAAAAAAAAAAGTCTATGTTACGCCAACTATACGATCCCACACTACATAAAGCTTGTGTTAATGGCACTGTACAAAGGACTTTAGGCGAACCCAGTATACCAAAAATTCGTGCATCACAAAAAGTTTGTCCCTACCACGCTTCGAATCAGACACCCTCGGCACAAATAGCAGGGTCATTAACTACTGACAGCGCTAATCAGGTCGAAAATTTACAAACGTAGTCCAAAAAAAATAAATGAAAATATTTCGTCAAGGTGGCAGCCCTGCGCTAAGTACGCGGCGTCTGTACTGTACTACCGCCGGCGGTTATATAGCGCCGCTGCCGCCGACAGAATCACCTGGTCTCGCAATTTTACGAGCAGCCCGCCGCCGCTTCCACCGCCTTTCACGGCGCCAGTGTTGTAATAGACGCGAGGTATCGATAAAATAATATTTATTGATTTGTAAGTACGGTTTTCTTTATTTTGTCGTGATGTTGACGGTCTGATTAGCGCAGTTTGTAGTGACCCTGCTTTTTGTGTCGAGGGTCCCGGGTTCAAATCCTGGTGAGGACAAGCTTTGTGTGATGAGCACGAATGTTTGTTCCCAAGTCATAGATGTTTAATATCTATATAAGTATTATATACTGAGTTCGCCCCCAGTCCATTGTACGGTACCCATAATACAAGCGTTGCTTAGTGTGGGACCGTATAGTTGGTGTGTTTGTTTAGCGATATTTATGTATTTATATTATGTGTATTAAAATATAAGTAGTTTTTCCTATTAGTATAGCCTCATACAACATTCTGTCACAATCATTCTCACTGTGGTTACGAATAACACAACAAAACATCTTCCACTACAAAAGCTGACCAATTCGCTTTCTCATTGGCATTGTTACGCAAAAAAAATACAAAACATCGATATCGATACATTAATTAACCGATACCACATCCCTAGTGTAGTGCGCTCGGGCCGTGGCATGGCGTCCCGGGCGCGCGATGGAATTAAATCGCACGCACGACACTTCTTCCCCCCTCCCCCGGCTCCCGCTTCCGCCGCACGCCCCCACCACCCGCGGCGCTGTTGCTCTGAACCGGGATCAGGGTTGCCACACTTGTGATATTTAACTAATAGTATTTGAGTAGTTTTTAATAAAAATCATGCGTGCTATTCTCTTATATAAGCTCAATGTATGAAAGTCGGTTTGCGGGTAAAACTCCTTTTATATATTTCATATTAAAATGGTCAATTAAAAAACAATCATAACTTAACACACGGTATATAGTGTAGTAATAAGAGCATTTGAAAAAAAAATAATTAAACAGTTTGCAATTCAGTCTTTCTCACATTGGAGTCCATCCATACTATTAATACCATAAGTTTTTTCTTCCCGGTTTTAGTACCGTCGGTTTGGGTTTCTTAACATGTTTTTTATATAATAAATCAGTAAGCACTTCTCATCGCTACATGATCTTATCAGTACTTTAAATTGTAAAAGTAAAGGAGAAATTGTTTTCATTGTTCGTCAACCCTGCGTAAAATACGAGTTTCGCCCAAGGCGAGCGACGATGGGGGCCGCCGGAGTGACTGATGCTCGGCCCATTCCTGGCTCGTCACTGAGCTTATGTTAGTACATACCTCTCACGGAACAGAAATAAGAGGATTTTTTTTTGTACTCTTTATATTTTCAATGTCCGTGCCTAAAAGTATACTCCTTAGTATGAATATTGAGTATCCTCTCAAATTTAGCTAAAGTTTGATCGATAATTTTCCATAGTCACTCGCCATCCCTACCCCGCACGTAGGGCGGTCGCCTTTTTGCGTTAAAATTGTGCAGAAAAAGTTGCAGTTTTCAAAAATACACTGCTAGAATTATGTTCGCCTAGTACCTAATAAGTTTTGTAGTTTTTTCATGATCGGTTTTCGGTCGCGTAAGAAGAAAAGATCCAACTGAGCTAAATCACACCGATTTCTAAACATCCAAATATTCTATCTATCATATTTTGGTACCATCATTTTTTTTCATTATTTTCTCCTCTATGTACTAACAAGGTACCTATAATATAAGCATACGTAAGCCATATGATGTCTCACGAGAAAAATAACCACAACAACTTAAATGCAATCACAGAAAACA
The DNA here is from genome assembly GCA_905404115.1 of Pheosia gnoma. Classification (NCBI taxonomy): domain Eukaryota; kingdom Metazoa; phylum Arthropoda; class Insecta; order Lepidoptera; family Notodontidae; genus Pheosia; species Pheosia gnoma. The sequence continues at coordinate 2,002,189 of FR989919.1, read as the reverse complement.
TTTTCAAATTAAACACTTCGATATTATCCCAAGAATGGCCAGCAGAGCGTGCATTAATTCCTATCTGACGCGTTCCCGCATCGTTTAACACTGTAGTAGGACTATTGTCTCTCTTCTGCCGACTTGAAGTGTGAAATATTATTGACATCGCTTCTGCTTTAGTCGTTAGCCCTCCATTTTTAACTTTACCGCAATATTCACCACAATACATCGCCGGATTAGTTTTACCGCTGCGGCTGGCGCGGCATGCGGTCGCCGATGCGGGACTCGGGAGCGGGCGTATCCTGCAACCGCCTGTATTTGTATGGGCGCCTGGTACTAGCGAGTATTATTATTAGGCGAAAGAGAGGTAACTAATATTAAATACTTGGAGATTTCTAATATCTTGCGTTTATGTTGGCCTGGTGCTTTAGAGTATTATTATTAGGGGGTGAAATTAAATTAGCGATTATATATATACATAGGTAGGTAGGGTAGGTACTTATTTAGCAAATACATAAGCTAAATATAGAATAACAAAAAAAAAGAAAGACGAATGAAAACTACATTATGTTAATATATATGTATAATTAAAAAAATATAAACATTATGATATGACATTTACCATTGAAATAAAAGTGGGTAACTACATACATTAATATCATTGGTTCTTACTGTTTTTATTCAATACGCAACGGAAGAAAACCCAATAAATAATAGGTACAATACGAAATAATTTTAATAAACTTAATTACCTACTAAATAATTTATTTCCACAGAGCTTTTATCTATGAATAACTTTATGCCTTAGTCTTCTTTTTTTTTGGTTACCACCAGCTTCAAAATAGTGCCATTTTGCCAGTAATAAGTAAATATTTCTTCGTTTTTAATTAAACAAGTACCCCCTGATGATAAAAATTATGTTGATGACTATGAAATGAATCCCCTACCCCTATCAGCAAAGCTTTGGATACTGTATTGAAAATTTTACGGACATATTCTTAGGACAACTCGAAAAGTCAAGCTATACTGTTTTATTTTAGTTTCCTTCACTCGTGCACGTAACACACAATAGTTAATATCCCACTAATATTACCCATTACATATCAAAGAAACAATTTTCAGAAATTAAAACAAAACTGACTACTTCACAGTTGAACACAATAAAGCACCTTAAAGCTATTAAAAATAGGGCTTATCGAAAATATTACACGAAAAAATGGGATTTAATAAGATATCATGTTTTCGTACCTACTTGAGGTACGGCGGGCCCCGCGTTCAACCCTCCACCGCTAATCCGGGTCACACTGACACTTGACAGGTAAAAATCGTCCCCCAACAATGGCGAGACCCGGTTCTTTATGAGGGTTACTTATGAGTGCTCTCAGCCCGATTTCTGTGCACGCCGAGATTTTGGACGTGACTTTATTTAGATTTTTTTTATATATAACCGTCTAGCTGACGAATTTTTGTGTCCAAATTTTCAATTTTAGAACACACTAGCTATTACCCGCGACTTCGTCCGCGTGGTATTTAACAAAAAGCGGCAGACTATCTCTGTGCCAAATTTCATCCAGATCCGGTCAGCCGTTCTGGCATGATTGATTAACAAACATCCATCCATCCATCCATCCAAACTTCAAACTCACATTTATAATATTAGTGGGATATGCCTCTATAACAGACTTAAACAGCATCCAGATTACAATATTAACCCCATCTCTATGCAGAAATCACTTGAACAAAGCCAACGATCAATATCAACTTCGCAAAAAGCCATAGAAGCCACTCGCTCGCCGCAAAACGGTGTAGATAGGTATATTAGCGGACGACCAAAAAGTGCCTCGACTATTAAACCTAGCGGGAGTAGGGAGACCATACTATCCGAACCAAAACAGGCCAGCATCAATAGCGACTTTAAGAGCATGACTAGTGAACAATATATGTATTTATTTCTAGTATGGCTGTAGCCATTTTTTAAAACTATAACAATATTGATTTCTTATATTTACGCGAATACTACACATTGAAATAAAACTAATCTTAAGGATTTTATCGCAAGTTACAACTAAATATGAGGGTACCCCCGTCAAACTATGACACTAGGACGTCAACCACCTCAGTCCTCCCGTGCCCATGGTTGCTGCAAAGCAGCCGAAACGTTGGGAACGTAAAATAAAAAATAAACCGCGATAAAATCCTTAAGATTAGTTTTATTTCAACTATAACAATAGTTTCCCAATATACCACTTCATCCACTGTCGTCTGTCTGGCTTTGGCAGCTGTCGTTATAACAAAACGACTTTTCGAACGCAAAGAAGACACGCCATTTTCATTTCATCATGTCACATCCATTATTTTATTTATAATGTGTATTTATTGAATGTGTTATTGCTATTAATTACTTGACATTGGCAGAATACCCGCTAAGTTGTGGGTGAGGCCATATTCATATCCATTTTATTTCATCGCATCTCATTTCGTAAAGAAAGAAGAAGAAGAACGCAAAGAAATAATAAACAGCTTAGATAGTGTGCTTTATACATACCTAAATACAATGTTATAAAGAGGTAAAGTTTGAGTTTGGATGTAGGGGGATATCTCCGGAACGTACTGATCCGATATTGAATATTTTTTCAATGATAGGATATTGCTAGGATATCTATATTACAGTATAGGTATATTATGCACGAGAGCTTTAGGCTTTGTTTGCTCGAGGCACCGCAGGTGGAGCCGCGGGCAAAAGCTAGTTATAAATAATACCATAAAATTGTAGAGTAAATAAATTAGAGCAGAATAAAAATTTATTGTCAAATTTAAAATGCGGGACAAAATTAAGCTCATTCGTCAAATAGTTCTCTTCGAACCAACAAATATCCCGTAACACGCCGTTGATGTGGTGACAATAGTCGTCCGAAGCGAACTACAGTGACCCTGTCCAAACAAACTCGGGTGACAATCGCGAAGTGTGCGCGTCTGTTAAAAGGTCTTTTAGACATTCGCCGCGAAAACATAGGGTTGGGTAACACGAGGCGATTCGTCGCGTTCAAAGCTATGCAAACTACCTTTTTTTTTTACTTGGAGAAATGCGTTACGCATCCCCTCCGCCCGGGGCAAGAGGGGTATGTGGGACTCCCCGGCACCTCTTGCCGGTATACCCACTAGAACCCCATGGTGTGTCACACTGTCGCATTGCCGTTATGAAAATACCATTATCAAAACTTTTCCAGATAGAAATGTATGTAGTAGCACAGTATTTTGTAACTTTTGACGATTCATAAGTACTGTGCTTAATGGTTTACGTGAATAAAAAATGTTCTGGTTCTGATTCTGAATGGTACCCGCACCCATCCGATTCCCAGCGGCCTAAGCTCAAACGACTATACCAAGGTATACCAAGGTACTGTCGAGGTAAATATCGCGGCGTGTACGCTTGTACTTCATTCAAGCCGTATGTTTACAAGTTTCGAGTATGTCGGTCACAGCAACAAATAGGGGTCCGCAACTTGTCACAACCCTTATACAGGAGGCAGGGTTATCACAGGGGTGACGACGGGGTTCTGTACCTTAACAACTTACTTGTGTTCGTCGGAAGATGTATGAGAGCAATAAGTAAGTTAGATGTGGGGTTGGTTCTTTGGGATATTTTGTAACCATTTTGACACATAAGATGATTCAGAAAGAGGATACTAGGCCTTGATTTGTCTATATAATAATAAAATCGCTCCCTAATCGGTTAAACCGTTTCTGAGATTTGCGCGCACAAACGCACAAACAAACAGACAAAAATTCTAACAATCATTGTTCTGGGTTCTATTGCGTTGATAAAGGCCCCCAATAATAGTCTTTCTCATATATCTTTTATGTACGGACAGCGATCAGTTACATTTTTTTTATATGTATGGATATGTAGTTTTTTTTTTCGGAAAAATATATAGTATAGCGGAAAAATATATAAATTAGGGCGTCAGTTGTCGGCGCGACCGAGGAGCGGGCCGCAAGGGATCGCGGATCGGGATCGTGTCGGATTTCACTGCGGCAGCGTTAGGGTTGGCACTTAGGTCGAATGAATATAAAAAAAAAACTCCAATAAATATATAAAAAGTTATTATATCATAATTCTATGGTAATCAATTCGATATAGTAGAAAAGCTTTCAGTGAAAAAAAAAAATACGCAATACCTACTAATACCATAATTAAGATCATCCTTTATGGTTAGAGCAGCGTTGGAAAAGAAAGAAAAACTGGTGTCTGTGTTGCCGGAGTTATAGCGTAGACATAAGTACCTACTAGAGACTCACTCAGATATATTTAATGTGCACGTGTTTATTTTGTTCCTTAAATTACCCTAACAGAAATGGTTGTATTGAAGTTTTATAAGATCATTCGCTCTTTTATTAAGTTTGTTGACAACCCTACAAGTTTAGTCGTATTCGCCCGCCGTGGCGGATCGGAGGGGTCGAAGCGAGCGGCGCGGGCGGCGCGGCGGCGCGGCGGGCAGCTAACGACCGATGATCAATCGCGCGGTACCCGGAGCAGAAGTACTTATCGATTTTTTGCATGTATCAGTCTATTTAGTTTTTATATCTATCATGCATGTACTTATATATATTTAATGAAATCCTTAATACTGACTAACAGACACCGCACGCCCGCAGCGAACATAAAGATTTGATATATTTCTTATAGGTTCTCTAAGAGGTGTCCGGGATTTTTGAAAATTCGACTGCTATTGGTTTCAAATGTGGGGGGGGGGGGGAGGGGGGTTCACAGTTTTTATGAAGATAGGTCCCGGATTTGAACCTTAGTAGAGGGATACACTTTTTGTGATGAGCACGAATATTTGTACCCGAGTCGTGGATGTTTAGTGTCCATGTAAGTATTAAATACTGAGTTCAGCCTCAGTCCATTGTACGGTACCCATAATACAAGCGTTGCTTAATGTGGGACCGTATGGTTGGTTTTCGTCTGGCGATATTATATTATGTTTTTTTATTAAGATCAAGTAGGTACATGGCTAGTAAATAAATAAATATCGCCAGATGATTTTGATATTATATTATATGGCACCATACATTTTGACCCAGGTCGTCGGGAAAGTAGGTACGTGTCCTCGACTCAAACCAATGTTCGGGTAATGTTGTTATATCCGGATATCTACACACCGGACCGGATGTGCGCTTCGGTGCGCACCTCGGCGCACCCGGCGTCCTAGTCGCCTCCCCGAAAGTACCAGGATAGCATACGTATGGAGGAGATGCGTTTTACATTGTCAGAAAATGGTTATGAGGAAGAAATGGTTACACATTTAACAGAATGTACATAGGTCACAGAGCTTATTAAGTCATTCATGACTGCCCGGTACTACCGAGGGGGTTTTGACTCGTATATGTTACATAATACAGTCGAAGTTATATAGGTTTTTTGTGCTATTAGACTTCAATATACATACTAATATATACCTACCTACCTACCTACATAGATATTAATCGTCAACATTCGCATTCATCACACATTTGTCCCTAGCAGTATTCCTACCCAGGAACGTCACCACAGAAAGCTTAGCCTGGGCCCCAAGTCTGCTAACACAATCGATTCATAATCGAACAGCAACCGCATAGTAACTGTCACTTTTGACAGATATTGTATGGGATATCTGTCAAAAGTGACAGTTACTATGCGGTTGCGGTTCGATTATGAATCGATTGTGCTAGCAGACTTGGGGCCCAGTCAGTATTAGAACTCTCGAAGAAAGTTACAATCGAAGTCCGTTGGGGGCGCAGGTGTAGGGTCCACTGAGCACCTTCGCCACCTGTTGCCCGCGGGATACGACGACGCCAAACAACGATTACCTCGACTCAGATTGCCATGAAACTGGATAGCGCCAGACAAACACGGTCTGGCATTGTCGCACGAAATTGAAGTTGTTGAATTGTCAATTTTGTTTATGTTGAATTATCGTGCAAAGATAAACATATTATTAATTTATAATTTACTAGCTTTGGTTCGCGGCTTTGCCCGCGGTACGGTACGGTACAATACTTCGTCACCCCCTCTAGTAGGGGTGGCGACAGGCTTCTCAACAATTTATTTTAATTTAGCAATCGAATTGTATCGATTGGCCCGGGCAAGGCGCACCTCTAATTGCCGCCACGTTTGGAATAGTGAGGCGACATTAATGATATGGATCTCTAATATATCTGTGATATGGATATTTGAGACTAAGATGTTGAGGTCGGATCAAACACCGACAGAAAAAGCCAGTTAAGTATGATAATAAATTATGTAAAAAAACCCGACTTCATTAACAATTGTCTATAAAGAAGAGAACAAGCTTTTTTAATTTTGTTTCAGCAAATGTAGAATGCAGAATATTTTTTTTTATTCGATACCTACTTGATGGGTGTAAGGTCTCGTAGACGGGAACAAACCAATAACCAAATTATATTTAGTGGTGATCTTAAAGTGGGAATATTTTTGGATTTTAATGCCTCCGCAGCAAAGCCCTATTTACTTATTTTTCTCTTTTTGTTATTGCTGCGTCATTACGAACAATATTTCCACTGTTAGTTAATCCTAAACAAGATATTAATTCTAAAATTATGGAAAAATATACAGTCACCTTCCCAATTGGCCGCGGTCTGCATGTAACATGCATTACCTTCAGTCCACGTGTACGGTACCCATAATTTGATTAGTTTTTAAATAGTTGATTTACATAAACTTGACTAACGGCAAAGCATTCGGAATATATCAGCATGTCGCGCGCGCGTCGCACCTCGTAATTGCTGAGGCCATTAGTCCTGCACGCCCCTCGCCACTCCGCCACTTCGCCACTCCGCCATTCCGCCACACCGCTGACGACGCGACGCCCGCGCCAGCCCGGGATAAGCATCTCTGATACCGCTCTGTTTCGTGCACACAATGTTTTTTTTTTCTGTATCTATACTAATATTATAAAGTTTGTGAGTTTGGATGTAGAGGATAATCTCCGGGTCTACTGGTTTGATTCTGAATTTAATTCACTCATAGAAAGCTACGTTAAACTTGAATTCTATATTCTATGTTTTATCGAATCGCAGGCGGAGACGAGGGCAGAAAATAGTTTTTCATAAAGATAAACAGTTCCGATTTCAGAAATTCGTTACCTACTGTACTTAGCTCATTGACTTTTAAAAAGTTCCATATTTGTTGTTTCAAAGTTTTCGTAGTTTTGGAAATGTAACTTTTAAGACCATTCTCAATATATATTTGCCTGAAAACCTTATAAAGAACTTTGTATAATAAACTTTTATGAAAAAAACATTCTGTTTATTGAGATAAATATTTAGTTAGTTAACTTCTGGATCCGTTATTGCGGCGATTCGCAACGGATCCCGCAATTACCACGTCCCGGGTCCGGCTAATTACGCGGTCCTGCGCCCCCAGGACGCTAATTACTACCCGAACCGAGATCGCTCGCGCCTCTAATTGCTGTCCGCGAGTAATTTATGAAATTACAGATTCACTTCGTAAATATTCCTCTGTTTTTGTCATTCTAAAGGAACCTAACCTTTTCCGAATAACGTTTAATTTTTTGTGCGGATAATTTGATTTTAAATTGTTGCCCGTTTACTGAATTAGGGGTTATTTTATATTAGTTTGTCCAACTCGCACACCCACACACGAAACAATGTAACTTCGTTGGAAAACAAAATTGAAATAACAATAAAATAGCGGTTCGTCTTGCAAAAATACTGCGAATTTTTCTCAATAGCGACATCTATCGATTCTACTACAAAATTTAATATTACTACCGCCATCTAGTAACCAATAATGGAACCAAACTTTTTATATTGTAGTTCTTTCTTTACTCAAGAGATGCCGCAAATACACAATACAGTGTTTATGATATAAAACCTTTTCTTTTGTTACAGAACGCTACGAATCAAGAACCAGTGTACCGAAAAGTGGCGATCGTGGAAAATTTCTTTGATATTATCTACACAGTGCACGTGGAGCTAGAAGGCAGGCAGGGGAAACATGCTGGCCAGAAGAGGACTTACAGAACTGTAAGTAGTCAAATATTGTATGTTACAATATGTCTAAATGTCTAAAAGATATTATATTATAATGAGTATTAAATGTGACCGTAAGCGTTAAATGATAAAAGCATACATTTATTTTAAAGTTATATCGTTAACTGCGATACCTATCCCAAATAATTTCATTAGCTAGATTGTACTTTACGACGCCGCCATCTAGTGTGTAATGAGTAAACTACGTTTATTTACACCACTAACAACGAACCCATTATACACCGCACCATCCCAGAAAGTCATAGCTTGTAAGTTACATTATGTTTGAGACAGATAGCGCTATGTAACCAAATTTTGTTTTTGTAAATGAATTTTGTATTTTTTTTATATTGAATGTTATTTTTTAAGTAAAGTAGCGAATTATTTTACAAATTATAAACGAACGGGTATTAGATAATGAATAGTAGGTATTCATTCCCCAATCATATTTATAAGGGTTTATGAGATCAGGGGACGCCATTTTCATTTCATCATGTCACATCCATTATTTTATTTATAATGTGTATTTATTGAATTTAATATTGCTATTAATTACTTGACACTGGCAAAATACCCGGTTAGCGGGTGAGGCCATATTCATATCCATTTTATTTCATCGCATTTCATTTCGTAAAGAAAAAAGAAGAAGAAGATAAGGGTTTATGTTCCATAACAACTCCACGAAGAAGATTAGTTTATTATACCTACTAGAACAATAATAAAGCTAACCTTTGTACCTACGGCTTAATCTAATTCCACCGCGAAACCACAATAACAAAACACAAAAAATATTTGTTCCTTCCTTAATCACGGATGTTTTCGCCAACAGATTACCGAGACGTACGCGTTCCTGCCTCGCGAGGCCGTCACGCGCTTCCTCACCGGATGTGCCGAGTGCGCGAGGCGCCCGCGCAGCGCCTCACCGCCCCCCCTCCCGACGCCCTCCCCCTCCCCGACCAGGCACCCCCCCTTCCTCCCATTCCTACCCCAATGCGCGCCCGATTACACGCGAAACTGGGAATCGGAGATAGACGCAGCACATTCCAATTATTACGAGCCTAAATTGGATTTCACGGAACTCCAGCCACTCAAAAAGGTTGACAGCCCTAAAGCGACCGACATTGATGACCAGGAGCCGACCTACATAGAATTAACTCCGAAGAAACTCAACGGCTTCGATGGTACACCAGTTTTAAGTAGATGCTCCCCAGTCGAACCTACCAGGGAGGAAGAAACCGTGAGAGCGGACCCTGAGATAGACAAAGACGACAATAGCCTCATAGACGTCGAGGAGGTGAGGTCTGATAGCCCCTCGCTGACGTCACAGAGGGAGGACGAGAAGCAATCGGACGAGAGTACCAGGGCATCAGAGAATGAAAGTGATAAGAGTGAAGTGAAAAGGGAAAAGAAGTATAATCCATTAGATGTGGCTAATCTAACGTCGAAAGATCCGCCTAAGTCAAGGTCACCGCCGAAGAAGAAATTGTTGCCTGCTAGTATGGAGAGCTCGAGCCCGTATGCGAGGGTCCCCAAGCCTTGGAGGCCTGACGGAGGGGTGTTCTACGATGGAGAGGAGATGGACTACAGCATCCCAATCACAACGGCGTACCTGAAACATATGAGAAGTATGGCCGATGAAGAGAATAAGGTGAGTTTATAATTATAATTAAGATTTATTCTAGGTTTTACTGCTTGACGGCGAATGGTCAGAGCGATATGATGCTACTCTTATATATACAGAATGAACTTGAAATATTATATTATTATATATAATATAATAATATAATAATCCCCCTCGCATTGATAGGAGGCCCGTGCCCAACAGTGGGACATTAAAAGGGCTGGTATCTTAATATGTAAACTATTTTAAGGGGTTAACAAGTAGGTGATATAAAATAAAATACAGTGTTTGATTTTTTATACCGTTTCATCGCGGACTTAGTGTGTATGGGAATGTGACCTTTATAGCCTACCTATGGACCCCTTACAATATTTTATACTATTATTGTTAAACCTTATATAAAACTAAGTCGTGATAGTTACTCCATTTTTAATTCATGAACAAGTTGGCTAGTCTCCATTGAGATAGGCAGCAGTGAAGAAATTCGATCGGGAGGACTTTTATTATTATTTTAAATGGAGGCCATAAAAATCCAAATTCTAAAACATTTCAAGATTTTCAAAAACAAAATACCTACACTACAGCCAGCAAAGAGATATATGAAATGGGCTCATAAAATTAACGAAAGATACGTAATGAATATGAAAGGTGGCAAAAGCTGAGTGCTTGGAGCGGCTTGCCCGGCCCATGGAAGCCTGCCGCCAGGCCATGGCCCAAGGGTAAATACGCCACTGGATATATCTATTGAAATAAAACCAATTTTAAGGTTTTTATCGCGTTTATATTATGTTTTTTACGTTCCCGACGTTTCCGCTGCTTTACAGCAACCATGGTCACGGGAGGACTGAGGTGGTTGACGTCCTAGTGTCATAGTTTGAACTTGGGTACCCTCATATTTAGTTGTTGCTTGCGGTCCGATCTACGCAGAAAGTGCTCACAGTATCTTGAGGTCTTGCAATGGTGCGCTTAGTTTTGGATTTAATTATATTAATTACTGGAAAGCTAAGTCGGTGGTAGCACCCAGCCATCTTCCCTATTGAAATTAGGATGTTTTTTTTTATTTCAATAGCCTCACGTATCATCCTTGGTCGGAATCCGTGTTCTTTTGCGAGGATCTGTGGTTTATCAAATCTGATGTAATGGCGGGTGAGATCCTGCACATGTTCGCAGATTGCAGACTTCGTGGAGCGCCGGTGTTTCACATCAGCATCAGCATATGTCTACATCTCTTTCTACTACGTTCTCTTTGCTACGCATAATCTCAAACCGCACGCGGGTCTAATAAAATAAATGTTTGTCAAAATAAATTCGGAACAAAATATAGGTATGATTTTGCGGGTCGGACCGCGTTTAACCCTTAGCTTAAACTCTCAGCCAACAAACTGGTGTAAAACTGCGGCGGTCGCTTCGACCCGCAAGCGCGCTTTGTGCGCCGAACGGGTCCTTTATACCCTTGTTATGATTTTGGAGACCTTCATTGGATGTTTGCGAAATGATTGCGATACAATTTTTTTTTTAAATACAGGATGTATGTGACTTCGTAAGGAAAACTGATACCATGGATTCAGCTCATGATTCTGGACCTCCCAGTTGGAATTATCCATCGATCTTGTCATGAATATACAAATACAAAAATACCGTATTTCATTAATATACTTGGAGTGAGTAAATAAAATTGGAGTGTCTGTTTGTAATATTAAAATAACCGCTTTTTACTAAATGCATTTGGATGTATACAGGGTACCTATACCGAAACAACATTTTTTTAATTTTTTGTCTCTCTGTCTGTCTGTCTGTCTGTCTGTTTGTTCCGGGTAATCTCTGAAATGGCTGGACCGATTTTGACGGGACTTTCACTGGCAGATAGCTGATGTAACAAGGAGTAACTTAGGCTACTTTTATTTTAGAAAAAAAATAGGATCTCACGAAAAAAAATTAAAACCAATGTTGCAGCGCAGCGCCTGATTAAGTTTGATAGCAACAACCTGCAATGTGTCCCGCGGGCTCAGAATGGGCGAGCAGGCTGTTGTCAACGTTTGTCTTTGTTAAATATCACGCGGACGAAGTCGCGGGCAACAGCTAGTCTTAATATATAACTTACGTGCCACGGTATTTGTCCGCTATGGACTCCTAAACGACTAAACCGATTTTAATAAAATTTTGCACACTGTGTGCAGTTTTATCCAACTTGAAAGATAGGATAGTTTATATCTCAATTTATTTTACACGGCAAAACAACGATTGCCGGGTCAGCTAGTATATGACCAAACTAATGTAGTTATTTCCGTTATTCTTATAGTCGTAATAATATATGAGCGAGATAGCAATTTTGTTTGTTTGTGGGAATTATAATTGTGATTTTTGTGAACAATTTTTTTTAAATCTATTTGTCGAAGTTCTATCTTCACGTTTCGCAGGTTCATCGTATACCCTTTCTGAATCAGACTGTATAACCTATTGTTGTTATTTTTATCTATAAAGAAAGTTATCTCAAACAAACAAATGACTAGGAGCGCAGAATTTATAGGCGCTAACGCTCAGAGCACCTGTCACGCAACCCTGTACCGCTCGCGGCGTCCTACACGACCCACGATTGATTCGGGCGAATGTCCCGCACAAAGGACCACACCGCGTCACGCCATAATCGGGCGCCGCATCTTTTCTAACTCATTTTTCTCGCTTGGGGCGAACGGGGGCGAAAGTGGGCGGTGGGGCGGAGGGCACGGGGTTTCATCAGCCCGAGGGGGCGTCACGGTATTAGACAAGACACAAAAACGATGCCCGACGGAAAAGTGGGCAAGTAAGTTTTCTGATGACGGTTATTTTTACTGTATGTACTAGGCTCTCATAGATGTTTAGGTGTTATATTATGTTACAGGCGTTGGGGAAATTAGTAGTATGTTGTTAGAATGCGTAACATTGAGGCATACTTAACTATTTTTATAAAAAACATACTTTGTAAGAATAAAATATTAAAATTTCTGTCTTGCGTGATGGAATTAAAATAAGTAGGTATGTCTTGATTTTATTAAGTATATCTGATCAAAATCAGACCACATAAGAGCTTAATTTATTAACAAAATAATAGTTATTTTTAATTACAAATTTTAAACTGTTCAATTTTGTTAAAAAGCTTTATTCTGCCTTTCTCTATTACATTTGGTCGAAAACAGATTTTCGGAGTTATTTTTTCATATAGCAATACAAGCACCTATCCATTAACAATTATCTAGCACATAAAGCTCATATTACGACGGGGTCTAACGCACAAAATATCCTACTAACAAAAACTTTATGTTTGACCTTTTTCGTGTGGAGCCTCCCTAAGGGTCAGTCGGGCCCGTCTATAAGAGGGTATCGTCCCTTCGACCTCCCAAAAGTGCCTTAGCCCCCCCCCCCCGGCCCCTCGCCTGGGCCCCGCATCGCACTGCGACTTGTAAGATTGATTGGGGCTCCTCCAGTCCATTGCCGACCACCCTTGTGGGATATTCGACCCTCCCCCCCTTTTTTCTCGGGTACTTGGCACAGGGATATAGATTATATAGATGGGTCTTGAAGCGAAAACATTTTGAGGATTAGTGGCTCTGCAAATAAATTTAACAAAATTGAAAGGTTTTTAAAAATAAAACTAATTTTTCGGATTTCATATAATTATACGATGTTTCCGAAATGTTTTAATTTATTATTTATTCTATAAGTATTAAATATAATTACAGCCCTTTTAATGTTCCACTGTTGGGCACCGGCCGTCAAGCCGGAGATTAGGCCATAGTCCACCATGCTGGCCGCAGGTTGCCGGACTTCTCAAGTCTTTCGAGGGGTTCTCTCAGACATGCAGGTTTTCTCACGATGTTTTCCTTCACCGTTATGCTAGAGTTAACCATAGTTCAAAATGAGATTCGCCTCAAAATCCTGAAATTCCAGAGGTGCGAGCCGGGGCTTAAACGGGCAATCCCCGTTACCGAGGCAAGCGTTTTACCAACTTGGCTATACATATATTTAATTATTAAGTAGAGAGTTAGTTTCTATATTTTAAAAATAAATATATCTTTAAAGCCGTTTAGATTTTTTGTATTAACATTATATTCAATATCCCACAATTAGCTGCTGAATAATCTTATTATTATGACCTTATAATGATCCTCAAAGATGATGATCAGACCACAATTGCGAGAGTACTGTTCCTTGAAAGCAACCCGCCGCGTGCCACATCCAGCCCCTCCCCCCCAGCACGCACGCCACCCCCTTTTTTCTCGACGGGCGCTGTTAATAACACAACAGGCTATTTTATTCGTCGGCCGCCACTTGCGGGCCGTGTGACGGCTTTGATGTCAGAGATTACAAGTTTGTTTAGTTATACGTACCAACTGTGTGTTAGAAATCTCTATGTTCAGTTCGGTGGAGCTTGGATTACGAATTTTCGGTTTGGGAATGTTCAAAATAATAATTATATCGCCAGACAAACACGCTTTTGAACTCAGCATCGCTTGTATTATATTGTGTACCGTACAATGGACTGAGGGCGATCATATTATGTATATACTGGCTGCGCCCCGCGGTGTAACCCGCGATTAAAAAGTATGTCCTTTTTACCGGGATAAAAAGTAGCCTATGTGCTATTCCAGACTATTATCTATCTCTGTGCCAAATTTCATCCAGATCCGTTCAGCCGTTCTAGCGTGATTGAGTAACAAACATCCATCCATCCAAACTTTCACATTTATAATATTAGTGTGATTACATAGCTATGACTAGGGTAATGTTATGTTTGCTCTTACCAGAATTCGAACCCTAGACCCTCGGTGCTGAAAGCAGGGTCGAACCCAACTCTGCCAAACGAGGCTTCAAGTTCAATAATAACATTCAAAATGTGCTTGTATATTCAATCAGTATTCAGGAAAACCTTTATTCATTGTTAATAGAACTTTAAGTAGGCAAGTCTAAGAAAAATAACAAAAGCTTGTCTTAAAATTACTCCAAGCATAGGACTTGGTATACATATTCAATGTTGTTAGATTTTTTTTTCGTTTAACATTAAAGAATAAGCTCAAACTTGTGTTCACATTATTTACGCCTATAGCTTGCTCGAGGCAATGTTTGGTCCGAATTGTTAATTTACTTTACCCAACTATACCACAAGAAATTATTTCACGTGCCTACTTGCCTTTGCTTTATGTATACAATTTTCTGTCGACGGCTTCTATTGTGTGAGGAATGTTTAAATTATAATTCGCTTAGTTTCAGGATTTTTTCAGTTACAATATTCCATGGCGAAGTTATATTTTTGACGAAAAATAAAATATTGGCTATTTTTAGTTTTTGCACTTGTAGTGACCTCTTCAGCCGCGCCACAAGCTACACAGATGGCGCTGCAGACGCATTCAGAGCAATAGCAATTCTCCATACAACCTGAAACGCGCTATGAGAGTTTTCGGAGCACGTAACATATATACAAGATCCCGACAATAACCGCCTCGGCATAGCGACTGCCCCGCCAGGCGTACCGCCCGCCTGGCGGGGCACTTATTAAATATAGATAATTAGGACTATTATTGTGTGACAAGCTTGTTTTCTATTACTATCGAGAAATAAGTATGATAATTGCAATCTGTGCTTTCTTAGCCGAGAGTCTCGATTTCGTTTCCCGGTAGGTGCAAACAGCACGAATGTTTGTACCCGTCATTGTATCAATCTATAAAATTATTATATACTGGAATCGTCCCCAGTCCATTGTACGGTACCCATAATACAAGAATTGCTTAGCTTGGGACCGTAGAGTTTGTATATTTATCTAACAACACTATTATATATTTTTAAGTTTAAAAAATAAAGTAAAATCATCTAAGCTTACGGATTTTATCGCGTTTATTATACGTTTTTTACTTTCCCGACGATTCGGCTGCTTTACACCAACCTCCAGCACAACCAGCAGTCCTCCCGTGACCATGGTTGCTGTAAAGCATAAACATATAATAAACGCGATAAAATCCGTAAGATTAGTTTTATTTCAATGTGTAGTATTCGCGTAAATATAAGAAATCAATATAAAATTGTTTATGGTATCCAAAAACAATTTATACTCGTCTATATTTATGTGACCTTGAACGGTGACATAATTAAGTTTCGCCCCACACGCGATCGATGCTGCGTTTCATTACCATGAGGGTCTGTTAGGCCCCTCACGACACAGCAGGGTTAATTTTATACGATATATAAAATGACGTAAATACCGTTTATGTCACATTTGATTTGAATATTTATTGAAATAGCTTTAAAGTCTACTTTTTGTTAATCAATTTGTTTGTTATCGGTGTGTGTGTTCATGATTATTGTGCATGTGTCTGGATTGTGACGTAATTATGCTTGTTAGTAGGCCAACCATAGATGACGTTGTAGCGGCGATATTTCTTTTTAATATTGATTTTATTTTGAACACCGTACTTAGAATTTCTATTGAAGTTTCAAAAAACATATTGAAACTTAAATTATAGCAAGTGTGTTCCTTTTGATGTCATGATATAACACTATAATTATTATGATTACCACCGGGTAACGAAATCATTGGTGATCTTAATACTATATAGAATAGTTTTGTATATGTATCTCATAATAAGACTGAAAATCTTAGCGACATTATCCCACTAATATTATAAATGTGAAAGTTTGGATGGATGGTTGGATGTTTGTTACTCAATCGCGCCAGAACGGCTGAACGGATCTGGATGAAATTTGGCACAGAGATAGATTATAGTCTGGAATAGCACATAGGCTACTTTTTATCCTGGTAAAATGTATGGTTTCCGTGGGATAAAGGACATACTGTTTAATTGCGGGTAACACCGCGGGGCGCAGCTAGTACAACTATATATCTTATTTTTTATTATTATTATTGCAAGTGTAACGTTAAATCATAGCAATACTGCTCAGCATTAAAACATGTTATTTACCCCATTTCGGTGCGTTTAAATCAACCAAGTTGAAATTTCCCCGCCCGTGCCAAGTCGGGACGTGGCGCTAGTCGCAAATAAACGCTAAAGCCCTTGCGCCACGGGGGTGGGTTGCCAGCCAACTGGCAACCACCCCCGTTGTCATTTACCCTACTTACCGTCGCTACCAGGCGAGCATAACACCGACGGAGAATTTTAACGGAATTAGCGAGGCTGTTCGCCGCCTGCAGGGCGCCGTAGTAAATTCACACATGTACCTAGGAACGCAAGGCGATGGGTAGGCGGCTTCCACCCACCTCCTCGTCTACTTTAAGCGCCTAGTAACTTGGTACATAGTTAACACGCAACGCCGCAAAAACTTAACTAAAGGAATATTTTTAACTGTTAACCTACATTGTGGGTACACTTAAACTTATTGCCTGGTTTAAAAAAAATAGTAAAAAAAAAATTATATCTTATTTTTTCTTTTTCTGTCTCTATGGAAGGAAATAAAATGGGATAAGATGAAATATCGCCTCACTCACAAATTAGTGAGTATTATGCCAGTATCAAGTATCTAATAGCGGCAAAAAAATCAATAAATACACATTATAAACGAAAAATGGATGATGACGTGAAAATATAAAAATTATTTTAATCTTGGCGGATTTTTTTTGTTTATCTACGGCGGCGCTACGTTTTGTTAACATAATAAAATTAATAGCAAGGGAACATAACTAAAGTAAATTATGTAACTCATGAAGCGAAACCCACGGATTTTTTAAAGTTTATAACGTTACTCAGTTACAACAACATTTGTTTGCCACGAAATTTTCCTCCAAACTTTTGGGCCAAGCAGTCAAAAAGAAAAGAAAACTACTCAATGCATCCCTCTCATTCCAACGCGAATGTCTATGCGTGTCTCACTTACTTAACTGTCATTTTCAAAGTATTTTATGTGGTTTTATATTCTGATTGTCGCGTTGGTCTAACAATATTCTAGCATGACTTAGGTTCGATTTCCGATATATTTAATAGAAGGTTCTATGAACGAACTTTAAAGAAATAAGTACCTGACGGTATTAGCTAGTATGTCCGGTCAATTGCAATAGGCTTGCCTTCTTACATTTGGCAATATCGGTGAAAAGTTGGTAACTAATGTGGGAATGGAATGTAAATGATATGCATGAAATGGAACGTAAGGAAATGTGTGATAAGGAGGGGTGTATGAAGAAGAGAGGGACCCGTGTTAGGTTTTTAAAGAATAGGAGAAAAAAACGAAGATTAAAAGGAGTGTTGACAATATTTAACAAGTTTTACTTAAATTTTAAAACCTGATACTAACCTTATAATTTATTTTGTTGAAATTTAGAAACATTTGGAGCTGACATTTTGTTCTAAGCCTTTTTACTTTGTAACCCTAGTACCTAAACTTTATTAAAAAAAATGATATCCTCACGATAGTTTATGACACGCTTGCCCTCGAGTCAAGCGTGATCCGGATTATAATAATTGGCATTGGCAGCTTCACAAAAAAAGATAAAAAATATTATTTTTTCTACGTGTCTATAGCCGCCAGTAATGTTTAGTTGTCTTTTGCTTTCCGCCCTCGATACAAGATAGCGGAAGTTACCGAAATAATTTGAAAATCGACGTAGACGATCTGGCGTGAAACCCATACAAACGTGCTTGTAGTTAAGAAAATCAGGGACATTACATAGCATTCTGGTATTCAGAGATTGGGCAGACAAAAACCCAGGGTAGCATAACTTATCCAGAGATCCCAATAAATGTTTTAGGGATGCGTAAATCATTACTGAAGCTCGCTACCCGGGCATAGGCAAAGGACGCGACCGGGATACACGAAATGTTGGACGAGGCATTCTTCATTTTATGTTTCCTTAGTACAAATGGAAAGTAATTTTGTTATCAACTTTTTATTGCTTCCTAATGGTATAAAAATAAAAAAAGGCATTCCGATATAGCCTCTACTTTTTGACAATATTATTATGTTCGACAAAAGATAAACACGATTATATCAATATCTTTACTTTTTTATTTGCTATTACGCAATAATATAATCAATCAATCAAACAATTTTGCAGAAACACGCGTCGATAATAGGTAGTTATATAATAATAATAATGAGTATAAACATCTTATTATTTTATAGCATCCTGGTAGCAAGGCGCGCCGTGAGGCCCGTACCACCCGCGGGAACCCCTGGTACGCGCAACCCCATATAATCTGCACCGACAGCGTCGCAACCCCCATTTTACTATACATAATAAGATATAATATGGAGACGCCATTTTCATATCATCATGTCACATCCATTATTTTATTTATAATGTGTATTTATTGAAAGTTTTATTGCTATTAATTACTTGACATTGTGCAAAATACCCGCTAAGTTGCGGGTGAGGCCATATTCATATCCATTTTATTTCATCGCATCTCATTTCGTAAAGAAAGAAGAAGAAGAAGATATAATATCCCAGAATATTGTATCTACATAGACATGATGGCCTGGTATTTCACAAGTGACATAATTAAATATCGCTAAGACCACATATCGGTAGGATTTTTCGAAAATAAAACCTTTATCGGCGTTCGGAACCGACACCAAATAGGTAAGTACTTGTTTTACAGTCAGCTAATCTATACAAATAAATAAAATTGAGTGTCTGTTTGTAATATTAAAATAACCGCTTTTTACTAAATGCATTTGGATGTATACACGGTACATATACCAAAACAACATTTTTTACAATTTTTGTCTGTCTGTCTGTCTGTCTATCTGTCTGTCTGTCTGTTCCGGCTAATCTCTGAAATAGCTGGACCGATTTCGACGGGACTTTCACTGGCAGATAGCTGATGTAACAAGGAGTAACTTAGGCTACTTTTATTTTAGAAAAAAAAAATATCATCTCACGAAAAAAAATTAAAAGCAATGTTGCAGCGCAGCGCCTGATTAAGTTTGATAGCAACAACCTGCAATGCGTCCCGCGGGCTCTGAACGCGCGAGCAGGCTGTTGCCAGCGGTTGTGTCTTTGTTAAATACCACGCGGACGGAGTCGCGGGTAACAGCTAGTATTTATATATGATAGATATGTAGTAAGATATTTCCAATAAATTAATTGCTTTATGTAATCACAAGCATTTGCCCCCATTAACAATGAATACTTAATTCCATAATGTAATTCAAAATCATTATATTATCAGCTTTATCAAAACAATAGTTCATTTTTAAACACATATAAAACTTGCATATTATTATAACAGTGTACGCGCACCTAAAATGCCCATAATCGTTTGTTCTAACTTGTTATAATAAACCGCATACTACTCGTATTAGTTTTGGGCTCAGACTTTGCCGAACAGTGAACACTATAGAGTATATGTGTGTATTATATAAATTTACAATCTTTATTTTTAAAACTTCGCTGTGACAAGATTATGTTAAAGTTATACAAATAATTTGAAAATTATGATCTTTAAAAAAAAACCATAAAAAACATAGTTTACAATATTTGAATACATTAACAATTAGCCTTATACCCATCACGTTTCTTTTCTATACATATAAATAAAATTGGAGTGTCTGTTTGTAATATTAAAATAACCGCTTTTTACTAAGTGCATTTGGATGTATACACGTTACCTATACCGAAACAATTTTTTTTACAATTTTTGTCTGTCTGTCTGTCTGTCCGTCTGTCTGTCTGTCTGTCTGTCTGTTTGTTCCGGCTAATCTCTGAAATGGCTGGACCGATTTTGACGGGACTTTCACTGGCAGATAGCTGATGTAACAAGGAGTAGCTTAGGCTACTTTTATTTTAGAAAAAAAAATAGGAGCTCTCGAAAAAAAATTAAAACCAATGTTGCAGCGCTGCGCCTGATTAAGTTTGATAGCAACAATCTGCAATGCGTCCCGCGGGATCAGAACGCGAGCAGGCTGTTGCCAACGGTTGAGTCTTTGTTAAATACCACGCGGACGAAGTCGCGGGCAACAGCTAGTATAAAATAAAATATGTACAAAAATGGTGTTTATTTTTTTTAAAGAATGTAAAAATAGAAAGTACCTCTAAACTACGCACTTTGTACGTGGTTTTATTTTTAATTTCCGAAAGAAATTCGTATTTTTTTTGTTATTTATTATTTATAGTCAACTGATTTATTTTTTTAAATATTTGACACTTGTATTGTACACCATCCATGTATTATATAAAATATCATTTTCGAAATTAATCTGTTTTGTAGGGCAAAATGAATGAATGTCAAATTATTCCATTATTTCACTAATTATTGTAGGCCGGCCGGCGTATTTGTGTTACGAGTATAGTCACTAGTCAAAAAAGATACTTTATTTTCGTCACTTCATCTTCAAGGTTTTTTTTACACATTTTCAGTCCACTTTGCGTCTCCACAGTTTACCCTATCCATCCCTTAGTTTGATAGACGTGGCAGCGAAACTTTTTCTAGGGTCTCGCACCCCCTGAGCCGGGCCTCAGGGGCAGGGGGAGGGCTTCTATTAAATAATCATTTCGGACACCGTGCTTTAGCTATTAACTCCACGAAATAATACTCAACGGTTTATGGTCTCCTAGTACTTATTGAGTTATAATTTATTTTTTTATTATTATAAAATGTTGAACCCACTTTCAAATTGTCAATAAAGTAGGTAAGTTCATAATTAAATTAGTTTTTTTTATTTATTATAAACTAGCTGCGCCCCGCGGTGTTACCCGCGATTAAAAAGTATGTACTTTATTCCACGGGAACGATACATTTTACCGAGATAAACTTTTGCCTATGTGCTATTCCAGACTATAATTTATATCTGAGCCAAATTTCATCCAGATCCGTTCAGCCGTTCTGGCGTGATTGAGTAACAAACATCCATCCATCCATCCAAACTTTCACCTTTTTTAATAATAGTGGGATAGCATCGTACGCCAACAATATTATGTACAAATACCCGACCTGTAATTCTGAACATTATCCACCATGACAATGGCCTTGCGATGGCCTGACATATCGAAATCCGAGTCCACATAATTATTATAAAGTCGCTAAAGAAGCGCAGGTTCAAATGTTAGTAGGTATACCTTTTCTACATCACGCTGTATACAGGGGTAACATTCAAGAAACTAAAAATAATCTTTAATACGGAATCCAATCCCCATCTGGTAGCGGGGTTGGGTCGGGTACCTATCGAGTCATATGGGGTTTCGTGTCCCCCTCTCGCACCCCCCTTTACCCCAGGGGGCGAGTGGGAGGGACAGAACCTCTTAATTATTGTCACATATGAATTATTTTGATATTGACGCGTGTCTCGACCTCCTCGTTAGGCTCCCTTTGGGTTTCTTTTGAAATGGTGCTCGGGTAGCTCTTGAACAGCCTTGTGATACTGGTAGATGAGGAAATTTACACACGTGTGGTTCTTGTGTTAGGAATATATTTCCGGACGCCATTAGTAAAATTGATTTACATACTTATAGAAAATAATGTTTATTTGTTCGTCCCGATGTATTCCTAGTATTCCTAAGATATTCATCAGATTGCCATGAAACCTTGGTGAGGTGTTGTGTGAAATTTTTCCCATTTTTTTATAGTTATTCTGTTATTCGAAGTGGAGACGTATTAAAAATAACAAAGATTGAAAGAAAACTTATTTTACGGATTTAATAGCTATTATTTTATGTTTTTACGTTCCCGACGTTTCGGCTGCAAGCAACAACCATAACATAAACGCAGAAAAAAAAAAACGCGCAATAAAATCTGCAAAATAAGTTGTATTTCAATGCGTAGTATTCGCGTAAATATAAGAAATCGATATAAAAAAGAAAGATCATAAAAAACGGCTCACCCGTTCTTGACTTACAAATGGTGTAACTAACACGACTTTGTGTTATATATAACAAATTTTAATTAATGTAAGTATTTAAGGTGTGTTATCTAACAGCCAGTTGTGGCCCTCGTATGCGTGTTCCTTTGACAATTAAGCCTCGCCTCGGTCCACAGTACCGGTGCCTAATAGTAACTTTAATTTTCCAAATTCACCTGTCGTTCATGTAATTCTCCCCACACATGCCCCCCTGGCCACCGGGTGTCTAATGTAAGGCCGGGGTGGCGCAGGCGACGCTCACGGAAAGGAAGGGGTGGTTCTAGCAATTTTTTTCTGATTTTTCGCCCTCCCTCTGCCCGATAATACCCTAATGGTCGCTCGCTTCCTCTTTTCGGATTTTTTTTCGACGCCAAAGATCGAGACGTATTTTTTACTTGATAGTAATTTTCTCGGTTCGCGCACAAATGAAAAATTAACGGTCATAGTTTTTTTTAGTGATAGGGCAAAGGCAACGAAATATCATTAAGCCTATACGTGTTAAAACATTGAGTAACGTGTATGAATAAATCACTTCTTAGGTGTCTTTTTTGGGATAAGGCCATCGAAAAACACTATATTTGTCGGTCTATTTCTTTGTAATTAAAAACAATCAAGCAACAGCGGACAATATTTGAATTTGACATGTAGATAATATAAAAAACTAAAGCTGTCAAAAACATTTTTTATTTATTTTAAATGTGTGTAAACGGTGTATTTACAATTTTCAATTCAGAAAAAAGGTGGAACACTTCTCAATGATTAGAATACAACTGAATTGTATTGTAAAGCTAGATGTCTCGGTGGAGTTCGTACCGCCTCAGAATCAAATGTCTGAACAGATAATTATCTTTGTTATTATTTTGTTAGCGAATTTTTCCCATGTTTTAATAGTCATTCTGCTATTCGGGACGCAGGGAAATAAAAAAAAAACATCATACATATCGGCCCACCCGTTCTTGAGTTATAAATAGTGTAACTAACACGACTTTGTTTTATATATATATATATATAGATTAATCACTAAACTGGTATAAATTAATTCACGTTTGTATGATTCCGTACCTTGTCTGTCCGTTTTTCTCATCTTATCTACTCCAATACATTATATAACAAATTTAAAAACAAAAATATGAAAATAATTTGTCCAAATTTTGTGTTATTATGTTTGATTGCGCGCTTACAGGGTTGGGCCTGTAATTGATCAGCATTGCCATCGAAATAATTACCTGAATATTGATGTAACCATGATAAATGAGTACTTATTTATTGGATTACCATTACATTTTATATTTATTTTTGTAACGCGATACTTGAGCATATTTTTACAACAAAAACATACCAAAACAAAACATAACAGACCATAGTTTTTTTTAAATTATTTGTTGTTCTTTAATCCTGGACAAATTGAATAGGTAACATGTATAATTTTAATCGACTTAATAATGTATATAATTTTATTTTTATTTAATTTTACAATGTCCTATTAATAAGTATTTTTTAGTTTTTTGTTTTTCCATGTACATAACTATTGTATATAATTTATTAAATAATGTATAGTTCTGAGTAGAGAAGTGATCTTCAAATCTCAGAATGACCTTGTCTCACAGTGTCTTGAGGTCTTGAAATGGTCTGCTAGGTTTCGGATTTAATAATATTAATTACTGGATCCCAAGTCGGTGGTAGCACCCAGCCAATTTCCCTATTGAAATAAGGATGTTTGTTAATTTTAATGGCCTCGCGTATCATCCTTGGTTGGAATCGGTGTTCGTTAATCAGGCGCACATGTCCACCAATTAACTGGAATACCTAAGAAAATTCTCAGAGGCTCGCATGCGAACCCGAAGCACATTACTTTTATTTGGGCATCGATAAATTTTCGCAGCAAAGCGCCACCCTGCATAATGCATGCAGCGAAAATGTAGGGAAAATAGAGAAAAATCGGGGAAAATTTCTCCCCCTCGACGGGGTTCCTTCGGCACCACCTACCAGGCTAACAGGGGCGCGTAGGAGGCTACCGTCCGCCAAGATTAATACGGTACAGTACGACCGCCCGACGCCGCAACTTTCATTAGAAACACTGGGACCCTGATGGGTTAGCTGGCAGACTTGTGCAGCTATAGTTCCGCACCGTGGCGCCGTCTGCGGTTTTATTGAGAATCCGGCTCGCTGGATCGAAATGCACTTTAAACTTGTGTACCTTTCATGCGTTTAAACAAGATTTTGTACTACAAAGACGGTGGGAAAGGAATATGAGAGTTGGATTATGAGTCGATTTTATTAGCAGCACTGGAGCCCTGGTCGGTTTCTTTCGTAATAGATAAGTCCCCTTCTATAAAGGGGAATATCTTCACGTGTAGCTATAAATACGTGCGTTAGAACTTTCTTTGTGATTTTACAATTCAAATGATTGGTTGATTACTGCTACGGCGTAGCAGGTCTACGACAAGGGTGGTGCTACGGCGTGGAAAACTCACCCGCTATGACGTCATTATAATTTGTTATTTTTATTATGTTATATCATATTATTATATTGTTATCATTTAAAAGTAGATGAGATATACATTATATAAATATTTGCCGTTAAAGTAAGATTACCGAAAGCATATATACTATAATACTACTACTACTATAATATAATACTTAACGAAAACATACACTTATGTGAATGGTAATAAAATTATATTTTAATTTAAAATATCATTATTACTCGTACAATGAAATAAAAAAAAACAAAAACGATCGTTGATTTTGTCTTTCAAATTAATTATGTTTAAATGTATTTCAAAAAAAGTAGAACTAACATAATCTTAAAAGTGATCTTAGGGTATTTTAACTAAATATTTTTAGTGAAAATACCCCAGAAAATCACTTTATTATTTCTAAAAACATTAAAGCGTCCATGCCAGGTATTAGGATACCATGAGTAACAAAAAATATGTCCAGTCGCCCTCACCTCTTGCATGCTCCGCAGTTATTATTTCTTAGCTCTGTACACCCTATGTCCCCCTAGTCGTGCTAAGTACTAAGCGGACTGTTTGTAGGCAAAAAGTAGAGGTACCCCTCACCCCCAGCCCTCGCCCCCCTCCGCCCCCCCCCCCGCTCACGCTTTTAAACCTCAAGCGTCCAAGTGCGGGAATATGAAATTTTCGAAATGATAAAGCCGGTAAATAATAACTAGTAGTACGTTGGGACGGCCGTCTCGTGTACTAACTGCAGAAAAAGCTAAATATCCTACTTTGTGATTGTTTCATACATTTAAGGGAGTTGTATGTGGTCTCACCCACTAATTGGTGGATATTTTTTTTTTTTTTTTTTTTTATACATTATAGGCAAGTATTTGATCTCGATCTCACCTGATGGAAAGTGACGATGAGATCTACGATGGAGCATACTTGCCTAGGTAGGAAGGCGGCAGTAGATAAGAGACGCTACATTCACTAGGCTCATGCAGCGCAACTGATCTGACCCGCCATCCATGAATGGCAACACCGAACATCATGCCGGAACACGGCTAGGCCGCTTGGCGACATGGCTTTGTTCAGTGGGTGGTGACTAGCCACGGCCGAAGCCTACCACCAGTAGAGTTGTCACCTGGTTGGCACCACCCAGGGTCACGTGTAGGGTATCTCGAGGGTACTTAATTCTCCTACGGACGAAGGTGACTCGACCCTAAAGTTATATATTTTGCCAGTGTCTTGTGTGTGTGTATCTGAATAAATAAAATTGGAGTGTCTGTTTGTAATATTAAAATAACCGCTTTTTACTAAGTGCATTTGGATGTATACGTACATGGTACCTATGCCAAAACAACATTTATTACAATTTTTATCTGTCTGTCTGTCTGTTTGTTCCGGGTAATCTCTGAATGGCTGGACCGATTTTGACGGTACTTTCACTGGCAGATAGCTAATGTAACAAGGAGTAACTTAGGCTACTTTTATTTTAGAAAAAAACATAGGATCTCACGAAAAAAATTAAAACCAATGTTGCAGCGCTGCGCCTGATTAAGTTTGATAGCAACAACCTGCAATGCGTCCCGCGGGCTCAGAACGCGCGAGCAGGCTGTTGCCAACGGTTTTGTATTTGTTAAATACCACGCGGACGAAGTCGCGGGTAACAGCTAGTTGTAAATAAAAAATGAAGTTAAGCTGGTGGTCCCGGTTGTCATTTTAATAACTTTAACAGTCGTTGACAGTTATTGGAGTTAGTAGTAGGTAAGTATTTTTTAAACTATAAAACTAACAAAATAATAATAATACCGCCAGACGAACACACCAACTATACGGTGTCACACTAAGCAACACTTGTATTATGGCGGTCAGCTGGTAAGAAGATATTGTTGATCGGTTTTAGGATAAAATACAGGAATAAAGGTACATCTTTTGTGCAGTCAGTACTCGGGTAGCAGCGGGGATCGTGTGTCTGCTTTCACATTTCCCACTCGCAACGTAAGGCGGGGTACAGCACACCCCCAGCCGCCCGCTGCGCTCCTGGTACCTACCCGCTTTTTATGCCTTCCTGCCCGTCGAAAGTAATCAATTTGCGACTTAATTAATTAAGAAAAAAGCTTTTGTCCGACGTTTAGCGTCTTCAAGTGACTTGTGTTGGTTCTTTATTGAATTAAGAATATCCCACTTCCCACTATTAATATTATAAATGTTAAAGTTTGGATGGATGGATGTTTGTTACTCAATCACGCCAGAACGGCTGAACGGATGGATGAAATTTGGCACAGAGATAGATTATAGTCTGGAATAGCACATACTCGTAGGCTACTTTTTATCCCGGTAAAAAGGACACACTTTTTAATCGCGGATAACACCGCGGGGTGCAGCTAGTTTATAATATTTCTTTCCAATATTTTAAAGCAGCAGTAGTACTTAATTTATGGTTAAACTAGCTGTTGCCCGCGACTTCGTCCGCGTGGTATTTAACAAAGACAACCGTTGACAACAGCCTGACCGCCCATTCTGAGCCCGCGGGACGCATTGCAGGTTGTTGCTATCAAACAATCAGGCGCTGCGCTGCAACATTGGTTTTTTTTTTTCGTGAGATCCTATTTTTTTTTCTAAAATAAAAGTAGCTTAAGTTACTCCTTGTTACATCAGCTATCTGCCAGTGAAAGTCCCGTCAAAATCGGTCCAGCCATTTCAGAGATTAGCCGGAACAAACAGACAGACAGACAGACAGACAGAAGGACAGACAGACAGACAAAAATTGTAAAAAATGTTGTTTCGGTATAGGTAACGTGTATACATCCAAATGCACTTAGTAAAAAGCGGTTATTTTAATATTACAAACAGACACTCCAATTTTATTTATATGTATAGATGTATAGATATAGGAGTAATCACAAATCACAGTTGTATACAAACTAGATCCCTAAAATGAACATTATGCTATTGTTATATGCAATACTTTCCTATATCAATGATTTATGGTGACTGTTAGACATCGTATTCAACTTGTGGTAATAAGACACAAATTTGAAGAAAAATTATGAAACTCTATGTCAGTACAGTTTACTATTAGTAATATATGTTTTTAATCACTTCAAATCAGAAAATCTTTCTTTTCTGACTTAAGAAACTCGTTTTCAAGGTTTCATTAGGTATCTATATAAGACTTAACAATATTAGTGTTAAATATTATAAGAGGTCTATTAGTAGGCTATAAAGGTTACATTCATGAAAAAAATATCATAATATATGAATTTAAAAATAAACCTACGTACAAAGTGCGCGGTGAAACAGTACTGAATTGCTTTCTCACAGAAACATCGATACACACATATTTTATACATAAACGTGATCGTTATCGCCTACTTGTTAACCACTAAAATATTTTACACTTTTTCGTTAAACCTTATATAGTTCGTTTCTATTGAATTGTGGGAGGCAGTGGCTCTCAAGTCTTGAAGGTGTGATGAAAGTAAACGTGTCCAGTAAGAATATAGCAATAATTTATTAACCCAAAAAACATATAATTTAAATCTTATGGGTCACAACTAGTGGAGTATTAACGCAGTGATAAAAATAGTGTAGCCAGGTAGGTACGCTACAGACTATAGAGGCGACATAGTTAATAATACTTTCAAATATTTCAGCGTAATTCACAGATTTTTGCACAGAGCTGACCGTCAGGCGCGAACTAAAACGCTTATATATCTCTCACTATAACTTTGAAAGGGCCCAGTCAGCGAGCAAACATGTTAATTTACCACTGGCTAACGCGACCCAATTCCCCCCCCCCCATCCTAATTCCGCACAGTTTCCACACTAGCAGAGCTACAAATACTTTTCCTTTAGTTTCGTTTCGCCCGATATCGTCGTTATCTAGTTAGCCCGGGTCGACGAGGGTCCGAAGGGTCCGGGACTAAGTACCAGGACCGCATAGGTAGGTAGGAGGCTCGCGTGATGGCGGCCCCACACCCGCCGACACTATTTATAAACGTTCGCGATACGCAGCGCCAGTGAGGGATTGTGCTCTCGCACGCTGAAACTAATTAGGGCTTATGCGGTCCTCTGAATATTATTTTTATATTTCCATTTGTTTGGTTACATTAATAAAAATAGCCAATATTTAGAATATCTCATTAAAAGAGCTTACTGAAAAAATGATAGGATGTTTTCAAGGACTCACTTTTCCATGTACCTATTTACCTTTATTAGATTATATGCTGCAAAGAACTTGTACACATACCTATAATTGATCTGAGATAAGTTCCACCATATCAATATGATAATAGGGTTCTTAAAACAATTTATAAATCGGTTCATGTCATAAAATAATGTTTGCTACGTACGGCCGGCATTTAAACATAAGAAATATAATGCTACCATCCACCACATTTCATACACCCCTGGTCCCTCCCCATATAAATTTTACCTTAAAAATCCGCAAATTCGGGGCTCCGGCACGGTCGCTAGGACCTTTTCGAAAAGGGTCCGCCAAAGGGATTTGCCTTGGGATCGGGGCATTCGGGCCCTACACTTATACAAAATGTCCAATATGGACCCGCCCTGCCTACCCTTGGGGGTGCGAAGGTACTGAGCGTAGGCCTGTTTGTTGCCTGACCGCTGGTCTATTATGTAAAAGTTGATGTTAGTTGCGCCCGCAATCACAATCACGTATTTCGTTCTCTTTGAATTTAAACTGTCGTGTTATCAAACCAAAGCTAACTGAAAGCCAGGATGCTTTGAAAATAATATGTTATAATTTTTGAAAAACAACCAAGATAACGTAGGCATTTGGTTACAAGGTCGCTTAGCACTTATGTTGGTCAACATATCGGCGTTGCTATTCAGCGAGGAAATGCGGCCAGCATCTCTGCAGGCCAGCATCTCATATACGCTACCGCATGGGCCAAATTTTTAACACTTTTTGTAAATATTAAGTAGGTAAGCTTTTATATTCTCTTTTTAATTTATATTTGCTTTGTACATATTGTGTATATTATTAGAAGAATATAATTTGACAATTTGCGATTACTTCAACAAACGGTAGCAATTATTATTGCAATATACAAGATAAACCTACATTCTTGGTAGAGGGTTCTAACCTAACAAAAGAAACGGTTCGCTTCAGCTAGACGTCGGTTTCAAACGCTAGGTTATCTAAACTAAGGTTGTGAGACCTAAAAATGTCCTCCCTCGTCCTATTGTGTGTTTAGGTATGGCATTTATGTAGGTATAAAGTGCCATATAACTGATAAAGGTATATAGTATTTTATAGTTTTTTGTTGACTTGAACATGCTAGATTATGCCAAAAAAAGGTGAAGTCATATCACGTTTTTTTAATAAATAAATAATTAATATCGCTACACGAACACACCAACTATACGGTCCCACACTAAGCAACGCTTGTGAGTATGAGTACCGTACAATGGACTGGGGGCGAACCCAATATATATTACTTATATAGATATTAAACATCCATGACTTGGCTACAAACATTCGTGCTCCTCACACAAAGTTTTTCCCTACCAGGATTCGAACCCGGGACCCTCGGCACAGAAAGCAGGGTTACCACCAACTGCGCTAACCAGGCCGTCAGGTTCAGGGTTTGAGGCATAAAAGGACTATACTGCATGAGTACATATTATATTTGATGCAAGCTTTAACCGGTAAATGTCCAACGTAAGAACCGCATGTGTACCAAATTTCGTTCAAATCCGGTCAGCCATTTTTGATTGATTCTGTGTCAAACTGTCAAACAAACAAATTTTCGTATTTCCTATATAGAATTAACAAATATGAACTCGTGTTTTGTTTCAGGTAAGAACCACAACTTGAGAGAAATATACAAATGAATAATGTAAGTTTTATGGTTTTCTAATCATCGCGAATTTACTATTTTTTTCAATTACTAATTTGTAATTATCTTCTTTTTTTTACAAAATTTCGCCACTTAGTACAAGAAAAAAATACTCAAAGTATTTTTTTGCCATAGTCATCTTGAAGGTGGAAAAAATATGAGAAAAAAAGCCTAAATATGCCTGTTTCTGTGCTGCGGGTCCCGTGTTCGAATCCTGGTAGCGACAAGCTTTGTGTGATGAGCATAAATGTTTGTATCTGAGTCACTGATGTTTAATATCTATTTAAGTATTATATACTGAGTTCGCCCTCAGTCCATTGTACGGTACCCATAATACAAGCGTTGCTTAGTGTGGGACCGTATAGTTGGTGTGTCCGTCCGGCAATATTATTATTATTCAAATTCATATTAATTTATTGCGAATAACGGGTATAAAAGCTGCATTTAATATATATCAAATAGTGATACCATATTCTGCCCGAAGGCATGCAAAACTTATTAATTAATTAAAATATTTATTATTTAATTTAATGTCATATATTCTTAAACAAAAATACGACAACCTATGGAAGTTAGAAATTAATTGCATTGTGACATAAAATATCTGGCAGTATTTCATTAAGGGGCGGCGCACACGAGCACTAAGGCGCCCCGCACAGGATGCGCCGTCTGAGTCATGCACAGGGGTGTTGAGAAAAAGTTATAATAACATTAATGTAGGTTCTTTTGACAGCTCTCCGCTCGTCGTTAGCAGCCCTGTGCTCTGTATCTTGTCATAATCTTTAAGGGATGCGACTAAAGTTATCGATGTTTTTTTGGAGGTTATTTTTTATAAGCATTATTATTCGACGACAGCTTGGTCTAGTGGTTTGAGCGTAGGCCGGTCGGGTCACTGCACCAGGTAGTTGCGGGTTCGATTCCTGTCTGGGCAAATTTCGGAAACGGTCTTTTCGTAATTTGCCCTGGTCTGGGTGTAACTGGGATCACCCCCAGTCCATTGTACGGTACCTATAACACAAGCGTTATTTAGTATGGGGCCATACAGTTGGTGTGTTCGTCTGGCGATATTTATTTATTTAATTTTATTTATTCATATGAATTTTGAGCGTTTGCCAGTACACATTTCGAGTAGGATGTCAAAATAATGGGCAAAAAGATTAACGATCGCAAATTCTGTATCTTTACACTTTCAACCCTACTGCCTGATTGCATGGATATATTGGACTACATCCAAAATAATTACTTATGACTATATTTTACCGATGGAACACAAATTACATGACTAAAAAAATATATGCCTAATTATTCTGAATACTTATAACATTTTTAATTCTATGACAGTTATAGTCATATTACTATAAGCACGTCACCATTATTTAAAAAAAAAATATAATAATCCTTACTACTATATCTATACATATAAATAAAATTGGAGTGTCTGTTTGTAATATTAAAATAACCGCTTTTTACTAAGTGCATTTGGATGTATACACGTTACCTATACCGAAACAACATTTTTTACAATTTTTGTCTGTCTGTCTGTCTGTCTGTCTGTCTGTCTGTCTGTCTGTCTGTCTGTCTGTTTGTTCCGGCTAATCTCTGAAATGGCTGGACCGATTTTGACGGGACTTTCACTGGCAGATAGCTGATGTAACAAGGAGTAACTTAGGCTACTTTTATTTTAGAAAAAAAAACAGGATCTCACGAAAAAAATTAAAACCAATGTTGCAGCGCAGCGCCTGAATTAATTTTGATAGCAACAACCTGCAATGCGTGCCGCGGGCTCAGAATGGGTGAGCAGGCTGTTGTCAACGGTTGTCTTTGTTAAATATCACGCGGACGAAGTCGCGGGCAACAGCTAGTAAGATAATAAATATCGACAGAGGAGCAGCCCGCGGTACACCGCATCACTAATTACGGGCGCAGACGGCGGCGGCGGGTCGAGCCAAGGGTACACGGTCCTCTCGACTGAATTTTTTCCCCAACACCCCACCCCCCACCGGAAGGAGGGGGGGCATCCTGTCCCTCCCGGACCCTTCTTAACATTTCCCTGGCTCGGAGGCACAGAAGGAAGACGCCACGCTTATATGGGGCCCTGGTACCTACCGCTCGGGTTATATACTTTTTTAGGGTCGGACGGACCCTTTGAGGCCTCTCTCGAGTTAGGGACCTACGTATTCCCTTTTCGGGCCCTTTTTGACCTTTGTAGGTTTAGGGTAGCGGTGTTCCGTCGTTATATATAAAAGTTTCGGATTTCTCTTAGCTGGGTCGCTGTTGACACACACTATGACATTTTTGCTAGTATTATAGTGTTTGGTAAAATTAACTTTGTTCGTTTGGTATGTTCTGTGCTTCAATTATGTCAGGCTATTATTTTATTATAATATATTGTTAAAATTTATTTTATTGACGCTCATACTGCTACACATTGAAATAAAACTATTTTTTCGCATTTTATGATTTTACGTTCCCGACGTCGTTTCGCCTGCTTTACAGCAACCATGGTCACGGGACGACTGATGTGTTTGACGTCCTAGTGGCATAGTTTGAACTGGGGTATCCTCTTATTTAGTTGTTGCTTGCGGTCCGATCTACGCAGAAAGTGCTCACAGTGTCTTTAGATAGATATGGAACATCTATGACTCGGGTACCAGCAATACTACTAATTAAACAAAGTTTGTCCGTACCAGGATACTAATCCGGGATCCTCAGTACAGAAGGCTCGGCAGGGTCACTGCCAACCAAGCTAATCAGGTCGTCTTAATCACAAAGAATGGTGGAATGAAGTTATTATTAAGAATGAAGGCAGATTGCTAGGTCACTGAAGCTGGTGGTCATTCAAGGCCCCATATAAGCAGAAATCCAAATGTATTCAGAATAAACGTTTTATGTACGAATTTTAGAAATACTTATGTTTTGTTTATATTATACTGAAAATGAAATGGATTTAGCTACGTATATATATTATGGACAATCTGATAAGCGCAGTTGATAGTGACCCTGCTTTCTGCGCTGAGAGTCCCGGGTTCGAATTCCGGTAGGTACAAGCTTTGTGTGATGAGCATGAATGTTTGTACCAGAGTCATGGATGTTTAATATCTATATAAGAATTTTATACTGAGTTCGCCCTCAGTCCATTGTGCGGTACTCATAATACAAGTGTTGCTTAGTGTGGGACCGTATAGTTGGTGTGTTCGTCATTATCATTACATCGTCGTAGTGCTTTTTTTTTGCGTCTCCCAACATAAATGTCCAAATGGTAGTAAAACCTGTTTTATTCGTCCAGTAGAATTCATTTTGGAAAATGAATTA
Organism: Pheosia gnoma; assembly: GCA_905404115.1. NCBI lineage: Eukaryota > Metazoa > Arthropoda > Insecta > Lepidoptera > Notodontidae > Pheosia > Pheosia gnoma. The sequence continues at coordinate 1,968,086 of FR989919.1, read as the reverse complement.
CGGAATTATTACAATACGTAAATTAAAAATATCGCGCACACTGTGGGCGCGATATTTTTAATTTACTTATTTAATTTACGTATTTTATTATTTTTATTTTTTATTTACGTATGGACATGTTTATTATTATGTGGGCGGCCCACATAATAATAAACATGTCCATATAACGTTTTTTGTTTATTTCACAAAATGTTTGATTTGTAACTGACATCAATGTTTTTTTTTTAATTATATTCGATTAAATATGAAATAGCACTGGCGAGCAGATTACTCGGGGGTACTATTTTTATATTCCATTGTAATATTTCGCTCGTTCGGGATTGTCACATTATGTTCAGGGTACAAGAATAAATTTGACAGGTAATTCAGGTGTTTTTTTTTCTCTAAAAACAATACTGTAATAGGCATACAGTGTGATTCATAAAGAGTATACTACCTACGCTTTTTAGCGCATTTGTAATTATTATGTGAAGTCACAAATGACAGTTGCGATTATATGTAGGCATTTGTTTTTTCTTTAAATTGACTTCGGATCTGGGTGTTCTCAAGTCGAGAGTGAACAGGTACCTTCTAGGCAAGTATGCTCCATCGTAGATCTCATCGTCACTTACCATCAGGTGAGATCGAGATAAAATACTTGCCTATAATGTATAAAAAAAAACGGGATTGTGTCTTCATATAATGATTACAAATGCACTAAAGAGGCGCAGTTTCAAGACCAAGTCTCAGTATACGGTTCCTGAATCTCGGGTTTATAGTTGATTGTCACATAATTCAACAATCTGAGAGTTTTACTAATATTGTATGACGAGCTTCTTAGTCGTCGTTGACCACGCCTGTGTATACGTTGTATAACAATCGATACATTCTAAAATCGATTATTAACGATTATCATTCGATTAAAACGAAGCACGAGAGGCTACGATTATTGTATTTCCAGCCTAGCGTTATCCGAAGCTTAGTACTGAGTCCTTTCTATAGAATGATAAGGGTGATGTATAAAGGCTGACAGTTTTGTCTTTTTTTTCTTAAGGCAGCAGACTACCTAATCGGTTAATTTTAACGATGCTATTAACCGGTAAATCGGAGAAATATTTACCGGTTAAAATAAATGTAGCGTTCACGACGCTCAATGATAACTCTGCTATTAGTTAGACAAAGAATTGACGCACTCAAATGAATCGATAATTCTGGCTTCATAACCGGATATTCGTGAAAATAATCTAGTTTCACTTAGTAACCGGTAATCAAGAAAAAAATATTGATAAAATATTCATTGCATGAAGTCAATGAATTGACCATTCATTAACCGGTATTTCTTAATCGGTTTAAAATCCAAAAGAAATTTCATAAAGTATGATATTCTATACACCAATTTCAACCTTATCGCAACCAGCACTTGAATTCGTTCGTAACATGTAATTCACTTTCGACGTTTCGCATCTGTGTCACTAAGGCCAAGTCAGTGGAAAGCGCCGAGCCAACTTACTAAGGATTATACTACTTTAATATAGCTCGGCGACCGTGTGTACCTCCCTTAAGTGCCACTGTCACGAGCCAAAAGGCGAACAAAGTAGCCGAGGCTGTTCCCTCCTACGAAGTATACCGCGCCACGGGGGCAAACTTTGATACCCCGAAACCTCCACCCCAGTCATGCCACCCTGGTACCCGCGCCCACCCACTTCGGGGCTTTGAGAACGACTTTGAGCCGAACTTTAGCGGGGAAAACCCCAAAATTCAAGTTGGCCCACGTCCCCGATTACGAGTTGGCGATATCTTTGAAATTTTCTGCTCTCCTGGTGCGGACGGCTCGGGTTGCTAGGGGTGCCGAGATTTTTTTCGTTAGATACGGGTACAAACGGCCTCCCGTATCTTGAAGCTGAAAAACTGACAGTATTTTTTTTCCTGTAATATGAAAACAAATGAAACATCTGAAAAAAAGTTAAGCGTTCCGCGTTTTATAGCACTTTTATTCTATTCATCATCCGTAATAACAAACATTTAGTCAGTACTTTACTCCTCCCTTAAAATTAATGTAATGCTATACATATAAGTCGCTAATACTAAACTATTAAGCCCAATTCAGTAGCATTTTAGTTCTTTGAAATTGATTTAAATATTCGAACGGACATCCGGCGCGGACGGAAGTGTGAAAATAATAATAACACGACATGTTTTCTAAAGAGTGGTGTCAAATAAAAGACATCAACGGGCGACTTAAAATGAATATGTAAAAACCTGCAAACTAAAAAATGGGATTTGATAATAATATAAAAAGTTATGATTTGATCGTGATTTGATAATGTCCATGTATGTGTACTAGATAGTTCTTTTACAAGAGACATTACCGTTATTTTGAAAATGTCCTTAAAATAATTATGTCATGCCATCATAATCAGATTGGAAATTAATTATGGAATCCCTATGTCGTTACGCCATTCCATAAGTCCACAGTCAATGTATAAGTCTTGATGTGACAAGAGGCGGTCTTGAAGCCACCTTTCCTCAAAATTCATGACTACACCTGAACAAAATCCACGAGTGAAAATTCTTTAATTGCATTTTATTAAACATTGAATATCACACGAACTTGTTGGCAATTGTTTTTATAGTAATTTTAAACCTGTTTTTTAACTGTTCAAGTTAAATCTACCAGGAGTAATATTAACTCGCCTGTGATAGGAGCGCATATCTCGCCAGGAGGTAACTGTATTCCCAGTATTTACTAGGCGCAAAGGACAACGCGATCCCTTCCCCTAAAATACCAGGGTAGTATGAATAGTGGGAGGTATAAACAATGAAACCGTTGCGTGATCGTCGGAAGGTACTAGGCGTATAGGGTTGGTGCGAGCGTGATTTCAGTGGGCGCGGTGTTGGATATGATATTAAAATTGACCATCCGAATTGCTCAGTTGATGACCCTGCTTTCTGTGCCAAGAGTCATGGGTTTGAATCCTGGTAAGGGCAAATTTTGTGTGATGCACGTGAAGATGGGTATCCCTAATGCCCAAGATAATAGGGAACCCTAGTTTGAGGATATAGTTATAGGTTAGTATAGAAGTGACCAGGCAGTACAAAAAAAATATTAATGGAATCTTCATAGTTGTTTTCTGAATCTGTTTCAATACATGTGTAAATTTGGGATTTTTGCAATAATTGTATTGTATTGTATGGATAACTGAACGGCGCCTCTAGCGGACGGCATTTAAAACTTTCAAATCTCCATACAAAATGTATAAATTCGGTAGACTATAAAGTATACGTTTAGCTTACGAATAATCTCGCACTTGACGTATAGGATGCGCTTGTAAAGACTAAACTTCATCCAAATAAGTAACTACGTACTGCGACCCAGGCGCCCCTAGTCCATTGTACGGTACCCGTAATACAAGCGTTACTTCGTTTGGGACCGTACAGTTGGTACTTTCGTCGGTTGATATTATTATTGTTATTCTGTTGATTTTATTCAGTCCCGAATGGTTTTGTTACTTAACAGTTTTTATCTCAACCGAGTTTCAATGTGAAGTGCTAGTTACTTCTCTTCATAAATTATAATGAGATATTAAACAGAGTTTTATGGTTCAACATAAACGGCGAACAGGAAAAAGGGTTTTTTTTTTATTATTTGGAAAGTGCCCGCAGCCGAAGGGTGCGAAAGCAAAGTTATATCTTAAGTTTACGATCGCCCAAGTTAAGATTGGCTTACCCCTAATGCGTAACGGTCTTTATATTAATTTTTAAAACCTCAAATTACTTCGTTTGTTACTTACAATAAGAAATGACGAATGGCGAGCAGTGAAAATATTTGTATAATATTCTAGTTAAAGATTGGTACGTTGGCATAAGTTAGTGGTAGATTTAATTAAAATAATGTATTGTCCGATAGTACTAGGGTACAAGAAACAAACAGGAGGTGCGATTAACTACTCGCTAAATAAGCAAAGTAATACTGGGAGAAGAATTACCGGCTACCCGCCACCGGCGGCGGGGCAAGGCAACCGGATATTTCTTTTAGCTGTCCAAAGAACCCCCCGGTCATAATGCCCTAGTGGGGGCCGCAAGGGGGGCAGATATAAAGATACAGGCCCCCCACTTATCCCGGGACCATACCCGGTCCTTTTGCTTTTATAGGGGGTGTGTATAAAACCGAATCGCCCGGTTTTAGCTGTGCTGGAGTGTTACGAGCGGCCCCGGCGGCGGTCGCATTATGCCGGCGGAACGGCGACTATATCTGATGTGGGTATGGTGCCCTGGTACTTATATACAATGTTTAGGCGATGGCTCCGCTCATTTATTAGTCTGGCGTTTGAAACGGTCAATAAAAATGTTGAAGGCCCCCGTAATAAACGGAAATTAGCCGACGAAAGATGTGGTATGCGATCTCTAAGATCCTCTGTAAGTACTTTCTTCGTTACCTTGTTTATATTTAACGGTTATGACATTTGGAATATTTTGTTCAACCGTTTTTCTACCTAGTAAGTTATTTATTAACATATTATACATACTGTATAATGCACGATAGTGTAATTATTCATATCGGAAAATCGGTTTCGAATCAACCTGTATATTTACATGTAAGTTAAGACAAAAAATGTAAATGGGGTGCTTGAAATCAAATCTTAAAAATTATGCTTTCATAGTTTTCAGAGTATCAAACAGTAATTAGATTCGCGTTCAACTTTGGGACGTAATTAACGGTGGTAAAACTGGTTATTTATATCATGAGATCTGCATCCGGTTCTGTCCGTGAATTTCCATTTTTCAGGACATAATTAATTTATTGCAAATGCACAGATGATATATATTTTATTTTAGTTACATTATCTGATCAGGAATTTAATTGCTCTTGAATCGACGAAAAAAGAAAGGGGGAGGGGGAGGTTTCCTCAATTCAAAACAATTTTTTTTTAACTGAATGCTTTTCAACGTGATAACCCACATTTGTTATCTGAAGACGGCAACCTTGAGGATGTTATATATTTAGTTTCGTTTAATTCAATGATTTTATTTTAGTTATGTTTGTAAAGCAGTGATGGCCATGGTGGTAAACCTTTTGCCATGGTAACTAGGGTCGCAGGTTCAAATTCCGGGATTTCTGTATTACAAGTGAGTACTTGTTAAACGGTGACAGAAAACTTCGTGAGGAAATCTGCATGTTTAAGAGAAATCTTGGAACCACGTGTCAAGTCTGCCAACCTGCACTGAGCCAGCGTGGTCGACTATAGCCTTATCTCCCTCACATTGAGGGAGCCTCGTGCCCAACTGTGGGACATTAAAAAAGCTGTTATTATATTGATTTCTTATATTTACTCGAATATTATTTTTATTTCAAGGCTGACATTATGTTTGTATAGTTGAGTGAGAATATTAATATGTATATGTTTATCACCAGGGCAACACGTGCTTTTAAGATGTAGGTAAGCGTGTTGTTTCATTATTCGAATGTCGGAGAGCTGGGTGGATCGGCGGTGGGGGTGGAAGCCGTATAAAAACGACAATTTCCTCTAAACGCGCGCCGCGCCCGCGCCCGCGCCTGTCTCGCCGCGCCCTCCGGTACTAATTAACTGCCACAGCGGTTATGTCACCCTGGTACCCCTGTTTGTAGGGCGGTGTTCTCTTTTTTTTGTGGTCTGGAGGTTGACAGCTTGACCTTTCATGCTAAATGTGAAGGAACGGGTGGGGTGGGTTGCGTAGTTTTTCTATGAAATAGAAAAATATTTTGGGAGGCGAACGGCCTACTGGGAGGCGAACCCAGTATCATCGGTACTGCGAGCCGGGGTTTGAACCCACTCACCTTGTTTCCATATCGAGCGCTCGACCAACTTGGCTATCGCTGATCACGGATGTCATAAACATGACAGTGATAATATGGTTTTATTTTCGATAACGATACGATTACGATACATTTTCGTCGAGCGTAGCGTGAAGGGCTGGAAATATAGAATATTAACTCTTTAGACAGTTAGGCAGGTAGGATGGTTTACTGTTATTCGATGTAGGGCTTAATAGGGTTCCCTACGACTAATATAAAGACCCTTGTCTTGGGGTACACGACAAAATACCCTCCATTCAATCACACATTATGCTTATATGTAATAGTCGCTTGACAATGTAATAAAACACACACAACATTTGAAAATGATACCTATCCCGTTGCGTTTAAGTTGGGAATTGGGTTGTGTGTGTGGGCGCTTCGTCGTTGCGTATGTGTACCTGTTTAGTTGTTAATTATTATGATCTGTTAGTTATGTGTGTGTTGCGGTTAAATTGCAAATAGCGGCAATGTGCGCTGTGTCGTTATTTGACAATGTTGCCAGTTTGTAGTAAGATTGTTCATCCTTGCTTCCATACTCTATAGCAGCCTTTCCCAAAGTGGGCGACGACGCCCCTTGTGGGCGCTGCAGGCCTAAAGGGTAAGAGACCCAGAAAAAAAATGGGCTCGTTGTGTAGAGGCTTACAATAATTAATTTAATTTGAAGTTATAGTGGTTTTTAAGTAGGTGAAAAATGGGGGCGCTAAAAAATAATTCATTCTCAAAGTGGGCAGTAGACAAAATAAGCTTGGGAATCCCTGCTCTATAGTTATCTTCTATCTATCTATGTATATATTAAAGCGAAATCCACTCACAAATAATACAAAAAAGCTAAACAAGCGCTGGTTCAAATTATAGTATACACTTTCCGGGTCAGGCTGTATACGGTGTTTTTATGAGATCGGTAGAGACCAGACGGTATCGGTAGAGACGAATACTACACATTGAAATAAAACTATTTTTAAGGATATTATCGCGTTTTTATTTTGATTTTACGTTCCTGACGTTTCGGCTGCTTTACAGTAACCATGGTCACGGGAGGACTGTACGTCGGGAACGTAAAATCAAAATAAAAAAGCGATAAAATCCTTAAAATTAGTTTTATTTCAATATTTTAATCAGTCATTTCACGGATTGTTTGATGTTCCTATTACTAGCTGCGACATTATACATCTTTGTTCGACATATGTACATGTTCTCTTCGGCGTCTTAGCAGATATACTCATAGGTATACCCTATATATAATACCTCATGTGTGCCACCTACATGACGACATCTTTTAGAACAAGATGAATAGATGATTCTATTTTTATTAATGTACTTTACTAGGTAACAATGCTTGAGATACCTGCGTGTGGACTTGTTGGGATGTCCCAGGGATCCCATACATTTCCCGGTGTTGTCCCGGGTCCGGGTCCCATTTCAAGTGTTGGTCTTATTATAAGCTATTACCATGCCAAGTTCTATCAAAATCCGTCCAGTAGGTGCAAAAAATGCTGCAAAACATTAAGTACGTGATGCTTTACACGATATATGTTATCATAGGGGATGTTATATCATGATATATCTATGATCATAGATAGTGTAACATATCCTCTATAATCTCGAATGCTTATTACATTCATAGTTCGAAATATCGAACAGAAAAAATGTTTTTGATACATACTTTGTTGTCATACTATTTTTAAGTTTTTTTTTTTTTCCTATTTAGTTCAACTGTAATTGTAAATTTTAATTATACTTATTAAATAATAAAGAAGAATGAAACGATATGAGAATAGACAAACACCCTAAAAAAAATGTTTATTTCGAATATATAAACAATGCGCCATTTCGATTAATTACCAGCATAGCAGAACGTTTGAGAAGTACTTTGTACCGTTCAGTGGGTTTCAAAAGTACATAGTATAATATATACTACTTTGCATTTATGTGCGCTTGGTATCAAATGACGCTGACGTACGCATTATATACAACAGAGGCTTTATATATTAATTTGTATATGCTTGTTACATAATAATGATCAGTGTATAGGCATGCAGCATTAGTTAAATTGATTTCTCTAATTAAGATGAAGCTGAGGTTAGATCAGGCTGGGTTGTGTTTAATTGTACGCTGAAGATGTAATTATAATGGCGGCTAAACTCCGTAGTGAGTCAAACGTACTTGTCGAGAATTCCATATCAGCGCGATAAAAATAAAAGTTGACTGAATACATATTTTGATTTTTAAATCTATTTGTTTTAAGTGAATTTTTTGTATGTGCAATTATTCCCTCTCTGCGGAAGAAAATTTTCATTTGAACGATACATGAGCTGTAGTAATCTGTAATATATGTTAAGTCCTTTATAGTTCGGAACATATACATACAGGAACACACATACCACACACACGCACTCTCACACACACACACACACGCACTCACACAAACACACACACACACACCCCCAGTCATATTTTTATTTATTTATGTCTTATTTAAAAGAGGGATATAGCCAGCACTTCACTATAAAAGTTACAATACTTAGATAAAATAACTTTACTGGTTTTTACTGCTTGCACCCACCTAATTAATTGACAAACATTTTTTCCCCAATCGATTGTCCCCAGTGCGTTCAGAATGTGCGTGTTTGGAGTGTCATTGATGCATTTCGGTATGGGGGGGGGGGCAGGGGGCGAGATGGGGGCACGGCAGGCGGCCGGACAACCGACGCACCTCTGCGCACTCTGCCCAGTATGCGTTGAAACTCCGCGCGGTGACGACGCGCGCCCCACTCAACAATAACTTACTCGCGAAACGCGAACTATACCCCACTTTACGAACCCCAAACAACATCACCCGTGCAATACATAGGTTTGTTACCCTGTGCATCGTATACCTATCATATTTTTCTTCGCAAAAAAAGTTGCAATTAATCGTTCAGCGCGCGAAGTTTATCATCTTGACACACTAGTTTTTGCACGAGCGCAGGTTTGCATAGAACGTCAGGAATGGACATAGGAACTTGATGAGTAAGTAAACCTTGGCACTAGTACATGGTGTCAGCAAAAAACTGTGCAATTAGCAACATCGGACGGTTCGTGTCGCTAAGTTTCCTTTGTCACGCCAGTCGGAGTAAGACAGGGCATTGTATTAGCGAATTTATTAACCTAACTGACACTTATGGACCGAGTCAGCTCGTTTTTCTAGGTAGTTACTAGTTTAGATAAATACGACCTAGTTTTGTTTGAAATTACCATAATAATTTGGGTTGTTATTAGTCGTGTTATTGATACTAGATGGCAAACATTTTCAGCTTTCAGGAATATTTTATAACTTTATTTCATTGTATGCTGCTAGTAAGCACTACGGCTATAATAATGGAGCCGATATGGTACTAGGGTATCAGATCTTTTATATTTTTACCTAACTGTACCAGGCTCGCATATAATCGTGGAGTTTGGCGTATAGAACGCAATGCAGCGAAGTTTGAAAGTAATTTTGGAGTGCAAACGCGCGTCGAACTAATCAAATCGTTCACGGTCCTTACTTCGCTGATAACGATACCTACTGCGTTATGTTGCTCTAGTAACTGTGTTACTTTTTTTTTATTGTTGTATGCATTATTTTTCTTATAAAATGGAAAAACTTGTTACTCATTTGAAAAAGAAAAATGGATTTTTTTTTTTTTATTTTACCAATTCGTTCATAATGTCAATGAAATCTTAGCTCATTCATCAGGACACATCAGGACACACAGGACACACAAAATAAACTATATATATTATATGTAAAATAGTTAGGAAAATTAAGTTGATTCCAGACAGAGCAAACCGTTGACTTCGATAAGAACACAATTATCCATTGACGAATAATTAATGGAATAACAAACAAAACTCTACCCGAAAGATAGCTCATCGCAAAACATTTAATCACACTCTACAGAACGTGTAATTAGTATACCTTTTATGAAAAAAACTGGGCAAGAATGTGTCCGATGCATAGTGTAAGGTTCCGTAGTAATTTCGCATTTTTTTTATCTTTATCTCATTTTCCTTGATGTTCACCGTGATTCACTAATATGTGTCACGACACGTATCAAGGTTAAATAGTCTGTCAATAAAATGATTATATATTGTAAAAAGCTTTAGTGACATATCTTGCGCACGGTACAGACGAATACTAAAAAAAAATCGAATAAATACTATCAAAATCAAATAAACTTTTCTATTTAAAAAAAATACTTTCGAATAGTTAGAAGTTACCACCGTTAAAAGAGTGTGTATAGATTAGTAATGCTAAAGACAAAACATTAAAAAAGCAATTTTGCTACTGAGTAGATAAAGCGAAAAACTGTTTAATATATTTCGATCGGTTTAAAACTGTAAATATAATTACGTTTGGTTGAGAGACAGGGATAGACGATGTATATTTTATTCATGCAACCATTACAGTACCTATGATTCGTCCTAAATCGCACAAAATGATATGCTATGATTTTACCCGTTCGGAATGCCATGGTTGCATTTTTCATTAGGATATTATACATTCTTGTGTAGTACCTACATTGTTGTCGGTATGAGAGTTTTTCATAGGGTCTAAGGAACCCTAAAAGGGGACAGCCAATGGGCAGGAGCTATAAGACTGGGACCGTTACTCCTGTAATGAGCCCTTCGCATTCGACTAGGGCATAACGTGCTAGGCCGGTCGGCTACTAGTTACACCGACGCGTAATATTATAGAAATATCTATTATTTTCATGCTCGGCTTCGAATTATGTTTGTTGTTTTAACAACTAAGGGAGAAATTGGTTTTCGTCATATTGTCAACACAGACTTGTTAGAATAATCAGACTTCACTTTTAGGCTTCACTTTTAGCGTACACCGTGTGTTGCCTGAATATTCTAATAAGTCTGTGATTGTAAATGAGACGTGTAAACCAAGCGGATATGTCGTTTTTATAAAAAAAAGTTAACAATTACTAGATTTTTGAAATATTATGCACATTAAAATATTCGAGATGACTTTCGTTCTTGAATTATGTTGGATTTGTCAATGCATAGTACCTACATTACCACGTTGATTGCCAGCTACGAGTATACTCGACTTCTCGTACTCTCGCCTCGCGTCCAGTGCCAGCAGAACTGTAGTCGTAGACACTTTGTGGCGGCCAGATAATATATATAAAAAGTTGGCAGTGCAAGGAGGTTAAGAATGAATGTTTAGTCAATGGAAATAAACAAAAAAAAAACTTGATGACTTTTTTTTATAGTGTAGCAAGATACAGAAAATTTACTCGAATCTGTTGCCCACGATACACGAAAAGGTTGATGTTGTATAGGAAGTAAAAGTAGGGTGTCTATGATCTGGCAAGGAACATGGTCAATGTATAACAAAATTATCTTTTTTATTAACAATTAGAAAGAGAATAACTTAAATATTTACAAACTAATATAACTTAAAAAGAGTATAGAAAAGCTACAAAAAGTGTAAAAAATTTGGCCCATGCGGTAGCGTGCCCAAGATGCTGGCCGCATTTCCTCGCTGAATAGCCAAAGCTACTCGCTGAGCAAGGAAATACCCAGCCCTTGGGTCGCCGGTTGCGTCGACCAATCTCCTAGAAAGATTTTCTACAAAATTAATGGTGCTTGGACCCCATGGACCCAGGGTCTCGACTCCAAACGGGACAAATATGTATTCGGAGCCGATAACCGAATACTTGTATAATGATTAAAAAAATATATATTTTGTTTCATCGAACATTCGCTCGTTTGCATTGCACGATGTTGTTACCGCGTGGAACCTAATTCGCGAGAGAGGCGGTTAATAAAAAGTCACGGACCACCGTGCCCAAAGCTATTAAAGTGGCCTTGTTGTTATCGCTGAAGAAAATAGCTATAGGTGCACTGACCGAGCCTCGTGTGCGCTTTCCAACTGCATCCAACGTGTCGCGCTGTGTCACGCAAATGCACAGCCAATTTTATTTAAGTTCTATATAAAATGTCTGTTGAGTTTATGCAATCCTGGTACTTACCAAAATGTTGTATGCCCGACCTGGGCATAGAATAATATTAATAGTAATCGTTAAATTAAACCGAGACGGTATATCTCGATTAAATATTCTACAAGTTAAGCTGATAAGAATCTTAATATAAGACACGTAAACTCGGTGTGCACAGATGAAAATGGCCTATAGTGTTATCGCGCTCAGCATGTGAATGAGAGCCTTTGCGATTTAATCTGCTCAAAGCTCCGCGGCAGCTATGCACTCCTGGTACTTTTTTCTGAGAATTTTGTTGTTTGTTTTATAGATGTACTTGTTTCGTTAGCTTTAATAATTAATTTGATTCACGCCTGTATTCCCAGAAAGTATAGGCAGAGTAGTACTCATTGTACTCAATGTACTCATTTTGTTTGTTATTTTTACCATTAGTGGCCAGATAGTATCCGATCCCCCTTTTGAACAACAACACTATTTAGTAACTACATTCGTCTCATCTCCAGTTAAACGTATAAAGTTAGCAATGGTTGCTCCACAAAATATTTGTATCATAGACTAGTTAACGCCCATTCTATAAAAACTTTGATAATAATCAGGTTTTAATCACGCATCGTAAGCCGGTTCTCAAATCACAATGGTCATTCAAAAACATTAATTTGTACGCACTATTCACCGTATATACTATTTCAACAAAAATAGACGGACGAATGGACAGCAGAAGCAAACAATGAGTCCATTGAAAAGTATTGTACAAATAGGGTGAGACTGGGGCGCAGTGCACCCTCGGTGAAAAGTAGTGTTTTCGAAAAAACCGGAGCGTTTTAAACGCAAGCACTGACCTAGCGCAACATAACGTTGGAGGGTGTATAGCTACCTCTACACGAGATTTGATCGGACACTCAACTGAGTGAGACGAAGCTATTGGCGTATAAAGTTAGCGAAGAGTGTCTTATGTCTTCGTGTTGCTCTGTCCTTTTCATTCGATACTCAGATCAGGTGTGTAAGGCATTTAAATTTAAATTGAATTCTGAATGCTTGGCATATTAAATTTTGATTTTTTTATTATATATTAAAAATAGGTATTTTAATTTCTAACTTATAAGACTTTAGATGAGTACTGTTCTCACGTGAATTTTGTCATTTGCAATCGTTTTAGTCTCTCGTCTATCTTGTCTCTAGTGTTAGATATAAGATCTCTTTCCTTGCCCAACCAGGATCTTTTTATTGTGTATTTTCAAATAACATTAGATTTGTTAGTTACTACATAATCAAGAGCTTACTTTTAATTGACATTTATTAACAGCGTGAACGATTTTAATTGCAACTTTAAATATTAGAAATAGGTTTTATCGATCATGTTTATGAGTTAAAGTTACCATGTACTTATAATCTAACTAAGTAACCGTACGTTATCTTGTATGTTCATAAAACTGGTTATTTATATAATGAGGGTCCCTACGTTTAAAGAAACATGTTAAAACAAATGGTCTCCTGGAGACATTAAACTTTTAATTGAACCCACAGTCAAATATATGTCATTATATTAATGTATTTTAATTGGCATGTAATTTAAAACAGTGATAGCCAAGTTGTTAGAACGCTTGTCTCGGTAACGAGGATCGAGAGACGGAGGTTCAAACCCCGGTCTGCACCTCTGAGATTTTATGTGCAAATCTCAGTTTCAACCACGATTATCACTTGCTAAGCGGTGAAGGAAAACATCGTGAGCGAAGCATTAATGATAATTTTACAAAAAAAAAATGATGATTTTGACATGTCTCTGTACGTAGGATCCGTTGATAAAGATTACTTATTTTTAATCTCTCATACTGATCGGTCAGCCCTGCAGATCAGATACTTCGTTTTGCTGTCTACATTGCGAGCTAAATCCAAATATGGATAAACCTACTTTTAATAAAGTATTAGAAAAATATGATGTATACGATGCATTGAGTGATTTTCTTACCATAGATATTCTGAAATGGGGTCTACGAACTGAAAAAACTTGAGAAAATAAAGCAAAACTATACCAAAGACAAAAGTGTTGTGTGTTTACCGCCAAAAATCAAGATGGCCGCCAAAAGGAAAGCTGGCGCTCTACTCCAACATGTGCTGCCGAAGGTAAAACAATTGTTTTTTTTAAATTTATTGTACATCTTCCTTTTTTTATAGGTTCGCAATCGGCTACAAAATAGTGCCATTTTGCCAGTGTCGAGTAAATAGATTCAACGCTGTTAAAGTACCCGTGATGATGACGATGATGAAATGAATCCCCTACCCGTATCAGTAAAGCTGTGGATACATTACTGAAACTTTACCGGATATCTTGGGACAATCAGAATATTTTTTATTAATGTAAACCAACTTATGAATCGTCAAATAGTTACAAAATGCTAAGCTACAACTTTACCACCCGTTCGGAATGCCGTTCCTATGGAGAAGAACGTGCAAGAAACTCCATGGTTGCTCTTTTTAAAAAGAACTTTAACATTTTGAGAAGAATACTTGAAAGGTCGAATTAAATTATTTTATTCCAATTTCCTTCACTCGAACACGCTTATGAACATTACGGTTAATATCTCGCTAATATTACACATATATACAAGAAATACAACTTTCAGAGAATAAAACAATAATGACAACTTTACAGTCCAACATCCCGCCAAAAAGTCCAAATTTATTGTTACTACCTACTCGTGTGAAAAAATAATGGAATTCTGATCTGCGACTCTGGAATAACAATGGATTCGTAATTGTTACCTTTGACGGTATGGGAAAACTTTCACCTAGGGTTGCCACCCGTACTATATTATATAGTATCGTTATATTTTTTTTTTAAATTTTATTGTGCTATGTATTATAGAAAAATAATATAGCATGTAAAATACTATTTTTTCATTGCTAGTTCAATTGTCTCGCTTTTATTTAACCGACTTAAAAATGGAGAAGGTTCTTAATTCGGTTGTTTTTTTTTATATTTACTGTGATCGGAACGCACCCGTAGCGCAGCACAGTGCGCATAAGGAATGTCAGAACAAAACGCATTCACGGCGCTCAGTTGCTCACTCACGTAGTCACATCTCAGAAACGAAACGTCAACTTTCTGTCAATGTTAATTTGCCCTTGAACTTCACATTATTTAGGTGTCTTGTTTGACGTTAAAAAATAACTATGTACTTTATATTGAATTTCCCAAAAGTACTAAGTATGTTTTTTTGCATTTTTCTTGGAGAAGAAAATAATAATTGCCCTCCATTAAAGGTGGCAGCCCTACATTCAACAGTTAATAGAGCTGCACAAAATTGAAGAGGTTAGCAATAGAGTCTATTTCAAACGGTCAACATAAACATCAAGGCTGAGAACGTCAACATAAAACTGCAGGTTCCCATTGCATAAAGCGCAGTAAAAATGGTATAATTAAAGGTATTTATAATGACACCCGTCTCTGTGTAAGCCGACCGATTGGCGGTGACTGCTGTGTGTAGAAATAATAAACTGTTTGATAGCCATCTGTACGCGGTCGTGTAATACGGTGGTCGCATCGAAATTGGCGCCTAAGTTTTCCCGCCGCGGGCGGTTCGCCTTGCAAAATGGCGGAGTCTCAAGTGACAAGCGGCAGGCGTAGATGGTATTAGCATGGACATGCCTTAGACGGAATATTTCGCATGTAGCTTGTGTAAAAAACATTGTGCGTAATAAGTTGTCATTCATCATACGTGCTAGTTTAACCGATAACAACCTCTAATTTCACTGCAATAAAAATCGTAAATCGTTCGGCTCCGTTCGAGTTTTATCGTATATCTTCACGAGTGACGGCAAACGAAATCTGTTCTTTGGTTGAAATCTCAATTAGCTCGAAATATTTCGGGTTTCATCGTGCATCATCGCGACCACGACACGAGTACTTCAATCGCGACTGTCTATAGCGCGCAAAGAAAAACGCTTCTAATGCATGCAGCGCAGACTTCTACGCTGATGTCAAATTGGTATTTTGAAGCATGATTGCACCCGTCGTTTCTATAGTAACCTCAGTACCGTTTGATTGACGGAAACGGTAACATACTATAAGACATAGTGTCCAACACAATCGAGGCCCTCTGTATGAGTTTTGAACTTATTCCAATACCTATCGAGTGATCGAATGTTCTGTTGTAAAATTTATCAACATTTGATTCGGTACAAATTCGTAGTAAGTCCCCCGAACATAGTTTTAGCAATTTGAAAGTACCTCATTCGTACAGTAGTACCGTAAACGTCGTGAAGAAACCTGCATATCTGTCGAAAGTCGTGTGAAGTACACTGAACGCACTGGGCAGGCGTGTCCACCAAGCTAAATTTCCTATGGCTTTATGTGTCGCCCCATACCATCAGCGAATTGTGGATGCACTGCAGCGTACCTCTGCCTAGCCTTTTGGGCAGATGACATGCGTGATGGTGTATAGTAATGTTAGTTGGAAAAAGATATCCGATCCGACGTATCCACATTATTCTTTCTCGGCGCGTTGTGACCAATGAGGCGCCGGGCGACCTTGTAGGCTGACCGTATCTACAGCCAGCCCTATATCTAAACATAGCTGCTGGCTATAGATAGCTAGAAGTTAGTACCTTGATGAACTGCCGTACTTTGTGTAACATCAACAGACGAGTGCATTTTTTAGTTCTTATATTCACGCGAATACTACATATTTAAATAAAAAAAAAATCTTTCTGCAGCCGAAACGTCGGGATCGTAAAAACATAAAATAAACGCGATAATATCCGAAAAAATAATATTATTTTTATTTCAATGAATTCATTTTTATTTTGATTCCAGCACTTCCAATATTTACACGCAAATAATCTCGTGCGGCCACCGAGAACCAAAAATAAAAATAAAAATAAATAAATATCGCCCGACGAACACACCAACTATACGGTCCCACACTAAGCAACGCTTGTGTTAAAACATCCATGACTTGGGTACAAACACTCGTGCTCATCACACAAAGTTTGTCCCTACCAGGATTCGAACCCGGGACCTTCGGCACAGAAAGCAGGGTCACTACCAACTGCGCTAATCAGGCCGTCATATATATATATATATATATATATTTCCATGTAGATATCTTTGTAAATAACTATTGTACATAATATATTGATATATATAAACAAAGATATACAGGACATATATATCAGACATACTCTTTCTGAATCACACTGTATATCGCTCTGACTAACATTAGGTAAGGTCAGGTTGCATTTTCCTTACATCTCCATATTATACGAATGGGGGTCAACTTGAATGTAAGGCAGTAGAAGTAAACTTTAACGATTTATTAAAGTATCAGTTGGCAGTAACCCTGCATTCTGTACCGACGGTTCTGGGTTTGAATCGTGGTGGGGGCAAATATTGTATAAGGCTTAACAATAATTGTGTAAAATATTTAGAGGGTCCATTGGTAGGCTATAAAGGTCACATTACCGAAAAAGTTAGCTTAGCTTTGTATGTATAACATACAGGTACGTGATATAAAAAGCTCATATAATAATATCAATAGTACCAGCCCTTTAATATCCCACTGTTGGGCACGGACCTCCCATCAATGCGAGGGGGATTAGGCCATAGTCCACCACGCTGGCCCAGTGCGGGTTGACGGACTTCACACGTCTCTCTCAAACATGCAGGTTTCCTCACGATGTTTTCCTTCACCGTTTAGCAGGTGACAATCCTGGTTGAACATGAGATTCGCACATTAAATCCAGAAATCTCAGACGTGCGAGCCGGGGCTTGAACCTGCGATCCTCGTTACTGGGGCAAGCGTTCTACCAACTTAGCTATCACTGCTAGAATCTCATATACAATAGCTATATAATGAGTAGTTTTGGTATTGCAACTTTTGTAAGGCCCTCAGGCAACACTAGGTAACTAAACACAAGGAAAAATCATAGGTCCGAGACTTCAGGGTCGGTTGCAGCATCCCAATCGAGGATTAGCTGGCTGGCAAGCTGTCACACGTAGCTAAGCTATAAATATATCATGGTAGTTCCAAATAAGGGTCAAACCAACCGTCAAATATGTAGGGTCGCTGTTAGGTACTTAAGATTACGAATAATCTATTAAATAAGTAAATAAATATCGCCAGACGAACACACCAACAGTACCACACTAAGCAACGCTTGTATTATGGGTACCGTACAATGGACTGGGGGCGAACCCAGTATATAATACTTATATAGATATTTAACATCCACGACCCTGGTACAAACATTCGCGGTCATCACACAAAGTTTGTCCCTACCAGGATTCGCACCCGGGACCCGCAGCGCAGAAGGCAGGGGAAAATAAACGCGATAAAATCCTTAAAATAAGTTTTATTTCAATGAAAACATTTATGTCAATAGTTATGGGTTACTAATGTTGTAATTTTTGAGCAGCGCGCAATGTATCGTAAACAAGCGATCACAACACTACATAACCCATCCATGTCATGCTAAAATAAATTTAAATATACAGAAAATAGATGCGTATCATTCATGAAAAGGTCGACGGAAAATTCCAACTCTGGAGGTCTGGAATCGTGCGTTGAATCCATGGCATCAGTTTTCGTTACGAAGCCATTATTAATAAAAATGTAACACTCTGTATATTAATCAAATAAATAATGCATTCTGTATTTTTAAGGAGTAATAATGGACAGGTTTAAAATTTTCCTATCTGCTAGTCGAAAGCATAAACTAAATCTAATGGAAAATTTCATTCAAATTCGTTGAGCCGTTTCATATCTATAATAGTAAAGATGTGTAGACACTTCCAAGACTTAGCTTTATCGTAGTACAAATTCGCCAGTTGAGCACACCAGCTGTATGGTGCCAAAATAAGCAACCCTTGTATTAATACCTTACAATGAACTAGGAGCGAGTCTAATAACGAAGAGATAATTTAAGAAATTGTCTGAGGCGAAAATCAAGTACCAACCCAACCGTGTAGTGTCACTAGCGGTTTACTCCCAAGCCATTAGACCAAGTTGTCATCTAGAAATCCCGTAAAAATGGAAGAGAGAGAAGCACAGATAAATCTATACTAATATTATAAATGTGAAAGTTTGGATGGATGAATAGATGGATGTTTGTTACTCAATCACGCCAGAACGGCTAATCGGATCTGGATGAAATTAGGCACAGAGATAGATTATAGTCTGGAATAGCACATAGGCTACTGTTTATCCCGGTGAAATGTATGGTTCCAGTGGGATAGATTTGTTTTAATTTTTCATAGAGCAAAGGATCGACATGATTTTTTGCATAGGTAATTTAGGGGTCAGAAAATGACTTAAGCGTCGACATACTTTTTAATCGCGGGTAACACCGCGGGTCGCAACTAGTACAGAATAGATACCTGCTTACTATAGAACTATTGTAGGTACGGGATCGAGCTTGTTGGATAGAACAATCAACATTCTTTTTCTCATACATCCAAATGAATTATGTAGTTCCTTTGCGTGTGAGTGACTCACATAAATAAACATTCACAAAACTTCCATTGAACCGATGCATTATGGACGCCGGGGTTATAAAACTGATTTCACACGCACCCACTTTTATGTACCCGAGATCCCTATAACCAATTCAACTCTGACCCTATTTAAAATTTAACTCCTTCAGGCCAGCCAGGGTACCAGGGCGTTATAATATCGAGGCAGTGTCCGTTGAGACGGCGTACATTATTCAACGCGCGCACCCGCGCCCACCTGCATTCCGTATAGCTACCTACATTGTTTGCATGCCCGCCTGATATACATGCGAGAATTGGTGCCTAAACTTTGCGCATGTATACCGAGAATAAACGGACCTAAGTGCTTCGGAACATTGTACCTGCTATGTACTGTACATGTGTCTGTCAGTTGGTTGAGTTGTAGCCCCTGAACGGTTGAACCGATTTCGACTCGGACGCGTTAAGGCCACTGTTTAACAGATAACAAACCGCTTGTGATATGTCATTCATATATATATTTATTAGCGACTAGCTGCGTCCCGCGGTGTTAGCCGCGATTGAAAAGTTAAGTTTCAAAAAATTACGGTTACTGCTGCTAATTCGCTTGGCACCAACTAGCCTAAACTAGACCAAATTTTAGTTTACTCCTGTCAAACGGCGTTCGCTATTCTGTTAACAGCAGATTAGACTAATTTTAGTTTGACAGCTCCTAAAATTGGTTTAGTTACTCAACTTAGCTTAGTTGGTCATTTTTCTATTCTGTTACACACACTTTACGTCAAATTGCGTCTAAAATTAGAAACGTCAAACTATAATCCGCCTTATTTGGTCGGCATCTAATTTGGTGCCATCTAAATTTAGTTCGTAGTTTTTCAGGTGCTGTTATTATTAATAGAAGTTATGAAATACTATTTTATCAAACACGATGGAGGAATATGTGGTTGCGGCTCTTGTGGATTCATCTGAAAGTGCTAATTTTACCAAAATAATAATAAAACAGAGCCTACTTCAAAGTACTTACTTGAAACACAAAATTAAGGCGTTTGCTTTCTAACCGTAGAAACTATGAAGAAAGAATAAGCCTCGAAGGTTTAAGAGCATATTCATAATTAGCAGAGAAGTTTAAAAAATCTTTTGTGGCTTCACAAATTTGCAGCACTTCAATTACTGAATACTCTAGATGATCCGCTCTTAGTGGAGGGGCACATCCCAAAACATATAAAGGTTTGCGATTTAATATTTTATACAGATACATACCTACTTTTTACTTGTTTATAAATGTTTATAAATACATCAACATGACACTTTGCAGATTTTAACAGCACTGCAATTTTACGCTCATGGGAGCTATCAGGTTGTTGTAGGCCAAGATAGTTTACCAGGAATGAGCCAACCAGCAGTGAGTATATGTTTGGGAATAGTGTTGAACATAATTGTGCAACAATTGACACCCCAAAATATAAAGTTCCCTACAACACAGACGGAGAAAGAATCTGCAAAAACTGAGTAAGTTTCATTTCATATCCACTAAATTGGTTTAGTAATTTTTGAGCTCATACATTATAAACAAATAAATAAATAAATATCGCCATACGAACACATAACCAAACGGTCCCACTTTAAGCTTAACGCTTGTGTTGTGGGTACTGTACAATGGACTGAGGGTGAACTCAGTTTATAATACTTATATACATATTAAACATCCATGACTCGGGTACAAACATTCGTGCTCATCACACAAAGCTTGTGTCCCTACCAGGATTGAAACCCAGGACTCTCAGCGCAGAAAGCAGAGTCATTACCACTAGGTTAATCAGGCCGTCGAACCAATATATATTTTGTCTTTATAATATTAGAATAAAAAAATATCTTGACATCAAGTTATAACATGTAAATGTTTCTACTTTTGCAGATACGGATGAGAATTATACCATTGATTTAGATCATACTGATAAGCTATCTATGGTGGAAGAGTACATTGAAACAGATTTCCTTGCTGAAGCAAGACACATTTGGCAAGTGTTAATAAACACTATTTTACTCAAAATTAATAAAAGTATGGCAAATCATAAACAAGACTTTAATTTCTGAATTATTATAATAAAGCTTTTTACTACTATGTTATCAACAATCAATATTAAACATCAACATTAAAAATAATTAACAATCAAAATAATAAACAAATTTGTAAGTAATAGAATTTGAAAGACTTAACAAACAAGCTTCTGCACATGGGGGCCATTTGTTGCCCACACTCAATGAAAATGGCACTACCGAAGATAACAACTATGCAATAAATGCTTAGTAATACTAACTTAATACATAGTATTATGGTACACTTCCAGGCGGCAAAATCCATCCACATAGGCATGCCCAACAATATCCAAAATTTTGGATTCTATGTCTGTCAGGGCTCCTCCTGCCGGACCGCCACCTGTGGCGCTTATTGAAGTTCGCACCTTGCGAGCCTTGGTCTATAACTTCGCCACCCACACACTCCAAACCTGTTGCTAAAAAAACCATATAAAAACCATTTAGACGAAAAAAATGCATAATATTCAGAACACATAACTTACATGCTCCCACTGCTGTGCAGTTCTTCTGCAGCCGAGTTGGTTGAGCTCGTCGTGGTTGGTAGGGCCCCCTAAAATCTACCACGGCAGAATCTGCTTAGTTTCCTGAAAATATAATTGATTTTTAGATAGATGTCCTCGCGCGTCGATGTAATTATTACCATTGATTGATTATAAGTAAAACAAAACTTTGAATCCTTTTAAATGCTTACCCCTCGCTATTTTGATGTTGTTGTGGAGTCGCTCCACAAGCAACTCCTGTTGTCTCTCATTAGACCGTTTCCTATCGTTTTCCATATTAGATTCAAGCCACTAGATAACTTATTACAACAACTACAATGTAGCACACCCGTCTGATCTGAAAACGGTGTTTTGTTTACCTACTGTCAACAGATACAAAATCGAATTTACCACAGAACAATAGATATGGAACACTTAACCACAGACTATATAGAACAAGTTTCTATAATTTATTATTGTAAATATCATAAAAAAATAACAATAAAAATATTTAGACGCCGACATATATTTTAAATTAAACTTTTATATATTTCAAGGTTATTTTAAAAGAATTTAATCATGTTATTTCGATTTTATTTTCCATTCACCTTATTTTCATTCATTCTTCAGATATATTTTTTAAATACTGGCAACATACCTCAATTCAATTTAGGTGCTGTCAAAATCAAATTAGTCCTGTCAATTACGATATTTAAATTAAGTTCGATGTGACAACAGAATTGATTTTAATGATTTCTAAACTATACTTAAAATTTTAGCTAGTTTAGTTAAGTTTAGAGAGTGTGCAAGCGAATTAGCAGCACTGTATGCTATTCCATAAAAACCGTGCATTTTTTTGGGATAAAAATGAGCCTATGTCATTTTCTGACCCCTAAACTACCACTACCTATGCAAAATATCATGTCGATCCTTTGCTCTATGAAAAATTAAAACAAATCTATCCCACGGGAACCGTACATTTTACCGGGATAAAAGTAACCTATGTGCTTTTCCAGACTAATCTATCTCTGTGCCTAATTTCATTCAGATCCTTTCAGCCGTTCTGGGGTGATTGAGTAACAAACATCTATCCATCCATCCAAACTTTCACATTTATAATATTAGTGGTTTTTTTTTTTTTTTTTTTTTTTTCGGAAGGACAAAAATGCTGTTGGTCGTAGGGACCTTTACAGCTTCACCGGACGAGAGGGCGAGCGCTAAAGGCACTCCAGCCAGAAGGGTGGGGGGGGCAACTAGCTCAAGGGCGCCTCCGGAGGCACGACCTCGGCTTGGGCTGTTGCCAATGAGTGGGTTGACGACGGACGACTGCTGGGTGCGAAAACGCACCTATGGGCAGATGATGTGTTTCTTCGACCTCGCCGGCGAGGTCGGTGTCTGTTTGTGTTGGGTGTTACGGTCTGGTCACTCGAGGTGTCCAGTAGCGCGGTGAGGTCGTCGGGGGGGTCGATCAGAACGTGTTTAGGACGGCGGCGGATTTTCTCTCCCTCCGAGGGAGGCGCGGGTTCATAGTCGGCGGCGGCTACGATAAGGGGGTTCGGGTGAGAGGACGCGTTCTTAAAGTAGCGATCGGACGCTTCTTTAAGGAATTTGCGGATCGAGCTGAGTCCTAGGTCGGAATGGAGGTCTACATTACGCAGGTACCAGGGGGCTCCGACGGCTTTGCGGAGGAAACGGTTTTGGATCAGCTGAAGGCTGTCAATGTGAGTGTTGGCCGCGTGAGCGAACACAACACTCGCGTAAGTCATTATGGGGCGAATGCACATTTTGTAGAGTGTCACCTTATTTCTAAGGGACATCTTACTTCTTGCGCAGATCATGGGAGTGAGGCGACCGAGCACAAAGGCGGCTCGATTTCGGACTGAGCGGATGTGGGGACCGAACGTAAGTGCGGAGTCAAGAGTGACGCCGAGATATTTGACCTGCCTAACCCAGGGGATAGTCTGGTCGTATAGGGAGATGGTCCCTATTCTAGATCTGGGCGGCCGGCGAGCATCTGTGCGCGTAACGATGGAGAACCTATTGGAGAAGAGCACCGCGGCACTCTTTTCCGGGTTAACCTCGATTCGCCACAGACGGAACCAATCGCCCAGAGCATTAACTGCGCGTTGAAGAGCGCGCGTGATATAGGCCCTATTGCTATGGGAATAGTAAAGGGCGGTGTCGTCCGCGTACAGGGCTAGTTGTACTTGGTGCGAACGGGGAATATCGTTCGTATACAGGCTGAATAGAAGGGGGGATAGCACGGAGCCTTGCGGGACTCCGGCGCGGATGGGATGGGGAGAGGAGAGGGTCCCCTCGACACGATATCGAAAAGTGCGGTTCGACAAGAAGTCTCGTAAGATGAGCACGAGACTATCCGGCACACCGAGTTGATATAGCTTGTATATCAAGCCGTTGTGCCAGACTTTGTCGAAAGCTTTCGCGACATCGAAGAAGAGGGCACCCGTGTGGATGGGCCGCGGCCTGACTTGCAAGCCGGTGAGTATGTGCTCCGTGATGCGGTGCACCTGATGAACGCACGAGTGTTTGGTCCGAAAACCAAATTGCTCGTGTATAAGAATGCCCTGAGAGGTCACAAATTCTCTGAGTCTTGTGATAAGCAAGCGCTCATAGAGTTTGGCCAGGGATCTGAGGAGGCTAATGGGGCGGTAGCTCGATGGAGAGTTTCGCGGTTTGCCGGGTTTGTGAATACCGATAACTATTGCCTCTTTCCACTCGGTGGGGAAGACGCAGTTAGTCATGGCGGCGTTCAGGATGGCTACTATGAGGCAGACAAGCTGGGCGGGTAGGGCTTTAAGTACGCGGTTGGAGATGCCGTCGGAACCGGGTGATTTCTTTGGTTTTAGACCCTTTATGAGATCCTTGACTTCGGACTCAGTGATCGGGGCGAGGGGGGTCGTAACGGAGAGAGATGCCCTGCGCTCTACTTCCCTATTGATACGATCCAGGTGGTCGGGATCTATGGGTTGGGTGCTGGGAGTACATTGACTCTCTAGGGCGTCGGCAAGAAGTTCGGCCTTCTCGTCATCGTCGAATGCTGGGGGATCGCCTGAGGGGCGTGTCAAGGGGGGCATGGCAACTGCTGTATCGGATTTAAGGGCTCTCGCCAACTTCCAATATGCTTGGTGTGAAGGCGAGAGCTCTTCTAGAAATCCCCCCCAGCGGGCGTCCCTGAGTTCCGCGATACGTCGCTTTACGTCCCTCTGTAAAGCGCGCATGCGGACTCTGTTAGCCTCGCAGGGGAAGGAGTCGTAAGCGCGGATGGATGCGTTTTTATCTCGGATTAGCTCCTTAACGTCATCCGGCAGCCTGAAGCGGAAGATGTCTCCCACTTCAACCCGCCGCGAGGACTGGCTAACGGCTGTTCGAAGATGATCGGTGAGGGCGCCTATGGCCTGTGAGGTGTCCTGAGGGGACGAGATGGGATCCGGTATACTATCGAGTAGTGGTGAAGTGTCGTCTGCTAGGGTATTGCTTAGCACACGCCAATCCACCACCGATCTCAGTGTGGGCTCCGCGGTGGGAGGGGGGCCTAATTGCATTAGGACGGGCCGGTGGTCGGAGTCTAGCTCTTGTAGCACCTCTAGAGAGCGCAACCGTAGAGTTACGCTCTTCAGAAGTGCTATGTCCAAGATGTCGGGACGGTGGGCTAAATTGTTCGGGTAGTGGGTGGGATGCATAGGCGCGATGATGTCAAAGTCGAGCTCGTCGACAAGGGCATCAAGACGCCTACCATTCGTCGAGGTGACAAGACTATTCCACCTGACATGTTTGCAGTTGAAGTCGCCTGCCAGGATGACAGCGCTTCCCAGATTAAGGAGTGCTTCGATGTCACTCCTGAGCAATACTTTGTCAGGCGGAAGGTAGATGGATGCGATGACGATTGCCGGATGGCCCGTTAAGGAGACGCGACAGACTGAGGCTTCTATGTTAGTGAGCGCAGGGGGATCTACGGGGATGCAGTGCAGGGACCTTCTATAGTATATCAGAGTGCCACCTCCGCGTGAGGTGGGTCTGTCGTTGCGGACGAGGTTATAATTGGCTATTTTAGGATCGCGGCGCGAGGGTTTGAGAAGTGTTTCCTGCACTAGCATGATATCAACTTGGTGATCTCGAATGAAATCACCAACTTGATCCCTTTGTTGGGCGAGACCGTACGCATTGAAAAATGCGAGGGAAATCTGTTTAGGTTTAATTCTGCTCGGGTGTGAATCCATTATGCGACGTATTTAGAGCGGAAATTGGACAGGGAGTCGTAGACGTCCATATACCCGGATATGGCGTTTAGTACGTCACCGTTAGGCGGTGAGCGGATAAGTTTCGCTAGCGAACGAACTCTTTCCATGTCGATGCTGCTGAACAGCGCCCCAACCAAGGAAAGATCGTCAGTTAGGCTACCTGCAGACGCAGAAGGCGTCGCGGTAGGGCGAGATGAAGCAGAGGGCTTCTGAGCGCGGTTCTCTGGTGCTGAGGGCACCTGCACTGAGCGCACGGGCGCATCAGGCGATTGAGCCGGTGAAGGGCGAGGACGCAGGGAAGCTGTGTTCCACGCGTTCGGCCGAGGAGCCGGGGTGGGTAAGAGGGGCGCTGCCGGTACTACGGGTGCCGGTGCGGGTGCGGGTGCGGACGTGGGCGCTGAGGGCGCGGGAGCTAGTGGAGCTGTTTGCGCGGAGGGCGCGTGGGACTGGGTAAGAGGGGCGGGAGCTCGAGGGCGGTTGCGCCTAGCAGCCCTGCGGTTGCGTTTGGGGGCCTTGGGACAACCGCGGTAATTTGCGGTGTGTCCCGAAGTCCGGCACAGCACACAGCTGGGCGGCTCGGTCGCAGTCTCTCTAGAGCGACCGCACTGGGTGGTGGCGTGGTCCCCGAGGCATTTAACGCATCGGGGGCGAGCGTGGCAATTACGGGCAGAGTGCCCATAGAGTTGGCAGTTGTGACACTGGCTAGGAGTGCCACGTTTGTGGGGGACCTCGATGTTAATACCCGATATGTGACAGAGGGTCTTCAGGTTGAACACCTGTCTGCCTGCGGGGGAGTCGTTTAGGACGACGAGAACCATGTTATATGGTTCTTTAGTGCGAGCCTTGTACATGCGGTGTACCTGCTGCACTGGGAGGGCCTGAGAGGTTAGATCACCGAAAATGAATTCGGTGTTGATTTCGGCGGGTATGTTTCGGATAACTACCCGGAGGACACGCTCTTCCTCAAGAGCGTATGTGTGGTAACCAATCTTATTGGTTCTAAGGAATAGGGATAGTTTACGGTGCTCGTCTGAGGACGGCACCTTGACCATGATCCCATTTGCGGTAGACCGCGCATGGGTGTAATTAATATGACGCTCGTGAAGCGCCTTTGAGATGATTTCCCACCTTGCCTTGTCTTGGATGACAAGAGGCGGGGGCGGACCAGACCGGCGCTGAGGTGGGGATGGAGATGGTGAGGGACTCTCGGGGGAGTCGCGGGTTACGGCCGGCTGCGCGGCAGGGGGAGTGGGGCAGGGGGACTTAGTGTCCTCGGCCCTGCAGACTTTCGGGGGGGGCATGTCGCGGGTCTTGCGCGCGCGCTTCTTTCCCGTCACGGGAATGAAATCTTCCTCTGATGAGGAAGCTACTGGCGAGTCCGAGAACTCGACGTCCATATCGGATTCAACACCTGAGCAGGACGGGGCGGCGGTCACGGGGGACGCGGTTGGGGGAGACGCGGTCGTGGAGGACGCGGTTAAAGGCGCGGTCGCGGGTGACGCGGTTGCGGGAGCGCGGATGCGGGGGTCCCTGTTAGAGGGACGCTCCAGTGAGGCTGGAGGTGTATTGGCGGTGTCATGTGTCGCAGTCGCGGGGGACGCGGATGAGGGTGACGCGGTCGGAGAGAACGCGGTCTCGGGAGATACGCGGGCGCGGGGGTCGCGGTTGTTTGGCTCCAGTGAGGCTGGAGATGCGGCGGACGCGGATACAAGCTCCTGAATTATTTCAGGATGCTTGTCCTGGATGAATGCGAAGAGCTTCTGGAGAAGCTCTACGGAAGGAGGGGCCATGGTGACCGTCCCTCCCTACCTTCAGAAGGTAGGGGGGGTGATTACCTAGGTGTACCAACGTGCGATTTGCAATGCGCGAAGGGTGAGTACCTAAGGACCCTGACAGCTCTGGGGCAGAGGAACCGACACCGGCGAGCCGGTTTGGATCCAGACAGCACCCAAAGGATGGAAGTAAGGAAGGGTAGGGTGGGAGGGAGATGTTTGGCGTCGGCGAGGGGAGCCCCCAAGGCCGGTGGTTCCAAACCCAGCCAAGTTTCCGTTCCCAGGAGGGAAAGGTGAGCGCTTGGGTCTCGCTCACTGCCAACTTGTTGTCACCGTTAGGTTTCCCGTTGGCAGATGCAAAGGAACGACTCTGTCCTATGAGAGACAACTACGGACATACCGTGAAAACGACAGTGTCCGGACTGCGGCGCGAGGCACGCAATGACGCACGATGGCGCGTCGGGGCGTGGCGTCGTCGGCGGCTGGCCGACAGCGGCAGTGGAGGGGAGCGCGCGGAGCGTGCTGAGCGGGACGTCCGACCGTGACGGCTGCCACGGTGCGAGTGGGGAATATTAGTGGGATTTACAGAAATCCTTATTATAGTGTGATTTGATGTGTAAAGAGACAGGCTGAACGGAATAATTTACAAAAAGATGTACTAGGATAATAGGTATATAGACAGTAAATTAATTGATGTTAGTTAATACCTAATGCAGCTTGATATAGAAAGTGTGTACTAACTTTTAAACCTGCGTTTCTTTGGCGCATTAGCAATCGTTTATGACGTCAGAAAACGGATATGTCAATTTAAAACTAAAATGATTTGTTCCCAAAAAATCACAATTGTCATTTTATTGGGAGCAACTTGAGGGACGCCATTTTCATATCATCATGTCACATCCATTATTTTATTTATAATGTGTATTTATTGAATGTGTTATTGCTATTAATTACTTGACATTGGCAAAATACCCGCTGAGCTGTGGGCGAGGCCATATTCATATCCATTTTATTTCATCGCGTCTCATTTCGTAAAGAAAGAAGTAGAAGTTTTTTTTCAAAATCGTCGTGTCATAATTCTGACTTTACATTGTACTAGCTGTTACACGCGACTTCGTCCGCGTGGTATTTAACAAAGACACAACCGTTGGCAACAGCCTGCTCGCGTGTTCTGTGCCCGCGGGACGCATTGCAGGTTGTTGCTATCAAACTTAATCAGGCGCAGCGCTGCAACATTGCTTTTAAATTTTTTTCGTGAGACCCTATTTTTTTTTATAAAATAAAAGTAGCCTAAGTTACTCCTTGTTACATCAGCTATCTGCCAGTGAAAGTCCCGTCAAAATCGGTCCAGCCATTTCAGAGATTAGCCGGAACAAACAGACAGACAGACAGACAAAAATTGTAAAAAAATTTGTTTTGGTATAGGTACCGTGTATACATCCAAATGCACATACTAAAAAGCGGTTATTTTAATATTACAAACAGACACTCCAATTTTATTTATATGTGTATAGATTAGAAATATTTAAAGGTTAGTATACTTTTTCTGAGTCGCCCTGTAGAATGTATGTCGAATAAAATATGAATTGCGAAACTAAGCTCAGTGTTTTAGTGGCGCACTTACAACACTATCAAAAATTTGCCTCCGTATTGAGGTGATCGATTGTGCTAACGACAGCGCGATATTATTAATTATGAAAATAAAATTAATTGGAACATTTATGTTTCCAAGAATTGTATGATGTTTATAATAAGAATCAACGACTAAATTACAATAATATATGAAAATGCTTCGTCAGCTGTAGCGCTTACAAATGCCTATCGCCAGACGAACACACCAACAATACGGACCCACATTAAGCAACGCTTGTATTATGGGTACCGTACAATGGACTGAGGGCGAACTTAGTACATAATACTTATATGGATATTAATCATCTATGAATCGGGTACAAGTATTCGTGCTCATCACACAAAACTTAGTTCTTACCAGGATTCGAACCCGGGACCCTCGGCACAAAAAGCAGGGTCACTACCAACAGCGCTTATCAGGTCGTCAATATAATAAAATCATAAATGTAAATGCTTCAACTGTAGCTTTTAAAATCCTTATTTTATTTTGATACCTAGCTACAGCTGAAATTGTCACCTGAAAATCTAAATGTAATGTTTAACCTTGTGTGTAGTCCCTGAAAAAAATATATTAATACGCTAGCCGATCTCTCGGCAAGGCAGAGGCGAACACATACCGAATTAAGAAAAAAACCTCTCGCGTCGCCATGCCTACAAAAAGCGAGCCAGCTTGCGGGCAGACCTCCGTAATTCCAACACCCACGGGCCGTCTCCGAACGTCTGGCTGCTCAAGTAATTACGCCCCCAGCAGCGGGGGGGAACACCCCTAGCCCCCTACGGGGATAAGTAAAAACAATATTTTTACGCGCGCCGTCCAGGGCACCAAAAGTGACAGATATAAATTGGGGGCGAAAATGGAATTAGTGGGGGCTTCCTTGGTGTTTGGGGCGCATTGACTTTTTACTGTTATTATCGTCAGTGTCCTGTCTTTGGTTGTTGGATTTGACTGACTGATGCTGTGATGGAGAAATGGATGTTGTTTCAAGAATGTAATACGTTAATTAGTTCGGGTCAATGGAGGACGTGTCGCGGCCATATTTTCTGTTTGTGTACTTGCGTGGAATCTTAACCTGATAAGCTCAGTGGGTAGTGTCTATCCTATCTGTGCTGAGGGTCCCGGGTTCTAATCCTGGTAGGGACAAACTTTGTGTGATGAGCACGAATGTTTGTACCCGAGTCATGTTCTTTAATATCTATATAAGTATTATATATTGAGTTCGCCTTCAGTACATTGTACGGTACCTATAATACTACCGTTGCTTAGTGTGAGACCATATAGTTGGTTTGTTCGTCTGGCTATATTATTATTATAATTATTTATAGGTGTGCCCGTACAAAACCCGTTAGGCATAGTTTGTAGTGACCCTGCTATCTGTACCAAGGGTCCCGGGTACGAATCCCGGTAGGGGCAAACTTTGTTTGATGACCACGAAAGCTTGTACCCGAGTCATGGATGTTTAATATCTATATAAGTAATATATACTGGGCTCGGCTCCAGTCCATTGTACGGTACCCATAATACAAGCATTGCTTAGTTTTGGACCGTATAGTTGGTGTGTTCGTCTGGCGATATTATATTATAGAATCTAAAGGCGTTTTTGTTGTAAATTAAATCAGCATGTGAACGATGAGATAATATTCTAGTTAAAAGTCGTTTGTATTCCGACGTTGCATAGAAGTGACATTCCCTTGACATGCACTGTCTATGCTAATCGATCGAGTTCTTCGACCAGCGTTTGATTAGCGAAGTTGATAGTGACCCTGCTTTCTGTGCCGAGGGTCCTGGGTGCGAATTCTGGTAGAGACACACTTTGTGAAATGAGCACGGATGTTTGTGCACGAGTCATGGATGTTTAATATCTATATAAGTATTGTATACTGATTTTTAAATAAAACTAATTTTACGGATTTTATTCTCATATTTAGGCGAATACTACACATTGTAATAAAACTAATCTTACAGATTTTATCGCCTTTATTATATGTTTTTTACATTCCCGACATTTCGGCTGCTTTACAGGTTACCCCAGTTCAAACTTTGACACTAGGACGTCAAGCACCTCAGTCCTTCCGTGACCGTGGTTGCTGTAAAGCAGCCGAAACGTCGGGAATGTAAAAAACATATAATAAACGTGATAAAATCTGTAAGATTAGTTTTATTTCAATGTGTAGTATTCGCGTAAATATGAGAATAAAATCCGTAAAATTAGTTTTATTTAAAAAACAGTATACAATACTAATACTATACAACCGCATGCTTAGTGACATTAATAACACCATCATTTACATTATAGAGGAGATATATAACAGTAAATTTAACCGCGTTTATAAATCTCAGCGAACAGGGGAGCAGCAGTCTCCAGGCGAACGTAGCACGCACCGCGTCCGTATATTTAGTTCCTTCGCTCGGTTTATCCACACTTCAAAGAGCACGAGTAGGCGCCGACTCGGAACCGCGTCTCCCCAGATACCCCGGTAACTAGGATGCCGCCTTTGTGAGATTCGCGATGCTTTTCGACGTAGACACGACCCCCGTTCGGTTTTTCGAGGTCGGCTTCCCCCTCGCACATAATGCGAGTATCTGCGGCGCCTCCATAGCGTTTCTGCTACCCTGGTACTTAACACGCGGTAACTGAGCGGTTTCTGCACCTAGTTTTCGCTTAACTGTGAGCGAATGTGGGTGTTTAATTATTTATTCAGTGTGTTAGAGGATTTTTCGCTTTTCCCCTATACTGTTAGTTTTAATCGCATTATGTTTGGGAAGGAATGAATTGATTGTTTGTGTGAAATTTGATGATATATATCGCCAGGCGAACACATCAACTGTACGGTGCCACACTAAGCAACGCTTGTATTATGGGTACCGTACAATGGACTGAGGGCGAACCCAGTATATAAAACTTATATAGATATTGAACATCCATGACTCGGGTACAAACATTCGTGCTCATCACACAAAGTTTGTCCCTACCAGGATTCGAACCCGGGACCCGCAGCACAGAAAGCAGGGTCACTACCAACTGAGCTAATCGGGTCGTCAAAATATAAGTATTCTTTGTAACTTTGAAATAAAACTAAATTTACCTATTTTATCGCGTTTATTTTAAGGTTTTTACGTTCCCGACGCTTCGGCTTTCGCTTTACAGCAACAATGGTCACGGGAGGACTGAGGTGGTTGACGTCCTAGTGTCATAATTAGAACTGGGGTACTTTTATATTTAGTTGTTGCTTGCGGTCCGATCTACGCAAAAGTGCTCACAGTGTCGTATGATCGAAGAAAATACCTTATATAATTTTGATTATATTGATTATATTTATGATCATAGTTTCATACGTGTTCTCTAGGATCAAATATAGGGTCACAAATCTATTTTATAGATATATGATTAAGTAACCCCGAAGAGCGATGGATGTTATCCGTAGCGTGTATTGGCATAGTGTTACATGCTGTAGCTAGGTAGTTTTTTTGTCCATAGTGAAATCATAGGCGAAAACACCATGTATTAGATATATATAATTTGTTTTCAGTAATACTGCGTTTAATACTCGCACTTCTATAATAAATGAAATTAATTCCTGATTCGTGTTTTGTATTCAGTACGTTAAGCAGTTCTTCAGGGCCCCAAGTCTGCTAACACAATCGATTCATAATCGAACAGCAACTGTCACTTTTGACAGATATCCCATACAATATCTGTCAAAAGTGACAGTTACTATGCGGTTGCTGTTCGATTATGAATCGATTATGTTAGCAGACTTGGGGCCCAGATAAATGTAGCGAAGTATGTAATGGCTTTATTATAAAGTCGAAAATGGTTTATTGCTCCAAATTCCTATTTCAAAAGTTACCTGTGCACTAATAGCTAACATTTAACATGTTATCCGACTGCCTGCATAACTTAGAAAACTATATCGAATAATGAGATGTAGCGACATTGTACAAGTCTTGCCATGAAATCGAGAGTGAACAGGTACCTTCTAGGCAAGTATGCTCCATCGGAGATCTCATCGTCACTTACCATCAGATGAGATCGAGGTCAAATACGTGCCTATAATGTAATAAAAAATAATAATTGGACTATCAAAATTGTATGAAATCGGACCTCAGAAACTTAGTTGAAGGGACATTTGTGCAGGCCACTTAAAGTTAACTTGTGTTATCATATATTATAAATGTGATTATATTTTCGCCGCCGCCCATGTACCGTCATTGTTCCCGATGACAGGTAGCGTCCGGCCCGGTAAATCAATGCCGCTATGTACAGCAGTCATCGCTTATGTGCCTATGTGCTGCTGGTACATAACCAATGTATGTATTGGTATAGTGGATACGCGTGTACGTAGATAATCTCGTCATAGCACCCGTTATGGTATTACTGTGTGTGGTGGGGGGTAGGGTGTGTGGGGATCGAGGGGGGCGCGGGCCCGCGAATGCCGCAGGGGGGCGCTGTCCGCTTAAAAATACTGGGGCGCAAGCGGCGGGCGAAACTACCGAGCTAGCAGAAAGCTAAAGGAAGCCGTTTATTCTGAAAAACCGAAGAGTTTCCACTCGCCTCTGCAGTCCTGGTTGAGACGGTTGAAAATGCCGACTAAAATGGAACTCCCGTTGTAGCTATTAGCCGAGTAAGCGCAACAATGTTTTTGGCTCATGGGACCGACAGTTTTAAAGGAGTTTGTTGTATGAAAGTTAAATCTTATTTCAAGTAATGCTGTCAAGTGGCACTTAAGCTTGAACAAAAAAAATATTTAGAGCTATGTTAGATCAAAATATATCAAACTTATTAAAAACCTCAGGTCGTATAAATGATTTTTACGCTTGGAAATTTGATCAGCGAACCAAGCAATATTTAAGATGGTTGAAATCACTTATTTCTGGATACTTTCATACAGAAAAGTGATCGGTAAGGATGTGGCTATTCGGTGGCGGCTCATTATCGATAATCGCGACATCGTGTTCGCGTCCTTTGACGTTCGGAAAGCGTTCCAAATTTGTATTTTGTTCGTATTTTCATAATTGGGCGAGGGTGGGCCAGCGCTGGGTGGCGCCGCGGGCGTCATCGCACCCCCTCGCGTGGGTATTTAATGATTATACGCTGACTGCCACCTGATTGCTGGCACTCGGACGGGCTATCGATGATTACTGGTTATCGATAAATTCATATGACGGCGCGATTACTTTGTTTTTTTTATTCCAATTTTTTTGCCCGTGGAGTGGGTAGATAAGTTTATATTAAACATGAGGTTATTGTGATATTTATTATTCGTATGAGATTGGTTGATCGTTTAAATTACGCTAGTTATTGGTATCACTTAGTATGACGCATTGTCTCGTAAATTTGTTTATTTAAACACATACCTGTTACTATGTTTTTGAATGACGTTCAACCTCAAAGTAAAATGTTATGCCATTTGTGATTTATTCTTCGAAATTAGAAATTGTAACCATAATTTTAAAATACTACACTTCAGAATGGATCGGACATCTAGAATAATCTTCGATAACTGTTTAGATTACTTTCCCACTTTCCTCCGCAACAGTTGGAATCAATATTACCGATTAATTCTATCGAGTATCGATATAATCGATCGCGTCCCAACTATGTCGCAGCGCGATCACTCGCGGGGTGGCAAGCACTACACGGGGAACACGCAGCGTGTGCCGGAGGGGGGCGCCGGGGACCGGGGCGAGGGGGGCACACCGCAGTACATAGCCCATGTATCAGTACATATGAGGCCCTCAGTACATAACGGTTGGTGGATTCCCGAAATTTTGCAGTTATTTTGTATGGAAAACTAGGTTATTCCGGGATTTATTCACCTATCGGCAGATGACCGCGGCTCGGATGGCAGCCATTTATTTGATAGGTTAAAATCATTATAATCAGTTGTCGTTAAATATATATTCATGAAAATCAAGCAGTGGAAATCTTTCCAAAGACAAATTAAATTCTAGTGTTTCTTGAAACTTTGATCATGGCGATGTGAAAATATATTTTTTATTTACCAAGCCATGCATGCACTTATGAATGAATAATATATTCAAGCAGTCAGTTAGGCAATTCTACCGCTAGTTCTAATTTTTCGGAATATTGGTACCACTAAGATGAGCGCTCAAGAGACAGTGGTTTTCTCATAATATATTTTGTTAATGCTTAAATTTGACGCAACTGCGAGACGCAAGCAATACGCAGAACCAGTTTCAGAAGATATTTTCTTTCCTTCGGTCGGTACTATTTAATTTTCTAATTACCATCGAAGTTAGTTAAGATCGACGTTAACCTTTATTTTAATGACATGTTCATACTAATTAATGCACGTATGTCTGTAGTATGTATGGAATACTGCACCTTATCTGTCATTGAGGTGTAATTAATTACCGACTAAATTGCCATAGCATCTACATATCTACTAGGAGCATATAAGCTCACCGAAGGGTCAACGGATATTTAGTAGCCGCATAGCAGATGCGGTCCTTGGCCACCGCCCTGAAGACGGTCGATAGCTTGTCACCCCACCTAACTCCTTACTGGCTATGTACACCTGGTACTTAGATCAGTCAAGCACTAACTGCAGTATACCCTAGTAGGTGCGGGCTGGTTACGATATTGGTTTAAAATTAACTTGGAACTTAGCAATTACATTTTGAATCAGTATTTGACACGAACTCAAGTAGACGTATAGTATAGCTTAACAAGTTGTATGCTAAGCTCAGTACTGTACATTCTAGATTTCAAATAAATGTAATCATACATCATACAAAATATATACTAAATAAAAAAAAAAATTAATTACACATATTTATTTGGCATAAGTACATAGTCCTAACATTAAGTTACATGTATTTTAATCCTGTCTATTCATTGAAACCATGATATAGAGGCTGAATCCTCTTAATGATTAATTTTGGTGTTTAGGTTTGACAGTCTCGCATCAAGAAACTACTGGACGGATTTGGATTAAAATTAGGACGGTGATAGCTGATAACCCAGACCTACATTAACAATAGCTTTTATTCCGAGAAATGGCGAGGTTCCTTCGGGATAGAAAACTCAAGTCCACGCGTTCAAAGTCGCGGTTGCAGCTAGTCAATGCTAAATCACATCGTTTCTATTTAAACTGTCATGCATTTATGTAAATTACAAATCTTAAAAGTTATTCGACGATTTAGTATTTTTTGTTCGCAATCAGTAACTTATTGTGAACGTAGCAGTTAGATAGATAGCGGGTAGCATCGGATAACGGCCACTTGTTGAATGAAAGTCTTCGTCAAAGTGTATACGAACGCTGGCGTCAGCTGTTTGGCGGGCATAAAATGTTGCTGTCTGGATAATTTCTTGAAGGCAGAAAGAAGGGGGTGCGTTTTTAGTGTGGATGATTGATATAAGAACATAATAAGCGCCAGTGTCTATGTCGAACTTATTGTGAGATTAAGGCTAGCTAAACATGTAGGTACACTATTCATCTATGTTTTTTTTAATGAATACCAAGTAAATACAAATAGACAACCGTAAAATACGTACAAAATAGAGCCGTAAACATTTTTTTAAGTTAATTTTTACGTAATACAGGCGTTTAATAGAACATGTGTTGAACATTGAATTACCTACCACACAAACATTTCCAAAATGTTATCCACATGGGGGTCTGAACATTTTGATTCTTAATACTATAATTACCTTCTAAATACAGAACCTACATTACATACTCGTACGCACATGTTTATTTTCACATATTGATAATATTTTGAATTGTATTAGCATAACAAAGAACATATTGCAAGGAATCCTATTTGACACTTGAAGTTTTTTTTTAAAGTGCTCTGTATATTGAACTAGCTTGTCCAGGTGAACTTACGACCGTCTCAGAATGAAATGTATGACAAAACGATTGTTATTATTATTTTTCCTAGTGAATTTTTCCCATGTTTTAATAGTTATTCTACTATTCGGGACGGAGACAAATTCTTAAAATCAAAGCTCATAAATGCCCCCCCCCCCCGTTCCTGAGCTATATCTAGTGTAACTAACATGACTTTGTTATATATATATATAGATTCTATTTCAGTGCCATTTTAGCGCTCCCGCTCGGGCGCCACGTATGTGTTTGTAAAAGCAGTAACACGAAGGTTAGATCGCGCAAGCTTTTGTCTACATTCATAGCGGTCCTCTATCACCTAATGGTGTGCTTTTAGATTATCAATGTTGATATACCTTCTTAATAATTATGCTGTCCTGGTATGTAGAGTGCCATCAACCTTATAACTGAAAACTGGATTGGTAGAAAGTGGCAATTTCTTTGCGAATTTTCACATTGAAATAGGAGGCCATTTCGTTAAACTTTTTAATAATTACCAAAGACAAATTTGTTTAACAATAATAAAAATGAAATATTATTTAAAAATAGTAACATTTTGAATCGTCACAAGACAGACATAAGTGCCAGAATTGATTGATAACGAAGCTCGCGTGTAACTTCAACGCATATATTTCAATAATAATACAACTTAGGTATTCTCTTTTTTATAGACAGGACAAAACGTTATTTAATTAACACCTGTGCCTTAAATACAATAAAAAAATATAGAAATGACAACTCTGAAGTATTCCTTCTATGTAAGATTTTTTGCTGGTTTAAACCGGGTTAAGTACAGTGCACATCGACAGTCATGTCCCTAATAATATTAAGCTATAAAGATTATATTTGCATAGCAAGAATTTGGTAACACCTTCCTGAATTTAAGCTTCCTAGCACCTTCCCTATGACGAATATTTAATTATTGTATAACTACTAGATCTATGTCATACATATATGATGTAATCTAGGCAGGATTATATTTCTCTGAAATCAGGCAGCTTTGGGCCTGTATTCAGTATGGAAGTAAGCTCTGTAGGCCTACCCGCATTGCCTAAAGTACCAGGGGGTCATATGACACGTGGTGGTATATACAGTTATATTTAGTGGCTTGTCCATTTGAAGCACTATCGATTTGCGTCCGCGAGCCGGAGCGTTGACCCGCCAACAGTGTGCACAGCCAGCCGGCCGATTCGCTAATTTATTAATTATTTAAACTTACTCATGTGTATGGTGTCCTGGTTGCGAGGCGTGGTAATTCCGCTGCAGGAATCACAAAAAATTGATAATCTGTCTTAAAATCCTCTGAAAACAAACTCTTTAAGGTCCATAATAGTCCTAAATTGTCTCAAGATGTAGACCATTCCCTACATAAATAACCGTTATTTTAATCCCCAAAGTGTTATCGATTAAAATAACTGAAAGAACCAGTGTTCAAAACCCTAACTGAACTTGGATTTAACTTTGTTTCAGGATAACTTAACTCCCGAACCATCGGAGATGACCGACGACGATAACTTTTCTAGTAAGTATCATCCATTTGCCAGCATTCCATCAAAACTAGATCAGCCACTTGCATCAAATCAACCTAACGAAAACGGTATTTTATGCATAGAAAAATAACATAAAAAAAATGTTGCTGGCATAAAATACTCACGAATTGGCTATTTAAAAAAAGAAATGTGTTCGAAATTCAAAATTTTTGAAAATTTATTGGCGAATGTGATCTGGTGCAGGTCAGGCCTTCGCCAAAGATGCTGAGAAGTTGAAAATGATGTTGCTAGCATGGAATTACCACCAGACGCAAGGTAAACAGCTTTCATTTTATTTTAGCTGGGTTATTTTTTTGCTTTTTATTGTGCTAGCCATTGGCGCCCTTTTCCCTCACCTAATAAAGCTCTAATTTGAGCCTGCTTTTTCCACGTTTGCTTGCAATTATATCAACATTTTCAGACACCTACATTTCGTAAGTCGTCATATAGGGGGCGAGCCTATTCCCATAAACCGGAACACTCTCCTCAATGCGAGGGGGAGAGTCCACTACGGTGGCCCAGTGTAAATTTAAACCCATAGCTATTTTGTAAAAGGACTAGGGCCATACATGGTAGCAATTTGTCTCATACATCAAACTCAATATAATGATACGTGCGTTGGTTAATCAAATGCCCTCTCTGATCTCTACACAAGACAATAAATAACACCCACCAGTACATTAAGGATAATATTTTTTACGTATTGTTGCAGTAACATAACGTCCTCCGTCCCTCTCACACCACAGAACTCATAAATAAGTATGACATTAACAGAATATTTTCTCGATGACGTTACGATTACATTAGCAGTTCCTGATTACCCTATTACAAAAAAGCGTATTAGCGATTTATCGGCTTTTATTTTTCCTTGTAACAATAATGTAATATTACTTAGATAATTTTTAGTTCAATTTATTATCCATTCGCAACATGAATATAGGTTTCGAATATAGAATTTGGTTCTAGCTAAGTGTGTTATAAATAAATACAGAAGATACTTTTAATATCAAAAAATGGAATTTATTGAAACTAAACTATTGACAAAAGCGTAAAAATTTAATACAGAAAAGCACAGATAAATATTTCATATTTTTAATTCACCATAAATTAAAATAGTTCTTATAATGTTAAATTGAGCATTATGTTGAAATAATACTCTAATTTAACGGATTTTATCGAGTTTACTTTATGTTGTTATATTAAACAGTAAAAATATGTAAAAAAACTATCAATTATCACCGCTCTTGTATAACGTTTAAAGTCGTATTCCTAAGGAATTATGGAACTGTCTACTAAGTTACATCAAACCAACTTAACACGGTCCATAGTTGTCTAGCCATTCTCCTTTGGTCCTAGGATGGTTTGTTGGTATTACTTTAGGGATATAACGAATGTTATAGCAAAATCGGGGTCACAGCAGTAATTCGGTCACCTTAGCTGAGTAGGATGTTGTTTACTGACTGCTAAGTTTCAAGTTACGCATGTTTTGCAGTTTACAACAAACTTTATGTTGGGTACCTACTTTGTTGAACATAATTTTCGTCAACAATATTTTATTTGTAGAGCTATAATAACATAACTTGTTTACGCCTGTGGTTTCGCCTGCGATACTTCGATGATACATATTCTATAATAGCGCTCAAAATCATTTTCTGAATTGGATCAGTAGATCCGAAGATAACCCCCTACATCGAAACATACAAACTTTACCTCTACAATAACTATCATTTCATAATTTCATTTCGAAGAATATCGCTGATGATGAATGATGAACCCCCTTCGCCTTCATGTCGGTTAATTGGTATTGGTGGCTTTCTTAAAGTTTTATTTATTTTCCTTTTTTAGAATATGGCCTCACCCGCCTTTGGGTAGGTATTTTGCCAAGTGGAATGGTTTTTTTAAATATCAAACATGGGAGATTCTATGCAGGCCTAATCCGTATTAGTAAACTTGAGGATACTTTACTGGCAAATTACCGGACTTCTTGGGTTTCTTAAAGTTTGGGGGTGAAGGTCAAATGTCAAAATGAGGTTGGATGTGACGTCACGGTCAGTAATTGTGTATTTTATCACAATAATGAAATGTTTAAGCACCTATACGATTTTTTTTTAATAATAACCGTTTAATTCCCCACTGCTGGGCATGGACCTGCCCACTTTACGCGGGGGATTTAGGCTATACGTCATATGCCAATGTCATAAGCTTTCAAAAAAAAAACAATGTGTAGGTACTGGCTACCGCTAAAAAGTATTAGGAGCACATAAATACGTATTAGTTGTGACTCCGCGCATCCAAGTAGGTACATTAAGTTATCTCAAGAAACGTTATACTAGAACGGAGAGTCCAGGTGAAGTAGTGGCATAATGCCATTGAATTTAATTGGAATCCATACTAAAATAAATGCGTCCAGTAATTTATTATCGACGCTCAAGTCCCGTTTGGACTTCAAGTTATAAACACACATTTCATATTATCACAATAGCAGCTTATATAATTTCCACAGCGACTGGGGGAAGGCTATTTTTATAACTCGAAGCCATATCGAGAGTACCAGGGGCGCAGACGTTCGCAGGCACCTTCTCAAATTATTTATAGGCAAGGGAGGTTGTTCGGGTTGACATTTAAAGGCAGATGCACCGCTCCCTTGCGTACTGTAGACGTTCATTAATTTCTGCCGCCTTGGTAACTAACTGTACGTATACAGAATAATATAGCGAAATTATAGTAATGTTTGTAAGTAAACGAGTTGTTTGCGGTAAATACGGTGCTATTGTACTTTGAGTTAAGGTTCAAGTTAGTTATGTTATGCGTGCAACGTCCACGTATTCTTTTACGACTTCGACTTAACTGCCTACAAGTTAGCGACCATTTTCGCTTCACTACGAAAATAAAGCAGCCCATCCATAATGTGTATTTCTTTTATTTTTCCGGCGATGGGTACTAATTTTTAGGGTTCCGTAACACAATAAGAAAAATGAAACTGTTTTGAAATAAAACTAGTTTTATCGCGTTTATTTTATGTTTTTTCACGTTTACGTTTACTCTTTATAGCAACCATGGTCACGGGAGGACTGAGGTGTTACACGTCCTAGTGTCAAAGTTAGCACTGGGGTACGCTCGGTAACCACGGATCCTCGCAAAAGAACACCGATACCGACCAACGATGATACGTGAGGCTATTGATATAAAAAAACATCCTAATTTCAATAGGGAAGAAGGCTGGGTGCTACCACCGACTTGGGATCCAGTAATTAATATAATTAAATCCAAAACCAAGCGCACCATTGCAAGACCTCCAGACGCTGTGAGCACTTTCTGCGTAGATCGACCGCAAACAACAACTAAATATGAGGGTACCCTAGTTCTAACTATGACACTAGGACGTCATCCACCTCAGTCCTCGTGACCACGGTTGCTGTAAAGCAGCATTGGTAGCGTAAAAAACATAAACTAAACGCGATAAAATTCGTAAAATTAGTTTTATTTCAAAGTGTAGTATTCGCGTAATATAAAAAATCAATATGGGAACGAAAATAACTTAAAATTTACAAACTAAAGATATAGAGAAAATTGCATTATTATACAAAACTAATATAAATTAAAAAGAGTATAGAAAAGCTACTTAATATTTAAAAAAATGTAAAAAATTAGGCCCTTGCGGTAGCGTAGCCAAGATGCTGGCCGCATTTCCTCGCTGAATAGCCAAAGCTACTCGCTGAGCGAGGAAATGGCCAGCCCTTGGGTCGCCGGTTGCGTCGACCAATCTTCCTGAAAGATTTTCTATAAAATATATGGGAACTGTTATAAGCTTTGAATGATGTTGATCGTAACTTATAGTAACCACTATCTACGTTTATGTAACGTATCGCAAAACATAAATTTGTTCAGAATACAATTTAAAAATAATGCAAGAACGGCTAGCCCACCAATTCATTGGGATCAAATAACTGCAGCCAACCGCTGCCATGTTGGTATTTTGTTTTTTATAAAGAACTTATTGTATTTTCATTTAGTCTCCTACTAAATTCTAGCTCCCTGGTATTTGCAGGCCGCAATTGTGACATCACCGAGAGCGGCGGTGACAGCATGGCGGACCTATGGGCGTCATACCACAGCGCTTTGGGGCTCGGCAGCAAGCCTCCCAAAACCCCCACACCCCTGGCCACCGGCCACTCGGTGAGTTTTAAGGTTGAACAACGTTTCATTATTATGTATACACATATTATACTGTTGTTACTCGGTCGTGTACGACCATCAAATATTTTTGTTTTAACGAATCGATTGTCACCTCATTCATCAAAATCGGCTCAGTAGTTCAGGCACTGCGATGATACATACGTTATTACAAACATAGACTGCTAAAATCATAACCCTTCCTTTTGGCTCTGCCGTAGTCGGATAAAAATACGAGTAAGAATCCGATTTTTTTGAAAATTTTGTTCGCTTATAACTGGAAATCTACCGGACGGATTTTGATGGCACTTCGCATGATAACAGCTCATAACCAGGTGAACATCTAGGATAATTTTGATTCAGTAAAATTTCCCAGGATATAAAAAAAATGTTCAGGACATTCTTAATATCAGAAATGAACGTTCAAATAATTAACTTGTTATTCACCATCAGAGTCCAATCCACATTGGCTCGGCAACATCCGGCGTGGAAGCTGCATCCACACACGATGAAACTTCATCATCAGATCGCGCAAAAGATGACGATGACGGCGGAGTCTCTGATGATGATTCTGATGATCGGGTTGACCCGCATCACCACGATCCTGAGCGACTGAAAGCTTTCAACGTAAGTTACATCCTCTCTCTGAGATTATGATAGCCTGGTATTTCTAATTTGGTGATCCATTTTGATAATAGAATTTCCTTTATCTATTGTCTCTGTCTTTTTCTTAATGTGCCTATACTGTCTGAGAAAATAACTCAGCTTTTTCTTGCCTCTTTCTAATAATTCTTGTGAGTTATTTCATTGATAAATAAGAGACATTATAAATGGTAGATGAATTGTGTCACAATTCGTTCTTTGTTTGCAGATGTTCGTTCGACTATTCGTAGACGAGAATCTAGACAGGATAGTACCAATATCAAAGCAGCCGAAGGAGAAGATCCAAGCTATCATCGACTCTTGCACACGACAGTTCCCGGAGTTTGCCGAGCGCGCGCGAAAACGTATCCGAACTTACTTGAAGAGCTGCAGACGGAATAA
Source organism: Pheosia gnoma (assembly GCA_905404115.1). NCBI lineage: Eukaryota > Metazoa > Arthropoda > Insecta > Lepidoptera > Notodontidae > Pheosia > Pheosia gnoma. The sequence goes on along the minus strand of FR989919.1, from coordinate 1,923,986 downwards.
GAAGGTGCGGGGTGAAGGCCCTACTACTGGCAACGGTGGAAGTACTCCTGGCAGTGGCAACGCGTGGGATACCACGGTGAGGGTCCGATCTCTGCTTATTTTATGATAGCTTAGTATGTTTTATACATAAAGCTTCTCCTTCTTCTCGCTCTTACTTATGACCAAAGAGTAAAATAAATATGCAAAGATATCAATTAAAATGCAAGTCAATATATTACTTATTTTATGTTTGGCCGATCGTTTCTACATAGAAAAGAAGGCAATGGCAAAATAAATCTCAATGATTGAATCCGTTTTGTTAAATTTTAACATTGTTCAGGTGCGACCGACTCCCGCGCATCTCACGTCAGTGCAAGCTGAACACATTTTGGCGCAAGCGTGTGAGAATGAGAGCCTCAACGCGAAACGCATGCGACTGGGGCTAGACCCCGTCAGCCAGCCAATGCCCACCGTACCCACGCCAATGGTAAACTTTACATATTTAATTTACATCCTACGATGATTCCTCTCCCTTTATTAACCAGATATTGTTCCATAAATTATTGATTTATAAATACTGTGTCACCAACTGTTCCTGTAATCATTATAAAAATGTTAATCAACTTTCTGATAGGTTCTGTACTATATATGTAGTATTATCCCCTTTTTTCTGTATTCAGAGTCTCATTACTTTTTATAACATCATCAACTCTAGTTTAAATTTCTCCTTCACAGTCTATCGATACCACAGCACCATCGGCCGCTGCTTCAACCTTCTTAAGCCTGTACAGTGGTGCTATAAGTAGCCCAGCGACTACTCCTGCGACTACTACAGCTACCACGCCTATGGCTACAGCTGGCCACAGTAAGGCACCAGCAGACACTACTAGGCCATCAGCGAGCCCGAACATGGATAATCCTCTGCTGAATAACAATAGCTTGAAGCTGGATAACGCTAATGGAAATGCTGGGAGTAAGACTGCTAGGTGAGTATTTTTATTTTATTGAAAGGTTTTTAAATATATGAGGTACTAGGTAGGTGTACTAGCCCCCACGAGACAGGGAATCCTAGAGGTGGGGACTAGAAAGCCTACTTTGTTCACCCATGTTTTTGCTGCCAATAAAGTGACTATGATTATGACTAGTAGTCTCGTTACTATCTTCAACTAATTTGAATGTGTGTGCTAGGAATGTGTATGGCGATAGTATTTAGGTTTGTAGTGGAGTCGGACTTGAGATCTCTCTTGGCAGGTGATCCGATAGTTAGTTAATGGTGCTTCTAATCGATTGTGCTTTGTATGGGTTGGTAGTATGTATTGAACAGGGCAACATAAGAGATTTGGAATTTCTATTTAAAATAATAAAATTAATAGGGTTTACGGCATATTATTATTTGAGATAGTCTAACAAGGTTTTTGGTTATAGCATCGATCACTTTAATGATTAGTAAAATTAAGTAGACAGCATTTTGAAATTGACTTCTAATTTTGCAGCAAGTGCATCTAGTAAATGATTTGATGATTACAGCCCGGCCTCGTCACCGGCGCCTATGTTCAGACCGTCGTTCCCAACTACGTTTGGAACTCCGCAGACATTTGGAAGGCAAACGTAAGTTTCAATTCTAAATACGTCTGTACGTCAAGTGCGCAACTATTCGTAACCTAACCGTGTACTTTATAGTCTACGTTTTAGACATTTTGTATGGCGAATTGAAAGTTTTAAATACGTGGTGAAGTAAAGAAAATACTGGAGAAAGGCTAACAATAATAAGCATATTTAAAGTAACAAAATTAACATTATTTTTAATATTTTTTCAGTTCAAATACAAATCCAGCCACCGCTCTCACGAATAGCGCTCTTCTGTCTACTTTGACAGCTTTGCCTCACACCGGTAAGTTTGCTGCCATAAATACTAAGAAACATCTTAATTTGTGTTATAGTTTAAACTTATGCTAAAAATCCTCAATCATATTTTTCAGGCGTTGGAGTGAATGCAGCGATGGCTGCTTACCAGAGCGCACTGTTGTCAGCAATGGCTGCGCATACGCATACCTTCCCTAGCAACCTAACAGGTGAGAAACAAGTTCGATTAAAAAAAAAAAAAAGAGAAGAATCATCAGTTTTGCATTTCGTGTTAAAACAAGTGAAGTAGTCTTTAATACTTACGTTAAATAAGTATTTGCCTATACTAAAAGACATAACTAATTAATGATTATTTTAGCCCCAACAGATTTATCATTGAAGAGTACTACTCCAACTTCACTGCACTCGTCATCTAGCTCTACGTCCAACATGGGAGTTGCCCCAACATCGACTCAGCCCAAATCTCAGCTGCTTTCTCACAAGTTGTCTGGTGCAGAAGTAGGGGCGGTGAGGCAGCTCATCACAGGGTATCGTGAGTCCGCGGCCTTCCTCTTGCGTTCAGCAGACGAACTTGAGGCACTACTAATGAACCAACCCTAGGATTCAATAAAACCGCTCTCCGACGTGTTTGGAATCAAATTTGGATATTTCTAGACTGTTTGTGGACAATTACGCTGGTGTTGTAATCCGAACGGGATTTAAAACGCCCCTAAAAATAGAGCGGACAAAATTTAAATGGCTTTTAGTTTGTGATTCCGAATATAATAATTTGTGTATGTAGATGATGTGATAGAAATTTGTGGTTGATTCAAAAAATCATATTGTCAATTTAAGGATGGCGCAGATATTTTAAAGGATTTCTATAATAATCCATAAAGATTTTAAACTATTTCGAACTGAACAAGCCATTTTTTCCTGTTTGTTACATAATATTATACTTATTCCATGTTTCAAATTGTCAGTTACAATTACCGTAGACTATCGTTACTGATTAATTACCGATGGAGAAACTGTTTATATAATTTATGAGTATTGCTAGCCTACGGTAAAAAAATACGCATTATTTAAAAATATTTAATCCGACGTAAGTAAATATCCAATACATAGTTTAGTTAAACATTTAAATGTTGGCATCACCATTGAGACTGATAATGCGGTACTTGTTATAAACATTTGATAGTGTTGCCAACACTTGATGATTTGTCCATTATAGAAATAAGGCCTAAGAGTTGACTCACTGATATCACGTCACATTATTGAGGGTCGGTGCACGAACGGATAATTTGACCTTCTGAGTAAACTATTCTTATAAGTACTTTTTTGACATTAATGCCCGTAAAGATTAGAGCAAAATCTTAATAAAAAGGGATTCTCACAGGAGTCATTTCGCGGATTACTATATTAGCACTTTATTGTAAAAAATATATAACCTGATAGACATGCAATGATTCTAAACAACCACTATTAGAGTCCTGTACGTCAAGTGCGAGATTATTCGTAAGCTAACCGTATACTTTATAGTCTACGGTGTTTTAACATTTTGTATGGAGAATTTAAAGTTTTAAATACCGTCCGCTGAGAGGCGCTGTTCAATTCTCCATACAAAATGTCTAAATACGGTAGACTATAAAGTATACAGTTAGCTCGCACTTGACATGTGAGTATGAAAAGGATGACGCGCGTACAAGTCCAAACTTTGACTAAATCGAACTTGAGTATCATAAGTAGTTGGTCGTTTCCTTGTGTTAAGATTGAATAACGATACGATAGTAAATCTATTTCGGCGTTCGTACAAAGCTGCCATAATTATTGTAAAAAAAATATCTAAATGTTGCCATTTGAAACTCGTTGGAAGAGTACAAAATTATTTTTGTGTATATCTAGATAGTAAGAGAAAAAAATCAGGGAGATTTAGTGTAGGATTATTGAAAAAAAAAAGATTTCTTGCCTGGTGCGATTTATAGAATAGAAATTACTGATTACATTATTATATTGATAGGTTAAACAATATGCTTGATTCAATAATGGCGGCTAAATAAGTTGACGTCGTCTCTGTTCGTACATTACCTATCTGCTCTCTCTAACATCTTAATATAAGATAAGGATGGCAATTGCCTCAGTAGTAGTTAATGTACACCAGCATTAGTGTCAGCATTTGAAATATGAACCTTCACCTACTGGTAGTGAGGTTGGATTTGGAATCGACGACTAGTACTGTCTAGACAAAGAAATTTGAAGGTAGACAGAATATATTATACAATCTTACATAGTGCGATTATACTTTAAAGTGAATACTATTGTCTTTACAAAACTGTCAAAATCAATTACATTTTCGTATTGATTATGCTAGTTCCAATTCTGGTCACTGGATTATCTGCATTATGTTGGTAGCACTGTTTTTTTTTTTCGATATTTTTTTGTATGGCCACCCTGCCGTACAGCCAATAGGATTGGAGCACCATCTATGACTAAAGTGAACTACCGTCAAATCTCTTCAGTTTCTGTAAGATTTTCTAAAGATTTGATTGTAGTTAAATTTAACCGTTGATGGTGCACTCAACCCACGGTTGGAGCCGATTCCAATTTCAAACCTAAGAGCTTGAATAACTTACGGATAATGTTTAACCTTCAGATATAGTATCTGATTGATAGCAGTTATTTTATTTGAAGTTTAAACTTGTCGGGTTAAACGGGCTCTAAGGGCCCGTTTTACGAGGTGCCGATTAACTATATTCCCAACTTATTTGACAGATGGCCGATACCAATTCTGGCAAATAAGGTTTATATAGGGTTTATCGGCACATTGTAAAACAGGCCGTAAACTATTATAATAAGGTACTTCTTTAAGTGGCATTGTAGTAAGTAATAAGCACGAATTTATTTGTTGTTTTGTTTTATAGCGAATAATAAGTAATATATTTTTAATTTTAAACATTTCAGATATAAACCCCAAATTTATTGAAAGTTCTTGTTTTACAATAGCATTACTAAAGCTCTTTTCTTGTGAAAAGTGTTTTGTAATGTCATTGTAAATTGATTAAAATTTCTACAAGTTTGACGAGTATATCTTTTTTATATATAAGTGATCGGCTCCATCCAAAATCTTTTCGCTAAGTTTTTTTTTATATACATAAATAATGTTAGTTTTTATTTGCTTTGCTCAGTACAATGGATCGATGTTCGACTCTATCTATTTGTTACCATAGATTTACGGCCCAGTACTGTAGTTAAGATGTGAGTTCTCGCTTACGGTGTACAAAATAAGATTCAAATTGTAGTACCTAATGTTTTAAAAAGTTTTCTATCAGGTTTCTATTTTTGGCCTAAAACGATTTTATTAAGCTAAAAGTGGATTTGGATATACCTCGTAATGTTATATATATCTGTTGTCTTACATAGTTTAGATATACATTTTGGCCAGTTTTAGTTTTTTTTTTATTCCTGTAATCTGATATAGATAATAGTTTCGTTGTTAAGGTTTAATGCAAATAATTACAATAGGGTAATTCAATTTACATAAACGCTTATTATGTTGCTACTGATTTTATATCTTCGAATATCGTGAATTCGTGACCATTGTGGAACGAACTTTATCGAACGCTCGAGCCAATAGCAAGCAAACAAAATACGAACGTTTGATTGTGACCAACCAGCGTTCACCGGTTCGTGTAAAGTTGTGCTACAATGGTGACAATTTGTTTGAAGTCCGCAAATAATGTATAATAGTTTCTCAATTTTGCCAATTTTTCTCAGTAGTATAACAAGCTTACACGCCAGTTTTAAAATAAAATTTGTAAATTCACTTTTGAATACTAAAATTGCCAAAGAAAATAATTGATTTTCTTTTTTGAAATCGAATTGTGTCTTGTATGTACGTGGAATTGCTGATTATATTTAATTATAATATAACACGTTTGCGGTTAGAAATAATTTTAGTTTTTTTTTTTAAAGTCATTCCAATATTTTTCTAAATTGAACATTATCGGTGCGATGAAGAAATGCTGTAGTCATTGTATATGGAAAAAAAAATTAAAAGTAAGTTTAGAATTATAAAACAAAGTTGATTTAGAAATACGAGAAAGTTGATGTTGAGTGAAAACGATGTCGAAACGAAAATGGTGGTAAAACGTTGAGAAAAAGAATTTGTTAGACATTAAAATATATTATTATTAGAGATGTATAAATGGTTTACTATTATTATTAGTTCAAGATAAATACAAAATGGAGAAAAAAAATACAAAATGGCGATTGTTACTATTAACGATATGAGAATTTAGTTATAATTTTGCAATTTCAAAATGTGACTTTTACAATTTTGAAAAAGAAAATATTAAATATGCTCATATAATTAACCGTTGTTTTATTTCGGACCAACCCCTTTAAATTTTGACGTGTTACTCAAGAAATTAAAAATGCTCGTTTGTCTGTGGTATATCGCTACTTTTTTAAGGCTGTGCTGTACTTTTGTAAAATGTGCCATGTTTGCCAGTGTCGATAATTTCTTGATAATTATTATAAAATGATATATAACCCTGGTGACTCACTTCACTAATAGAAAGATACATCATCCCTGAGTTCTGTAGGATTCTTGTTTTTTTTAGAAGCTAACTAGCTGTTACCCGCGACTTCGTCCGTGTGGGATTTAACAAATAAAAGTAGCCTAAGTTACTCCTTGTTACATCAGCTATCTGCCAGTGAAAGTCCCGTCAAAATCAGACAGACAGATACAAATTGTAAAAAATGTTTTTTTTGGTATATGAACCGTGTATACATCCAAATGAACTTATTAAAAAGCGGTTATATTAATATTATAAACCGACACTCCAATTTTATTTATTTGTAAAGATTGTAAATAACAACAAAATTATTTTTCTTCTTAAATGTTGAATCAATCAATGTATTTTTTTTGTAAGATAGACGATGAATTAATTAAGTACACTAACAGTTTTATTTACGAAATTACATCAAAACGAATGTTCCGTGGTGGGCGCGGTAGCCCTGGCCATGGGGAGCTGAGGCCTGTCCGGGAACGGATAGAACCGTTCGTCAGCCATCAGGTAGTGAGTCGCATTAATTATAAAGTCCATGTTCGCTGACGACGCGAGGTACGAAAACATCGCCGGGAACCTTTCGGTACCACATCTAAAAGAAATAAAAATATAAATATCGCCAGACGAATATACCAATTATGTACGGTCCCAAAAAAAGCAACGCTTGTATTATCATTATGGGTACCGCACAATGGACTGGGCCCAGTATGAACCTATCATTACTTACATAGATATTAAATCAACATTCGTGCTCATCACAAAAAGATTTTCGGGACGACCTGATTAGCTCAGTGGGTAATGGCCTGCCTTCTGCGCTGAAGGTATCCCGGCTTCGAATGCTGGTAGGGACAAACTTTGTGTAATGAGTACGAATGTTTGTACCCTAGTCATGGATATTTAATCTTAATATATATAAATCTCGTGTCACAATGTTTGTCCTCAATGGACTCCTAAACCACTTAACCGATTATAATAAAATTCGCACACCATGTGCAGTTCGATCCAACTTGAGAGATAGGATAGTTTAAATCTCAATTTATTTTATATGGCAAAACAACGTTTGCCGAGTCAGCTAGTATCTATATAAGTATTGGAACGAAGTTCCTTATCGCGCGTTGCGAAAGGGGGCTAGACGGAAAAAATTAAGACGAAAAGTTGTAACGACACTTTTTGTAACCCGTGCGACGTAAGCATGTTTCTCTGTCTGTCTCTCTCTCTCTTATAGAAAGCAAGCCAGATATTTTCGTTTTGTCTTTCTATTTCGCATTGAACAGTGTGGTGTCGCGACGATTATTTTTGTTGAGTGTATACAGGTTTTTTGTACATAATAAATAATAAATAACTTAAAAAAAAAAATACAATTCCTTCACTAATTAGTCGAAAGGAACTTCGTTCCAGTGTTCAAATCTTGGTGCGAATTATAGTTAAGTAATAGTGTAGTTTACAGAATAGTAAGTGCTTACAGTTTTCGAATACCCCATGACGCCAGACCCCATAGGACACCGTCGCTGACTGCTGGTGCCCCAGTGTCACGCTGTAAGACAATATTACATCTATGTATCTAAGGAAAGTACATTATTGTAAATAATTATATTGGTTCGGTAATCGGTAATATCGGTTATCGGTTAGTAATCTGGCAGGAACTGGGGCCCCATGGATCGCGGGGCCCTGAGCACTTGCCCAGAGAGGCCTGTATACAGTTGTATATTCGGTTCCTGATACTAGGATACTAACAGTGCAAGGAGCTCGCTTCGAGTTCTGTGATAAGCAAATGAAGTTGTCGGTAACAGTCACCCCGAAGCGCTGGGTCACGTTGTTGCATTTGCCCCGGTCCATGATACGCGCGTGGTACACTTGCAGGCTTCCGGGTTGGTTCTCGTAGACACCGTCACGCTGTAAAACCAACATTCATTTATGCGGTCCTGGTATCTATGATAGACTGTGGAGTAGGCTCTTTTCTCGCGGCACTGGGTCTTCGAAGTAAATGTTTAAAAAAATGTATATCGAGAGCTAAGATGATAAATTATTTATCTATCCCTTAAAAGAGCTGAAATGGATGGGTCCATTAAATTATTCTCATGCTTCAATCTCTCCGGCCATGGTCTGGCCGGCCAAGTCATAGTGTTCTGGTACCAAGATTTGAAACCTTAGATCGTTATTAGTTGGTACTCACTCGTTCAGAACCCCAGCTGGTGACCCAAGCGTCGTCGAAGGGAGGCACCATTGCACGATTTGGAAGGTCAACACCATGTACAGAATCGGAAAACCTGAGAAATATATATGAAACAAAGTAACTCTAGCAACCGCGTTTACAAGTACTCAAACTACCATATACTACTACAGGAAAATTACAATGAGGTTGGAATGGGTGTATGACGAATCTGGTTCTAAAACCAGGTGGCGCTTGTCTTTTATCTACGCGGATGGCTCTGTAGGCAGAGATAAGTAGCGATAGCGCATGTTTATTTGGTGGTTTTTGCACAGGCCCAAACGCTAGGCCCATGTAAAATACCCTCCCATCCCTCAATCAGTAAAATGATGGATACTTTACTGAAAGATTTTTTATGGATATTTTGTGAGAAACTGAGATGTCATGTTTCGTCACTCTGTTTCAATTACCTACACTCGTGCACTTTACCGAAGCTATAATGGTCAATATTCCACTTATATCACTCACTATAACTCACAGGAACACTAGTTTTAGAAATAAAATCATAACTGACGCCATGACTTTTCAGTTTCCCGCCAAAAAGTCAGTTAATTAGTTCATGCCTCATCCACTTTCTTTAATATTTATGGTTTACCTAAGGTTTCTATCAAGGAGCACCAGGGCTATATCATAATCGGGCTGTTTCCGGATGCCCCAGTCGGGGTGCTTCATCACCTCAGATATACCAGCCAGCTGCCCGCCGCGGTCCACATGTCTGGACCCCGCTCGGACCTCCATTCGACTCATACGATTCGACCTGGGAACAAATTGGAGGAGCAGCAGACTTAGCCGCCAAGAACACGAGTCCAAGATTTCGCGGTGAGGGTCTTATTTTTGAGTATATGAATTGGTTGTAGGCACGATTTCTGTGAAGACCCAAACAGATATATTTTTGGATATTATTGTAAACTCTTCTCAGTATTCAATATTTAGTGCGCCTGAGCAAAAAGGAGTTAGGCATACGTCTGATGTTTTTTTGTTTTATCAGTGTCAAAATCCCGTTCCAACTTGACATGTTGATGACAAGTTCATGACGTTGCATGACCTTGTTGACAATTCATGATCATCACCTCGAAGTTCAAGGTCACTCAACGACATGACCTTGGATTGAACTCATATTCAAAGTAACACGATATCATTGTCTCATGAGATCGCCGCTGGACCATGAGTGGGTTCCTTAGCACCCCCAAGGTTAAATGCCGACCATATTTTTTTTTCGACATGATTAATTGTATAATTGTCATACTCACTTCCACATACAATTAGCCGTAGTGACAACAAGCCGAGGATTGAGCAATGCGCCCGCGCACCAATGCCGATGAGCCTTTTGTATGGACACCACGTAAGGGTAGTCTTCTATCACTGCATCTCTCCCTGATATGAGTCGCCTCGACGCTAGGGGTGATACAAAATATTTATATCCGTTGTGATGATACTTTTATAGAATTTTGTGTACATTTATGATATAGGTAGGTACTACCAGAAGAACACACTACCAGTATGGTCCCAAACTACGCTATGTTAGTATATAACTACGTTACTACTAAACTTATTGTGCACTAGGCCTAGCCCTACATTAGGCCGAGATGTCGTCAGAATATGCTGAGAAAGATTTATCTAAACATGCATTAATTAACTTCAAAGATATCCCCTATTGATATTTGTCAAGTCACGGCGAGAGCGCGGTGTCGTGCTCTTTCTCTGTCTTGCATGCACCAACTTATGGCTATGACGTCACGGCCTTGCAGCTTTTTCCTGTATTCGTGACTCTGATGACAAACTTTGAATATTTTTGAGTTACTACGAAAATTATGACACTGTTAGGAATTGTGAAACATAAGTTATATACCTAATTGTGCATTTAAAAATAGGAAAATACCAATTAACGTTAATATACAAAAGTGAATAATGATCTTTAAAAAATTTGATGACAGTCTATTAAGCGTCTTGACCTGCCCTGCACCTCCACGCAGGGATGCTACCCTGGTAACATCAAATGATTCGGATTGGTGGATTGCGTCATCGATTTGATGACGTCATAAGTTCTATAATGCAATAAGTTTGTTTTGGTACTTTCTACAAACATTATTAGTTTGTATATTATATTTATGCTAGTTTGTGGTGTATGTGGGGTGCGGGGCAGGTCAAATGAAAAGAAAAATTGTTTATTCCATAATTTATTAATTACCCATTTTTACCTTTTCGTTTATTTTGTTTTTTACCTTTGGCTGCTTGTCCGCCGCGTGCTGGCTTACTTGTTTTAGGTTTTCCATTCTTTTTAGACCTTACATTTTTCTTATTACCGATCCTCTTCTGTGCTTTTGCTTTCGTTAGCTTACCTGCCCTACCCTTTTTCGTATTTGGTTTCACTTTTCTTCCAACTCCAGACCTTGGCCGTGACTTTGGTTTAGCGTTATTCTTCTTAGATTTATTTACTGCCGCTGCAGCTTTCTCCTTTGGTTTTGCTTTAGTGGTTGCAGCTCCAGTTGTATTCGCTTTGACTGCTGCTGTTTCGACTTTAGGACTGTCCACTTGAACTTTTTCTATTGGCTTAGGCGGTGCGTCATCAGCAGCCACCGATCTTTTGCGTCTCAAAGACCATACGTAATCAGGCAATACCTTTTTTACTCTTGTCTTGACATTAGGGTCTTCAGGCGCGAAATAAGGTATAGAGGCATTGACCATTTTGGGTATATTATCTTTGTGTACCAACGGAAATACTGTGTACCCATCATAGTTCTGGCTTAATCGTTTTTTGACATAATTTGTTGGTGCTTTCTTGATCTTCCCGGAGTTTATTATTTGTATCTTTCCTGGTTTCACCTTCTTGGGGTAGACTTTGACTTTGAACTTCCCATCGTCCGTTAAAACGTAGTTGACGTAAATCAAAAGCAATATTAGCAACACCCTCATCGCTGCCAACTCCGGAGTGGAGTAAATATAATTTATTGGTTTTATGGTGTTTTTATGATCTACGGTGTATGGGGTTGTGAAATTGCGCGATAAATTTTCGATTGTATTTTTTTATTGGTTTACATATTCAATAGTATAATTGTTTTGTCCGCCTGCACGTCAAGTGCGAGCTAACCGTATACTTTATAGTCTACCGTATTTAGACATTTTGTATGGAGAATTGAAAAGCGCCTCTGGCGGACGGTATTTAAAACTTTCAATCTCCATATGAAAAGGTCTTAATATGGTAGACTATAAACTATAAAGTTAGCATACGAATAATCTCGCACTTGACATACAGATATGCAAATTTTCAAATTTCATTGCTTCTTGAAAGGAAGTAGTGGTTCCTAATTTACGCAGGTGGAGCCACGTGCAAAAGTATTGCATAAAACTATTTAAATTCCATTAATCAATGCAACAATGTCTATATATGGCGTTTAACGTATAGTTAATCTATGTCAACTCATAACTCCGATAGTTTAGTTCCAGCATAGTTTTAGTTATTCCTACTCGGTTTCATCTCACTGAAGATTAATGAACACTGAAGAATTAACTTCAGTGAGATCAAACCGAATAGTGACGAATCTTGGACTGTGACCCAATCCTAATAAAAACAAATACATACTGACATGTCAAATTGAGAACCTCTCTCTTATTTCATCGGTATAAAATAGGATATAAACAAAAATAAATCATATTTGATTACGTTTATTTATCAAGTTTACCTTAATTATTAACAATTCAAGACCAAATACTACGTTTCTAGCCTAAAAGTTTTGAGACCAAATATTATGTCTTAGCATTGCATAGATACGTAATGAGATCTACAACGAAAAACATTTCAGAAAGTTGGATAGGCGGCCGCATAAAACTTATACCCATGGTGCATTAGTCTTTAGGTGCTATTTTCTTATAAGTAGCCAGCTGGGCGGCCAGCTGGTGCAAGATACTCTTCCCGGCGGGGCTGTCTTCGGGCGCCGCCCTAGACAGCCTCACCACCCGCCCGCACTCGCGCACGAAGTATTCCAACTCGTTTTCCAGTTGTCGTCCGTCGCCTGAAAGTTGAAATAGTTTTCACGATCGTGTCGACCATGAAACAACACCTTATCAAACAGACTTTAGATGGGCCATCTGACAAATAAATAATTATATACTAGAGTTAGTACTTTTTGACCAGCTGCTAAAGCCTGCCTAGCCGTTCCTACATTGTTCTCACATACCCATAACAATATACTGCTCAAAAATGTAACGGAACTATATAAATAGATCAACCATGGAGTTTATTGCCCGTTCTTCTCCATGGTCACGGGAGGACTAAGGACAAACCTTAGGACGTCAACCACCTCAGTCCTCCGAGACCGTGGTTGCTGTAAAGCAGCCGAAACGTCGGGAACGTAAAAAACATATATAATAAACGCGATACAATCCGTAAGATTAGTTTTATTTCAATGTGTAGTTTTCCCGTAATTATAAGAAATCAATATTATGTTTACAATATAATTCTTGGCCGACTTTCCTAGGTAAATCCTACTGTATTATAAATCAATATAAGCTGTATAATAAGCCTTATTTGATTAGTAGCTGGTAACTTCAGAAGTTAGATATAACTGGAAAAAATTAAAAGTGGGTACAATTTAGCATTTTGGATTTGGTATTGTTTTTATTTTAATTGATACCTTGTCCGAGTCTTGTGGAGGCTGGCTGTAGACATTTATTGGCCAACCTTGCGAGTTGTGACCTCTCAGAACTGAACGCTTCATCCAAATCGAAGAGTTCTAGAGGCGGTGGGGGTAGCTCTCTGAACGTGGGGGGGAATACCTGGCGAAAGAAGAAATTACAACTTTATTCTGTACTAATTTAGAGTTTAGTTTATTATTTGCTACTATGCAGATACTTTACCGCTAATTGTAATGGCGGGAAGGGCGTTTCAAATTGCGGCGCTATCAACCGCAGAGGCTCGTGTTTAACTCCTAAAGCGTCATACAAGCCTAGTACTTCTGGTACTGAAAAAAACAACGCAATGCCTGTAATTTACCAGAAAATTAGGAAAAAGTGGTTCTTTAATGCATCAAAACATCACGACTTAAGGTGGAAGCTCAGGTCAGGGCGCGAAATTCAAAATGTCAATGGTTTTTTATTTTTTTACGAAAAATTTGGACATCTTTGCGATGTAATTTAGTTTTTTTGCGATATTAACATTCTGCATTGGATGTCTCGATGTATTAAGTTTGTTTAAAAAAATACCTAAAGCGATACAACACCATAAAGTTAGTAAAAGCAGCGGTTGTCCAAAGATGTCCAAATTTTTCGTAAGAAAATAAAAAACCATTGACATTTTGAATTTCGCGCCCTGACCTGAGCTTCCCCCTTAAGCCTAAAGATATGGACAAACACATACGCATTAGGTGGTCCATATGTGTTAATTATTTAAACTGACTGAATTATTTAAAAGACTTTCACAGGAAAGCTCGGAATAATGAGAGAATAGATTTAATAATTTTTTTTGCACTCCCCCCCCCCCCCCCCCTTAAACTTACACTGAGCCAAGTTAAGGGAGAACAATGTCCACGTGAAGAGGGCGTGTGGGTGCAACGGCGCCAGGCGCGGCGGAGGCGCGGTCGCGGGTTCCGGCAGCGGGATACTGCTGAGCCACATCATATCTCCAAGAGTTCGGTACTCGTTCACCTAGAACATAGACATTTTACTGATCATTCTGTACATTGCTTCTGACCTATCATATATCGAAAATTTGTACCAACGGGCTTCATTAAGGTGATAAACTAATGTTCCAATTGAGGTCCTGATTTGAATAGCATTAAGTAAGGGTAAGGGGGCAACTGGTTATAAATACTTCCTTATCGCTATGTTTCCCTGGTACTTTCTAGTAAAGGTAGCCCGAAAAAAACTAAAACTTTCTTACGGCCATGTAGGAGCCTGGTACTTTTCGGTAATTTTACTAATATATTATCGTCCGAAAGTATACATAATTTATTCCTTTTTAAATTAAAAATACGTATTTATGTATATTATGTATGTGGTTTGTTTTATACATCACGGTCTAGACACAATTTCATCAAAAAATCACTAAGTGTTAGGATTCAAGATCTAGACTAATATAGAACTTTCAGACGTTGTCCAATACAGGCCACAAAAACCTATAGGATTTAGATAACTCACTATTTAAAATGATCATCATCTTCATCAGCCTACTCCTGTCCACTGCTGAACATAGGCCTCACACACACACACACGCCACCAAGCTCGCTCTTCGACGACTACTATTTAATATGGTAAATGATCTCTCACGTCAGGGTCCTCAACGTCGACTGGATTGAGATGCAGGTCGGTGGACCCGCCGAGGAAGTTGAAAATCATCTCTCTGATGAGATCGTTGCACTCGCTGTCCAAGTACTGGTCCGCGAAAAAGTGACCCGAGCCGATGACGAACAACTTTCCTGAAAAAAATAACTGTTTAAAAAAATTGAAGAAAAATAGTACATGATTGCATTAGCTAAGCGATCAGTAGATAATAATATATCGCCAGACGAACACACCAATTTTACGATCCCAGAGTACGCAAGGCTATTTATGCAGGTATTTATGGATAGGTATCATTCAATATACTGAAGGCGATACCAGTATATAATTGCCTACTTATATAGATATTAAAAGACCAATACTCGGATATAAACATTTGTGCTCGTAAGACAAAGCTTTCCCGTACCGTGTTTTGAACCCAGGACTATATCAGTACAGAAAGCAAGGTGTCAACTGTGCTAATCAGGTCATCAAAATAATAGAATAAGAATAGTGATTACATAGATCTTTAGCATACAATCTTAGTACGTAGAGCTGAGATAAAAAGCAAGACTTAGCTACTGAGTGAGTGAAGCAAAAATTAACTCTCGAGTGACGCAGCGCGAGCATTGGCCTCACGAGGCAGCTCGCCCAGTCAGTACACGGCTCTGGTATATCATTTCACACACCTCCACTCTTCTCCGAAGTGTACATGGCAGCTATGGGCCTCTTGACCGGGTAGCAGACGTCACTGCTTGACAGAACAGCGGCGGCTGGCTTTTTCACAGTCAATGTGGCTCCGTATGGGTACACGAAGTTTGGTGTAGCTGGTTCTTCGCTGATTGCAAATTATTAAGGGTAGGTACGCTATGTCAGACACAAGCTAGCTAGAGTGTTATAATAAGAAGAATGGCACAGAAGTCAAGGATTGATTGATTTTTTTAATATATATTTTTCATTCTTGTGTCTTATCCTGCCTCTGACTCCCACCTGTTACATCTGTGTAAGCCATGATCCACAGTGGTCACTGATTTTTCCGATATTTATATGTACCTACTCAGACGGATAAGCCTGGATGTGGCATCGAAAGGCCCCCCTCTGCCAAAAACATTGCCCATTTGCCCATAACGGTATATAAACTATTTCACACTTGATCGTTTCCATTTTGAATCGCTTACAAATTTTTACCCCCCGCGTTCCTCAAGAATTGAAAGAAAAATTTTGCCGCCTCCATTTGTTAAATACTTACACCTAGTTACTTAGGTACCTACTAACAAGTCTGTAGTATATGCTTTTGATAATGTGAGTGTAATGTTAACTTACAGAAAGTCGTCAGACTCGCTAGAATAGTTTGGCATTTTCATAATGTGCTTCGTGATAGCTCGGTTCAGTATACCATTGGATATGTGACACTCCTTCGGATGGTAGAATTTGTGGTATTTGGCGCGGACAACGCAATCTGAAAAATAATATTACTTACCACCGAATAGGTGGAATACTCGCGCCGTCTTTTTCTAGTATTTCAGAGAACAGCTCATGATATGTTTTTGGGTTTAGTTACTTACCTATCACATTAAGTATAAAGTTGGTCTTATGAGCTATCTATTTAGAGCCGACATAAATAGGAGTGTTCTGCGTTGCTTGCTTCCTAAAATCATGCCTCAGAGAACATAATATAAAGCCGTTGGTTAGATCTCTCTCCAGACGTGTCGCGATAATGAGGGGAGGGAGAAAGAGTTCACCTGCGCTTGCGCATAATATCTCCTGCGTAGTTGGCTAGTCTCCGTTGATATTGGCCGCCGTGACCGAAATTTGGTAAAGACTTATTATTTTGTAATGCATAATACAATTAGCGTCCCATGGACTTAATACTTAGATCATGAAGAGCGCTCCCCTGAAGTCTTTGGGATCCTAATCAAAATGACTTACCATTATTGACAACAATACCAAACTCCTCCAAAAAGAAGTTGATATTAGTGTTCAGTCTCTCCTCCCCCCCATCCGACATGGCCACCATCACCGAGTCCCCCCTCTCCACCATCAACTTCATACACGCCAGCTCGTCATCATTGAACGCGTTCTGGGGCCCTGATATTACTAGTATTTTGGCGTCCTGAAGTATGTTCGGTGATAACTCCTCGCGGTTTCTGAAATCCTGGTACAAATCAATTTTCTCAACTAATATACAGATCTATTTAGACACCTGTATTAACTAGTTAATGGCTGAAAGGCTTCCAATTTATAATATTGTAAGTAAGCATATTCGTTGTCTCTCTCTATAGCCACTTAGCAAGCTTTGGAGAGCTATGTTCGGAGTTTCTTTGCACGATTGGATCCGGAACAAAGATATCCGCAAGAAGATACTAGAAGGACACACGATCTGAGATAGCAACTGCCCTTTGCGGCGTTCTATTGGGGAGGCCTAAGATCAGCAGTCTTCCAGCTGATGATGATGAATCATATTCTGCCCGTGATAACTAGCTTAAGGCTGAATAGATTCTAATTTATCTTACATCATAACTTTCCAAGTAGTTTTAAGTTTCCTGTGCAGCATTTTGTAGGTTTCGTTGATTTTAAACAACTCATTTTTGGATACGTCGAATATTATGGAATCTACTGTTTTCATTTTGTAATGTAACGACGATCAGAGGAATATAGAAAAGCCACTTTTTCTTTACACTAATAAAGTTTGACAACAAAGTTGACAGTGTTTTGTTTATGCTATCTTGTTGCTAAGCAACCGTTGCGGACCATGGACAACGCGGTGTGCCCAGTGCAGATTTTTTTTATTCGTGGTTGCCACTTGAAAATATCTGATATTGTCTATGCTTTGCTAAGATTTGAAGTGGATTAGAACCTTTACACATCTTATAGTGACAAGATATAATTACGTCTGTAAAGCCCGAAGGGATGGGCACAGAGATTCGCCTATAATAATTATGAAGTACCAATTGTCTAATATGAATAAAACATCAAATAAATTGTCAAATAATATAATTTTATTTACAAATCGAATTGGCATAACTTTCGCACTAGAATAATAAGCTATTTTTTTGTCTATTCTAGAATCTGTATTTACAATTTTGACTACATTTAATTTATACTATTTAATTTTAAACAATATTGCTACGTTTCGTGAAAAATGAGAAGTAGATGAATATTTCAACAAATGTTTACCAGTTGTTATTTATATATAAGAGACGATGGTTTTTTTTAACCCTAGTAAATAAATCTTGGCTCTGGATACTAGACCAAAAGTTGCTAGGTTAAAAAAAATATCGACTCGATTCACGGATTGACTAAATAGATATAAAAAAATAATATTTGTGTGGAATAATATACAAAAATAGTTGTGCAAGGAACGAGAACCCGAATGTTCTTTTTTTAAATATCTTTCGCACGACCAAAAAGAATTTGTTGACAGTTCATATTCTCCTATTACTCCCAGAGGACCCAGAAACAAAAATAGTATTTCTTTATTGCCCTAAAAAGTTTATGTACATTGTATAGATAGAGTATATAAAACTTATATAATAGGAATGGACTTATAAAAACTATGTTTCTACAATATTCTGTTATTGATATTATATTTACAATGTTTTTTCATTTAGTTTAGTTCCTTTAGTTTTTGAGCTGACTTTGAGCTTTTTATAAACTAAAATAATTAAAGAAGTGCCTACAAATTTGCAAGATTTTTATCGATTCGATAATTCTTTATCGATAACTCATAGGCACCGAGATAGCTGGCGGCTCCGAAATGAAGGATTATTTAAAAATGTACTTTGATTGGAGCCCAAATGAGATACAAAACTAGGGCCAAAACATTTAAATGCGTCTCAGACGAAGAAGTAATACAGACTGAGAGGGCGAACAACGTATTGTAGCCCAAAAAACTAAGTTGAGTAGTGTGGAAAACGCGAATTCGCGTGTACATCCCACTAATATTAAAAATATGAAAGTTTGGATGGATGGAAGTTTGTTACTCAATCACGCCAGAACAGCGAACGGATCTGGATGAAATTTGGCACAGAGATAGATTATAGTCTGGAATAGCACATAGGCTACTTTTTATTCCGGTAAAATATATGGTTCCCGTGGGATAGACTTTTTTTATTTTTCATAGAGCAAAGGATCGACATGATTTTTTGCATAGGTAGTTTAGGGGTTAGAAAATGACATAGGTATCGACATACTTTTTAATCGCGGGTAACACAGGGGGCGCCGCTAGTAAGGTCATAATTTGCATGTACTACACAAATCGGCTTGGTTTTTGTGGCTTTAATATGTTGTTCGTGGCACTCTACCAACCTGGCAATTACTGCAATATCGATATAAAATGCTCTGTGTACCAAAAAACACGCGTTGAGACCCGACTTTACCATTCGACAATTGACCGATATTTGATTCACTCAAAACTCATGCTAAGACCCCAGTTTATGTACTGTTTCAGTAGATCAATGGTCTGTAACTCTAGATACCATAGAAATGTTTTGGCCTGTAAACTTGTTTCTCAATACTAATTTAATAGTAGGTAGTCAGTTATAAAAATATAATATATGCCGTGTACTACAAAATAAATAAAAAATATGTCTTGAATCAGAATACTTAAAAAGAAAATATTTTAACATTGCTGAATTTCATAACATTTTCTGCATGAAAATCATAAATAATGAATGCTATGCCACCTTTAGCCAGATTTAATGACAAACTAAAACATCCTACAGGTGATAATGTTCTGATGCGTGACAGAGACAGAGCTATATGAAAGAACAGGCAGCTGCTGTTGTCATATTTCTTTGCATAGCCCTGTCCTTGTCTCTCAGGCAGAATGTTTCATTTGTAGTTGGTATAATCTCTTCTTACATCATACTTTCCCTTGAAATCTATTCACATGTACCAGGCTATCATGAATCTAAAGGAGTTTATAAAAATAATATTTTCCATTCTATGAGGCAGTTATGACAAATAATGTTTTTATTATTGTCGAAACGACATATGAATGGTGTAGCAAAGGCCCGGCTATAAAAAAATGCATTTTGGTGGCAATCTTGCCAAGCAGTATAGCTTGGCAATATTGCCAGCGATATTCTTTTGCTCCAATGTTATTGTGAAACGCCTTCAGCATTGATTGCGGCAAGTATTCGCGATATAGATGGCAACACTGTCTTAAACTAATCAACGCATTGTATTGTGGGTACCATACAATCGATCCCAGTATTTCATCACTTATAAAGATATTAACATTCACGACTCGCACAAGTTTGCCCTTGCCGGGCTTAGAACCCGGGACCCTCAGTACAGAAAACCTGGTCAAAAAATTGCCATTTGAACACACGCCTGTTTACGAACGCTTGTTAACTAACGTTCCGACACGTTTTAATCACATTTTGAAACTGAAAAATCTTTATTATGGCAACATATCCTTACAGCGCCATCTTTTAGCGAAAGTCTAATTACAAGTACCAGGGCGACAGCAGATAACATCAAAAACACGTTTTTATCACAATTTGAAACTGAAAACTATGGATTATGGCCACATTTTGTAACTATCATTGCTTACTTATTTTTTTTTTAAATTTTGCTTTACGACTAATACCCAGGGCCGTAAAGCACCAATATTAAAAAAATACATTCCTTACAGCGCCATCTGTTGGCGTCATTTAAGTTTATGTTTTCACGCAATCGTATCGCAAGTACCAGGGCGACAGCAGATCATAAGAAGCCCATGTCGAGCGCGTTGTATAGCGCGGCTATATCCGAATGGCTGGATATCCTCCAGAACGGATAGTTCTTGGCCTTGGCCGCCGCCTCCTCGTCTTGCCCGTCACCTATCACCACGTATGTACATCGCTCGCCGAATCGCTGTTTTATCTTTTCGAAGCATGTTTCTTTACCTGTAAATAGATATCTATAGATAGATAGATAGGTAACGAGGATTGCAGGTTCAAACCCCGGCTCGCACCTCTGAGATTTCATGTGCGAATCTCATTTTCAACCATGATTATCACTTCCTAAACGGTGAAGGAAAACATGCAGGTGTCCCTGCATGTTTGAGAGAACCCCTCGAAAGACGTGTAAAGTCCGCCAACCCGCACTGGGCCAGCGTGGTGGACTATAGCCTAATCCCCCCTCACATTGAGGGTAGGCCCGTGCCCAGCAGTGGGACATTTAAAAAAGGGCTGGAATTATTATTATATATATACTAGCTGTTGCCCGCGACTTCGTCCGCGTGGTATTTAACAAAGACAACCGTTGACAACAGCCTGCTCGCCCATTCTGAGCCCGCGGGACGCATTGCAGGTTGTTGCTATCAAACTTAATCAGGCGCTGCGCTGCAACATTGGTTTTTTTTTTGCGTGAGATCCTATTTTTTTTTCTAAAATAAAAGTAGCCTAAGTTACTCCTTGTTACATCAGCTATCTGCCAGTGAAAGTCCCGTCAAAATCGGTCCAGCCATTTCAGAGATTAGCCGGAACAAACAGACAGACAGACAGACAGACAAAAATTGTAAAAAATGTTGTTTCGGTATAGGTAACGTGTATACATCCAAATGCACTTAGTAAAAAGCGGTTATTTTAATATTACAAACAGACACTCCAATTTTATTTATATGTATAGATATAGATATTTGAAGACTTTAGAAGGAAGCTCAATATTTTTATATATATTTTTACCCGTCCTGGTAAACAATGGGGTCTGTACTACCAGCATACTGTAGTATATAATGTGTACCAACCTGTTTTAGTGGCAGAGTAAATGTTCTCTATGGGAAACACTCCTCCGAGACCAAAGAGCAGAACTTTAGCTAGCGCGGGCACCAGCTGTGTCGTCGTCACCAGCACGTTCACACAATTTTCTCTGAAAATATTGAATAAAAAAAAATGTTGTCAGGCTTGAAAGGTGAGAAGAATATAATATCGCCAGACGACCACACTGTACGGTTCCAAACTAAGCAACGGTTATTCTGCTGTTTCGGTTCGGAAATCAGAATAGAATTTTGATGAACCAAAAAAATTAATAAGGCAAAATACTAATATCATCAAGCAATTCCTCATGAGATTCATTAATTGATATTATTAACCTTTTGCCTTTGCGACTTAAGCAAATAGTATAATTTTGGACAAAATAATATTTAAAGTTTTGGTAGAAATAGAAAATCATATCTGGCTACTCAGCAGCCTTTCGCAAAGTGGGCGATAACGCACCCTTGTGGGCGCTGCAGGCCTAAAGAGTGAGGTAAGAGACCCAGAAAAAAAAATGGGGGCGTTGTGTGCAGGCTTACAATAATTAATTTAATTTGAAGCTATAGTGGTTTTTAAAAAATGGGGGCACTAAAAAATAATTCATTCTCAAAGTGGGCAGTAGATAAAATAAGTTTGGGAACCCCTGGTCTAAAGATATTTATTCTAAGCCTATTAAGTAGAGAACTCACCTAGAGTTGATCATATTGAGACATTTGCAGGCCAGTGTCAGCCAGTTGTCTGTACCCTGTTCCAGTTCAGCACGAAGCTGCAGCCACTGTTCCCTCTTCGCTGGTCCTAGGAGACCACCCACACTGAGAACACAGAGAAACACAATTGAGTTTAAACATATGTTATTTTTAAATTGTTTAGTTTTAAATTGTCATATCGAAATTGAGACTTCACATGATAAAAAAAAAAAATATTACAATATAGGCAAGTATTTGATCTCGATCTCACCTGATGGTAAGTGACGATGAGATCTACGATGGAGCATACTTGCCTAGAAGGTACCTGTTCACTCTCGAATGAAAATGAAAAAAAAAAAAACAAATGCGCCCAAGTAGCGTATACCCTTTCTGAGTCACGCTGTTGAATTGTTTCGACTCATCAGTACCAGGATGACATAAGTCATTAAGCGTTAAGCTCACCTATTTCTGTAATTATTGTACGTGTCCTTGATTTTTCTATATCTAAACGCGAGTTTTCTCATCCAGTCGACTCCGCCGCGGACACCAGGCGCGCATAGGCCGGTGTTGGGCGCGGCGCCCGCGTGGAAGCCGTCCGCCGCGAAGTTGTACGCGGAGAGGTCTTGCCCGTTGTCGTCCGCCGCCACCGCGTCTATGTGCTCCTGGTCACAGTCCTGGTAATGTAGGGAACATTTTACTTTACTGTACAATTATTAGGCCTCCGATAATCGGAAGGGAGAGGATAAATATAATAATGTAAGTGGCAAATAAATTATAATATATTTTATGTAAGACTAGCTTTTCACCGCAGCTTGGTTACCATCAATTTTGTTCTGAATCCCGACTCCCCAATGGAAATAATACTGTGAAGATCTGTATCACATTGTCTTTTGATCATCATCATCATATCATCCATGCTACAGCTAAGGCGCCTGGGTTTTTTTTTAATAGTTTGCCTAGCTGGCACACAGAGTTATTGTATTTGTGTAGCAATAATTATAAGGCTTTAATAAATTTTTCGGAGCATAAATAATTTCTTACCTCAACATCGTTGAAAAAGAAATGTGTATCGGCTAAACTGAATATCATTTCCTCCATTCTAAAACCCAATTGAACTATTTGTTGCGTATCCTGAAAAAGAAAAAACAAATTTTTACTCATTACTCAATAAAGTTTTAATTAAGTCGAACAACAGTTGAAATACAAAATGTCAATAAATAAGTTATATTATAATGAATAAAAAAAGAGTTCTGTTATACCCATCATAGCTAAAATATCAAAGGGAACAAGATCTGGCTAAAATGTTGAAAAAAAACGTCCTAAAACCCAGATTTAGGTTTATCATATATTTTTTTTTAATCTCAGGTCACATAGACACTGACATGTAGAACACAGGCCACGGGCAAACATAGCCTAAGAGATTTTCAGTATTGCCTTACCTTATTGTACTTAGTAGCATAAGTGCCGGTGAGCAGTGAATGGAATATGATGATGGTCTCATCCAGATCCCATATGAAGACTCGGTCTGTGGCGGGTTCTGGCACATGCTGTGCGGGTGACGATGAGGTGTTCCGTCGACCGCGACCCCGGGATCTGCTGGCGGTGCTCTCACTGAGGAAATATTTACTTTTAATAATTCACACATACGGAATTAGTTAAATTTATAACATCTGATACCGTTCATGTTTTTGGTTATTTGATACATATAATAAGGCTGTAAGTTCATTGAGTCAATACATTGAATAATAAAAAAATAAACTGGAGAATGAGATGCATAGCAAGTTATAAAAGCAGTAAAAATCTGGATAAGAGTTCTTACCCCGAGTTCTCTCGACATCTGCGACTGGCCGCATGTACTTCCGTTTTGATGGGAGACAATGGACTTGCGTCATTTATTGATGGCAACATGGACGATGGAGACTCTGGTGACAGAGATAAACATTCTTTAATAAAAGCAATGTGGCTGATCACAACATAAAAAAAAATTTCTTTGTTCACCTCTAGGGTGCTCAAGGTATATTATTCTAATTTCAAATCTCTATCTCTCCACTGGCATAGGCTATGTATTGTCCGTCAGTCAGTGTTCGCAATTTTATTAATTATATATTCTTTATTGCTGATTATTTTTTAGACATTTTTTTTGTGTTATTACTCTATGGTATATTAACATATGTATGATGGCATGATCAAATATCATTGACTTGACCATTGACCTTCCTCAATGTTAAAGGCCTATTACCATTGTAATCCTATTGGTTATGACCTTAATTTTATGTAATGACTTAATTCAAAATTCCAATATTTTTAAAACCACTGAAGCTAATTGCTTGCTAATTTGGATCATTTATTTAAAAATACCTTATCATCACATCTCCACACATAAGCATCATACACATAAAAATCATATTTAAGCTCGCTGATCATATCACTAGAATTGTTAATTAGCACATAGATAGTAAATTCTGCTCAATGGCATGGTTACGGCTATAAGAAAAACCACAGTAAGTTAAGTGTGTTTTCTCTAAGATGTTCATAATTTTTATAAATTTCTGCTAAGATTTATACAACATACCGTCTTCACTGTCAGTAGGCCAGTAATCGGAGTCATCATAATGATATTCTGATTCATTTTCATCAACTTTCCTTCGTTTATTCGGATGCAAATTCTCATTTTCTTTATTCATTGTTTTATGACTAAGCGCACTCACGGAACGAAGATTAATACTGTTTGAGAGTGAACTGTTGTGTAACTCAATCGTTGTTTGTTTATTACGATAATTTGAGACGTATTTTAGTTTTATAAACTGTATTTTGTAAACAACAAAAACTATCAGGCAACAAGTAATTTTACGTCGCGTTGTCTGTCAAACTCAATTTGATGGCTTGTTTTTAATAATTGGTTTTACGGCTCTGGATACTAGCATTTTGAGCCTATCAGAAAATGCAACTAAATTGTCATCACTGAATTATGCTTGATTTTTTTTCGATTTATAGATGTTTTTATGTACTTATTATGACTTTTTAAGAATAATTATTGTATGGCAAAAACTGGTTAAACTATTAACATTTATGGGTTTCATATGTTTTAGACTTAGACATTCAAATACTTACTTAAAATATTTTACATTGGCAGCACGATGGTCTTCAATAACACGATTGGGGCAAGGTAGTGTATCGCCAAGTCCGAAATACTTCTTTCGGAAATATGTTGTGAATGCAACAAACCTGATAAAGCGCCTCCTAAATGATATGAGGTGTGACCAGCGCTGCCGCTGCTGCTCGGCGAACTAACATACGGAGAATAACTAGGCGTAGCGTAGTATCCACTGTATTGAGCAACATTGTGGTCCGCGTAGCCAGCGGCGTAGCTACTGTAATCCTGTTAAATAAAAAAAGTAATTAATTTGCATAAGATTTTTTTTTTTTAATCTAGACACTATGCAGCTGGTATCTATGACATAAGTAATGAAAAAATATCGTCACACGAACATACCAATTATAACTATCCAATAAGGTAGTTTTTGGGTACTGTACAATGTGTGCAATACTGAGGGTGCCACCAGGGTAAAGTAAAAAAAATAAGTTCTGAAGTTTACCCAGACGGGAATCGATTCACAATCCACCCGGTGAAGTGGGGCCAAGCAGCCCAACATAACTAGAGTAAGCTGTCGTCAACTAAATGCATTACCGTTGGAAGTGTGACGTTCGCGTTTCCGAACGCACCGGTTTAGCGGTAATGTTGGTAACGGCGACGCTGGCAGAGCGTTTTGGCGGTCTCTAGGTCAGTTAATTAATTTGAGATAATGTTGTATTTTTACCTACATTCTTCGTGATTGTGGAGTGTTTTACTATTCTATGTGATTTCCCATTAAACCTGTCGTGATTCATGTAAAATCAGTAGGGGTTTTATTTCCCCTATAGAAGTATTCAAAATGTTAAGCTTTTTAATTACCTGTTGTGCAGTGGGAAACGACTGCGCCAAGCCTCCGTTGTACGAAGAGTAGGCATAAGGGGATGGTTGGGTGCTGAACCCGCTACTCGGCACACCGCCCACGCTGCTCACTCCATACGCGCTTAGGTATGTAGGAGTCGCTTTACACGACGACCTAAGTAAAGAGAATAACAATTAAAAACACATGATACAGAAACCGCAACTAGTGTAAGGAAAAGACAAAAAAAAAATAGTGAAAAGGATACATCGCGCATTTTGATTCGACTTGGCGCAGCGCACTGCCGTGCCT
The DNA here is from genome assembly GCA_905404115.1 of Pheosia gnoma. Lineage (NCBI taxonomy): Eukaryota > Metazoa > Arthropoda > Insecta > Lepidoptera > Notodontidae > Pheosia > Pheosia gnoma. Next base: position 1,897,463 of record FR989919.1, on the reverse strand, counting down.
CTCGATTCGCGCGCTATAGATCACAATGACAGGACGATACAGTGCGCGTAACACTGACATCTAGTGGACAATATATCGAACTAATGAACTGGGCAGTGGTTCGTATTTTATTCACTAGCGTTGGAGGATCGCTCTTCGATTTAGTTACAATTTTCGCCGATAGATGGCATAGTATACTCCGAAAATATAACCAGCCAGTTGTTTTTTTTTTCTGGAGATGAAATATTTATCTCTTGAACAACCTTTGCTAAATGCTGACCACTGATATGGTAGTGAGCTTTGTACTTCTTGGATACATTGTCATGTTTTTCATAATTGTTTGCTATAATGCCAGCGATAAGGGTTCATCCTTACCTATTGGTAGTGTTGTGCGGCGGTGGGTACGCGCCGTAAGGCTGGTTGTACAACGTCGAGCTGACGTACGACGAGGCCGCGCCTCCGCTACCGTACTGCTGCATGCTGGTAGGCACATAAATTAAGTTGTTAATAGCCGTGTTCAGACCAATCGCGCAATTTGATGGGCATCACCTGAGTTCAGATGTTATATGTAGGTAACAGATTCCGTACAAACTTAGTAAGTACCTAGGTACTTAACTATTTTATGCACGTGACATTGCAGAGTTTGAAAAATCTCTGAAATATTACTATTTATTGCTACTTGTAAGTTGCATGTCGGATTGGACTATTCAAAGATACAGCCGTTTTCTTTAAACCAACTTGACATTGCAGAGTTTCACATATCTCTGCAATTTTGGTTCCAATGATTACCTGTTATAGTACTGGTAGGGCAGCGCGGACTGGTCGTACGGCAACGCCTCGCCGTACAGCGCCACGTCCGCCTCGCAGAGGCCCGGGGACCGGACCTCACTCTTCACACCACCACCTGTTGGACATTTTAACTCATCAATATGGCATCCCTTCGCTACAGACTAAGAAAAAAACGCTCTAAAAATAATAATGAATTATTAAAATTGTAGTAGTACCTACTTAATTACAATTTTTGTAGTCAGTCAGCAATGCTCTCTAAATTTTAATTGCACTTGGATTGATACTTAATTTGGACACGGCTTGGAATAAGCTCCTCTTTTTTTTAGTCAGTTAAAAATATCCCAGATGAAATTATCCCGAAAAATTATCTATTGTCTATGGTAATTTACAGAAGTACCCACGTCATTAGAAAGTGGGTACTTAAGTACCAAAAACTCACCGGCACTATCCTCATTCATCAACCAGGCAACCGCAGCCGACGAGGAGGTCGAACACAGACCACCGCTCGACGCCAACGGCAACGCCAACCCCAACGACGGATTCGTCGAGCATCCGTTGGCCAAACTACAGCTCTCCACCTCTGAAGTACCAGGCAAGCATAAACTGTCAACAGCCGATAGGTTGAGCGACGAGTTGGTCGTGGTTGTTGTGTTCTGGAACAGTGTTGACGCTCCGGACACTAGGAGAGCAGGGAGCGTTGCATCCTGCAGGAGTGATTGCGGCGAGTTGGAGGTGGATTCTGATTCGCACGGACTTGTGTTGATTTCGCCTGACAATCTGGAAAAGAAGATGACAATGGAAATTATTATATAATTTAATATCAATAAAGAAACGGGTAAAAGAACACATCGCTGATGTGAAACACCGGCGCTCCACGAAGTCTGCAATCTGTGAACTTGTACAGGATCGCACACGCCATTATATCAGATTTGATAAACCACAGATCCTCGCAAAAGAACACCGATTCCGACCAAGGATGATTCGTGAGGCCATTGAAATTAAAAAACTTCCTAATTTCAATAGTGAAGATGGCTGGGTGCTACTACCGACATGGGATCCAGTAACTAATATAATTAAAACTTAAACCAAGCGCACCATTGCAAGACCTCAAGACACTGTGAGCACTGTCTGCGTAGATCGGACCGCAAGCAACAACTAAATATGAGGGTACCCTAGTTCAAACTATGACACTAGGACGTCAACTACCTACCTAAAGCAGCCGAAACGTCGGGAACGTAAAATCATAAAATACGCGATAAAATCCAAAAAAATGTTTTATTTCAATGTGTAGTAGTCGCGTAAATATAAGAAATCAATAATGTAGATATACCTAGATAGATGATACATAGATGTGTGATATTGCACCACCGTCAGGGTTGTCACTTGTCGGACATTATTTCTGCCGATATTATTTTTTATTTATAAACTTTGTTGTGTTTTTTTTCTTATCTATAACCCATATTCTATGCTATCTGTCAAATTTTGTTTTCACATATTTTATACAGTTGAGTCACGCCATTTTCATTTCATCATGTCACATCCGTTATTTTATTTATAATGTGTATTTATTGAATTTAATCTATACTTACTTAATATATATATAATATATATAGTATATATATATATATATATATATATATATATATACTATATACTATAATATTATAAATGTGAAAGTTTGGATGGACGGATGGATGGATGGATAGATGGATGGATGTTTGTTACTCTTTCACGCCCGAACGGCTGAACGGATCTGGATGAAATTTGGCACAGAGATAGATTACAGTCTGGAATAGCACATAGGCTACTTTTTATCCCGGTAAAATGATTGGTTCCCGTGGGATAGATGTTTTAATTTTTCATACTTTTTATCGCGGGTAACACCGCCGGGCGCATCTAGTATTGCTATAAATTACTTGACACTGGCAAAATACCCGCTAAGTTGCGGGTGAGGCCATATTCATATCCATTTTATTTCATCGCATTTCATTCCGTAAAGAAAAAAGAGAAGAAGAACATACGGTGGACGGTATTCTTCGTCAAAATTAGCTCGCCTAAAAGTTCAGATTGATTGAATTAAAAATAGGACGAAAAATAACATGCGCATAAAGCAACGTTAATTATTTACCTAACACTTAGCATCCAATTACGTCCCAATTTATCCTACAAATTGAGACATTAAACTGGCGTTTACAAACAAACGTACCGGTGAATAAGCAAAAGGATTTTATAACTCTGTTAGTTATTTATTTTCAGTGTTATGATAGCACTTTGTTTAGCCGTTAGCCGCCAAATAATTGCCTTTCAATTAATAGTTTTAGTAGTCAGCCACTAAACTACTAGCCACTACCATATATTATACAAAAACTGTCTAGGTAATATAAATTTGAGGGCTAATCTTTCAGTGGAAGATTACGACTTCCACTGAAAGATGTAAAAATGAAGACTATAGCCCATCTAAATAGGAATTTCAGAGATTGACTCACCACCTGTAAAGTATGCTGTATAGTCCTATAGTCTTTCCCCCAAATTTATAGACGATCTATAATTTTATCAAACGTCATATAGTACTACGCAAAGCAAAACTCTAGTGCGCAGTACTATATGACATTGATCGGGGGTTTATTTACAGCTGCAAATTATTCCTGTTATTAAAAATAGTAGAGTAGGTATTTAATATATGTTTTTGTCAATTTACAATGGCGTTACACAGAACATGAGAAATCTTTATATTCAGCGGTGTGCTATTTCTGAACCGGAATTACGAATTTTGGGTATACATATTAATGTTCTATTTACTTAGGTAACTACTTATCTATCTAATTATTTTTCAGTAATAGATTTCAACTAGGTATAGGTACTGAAATTATGCCAGTGACAAATCTATGCAGACCCTGGTATTTGTTTTTATTACCAATCAACAAAATTACGACCAAGATAACATAACCATTATGCCATATCCGAAACATATTGCCGTAATAAAAACAGTGGTGTAGTACAAATAAAATCACACGCTGTTTATACGAAATTAGTATCATTAAAACAAATCACCAGGACCGCATGACATATGCCACGGGCGGGCTCCCCCTATCTCTGCGTTCGAAGGAGTTATCAAACAAAATGTTTACACGTGCTCCGATTAATTAAGCCCGTTATCATCGTCTGTGAACGCGTCCATACCACTGCCCGCCGTTTAATCAATTCCCGCGCTGTCACTGTGACAGCTGGCGCGTGACGTCATTTGGGGGCGTTCTTTTATTCGGATTTGATTAGGGCTTATGACTTCATTATGGTAATCACCTAGCTTTTGCCCGCGATTCAGCCCATCCTATTTTCGTTGTTTTCTGCAGTTAGACTCTCGATAGTAGGTAATTGCGTGATAATAAAGACTATCTTTTGATTAGTTAAGTAGCGTCTCGATCTACTGCCGCCTTCCTACCTAGGCAAGTATGCTCCATGGTAGATCTCATCGTCACTTACCATCAGGTGAGATCGAGATCAAATACTTGCCTATAATGTAATAAAAAAAAAAAAAAAAAATTAAAAAAACGCTTGTATTTAAAAAAAAATATATAATTATTATATATGTAACTAGATCCATATAGGCTATTACACCATTTGTTTAAGGATAAGTAGGTACGCTTTATACTATCTAGGTACATATTTAGGTAAAATAATACCTAATCGTGCACCATTGTTTTCAAAGACACTACGAATCTACTTTGCTGGTCAACATTTTTGATTAACATTTTATTAGATAGGAATAGTTTTTAGTAGATCATTGATAGGTACTGTTAATTTATTAGATAGGAATAGTTTTTAGTAGATCATTGATAGGTACTGTTAAATTATTAGATAGGAATAGTTTTTAGTAGATCATTGATAGGTACTGTTAATTTATTAGATAGGAATAGTTTTTAGTAGATCATTGATAGGTACTGTTAATTTATTAGATAGGAATAGTTTTAGTAGATCATTGATAGGTACTGTTAATTCAAGTGTGTAATAAATATGCTAATTGCTAACCAAATAAAAAAAAAACACTCACAACTATCTGGATTGGCTATGATTTGATTAAACAGCGTATATAATCGATAATTTATTTGAAAATTTCCATGTCAGTCTCATAGAGAATTTTATTGTTTTTATTCAAAGCATATAACCATCATGGAATTAACATTTGTAAATGGAAGAAAAGCTTTCTATAAATTTGTGGTAGGTATTTATGTTCCCAGAAGAATCACCTAGAAGACGGCATAAACCATAATTATCGACGGTTGTATTATTGTCTTTGTCCTTTTGAATATTAACTAGTTATAAAGCACGGTTATTTATTGATATAGGCAATGAAATATTGTGTTTTTATTACCATATAATTATAAATGTATTAATATTCAAACGATTAATAAGATTTAATAAAACAGCATGTCGTCACGAAAAGACTAAGTTAACATTTTTTTTTATGAATAATGTCGTGTTTTAGGCGACCTCATATCTTTGTTATTCCAGTTTATTTATTATTTTTATTTTATCATCTAGGTATTAGGTGCCTGGCCTGCTATGGACTTAGTTTTTTTTAATAATTCTCTTTTATTCTCTCCCTCCACGATTATTGTAACTGCTTAGTGCTTATATACTGTAATTATTTTTCATGGGTTTTCCGCGTTGACGAATTACTGCTTACAAATGTCTTGAAATAAATATAAATTCATATCTATAATCTGCGACGATCATTAAAAATTGGCATGAATAAGAAGATATTAAAATAAAAAAAGTTCGTCTGCCAGTATAGGTACCATAGAGTGAACCATCATTTTTCATATTTAATTTATATTTGTGACAATTGGAATTCGACACACTGATGTAATTTACGATAATTATTAATTTATGACTAAGTTTGAAACAAAGCAGCATAGGTCCACGTGCAAATCCTCCGGCACACCCAGCTAAGTTTAACAATAAAATTCCGCAATAAAATTGTTTTAAAACCCCTATTAATATAAAATATATGTTAATTGTTCGTTTAGCATAACACCTGTTTAATTATTATATGAATATTTGCATATACAAGTGGAATTATGCCAATGATTCATTGGCTTATTGTGTTCGGACGGCATCGACAGGAATTAAAAAGTTATGTATAACCTGTAAAGGACAACGAGGGGTACCGATACTTACGAGCAAAATTCGCAGGAAGCTATATTTTTATTGTTGTAATGCATTGTTACATCGTCGGTAACAGTGAATATAATTAATTCAATGCATTAATGGAGTGTAGAATAACACAACACTGTTTGCAAATATTATGTTTTTTTTTTATTTGAAGAAATACAGGAAATCAGAGGGGTGGGCCGGGGTTTGAACCTGCGAGTCTTGTTCCTAAGCTAAACGTTCACCAAATTGACTGTTACCCTTATAGGTCCATGATTGAGTTAATAATAGGTATGTATCTAACATCAAAGATTGTTCAATTATAAATCTAAACAAAATAACTACAATAAAAGAAAAGTCAAGTGATTTAGCTGAAACCATAATTCGATATTTACAATCGAGAGCACGAACACGGTTGCCTTTTGTCTATTAAAAAAAAGTTGTTTATATTAGTTCGCGCCTTTTTCAAGTGTCACTTTGCTTTTTGCCGCCACTCGGAGCGTTCGAAATTTAAACAACGCTATCGTATATCAAAAGCGTTCCGGAATTTTTACAGTTCGACATAGCTATGCAATAATGTTTTATACTGATCGACTGAGATGTTAAAATGCGAACTTTGAAGCTCAAAACATACAGTCCAATTTACAGTAGACGATTCTGAATGGCTGCGTTATTAAAAATGTGTTGAGTTCACGCTGGCATTGTCACTATCTTTTTAATTGAAAGCGCTTTTTTAATGTTTTCAAGTCTTTTGCTTTCGGTAGTCATCGTAAAGTGTCGTTAATTTTCGTCTAACAAAAGACTTCAAACGTTTTAAATGTTTAATGTCGAGGGATGGACGACATTCCATATGGTACGGATAGTTGTCACAGTTTTAGTTTTATGTTCTGGACGAACTGTGATGATGCGATTCCGATAATACTTAAGCAGGCAACAAGGAAATAGGGTAAAATTCTTACTTCGTATAAACTCGTTAAGTATGCTGACGCTGTGTCGTTTTTAATATTTTTCTTTTTCTTTTACCAAATCTGACAGAAATTAATTATTAAGGCCTTGGTTCACGAAGACTTTTTCGCGTGTTGAGACGCGCGTCAACAACACTGCACATCAGGCCATGGAGCAGATCACAATGGTAAATAGGCTGCGACTGTATTGCGTTCTTAGCTCGATTCAGTCGCGTTTGACGCGCGTAAAAAAGTCTCCGTGTATAAAGGGCATATTGAAAAAAAAACCTACAAACAAGTCGATATCATAAACTCTTCCGTAGCTGATAATTTGAAAATAAAATTATAGACGATTCGAATGAACAGTTTATTAATCAATTAGTGAATCCATAAATGTAAAAAAAATGAAGTAGTATTAAGTGAAAGTCGAACAGCAAAGATGGCCGGCATTAATATTATAATTAATCATTAAATTTTAACTCTTAAACCAGCTTTATAACATTCCTAATGGAGATTTATTGAATTTTATCAGGCAAGCTTACTCTTTCGAGTTTACGTATATTTTATTATGTTTTATAGTTATTCACTTATGTATAATATAGCCAAGTTCGGGAGGTAAATTTTGGATTGGGCCCCAGTACAACAACCTTTTTTTTTCAAAGTTGCCTCCTCTTTTCTGTCCACAGACTCAAAACTGCGCTGGTGCGCTGTTTTTTTTTATGGCAACGCCCATATTTATGTAATATGCTTACACTTACGTGATGAGCATTGAATACATATCTATGTATATAGGCATAATAATTATACACTGGTATCGCCCCCAGTCCATAGTGCGGCACCCATTTTCGTTTGGTAACAGTTGGTGTGTTTGTCTGGCGGTATTATAATATTATCATTAAAAAAACACATCTCTCTCGCTCCATCGGCACGTGTTTCCAAATCCCAACAGCTCTATAACGTGCTTGAAAACAATAACCCCTCAGTGCCCTCGGACAAGGGCACACAGGGCACGCTTGGACCGCTCCAAAGGACTCTTTGTTCGAAGTGCCGCGTGTTCCGTAGGATTGAGTGCAGTTATTAAGTACCTACTGATCGGTTATTACACTTGACTGTTATTTATAGTAGAGTGATAACAGCAATAGGCACCTGCCAGCCCACTGAAGTTATTTATTTATTGAAATAAAACAATTTTCTCGGATTTGATCGCGTTTCTTTTGTTTTTTACGTTCCCGACGTTTCGGCTGCTTTACAGCAACCATGGTCACAGGAGGACGGGTTTATTTCAATGTGTAGTATTCGCGTAAATATTAAGATATCAACTATTTATTTATTAAACTCTTTATTGTGCACCAAAGAAATAAACATAACAATAATAAGATAGTATAATAGTATAAAAGATTGATTGAATTATAAAATATATTTTGTTGTCTGCTTGCGAACTTTTATGGGAAATAAAGGCTAATACTGTAGTACATGTAGATAGTTCAAAATTATCGGGCAACCCGAATACCCAGCAGGCCCTTGTCGCCATTTGGCCTCCACGTGTCAACTGTTCGGATGCGTTAAAAATCTATTAATTGCGTACTTTTTTTTTCAACTGCCAAAATTTGGATGTAAAAAACCTAAACAGATGGTATACGCGATCGAATGAGTAATGGAAGGGTTAAAAATAACTTTTTAATTTATTGCTCGATGCCTACACAGTTTTGTTGTTTGTGATTTAATTAGGTATGTATATTGAAATAAAACTAATTATGCGGATTTTATCGCGTTCATTTTATGTTTTCACGTTTCGGTTGCTTTACAACAATTATGGTTACGGAATAGTGTCATATTTTGAACTGGGATACCCTCATATTTAGCTGTTGTTTGCAGGATCGTAAAAACATAAAATAAGCGCGATAAAAATCCGTAAAATTAGTTTTATTTCAATGTGTAGTATTGGCGTAAATATAAGAAATCAATACTTGTATAGATGTTAAACATACATGACTCGGGTACAAACATTCGTGCTCATCACACAAAGTTTGTTCCCTACCAAGATTCGAACCCGGGACCCTCGGCACAGAAAGCAGGGTCACTACCAGCTGTAGGTACTAATCAGGTCGTCTTTTTCAGTTTAGTTTCTGTGATTATTTAATTTAGGTTTCTTATTAGTCAAATGATAAACACATAATAGCATAACGCCACTGTTTATTTTCAAAACCATTACAGGATACAAATAAAAAAAAACTACAACAGACAGGCCACCGTCATACGATACCTCAGATCCTGCCATGTCAAACATTTAAAAAAGTTTAGCGTATAACGGAACGGAATTGTGTCAAAAAATTGATTTATTTGAATAATTTATATTTAACGGGATTTAAAAAGCGTTGGAATGTCATGTTAACCACTAATTAACCTAACTAATACGCTGCGTAAAACGGAATGTGGCATGTGGGATGCCAAACATCGTTATTATTTTTTTACTCCGCTTGAATGAGGAATGCACGAAATGCTGAACGTTCGTGTTTTGGGAACGAGTAAAATGAATTGGTGTCAAAAAAAAATATATGTTTTTTTAATTTATATTTATGTACCCAAGTCATGGATGTTTAATATCTATATAAGTAATATTTACTAGGTTCGTCCTCAGTCCATTGCACGGTACCCATAATATAAGCGTTGCTTAGTGTGGGACCGTATAGTGTGTGTGTTCATCTGGCGATATTTATTTATTTATTAGATTGTTTTATAAGGCTACCTACACTTGAAAATCACATAAAGCGCACTACGTTGTTTTTTTTTTGTTAAACTTTTAAAATTTAGAAAAAATATCTCAAATATAATCCGCCTCTTGCAAAATCAAATGACACACATATTGAACATAAAAAAAAAAACAAATCATCAGATAAAAATATTCTACCAAAAAAAAAATGCACATCTGAACATCTTCAATAGCCATAATGTAACTTAAAACCTATTGTAGTTCATCACTTCCTTTGATCCTGGCGTGATAAACTATGGGGCGTGCCTCATAGGTGCAGGCCCGTTCAAATATATGCATTATGCGCTCGGTATACAGAGGAGAACCGTGGCAGCGAGGTGGCAATAAAAAAAAACAATAAATCCAATAAGTGCTGTCATTTTCCTATCAAATATAATAAAAGTAATCCATATTAGAATTTATGTTATGGCTGCCTCGTCTGCTGACACACATTACATGTAAATAAAGGTTATAATATAATAATTCCAGCCCTTTTCTTTTAATGTCCCACTGCTGGGCACGGGCCTCCCTCAATGCGAGGGGGATTAGGCCATAGTCCACCACGCTGGCCCAGTGCGGGTTGGCGGACTTCACACATGTTTAGAGGGGTTCTCTCAGACATGCAGGTTTCCTCACGATGTTTTCCTTCACCGTTTTTTAGCAAGTGATAATCATGGTTGAAAATGAGATTCGCACTTGAAAAATCCCAGAGGGTGCGAGCCGGGGTTTGAACCTGCAATCCTCGTTACCGAGGCAAGCGTTCTACCAACTTGGCTATCACTGCTTAAATTATCACTGCTTAAATAAAGGTTAAGGTTGCTTATTTATTTTGTGAGCAGTGATTAGAGAAATAATTCGTGATCTCAATCTCTTTGGAGTACAATGATTTGGGGCCAATTGATTCCTAATGAAGGGAGGTTAGGTATGGTAGAGCATGAATAATGTGATGTTTTTTTTTCCTTTATGTGTACTCCATACAAGGAGGAAAATTTGTCAGGTATTTTTCACCCTATAATTGTTTATGGTTTAAAAAAAGAACCACCAAATACATAATTTATAATATATATAATAATTTACGTCATACTACCCCTAATCGTATCGAGAAAACATGCTTACGTTACAAACACGTTGCGTGCAATGATCGTGCTTGAGCCTCCGCAGAACGCCTCTATCTAAACAGACCTTAAGTAGCTCTTTTCACGGCAATTGTGTACCAACAATATGAGGCTTATAGGGGATTAAGTACCCCTGCTATTGTGATCTGAAGCAGCATAGACGGCTGTGAGTGGTGTTACGGTGTAAACTTTAATTTAGACTCGTCTGAGTGGGAATTGTTGAGTGCTGTTTATTAAAGTTCGGTTCGGTAGCGTAACATAGGTTGTTTTTTTTATTTGACAAAATTGGTATTTAAAATGTTGACATACATTTTGTTATAGCTAATGTAACTTGCTTTATTTCTCCGTGCGGACGATTCATGTGACTGTTAATGAGCTTATATTTCTGCAAATCTATAGACGTGTTATAACTTTATCAAACGTCATATAGTACTGCGCACGAGAGTTTTGCTTTGCGCAGTACTCTATGACGTTAGATAAAGTTATAACACGTCTATAAGTTTGGCGGTTAATGGTAATAAACAAGAGTGTTTTTTATACAAAGCTAAAGTTTTTTTTTGCAACGTTCTGTTCTTCTTTCTTTATGAGATCAAATACTATGGTAAAAGATGAGATATGGGCTCAGCCACTATAAGTAGGTATTTTTGCCAGTGTCAAGTATTTGAATTGTGATTACGAATTATAAATAAAAAAATGGATGATAACATGAAAATATGAAAATAGCGTGTCCCGCTTGCTGGCTGAAGTGCCAACGTTCTATTACGTTATTGTTAACGTAAATATATTTTAAAAACTCAATAAAATTACTTACCGATCTGATACATCGGTGCCCGTGTCGGATCTCGGCCTTTTTGCCTGCAACAAAATTAAAAAGTTATGAGGGAAACAAAAAAAAATCGAGCAAAAGCTACCGTGCATGATGCTTAAGCACTTTTAATGAAGCACGAAAATTACAAGCAGACAATATACAAGAAGACATCAGATACAGGAGTTCGTTTATGGGTATATTTTTTGTGTGAATTGATGACCTATCAGTCAGAAAAAAAGTTTTAAATAGAGTTTCTCGCCCGTTCTTCTCTATAGGAACGGCATTCCGAACGGGTGGTAAAATAGTAGCTTATTATGTTGTAGCTTTTGACGATTCATAAGTACTGTACTTAATGGTTTACGGTTGGTATGAATAAAAAATATTCTGATTCTGAGTCAGTGGGGCGGGGGCAATAGTGCCCATTGCTCTACCCCTGTATCCGCGCTTGAGAGAGACAAAAATACAATTGGTCGTGTTTTTAAATTAAGCAGTTACCCACTTTAAATCGGAACAGTAATTAAGTGACGCAAAATTGATTAATATTTTTCAATAGTAATCAAAATCAACAATCAATCTACGAATTAAAATTAAATAAGCATAAAACTAATAACCAATGTAAAGCTTTAAGGAATAATAACACAGAATATACATATTATTATTATGATTGTATATTACGGAACAGAGGAATTAATTTTAATTTAAATCGATCGATTATTTTATCAGTTTTAACGATCATCGATCCATATCAGCTGATCCACGAGGACATTAAAATTAGAATAAGGAAATATATGCTCTGTGTTTTACGATATTGCTAAATTAATTATAATAAATAAATAAATATCACCAGACGAACACACCAACTATACGGTCCCACACTAAGCAACGCTTGTATTATGGGTGCCGTACAATGGACTGGGGGCGAACCCAGTATATAATACTTATATAGATATTAAACATCCATGACTCGGGTACAAACATTCGTGCTCATCACACAAAGATTGTCTCTACCAGGATTCGTACTAACAAAAAAATATCGACTCTTTTTGGATTGTTGCTGCTAGTTATTGTCACTACTCCATGCAGAGCTCGACCTCCTCCCCCCCCCCCCCCTCCTCTGAATTTCAGTCTACGGCCTTGACGGCAATACCACTAGTTCGGTCTTAGCAATATCAGGGCAGAATTGGAGACGACCCTAATGAAGGAAGCAAATTGGAGTCTTAGTTACTTTGGATGTGTTCTCCTCCTTCTTGTCTTCCTCTACCCCTCCTTTCGTTTCCCCTTTCTTCATAATGATTGGCGATCACGAGACCTACAAAATCGGCCACGTGAGCATTCATCGTTAGCGACATTTTTCAAATCAACAAACATAATTCGCTCTTCTTAGAAACACATTGTGTATTCAGAACGAATGTCTACGGCCGGCGCGTTGCAGGGATTTGGTGCAAACTAGACATTAGAAAGAGATACTAGTTATTGAGCACTCTACCCGGGTCGTCAGCCATTTGGGAGACTGGCCCCCTTATTACGTCTCTTGCCTAGCTTAACGATAGCCAAGCGATAGCAATAATCATGTAATGTTTGCTTTCAAATTGCATGATGTCGCAGCGCTACGTAATACGAATTAGCGAGTCGAAAGCAAATATTGTGCGATTATTGCCATCGCTAGGCCATTGCAAGTTACGTAATCAGGGGGCAGTTTGCTAGGGTTGGTAGGTTGATAGAGTTTACCCTTTCGAAGGAATAGTGATGTATTAATTTAAATCTACGGAAACATACACACTTAAATCGTATTCTAATCAAGTTTTGATATTGATTTTTATAGCAACAGGTCGTGTTATCGAACCGCCGATCAGTTTGTATCGGTCATAATTCTTTAATATTTTCATTTTAATTATTTTATTAGTTTAATAGTAGCTATTAGCTATACAAGCGCATTATTGTAATAAAAATTAAAACCTGTTAACGTATGCTTGTATAGAAAAGCGTTCGCGATGGAAATTAAAACGGGTAACGATTATTTTTCTATTATACTGTGCTGAAGAGAGATGGAAACATACTTAGTGTATGGCGGCTAACAAAGTGGACTGGACATTAGACGCGTCACAGGTAGGGTTGCCATTCGTGAAAATAAATAAATTAGAAAGAGAAGTTCGTAAATACCGTAGCATTTCTTTCGAATATTTTTAGTAAATAACAAAAATAAATTAACTTTATTCAAATATATAAATCATCTAATAATTAGATTAACTAAAAGTATAATTATTATTCTAGTAGGTGATGTAATTTTACATCAGGATTTTGATACTTATCACACTTTCTAATAGCACGGGTAATCCCTAATTCATAATCCCTCTCGCAGTGATCTCCAAACTAGGAGAACTGCTGGACAATCGGGACGGATGGCAACCCCACGTTGGGTCGCCATGGCTACGAGTGATGGCTGAAAGTCATTGGGGATATCTCTGTGTGTATGAACGTATTTCTGCTGATGGATGGCTAATAAATATATAGTTACATATACAACAAAAAAAATACAAGCGAATTGAGAACCTCTACCTTTTTGAAGTTGGTTCAAAATAGATAATTGTTGCAATTCGATTCGGCTTATGAACGCAAGACTAGAGAACTTACTCCAGGGCTCCAAGACTACTAACAATTCACTAGCAATAGAATGCAAATGGCATCCCAATTTTATTTTTTCACGGACTTAAAAAAAGCACGGACACGGACAAAATTGACAATCAAGCTTCCATTATCATTGAATTTGGGGGTGAATTGTGTTAAACGTTTCGGGTTTTAGATATTTCTTATCTGGATACATCCACGCAGCCGCTGTACCTACGTAACTTACAACTAACTACCAATCAAATCGAACATAACTGACTAAAACTAACTAACTGATTGGAGATAAACAAACGGTTATAAATAATAATACTCCTAAATGTCGCCTTCCAAGATCAAGATTAACTTAACAACATTAATAAAATTGAACCGTGTGAGGTGAGAGCGCCAGTTGTCCGTACATCACAATTATGGGGCCTAAAATGATTAAAAAAAAATCATTATATTTCATATATTTCGCTGGTAGAATTGTGATACACAAATTCATATTAAAATTACTTTATATTATAAAATATATCAATGAGTGGGTTTACATGAATAATAATGAAAAATCAAAGTACTCGTTTCAGATAATAATGCTAATAAATATAGGGATGCTGAAATTTCATAAGTTAATAGATGAAATACTTTTAGTTGAGCTATAGCCACGCCAAACAACACATTACTCTATAAGCTTCAGGAGCTTAAGGATCTATACCAGCTCGTAGCGAAAACATAGAAATTAGCCTCGCAACAGCCACAACATTGACTGTTTTATAACAAAAAAAAAATACCAAGCACCGGATTAAAATTTAATAAGTATTTATTTAAAAAAAAATTGAATTCCATCACCCAGAGAAAAGTGGCAAGATATTGGTGTCGCCACCCTATAAAAAATACTTGGGCGCCATTGCGTCTCTATGATATACGAACATTGACTTTTTGGTGATTTCAAGAGTGGAATAGGACGGGTGGCGATTGAAATGCCTGCACGTTTAGATCTTGTTATGTTATGTTGGCCTGGTACTTTCCATGTTTTTATTTTAGTTTTCACTGTGTTAACATTTATTTAATTCTTAATAGATCATAACTAACTATCATGACTTTTAAGGCCTCAAGCATTTATATTTTATCAAATAAATTTATCAAACGTCATATTATAGTATTGCGAATAAGAGTTCTGCATTGCGCAGTATTACATGACGTTTGATAAATTTATAAAACGTCTTTAAATTCGGGGGTGTGTTTTGAATGTTCAGTCTATCAGCATTATTACAACTATCACGCCAATCGCGATCCATATCACGGCAGGATGAACGGTTCCTAAAGTCCGAATTTTAATTTTATTCAGTAACAGTTGGAGGGTGACCTGATTTTGACAAAAAAAGGTAGTGAGACACGAGACCCTACCTTTGGATCATGATTCTAGCTAGAGTCGTAATTACACTGTTGATATGTACTACAGGTAGTGGTAGATTAGGGGTCAGAAAATGACATAGCAAATTTTTATCCCGAAAAACTGCACGGTTCATATGGGATAGCATACAGGAACCGTGCATTTGCAAATGGACATAGAGTAAAAAGACATACTTTTTAATCGCGGGTAACACCGCGGGGCGCAGCTAGTATATTATAAGAGAATAATATAAAACGGTAACAACAAATCACGTTTGATTGTCAACTGCCATCTCCGATTTATCCTCATCTTAACGCCACGCGTGTACCAGGAACGCAGCGTTCACGAGGAGGTATCGTGTGAGAAAGGGCGTAAATCAGCGAGCGCATTCCGGGCGAGGTGTGAGGCCGGCCGATCCCCCGATAGCGCGGGCTAATTTATACGTTTTACGCGGCGACAACGCGCCTTAACCCCGGACCGTTTATGTTCCACAGGGTGTGTGAGAATGGATGATCGTTTGCGTTTACTTTAAATTTAGTTTTTGATGCGCTCGTCGCCTGCCATTTTCGTGATTTCATAGATCACACGTTCGGTCTTAAATTTGGTTTAATTCCTTTATAAAATATTGTACATAAATTAAACACGGCGCTGCATTTTCTCTGCCTCTTTTCAAATTTTTTTTTTTTTTAATTTACTTTTCTCAATTTTCTTTATAAACGATTTACTTACATCGTTTGCGTTTTTTATAACGATCAAGCGACATCAAGTATTAGGATGTATTTTTTTGAAACAGCCTTTATCCTAAACAGGCACCAGGACAAAACGCTTCTTTATTCAAACGTAATTCGTTTATTGTTTTATCTCACTTTATATTTACGACCCGGTGCCCTGAGCCGGCTCGCTCCCGTCCCGTTGGGTATAAATTATAAAATTTATCGCCGACCATTTTATGTTTATCTTTGATAATAACATGTGATATTGGACCGATTATTAATAAGGTCCTTTAGTTTCTGTGACTTGTTGCGTGAAGTGTCAATTTTAATTGCGATTTATATATTGTTCGCGTTTATTTAATCTGGGGTTAACCGATTTCTTTCATATGAATTTGAGACATGTGCTTCTTTATCTCGGATTTTCTGACACTGAACCTATTTTTAACGTTCTCATAATTAGATAGATTTGAAATAGACCGGTTCTTTGGTACTACAAAAAGTAGCATCCTTTATATACTTACGATATTTTTTAATGTCTGCCTTGGTGTCAATTTAGCAAATAATGGGAAAACGATTCTAATTTTAAAATGTCATTCCACAAATTTCATTCGAACATTTTACAAATTCCAAGAATTCACATAAAATTAGTGACAACGATTCGGTAAACATAAACAAAAAGGAGTTAAGACCTATCGATACAAAGCGCGGGATCTTTGTATCGAGAGAGACATCTCGCTCGATAAATCGCGCCGTGTTCGGCTATCAAGCTGGACAAATTTGTTTTTATTGGTGTTATCTCTGGGTGGCTTTCTGTTTTCGATTCCATTGTCTTGTTTTTTTAAACGCTCGTGTTTTATGTGATCCTAGTACAAAGGGTTATATTCTGTTTTTTATTGACGGAATTAATATCTTTATTAAATTTGTAAAGGTTTTACCTTTGTCCAATTTGTAAAATTAAAATTATATAAAATCGCAGGTTATGGTATATATATGTTTTTTTTGGTTACGTATAATTATATTTTTGTAAGTAGGTAACAGGGCGCAAATAAGGCTTGCTTGTTTACAACTTGATATTAATAAAAGCCAGTAGAGTAAGTAATTACAATGAAAGATATCATATTCTACCGCGAAATCATTAGCATATACACCTAATCATCCGCGCAATTAGGCATTGTTACACTATCTCCCTCCACCGCATACCGAAATTAAACGATCAAACATCGTGTAAACCAACACCGTCTTCAAGTTATGACAGCCTGGTATCAGGTCGCTAACGACTGTCTGTCCCGTAGGTACGCCGATGCGTTACGAGTATTTAATGGTCGCCATGAATGGGGTAACATAAGATGTGAAGCCTCCATACCTTACCACTTGGAAAACATAAACAGTTTGTTCATGGGGAACAATAAAATTAAGTTTTAGTTACGACATACAGACATGGTAGTAATTAATCATGGCGGAGAGATTGGGGGGATTTTAATACTCGGCCAACCGCACTCGCTATAGGTAAGTCAGGATCCAGCAGTAGTCCCCAAAGGCACTAAAATTGCCACCCTAACAAGTCGACGAGAAAAGCTATAATTGTCTATGCCGGTGTAAAAATAATTTAGCTTTTTTCCTCGACGAGCGTATAGAAAAAAAAATAGGATTTGGAAGGAAAATTATTCACTTTCCTCACCTTGATCTAAATTGTCGAATAATCTAATAGTCGACTTATTCATTTACCAGCATAGAACAGAAATAGCGATGCACCACTAGTAAAAGAAAGAACATTAAAAAAAAATTTGCAAGTACAAAAATGTGCAAATAAGTGTAGTGCAAAGGCTGTAGCTATGTGAAATTTGAGCTTTTTCAACGTGCAAGCGTTTTAGATCCTAAACGTGCAGCAAAAACTAAAAAAAAAAACAAAAGTATACTAGCAAAACACTACAGACATCGGTGCATTGGTGCGGTTACATAAATGTGCTTTTTGCAAGTCAATCATACGACTTAGAGTGCATTCTGTTTGTGTTATATGAGAGCTTCGACATTTTCGTCGCTTCAAAGAAGGGATTTGCAAAAAAGTTTTTATTTTAATTCAAAAACAAATACTTTATATTTGGTAGCTTTCTAAATCGAATGCTGGCACTTATAAAATGTATAATTCAAAAATGGAAGCTCTCACACCTCGTATGTGACTGGCTACCAGAATGCATCCTGACCTTTGGCTCGGCGTGGTCCAAGCTGCATCGCGGGGAGGCGCCCCCGCCGAGGTAGCTACACGGCATGAGGGTCACCATCCTCTATCCGCGAGGAACATCGCACTCACACAATGTCACTTTGACAGTTCTTTTGGCGGGAAATAGTTTTTTAGCGGCCATTTTGTTTACCGTTCCGTTTTTCGTTGGCACATAGTGTCTTTGGTATTGGATGTTTTGATAATTTCACAATCCATAGTTTATTCCAGACCTATGGAGAAATAAAAGTATTTTTTTATGAATTTGAATGATTTGAGCAGGCTACCCCAGTTCAAACATTTAAATAGATACTTATTTAAATTTGATTTGATTGCAAACGTATTTTTTCATGTTATATTTATATTGTTAAGTACTTGTTAATCTACAGTACTAATCATAATACAATAATTATATACGAAATTAAAATCCTTGATTTTTTATCGACGAAACGCCAAATCAAAAACAATTATAACGCTTCGACGGTGGCAATCGACCACTTACTCATCGCCCTACGGTGGTCGAAATAAGAATATAATATAAAAACAAAACAACACAAGTCCACGCACGGCGGACCACCCACGCCGGTACGTCAAACGGCCATGTTCATCAACATGTCAAATTGAGTTTGACATAATTGTGAACGAACCTTTTTTGTGGAGCCTCAACTGTATTCGTTGATAATCTGTGGCTTCTGGTCATGTAGCCAAATAATGAACCGAACTAGTTTTATGAGGACCTGATAAAGTAAAACCTCAAATATAGCAAAACGTGCGTTGTGCTTCTCCCAGTGCCATATCCTGGTCCTTTCGAAGGTCCATGGTACGAGTATGTACCGCTATTTTGGTTTCAGTTAAAGAATCTGAATCTAAAGTTAAAGAAGCTGCTCGAAGAATCTGATACTGGTCAGGTTCGGTTCGATTGAGCATGATTAATGCACTCAGTAGTGCCTTAGTTATGCTAATAGAAGTATGTCATAACATATTTTGGTACCCAATATTTAGCCCGTCATCTGATTCTATCTATTATAAATATGAATTATAATCTGTGACCATGAGTGAAACCAACAGTAAATTAAAAAGAACAAAAAATAATTAAAATTTAAACTTGGAACATCTATTCAGTTAACGTTTCGTTTCACTTCACCGCATTTCGAAAATGAATCCGTCCTAAAGTTATCTTACATGAATGAATAGAGCTCTTAATTCAAACTATTCCGTTCTTAATTCAAACTAGGCAGAGTTCGATTGTACCAATATAACAGCACGATGTAAATTTTTTTACAAACCATAGACATCAAATACATGAGCTTACATCTAAGCTGTTCCTAAATAAACATAACTCCTGTACATTGCAACCAAAATGCTATGTTCGTTAAATGCAAATATAGTATTCCGATATCAGGCAACTGGTACATACTAGTGATGGAGAACCATGCTCTGTGGAAGTCATCGGAGGAAGCTATGTCATTAGACTGAGATGGATAGACCCACCCATTATAGATAATAGTCCATTGCATGATCGCACTAACAAAATATGAATTTGATATCATCGTGGAAATACTCCCCGTGACTAAGTGGTAGCCAAATCCTTCGGAAAATGTGGGTTTACAATAGTGCACCTTTGCTTACTCTTTCGAGGAATACAGGCGTAATTGTTTATTTATACTTATAATTAAGCGTTACTAGGAATCTCATAATCCTCATAATGTTTCAGTCTCGCTACAAATCCAAGTCGATCCAATTAACAACACGGCAGTCGGAGGCGGTAGTTAGCTTAAAAAAAAGTATATAAAAAGAGTCCGAGTGTCTGAACTAGCGGGGGGCTGCACAGTAGCGTGGCTTCGCTGCGTGAAACGGAACGCCGGGGTGGCCAGCGCAATAAAATAACATAAATATCGGGAGGTCGTGATAAAATTATCTCTATCGTGAAACATAGAGTATGATGATAGCTTTTATTGAAGTGTTGGCGATACAAACTTTATGCAAAGGTAGGTATGTATACATTGAGGTCAGCCACGCAAAATTTCAAAGATACTATACTTAGTATTACCTATATAGAATATCTAAAAAAAATCTGTAGTTAGATATGCAATTTCGTATGAGGTAAGTAAGTGTGCCTACATAATTATTTTCCGAGTTTGTATCATATTTGTATGCTAATTTTGTTGAAATATAATATTGATTTAAATAATGATGAACGCTACTTAATTTAAGTTTAACTTAAAATCAGATTTAGGGTTCTTGAAAACCACCAAAACCATGTTTGTTATGCTCTTAATTGTCATTTAAAATCCATTTATAAGCAGCGTGCAATAATATCCTGTATTTAATATTAACCGTTGGCAGCCCACTTTCCTGGCCTTTGGCCCGTAACAACGGGGGGTAAAAGCTTCTACCTACGAAAAATGCCCAACCTTTCACGGTATCGTTCTTAATAAGTAATGATATATGATAAAGTAACTTTATACATATATATATATATATATATATATATATTTAACAAATTCATAAATCTAACTTTATTAAAGTTAGATTTATGAATTTGTTTAGTAGGCAATCAAAAAAAAATGCCATTCAACAATAAAAAAAAGAAGATTGAAAAGCCAAATTTAAAATTAATTCATAGTGAAACATCATATCGGTTTTAAATTTAGAACACTTTTTTTTTCTAGTTAAAATATTCCTTGAGATCCGAATATGGCCAATCATTATTTGTTTATTATAGCCATAATGACCCGTAGCCCGATGTTAATGGTCCCCGGACAGTTTCTTAACGCTATAATCCACGTGGGGTAGACAGGTACCAGTAGCTAACATCATAAATTATAATTAATAAGAGAACATTCCATATTTGAGTGTTTCCTTAAACTGTTTGGCCGTAAAATATTAAAAACATAAAAAGAAAAATGGTTATTTTTTAAATATCTATTGATTTTATGAGCTTTTATTTGTGTCTATATCATCCCGGAATAATTTCCTTGTGTTACAAAGAGGGTAACGTAACTGTTTTTAATTCATACCAATGTCAATAGCATTTTAATTTACAGGCGCCATGTTTTTAATTATCAATTAAACACACTCTTAAAAAAAACACATAAGCAATTAAACCATCGGCTCGACCAATCGGACACTCGGATTCCCTATTCGAATATTAAAATTAAACGATGTTAGTTCAACTATAAAAAGGCAAATGAATATTCATTATATACAAAAAAAACAACAGGCACAAGTAAACCGGGCATCGTACTCGGTGTCAGATGCGAGCCTTGAATCGATTATGTGATTGTGTTTATGATCGAATTAAAATCAATTGCTTGTATTGCAAGGAATGAAGGCGTGTTTGGTAAGATTTAGCGAGATTAGTCTAATCGAGAATCGTTTTGATTTTATCATAGATTTTAGTAAAACAGTAGAGCCATAATTTTATGTCCTGCAACACACTTCCAAGCCCTTTGACACCGTCTCGTACAAACTTAATTTACAAATATTTGTATTAAATGCAATGATAAGATAGATGTTTTAACATGTCTTTGGCGGTCATGTTAAACGATAATAATAAAAAATACCGAATAGTTTTTGGGTCTTGCGTTGCGAAGATTCCGTACCTAGCTCATTTTACACTGCTAATATTTAGAGTGATCGTAGTAAATATTGCTATTTAGTTGCGAAAATAAAATATAATATCGCCAGACGAACACACCAACTATAGGGTCTCACACTGAGCAACGCTTGTATTATGGGTACCGTACAATGGACTGGAGAGAACCGAGTATATAATACTTATATAGATTCTAAACATCCATGACTCGGGTACAAACATTCGTGCTCATCACACAAAGTTTGCTACTACCAGGATTGAAACCCGGGACCCTCGGCGCAGAAAGCAGGGTCACCACCAACTGCGCTAATCAGGTCGCAAGGTATTTAACCGGAGACACAATATTTGAATTTCGAATAGGTATACACATCATGACATTTTACCGAGCGAACCTAAACCACGGGTCGCTAACCGGTCTCGCGTCGCGATAGCATCGAGAACTCTCGATTAGGCATAAATTAATCGATTATAATCGGTTACATATCGAGAAAAGGAGCTTTTTAGTAATACAAATACCAATTGTGATGGGTGACGTGTAAATGAAATCCAGAAATGGGTAGGGCATGTTTGTAAATTGATATTAAAATGAATATTACCTATTCGTATTCTGTATGTCAGTGTTTATGTGCAGGTCTCTAATAATACTCAAACAGTACTTAAATAAATTGCAGTCCTTAACTATTCGAGACGTTGCAAGTCATAACTATCTTGCATGTATAAAACAAAGTCGTGTTAGTTATACCATTTATAACTCAGAACGGGTGCGCAGATTTTTATGAACTTTGCTTTTTTAAATTTATCTCCACCCCGAATAACGATTAAAACATGGGTAAAAATTACAAAAATATATCACAGTTTCCTCCTACATTTGATTCAGACCATAGACCACCGGGCAGAACCAGTGCGGGTTGGAAAACTTCGCATGTCCGTCGAGAACTGGTCTGTGGTTATATTAGACCATAGACATGCGGGTTTCCTCATGATGTTTTCTTTCAACGAATTTGTTCATAGAGTATTACAATTAACCAACTCTCAGATTTGAGTTTCATTTGATCATTCGATTGATAGTGTTAAAGTATCTTAAGAACTAACCACGAACAACCCGTACCTTGCGTTTTTAGTACGAAAGTATGTTTTTTTTGTAAGTTAAACAAAAAAACTAATGCTATGTGAAACCATGTAATTAAGAAAATACTTACCCTCATAATAAGTTAGTCGGTAGAGTACCTCATGGCATATAGAACCAATGGGGGGAAGGTTCCAGATTAGGAAATACGGAGAGGCCAACGCCCAGCAGTGGATCTACCACAGACGGATGGATTAGCTTGTGGTTTTTTTCATTGAGCAACATTGCTCATTAGTTTTTACTGTGCTACCATACCGTGAGAATGAAATTAATACCAAATTAATCTTTAACAATAATCTTAATTGCGGTTAGAATACTAGTCACAATATACCAAAGTCGATAAGGACGATTTTACGGTCAAATTCAGCCGATTGATTGAGTGCCATTGGTACGAATGTCAGTGCGAATGTGCGCACAGGTAGAGCAAAAAGTTCGCTATCGTGGGTGCAAATAATTATTTGAGTTCTCACAATTAAAATATAGAGTCAAAGCCAAAGCCAATGTCAAATCATTTATTTCGTATAGGCCTTCGTACGAGCACCTACAAATATTTTCTTAACTCTACAACCGGATCCAAACGCGACTTAAACTGAGAAGATCCGGCAAGAAAGTCAGCTGGCTTGTCTTTTTTTTTTACAAAATTCTTTTTTTTTAATAGCCATGTTTATTACAAAAAAATATATTAAAAAATGAAGCTCCAGTGTGTTGCCATGCGAGGCGCATAGAGCATGCTCTAATAAAGTTCGAGTTGAGTAGATATTTCCAATGGATTATAAGATTCGACAAATTATTTTGACCGCTGCTGTAAGCGCTATATGAGGAGCATATGGACTCTCCACAGATCTGTATCTAAATAGGTCCGTCGGCCTACCTTATATGCCTATTAGGTGATATAAAATATCACCCAGATATTACTATTTATAAAACTTTAAATTGCTTAGTGACTCATAGTAATTAAAAAAAATCTCCATACATCATTTGACCCTTTTAAATAATCTGTGCCTTTCGGGTTTGAATTTCCAAAAATGCCTCCTGAGAGCACCTGTGAGGTACTCCAGGAATACCTATATCTTCAAATTTCAATTATCTAAATCCACCGGTTGGGGCTGTGCGTTGTCCGTCAGTCAGTATTAAGAACATTATTAAATAACTAGATATTAGGTAGTTATATTGACGAGACGTGGATAAAAAATTATGGAGATAGCAATCTAAATAAATTCAACAAATCCGAATTAGAATATGTTTTATTCATATTGATTTCTTATATTTACGCGAATACTACACATTGAAATAAAACTAATCTTAAGGATTTTATCGCGGATCCGCGGATCGCGGAGGATTTTATTTCAATATGTTTTATTCATGTAAACCATTAAATACAGTAACTGATTTTAAGGATTTTATCGCGTTTATTTTCTGTTTTTACGTTTCCGACATTTCGGCTGCTTTACAGCAACCATTGTTACGGGAGGACTGAGGTGTTTGACGTCCTAGTGTCAAATTTGAACTGGGGTACCCTCATATTTAGTTGTTGTTTGCGGTCCGATCTATGCAGAAAGTGTTCACTGTGTCTTGAGGTCTTGTCTTGTCTTGTCAAAATAGTTACATAATGCTAAGCTACAACTTTACCGCCCGTTCAGAATGCCGTTACTATGGAGAAGAACTCCAAGGTTGCTCTTTTTAAAAAGATCTTTTAGATAACTTTACGTATATAACATCGATACCCAAATAGTTGTCCCAAAAAGCTTTCCTCTATCCATTATAAATGTAACAAGTTCCTGAATACCCCCTAACTATAGCACATCCCGTGAAGCAGCTGATCGGCTATCTCTGTCTGTCGCGCCCCGCCCACCTGAGATCACGCCCCTTCCGTTGCCATCCAAATAGAATTTTGGACAATAGATTATTTGGGGCCGACAGTGTATAGGTATATCCATCGTCGTTCCATTCACCATGTAAGTTGTGTTGATTTAATTGAGCTCAACTGAGCTGTCAATGTAGACTGTAAAGTATTGTAACCTTGATTTATTTAACACATATTAAAAAAAACAATATTGTGTTTGTTCATTAAACACAAAACAAGCAAATTTCGTTACAGCTTCCTTTTATTGAAAAATAAAAAACGAAATGATTCAGTGATTTTTGAATGGAGATTTTTTGTCTATTTGACGTGATTAGCGCAGTTGGTAATGACACTGCTTTCTGCGCCGATGGTCCCGGGTTCGAATGCTGGTAGGGACAAGCTTTGTGTGATGAGCATGAATGTTTGTACCCGAGTGTTGGATTTTTAATATCTATATAAGTATTATACAGTGAGTTCGCCCTCAGTCCATTGTACGGTACCCATAATACAAGCGTTGCTTAGTGTGGGACCGTATAGTTGGTGTGTTCTTCTGGCGATATTATTATTATTATATGATATTCTATGGGAATGTAGTTATGCATTTAATAGCATACACGTGATGTTATCATGATGACCCGGTGTATACCTAAGCTATCACCATGCCTGATTAGTTTATATACCTACTAGCTGTCCCGGCGAACTTCGTACCGCCTCAGAATCAAATGTATGACAAAATTAATTTATTGGTATTCTATGAAAATTTTAACAAATCTATCCCACGGGAACCATACATGTTACCGGTATAAAAAGTAGCCTATATGCTATTTCAGACTATAATCTATCTCTGTGCCAAATTTCATCCAGATCCGTTCAGCCGTTCTGGCGTGAAAGAGTAACAAACATCCATCCATCCATCCATCCAAACATTCACATTTATAATATTAGTATAGAGTATAGATTTAAAATCCATAAAGTTATTATGGTGTAATCTATGACACTAGGACGTCAAACACCTCAGTCCTCCCGTGACCGTGGTTGCTGTAAAGCAGCCGAAACGTCGGGAACGCAAAACATATACAATATACGCGATAAAATCCTTAAGATTATTTTTATTTTAATTATTATGGTGTATCATAGACAGAAAGACAAAATAATTATGCCCTTACATACCTTTGTACAAAAAATATTCTAAGCTAGCTGTTACCCGCGACTTCACCCGCGTGGTATTTAACAAAAAAGTTTTTCTAAAATAAAAGTAGCCTATCTTACTCCTTGTTACATCAGCTATCTGCCAGTGAAAGTCCCGTCAAAATCTGTCCAGCCATTTCAGAGAGACAGACAAAAATTGTAAAAAAAAATGTTTTGGTATATGTACCGTGTATACATCCAAATGCACCTAGTAAAAAGCGGTTATTCTAATACTACAAACAGACACTCCAATTTTATTTATTTGTATAGATGTATAGATAACCAAAGCTTATGCACTGGGGTCACATATCCATCTCCATAGTGTTCGCAAAGTTATTTGCAGGCTCCACAAAACGTGAACAACCAGCCCATGGCGCCATACTACACGATGTTTACCTACTGCCACTTGAGACTGTAAAACACAAAGACTGCACTTATAAGGACATGATTGAATTACTGATAGCTATCAGTGGCGTAGCTATGTCACTCAGGGTCCGGGCAAAAGTGAAATTGGGGCCCTATTTAACACGTTGACTGCGGTGCCATTTTCAAAGGACTTTCAGCCAGTGCGTTAGAGACCTATTCGACCTCATAACCAAGCTTCACTGTAGTGCGTAAGAGACCTAAACCATCTCCTAAAATAAGGTATTTTAAAAAAACTCATATCTTCATCAAAAAATAAGATACAATCTTTGTTTTTTCTGTAAATAATAGAGAATTAACTGTTCTATCTCAAGTTTGCTACGCATGGGGATATGAAAAGTGGGTTATGAGATATAACGAAAAAAAAATTAGTTATCCATTGAATCTCGCATCGCAACTAATGATAGATCAGTTTGGGTTGTGACTAGTAATGGGATTAAAATAAAACCCCAGTTATCGATAGCTTAACTTTTTATGAAGTAATCATTTAAACATAGTAATATTGATGTTGTTTATTTTTCGTTTTTACGTTCCAGGACGTCAACCTCAGACCTCCCGTGACCATGGTTGCTGTAAAGCAGCCGAAACGTCGGGAACGTAAAAAAAAAAACTCGATAAAATCCTTAAAAAATAGTTTTAATTCAATGTGTAGAATTCGCGTAAATATAAGAAATCAATATATTTTGTCTCATCAATTCATAATATTGCCAATCGCAATATTATGAATTTTCAATTTAGATTCGGTTGCTATATTCATTTGCATTCAGATTGTTATCTATTTATTATTATAAAGAGGTCAAATTGTAAGTTTGGACGTTTGTTGTGGGTTATCTCAGAAACTACTGATTACATCTTGAAAATTATTTCATTGATAGCTACACTATCCTTGAGCTTAATAATCTGTTTCGACATGCTAGACCATCGGGCATAGATTTGCGCAGCAAAATCAATGGCTGCGATGCTGAAATATGGGCAAGGCTTAAAATCCATGGAGGTATATTTGTATCTTTCGCCCACTGCATTTTTGTAGCAGGCAAAAGCCACTACGAATATACATGGACTTTATTTAGGTATTTTAGAAAAAACAATTATAGAAAAACAATTTTGATTGATAGATACCTACATAAGAGAGTAATAGGCTAGGTGACTACTTTAGCTTATTTGAATCTGCGCTTTAGTCATTGCAATGAAGTATAATATACGTTTGTACTATTCGGACTCTAGCTATGTATGTACTCACTATGAAATTAGTTTGATATGTAACGTATCAGTATTAGTTATATACAATGCTTACATAACGGAACATACTAACAGTAACATATAGAACATGGAAAGTATCGTTAATTCCAGTTTTCAAAGCCCAAGTAAAATAGATAAGTATCCTGAAACCTGTAATCATGAAAAGTTATATCCTGAGGGTGGCATTGACTCTTGCTCTTAGTACACAAACACCAGGCCATCATAACCTGCCAGGCTTTGCACGAATTGTTTACATTACCGAGCCCATATCAAGCGAGACACCTAACTCTATCGTGTTATGCACGCCTGGTGGTCGCGACACGTCGATTGCGGTGATGTCATCATTTTGCTACGACGTAAATATTACCTACTTGTAATATGTGCGGTCTCCGATTTTTGTGATTAGATCATGAATGTCGGCTTTCCTTTGTTATTCGATCTGAACTAACGTCACTGGTAGGTACCTACTCGTTATTTCCAATACGTTAGTAGTTCAATTCGTCGACTAAAATAATGTTACACTAATTCCAAGTTACGAAGTGTTGTAAAAATTACAAGACCAACCTTTAAACAAATGGGGGAAGAGGACAACAAACAATGGACCGCCTAGTTCTATCAATTAGAGCAATCTTTGGAGTCGAAACAGTTGTCAGATGATTGACGAAACTAAAATCGATATAATTTGAGCAAAGACACATCAAACAAAATTTTTTAAATACCTTAAGCTAATTCAATGTTAATTCAATCCTGATCTGAGCGTGCTTATAAAATAGATCAAGATAAATAATGTTATGTGTTCAAAAAAAGTTTTTCAAGCTATGATTCAGATGCAACGATAACTAACCATGTTGAAAGGGAACCCAGATGGTTATCAGCGTTGAAAAGTCGACCTCTTACACGTTTTTGGGAGCCTAGTACATTGAATGAATTTATAATTTTTATGGCATGGGATGGGTGGGACACAGTATGGAGGAACGAAAACAATGAAATGCTCTAGAGATTTCAAAGAAATGTTGGGTTGGATTAATTAGTAAGCTACGGTTAACGCGGACAGGAATTTGATGGGACGAATTTCTTAGTTTTTTTTAAGAAGAATTTATACAAACATTGAGTTTACAAGAGAATCATTTTGAGGGAGATTTGTCGTTCAATCTTGAACCCTATGACTCTGCAGTTTAAACATAAAACAAAATCCCATACCGGAACTGAGTAACTATATGAACGTTTAAGCAGATTACTCACTATTAGCCGACGGTTGTGTTGATAAAGAAAAATACCGCAGCGGCCGATACAACATCCGTTCCCTATAAAATGATTTAATCATTTAAACACTCACGAGCGTGGGTTGCGCATTTTTTGTCTGTCACAACGATGGTCTGGTTGTAAGCGAAATACTGATTTTTTACGACGTATAACTCGTATCATCTTTTTTTCAGTGTAAGGAGGTTAACTTCTCCTTATTGCGTTGGACAAGTAGATGTAGCTCACTGACCTATCTACATCATTTCCTTTTCCTCCAAGGAATTGAAAGATAATCGCTAAACTAGATCATAATGACAAAAGTGCTTTTTTAATTAATATATACACAGCCCTATCTCGGCAATCAGAATTTTGGTGACAAATCAGTATACCGGCACCATAAATAAACCCAGCAGTATTATTATTATTATACATTATTAATTAATCCTACACTTCTAAGTTTTGTAAGTATACGTGCCCTTAAGGCGAAAGTACTCAATATTGTCACGAAAATAAAATATTTATTACAGGATTTCTTTTACGCCATCTTTGCGATATAACTTTGTTGTTTGGGACAACGACGTTGATGTATTAAATTTGCTTTAAAATTAATCTAAAGCGATATAAAACAAACGCAATATATAGACATTGGAATTTTAAAAATAAATTTCAAAGCTAATTTCATACATAAATAAAAATCCTTGCTTTATGCTGCAGTCGCAAACAAAAAAACAACACCTCATACATCCATTGCAATTCCAATTTCTTGTAAATAAATTGGAATCCATAAAAATTTTGAATTTCCCGCCACGACTGAGAGCTTTCACCTTAACGCAAGTCCAAATAAAAGAGACGAGCCATCAGGACGAATGACCATAAGGTCCAAGAACAATCGCCACATGTGGCCCGGAGATTAAGCAAAGAAAAATAAAATTAATATCTCCTCTCACATTTACACCCGCGCGTTATTCGTATCGCCATCTCGTTCCCCCGACGAAATCATTCTTGGAAGTGCCGGGGCCGGCGTACGCGCGTACAATGCGGGCGTTTGTGCCCACAAAATATGGAATTGAAAAAAAAAGACAAACGAACTCGGCCGACCGTTCGCTAAAACGCTATTCGGTTTTACTTCTAATGTGTGGTTATCCACACATACTCCTTGGATGGAAATGGAGCGGTTAAACTGACCTTATTTAAAAAAAAACTAAGTACCTATATCGGAAAGTGGGAGCTACAATATTAGATAGACAAAGGGGTGTAACTTATAACCTCATCCTACGCGTTGCGCGTCGGTTAAAAATAATTTATTGGTACAATACACTCTGGAAGCAATTAATTCGGATCACCAAATAATCCTTCATTTTCTTGGCCTATGCTTGCACTTAAAGGATAGCTAAGTTGGTCGGTGGTAGGCAGTGATAGCCAATTTGGTAGAACGCTCGCCTCAGTAACAAGGATCATAGGTGCAAACCCCGGTTCGCCAATCTGGGATTTCTGGACTTCATGAGCGAATGTCAGTTCCAACCATGATTATCACTTGCTACACGATGATGGAAACATCGCGAGGAAACCTGCATGTCTGAGAGAAACCCTCGAAAGATGTGTGAAGTCCGCCAACCCGCACTGGGCCAGCGCCGAGGACTATGGCCTAATCCCCCCTCGCATTGATGTGAGGCTCGTGCCCAACAGCGGGACATTAAAAGGGCTGGTATTATTATAATAACACAAGAACCCCACAGTACAAAACAATTACCTTACAACTGTTTGTCCTTGAAAACTGTAAAGGGACAAATACGAAGCCATTCCTATTCGATTGTAACTCAATTCTGCTAACCAATTTGACTGGCAATATTGAGGAATTAACTCACTGCCCAATTCTATACTAAACTTAACTTGTGACCTTGTTGGCGGTGGTCCGAGCTGACTTACGCCGGGGAGAGAAGACAGAGGCATATTATAGTAAAAATGTAATGTGCAACGTAGCAGAAAACTTGACAAGAACTGGGTTAAAGTTTATAAACGAAAAAAGGAAAAGGCTACTCTAGCAAGGAGAGGGCGTCGCTAACACTCATGTATTGCTTAGCGAAAATGATCTCTAAGTGACCAGGCAGACGTCGCTGATAACTGCCTGCGTTACATCCTCAGCAGAGGTCCTCGAAGCACCATGTAACCTTACACCACGCCGATCCGCGCGCCAAACCTCCCAACTTATTTAACCTTTTATTAATGAAGTGTGTACTGTCCTCGTTTTACGGGCACGAGCGAGCTAGTGATGCGACACTAATGGTCTTATGGACTATCGATAAACCTTGAATCATTATAGGTATGTTCTTGTGAGATGGGACGATAAGAGGATGAGTGGTCGTTTGAGATTATGCGGTTTTGGCGTGGATTTTTAACTTAAGTCTCCGAGACTAGTGAAGTTTCGTGTTTTGACTTTGCGATGATAATAATTTTAGTTTACTAGGATAAAAGTGTTAGCCCTTGGTCATATATATATTTAATTAATTATAATCTGCGATCCTCTCAGTCCATTGGACGGCAGCCATAATTTAAGCGTTGCTTAGTCTGCGACCAGACAATTAATCTCTAGCGTTATTATTATATTATTCGTAGTTAGTAATTTTTTTTTGTGTTTCATATACAATGAGATTTATGTATGAGAATATGTCATTCTTATTCCCAAGTCACGTGATCTACTTGTTGACAGCTACGACATTCTGATAAATTGTATCATGGCGATTTGTAAAATAGTTTGTAGATAGTCATCTTGAATAGGGAGGCAAACAAACTCTTGTCGATAAAAAAATGTAATCGACTCTGCACACATCGATCGGATCTCGATAAATTATGAATACATTACGCAGCCTCGCATTATACGAGAATCTTTGAAAATCATAAAAATATTTTTTTAAGTGTTGCCATAAAGATATTTATTTGTTGAAAGATAGAAAAAGTGAGATAAAATTTACGAAAAAAAAACAACTTCGAGTTAACGTATTTGATGTCGACGCGCCGACCGGTAGTCGTTAAACACGAAGAAACATATACGTATTTTAGTTTAATATATGCGCATATAACCACTACAAAATATTCAAAGACTAGCTGTTACCCGCGACTTCGTCCGCGTGGTATTTAACAAAGACACAACCGTTAGCAATAGCCCGCTCGCGCGGTCTTAGCCCGCGCGACCGGCAGCTTTTGTGATATTACGACGTTGGCGGGGGTTATAAAATTAGCCTATGGTACTCCTTGTTACATCAGCTATCTGCCAGTGAAAGTCCCGTCGAAATCGGTCCAGCCATTTCAGAGATTAGCCGGAACAAACAGACAGACAGACATAAATTGTAAAATTGTTTTGGTATATGTACCATGTATACATCCAAATGCACTTAGTAAAAAGCGGCTATTTTAATATTACAAACAGACACTCCAATTTTATTTATTTGTATAGATATATTTCTCTATATCTCGCTAAAATGTCGGACATAAAAACTATGATTTATAATATAGAGTTTCTTCAGAGCCTAGTGCCTATTAATATAATTCTGTGTATACAACCGAAATATACTTACTAGTGATAGTATTGTTATTTCAAGACCGCCTTTGAAATTATAATTGTGTATATTTGCATTTATATGTTTGATACTATTGTTTTGATTTATGCGCGCCGATTAACCCTTAATAGCCTAGAGTTTCAATTTTGATACCAATCTTTTAAACCGAATGTTCACATTACTATTAGTTTTTTTTATAGGTTGGCTGTACGTATTTTACTGTTGTATAATATTCTTTCCAACGAAATTTTAAAAAAAATCAAATGTCATTATTATTAAACACAGTTACACTAAACACAGTAATATTAAAAATAAATCACTTTCGTAAATCAGGCTACTAAGGGTTAAGAGTTAACAATGTTCCGATTTTATCTGTTATCTGACTCACTGTATATATTATCTCGGATCTAGTATTTAAATTTATCTCACTACCTAGAGAGATGTCTCTGTCCCTCGCTCGCAATCGAGTCATATTTTTTCATCTAAAATGACACTTGAATTTTCAACCATACAACGCTTAGTAACAGGTTAGAAGTTTGCTTGCTGCCTTGTCTTGTGTTTAGTTTACTTTTCTTATGTCTGTTACATTCAATTCGACAGCGATTGATTATTATAATCTGACGATAGATTTCTTGCATTCCACGTTTATTTCAGGTATCGTTGGCATCAATTAATATATGGATTGAAGCTTTTGCCCGCGTCTTCCCTCGCGCCACCATGGATTTTAGTCTGCTGTCGACAATCATAAGCTATACAACAGTGAAACCCCTTAACAAATCAGTCCGGTAGTTTTTTATACATGCTTGAACAAACAG
The DNA here is from genome assembly GCA_905404115.1 of Pheosia gnoma. NCBI lineage: Eukaryota > Metazoa > Arthropoda > Insecta > Lepidoptera > Notodontidae > Pheosia > Pheosia gnoma. The sequence goes on along the minus strand of FR989919.1, from coordinate 1,863,975 downwards.
AACAACAAGAAATAAAGTTTCAGAAGCGTACAAATAGATAATTGCATATTTTTTTATGTCTACAATTTACACAGACTCAGCTCATTTACAGTTTTATGCCATGTGCCCAATCGTTTCTTCATACAAACATTCAACCCCCATTTAACCTCCTTCGGAGTCGAATTTCCAAAGCATCCCTCTAAGTGTACCTCGAGGGTACAAAAATAATATATCATCCAAATTTCAAATCTCTAGGTACATCAGTTTGGGCTGTGCGTTGTATATCAGGCATTCATTGTTTACAATTTTATTGAGTAAAAATGTCACACTTTCCAATCGCCAATAGCATCGATTAATCGTTTTTTTTTATCGACAACACACTCCCGTCCCTATTCCCGTAGCACGGTCGGCTTAGCTAAGCCATCCCGACGGCGCGGTAAGCTAAGTCTTTCCCGGAACGTCACGCATCGGCGGAACACCAACTCTTTGTATTTAACATTCGCTTATTGTTAACTGGCAAACTACGTGCATTTATACGTACTCGATAAAGTTAATTTGCATCGACCATGTTGCATAATTACAGGGCCCCAAGTCTGCTAACACGATCGATTCATAATCGAACAGCAACCGCATCGTAACTGTCACTTTTGACAGATATTGTATGGGATATCTGTCAAAGCGACAGTTACTATGCGGTTGCTGTTCGACTATGAATCGATTGTGTTAGCAGACTTGGGGCCCTGTTATCAAAATAGTAAAAATAATCCGACAGATGAGCATCCCTTATCATTATATCTCAGTACAGCATCTTCATCATCCACGGTAGCCATGCATTCTCGCACTAGTCACACAATCCATCTATTCATTAGTTAACTATAATTATTCACATACAGACTAATTGCCTAATTGCAAATAATTTGAACGTACCACGACATAATTGTGAACGGCCTATGTTTATCATTGCTTCGCCGTAGTTTTTACACTCGCGTCGACGCGATTCCAAAATACATTTGTATAATTCATAAACATTAAACTGCACATATTTTCGAAGCAAATTCCACGTTATATGTATTCATAGTTTATCTCATTTGTATTATCCTGAGTAACATACAAGAAGGGTGCGATGGAGAGGCTTTTATAAGATCCCACTAATATTATAAATGTGAAAGTTTAGATGGATGTTTGTTACTCAATCACGCCAGAACGGCTGATTGGATCTGGATGAAATTTGGCACAGAGATAAATTATAGTCTGGAATAGCACATAGGCTACTTTTTATCCCGGTAAAATGTATGGTTCCCGTGGGATAGATGTTTTAATTTTTCATAGAGTACCAATAAATTCATTTTCTCATACATTTGATTCTGAGGCGGTACGAAGCTCGCCGGGACAGTTAGTATCAAAATAAAACCTTGGCCAGTTAGGCAGTTCATAGTGCTATAGGTACCTAGCTACCTTTCCAAGCGAATAATTAACTGACTCACCATTGAATATTGTTAATTTGGAGAGACAATCAAGGTTTTTATGTAAAGACACTACTGTAATGTCAGATCATTTCTGCAATGCAAAAACTCAAACTCAAATATTTACATGTTACGCTGGTAGTCAGTTCGTATTCATATAAAAAAGAAGTCGAAAGTACAACCCCATATAAACTACCTTACAAGTTCTGTGTTTATTATACAGCTCTACAATGACTCTAGCAGAAACGTAAAACCCCTCAACCCTTATCCTATGGCCTCTTTACAGCAATACTAACACCTAATTATTTCATTACTTGCTTTTACTCACGGCTCCGCTCGCGCAACCGTCTCTTCAGCTCATCAGCTCGACGTCAATAGTCGCAATTGCGTAAAGATAACTCTACATTATCTGCTGTCTAACCCACTGATCTAGTCTATCCAATAGTAAAAACCATGTTCAAATTGATTCAGTAGTCGTTCCATGCTTCTCGAACAAATGGACATTCTATTCTATCAGCCGAAAGACGTCCACTGCTGGACATAGGCCTCCCCCAATGACTTCCACACATCACGGTCCTCCGCCACACGCATCCACCGGCTACCTTCTACGCGTGGGATATCATCGGTCCACCTTGTGGGGGGCCATCCTACACTACGTCTTCCGGTTCGTGGTCGCCATTCTAGAACCTTTCTGCCCCAACGGCCATACAGACACCAACTAACTACCAAATAGACATACAGTCAAAGAATTCTAAAAACACTTGTTTTGAATTCAGAGACGTCCAATTTACACACACGTTGCAGTTTCATAATAATATTGAAGTAATGGTTGTCTTACTTTATTCGCATTATAATGCGCTACCATTAGTATATAGAGTTCCTAAAGTTGCAGTTTTAATTCTGATAGCTTTATAGTACCGAGATGACTTTGTGGGCTATTTTAAATGGCCTCAGCTCGCCACACTCTCTATACGTGGGCCACTTCTATACGCCAGGATCTATAACGGAATAGGTACAATGCGGGCGCCAAAATTTGACCCACACTGAGTATCGGGAAAAAATATTGGAATCCGTAAAAGTATCTTTCAACGAGACGAAACCGCATATTAACTAACAATCATAATATCGCCAGACGAACACACCAACTATACGGTCCCACACTAAGCAACGATTGTGTTATAGGTACCGTACAATGCGTAAGCGCAAACTCAGTATATAAAACTTTTATAGATATTAAACATCTTGACTCGGGTACAAACATTCATGCTCATCACACAAGGTTTGTCCCTACCAGGATTCAAACCGAAGACCCTCGGCATAGAAAGCAGGTTAACTACTATCTGCGCTCATCAGTACGTCAACTGCGAGATTATTCGTAAGCTAACTGTATACTTTATAGTCTACTGTATTTAAACATTTTGTGTGGAGAATTGAACAGCGCCTATAGCGGACGGTATTTGAAACATTCAATTATACGAGATGATCTCCATACGAGATGTCTAGATATGGTAGACTATAGAGTATAATATGGTTAGCTTACGAATAATCTCGCACTTGACGTACTGGTCATGAAGAAGGTAATGTTTCTTTATAATTTTAATCAAGTAACTGCGTCATGAGCGCTGCCGTCGGCTTTTTCATTAGTCATTTCCTTCTCTGTACTGTGGTTTATGTTTTGATTAAGTATTTAGTAGTTGCGTGAAAACAAATAAACCATTGGTAACCGTTCAGCGGAGTTGACGATAGCGAAGAATCTGACTGTATAATACAATATAATAATATATATAATTCCACCCCCGTTTTTTAATGTCCCACTGTTGGGCACGGGCCTCCCCTCAATGCGAGAGGGATAAGGCCATAGTCCACCACGCTGGCCCAGAGCGGGTTGGCGGACTTCACACATCTTTCGAGGGGTTCACTCAGATATGCAGGTTTCCTCACGATGTTTTCCTTCACCGTTTAGCGAGTGATAATCGTGGTTGAAAATGAGATTCGCACATGAAATGCCAGTATTCGCGTAAATATAAGAAATCAAAATTATTTTAGTCCATTTGAACCACTACATAGTTCTTCTACTAGCAGGGCCCACGACTTTGTACGCCTAGAATGTAGTTTAACAGAATATCCTGGAACCTTTTGCCCTGGCTGGGATATAGATCCTTCCCGGGATAAATATTATACATTGACCAGGCGTATAAGCGATTGCATGCTATCTTAAAAAAAAATCCGCCGACCCTATAATAATGAGCAATACTGGATTATCCCGCAGTATCTCATACATTTACCGGAATTAAAAGCATTCGTATTATACTCGTATATTATATACATTGAATATTATTCAATGAACCATTTTCAACAAACTTACAGCGGAATACTCAAACGCTGCTTAAATATCGCAGCCCTTAATTTTGAGTTGCAATTAAGTATACTATAATATAAAAAGTTATGACCTCTACCGAACGTTTTAAGTTAGAGATTAGCATTTACAGAAACTCTATCAACTCAATTTTTTATATACGCAATTATTGTGTAGGTAATTCAGTTAAAATTATAATTTTTAACTATTTCTTTTTGTGAATTTGTTGCTACCCTGGCAGTTAATTATGAATTTTATATAATTAACTAGAAAGGTACCTATGTGTCCAATTGGCACCGCAAGTAGTTCCCTTAATTTAGTACAGTACCTGCAGTACTTATTAACATAAAATTACACTGTATTTATTAAAAAAAGTAAATATACGTTGGTACGACAAATAACCCGTCGTCTTGTGTCAATTCTTTTTTATATAAGCACGCCCCATTTATTTAATATGTCTTAATTTGTATCATCCAAAGAATACTAATAAAATCAATGTGATTATCTAATCATTAATTATCCGTAAAAAACTTTGCAGCATCACATTTATAAATCAACCCCCGATATTTATATACGTTTCATAAATTTATCAAACGTTTATATAGTACCTACTGCGCAAAGCAAAACCCTTGTGCGCAATACTATATGACGTTTGATAAAGTTATAGAGCGTCTATAAATTTGGGCGCAAGACTTTAGTTAAAATGACCAGAAAATAATTACCTTATCGATCAATTGTGACATTTTCACTTTTTCATTTTTTTTTAATCAATATTCCGTTTTACATAATGACTGCTTAGCGCAAAAACATCATCCAGCATGCGGTGTTTCATTTATTTTTATTAGAAAATCATGCCAATCGTATGCCACACCACCACAAGATTTTATTATTAAAAAAAACTGTTAATTCTCCATCCTTCATTAAACACATCACTTACCTAATAGTTTAATTTTATATCTTCGTACATTTCTCTCACAGTTTTATTTTTAATATTTTTTTTTTCAATTAAAAAATCACACACCAACACTCAAAAGTTCACAGTTCACAAGTTGACGAGTTTTTATTTTTGTAATGCAATACTTGTTACCAGTTACTACGCTTTGCGAAAGTTTTGTTTTAAAATGTCGTTTCTTTTAAATACCAGTTTCTATGTCTCTCATGAGCGATAATAGTCGCGGGGATATTTAAAAAAAAAATCGGATATCTGTAAACAATTGGGGATCTAACAAAGCGGCGCTTCGCAGCTATCCGAAGCTGTACTGAAATTCTAAACCCCGACATCGGTGTCCATGTCGCGCACCCCCCATTACTAAATTTCGTATCGAATTTAAAATATCTTAACTCCACACAACCGACAAGCGACTCTGAACTCTACTCTCAACATTTTAACGTTAATAATGCTGCAGCCCGTAACGCACCATCGGGCGTTTCACGAATCGCTCGGTACGCTACAAGGCTATGAGAACGTATAATTTTAAGACGTAGCTGCGCGAACGACTGAGCGTGTATGGTTGTCTCGCTTACTCGTACAGAAGAGGCTGTGCAGCTTTTCGCATCGCGACGTCGGATTGCTCATTTTTTTCGCTATTCAGTATTGAGTTACGTATTATTTTGTGAATTAGATTGTGGAGTGGTGTCATATTTTTGCTCGGTACCTGGAGGCGTACATTTACCAGGACGGATCGGGAGGCAGGTTGGTTTTATCTTACGTATCTCATTAATTATAATACAATAATAATAATACCAGCCCTTTTAATATCCCACTGTTGGGCACGGGCCTCCCCTCAATGCGAGGGGGATTCGGCCATCGTCCACCGCGCTGGACCAGTGCGGGTTGGCGGACTTCACACGTCTTTCGAGGGGTTCTCTCAGACATGCAGGTTTCCTCGCGATGTTTTCCTTCACCGTTTCATATATATCATTAATTGCAACAAAATTTTTAGTGAAAATAACCAATTTTTTTATTTTATAAAACATACAAAAAATATTTTCTATCAAAATACTGATGATAGTATACTACCGTGAATTCTCTCATTACATTTTTCCCTTTGGTACGGTGAAACAACTAATCTTGAGGTGATCGCAGATTTGACGGACCTGGAAAACAAGTTAAAATTGCAAGCTTTGAAGATACAACGGGCAAGTAATAATTATTTATAAAAAAAAAACAACCGAATTGAGAACCTCCTCCTTTTTGAAGTCGGTTAAAAATATGCAGAGTAGTGTGTGTATGTGTGTGTGTGTGTGTGAATAATTTTTGTAATTTTGCTTCGATTATTATTGGAGTGTGTTGTTGAGGGTCTATCTATGAAGTACTTATCATTTTTCTTTGACGTCTCTTGTCAGAAATTTATTATTCTAAAGAAAGGATTCCTTCATATACGACCTGGTTAGCGCAGTTGGTAGTGACGCTGCTCTCTGCGACGAGGGTCCCGGGTTCGAATCCTGGTAGGGGACAATCTTAGTGTGATGAGCACGAATGTTTGTACTCGAGTCATGGATGTTTAATATCTATATATAAGTATTGTATACTGAGTTCGCCCTCAGTCCATTGTACGGTACTCATAATACAAGCGTTGCTTAGTGTGGGACCGTATAGTTGGTGTGTTCGTCTGGCGATATTATTATTACGTATCACCACACGGGCTATACCCGGATCTTTGGATTGCTTGCGCGGGGACACGGGTCCAACACGTAGAGGCCCCATTTTGAGAATCTTAATGTTATGTTAGCCACCGGCTTATTATTATAAAAGCTTGCAAAAAGTAAAGATTTTTGCGCAACACTTAATCATTACACTCTCACCACACAAACTCCATAATGCACGTGCGCCAACAGACACATAGCTGCCAAGCTGTACAGTACAGCTGGTTCCAACTGGGGCTGGTGGACTGACGTTGCTACTCCAGCTGCCAGCGGCCAGAACATCCAGTTGAGCAGCCCACACCGTTGGTGGGTCATCTCAGCTATTATCAGACGACACTACGATAACGAAGATGTTGTTATCGTCATAAGGTACATCATAGTCAGAGGCAGTGATAGCCAAGTTGGTAGAACGCTTGCCTCGGTAACGAGGATTGAAGGTTCAAATCCCGGTTTACACCTCTGGTATTTTTCATGTGCGAAAACATCGCGAGGAAACCTGCATGTCTGAGAGAACCCAACGAAAGATGTGTGAAGTCCGCGAACCCGCACTGGGCCAGCGCGGTGGACTATGGCCTAATCCCCCTCGCATTGAGGCGAGGCCCGTGCCCAACAGTGGGACATTAAAAGGGCTGGAATTATTATTACCAATTGTAGGAAATTACAAAAAAATAATCTAGATTGGCTTTATCTAAAATTCACACATAATGGTGAATGTAGTATTGAACGAGACAGGTAATCAAAAAACTAAACTAAAGCTACACGGAGCCTTGTTTTAAACCCACTAATCCCACTAATATTATAAATGTGAATGTTTGGATGTATGGATGTTTGTTACTCAATCACGCCAGAACGGCTAAACGGATCTCAATGAAATTTGGCACAGAGATAGATTATAGTCTGGAATAGCACATAGGCTATCCCGGTAATATTTATGGTTCCCGCGGGATATTTGTTTTAATTTTTCATAGAGCAAAAGGATCGACATGATTTTTTTGCATACGTAGTGGTAGTTTAGGGGTCAGAAAATGACATAGGCTAATTTTAATCCCGGAAAAATGCACGGTTCCTATGGCATAGCTTACAGGAACCGTGCATTTGCAAAAGGACGTAGAGGAAAAGGACATACTTTTGATCGCGGGTAACAGCGCGGGGCGCAGCTATATAGTCATCGAATAAAATGGACTACAGGTATACTTACAGAAATACTGCTAAATATGGTTCCGTAAAGGAAGATGAAGGCTCTCGGGGCGTATTCGATGATGTTACTGGGCGAGTGTACTGCCCACACTATCATGGCTGTTGTTACTGTGAATAACGACCACACTGGACGAATAGCTTCAGGGATCGAGTACATATTGCCTGATCGAGTTCGGTATGACCTAAAAAATACAGTTCAAATTACAACAGTTACATTATAATTATACCAGCCCTTTTTAATGTCCCGCTGCTGGGCACGGGCCTCCCCTCAATGCGAGGTGGATTATGGCATAGTCCACCACGCTGGCCCAGTGCGGGTTGGCGGACTTCACACATCTTTCGAGGGGTTCTCTCAGACATGCAGGTTTCCTCACGATGTTTTCCTTCACCGTTTAGCAAGTGATAATCGTGGTTGAAAATGAGATTCGCAAATTTCATACTTATTACCAACTGCATACGTTTTATTATGTGGTTTTCAAGCACTGTTGTCATCAAATTCATACAATACAATGTCAACATAATTTGTTATGGCTAACTTAATCTCAATCGAGGTCATTTGGAGCAGGTTCAAGGTCAACATTTTTGGAAATCAGAAAAATTATTACTCTTTTATTTTATTTTGACCTTATCTGAGTCTCTTGTTTGAACTACGCGTTACGTAACATTGTTTTAACCCTTCAGAACGGTCGCGTAGAGATTTTACGTTTGATTACGGCGTGTCACATGGGGGGAGGGGGGCGGGTCAAAAACAAGTGTATAAAAACTAAGGGTATACTTACAAATAAACATTATAAATAGCGACCGGCACCGTGGTTGTCGTACCAACGAAATGCACGAATACTTCGAACACCATCGGGAAGGTTATATTCCCGATCATGTAGACCTTGTACACCTCGGACCCGTACAACCCAGCTATGATGAACAGAAGGGATGACACCTGAAATATCGTTACGAATGTCAGGTAGTAGTCGAACTAAAGTTACCGACATAGCTCAAAGAATTTCAAAGCGGCAGTGGGCGGCACATAGCTCGCAGAACCGATGGCCGTTGGGACGGAAAGGTTCTAGAATGGCGACCACGAACCGGAAAACGTAGTGTAGGACGGCCCCCCATAAGGTGGACCGATGATTTCACACGCGTCGCAGGAAGCCGGTGGATGCGAGTGGCGGAGGATCGTGATGTGTGGAAGTCGTTGGGGGAGGCCTATGTCCAGCAATGGACGTCTATCGGCTGATAGATTAGATAAGGAGAAATATATAACATTTGGAATAACTATCTTTAATTATTTGTCTATTGGTCAAAATTGAGTCAAGTACCAATTATCAAAGTACGAGTACCTGATGTTTTTTTTTTTAATTCATGGTGTCTTGTACTCACCCACATGCTGAAGTCGTAGGCCCAGGGGAGATACAATGTCCCGGTGTTGTATTTCTCACAGTGGCTGATGTAGAATGTCAGTACCACTGTTATCACTATTAGGAAGCCTCTGTAGACAATAATCGCTCGTATCACTCGTGATAGATAGTTTCTCGACTAACATCTTAGAGGAGTTCGGTGTTGCTGGCTTCTTTAATTATCGATCAAACTTGTTTGGTTTATAATTGGAAAAGTTGACAAGCTGAGGGTCAGTGGTGGTTCCTCTTTCCCCATTAGGTTAACAATGGATTTCCGCCAAGTATCGCCTAGTTCTATCAATTATATTAATAACTAGCTGTTGCCCGCGACTTCGTCCGCGTGGTATTTAACAAAGACAACCGTTGACAACAGCCGCTCGCCCATTCTGAGCCCGCGGGACGCATTTCAGGTTGTTGCTATCAAACTTAATCAGGCGCTGCGCTGCAACATTGGTTTTAATTTTTTTTCGTGGGATCCTATTTTTTTTTCTAAAATAAAAGTAGCCTTAGTTACTCCTTGTTACATCAGCTATCTGCCAGTGAAAGTCCCGTCAAAATCGGTCCAGCCATTTCAGAGATTAGCCGGAACAAACAGACAGACAGACAGACAGACAGACAGACAGACAGACAGACAAAAATTGTAAAAAATGTTGTTTCGGTATAGGTAACGTGTATACATCCAAATGCACTTAGTAAAAAGCGGTTATTTTAATATTACAAACAGACACTCCAATTTTATTTATATGTATAGATACATCAGTAGGCAGTACTTTATATTTTAACTCCAAAGTATACTTTCACCCCTAAATTTATAAACAAAGTGCGTTATAATAGCATTATAATCCATTATAACTTTTTATATATAAGGGTTAGCTCATACTAATTAATAATAATAATCTCGCACTTGACGTACTATCTGTTAAAATATTTTACACTTCTTTGTTACATATGGTACATAATTATGGATTTCTCAGGTCCAAAGACATTACGATACATGATTTTGTGATGACATTTTTCATAAACAGTGTTGGTAAAATGTTATAGAGTCCACTCATGTTACTTACCTAAAACAACTGACAGAGAACTCCTGGTGCCTCCCGAATATGGAGATGATGGAGAATGGAATGAGGAAGACGATGTACGAGTCCAGGCCATGGTCGAACAGCTCCCCTAGTGGTCCAGACACCCCCAGCCTCCTGGCCTGCTTGCCATCAATACCATCTGTATTTAAAAAATAAATAGCATTCTATCTATCTATCTAGCTAGCTATCTAGCATTACATATGAGAATTAAATATTATTACAGTTAAACTAGTAGTGATAGCCAAGTTGGTAGAACGCTTGCCTCGGTAACGAGGATCGCAGGTTCAAACCCCGGCTAGCACCTCCGGGATTTCTGGATTTCATGTGCGAATCTCATTTTCAACCACGATTATTACTTGCTAAAAGGAGAAGGAAGACATCGCGAGGAAACCTGCATGTCTCAGAGAAGCCCGCGAAAGATGTGTGAAGTTCGCCAACCCGCACTGAGCTAGCGTGGAGGACTATAGCCTAATCCTCGAATGGTGGGGAGCCTATGCCCAGCAGTGGGATATTAAGAAAAACGGCTGGTATTATTAATTGTTATATATTATTACAGTTAAACTAAATAGGAAAATAATAAAAAAACCTATATATATTATCAACTTACCTACCTAAGTTATAAGCCAGCATAACAAGCAGTCCGCAAGTTGTGAAAGCCCAGCTTGGAATCTCACACGGGTACTCAGTCACCCCTGGACGCCCTCCCGCCGCGTAGAAGTCGTAATCATACGCACACATCAACAGCACCGCTACCACCATGCACAGGAAACCAGCAAAGGTGATAAGATTTGGTGCAATCCATTTTGGTATGAACTGTAAAGAAATGTAGGTTATTTATCGTGTATGTTAGACGATATGCTGTTCAACATGTTGGCTAAACTAAATTAAATATCGCCAGACGAATATACCAAACCAAGTGTAAGGTACCGAATATTTACAACACTTGTATTATTGGGTAACACCTAGATTTCCAAACTATTACAAAATAATTACAAATAATCATTTCATCTTGTACGAAGTTGTGCACGCTTATCGGCTTGTTGAGTTTAAAAAAACAACAATGATACTCCCTACTAAAATATTAGTCATTCCTATAACAAGTTGGCACACGTAACACAACTTATACAGTATCTTGAAAGTTTAAAATAAGAACTTGTGTTAATAAATAGGGGTCGATTTTTAGACCTCATCGACCCCTAAAATCGGTTTTCGTTAATGTCGACCACTTTGGGAATCTCTGACTTGATTATATGAAATAGCCATTCGGGCATCGACCCCGCGATACCCTATCAAATGATCAAAATGGTGTGCTTCTGCCAATACACCCCTAAGTCCTCAAAGAGGAATTCAAAAAAATACTATTTTAAATAAATGTTGGTCTGTAAATGGTTCAACATAACTACTTAGTCATTGTGTTGAACAACTTATAGACAATCTGGTGGATGTTCAATACTCACCTTGACTACTGCATTCCATGTTGGATGCATAACATATTGACTTAATGGACTTGTGTCTATTGCGCTATACTGAAATGAAATTATATTATTATGTAAAAAAATCTAAAGAGTCAGTATACCGATTCTTGGCCTGAGGATATATACGAACCTCAGTGTTGCAGCATAAAAAAAATAAAAGTGTTAATTACGACAGCAATAGCATTCAGAGTCAATTCCGTACTCGATTTGAGTCTCAGTGTTTTCATTGTTTTACAATTCAAGAACTGTACCTATATGCTACCCAAAATATTTATGTACTAGTACTACTAACCTTGAAAACTTTTATAATAATAAATATCGCCAGTCGAACACACCAACTATGCGGTCCCACACTAAGCAACGTTTGTATTATGGGTACCGTACGATGGACTGGGGGCGAACCCAGTAAATATTACTTATATAGATATTATTAAACATCCATGACTTGGGTACAAACATTCGTGGTCATCACACAAAATTTTTCCCTACCAGAATTCGGACCCGGGACCTGCGGCACAGAAAGCAGGGTCACTACCAACTGCGCTCATCCGTCAAAATGATCGTCGTAAAGTACCTAATTTTGAGGGCTTGCTACGTCTCTACATTTTAGTCGAGAAATAATATTGAATGGGCATTCAATAAAGACCCGATAGTTCTTACACTAATTAAAAAAGCGACTCACCTTATATTTTTGAAATCCTTTCAAATGTTCTTGCGTTAAATAGTTATAAACCAACATGTTTGCACACCTATGTTTAGCACAACACTGCGACTTGAAACAGAGGCCACAAAAAACAATGAGAATAAATAATAAGGTAGGTATGTTATTTATATATTCACACTTATTACTAGTTCTTAGATATTACTCGAGGCGAGTGTCTGTGTACCTACTTCTTGTATATTATTGTTGAGTAATTACGGAATAATTTTGGAATATTAACCGTGGGTTGGTTACATTCTCTCTCTTCACTCAAGATAGAATGTGAGATAAATCGATGTCGTGTCATTCCCACATATGAATTACGGAATAGAGGGAGCGACTCGGTGCGACATAATCTTTAACATAGTTTTCGTCTTGACCTGTGTGCCAACCCTTATCCCGGTACCGGAGAGCACGGGACAAAAATATGCAACGTCCCAGGATATCTTACCGGGGACGACCTCACCTTTGACATGGGCAAGTATTGCAACGACATGTAATGAATTGTTAATGGCATGCTAGTTACTTTACACTGGCGTGTGTCGTAGCCATTAGTGGTTTGGGCTTCAATGTTGCATACATGTAATAAATAGACCGTCATTAATAGGTGTACGTACTCTACCTATGTCATAGATAATTATGTAATATATCTTAAAGATTATAAAATGTTTGTTAAAGAATACGGAAGATATAATGTTCATAGCCTTGACTAACAAAGTTTTTGCTGTAGCTAACCAAGTAATGATGCACATCATTACTTGGTTAGCTAGTACAATCGCGGAAAAAAAGGTTCGTCATCTTTAAAGTCGCATTTTGCTTGCAAGAGGTCAAGAATTGTACTGCCAACATTACAGTAACAAGAAACAGTACTGACAACATTTTTATAAACGCTACACGATTTGACGGGCTTACTATAGAATCGATCAGAATCAGAATCAGAATATGTTTTATTCATGTAAGTAAACCATTAAGTATAGTACTTATGAATCGTCGAAATAGTTGCAAAATGCTAAGCTACAACTTTACCACCCGTTCGGAATGCCGATTCTATGGAGAAGAAAGGGCAAGAAACTCCATGGTTGCTCTTTTTAAAAAGATTATATAAATTTTTGAGCAGTACATTGTTATGGGTATGTGAGACAATGTAGGAGCTAGGCAGATTTTAGCAGCTGGTCAAAAAATGTACTGACTAAGTATATCTTTATAAGATGTGATGTGATATGGAATAGAGGTCACTGAAGGTATAATATTATACCTGTTCTAAACTCTAATGTTTTCGTCCTCAGTTCGATTGAGATTATAAAAAAAATCTTAGTACACTAGTCGTGTGTCGTAGGCAACATCATGCGCCTAGTTACATAGAAAATTAACACACACGGGGACTTTTTTTAACATCTCACATATAAATAACACCGCGACGCGCGCGTCAGAGGTTAAAAAATACTTTAATACGTAGGTACTTTATGGTTAAAAATTAAATAAAAACACAGTAAACACGTGTTAACAGCAGTTCTTAATAAGATAACTGGCCTTTTAGGTTATACGGTTATCGGTAACACAACGTGTTATTATTTAATCTTTGGACATGAGGCCGAGTCAAAGATTATTAAATTTCAAAGATACGTTAGTAGGTACAAAAATAGATGAATTTCTTTCAACTTAGCGTTTCCCAAAATGCATTGGGGTCAAGTTTACTCTGATTTAGCTGAGTAGCCATAATTCGTAGTGTACTCTCGGAGATCTAGCTGATAAGCCGGATATAATACCGAACTAACAAAATATTAATTTATTCGGTTTCTCATCCATCCATCAATCATCTGTAAGACGTCCACAAATGGACATAAGTCTCCCCCAATGTCTTCCACACATCACGGTCCTCCGCCACTCGCATCCACCGGCTTTCTGCGACGCAAGACGAAATCGGTTCGTACTTTCTGGGCTCCAAGTATGACAACACAATTGGCTCACAATCGAACGACAACGGTATCGCAATTGCCATATGTTTTCATTTTCCACACCAACAGTGACATTTGCTATATTATTGTCATTGTAAATCAAGTGTCAAACTTATAACACATCTTGTTGCTACTCGTTAGCGGTTATATAGGTACAAATTAACAGAAATAGATTAATATTTAATCTATGTCTAATGACGTGTCGACGAGTAATATATTATCGCCATCACCTCATTGATAATGTTTATTAGTGATATATTATCGTGAATCAGTTGGGTGTGCGGCCCAATAGATCTTGATAATTATACGAAATATGTAGTTCTGGGTTTAATTTGTGCCCCTTGTTGTGGAGGCAATGGGGCCCTGGCTCCTGAGGGGCTGAGATTAAGAGAAGAAATCATAACAGAAGCGTCAGGAGACCGATATCATAAAATAAACGAGATAACATCCGAGAGAAAAAAAAATGTTATTTCAATGTGTAGAGTTTTTTTTCCCATTTCTATATTTGACCACTTTTGTGTGTTTGGATCATAATTAATCTTGTCCAAAGTCTTGATGTTGTTTTTAGTAGTTTCCCAAGACCAATACCCCAGAGTCTCGCAGGGCAGCAAAAACTGGGATACTTGCGCCTTGGTCATGGCAGTACTCGGTACTTATAACAATATGCCCCTTAAGCTCCGCTTCCATGACAGCTTAATAACGTCCCCAGACGAGGCGTTTGCCAATAAAAACTAACCCACAATGCAACTATGCTAATTGAGCGCATGCGCATCGTGGAAGCGTCGAATTAAATTGATCCCGGCTGCCGATGATAAATGGCACATAAAAATAGACATCTGTTAATTTGACAAATTGCTAGACCTAATGAGAGTGTACTGTTGGATGTGTTGTGTGTGTGTTGGAAATTTTACTCGTTCGCTCTCGGGTATCTTCGGGTTTATAGAGAAAAGTTTTATTCTAAAATGGAAATACGTAACTATTCCTCGCTACGAATGTGTTCTTTAACCCGAATGAAAGCATTAACAAATACTAGGTAGGTATCTACGCATACTCTATAGTAGAATTCGTTTATAGATCATAGAGCATTTTGATTTTTTTTTGCGTAGTGTTGTCACACTTATTCGAGTAATAAAAGTGGCTATCGTCACTAAATAGTTGATATCGTCATAATTATTTAACTTTAGTTTTTAACTAAAAATATTTTTTCAAAAGTACCAGGCGGGCATAACTCTGCAGAAGATCGATACGACACCTGCGCGTTGCCATGGCGACGCCGAGGGCGCCACCCGACACCAACGCGTAATTTGAAATCGGAACCTCGCCGATAATGTCTGGTAGGCGCGCGCTCACTATTTCCAACCAAATTACGCGTAATTTCGGACGGGGACGGGTGTCTTCTTGTATAATTAAGGGTGTGTATCCTGTCTGTTAAAAATAAAATAGCTGGTTGATATAAGACAGTGGCCAAACTGTAAAGTTATGACCGCACTAGCTTTTAGCCGCTACGGTGACCATAAATTTCAGTAGTTGAAAAATGAATCCTCTGAGAACAGGACAATAGTAATAGACGACCGAACTTGGTACGGGATGGACCCTGGACATTGTCTAACCCGTACCAACCACCAGTACCGTACCGTCTCGGCAGACTAGACGAACAGATTGGGTACGAAGCGGACCAATATTGCGGTCGAGCCTTACCAAGTTCGATCGTATGTTAATACTTTTACTATCGCTCTGTTATTTCGAAATATTATGAGTAGGTTTATACTAAAGCTAGAGAGTTGAAACAGACATTCAACTCGGATTAATGCATGTGACTGTCACGTACACCAAATTGCCTACTCGGCACAAACGCATCCAACCAACACAGGGTCCTGCGAATTCAACTAGACTAGATATAGCCATTAGTTTAAATTAAAACAGTAAGGTCGTTTTCATTTGCATCGCACGTGATCGTCTGTTACAACGTCTAGTCGCCTCATCAAGCAGAACCGAGCGATTAATTTGGCCGAACCTGTGGTGTATTCTGTAGGTGAGAGCGTAATTAACCTTCTACGATTTATGGACTCCGAGTACTACAATAAGGGGAATAAAAAACAAATGAATTCAAGGAGAGTCGATAGCCGCGTATTGACTGACTGAGTAGCCTTCCTCGAGTACCTCGCCCGATCTAACAGTGCTCTGTCATTCATCGCGTAAACTGATCGGTCCTTTTATATTGAGGTACTACATACGTGCCATATATCCGGGGCAACCTCATGAGAATTTACGATCTGTCAGTACATTACTAATCCTACGACAAAGAGCCTGCAATAGATATTTTTACAGCTATACAACTTGCTAAATTAGGTGTAAAGTGAAAACTAGTAATTTTAAGCCCAAGATATTTCCCTCCTTGTCACACAACTTGGACCACAGTCCAGCCATTAGCGCGTCGGGCCGGATGGTCTCAGTCTCACACCTATTTACGCTTCCTCTTGCACCATTCTGGACTCCTGGTACCATCCATGTCTACGCTTCATAACGATTACTCATTGAGCGATGACAAATATGGTGACGTCATCGAAATATTGATCGATTTACGGGAAAAGCTGTTGTAAATTAATCAGTTTTATTGGTGTGATGTATGAAGATCCTCGTAAAAACGAAACAATACCTACCATACGTCAGCGCGTGTGTGACAAGGATAGCACAACCTATCAACTTTTACTAAACATCAACATCATCAAGTGAATATCTCTGTAATTATTCACAGCATAGCATAAAGTACTCAGTGCTTATAAGTACCAAATTCAATAATCTACCCAATTTATATAAAGGTATAATAGTGGTGTAGCAAGTCGTGGTCCTAAGGCTGATTTCTATAAGAAAGGAGCCTAATAATGCGCAAGCAATAATTACCCTTATATATCATGAAGCTTTGATACAAAAGCAGTAAGCTATTATCTACTAGCTTCTGCTCGCAGCTCCACCCGCGGTAGGAACCTTGATGAAACATAGTACTCATAGTTAGCTAAGGTAGCGCCCGATTAGTGAATTAATTTTCTGAATCAAATAAGGCAGGGATTCTCAAAGTGGTCGATATCGGTTTTCCAGGCGTCGAAATAAACGAAAACTGATTTCGACAAGATCTAAAAATCGACCCCTATTAATCAACGCAACTCCTTATTTGAAACATTCAAGATACTGTATAAGTTGTGTTACGTGTACCAACTTGTTATAAGAATTACTAATATTTTAGTAGGAAGTATCAGTGTTGTACTTTTAACAAACTCAACAAGTCGATAAGCGTGCACAAGTTCGTACAAGATGAAATTATTGTATCAATAGGAAAAAAACTAGAATTAGGATTTTCAAAGTAATTTGGCTATGGGTTTCTGAGGGTATCAGTTCATTTTGCAAAAGGGCTCTCTTGCCCAAAATAGTTTGGGAATCCCTGAGATTAGGTGATCCGAAAATTACCTATTATTCTAAACTCACACACTTTACCAGCTTATAATATGAGTAACTATAGATTTCGTAATAAATCTTAGTGCCAGCAATTAAATGGTGACTATTGTTAGAGCAATTGCAGAGTGTCACATTGAGATGCAAATGATTCTGAGCGATCATTCTGTGACATCGTGTGCATGCGCATACTACTCTTTTGGTTTGTCTGTCCGTGTTATATAATTCCCATAATATTTCCACCAACATAATCACTCTTAATGCGAGGGCGATACAGGTCATAATCCACCTCCCTGGCCAATCCATGTTCTTCTTTCTCAAAACACTCTTGGCAAAGTGTTGTCACATTGAAATAAAACTTATTTTACAGATTTTATCGCGTTTATTTTATGTTTTTACGTTCTAGACGTTTCGGCTGCTTTACAGCAACCATAGTCACGAGAGGACTGAGGTGTTTGACGTCCTAGTGTCAAAGTTTGAACTGGGGTACCCTTATATTTAGTTGTTGCGCGCGGTCCGATCTACGCAGAAAGTGTTCCCAATATCTTGAGGTTTTGAAACTTAGCCATCCTGAACTCTGACAATATCTGGCACATAAGTAGACACTGGTGCATGAACAATAGTTCGTAGTAAATTATTTTGAGTCACGACCGTTATGCAGTGCCGCTGCATCTTTAATCACCGTTAAATACTGTGCTGATGTCGTCATCGTGTCAGGTTATTTGCCATCTTACAGAAATGAACTTCAGATATTATGTAAGAACACTAGCGACTTTTTGACGCGCAATCAAATCGTCTCAGATGCAACAAGTTAAAGTCAGAACCGAATTTTCCATATAGGCAATGTAGGCAACTGCCTATGGGCTCGCCGCCGACTAGGGTCCCCGTGTTCTTTGAGAAGAATAGGTCCACCTAGGGAGCTCCAAGATATTGCCTGGGAGCCGCTACATGGCTTAATCCGGCCCGGGTCAAAGGGCCATTTGCCGTGTTGTTAACGCACGTCCACTAGCACGTGGTAGATGGTGGGGACGTGGTGGTGGGGGCACGTGGTGGCCCTGGTTGTTGTGTGGTGGAGGTGGTGATGGTGATGGTGTGGTGGTGGTAGTCCTGAAAGATCATCGGTAAATGTGGATGTACTTATGTACCATTTTTCAGCGTTTTTCAACACCAACATTTTCACACACAACAACATTTTTCAGCGCGTCTACGCAGTTACCTGAAACCCATGACTGATTCAGTCAAAACACAAAGCATAAGAACTGAATCCTGAAAAATAAACAAATCGCTAATTAAGAAACGCGATTGCAATGAGTGAGTTGTTATTAACAGTATAACAGCGAGCTCGTATTATGTCTAACAACTAAATATAATGTTATTTACACATAACAATCTACCCGCTGAGGGCAGGGTTGGCACGCACGTCGATCATCTATTTCTTGCTAGCTGTTGTGGATAGGTCCATCCCAACTTGTGTGTGTTCAGATTCTCTTCTAATGGACTGTAGTAAAAGATCTTTCTTCGTCGTCAATCGTCCTTTATTAACAAGAAATACATTCTTAATATACAATCTTAGGGGGTCACACTTAGTAGTATCTCTACGGAGTTCGAGTTCACCAGCCACGCCCCCATTCCCTTCTACGGCAGGCGCAGCGTTCGCAGCACTAGCCTTTTCCTCATTTAAATGTTTGTAAATTGTTGTCAACTTCATGGCTATCCTAATTTGGTTGATAACCGATATTTACGAGAAGCAATTGAGATATTCTGTGCTTGGCAGTCACACTAACGTTGTCGTATCGACAACAATGCGGTCTTTTATTAGTAAAATTCTTTGGAGTGAACAGGACAAAAAAATATTGCAAGTACTTGAGCCAATGTACTTTGAGACATAACTATAGTGGGACTATTGATAACCCCTATACCTATTCTTCTTCTTCTTTCTTTACGAAATGAGATGCGATGAATCTATACCTATTAAAATTAAAAATTAGAACTGTCATTTTGACAGACAAAGATTTTTGAAACCGCAATGTTAACATTTCCTCAAAAGCATAGAGAATGGCAGATGTTCTTACAGACTGTGAATAATTTAGGAGACAGTGATCACAAGTGGGCTGTCGATCCTGCGGTCCCAAGTTAAATTCCCGTGTCGTGCAATACAACGCTGCACGTAACATTTAATTGATGCTTGTAAATAACATCACATTTATTCGTCCCGCCAACCCTACAATACATTGTAAGCCAATTACACTTTAAAATCAACAAATTAACTATGTTACAACAAGTGTTTGTCTTTTTGCTCGCTCGCGGCAATTATTGGCGGCTAGTGCGCCCGCGCAGCGCTAAATGCGGCCGTGTTTGTAAATCGAGAACATTTTTAGTTGTGTTATATTGATTAGATTCACATTTAAATGATTTCACGAACTGTAAAAAACTGAATCAGCCGTGTCCAGATTGACCCCGAGAGGCTTCGGGCCCGGGTTCAGGCCTGTTCCATTGGCTACTCTGGGCAAGTGCCTAGGCCCCGCGATCCATGGGGGCTCCTAGCTCTTATCAGATCAGCAACCAATAACCAATGTTATTGATAGATAGGTACATGTTTATTTTACAAAAATAAAGCAGAGATTACCTTAAAGAGCCCAACCAGGACCTTAAATATTATGTTGCTGGAACAATTAATGATACCCGCTGGCAGCGAAAAGAAAATTAAATAGGATTTTAAACCTTATCTACATAAAAATAATAATATTGTCAGAGAAACACACCAACTGTTCAGTACCAAACTAAACAACGCTTGTATTATGGGTACCTTACAATAGACTGGGACGATTCAACGAGCTCTGGACCAAGCAAAAGCAACAAAACAATCCTAAAAGAGTCGAAAATATTTTAGAAAGCACCCATTTATAAAACGATGAATTAGCTAGGGCATTTCGGTAGGAGTGGGGGGTTCAACCCTCAAACCCCTCCTCCCCATGCCTTCAGCCTTGGCCTTGTTCTATCCTTTCTACCTTCTAAGATGTTTTTTTATGAAGGTACGAGTATACCTAAATTGCCACTCACATCTTCCATGAGCTATATGGAGACAAACTACCAACCCTCGTATGTAACCAGTGCGTATAGTTTCTCAACAATAGTATACAAACATTTCCACACATAGTCTACTTACAATGAAGGCTTGCTCGGTGTCTATTACAGTCACGCCTGGTAGCCTTTGATTTGGCCGCGTACTACTAAAACACCACGGAGTTATGTTACAGCTGTGATTCCTGTCTAATAAGGTGTTGAAGACAAATCATTGAGGCGCTGATTATTTGGGTGAGTTTTTATCCTAATAATATTTTCATTATACATAAAATAATGCATGTGACATGATGATATGAACATGGCGACTCTCCAAGGTGTTCTCAAAGGTAAGCACTTAAGCAGGAACTTATAATGTAATCATAACGTAATCGAGAAAATATGCTGTTACTGTCATACTTTTTTATGACATCTGTGGTGTGAGAGGGATGGAAGACGTTACATAATTTTGTAACAATTATTTTACCTAGCAAGAAACACGCGACGCTGGCAAAAATGGCTCTATTTTGTAGCCGATTGCCTACCTAAAAAAAAAGACTAAATTCTCAGTAAAAAATAGACAACTATGTAGATGACACATTCTATTTATTACTATTTCGAAGATCGGAAATGATTTAATAGTCATTTTGCGCGTGTCCGGCGGGTCACGGTGGTGCGCGCGAGATGGACGGTAACCGGACGCCATCTTGCGCCGCCATGACACCGCTTTGACAGCTGTCATTCGGGCGGACATTCGAATTTAGAATGTTGGAATCGTGTTCTTTATTTTTATTTTTTTTATTGCAGTTTTATTTGTGATAAGTACACACCTGAACAGAAAACTATTATTATAATGTTTTTAATTCGTGGATATAAAATACAGCTATATATTTAAATTTAGAGGCGAACTAACCTTAATTCCTATTCAGGTAGACCTACAAATGTGACTATAGCCATTTTTTTCCTTTTTTTTAGAGTAGTTTTCAAATATAATTCAGGTGTGGGTATATTAACCAATATTATGTTGATACTGTGGCAAGTAGGTACTAATCTCGTCTCAGCAAGTACACCGCGTACGATAAATTTTCTCCTAAGTATATCACATTATTCGTTGAGACTAGTTAATTACTATCGGAAGGCGGGTAGCATGAAATTAATCCTATTTCCATTCCTACGCAGAAAATGGTATGTCGGGTGCAAATTTATTTCGATATAAACATTATACGACAGTTCTCAATCAACCATAGTGAGAGTGTGGTGCGCTATCTATACATATAAATAAAATTGGAGTGTCTGTTTGTAATATTAAACCGCTTTTTACTAATTGCATTTGGATGTATACACGTTACCTATACCGAAACCACATTTTTTAAAAATTTTGTCTGTCTGTCTGTCTGTCTGTCTGTCTGTCTGTCTGTCTGTCTGTCTGTCTGTCTGTCTGTCTGTCTGTCTGTATGTCTGTCTGTCTGTCTGTCTGTCTGTCTGTCTGTCTGTCTGTCTGTCTGTCTGTCTGTCTGTCTGTCTGTCTGTCTGTCTGTCTGTCTGTCTGTCTGTCTGTCTGTCTGTCTGTCTGTCTGTCTGTCTGTCTGTCTGTCTGTCTGTCTGTCTGTCTGTCTGTCTGTCTGTCTGTCTGTCTGTCTGTCTGTCTGTCTGTCTGTCTGTCTGTCTGTCTGTCTGTCTGTCTGTCTGTCTGTCTGTCTGTCTGTCTGTCTGTCTGTCTGTCTGTCTGTCTGTCTGTCTGTCTGTCTGTCTGTCTGTCTGTCTGTCTGTCTGTCTGTCTGTCTGTCTGTCTGTCTGTCTGTCTGTCTGTCTGTCTGTCTGTCTGTCTGTCTGTCTGTCTGTCTGTCTGTCTGTCTGTCTGTCTGTCTGTCTGTCTGTCTGTCTGTCTGTCTGTCTGTCTGTCTGTCTGTCTGTCTGTCTGTCTGTCTGTCTGTCTGTCTGTCTGTCTGTCTGTCTGTCTGTCTGTCTGTCTGTCTGTCTGTCTGTCTGTCTGTCTGTCTGTCTGTCTGTCTGTCTGTCTGTCTGTCTGTCTGTCTGTCTGTCTGTCTGTCTGTCTGTCTGTCTGTCTGTCTGTCTGTCTGTCTGTCTGTCTGTCTGTCTGTCTGTCTGTCTGTCTGTCTGTCTGTCTGTCTGTCTGTCTGTCTGTCTGTATGTCTGTCTGTCTGTCTGTCTGTCTGTCTGTCTGTCTGTATGTCTGTCTGTCTGTCTGTCTGTCTGTCTGTCTGTCTGTCTGTCTGTCTGTCTGTCTGTCTGTCTGTCTGTTCCGGCTAATCTCTGAAATGGCTGGACCGATTTTGACGGGACTTTCACTGGCAGATAGCTGATGTAACAAGGAGTAACTTAGGCTACTTTTATTTTAGAAAAAAAAATAGGATCTCACGAAAAAAAATTAAAACCAATGTTGCAGCGCAGCGCCTGATTAAGTTTGATAGCAACAACCTGCAATGCGTCCCGCGGGCTCAGAATGGGCGAGCAGGCTGTTGTCAACGGTTGTCTTTGTTAAATACCACGCGGACGAAGTCGCGGGCAACAGCTAGTATTAAATAAAAAGAGGTTCTTAATTGATAACGGGTAAGGTTTTCTTTTGTAATTGGCTGGACACAGGCCAAGTCCAATAAAAAAGTTTCTTCATTGAAAACGGGTAAAGTTTTCTTTTGTAACTGGCTGGAAACAACGGGTATGCCAATTCCATTAAAAAATGGTTCTTAATTGATAACGTATAAGGTTTTCTTTCGTAACTGACTGGAAACCATGTGGTAGGCTAAGTCCAATAAAAAAAGGTTATTAATTGAAAATACATACGATTTTCTTTTCTAACAGGCTGGACACAGTGTGGTAGTCCAAGTCCAATTAAAAAAAGTTCTAAATTAAAACCAATAAGCTTTTATTTCGGTATTTTTGGCGGGAAACTGAAAAGTCATGGCGTCAGTTATGATTTAATTTCGAAAACTAGTGTTCCTGCGAGTTACAGTGAGTGATATAAGTGGAATATTAAATATTATGGGTTCGGTAAAGTGCACGAGTGTAGTTAATTGAAACAGAGTGACGAAACTTGGATTTTCAGTTTCTCACAAAGAATCCACAAAAAATCTTTCAGTAAAGTATCCATCACTTTACTTATTGACGGATGGGGGGGGGCGTATTTTACTTGGGCCTAGCCTTTGGGCCTGTGCATATGCTCGAAAACTGAAATAATTTACATTACTTGACACTGGCAAAATAGCTATGGGGGGATGCCAAATTTAAAAACATCGAAAGGTTTTATTTCGAAGCTCGAAACATTTGCGTTATGACAACGAAAACGTTTAAAACAATATTTTGTGATAACAGATATGTAGCACATGTTAATGTGTGTCATATAGTGACGTCAACACCACATGGCTACCTTGATAAGGAAATTAACAGAATGAATCAGAATCAGAATATTTTTTATTCATGTAAACCATTACTTATGAATCGTCAAAAATGTTACAAAATGCTAAGCTACAACATTACCACCGGTTCGGAATGCCGTTCCTATGGAGAAGAACGGGCAAGAAACTCCATGGTTGCTCTTTTTAAAAAGATCTTTTACATTTTTGAGCAGTACATTGTTATGGCTATGTGAGAACAATGTAGCAACGACTAGGCAGACTTTAGCAACTGTTCAAAAATGTACTAGCTCTATGTATATTTACATTGTTTTATGACTATTTTACTCTAAATGTTTTGCGACTTAATTACGAGCACCCAACCCTGTGAAGCCCGAAGCCTATACAAATCACTAGACCACGTCGAATAAATACCTAATAATCGAGTATTGATTTACTGGTGGTAGGCTTCGGCCGTGGCTAGTCACCACCCACTGAACAAAGCCATGTCGCCAAGCGGCCTAGCCGTGTTCCGGCATGATGTTCGGTGCTGCCATTCATGGATGGCGGGTCAGATCAGTTGCGCTGCATGTGCCTCTATCTACTGCCGCCTTCCTACCTAGGCAAGTATGCTCCATCGTAGATCTCATCGTCACTTACCATCAGGTGAGATCGAGATCAAATACTTGCCTATAATGTAATAAAAAAAAAAAAAAAAAAAACAATACTCAATCATTATAAGCAACTTTCCCCCTCGCATTGAGGGGCGGCCCGTGCCCAGCAGTGGGACATTAAAAAGAGCTGGAATCATTATAAGGAACTTTCTTCCAATAAATAACACCCTTACCATTATTTTGACAGAAAAACAACCAAACAACAAAATTATGCCGCCCCCTATAAGCCCACCGCCCACTCTCGTTCCCTGGGGGGCGTCGCTTCATTATATCCAATGATTCTCAATGCTGGGGGCGATATTGGATTAGGAGCATCAACTTGTTTATTAATTTAAAATCGTTGTGCGATAATTATGGCGGTGGTTGCGTTCAAGAAAAACACGTGAATACACACACTTATGTTATTACACTTATTTATAGAAATTATATGTACAGTAGGTACGTAATAGGTATACACAGGACCTTGTACCTACCTACCTTTAGTACCTTGTACATACTAAACCACATTATCCAACCAATACAAGCGTTTATTATCCGACGTATATAACTCACATGTAGATAGGTATCTTTAAACTTCAATGTAAATACCGTGGCGCCACCTACAACGCGACTATTAAACTCAGAGGTAATTTATAAACAACACTAGATCAGGGATGGTGAACCCATGGCATGAATTATAATAATAATAATGTCGACAGACGAACACACCAATTGTACGGTTCCAGAATAAGTAAAGGTTGTATTATGGGTTACTGGGGGCGATGCCAGAATATATCTCGTATATCATATTTTGATTTTTTGTATTTACGAGAATACGAAACATTGAAATAAAACTAATTTAAGGATTTCATCATTTATCTATTTTCGCGTCCCATTTCGTAAATAAAGAAGAAGAAAATAGTCCCATTTTTTTATATAATTCAATCTGACAAGCAACTAGGCAACTTGTTCCGCCTCATGTAAATTAGGTTTGTAAATTCGCGTATAGTAGTTCGCAAATTCATTTTGATCTGTTAATTGCCAATTTGATTTTTTCGTTTAATGACATAACATTGTTCAACGCTGTTTGGCGGGAAACTGAAAAGTCATGGAGTCAGTTATGATTTAATTTCTAAAACTAGTGTTTCTGCGAGTTATAGTGAGTGATATAAGTGGAATATTAACCATAATGCGTTCGGTAAGGTGCACGAGTGTAGGTAATTAAAACAAAGTGACGAAACTTGATTTTTCACTTTCTCACAAAAAATGCATTATAAAATCTGTGCCAAATTAAAAAAATATATATATTGTTCAACAAATTTGCTGTCGAGTTTTTTATTAATGAAGTCACACTAAGCCCGCGCGCCACCTACATGGAGGCGATAAAGCGGGGCGATATAATTTATTCCCAGAGCGCGCGGTGTGCGGTTACAAAGTATAACTTGATAATATTAAAGCTGACAAATCGGCCGGAGCACACCCCTGGGACTTAATCGCGCCTCGTGATGTGTAGAATTGCCTTTATGTGGTTTTTTTTTCAATAAATGTAATATTTATTGAATTAAAATTTAACATCACAGTTAATCTAAATAGGAAAATATTAAGAAAAAAAACTTCAAAATATGACAACAAACTATTTAATATTTTTTTTAGGATTCAGTCTAAAGGCAAAAATAATATCGCCAGACGAACGCAGTGAATGTACGATCCCATACTATTTACAACGCTTGTTTAATGGGTACCGTACACAGGAGTGTTTTATTTATTAAACAGCTTGAGTTTAGAGTCACAATATAGTACATAATTATAAAGCAATATGAAGGGCTTAAGCTATTAAACTAAATTGATGGTTAGAAGAATAATAATTGAGTTTAGCTGCAGGCAAAATAGAATCCTAGAGCATTATAGTCTGAGGTTGAAGTTTGAATATGGGAATTAGCCTTCATCATTATAGCATAGCATTGGATTGTGGTGTCAGGAACATAATATTCGGTAATTTTTCAATTTTTTTTTATATAGTTTAGATTGAAATTAAAATTTAATACAATAATTACAAAGAAAATAACTTAATTATTTACAAACTAGCTGTTACCCGCGACTTCGTTCGCGTGGTATTTAACAAAGACACAACCGTTGGCAACAGCCTGCTCGCGCGTTCTGAGCCCGCGGGACGCGTTTCAGGTTGTTGCTATCAAACTTAATCAGGCGTAACGCTGCAACATTGGTTTTACTTTTTTTTCTTGAGATCCTATGTTTTTTTTCTAAAATAAAAGTAGCCTAAGTTACTCCTTGTTACATAAGCTATCTGCCAGTGAAAGTCCCGTCAAAATCGGTCCAGCCATTTCAGAGATTACCCGGAACAAACAGACAGACAGACAGACAGACGGACAGACAAACAAAAATTGTAAAAAATGTTGTTTTGGTATAGGTACCGTGTATACATCCAAATGCACTTAGTAAAAAGCGGTTATTTTAATATTACAAACAGACACTCCAATTTTATTTATATGTATAGACTAAAGATATAAAGAAAATTACATTATTATACAAAACATAATTAAAAAAGAGTATAGAAAAGCTACTTAATATTTACAAAAAAGTGTAAAAAATTTGGCCCATGCGGTAGCGTGCCCAAGATGGTGACCGATTAAGATTGAAATTATTGAAATTATATTGAATTAAAAATAGTTTAGATTGAAATTAGATTGAAATTAGTATGCATAATTGACTTATCTACTACCTACATCTAATATATAAAGCTGTTTATGTAAAGAGGCAATAAACATACATTCCTGAATAAATATATTACCTTATTAATATGCATATTGAAAGGTTCATAATAAACCACGAGCGGTTCTGTAAATCACGTTTCTAATCATAATTTAATGTTATTAAAACAATTAATTACTTAGTACGTAATTAAATGCGAAATAAATTAACGTATGTACCTATTATACATGGTGTTTCAGCCTTAAGCCGCCGCTACTTAAGCACGTATGTAATCACTAGCTGTGGCCCGCGATTAAAAAGTTAAGTTTAAAAAAAATACGGTTCCTGCTATCCCATAGGAACCGTGAATTTTTTCGGGATAAAAATTTGCCTATATCATTTTCTGACCCCTCAACTACCACTACCTAAGCAAAAAATCATGTCGATCCTTTGCTTTATGAAAAATTAAAACAAATCTATCCCACGGGAACCATACATTTTAGCGGGACAAAAAGTAGCCTATGTGGTATTCCAGACTACAATCTGTCTCTGTGCCAAATTTCATCCAGATCCGTTCAGCCGTTCTAGCGTGATTGAGTAACAAACATCTATCCATTCATCCATCCATCCAAACTTTCACATTATAAAAGAAAATGTGTGTCTCGATTGAGGTGGTAATCTCCTGAACTACTGAACCGATTCTGAATATTCTTTCACCAATCGAAAGCTACATCATCCCTGAATACTAAAGGCTGCATTTCATTGGGCTACGGGAAGCTAATAGTATAATAAACTCTCAGCCAATTCTGTCATATACAGAGTTCTGTGAGAAGCTCCACTACTCCATTGTAGTGAAGGCGCGAATGAGAGATACGATCTGGGAAGGGGTGATAAAGTGCATCGATACGCACTCATCACGTCATTGTTAATTATCACTTCACATAATTGGGTAATTGTGTGGATTATATTGATATTTCAATCGCGATAATAACATTGAACACACCAACTGTACGGTTTCAAACTAAGTAAGTAACACTTGGTGTTATGTAAATACTTATAAAGCTTGTTCAGTTTTGTTCTCTATGACACTAGGACGTCAACCACCTCAGTCCTCCCGTGACCATGGTCGCTGTAAAGCAGCCGAAACGTCGGGAACGCAAAACATAAAATAAACGCGATAACATCCGTAAAATTAGTTTTATTTCAAAGTGACCACCTTACACACATTTGTGAGTGATTGTGTGTGTTTTCTAAAACTATTCCTTCTCATGGGTACCAGGAGCTCATAGCATGTGAGGAAGCCTGCATCCTGTTAGGGTCGGCTTTTGTAAGGGCTCCTTTCCACCCACCGGATCCGTGATCCATTGCGGTTATATGCGCAGTGACAGGTGAGCGGTAACCTGGGAATTATAATATTTAATTAGTTTTCATTGATAATCATGTACGTCAATAGTCCGGTAGTCGATATGTAGGATAGTTGGTTTGATACCGCGCAATAACGCGAATACTACACACATCTTGAATCAATAAAAACTCGGGTAAAAAAACACATCGCTGATGTGAAACACCGGCGCTCCACGAAGTCTGCAATATGTGAGCATGTACAGGATCGCACCCGCCATTTTATCAGATTTGATTAACCATAGATCCTCAAAAAAAAACACCGATTCCGACCAAGGATGATACCTGAGGCCATTGAAATAAAAAAAAACATCTTAATTTCAATAGAGAAGATGGCTGGGTGCTACCATCGACTTGGGATCCAGTAATTAATATAATTAAATCCAAAACCAAGCGCACCATTGCAAGACCTCAAGACACTGTGAGCACGTTCTGCTTAGTCAGGCCCGCAAGCAACAACTAAATATGAGGGTACCCTAGTACAAACTATGACACTAGGACGTCAAACACCTGAGTCCTCCCGTGACCTCTGAATTCTATATAAAATAAAATAAATAAAAAATATGTTTATGGAATAAACAGAGATGATGTGACTGTAGCGAAAACGGTTCGCCAGGATCGCAGCATGTGGCAATCAGCGGTCCCTGGCTACCCCCATGGAACACATGGCGTGAATATACGAATATATTTATCAAGGAGAGACTCAGAGTTGATACTTAGATACGTAAAAGTATAGTTTAAAAGCCTATTCAATATTATAATTGAAAGGAAATAATAAAGTACCGTTCCCACGGTAACTGCTGACGCTATCGTGTTATCAAGATTGTCGATTCGGCACACAAGTAAGCGAAATTACGCCAAAGAATAATTTAAAATAGAGTTGTTAGTTAATTGGCAAAACAATCAAACACTTATTAAATATTAAGTTCACGATCTCTTGAGATTGCAATCTGGATATTCTCAAGATCACTCTCATAGTCGAGAACGACCTATGTATACGGGCCTTTGCTACGTAAAATGTTTGACAGTTTGCAAAAAAAAACAGTCCAGTATAGCGACTTCAACAGTCGGGACCCTTTACAAATCTATATCGGCTCAAATTTTGCCCAACAATTCTAGGCCTAATTCCCCCTTATTTTGAGGAGGAATGTGCCCGGTATAATGGCAATAGGCGCCTATTACATTGGGACGGGATCATGGCAATAGACCCGCCCCCTGTAACATTAGGACCAAATATTGGGTGCACTGCAGATCACCTCTGCCTACCCCATCGTTAATTACAGGCGTAATGGCAAAATGAATTGTCATAATACTTAAACTATGCGATAAAAGAATAATATAATACCCTGGCAACATTACCAAATATTCCATTCGACCAGTCTTCTGAAAATTCCATCTTCCATTACAAAACACGTCACACAACGATTGTCAAGGTTAACATTTAACAAATAATATACCTAACGTTTTGTAAAATATGTAAACTATTGCAAAATTGGGTCGCAACTCGCAATGCGGCACATTAAAAAGAGTTGCGTTTTTGATAAACAATTGGATTCCGAGAAATACATAGTACAAGGTGTAACATTACATTTGTAATATGATGGAATGTTAAACACGACGACCATTTTAATGGACGAACAACTTTTATAATATCTATCTATCTATCAGCCGAAAGACGTCCACTGCTGGACATAGGCCTCTCCAGATGATTTCCACACATCGCGGTCCTCCGCCACTCGCATCCACCGGCTTCCTGCTACGCGTGTGATATCATCGGTCGACCTTGTGGGGGGCCGTCCTACACTACTTCTTCCGGTTCGTGGTCGCCATTCTAGAACCTTTCTGCACCAGCGGCCATCGGTGCTGTGAGCTATGAGCCGCCCACTGCCACTTCAAATTTGAAATTCTTTGAGCTATATCGGTTACTTTAGTTCGTCTACGGATTTCCTTTTCTGATTCTATCGCGTAGCGAAAGCCCGAGCATAGCTCTCTCCGTTGTGCGTTGAGCGACTTTGAGCTTTCTTAGGAGCCCCATAGTAAGCGACCACTTCTTTTATCATATACCTATGATATAATTTATCAATGCAACAAACTCTTGGCACAATGGTCATGTCACTGTCACTTTCTGGCGTATTACCTTATAACTTAGTCGTTAGAGGGGCTATCCACGTAACCGAGACGCTCGTCATGAGGATCGAACCCGGAACCTGCAGAGTAATTTTAAACCATTCGAAAACGATATCGGAAAGTGAATCGAAAATTTCCGAGCTGGATCACCGCAATCGCTATTAAAATTTCCGAATTGGATTATATTCGATGTATCTTGATGACAATACCAAATCGTTTTTCAAAATGTTTCTGCCGGAAAGCTCGTCGGGAGCAAGATCAACATCGGAAAGTTTGAAATCCGTTTCCGATGTCGATTCCGAATGATTTAAAATAACCCTGCTAAACTCCTGTTGATATCGGTACTCACGTGACGTAGTCTTCGGTCATCGTCGGAAGATAATGCTTGGCGAATTAAGGCGGCTTTTTCTTATTAATGGACAGAATATTATGTGTTGATGGCAAGGTACCTATGGGGCAGTGTTAGTGTTAATGCCAAAATACGTCTTAATTAAGGCATTAAGAATACCGTTAAACGCTTGGCTACATTGATGTAGTTCTGCTCTTATAGCTTAATGTCTAACGTCATTAATTATGACGTTAGCGAATTAATGTGTTAGCTGCTGGCCACGTCTGCTTAGTGACATTATAATTAGTGCACTAAGCCAAAGGTGTGGCCGTGCCCTAAGAGCTGTGTGTTAGTGTTGTGCTTTTCCACACAGTGTTTAGTTGCACAGATCATTTTCTGTGCGAATGGAAAGTAAAGCACCGAACTCTAGTGTTTGTTACATTAATTAAATTGAGTAATGTAACATTTCATATCAATGTTTATTACAAAGCTTATTACAAAAATTATCGTGAAGAATAATATAGTACCAGGGTGCGATAAATACATAAGCGTTAGCTGATACCGCGGCGGGCAGGCGCCACTCGCGTCGACGCAACCGCAGCGCTGACTCAGATTAGTGGAAACACCAGTACACGAGCTATGAACGCCTGGTACTTTGGATTTTTGCAAACATGAAACATTGTGTTATCAACAATAATTTTCAAGCTTTTATTTATTTGTTATAATATACTAGCTGCGCCCCGCGGTGTTACCCGCGACTAAAAAGTTAAGTTTAAAAAAGCACGATTCCTGTATGCTATCCCAAAGGAACCACATTTTCTGACCCCTAAAGTACCACTACCTATGCAAAAAAGCATGTCGATCCTTTGCTCTATGAAAAATTAAAACAAATATCCATCCATCCATCCAAACTTTCACATTTATAATATTAGTGGGATGTATAATAAGTATATATATATATACAACTAAAATACCTTTATTTTTAGAAAAAAAATTAGGTATGAAATTATGCCTATCAAGTAACTTAAATAATAAGAAAAACTAGGCAGTGGCAATGAAACAATGCAATACTTCATTGTGGATATGAAAACGGTGGTTTCATTGATATTTGAAAATTGAATATTATTATATTCAATTTTATTAACAATCTAAATTCAACCATATTCATTCGCACTTAAATCATCTACTTGGTGTGCACTTGACTTAAGCCCGTGCACATCAGTAAACTGCTGTAAAACCAAGTAAAAAAAAAATTAAATAACAAATAATAATATTTCCAGACAAAAAAATTAAAAAATATTTAAGAATGGAATAGGGCATTCATTATGTTTAAAATGCCACACAAGAAAAACCGCAGTTGAAAGATAGTTTTTTAAAAACCCATCGGCCGCAGTGAGCGAGGTAACCCAATATCAAGGAAACCGGATAGCAGACAGTATGGCGCGGCTTTAAGTTTACTTTTTAATTTTTATATTTTTTATTTCATCTTCATCGAAGGCGAAGATAAAAGGACGGTGATGCTGTAATAACGTGTTAGTGGAAATAATGAAAAGAATATGGTTCTCGTCCCATCGTATGCAGGCTTGCGTTTTTAATTCGGTAACTTTTTCTCAATACAGTTAGACGAAAATATTGAAAAAAAGTTTTATTAAAAAAAAGTTTTTTTTATTAGTATTTTTTTTTTTAGTTATTAACTCACTTGCACCCTTCTGCATTATCACGTTCAAGTTTAATACGTCATCGTGTTTTATTTTCCGTAAAAAAAGCTTTCATTAACCGATCGAAAATCACTCATAGGCTACGTGATTTAAGCGCCTATTTTGAGTGACGGGGTGTACTGTCAAAATCTTCATTCATGGTGGTGGTACTATTAATGGAAAACTGTCAAAGAAAGTTGAATTTTCAAGACTTTGTTTTTTCTCATTTTTAACACCCGGATATGTTGTTTTCTGTCCACGAATCACAAATTTGTATTAAGTAGTCCTCCTGACCTGATTTCGGTCACGGCCTTTGGTCACGGCGGCTAATCTCAACGGAGACTTGCCATCTGAGCCGGAGATATTATAGTCCACAAGTGTGCGCAGACGCACTCTCTCTTCCCTCACCCATAGTCCGATGGGACGGCAATCCGACACGACCGGAGAGCGATCAGGCGCAGGACCGACGGCTCTACGTGATCTCTGAGGTACACACGAGCAAGTGATAATCATTCTTGAAAATGAGATTCGCACATGAAATCCAGATATTCCAGAAGCGCGAGCCGGGGTTTGAACCTGTGACCCTCATTACCGAGGCGAGCGATCTGCCCATGTGACGATCATTGCATAGTATTAAGTAATAAACTTATACGCAGTCTAAGTTAGTCAGTTCGCGTAAACAAATTATTGCTAATAGAACTGTCTATATAGTTATGAGCGCCTGGTACATTTTATTAATTATAAAAGTTTTATTTTATTATTATTTTATTTTTATTTATTGTAACGTCAGGCAGGCATGCCAAATCCTTTATACTTAATTAATCGGATTTTTTTTTTTTTTTTACATACTCAAGTTATTTATTAAAATTTGTATAACCATATTTTTCTAGTTGGGTAACACTTGCAAGCTACTGTCGGGCATTTCTCGTAGAAGTATTATTGCACGTGGAAACGCGGTCTAACACTGGGCTTACCAAGCCGCATCCTCCTAAAATAATATTTTTAAATTTGTCAGCCGATGAGAGCGAGCTTTAACCCTTTCAGTGACATGACAAGTATTTGTAGAACCCCAAAGAGAATGAAGTAACATTTTAAATTTGATACTTTTTTTTAAAACAGTCGTCCAAAGTGCAATCTACACTTTTAAAGATACAAGGAAAAATATTTAGAACATCAAATCTATCATAAAACACTAGTAGATGTTTCGGTAAACGCAGTATGGGATAAAAAAAAAACACCATTCTGAAAATATCACCGTTCGGTGCTACAAAAATATAACAAGATTGACACTTCCTTTTGTTTTCCAAAAATAATTCAGATGCTTCATACCTACATCAATAACACATGTCCGAAACCGAAATCGGCGACCGAAAACCTCCGAAAATTACCGCCGAATGCATAGGTACCGCCGCCGAAATAGACGAAACATGATATTTTCGCACAAAATCAGGGAATATTGTTAAAAAAAAACACTTTTTTTTTATTTTTCTTACAAATCGTTCGCGCATGTGCATTGTGGTTTTAAGTTACGTACGGATCGACGAAAAAATAATCGGTTTTTTTTTATTACCTGTCACCTTTTCGCTTGAAATATGGATAATCGATCGTAGAAAGGGTCAAACTTTTTGTTAAATAACAGAAATGATTTGTTATTGTTTGTTAACCCTTCCGATGATTGACCCCTTGGGAATTCTGTTACAGTATTTTTTTGGCTTTTACTTATGACCTTTGTGACCAAATTTGTCGTGGAAAAATGACAATTTTTTTTTATATTGATATAAATCGAATGACATTTAATTTAAGTGATTAAATTTTCAAGAATAATGTTACTTATCCATATTGTAATAGGTACCTACATAATATTCTGTTTATGCAATGACATACAGTTTGTCATCTTGTTTATCAATTAATTTATTTAGTGTTGTTTTTATTTTCTAGTCTGTTATTTTCTAGTTCATGTTCACGCCTACGTGGACAGTTTTCAATTAGTACCCATTTAGAATTAAAACTTTAGCAATCCGTCACCGGACACAGCTGGTCCATTTCTAGCCACTATTTAGTTTAGTTCTGTCTTGTTAGTCATTCATTAAATTAGTGATGTTTTACATACTTACTAAAGACATACAATCATACAAAAACATTTCACTTTCACCTTTACTGCGCTCGAAATAAGACTACTGATTTTTTGTGACTAGGAGAACATAAGTTTGTGGAAAGCAATGAGATAAACATGGCGGTTCCAAAGCGAGTGAGACGTCAATCACCTGTCAGCGACGACGTCCCGCCTTCCTATGCCCTCCTGGTACTGCCAAACGTAATGTACTGGGATTTGTACAGCCTTTTTGTGTATTCAAATATGTCTTCCTATCTGTCAGTCAGTTTTAAAATGTTTTTAAGAATGCGATGAATGTTAATATTGTAACTTGTTATTTGTTATGTTCAATGTGGTGAGTGAGTTGTCAATGGGTTGTTATACACTCATAATTATTTAACATCCTCTTTTCCGACTATTTTGAGTGCTTTTTGGCCTATAAAAATGAAAAAAAAATGATCTGCCTACTATTTAACTACCTACAAGGTGGCTAGGTTTATACTACAAGTTAACTCAGGCCATCGGCCACATTAGCCACAAACAACCGCCATTGAAATATTATTTTTAGTGCGGCCAACTAGACCGAGACGACCGCACGCCATCTATCTCACGAATATCGTTTGCTTCATGTTAATAATGAATAGAATATAACCGCTAAGATTTTCCTATCTATCCAGAATCCAAGGTAAGTACTCCAGTCCATAAAGTGGGCCTCACTACTCGCCGTGTTTTAATTATTCTGTAGAGACACACTTTTTTATACATCGATCGACCATAAAAATACTTAAAATTATTATCAATTACAATTACAAAATCTTTCAGGAAGATTGGTCGACGCAACCCAAGGGCTGGGCATTTCCTCGCTCAGCGAGTAGCTTTGGCTATTCAGCGAGGAAATGCGGCCAGCACCTTGGGCACGCTACCGCATTGGCCAAATTTTTTACACTTTTTGTAAATATTAAGTAGCTTTTCTATACTCTTTTTAATTTTGTATTACATTTGTATAATAATGTAATTTTCTCTATATCTTTAGTTTGTAAATATTTAAGTTATTTTCTTCTGATCTGAATGATCATTTAAAATAGTGTTGATATCTTGAAGCATATTGTTGTACTCAATTTGCAGAATAATAACAATACCTACCTACCTACCTACGTATCAAGGTTGAAGATGTTGGCACAGCTTTGGGCCTCGAGACGGATGGCAGCGATCGTGTGTACACACACTGTCGAGTGTCTGCAAACATCGCCTGGGAGCCGTGGATTCCTGGTAGTTGCAAAAAAATTGGCCTTAAAAAAACTACTTGCTATCATGACCAAACTCCCGAGTCGAGGCTTGAAGTCCTCATCAACGTTATCTACTCGTACGCTTAATTAGCTTAGTTAGGGGTAACCCTAAATTCAAACTTAAGTACTGATCTGAAGAAGTACTGATCCAATTCTCTAATAGGAATTCGTTCACTAATATGCAGCTACATTATCACAGAGTGTTATAGGCTATAATAGTCATTGCCAGTAAATTATTATTTAATAGGTAGTATAGATATTATATTTAAAAAAACGACGTAAATTTAAAACCAAACGTCCCCAATCCTCGGAACCAGAGTGCAGGTGGTAGCCGCGACGCGGCGGCGCCTAATGTTTGTACACCACTCCCGCCTGCCGGGTCATGCCACCCTAGTACTTTTGGGGGATGACGACACACACGCCCTTGGTAAAATATGCAAAAAAGTGAGAGGGAGGCGACCTAAAGTATTATTTCTGTAAATACTTATCTGGTTAATAAATGTAGAAAGCTTGAAATTCTGTTTTTTTTTTATCAAATAACACAATATTCCAAATATTCCAAGCAAAAATAGTGCAATCACAAAATAAAAAATATGTGTCAACCAACGATTTTTACATCCATTTTTTTTAATTCCTCAATTACTTACTTTTTTATTATTGGGTCACACACAAATTGTGACCTTTCTGTCGAAAAAAAAGTAATACTTTCCCACATTCTGTAATTTTAACTTTTTGTAAAAAAGAATATAACTGCCTTATTTCGCCACTAGGTCAACCCTTATTATAAAACGCCTTGGTAAATTGTTAACCCTTCCTTTATTTGCAAAAGTCAAAGGTCCCCAATAATGTTCTATAAGGTCACAATAGTATAAGTAACAATGTTATTAAATGATTTTTATTAGTAAAAAAACCTAATAATGGAAATTAACCCCTTTTCCGTTAAAAGTGTTCGAATTTCGTGAGAATGTACCAAAAAAATGTACCAAAGTGTTAAATTGTGTCAATTTATTTTAAAAGATTAAGGAGTTATTCTGTGTGACTACGATCACGTATTTATAAATTATATTGTCATTCCTATTATTTAATTAAACTAAAATATTCATTGACAATGGATACTTTAAGTTGGAGAATTTTAAAAAAAAGACTAAGTAACTTTTTTTTTTTTATTATAATTTTAATTTTGTTACTAGCTGTTTCCATGCGAGTAGCTACTATGTAACTATTTCCATAACCAAATTGACAATGTTGCTATTGACATTATTTTATGAATCGATAATGGCAATTGGGCTGGTATCGATCAAAGCTAAAATGCCGCCGGCCGGCCGCGGTGCCAACCCGGCCATTAGGGTGTTTGCTCCATTAAAAGGGGACTATGAAAACAAACATTCGAAGATTCTGTGAGTACTCGAGGGTTGAAAGGGGATGGGAGATCTTGATAGAAGATTTTTTTTAATTTTTCGTGGTCATTCTATTTTTTTTATATTTGCGGCCTGATTAGCGCAGTTGGTACTCTACTTTCTATACCGGTACCTGGTTCGAATCTTGGTAGGGACAAACTTTGTGTGATAAGCATGAATGTTTGTACTCAAGTCATGGATGTTTAATATCTATATAAGTAATAATATACTTGGTTCGCCCCAGTCTGTACGGTACCCATAATACAAGCGTTGCTTAGTGTGAGACCGTATAGTTGATGTGTTCGTCTGGCGATATTTCATTTATTTATATTTTTTTTATTAAGAATCGGACACAACTTACATTTTTAATTATAGTTTTTTTTCTCTAATGTGTATATGATAAAGCCGTATATGAACGCACACGAAATATGTAATCATATTGGCATAATAAAAAAAACAAATAGCCGTGTCAAATTGGAAACCTCCTCCTATTTTATTCGTCGGTTAACAACAAGATACAGGTTTAACACACGCAGATTATTATAATAAAGAAAATAATGATTTGAAACCATTAAAAAATAATAACCCACAACAACGAAGTACCAGGCTCGCATAAAACTAGAGCACGTCAAATTAATTAATGACGCTAACAAGCGCTATAAGGGGTGCGGCGAAATTCCAAATTCGAATAATTAATTCCATTTCATGGCGCGTGGCGGTAGATGGCGTTACCGTGGCGCGTAATTGTGTGACGTATTACCGGCACGCGCCCGCCGACTGACGGCAATGTTATTCTGTTACATCTCATCCCAAAGGCCTCAGCCTCGAATTTAGCGGGCAGCGGGGCGGCGGTGACGGCGGCGCGGGAGCTGGGCCCGTTGGCCACCCCGCGCCGCTGCCACGCCGCTGTTTTCGAAAACCGGTCCATTTGATTTTACGCATAAGATCCTGCCGCTCCCGCGCCGCCGCCGCCCCGCTGCCCGCTAAATTCGAGGCTGAGGCGTTATTCTGTTACATCTCATCCCTAATCCTGTATTGTGAATGGATGTTTATTTATTATAAGGTTTATTCGGTAGCAAATAGTTTAATGATTATGGTGTATTATTAACAGCCCCTGAAACCAACTGTCAGTTCAAAGAAGTCCACTGATGGACGTAGGCCTACCCCTCCCTTACCCTACAGTAAGTTTATCCACTATTTAAGATGATGGTGAAGATCATGAGTGACCATTTAGTGTGTATATAACCATAATGGACTTATATAACAGAAAGTTTTCCTATTTATTGGAGGACCCACTTGGGACTGTTATTTTAATGATTTAGCTCATAAATCTCTTCTTCTTCGTTTTTTTAAGTCGGCAATCGGCTGCAAAATACTGCCCTTTTTGCCAGTGTCAAGTACAATATTTCTTTGTTATTTTTAATAATACAAATACCCGCGGTAATAATAAGGATGTTGATGACGATGATGATGATGAAATCAATCCCCCAGACCTATCAGTAACGTTCTGGATACTTTACTGAAAATTTAACGCACATGTTGGGAGAACACGAAAAGTCAAGTTATACTGTATTATTTCAATTTCCTTCACTTGTGCACGATTATGAACACGCATTGATTAATATCCCACTAATATTACACATTATATATCAAAGAAACACAATTCCCAGAAAATAAAACAAAAATGACAACTTCACTGTTCAACTACCCGCCAAAAAAGTACTCATAAATCTCGTTATACATATTTATCTATACATCTATACAAATAAATAAAATTGGAGTGTCTGTTTGTAATATTAAAATAACCGCTTTTTACTAAGTGCATTTGGATGTATACACGGTAAATATACCGAAACAACATTTTATACAATTTTTGTCTGTCTGTCGGTCTGTCTGTTTGTTCCGGCTAATCTCTGAAATGGATGGACCGATTTTGACGGGACTTTCACTGGCAGATAGCTGATGTAACAAGGAGTAACTTAGGTTACTTATACTTTAGACTAGCTGTTACCCGCGACTTCGACCGCTTTTTGTTAAACACCACGCGGACGAAGTCGCGGGTAACAGCTAGTAATTTTATGAATGTTATATTCTTAAAAGTACCTATGCTATTACAATCCAACCTAGAGACAAGTATTGTTTCTTTTTGTTTCAGGCCAAGGATGATTTACCTAAACATAAAAGTATAACCATCTATTATTATACCATAATAGTATGTATATATTAATCCATATATAATGTGTAAGTTCTATGTTTCATGGCGACGCGCAGCGACCGCAAGGCGACCGAGACGTCGCGTGGAAACCGCTGCTGCGCAGGCGCACGCTCAGGGCCCCAAGTCTGCTAACACAATCGATTCATAATCGAACAGCAACGGCATAGTAACTGTCACTTTTGACACATATTGTATGGGATATCTGCTAAAAGTGACAGTTACTATGCTGTTGCTGTTCGATTATGATTCGAATGTGTTAGCAGACTTGGGGCCCAGTGCGCCGCGCTGTAGCGTTAATGATGACGTCACTGAGCAATACCAGAAACCCCAGAGTTGCAAGCCGGGGTTTGAACCTGCGATCCTCGTTCCCGAGGCAAAAGCTGGATTAGGGCAGTAAATATTGTCATATAGCTACATAAATTTAGTTGTAGCATTATGTTACAGTTTAATTTTGGATAAAAACATTTACTGTTAATAAGAATAAAAAAAACTCATTGATTGATACAGTTGTTAGGGAACCCGGCTTGCTGTACCATGGTTCCCTGGTTCAAATTCTGGTAGGGGGCAAACTTTGTGTAGTGAGCACGAATATTTGTACCCGAGTCATGGATGTTTAATATGACGTGTATAAGTATTTATATACTGGAGTCGCCCCCAGTCCATTGTACGGTGCGAATATTTCAATGGTTGCTTCGTTTGGGGCTGTATTAGTTTGTGTGTTCCTCTGCCGATATTATATGTAACTCTCATATATCTGTGATATATACTATTAAATTCGCAAGTCGAAGATCTGAAAAAAGGCGTAGGTTTTAATCCGAATCCAGAACATTATCAAATATTGATTTCTTATATTTACGCGAATACTACACATTGAAATAAAACTAATTCTACAGATTTTATCGCGTTTATATTATGACGCCTATGACACTATGACACTAGGACGTCAACCACCTCAGTCCTCCCGTGACCATGGTTGCTGTAAAGCAACCGACACGTCGGGAACGTAAAAAGCATAATATAAACGCGATAAAATCTGTAAAATTAGTTTTATTTCAACATTATAAATTGTTTAACATGACGTTGCGTTCGCGATTTGAAACTATTTTTCAAATCTTTACTTAATGGCTCGTTAAAATAATCAACCAACTTAAAGGTTACAATAATACGTAATGATTACAAAAATAGTCAAACACGCGATTCTTGTGCCAACAAAAAAAGCCGTGCAAGCGTACCAACCTCTCAAAAACCGCTTTCATCCCCGACTGGGAGCGGAAAGCTTCTACCGACGTCGGAAAAAAAAACACAGGCTGTATATCAAGTTACCATACATCTGGCTGTCTGGCGAAAAATCACGATTTTTGTTATTTACCAAATAAAATGGGATCGATTGGTTGGAGTTTATGATAGCCTAGTACTTATTACTCTTTATTTATTATTGTTTATGTCAGGCGCGGATACGGAGGGGGGCAATGAGTGCTATCCCCCCCCCCCCCTTATAATTTTATAACAATTATGAAGAAATACTCGACACTGGCAAAATTACCCTATTTTGTAGCCGATTGCCAACCTAAAAAAAACAAGAAGGTGTATTTGGCAGCCCTAGCCAGATGAGATAACCTCTGTTAAATAGTATTCTGACAGGTGATTTGGCGTACTCCACAAAGCACTGCTTGACGTCCGAATAACAAACCAAGCTTTGCTGTCCAAAACATCCACCTCTAACCTTTATGCCATTGTAATAACATTCAATTTGAGGCAATCTTTTTATAAGACCATGGTGAAATTATAATGGTTTTCCATTGTGTGAGGGAACAAGGGAGAGATGTCAGGCACGTGACTACATATGGGAATAAGCACATAATTTATGGGACAATTATGCTGTTGAAACTATCAGTTTATTGATGTCATATATTTACGCGAATACTACACATTGAAATAAAACATTTTTTGTTTATTATATACACAATAATTACAAAGAAAATAACTTAAATATTTACAAACTAATATAAATTAAAAAGAGTATAGAATAGCTACAAAAATTCGGCCCATGTGGTAGGGTATCCAAATAAAACATTTTTTTCGAATTTTATCGCGTTTTTTATGTTTTTACGTTCCCGACGTTTCGGCTGCTTTACAGCAACCATGGTCACGGTATCAATCAACATGTTCGGTTTATAATAGGAAAAGTTGACACGCCGAAGGTCAGTGGTGGGTTCCTCTTCGCCCACTTGTTTATTATATTTTAACTAATATGCAATTATTATTATTATTATGTTCACTGGTGGTAGGCTTCGGCCGTGGCTAGTCACCACCCACTGAACAAAGCCATGTCGCCAAGCGGCCTAGCCTTGTTCCGGCATGATGTTCGGTGTTGCCATTCATGGATGGCGGGTCAGATCAGTTGCGCTGCATGTGCCTAGTGAATGTAGCGTCTCGATCTACTGCCGCCTTCCTACCTAGGCAAGTATGCTCCATCGTAGATCTCATCGTCACTTACCATCAGGTGAGATTGAGATCAAATACTTGCCTATAATGTAATAAAAAAAATAAAAAAAAAATTTTTTGAGAACCCAACACTGATATGGACCCTCAGGATACAGGCCAGGCCTAGTGTGGGCGTCACAATTACTCCCATTAAAAATAAATCGAAAAGCAAGTCGAGAGTGAACAGGTACCTTCTAGGCAAGTATGCTCCATCGTAGATCTCATCGCCACTTACCATCAGGTGAGATCGAGATCAAATACTTGCCTACAATGTGGTAAGTATACCATGGGCCCTGGGGTGGAAATTATAGACTTGA
Source organism: Pheosia gnoma (assembly GCA_905404115.1). Lineage (NCBI taxonomy): Eukaryota > Metazoa > Arthropoda > Insecta > Lepidoptera > Notodontidae > Pheosia > Pheosia gnoma. Next base: position 1,821,165 of record FR989919.1, on the reverse strand, counting down.
TAGGTATATAATCATAATTTTATTAAATACTCAGAACACTTTTTAGAACAAACAATGTCAAGGAGGCGCCATAGAGAAGAGAGAGAAAACCATAGAGAACATTATATGGAGCATTTTTCATAGATAATTGTCCACAATGTAATAAAAAATGTGTTTATTCCTGATGTGCAGCATGTAGTCAAGGCCAGCGGTAAAGGCAGCCTGTTCATTACTTCTTACAAATATTGACGTGTCGGTAAATATGCAAATAATCTGTTGGTACGTATAATTATTTGTTTGCACACAGCAAAGCACCCGGCGAATTGGCAAATATTTAACTTTGCACAAGTGGCATAATTAGCGGAACATTACCTAAAAATGAAATAAAACGATTTTAAGGATTTTATCGCGTTTATTTTTTTGTTTTTACGTTCCCGACGTTTCGGCTGCTTTACAGCAACCATGGTCACGGGAGGACTGAGGTGGTTGAAGTCCTAGTGTCATAGTTTGACGGGGGTGCCCTCATATTTAGTTGTTGCTTGCGAAACGTCAGCAACGTAAAAACAAAAAAATAAACGCGATAAAATCCTTAAAATCGTTTTATTTCAATGTGTAGTATTCGCGTTAATACTCGTATTAAAAAAAAAAAAAAAAAAAAAAAACAATATTACTTAAAATTGTACTTAAAAGTTACCTAGTTAATTCCTTACCTTATAGACTAGCCCCCGAATTTATAGACTCTATAAACTTTCTATAAAGTTATAGAACTTCTATAAAGTCGTGGATTACTATTACTTACTTGTCTACAGGATGATTTAGGGTATATGCAAAGCTTTTTGAACCTGCGCTCCTGTAGCGCATATATCATCATGATTGCAGTCAGAATAAGGAAAAGACTATTAAAAAAAATGCTTGCATTAAAAACAAAAATATTTTTTTAATATTGACATTGATATTCTCACTACACATTGTGTTAAAAAATGTACTAAAGAAACTCAGATTCCAGGCTTTGTATACCCTTTCTGAATCACTATGTATAAACTATCGTTATCTTATCAATCACGCCGCTTCACAGCTACATCCATCTCAACATTCACATCTTGACAGAGTGTAGGAGAAGAACATCATTATTATTCAAACTCCTAAGCCAATGAAAAACAACATCACGTATCTAGGTACATTGTACCGCGAGTATCGTTTTACCGACTTGTAACATGATAGATTATGTGTTTTGCATCGTGATTGTCACAAGATAAAGTAGGTTAGTTAAGGTTTAAACAAAAAAAATGACAATTGTTTTTGTGAGCTTTTTTTTTTCTAACATTTACATCAAAATCTGACCTGACCGCTACCGATGCACAGGTTCATGGGTTGATATAGCCTTTCTGAATCATTCCGTATATATATGAATCGTCCAGCGATCATCTGGTACAAACATTCGTGATCATCACACAATATTTGCGTCTACGGATTCGGAATAAGGATGTAACGTAATTACGGTACCAGGTTTTAAAACTAGGGTTGCGCTTCGAAGTAGAGCGCCCTGGTACGGGCGGAAAAACTTGCAAATGTGAAGTGTGACTGTACTTGCTAGTCGCGCGTAAGACCCGGCTTCCAGGACTGAAAACTTGCATTAGATATCGATCCTTATCGTCATTTGAATAAGGAGTAAAATCCTATTTACACACAAAATAATTATTTGAACTTCTAAGAATATGTTTTTTGTAAATACGAGTGTGGTTCTTATATTTATGATAATAACGATCGATTTCCAATACAAGTATTTTTAGCCCTGGATGTCGGGACACGCGCGAGACGTGTCGCCGAGATGCGGAGCGCCAAATACTTTAGAGTATTTTGAAACCTGGTTTTTGACCCTGGTATTTTTACCTACTCGTACTAGGAAGCCCTGGTATTGATTTTTTTATGTATATCTCATCAACTGTGACAATCTGGTTGTCATTCCTTTTATACTAAGAATGTGTTAGCTTTTCCCCGGGAGTCGCCCAGGGTCGAACCTCAGCGTCTTTGTTGGTCGCTGTGGATCCTGGCTTACTGGAGTAATATTGGTGGGCATTGTGGCGGGCAAAGACCAATTCAAAAAACATTTAAATATGAACAATAAAGAATCAAATCCTTTGAACTGAACTACGCATTGCTGTGGTAGCTTGTAGCTTTAGAGCTAAGTATTGCTACGCGAAATTGACCATAAGTAGTCCAGCCAGTATATGCCCAATAGTTAAGGTAAGATCTAAAATCCTAAAATAAGATTTCTTCTGAATTATGATATCCTGGTACTTCCCAAATATAATGCAAGTAATCCGACGGGCGGTGGATTGTTCTAACGGCTAATCTGTTTGCTCCCATGTTTGCGGTCGCCGTTCGAGTCCCGCCTCGGTCAATATTGTCACGATCGACTTAGCTCTGTCTTTAATTTGGAGTGTTACCGGTTTTCTGTGGGATTAATATGGCGCCTCAAGCAAAATCGGCTTCTATTAAAAATCGTAATTTCCCACATCTAGGTTTTTAGATCTGATTTTCCAACAATGAGTATCGAATACTTGTTGAAAGACAAAGACAAAATATATCATTAGGAAACCTGCATATGTGGAACCTATTAATAGTAGTAGTGAACAGTGAAGTTGTGAATTTTTTTTTATTAAAAAAAATGTTTTTTTTGATATATTACCGGGATATTAAACATTGTGTATTCATAAACGTGTACGAGAGAAGAAAAATAAAATAAAATTTATAACTTGACTTTTCAAGTTCTCCCAAGTTGTCCGGTAAATTTTCAGTGAAGTATCCACAGCTTTACTGATAGGGGTAGGAGATTCATTCCAACATCATCATCGTCATCGACACCATCATTATCATCAGGGGTAGTTATATTTAAAACAATGATGAAACAATTAACTCGACACTGGCATAAATAGCACTATTTTGTAGCCGAAAAAAAGAAGAAGTGTTCTTGAACATTTCTAGGAAATGGGTCCCATATTGAAGGTCGCGGTCATACGATGGGGTACCCGAATGCACATTTTAGGTGCCCCCAAATGCCCAATATTACTGTGAAGTGCGTGTACATTATGTTATGTTTGTCGGCTGCGCCCAAACCGATGGTGTTTGCGTTGGAGCGCAGTTGTTATCTCAAGTGGTAGTGAACTGTAGATATAACCGTCTGACAGAATTTTTATTATTATAGTATTTACGTGGCTGTGTGTGTGTGGGTAGGTAGGTAGGTACGTAAAAAAGAAAATAGATAATTAATAGCTTGCTTAGACGTAACGAGTCAGAATCAGAATCAGAATATTTGTTATTCACGCAGACCATTATGTACAGTACTTATGAATCGTCAAAAGTTACAAAAATATTATGCTACTGCTTTACCACCCGTCCGGAATGCCGTTCCTATGGAGAAGAACGGGCAAGAAACTCCAAGGTTGCTCTTTTTTAAAATAGATCTTTTACATTTTTGAGCAAGTATATATTTTGAGCATTTTTGAGTCAAGTAGCAAGACAGTGCTCTCGGGTTTATAGGTACCGAGCACTCGCCCGAGAGCACTGTTTCGCCATTTCACTCGTCACGTGTAACCAGGGCTTAAGAAAATGCTCAATTTACGTTATCAAAATACTTATACAAAAATTATCTTACCTTGATAGCAAAATAAAAGAACAATATTATAAGTTTAAAAAAAACGAAAAAATCCTCGTCTATTTTTTTAAGCTTTTTATTTACCCCACACAAAATAAATGGGGGAGGTGCTTCCTAAAAGGTTTCCCTGTCGGTGTAGATTTTCAGTTTGTTTATAACTTTCTCCCCCCCGCAGCCGGAAGGGTTGGGAAGCCGCACAAGTGGAGGTCGACCTTTGTTTTTGTAAACAATTTATTTTTTTTAAGACAAAGGAAGTTTGTGCGCAACTTGAGGTGTGTTTCCTGTATTATCTTTTTTAAATAAGTACAGTAGGTAACCATGTTGTGTAGCTTGGGTAACTACATTTTCAGGAATTGAATTTAACAGTGAACGATTTGTATTATTCTAGAAACTGTTTCAAATTTCACTGATGAATCAGGTCTTAAAAGGATGTAGGTATCTAGCAAGATATAATTATTTTTTTATGTCCCACTGTGGGGCACCAGCCTCCCTTCGCTGCGAGGGGGATTAACCCACAGTCTACCACGCTGGCCAGTGCGGAGTTCACACGTGTTTCAAGGGGTCTCTCAGACATGCAGCTTTCCTCACGATGTTTTTCTTCACCGGATAGCAAGTGACAATTATGGTTCAAAATGAGACAATCTAACGACATATTATCCCACTTATCCCACTAATATTATAAATGTGAAAGTTTGGATGGATGGATAGATGGATGGATGTTTGTTACTCAATCGCGCCAGAACGGCTGAACGGATCTGGATGAAATTTGGCACAGAGATAGATTATAGTCTGGAATAGCACATAGGCTACTTTTTATCCCGGTAAAATGTATGGTTTCCGTGGGATAGACATACTTTTTAATCGCAGGTAACACCGCGGGGCGCAGCTAGTTATAAAATATTTGTAAAAACAAAATAAAAAATCTAGCAAACTTAATGCTGCAGAAATATAAAAAAAAAATTACACAGTCCAGACAAGCGGAACACGTTGACGCAACATTTTGGCGCCAACGACAATGAGCAGCCATCTTGGAATGCGTTTAGTTACCGCAATTATAGTTTACTTGCGGACGAATAGATTTAAATACTATTTATAACAATGTACCTAGTGACAGTGAAGTGGCTTAATGGTACAGCGAAAGTGCTTAAGTTACACTCATCTCTGAGTTTGAAAGTAAAAAAAGAATTGCGTTTAGTTATGGCACAGAAAAAAAACAAGTACTTAGGTAGTGATCGAGAGAGTGCAATTATAATATTATTTGGGTCGACTTAACACGTGTAGTATTGAATATCGACTAAAGGACCATCTTTTCATTGCGGTGTAGTCGAAAGTACTTGAGTTACACTTTCGACTTCAAGGAATTGTACGTTTTCGAACGGGTGTGAACACCCTTAGCTATGGGGCAATAGTTCTAAAACTGCGATTCACCGTCGCAAAAGTTAAGAGAGTGGATAGTTATTCATTATTCTTAGGTATATAATAATATCGCCATACGAACACCTCAACTATACGGTCCCACACTAAGCAACGCTTGTATTATGGGTACCGTACCATTGTATGGTACCAGTTCATTGACTGAGAGTGAAGTCAGTATATAATCCCACTAATATTATAAATGTGAAAGTTTGGATGGATGGATGGATGTTTGTAACTCAATCACGCCAGAACGGCTGAACGGATCTGGATGAAATTTGGCACAGAGATAGATTATAGTCTGGAATAGCACATAGGCTACTTTTTATCGCGGTAAAATGTATAGTTCCCGTGGGATAGATTTGTTTTAATTTTTCATAGACCAAAGGATCGACATGATTTACAGAAAAGGACATAGAGGAAAAGGATATACTTTTTAATCGCGGGTAACACCGCGGGGCGCAGCTAGTAGGATATATACTCAGACCGTAATGTACGAAGCGTAACGCTACATCCAGTTTCTCTCATCTCTGAATGATCTAAACCAGTAGAGACAACCGGGAGAGCATGGCTAGGAGGTGAAATCTGATAGCCGTGCCCCCGCCCGCCCCCCGGCTGCGGAGCCGCCCCCCGCGCCCGGGTCACGACGCGGAACGTATGCTCGCTCGATACTAGTAGATAGATACTGGATGGTGTTATGCAAAACATGAACCAAGATTGGTTCATGGTTTTATAATCATATTTCGTCTATGGCATGGTCCCAATGTTATAGAGAGCAATTTAGGTACTTATTGAGCAGACATGTCTGATGCTGTCAGATACGACTTAATGTAAACTATTTTTAAATTGACGTATCAAAATTGTAACTTAACACTTCCTTACTATATAAAAAGCGGTGATAGCCAAGTTGGTAGAACTCTTGCCTCGGTAACGAGGATCGCAGGTTCAAACCCCGGCTCGCACCTCTGGGATTTCTAGATTTCATGTGCGAATCTCATTTTCAACCATGATTATCACTTGCTAAACGGTGAAGGAGAACATCATGAGGAAACCTGCACGTCTTAGAGAACCCCTCGAAACGTGTGTGAAGTCCACCAACCCGCACTGGGGATGGGGAGGGGAGGCCCGTGCCCAGCACAGGGACATTAAAAAGGGCTGGTATTATTATTATTTTGTTATTATACTCCTTCCTTCTTATTTTCATTTACAAAAGTAATTTGTAAATATGGGAACCATGTAGCCATTAACTTGTAATGATGTACTTAGAGTTAGTACTTTGTTTTTGACTAGCTGCACAGTCTGCTTAGCCGTTCCTTCATTGTTCTCACATACCCATAACAATATACTGCTCAAAAATGTAACGGACCCTTTTAAAAAGAGCAACCATGGAGTTTCTTACCCGTTCGTCTCCATAGGAACGACATTCCGAACGGTTGGTAAAGTTGTAGCTTAGCATTGTGTAACTATTTTGGCGATTCATAAGTACTGTATATATCATAAGTAATGGTTCGCATGACTAAAAAATATACTGATTCTGATTCATAATTATAACGATACACGCGCAGGTTTAAACGATAGTATATCCTTTCTGAATGACGTTGTATAATAAAATCGTTTTGCCTGTCTCCCTCTAACATAATCCCGCCCCAGCAAGGTGCAGATCCCGCCGGGGTACACAATCACTTACGCAATTGTTTAAACAATGGCCAGTAATAAAATATCGTATTACACTGAATGATGCATCCTAACTCCACCAATATGCCTTTACAATTACCATGGGGGCATTGTGCCTACCCCTGCGTTGTGTTCTCGATGCGCATTTTGGGGTAATGCCATCAGAGGGTTGGTTCTGTCAATTATCTTTAGTTGCTAGTGAGATATTTTTTTTTTCTGTTTAATAATTTATGCAAGTTCCCGAGTTCCGAGTGTCTCGAAACGTCGGGAACGTTAAAACATAAAATAAACGCGATAAAATCTGTAAAATTAGTTTTATTTCAATGTGTTATATTCGCGTTAATATAAGAAATCAATATTTATGCGAGTATTAAATAATAATAATATTAGCCCCTTTAATGTCGCGCTGTTGCGGACATTAAAAGGGCTGTCTACTGTACTGTACTGTCTATTATTATAACTGGACTGTGTCTACGTACATTGGAGATATTAAATGCCGCATAGACTAATTGGAGATCCCTGAATCCAGAACAAGGTGTGTATGTTCGCTTGAGCATTACGGAAAAACGAATCGACTGATTTCAACAAGGTTATGTATTGGATAGCCCATGGTTAGGATCGAAAGATAGAGTACATACGTATCATCATCCTATGACTATTCGGTGTAGAGCTGTAGACTAAAATCGATGGCTGTGCATACCTAAATCAATATTTCACAAACTCTACTTATAACTCTACATTCTTATTTCATCTGGTTAACCCAAGATTGACTATTAGGTGTAGAGCTGGAGACTAAAATCCATGGTTGTGCATACCTAAATAAATATTTCAAAAACTACCTCTAACTCTACTTTCTTATTTCATCAGGTTAACCCAAGATTGACTATTGGGTGTAGAGCTGTAGACTAAAATCGATGGCTGTGCATAGTGCATACCTAAATCAATATTTCAAAAACTCTACCTATAACTCTACTTTTTCTATTTTATCTGCCTAACCCAAGATGGCGCCGGCTTCGTTTAAAACTAAGAAATGTTTATCTCCCACCTGTCTGTGCAAATCACATAATCCCAGTTAAAGCGCCGTGAACAAACAAACTACGGCAACAATAGCACATTCACTTCACAAAATGCAAGTCTCCGATAATCCGTCTGGGATCAACTCGTGCGCACGGCAACGGCAGCGCAGAAATGGCGCCGAATTTTTTTGTGGTTTGCAAGGCGTCTAGAAGAAGGTCACTCGTACGTGACATGTATTTCTTGATTTTATTTTATGGAAAATAAATGTTTGTGATATTGGAAATTAATAAATGTGGTATACTTATTTAAGTGGATAATTTAAAATAAATTAGGGGGCAGACAGAACCGCTTGAAAGACGTGTGAAGTCCGTCAACCCGCACCGTGTCAGCGTGGTGGACTATGGCCTAATCACCCTCGCAATGAGGGGAGGCCCGTGACCAACAGTGGGACATTAAAAAGGGCTGGTATTATTAATCCCCAGGGATCCGACTGACTTGGGATCCAGTAATTAATTAAATTAAATCTAAATCCAAGCGCACCATTGCTATACCTCAAGACACTGTGAGCACTTTCTGCCTAGATCGGACCGCAAACAACATCTAAATATGAGGGTACCCCAGTTCTAACTATGACACACAGGACGTCTAACACCTCAGTCCTCCGGTTGCTGTTAAGCAGCCGAAACGTCAGGAACGTATAAAACATAAAATAAACGAGATAAAATCCGAAAAAATCATTTTATTTCACAGTAAAAATGTTACTTTACGTTCCTCAGAATATTTTCCTTCAAAAAAACTTAATATACAATCTAATAACGACCTTAACAATGTATAATAACTTGCAAATTTATATTTCACGCGGTAAACGCACAAGTAGTACGAATATATTTTTTAAATTTAATTTTTAAACGGCCAAGGCATCGCGCTTTCCGCCTGATCTGTCAGCTGAAGAGGTTTGACGTAATGCAGGGAGCTGGCAACACCGGCGACCACACACCCATCGGGTTATCATATTTTAACCAAAATCCAATTATATGTAGTGGTTCATTTTGAACCAATCATGTGTGATATTGTGTGGGGAACCTACAGTTTTTTGTGCGATTTAAAAATAAAAGCAGATGTTTATTTAGATCTATGACTTTGATTACCAACCTATAACAATAATAATATAATAATACCAGCACTTTTAATGTCCCACTGTTGGGCACGGGCCTCCTCACAATGCGAGGGGGATAAGGCCATAGTCCACCACGCTGGCCCAGTGCGGGTTAGCAGACTTCACACATCTTTCGAGGGGTTCTCTCAGACATGCAGGTAACCTCGCGAAGTTTTCCTTCACCGTTTAGCAAGTGATAATAATAGTTGAAAATGAGATTCGCACATGAAATCCAGAAATCCTAGAGGTGTGGCCGGGGGGTTTGAACCTGCGATCCTCGTCACCGAGGCAAGCGTTCTACCAACTGTACCGTTCTGCCAACTGTGTGTTTTATAAGTAACTCAATGTAATAGGTTCACATATTGATTTGTTATATTTACCCGAATACTACACATTGAAACAAAACTAATCTTATGGATTTTTTCGCGTTTATTATATATTGTTTACGTTCCCGACGTTTCAATGTATTAGGTGTTCAAACACTATCGCCATTTGCAATCTTAGATGCGACAAAAGAATCTTATATATAGGTATTTTGTATCTATCTTCACGCTTAAGCGAACGGGGCATGGATAGAGATGTCCCATTGTCCTTCTGTTTGTGTACATCGAACGATAAGCAGACATCCGAAAAATCGTGTTAAATACGCCTGTGTTTGATTTCGCCGTCTTTTTTGTGGGAATTAGTTTTACAAGATGCATTTGAAATGCAAAGATAAGACTCAATATCTTAGTCTGTTTCTTTAAGATTAGTTGCTACTCGTACGACCTAATATCCAAGTCTGATAACGCGATTGTATCGCAATGGAGTGGCAATAGCATCGTATTTAATTGTCAATGACGTCAGCGTGAGCCGGCCCCTCGAGTATGGAAGTTCCAAGGCACTGCTGATGCCCCGCCTAGCCATATGGTAGCTACACCACTGTGACTATACCCTATCTTAATTATAATAATAACACCAGCCTTTTTTAATGTCCCACTGCTGGGCACGGACCTCCCCTCAATGCGAGGGGATTAGGCCATAGTCAAGCACGCTGGCCCAGTGCGGGTTGGCGGACTTAGACATGCAGGTTTCCTCACGATGTTTTCCTTCACCGTTTAGCAAGTGATAATCGTGGTTGAAAAGAGATTGGCACATGAAATCCGGGAATCCCAGAGGTGCGAGCCGGGGTTTTAACCTGCGATCCTCGCTACCGAGGCAAGCGTTCTACCAACTTGGCTAGCACTGCTATCTTAATTAGCTCTGAAGATATAATTATGCCATTGTCTCCTTTCAATTATGAGTTCCTAGTACAAGCTTGTTAGTGTACCTACCTTCTTGTAACAAACTCAGAAAAGGTCGCTATGCCTCCCCAAGCGGCGACAGACATTGCAAATATTTTTTTTAAAGACCCTAAGACAACATTGCATTCATGTGATTTTTTACAGTATTGTCTATTTACTTAATGTGAAGTAGGAACCACCCTGTCGAAAAGGTAGATAAGAACTTATTTGGATGATAAAGCAGCCTTGGACTGATCGCTCCAATATCTAGATCAATTATGATATTTTTGAGCCCGCTATGTATCGTAAACACGCGATCACGACAAAACGCTCCGGCGATACCCGACGCGTGCGAGTGCCGAGCGCTCTCGAGAGTATCGACTTTTTTTTACATTGCAGTTTCAGGTCTAAATCAGTAATGTTTGTTTTGTTATTTAAATCACGTTAAGTTACACTTCTATTATTATTTATGCTAAAAAAAATGCGTTTATTCGTGATAAGATTGATAGAAAATTCCAAAATCCAGAGATCCAGAATCGTGAGCCGAATGCATGGTAATAGTTTTCGGTACGAAGTCACTTACATCCTGTATAAAACCTCAGACGTAGAAGTGTATATGTTGGAGTATCGCGAACAACATGTTTAAAGCCTCAGACGTAGAAGTGTATATGTTGGAGTATCGCGAACAACATGTTTAAAGCACACAAAACCAAGCCGATTTGGGTAGTACCTGTTCAGGTCACCTCTAATTTAATTTAGTTTAGTAAGTAGTGCAACACTATTGTTGTCTATGTCGATTGCTGATTGTCTTTGGATTATATTTGTAAGTCTTGAATGTGCGTTTCCTTGCTTGTCCAATAAGCTCCTAATAGTTAATCTATACATCTATACATATAAATAAAATTGGAGTGTCTGTTTGTAATATTAAAATAACCGCTTTTTACTAAGTGCATTTGGATGTATACACGTTACCTATACCGAATCAACATTTTTTTAAATTTTTGTCTGTCTGTCCGTCTGTCTGTCTGTCTGTCTGTCTGTCTGTTTGTTCCGGCTAATCTCTGAAATGGCTGGACCGATTTTGACGGGACTTTCACTGGCAGATAGCTGATGTAACAAGGAGTAACTTAGGCTACTTTTATTTTAGAAAAAAAATAAGGATCTCACGAAAAAAAATTAAAACCAATGTTGCAGCGCAGCGCCTGATTAAGTTTGATAGCAACAACCTGCAATGCGTCCCGCGGGCTCAGAATGGGCGAGCAGGCTGTTGTCAACGGTTGTCTTTGTTAAATACCACGCGGACGAAGTCGCGGGCAACAGCTAGTTAAATATATAAAGTATAATGAAGTGTCTTAGGCTTGACACTCTTGAACAGTACCAACACAGCTGAGCTGAGTTTCTTGCCGGATCTTCTCAGTTGAGGTCGCGTTCCGATCCGGTTGTAGACTTAAGAAAAAAAAAATTAATGACAATTTGTAAGTGCCCCCGTAGGCCTATACGAAATAAATGATTTGACTTTGACTTTGACACGAATTCACGTTTAGGTACATATAAGGACGAAATTAGCGCGTACTACACAAATCGGCTGTATTACCTATGTCTGTGTCTAAGTTGAACCTTCAACTTAAATAATTCGTTAAGAACCTTCCTATGTCTCTCGTTGCGTACGTTTGTCTAGCGCAAGATGTCCGGTAAATTTTCAGTATAAGTATCTACGAAGTATCTACAAACGGTGAAGGATTCATTCAATCATCATCATTATCATCAGGGTACTTATAATTTTATAACTTATTATCGAGAAATACTCGACACTGGAAAAATTGCACTATTTTGTAGCCGTTTGCCAACCTAAAAAAATAAGAGAAAACAATGACAGATAGGTGGGTACTCAATCCCTACAAAACCAGTTGACGTCCTTCCTTCGAAATTCAAAATTCAAATGGATTCTATTCGTAGGCGTTACTATTTATAAAGGCGTTGTGTATATCCGCCAATCGGACCGCAAGGATCACCCTCCAAGGATAACTCCATTACGCTATTGGTCGATGCATTGACACCTGATACATAATGATGTCCTGACTGTCCTTCGTCGGTTATCTCTGTCTTTTAGACGGTTGTCTCTATTTAGTGGTATGGTCTCTTTTCAACACGTAATATAATTTTCAGTAGGTAATCATTTTCGTACATTCGAGCAAAAAAGTAATCTGAGAATAACAACTTCTATTACGTAAATAGTATTTGTTGAGTGTATTTGGAAAAACTGTTAGAATACTGTCTCCATTATGTCATTTTATTTCCAACATATCCTTCTATATTTTTTATTCATCTCTAGAATATGAACCATTCTAGATGGAATAAATTGTTCGAACGTAAAAAAATACTTATTTTTGAAGAAAATAATATTTTGGCAATCAGCGTCCTCTATTGAGCGAGAGCTTAAATAGCATATAGTATAGTAACGACATCTAGTGACACATTGCAAGCAACAGAAGCAACTAGTTAGAAGTATTTAGTTCATGCTACTCTATGGTAGATGTCACTAATGGTTTTGTAGTTACATTAAAAAAATGAATGGTGCTAGAAAACATGGACTTTAATTATTGCAAAGATTCAATAATAGACTATCAATAATGTCACATACTTATTATTATCACAACCGATGGTTTTTTTTTTCTATGTTGCAACATTTCTGGACGCGTGTCACGGTACATGCGCAATATTCGACAACAAAATGACGCGTCTGACGTTTCTGTCAATTCACTTTTTACATACGTGTCAAGCGAGCTTGTGCGGTTGGCTTTCGCAGCCCAATAATTTTAGGATAAACCGTGAGTATTTATTTAATTTCCACAATTAAACTTATTTTAATACAAAAATATCATTCTAATTCATCAATAGTGTATTTTTTCATCATTAACTTTCTAGAAATCTTAGTGTGACTTTCTATATCTGCGTGTTTACATTCTCATATCAACGTGAATGTAAGTACGTTTTACTTGTTAACTACGGCCGATTAACTGTGAAAATCGTTATATACACAAAGTATAAACCGTATAACACTAAATTGTATCCTTAACATTCAAATAATTTACCTGAAAACCGGTTTTTACGCATAATCCTGTTCACAGCTGTGACGAAGTTTTCGCAATATTTCATCGTTTTGAGAAAATACGATAATACGCAATAATTGAGAAGGGAAACTAGCGCTTATTACAATAAAGATTAATCCTCGATCTTGGTTTACTAAGTAATTTTCCTAGTATCATTAAAATGTAGGTAGTGATTAAGACTTATTTCTCGATAACAATTTAGCGACACGTAATCAACTTGGCGAGTTACTTATCGCCCCCTGTATTGTAGCTGCGTATTTATGTACAAACACACATGTATAATTTATTCACATAACAAAATTAAAGTTATTCCCTGTGCTTTCTAAATATAAATTGCAATGCAGGTAGGTCAAATATGACTGGTTTAACTATTTAGTTACGTCAACTTAGGTACCCACAATTTATTTGTCAATAAAAACTGTATTTTTGTGAAAACATTCTCTAAAAGTAGATTTTTATAGATGGTTTTAGTTTATTGTATTCCTACTGTGAATCATAAAAGTTGAGACCCCAATGCTTGAATACTTAAGTCCTACTTAACTGTGAGACATCTTTATTTTGCTATTTTTGTATACTTATTTAGCAGTTATATTCACTCGACTTTCTATTTTACACTACCTACGACGATAATACAAAGTAACATTATTAGTTTGTCTATCTCCTTGAATACCATATATATATATGTATATATATCAAATATATATATACACCTCAAATTTGAGTTCCTTCTGCATGCATATTTAGCAGTATATATAAGATAAAAATGGATGTATCAAAGACCTCCATTTTATTAGTAACATTGTTACTCAAGAATACCGGGACAATAATAACAATAATTGTTTCTCATAATTTTTTCAGGACAACATAACAGTTAAGCAAAATGGCGCCTAAACAGAGAATGCGTATCGCGAACGAAATCGCCAGCAAAAACATCACCATGCGAGGCAATGTACCTAAATCCAACAAGGTAAGCGTTCACACATAACATGTCCATCCAATGATTAAACAAACAAATAATATAGACAAGTGCAGCAAACAACATATTTGAAACTAGCTGACCCGGCGAACTTCGTACCGCCTCAGAATCAAATGTATCAGAAAATGAATTTATTGGTATTCTATGAAAAATTTAAACAAATCTATCCCACGGGAACCATACATTTTACCGGGATAAAAAGTAGCCTATGTGCTATTCCAGACTATAATCTATCTCTGTGCCAAATTTCATCCAGATCCGTTCAGCCGTCTGGCGTGACAGAGTAACAAACATCCATCCATCCATCTATCCATCCATCCATCCATCCACCCATCCAAACTTTCACATTTATAATATTAGTATAGATATAAACAACCCAAGCCGGTATGTATAACTTACTTACAATACATTACTTACATGGGAATTTGTATACTACACAAATCTGCTAATTTTTTGATGTATTATTTCTTGGTTTGAGTATTGGAAGTTAAGTGGTGTGCATATCTAATGTAAATAACGTATATTATATAACATTGTTTTGTTAATCAAATCTGAATGAAGTTTAGAATTGCAACGCTCTTAATAGGTTTTTATGCATACAGCCTTCTCTATAACCATTTACTGTAACTACATATTATTACAAAATGGAAAAATATGTTTAAGCTAAAAATGTTATGATAACAATATGTAACAGTGGGGCTTTATACAAGCATGCTATATGCAGCGCGATTCAGAAAGGATATACTACTCTTTGAACCTGCAATTCTTTAATGTGTATATTAAAAAACGTTACTCCCAACGAAATGCCAATTGTGATTTTTGTGAGCAATTTCTTTTTACTTTTCCATTAAAATGCCTACTTAACATAGGTGGTTACGAACGCGCTAAAAAGCGCAGGTTCTAAGGATAGTATAAACTTTCTGAATCACCTTGTATAAGTTATCTATACTGCAATTTATTATGATTTTATATACTCATGTTGATATTAGTCTTAAAATGGGTTATATTATAATTTTGTTTATTTATGTAGTCTTGTTTTGTTACAGGAAAAGGAAGACCAGTACCCAGTAGCGCCGTGGCTCCTAGCGTTGTTCGTTTTCGTTGTGTGTGGATCGGCGGTGTTCCAAATAATCCAGTCCATAAGACTCGCCTAGATCCCCACGGATCCCACCCTGACTGACTACCCAAACACCTTGTGGCTTGTCTTGTTTCAATACCATAGACCATTATCAATATGCAAGATACATTTAAGAAATATCTCCGGTTTCCGAGTTATTAGTTATTCGACTGGTGGTAGGCTTCGGCCGTGGCTAGTCACCACCCACTGAACAAAGCCATGTCGCCAAGCGGCCTAGCCGTGTTCCGGCATGATGTTCGGTGTTGCCATTCATGGATGGCGGGTCAGATCAGCTGCGCTGCATGTGCCTAGTGAATGTAGCGTCTCGATCTACTGCCGCCTTCCTACCTAGGCAAGTATGCTCCATCGTAGATCTCATCGTCACTTACCATCAGGTGAGATTGAGATCAAATACTTGCCTATAATGTAATAAAAAAAAAAAAAAAAATATTCTGACATCTTGAGATTATTATTGCCAAAGTTATACAACGGTACGGGATCACAGTAAGCAACTATTGCTCTATAGATAATTGCAATACGTTGCTCAAGATTTATATTGCAACGGACTTGTGAGGCAGCGAATATTGCTTAGCTCGTGGCCTACTTCAGGTTACGTCATTATTGTGATATAAGTTGACTTTTAATTAATATTGATCAGGTGTTAAGTCTTGTTGTTACATTTTAAACGTTCCATGAAACATCACAAGCCACTTGCTCCGTAGGATTTAAATAATTAAATGTTCGTTCTCATTGGGATTCGACTGCGCGACTCTCTGTGGTGCTTTGGAAGCTGCATCGTCTCGTGTAACGGAGCGCAGTTCACCGTAAATAATCTCATGAAAAGAAATTAAATAAAAAACATTGTACCTTCGTACTGCTATATTCTTGTATATTGTAAATGAAATTTTAATATTTAAGAGAAAAGGATGATGAGAGCATTTAGATAATGTGTTGAGATGTTCCATTCCCAATTTATGATTTTGTGACAAATTATTTTGGAAAGACGCACAACATGTAACGTGGCCTGCGACCATAGCCACCTACCATCGCGTTTTTTTTTTAATAATTATGTAATTAACTGTAGTTCAATATTGATTTTTACTTCTGTAATGATAAACTGTGACATTATATTTTATATCCGCGCCATTGTAACGAAATTGTTTGTCGGTACTATTTTTAATTTTAAATGTAATTTATTTGATTAAATACAGTATATTTGTCATATAGAGTGATTTTTGTGATGGTTAAGTACCTGCCATGTCCCCGTCTAGCTAGCTAACATGTTATTTACAATTGCTCAAACCGTACGCACAATGTATAACGAACTGGGGGCGAACTCAGTATTTAATACTTACATAGATGCCGTCCACAGCTTTACTGTTAGAAGTAGGGGATTTATTTCAGCATCATAATTAATATCAGGCGTACTTATATTTAACAACTCTAAAATATTTCACTCGACACTGGCAAAAATGGCACTATTTTGTAGCCGATAGCCACAAACTATAAAAAAAATATCACACAAAAATATTAAAAATACAACTCGGAATGGGACTGTGAATATGAATCAAAATGTTATATCATATTTCCGTCTTTGAATTTGTTTGGTATTCATTCTCTACGGGACCCGTCGGACGCAAATGAAACAACATTTTTATATTTCAATATTTTTGTATACTTAATTAATTTTGTAAAATTTTCCATTTCACTGAGAGCACATTTCGCTTATAATACACGCGTTAATACTATATAATACAATTTACATTGTCATGTGATATGTGGTACTTAGATTCTAGTCATTACCTAAATACGTGACCGAAAAGCTTTCTCAAGTTTCTTTGTCAGCAACTGAGTCGTATCTAGACTTAGGTTATAATTTGGGTCACCACTACCAATCAATTATCACGTAGTTTAATCAATTAAAATAGTATAAGTAAGCAATAATTGGTACGTAATTTTGTAAGCAATATGAATATAGAAATATTTATCGAGTGGAGAGTGGATCTTCCCATCTATTCTTCGCTAAATGGCGTTATGGTTTACTCAAAATGACAAAATGTAAAAAAAAACATAGATGAGGTTGCGAGAATTTTGTAAATCTTACTACGTAACTTGCCTTTTCGGTAGGTATATGAAAGTCGGTCCAGCCGTTGAATTCAATAGGGGCACAAATAATTTTCTATTTGGTAGTGGTAAGCCCATTGATATTCTAAACTATCTTTCAGCACCTTATATAGCACCGATTGAGAATAATTCGTGTGTGAAATACAGTCCTTTTTTTATGTGATATTTTGAATTAGAGCGATATTTTTTTCTTCTAAATATAATCTGCTGCTACTGACCGCTAGAGGCGCTGCTCTCACCGAGCTAAAATACAGACTATACAAATTCAATTCTGAGGAATCATAAAAAAATTCTATCGCTCTTAAATCTATAAATACTATAAACGAACGACAGTGACAAATTAGTATATGCCTTAACTAATAATAGGTAGGTAGTGCTTTTTTATATTACTTGGTACACTCCGTGTCAAAAGTTATTACACCAAAGTTCAACTAAAATAACATAATAATTAAATTTAATTTTTACAAAATATTTTTTATCACCCCAAAATCTTGTACAGTATTTTCGGAAATGTACAAATTGATGAAATTATAGTTATCACTAGATGGCATTGGTTGGTAAGGTTGGTAAAGAATTATCAAGTTGTGGGTCTGGTATGGTAGGCACCAACTTAAAGTATTTAGACAAACTAAGATAATATCTTAGTACTTGATACATACCAAGTCTCATTTGATTCGAGAAGCCGAAAGGTGTACGCTATCCTTTCATAGTTCTATATCCGAAATCAAAATTGTAACTTATTTACTGATATACAACTTATGTATAACAATAAAGTGACTTTAATTAAATGTTTATTGCAAGCATGTTACAAACAAGCAAACTTACGGCCGAATAATCAAACGCTACTAAAATAATTAATTCCGAGATACTGAATGGGTTTAGTTGCCATTATTTTGGATGACGAATTAATATGTAGCTACCGTCAGATGTGAATACCATATACTTGAACGCAAATAAAACAATAATTGACTTCAACACAAAAAAAAAATTACCAACAAGATCCATAGACTAATATGGTATGGTGACAACGGCGCGGCGCTCTGCTCACGTACCAAAAAAAAAGTTACATAGTAATGACGTTTTAGAACTAAATCTATTCGTGTCCATGATAGATCCTTATTAAACTATCAACTATTTTAATGTATCGTAAATGGCGTCGTTGGGATATGTACCATTTAAATGTATACTGTTACTAAAGCTCAACGAGTTGTCTTTGCTTAAACATAGATCATCTCTTTTTTCTATATTCTCAATGTCGTTAGGATAGTCATCTATATTACTAGTTATTTCTAATCTAATAGCGTGAATTTTACTACCGACGTTTTCCTTCTGACGCTCCCAAGAATCTATTATGGAAACGTCATTGTTGCCTTCACCCTCGTTCACCTCACTCGACGCCATGCTTGAATTATCCAAATCGAAATCCGTGGTCTTTTCTATAACAACTACTTCTATATGTCTAAAAGGATTTTCCTGGTTTTCAATCATCTGTCTCGCTCGCTCATCGTTCCGAATTATAACTTCTTTCTTCACGTTACAGATTACTGGATCGTTTGCGAGCACGTCGATGTTGTTGTCATAATTTTCTTCGTCGGTTGCTTTGTTGGCATTAGGCGTACATATTTCTGCGTATATATTATCGGTGCTCGCGTCTGACTCGACTATTTCTTCTTCTTCGACATGTACAGCATCAGCTACTTGCCCGTACGGCAAATCTTCTATTACAGGCAGTTTTCTCTTCTGTATAGAAGAAATTGATCTACGTATTTTAACTTGACTCAGTGGCTCGTCTTCTGAAATATCTGTAGGCGTTCCATCTTCTTCCACTTCAGATTTGGGTGTAGGAGCTCTTGGTTTATCAATTTTCTTTCTAAAATTGACCGATTTATCTACTTCTGAAGAGCGATCTGTCTTCGTGGGCATGCTGTTACTGTTACTACCCTCCTTTTTGTCCGACGGCTTCTTGGGATGAAGCAAATTTGATGTAGATTTGCTCAGCACCCGCTTTGTTTTGACGTGAAACTCCGAACAGAGTTTCTCCGTTATGAATGAGTGTTGTTTGGAATTAATCTCGAAATCGCTATCGTTGTATAGAGATCCGACGCCAAACATGTTGATTTCCTCACAACTTTGTATTTGGTTATACGACTCGGACTTAACCATGGCCTTTTCTGGTATTAAGTCTGGTTGTATCCTCTGCCTCCTCTCAAGATTTGTTGACGATTTTGTAGCTGATGACTTCTTAAGCATGTTCTCATCCAGACTTTTTAATTTTCTGCCAGAACTGGAGTCGCTCTCCATTGAACCGCAGTAGTTGATCTGATCGACGCTAAGGTTCTTCCGACCATGCTTCATATTGATGCTATCGTCCTCTGTATAAGAATTGTTTGGCATTCCCGTCTGCACCGACACAGATTTAGTTAGCACTGGCTTTTTATGATTAGAACTACATTGACTTGTTCCCATATCTGACGAAGATGTGGTCAGACTTTTGTACGAATGACTCTTTTCAGTTGTTCCATCATTCTTTCTGGAACCACGGAATCTGTCTTCTATTAACTTAGCCATATCCTGGTATCGTTCTATAGAACTATGCTTCTCGCTGAGAGGATCGAAGGGATCTTTGAAGTCTCTTAATTTATCGCTATTCTCTATGGCTGTAATCTTCCCGTCCGTAAGTTTTTCGGTACTCTTTAGCAGCTTCAAATTCTTAAACCACTTATTTTTCTTCTGTCCACAATCCTCTCTAAACACTTGCATCTTGTCAGTAGTGAAATTTTCCTCCTCAACTTTTTCATCAGGCTTTTCGTCCTTGCTCTCATCATCGCTATACACGTCGTAATTCATATGATCGAGTTCGTTTTTACTTAAAAATATAATAGATCCCTCGGTCTCGTCCGGAATATCCTTGAGTACCTTCTCACTTTTACCGAACAATCTTGAAGGGTCAAGTTTTAAGCCCTGCAATGTGAATTTGCGTTCTTTCTCAAACTTGAGGGGTTCGTGGTCTTCTTTCAACAAGTCTTCGGCGGTTTTAGCTTTACTCACGACTTTGGCGTTAGCGTAGGAGATCTGCCTTATCCAGTTGTCAACGTTCAGTTGACAAAAAGTTAGAGCTTTTTGAAGGCGCGCGGAGAGGAACATGCGCTTCTCGTTCTCGAAGCCGAGCTGCGTGCGACGCACTTTAATTGTGCTGTTAAGTGGGAGGAGTTGGAGGGTTTCCTTCGCGTGGTACCGAGGGTCGACGTGCTTGCTGGGGCTGGACGGCATGGATCCGTACTCCGGAAGAGTGCACATAACAAGAACAGGTTCGGTTACTGCCGCCCGCAGCAGAAGGTCCTCTGAAACATAATAAAAGATCAATGTTATTATTTTTTCAAGGGTCTCTGCTCGTGTTTCTTTATGATAAAAATTCTCCAAATCAAGCCCAATATTGTTTTAGACTTCCATTATTCCTGTCATAACCGATTGCCTTAAACTAATTATGGTTTGCAAAATATCCTCTGAGCGTTTTTGTATCTCACCTCCTACGTCGTGTGCCATCTCTATTGGCACAGTGCCAGCCAGTAGCCGCACTCTTGTCGGCAGCCGCCATATGCTCAACAGGTGCGGCAGGCGATGCGCACGCGCAGCGATGTCGGGAGGCGCGGGCGAGCGTCCCTCCACCGCGCCGGCGCCCGCTCCTGCTGGCTCCCACTCCGCCGGAGAAAGCTCCTCCGGGCATACCTCATACAGTTCTCCTTTCGTGTTGATAGGCACGAAGAGCTCCTGTGGAGATATAAGCGCCTGGTAATATTTTTTAAAACAACCTACTTTTAAGAGGAAATTACAACTTAGCATATCATAAAATGAATGTAGTAAAAAAATATAGAGATGATCCAAGCAACGCGACGACTAGGAATAGTACAGGTCAGTGGTCATAATAAAAATTCAGCGTCACGCAACACTATTGTTTATTTATGGTTGTGCATTCCAATATGGCGGCGGTTTTGTAGCGAATGCGCGCCGCGTTAGCGACGCTTTTACTGTTCGTTATTGCATGGCTTTTTATTGTTCCAGGAACAATATTATTATGCTACGCGATAATGTGTCACTTGAAACATACTGATTACGTCGTCAGCCTGTCATCTAGAGACCAACTAATAATTTATGAGCCGGTAAAAATAAACGATTGTTTATAGTACTTTGTTTTTTAAAAAGGGTTGCCAATTAGTGTAAGCTCGCTCGTTCGTTTCTCAGATCGTGCAGTTTTGTTTGAATTTCCTTTATATCGCCTTCACTTGGACCTTATCATTATCGTCGAACTATAAAACAATTTAACAATGATCCTTTGGTTATCCCTTTGGAAGATGGGGCCTGTTAATAATTCTATGAAAGTCATTTAAAAAAAACCATACTATTTCTTTTAAATTGTTCCATACCTTGTTATAGGTACTGAAATATAACTTACAACCTGTTTTAGTATCACTTCAAGATACGTTTCTACCATTTTCTTCCTTTTTTTGGTTGGTAATCGGCTACAAAATAGAGCCATCTTTGTTAGTTTCGAGTATTGCTCGATAATTGTTATAAAATGATCATAATGATGATGCATTTAATTCCCTACCCCCATCAGTAAAGCTATGGGTAGTTTACTGAATCTTGGGAGAACTTGAAAAGTTATGTTATACTATTTTATTTTAATTATGTTCACTTGTGCACATTATAAATCAAAACAACACATGTTTATCGAAAATAAAACGAAATTGACAACTTCACTGCTCAACTTCCCGCCAAAAAGTCAGAGGTACCATCATAATAATACTTAAATAACAAGTAATATTATAAAACACGCCTCAGTTTGGGCGCAGTTAAAAATGTTTTCATTATACTCAGACTGGGCTTAACTGCAAATTTTACGATTTCTTCTATAGAATTGTCCGTGCCGACCATTTTACAACCCTGCAAGCGAAATTAACAAATTATTCTGGTCTTTACATTGCTTTTGTTCTTAGCAGTTCGTTAAAGAAAACTCGTTTCCTTATTTATATATTTTTTACGTTTTTGTTAAACGCATTCATAAACTAAAACTTTTGTTTTGATGGATGAGCACTTTCATCGTACATAAAAAGATATAGTTTTGTTTTTGAATTACTCTGTAGTTAGCTATTCGACAATAGATGGCGCGACTATCGGATAATTCGGATACCATCGAGGATTGTGAACATTAAAACAAAAACGTACCACACTATATTAATAAAGTAATAATATAGACAGAGTAACACAAACAACATATTAAAGCACACAAAAAACAATCTGACTAGCGCGGATTCGCGTGTTAATAAAGCGGCCATTACATTATCCAATTTGCAGAGCACTAGTTGAGCTAGCGTGCTAAATTTGTATTGTGTAAAGGCAGTTAGACAGGTAGTTATCCAATCTAGTGCAATCGTATGGACTCTGCCGCACTAGCTCATCCCGTACACTAGCTAGCGCACCAAATTGCATGGTGTAAAGCGGATTAGCGTGCTAAACACTAGCTGGGCTCGGTCAGTCAGTCGGCGTGCGTTCGAACAGGGGGATGTATTTTTGGTTTTAAATCAAAATGACGCAACCATCGACTAAGGAAAGGGAAATTCTCTTAAATATAATAGAATTATACAAAGACATGCCATTTCTTTGGGATAAAAAACATAAGGATTATAAAAACAAAGATATCAGCTCAGCAATAAATATTTTTGACCCAACATTTTCTGCGTCTTTTTTTATTTATTATCATTAAACTCGAACTCGACACCATTGCTAAAGCAATGCCAACTTTCTGGTGCTTTGATGGTGCCATATTCGTTTAGCGCTCTTCGAAAGATGCGGTTTGGCCGACGATCACTACCGAAATGAAAGGAAGTTAAACTAACTAGCTTCGCTAGCTAGTCTAGTGTAATGAGTGAGCTCTTTTTATATCGCACTGCGACACTAAATCTAGCGCTCTGGAAATTGGATAGTGTAATGGACGCATAACGCAATTCGCATGTAGCTACTTCGGCTTCGGTTTTTGGGCTTCAATAAATGTTGTTCACAACATTCCATCCATATTATTTCTTCATCTGAGTAAACAGGTTTAAGTTTTACAAATAATAAACGTTATTATTTTTTAATGATGTTAAATAAAGCTCAGTAGAGTTGCCATTTATAAGAATACACTTGCGAAGTCTGCTAACCAGTTGAACAACCTAAATAAAAACTAGGCTTCATTAAACAATGGTGCAATTTTACGTCTATCTAGATTCAAATACAGGTTATTACTTAATCGATTCTGGCTGAGCTCCGTGCGGGCACCATTGTGTGATAAAAAAGTAAAAAAGTTTCGTCTACTTCACAGTATGCGGGCGTTGTCTATGCTTTATCAAGATGTAAGAAAATATTTTCGTATTGAATCAACGGTTTTTGTAGTTAAAAATAAGTTATTTAAATTTCGGTTCCATTTTTAAAATTCGATTTAATGAAAGCATCAGTCATACGGCAATGGGTGCATTTATAACCCGAAACGTCAACAAAAAAAAAGTCAAAAAAGTGTATTTTTTTCAAATCAACATATTGAAATTCTGACTTCACGAGATAATTACAAAAGCGCTAAAGCAGCGCAGGTTCTAGGCTTAGTATACTATTTCTGAATCACTGTATAGGTAGGTTAAGTTGGTGTACCTATTGCAATAATATAAACATTTTACGTAGACTTTAAAACGAACTTGTTTGGATTACAAATTTATAGCAATCTCAAAGTAGCATGTCTCTTCAACACGCAAACTAGTTTTCTGAACTAGTTATGACAATGCATAAAAAAAGTGGAATTATTTATTATTTATGCTAATCCGTCTGTCAGTTTTTGTGTTTATCTGTGATATGTTTTGTCATAAGCTTTAATACTTGATTGGTTGCGTAAATATCATACTCATTAAAAGCGCGTTACGCAATTAACTGGATTTAATTAACTGTTCCAACTCTAGTTAGATGATCAATGAAGAAATAATTGAGTACCTGCCTACCTAAAAATGATTTGCTTTTCTTCATAATAAAATCTTCGTAACGCAAAACATGAATTAGTTTACATTCGTTGCCGATAGATGGAGCTTATAACGTCGATGGATTTATTAAAATATTTCATCAAGAAAATGCATTATTTGGCAAATCGAATTTCTTTTTGTGCTGAAACGTAATTTATTTTCATGTTCTATATACAAATTATCTACATAAATCAGTGTATGATCAACTTATTAGCCCAAAAAATATTGTAAAGAGAATGTTCTGCATTGCACAATTGAAGTTTTTACGAGTTTATGTATATAAGTGAAATTTGAAATAAATTCATCGTGTCTATTGAAAGGAGAGACGGTTAGCACTCCCCTTGACAAGGATGGAACACATAATGGTCAAAGGCACCAAATTTGACCACGTTTTTTTTAATAAGCTTTTTTAGATTGGATGCATGCTAACTAGGTATTTATGTACCTAAAATATATTGTAAAAGTCTATGATTTTTAAAATAATCGTAGTTATAGCTGATAGTATTAATATTATATCAATGGCTCAGAAGTAACTTTTTACTTTCATATAATAGATTTCCATTATTATTGTCAATTATTTATTTAACAATTATAGCAATCATACCTATCAATAAAATTAACTTGTTACATAAAATTTACTTCGACAAAATGATTGAAGTTTTATTCAAAGTACTAGGATCTCATGGCTCATCATGAGTTTCTGTTTCCAACGCTAACACTGGACTGAACCTCCTCTGGTACTCGTGCTTCGCTAATCCAACATTCAAATACTTCCAGTTCGGCCCATACATATTAGCATCCCTACTCATTCTTCTATGGGCTTTAGTAGAAGCTGAATTCGACATCCATGTCAACAGAGCATTCTTCCCATAATGCTCCAAATCTAAAATACCATGCGTAGATATGACAGAACCATCGATTTTCATCACATAAATATGGGGAATGCAGGTAATTCCATACATCCACTGCAGCGTGAGTACCAGGGTATCATTAAACTTAAGAGTAAACCAGTTCGCTTGGTTTTCGTAGGAAGCTTCCATTTCCTTTTCGGTTTCGTCCATAGGTACGTGAATAACTTCGATGGGCAAATTGACGTACTTGCCGTTCTCGAAGAACTCGTAAAATTTCCCAATAATGCCGTCCTTGTCTATACCGTTCGCGGTGAAAAGGAGGGCGATAATTTCCGCGTTCTCTGATAGCCAATCGTAGGAGATTTTTTCGTTATTCTTGTTGTATATGTTGGCGTCTTTGAGCCAATTGTATGCGGAAGGCATGAGATTGTCGCTCGACATTGTAGAACACAGATTCAGAATATCTTTTATTATTTCGTAGGGGATATTATTGGTTTAAATCTTTTTTTACGCGTGAATCACAATCTTTTTGACATACAATGTCATTTCCCATTTTTTTTATTAATCTATATATCATATCATATATATCATACCTGTAATATGTTTGGTCTCTTATTGTCTATGTCTGTGCTATATTCATAGTTACATACTTGACTTATATGATCCTAGATAAATTACGATATAATAACTACCAGACGTAAACCTGTCGGATCACAAGGCATCCAATCCCCATGTTTGTAATTACCGGACGATATTATTATAATAATAAAACAACGGGGCCGCTTATAAAGTAATGTTACTTGCACTACAGTTAAGTTTTATAACTAGCAGTAAACTTTATGTAAGTACGTGAGCTATTCAATATTTTATGTCTGGAAAACAACGTCATTGGAAACAGTTTGTATAGATGGTATTATGCCTTTGCCTGCGTGACGAGTAAAAAGGGAAGAACTGTTATTATTAACTGTCTCCATGACTGACGTAACATCTGTTACTTTTTAATTTGTGGTATTTAAAAAAATGTACTTACAAAGCCATACCCACTGTAAAAATACAGAATCAGAGTAATTCTTTATAAAAAAATAATCAAGGTACCGATCCAAATTAATATTTAAGAATAAACATCATTATGGCATTCTTAAAAATAAAAAACGAATGTGTAAATTCTAAATTTGAATACAATACGCGTTTTGACAGCTGCAAATAAAGTCTGCAAGCGTGTTGGTATTTTGAATGTAGAATTAATGGCGGCCGGCCGAGACGCACTTTGCAATAAAACAGCACCTATTTCTTTAAAAGCCTGCGTAGTATAACAATAACAAATGGGATCATTACCGATAATTTAACTTTATCTCCCAGATCCCAATGCTCATGATCATCATCATTACACGAAGGACGTTCATTGGCCTCCCCCAAGGTCTTGACACATTAGCCATGGCTCGGGTCGGTGTTCAGTCTCGAATCCAGGTAGGGGGAAGCTTTGTGTGTTGAGCACGAATGTTTGTACCAGAGCATTGGATGTTTCATATTCTTAATTATTACATGGTGCGGTACCCATAACATATAACGTTGTTTTAGTTTGGGATTGTAGGTAGGTACATTATTTACAACAATTATGCAACATCAATATTTAAGGCCGGTCCCGGCCCGACCATCTATTGGTCTGTGTTGTTGGGCTATGTTTGGCCCAACACTCCCAACATTTGGAAGCAGCTTAATACTCTATCTTCCGCGTCGGGTATGTCATTTGACCAACAGAGCTCAATTTTACAAAATTATATAGAAAAGATTCCGAGAAACATCACCATTAGTAACGAAAGTGCGTATTGTTGGAGCTATGAGAAAGTCGTAAATTATTATTGTCTACTGTTTATTGGGTAATTCGCGCTATGTCTGTGTGGGGGTCAGCAGTGCTAGTTAGCACAGAATAGGATATTATTAAAGTAGGACAGCTTGGATAATAAAACTGGTATGGAACAGGAACTATCGCTATGATAGAATCAGAAATGAGGAGAGTCATAGACGAACTAGAGTAACTGACTTAGCTAAAATAATTTCAAAGTTGAAGTTGCAGTGAGCGGCACATAGCTCGCATAAGTTCTAAGCGGGAAGACGGCCACAGATAAGGTGGACCGATGATATCACACGTGGATGTGACTGGCAGAGGACCAGGGGCCCAAGTCTGCTAATTTAAATAAAATAACATACGATTGCCATTCTAGCGACACACTATTGAGGTTCCATTACGACCGTGACAGATAGGCTATTCTGCTAAAACTTTAATGACGTCTTGATGGAGTATGGCCTAATCCCCCTCGCATTGAGAGGAGGCCCGTGCCCAACAGTGGGACATTAAAAGGGCTGGTATTATTTGATTGCATTTAAATTTGTTAAATGCAAGTACTACTTTACTATGCAAATGTTTTGTATTCTCTAAGCCACTACATATTAATTATTAATGTATGTAAAATTCTCGCTAACATATTACAACGCCGCGGTGCCATGGGAAAATATATAAATTTTCATTGGAAATACATACATTACATTCAAACCGTGAGCCACTTCTCGTAGGCAGACCTCCCATATGGAGGGGAGGGGGGGGGGGGGGGGGGGCGGGGTTGGTTATCTGTTCCAATACCTACTTAATACTGGAACGCTGGCGGGTCGGGGAAGTATTATTTTGTCATCTGACTCTATTCTCCATTGTCTTCTTCTCCATTCTCCACTTTATTCTCCATGGATATCCATGGAGAAATAGAGAGTCGCTCACACGCGTTTTCCTCTACCAGAGATGGTCGATGACCATTCACAGTTTCCCTAAAGCTAGGACGTTATTTTTAAATAAAACTAATTTTTAAGCAGCCGAAACGTCGGGAACGTACAATCAAAATATAAACGTGATTAAATCATTAAAATTAGTTTTATTTCAATGTGTAGTATTCGCGTAAATATAAGAATTCAATATAGGACGTTATTGTTGAGCTCTTTGAATTCCATTTAGAGTCAAAGCAAACTTACTACAAATTTGTGCTTGTATTATATGATCATAAAATTCGATACATAATCATGTAGCAGTCGTGGCCGAGTGGTTAAGGCGTCTGACTCGAAATCAGATTCCCTCTGGGAGCGTAGGTTCGAATCCTACCGGCTGCGAATCCTTTTGACTTGTTGTGCCTGAACACTGGGCCTGATGTTTGAGGGCTAACCTTTAGTTAGTAGGTAACCGTTGTACAGTGTTGTTGTTGATGACCCGTTATTGCTGGGAAAGTCCAAATTCAAAAGGATGGCAAAGGGCCAGGACATTTGCCACCCCAAGTCGGCTAACATAATCGAACAGCAACCGCATAGTAACTGTCAATTATGACAGATATTGTATGGGAGCGTATAATTAGTGTGTTCGTCTGGCAATATTATTTTTATTAGTTCCTAAATGCTCCAAGGACATAACCAGGATGCCCGGTGACCTGTAGACGGTTGGTATTCATGTAAAAAAGAAATTAGTTTGGCTATGGGTCCTTAGAAAAGGAATGGAGTATTTTTTTATTCTTTAGCACGAATTATTAAAACATACCACCTGAGATGTGCGTGCTTCATTAATCTCGAGCCGGGGATTGGCAGATCAATAATAGACTACACACTACAGGGAAACGATATTTCATAAACGTCTAAACACAGGTGGAGTTTGATTAGTTATGGTTATCCCGGAAATCGTAATTTTCTAAACCAGGGCTTCCCAAAGTGGTCGATTGAGCCTATGGGGTCGATATCGGTTTCCCGGGGGTCGATATAAACGGTAACTGATTTGCGGAGTCGACAAAAATCGACCCCTATTAATTAACACAAGTTTTAATATGAAACTTTCAAGATATTGTATAAGTTGGGTTACGTGTAGTAACTTGTTATAAGAATTACTAATCTTTTAGTAGGAAGTATCATTGTTGTACTATTAAAAACTCAACTAGTCGATAAGCGTGCACTAGTTCGTACAAGATGAAATTATTATTTGGTATAAATAGGAAAAAAACTAGGGATAGGATTTTTAAAGTAATTTGGCTGGGGGTCATTTCGGAAAAGGGGTCTTTTGCCCAAAATAGTTTGGGAATCCCTGATCTAAACGTTAGAATTATAGTTAAACAGTTATTTGTAGAGTTCAGAAGAATTTGGGTATTGACCCTATGACAACGACTGAGATGTTGGCGCACAGGTGGCAATTCCCATCAAAACCCTCTATGGTTTTGTTACATCTCCTAAATGGTCTATTCTATTCATCCCTGGCCAAGCTTTCGATAAAATGTATATAAATATCACCAGACCAACATACCAATTATTTGGCCCGCTTCTATTATGGGTACCATACAATGGACTGGGGGAATCCCAGTAACACCCAGACCTATATATAGCTCAATTATCGCGAGGTTCGCGGATAGTCTCGGACGTATTTTTTTATTTCCCCAGCCGTCTCGTGGCCTGCGCGGGCGCGCCCGCCTCTATACATAATTAAGGTCCTCATTATACCATAAACAAAAGACGACGCGCGTCATTTTTCGCACAGGGCCTTTGTGATAGGGTTGGCACAGGACCATTATTATTATGGATAAAAAAATATATGCATATTTTTTTCCGTAGCTGGTTTTAAATATTATAATAGGTTAGAACTACTTTTTTTAATAGCTCGGTCTCGCTCTAGCATATAGGGAATTGTTAGGTTTACCACTACAGCTTCAGCGAGCTGAGACAACATGTCGAAGAGATGGTTTTATTTGTTTAAAAACCCAATAAATATTTTCGCGCTCAAAAAACTAGACAAGATTTTACGGTAGCACATTCAAAGTAAAACGCTAAACCTTCCGTCCAATAGCCATATTAAATAAGCTCCATGCAAAAGCTAGACGGTAAAGCAGATTATCTTGTCACTAAAAGCCAATATATCACTTTTATATATAAAACAATCCTGCTGAGCACAACAAAACGTCAAACAATAATTTTAGCCGACCAATAAAAACGAAACAAAAGTTTCATTTCAAAATCGTGACAACCCTATGCCGTAGCCGCGCGGTTCATAGAGGACACTGCCCCTGCTATGCAGAACTTCGCAAATACATTATGCTTACATTTTAAACTTTATATGCAGGTGGCTAGAGTTTATTTTCCCTCAAACAAGTTAGGTATTTAGATGTGTCGGATCTATGCATTCCATTGAATCGAAATGCAGTTTCTATAAACCGTATCCCGTTGCGGTTAAGGTTGATTTTGGTATGTAATATATGAAATTAAAGTGAGATCTTTACTGCTAAGATCCTGCAACGTGTTACCATGGGTTGTCGAACAAAAATAGACAAAGAATTTAATGTTCCTTCGAGTGTAAAAACCTTTTTGTACTATTTCTCACAGTATAATCGCGGTGCCGTGATTGGAATATAATTTCACGTTGAAAACCTTCGAGGTACATTAGTAGGGCCTTTTTTCTTGGAAATTATAAAATATGCATTATTTTTTTTCTAAAAGTAGGCTCCACACATTGCTCTACGAACAGTGTAGGATCAGAGGGTAGTAGGAGAAGGAGCTTCTTCTTCAATCTGCGCCGAGAAATAAGGCTTATCTAATCATTGAATAAGCATACTGTCACTTTTAGACTAATTAATGAATTCCTAAGTCTGACCGGGACAGACACAGCTACGTCATTGTATTGAATCATTAAAATCGGATCGTCCAGTAAAAGATATGCATGGTCAAACATAAAAAATACACTTTTAATTGACAGCCTCCTCCTTTTTTTTAGTCGGTTAATACTTAAATAATAATGTCGATAAACCCTAGTAGGCAACGGGCCACAATATTCAGTCAATTTGCTAGAACATTTCTCGTCGTAATCAGGCTAGCTCAGTAAGCTTGACTTTTATGTTTTGCAGACCTGCCCCACGAAGGACTTGATTAATTGGTATGAGTTAGTTATAAAACAGTGCAGGGATCGCTGACGTATGGCGAATGGGAGTGGTCCAAGGTAGAACAGGATAGCGAGTTGAATATTTTAACAGAGGTAACACTAGGTGACTTCTACAAATATTAATTAAATTCACGATATGTAAGTGAAGTAGGAGGATTAAAGGCTTTTTTATTTTATTTTTTTTATTTTGTAACAGTAGGTTATAAATATAATATTTCCGAAGGAATAAATCTAATAAAACATTTTATATAATGACACCCTGTACCAAGTGCCAAAAGCTGCTGATTCCCTGTAGGCGTCGATCGGTAAAATATTTTGGCCTACAATCTTAAAATTAAGCAATTTACGATTATACTAACACTCAATCTAGAGCTCAATCTGGGTAATTTATGATTAATAAGAGTGAAATCATTTTGGAAATAACTCAAAAAATTACTAAAATACAGACATTCAAAGTTTAGACAAAAAAATTCAGTGTAGGTACATTTCAGTGTAGGTGAACTACGTATAATGGATTTTAGATCTACTCATGTGAGACAGAGAAAGAGCATAGCCCCAATCTATCCCCACTACTAGCTTTTACGAAACTTCAATAGCAAACATTATTGAACAAATATTTCACATATCAACAAACACGGTAGTTCAGTAAATAATAGTCATATACCTTACTGTGCATGCTATGTCTCGAAAATTCCTATTTCTGATTCAAAAGCGGAGCGGTTAGCGAACCGTGGGAGACCCGCTCTCGCTCGTCACTCGCACCACACGCATCATTACAGGCCGAACTATAAAACTGAAGCAGCCTTCTGTGTGTCTATCCGCATGAATGCTGCAGTCCTGGGCACCTGGTACCCGCTGTAAGTACGCCGATAATAACTAACACCCTATTGTGTGCTAATTATAGTATGGGTAATACGAATAGACTGTAATTTTGAATATTATAATAATATCGACAGACGAACACACCAACGGTCCCACACTAAGCAACGCTTGTATTATGGGTACCGTATAATGTACTGAGTGTCCGATCCCAGTATACATAATTAATAATAATAATATCGCAAGACGAACACACCAACTATACGGTCCCACACTAAGCAACGCTTGTATTATGGGTACCGTACAATGTACTGAGGGCGAACTCAGTATATGTATAATACTTACATATATAGATATTAAATATCCATCACTCGGATACAAACATTCATGCTCATCACACAAAGCTTGTCCCTACCAGCATTCGAACCCGGGACCCTCGGCGCAGAAAGCAGGGTCACTACGAACTGCGCTAATCAGGTCGTCACTTACTTACTATCATAGATGTTGCTTACTCAAATAATGAGTGAGAAATAAATATTGCCGATACAGCAAAGCCTTAAGTAAGTCACTAATAATGTCACTAGATGGCATTGTACAATATTGAAAGCGTTCATAATTGGATAATCTGCAGGTTTAAATAAATCGTAGCCTAATCGCATGTTAATCTCAAGAATGGGGTCACAGTGAAACATGTTGTTGCATACCAAACAAGCCCATAACGCATGTTACTGGAAAGTACCTATTACCTTTATGTAAGGTTCAATTGTTAATTGTTAACAATTGGATTGTCAAGACATAATTCATAGTTATATGTACGGTAAGGCTACATTAGGAACTTATTCCTAGACCAGAGATTAAACTGTTTGTAAATCGAAAACCAATTATTAATCTTACAGACATGATCGCTGATTAGTGATGACATATGGAACTGAGACTCGGTCGCTTACTATGGGCCTCATAAGAAAGCTCAAGGTCACTCAACGCGCAATGGAGAGAGCTATGCTCGGGGTTTCTGGTTATGACCGCACTCGGTCAGCGTGGTGGACTATGTTCTAATCCCCCTCGCTTTGAGGGGAGGCCCGTGCCCAACAGTCACATTAACTTAGTATTATTTCATTAATATAATTAAAAAAAACTAGTATTTTTTTATTCAGGTGGAAGCTCAGGTCAGGGCGCGAAATTCAAAATTTCAATGGTTTCAATGGTAAGGTTTGTAAAAACCACTCTTTATGGTGTTGTGTCGCTTTAGGTATTTTTTTAAGCAAACTTAATACATCGAGACATCCAATGCAGAATGCTAATATCGCAAAAAACTAAATTACATCGTAAAGATGTCCAAATTTTTCGTAAAACAATAAAAACCATTAAAATTTTGAATTTCGCGCCCTGACCTGAGCTTCCCCCTTGATGTAAACTCCCAATTAGTACCAGGAGATAAGAGGATATGTGTATACTCACGTTCCCCTGCGGATCTATAAGCTGCGCGTATTTGGGCGCCTTCGCCTTGCTGCCGTCCGCGAACACGCCAGCGAGACGCAGCGGCGTGCCGGGCCGCGCCGCCGCTCGCTCGTACTGCGCCCCCACGCGCCCGTTCTCTGGAATACCAGGAGACTATGAGTTCTAAGGCGATTGTCAAATATCTGGAAACATGTACCGTTCGTTTGTTCTTGAATATAGAATGATGTTACTAAACAAATACCTGTCTCTCTCTGTCCGGTTTAACTATTCAAGTTTGCTCTCCTCTTCCTGCAACTTGCATACTTGTCATTGCGTCAAGTCGACTCGCTACTTGTCTACTAGACAACTGCATCGAGTACGCCAGCAAGCAATTACTGTTTTGAAATATTCAGCTACGAAATTTCGGGTGAGTAGTGACCAGGAGAGTAGATCTTGTTAAGACGTTGAGATAGTAAGTGTAGGTTTCTAACCTGAGGTAGGCCGCGCTCGATACGCCGAGATGGCCCTTGGAGAAACGAGGGCGAAGGCCCGCGCCCTCAGTAGCGCCGCGATGGAGCCCCGCGCTGACGCCAGGGGCCCTCCGCGGCAGCCGCAAGCTGAGAACCAACCTGTGGATGGAAATGTAATAATATAATACACATTAAAATATTACAGTGAAACAGCTACTCGACAATAGATGGCAGCACCAGTATAAAATGATAACATTAAAATATAGGTATTACTTGTTTGTTTTACTATGCATATGTGCATTTAAATGATATCTTACAAATACTATTTTTATTTAATCAAGCTCCGATGTCACAAAGTAATATGCAGCTAATGCAATTAAAAACATAGGTAGTTGGCCGATACCCTAAAGAATTAATTAGTTTTAATAATGGACTGATAATCATTTATAAGCTACGACGATGCACTGATATCCATGTATTCATGTTTCCAATCTTATCTTTAGGTATCTTTTTTTTTTTTTTTTTTTTTATACATTATAGGCAAGTATTTGATCTCGATCTCACCTGATGGTAAGTGACGATGAGATCTACGATGGAGCATACTTGCCTAGGTAGGATGGCGGCAGTAGATCGGGTAGCTGATCTGACCCGCCATCCATGAATGGCAACACCGAACATCATGCCGGAACACGGCTAGGCCGCTTGGCGACATGGCTTTGTTCAGTGGGTGGTGACTAACCACGGCCGAAGCCTACCACCAATAGAGTTGTCACCTGGTTGGCACCACCCAGGGTCACGTGTAGGGTATATCGAGGGTACTTAATTCTCCTACGGACAAAGGTGACTCGACCCCAAAAATGATGTATCTACTTTATTTTCCTACCATCCTTATGAATTATCAAGGAATTAATAAATTAAATTAAAATTCAGCTTTGGTTACATTTATTCAGAATAGATGTTACTAACTGTAGTTAAGAAAACTGCATCGAAAACGTCGCACCTCTCGAGAGATGACCTATATACTACTAATATACTATAGAAATTGATTCACTTCTAAATGCTGCTCTCAATCTCATCAACAAAACGTTTTTTTTTTTTTTTTATGAATAGTGTCATTAACCTATACCCTTGCGATGCTGATGTAATTAAAGGTCATTGCGTTAACCCGCGCGTGCTATTTTTTTATTACCACGGGAAAAAAAATGATTCACGATAGACCGCGTTCAGTTTGCGACGCACGGATCGGTTACGCTCGCACAAAGTTAAACTTTTTACCTGTTTTTGTGTTATGGTATAGTTTCCCGCGGGAATTTCTTGCTTGTAGCTCAAAATAAAAAAGTAGGTAAGATAAATAAAAGGTAAAATTGTACGTTGGAGTTTTAGCGGATACCGGGTTTTAGTTTTAAGCAGGCTAATAGTAACATGCTTTGGATCTAAATGAACGCATGTTGAACACGCACTCAATAATGATTCAGTTTTGTTACGTTGGATTTTAATAACCACTAAATAAAAATAATCAGTACCACGGGAAACGAATGGTTAATTAACATCGAACACGAGAAATCTCGAAACAAATCCAGTATATAACTTGCGATATTTATATCGCGATTAATCGATGTGTAATTATATCTATTTTAAGGCCCTGTATACACGATGCGACAAATTGCGCAGTCATGTGGAATACATTAGCGGTTCTGTGCTATATAGCGTAGTGTGTTTGCAAAGTGGTCATACAACCGATGCGTTGCGATTTATTCATGTCACAAAAAGAAGTCGGGGTAACGAATTGATTAACATCGCTTGATTAACTAGCAATTATTTTGTATAATTCTGCAAAATGTTGTGAGACCTTATAACTCTTCAGTAGGCAACTTGCCAAGTAGCAAGATTCATGTTTAGAAAATGGATTTGTTGGCAACTTTAGCGAGCCCCAAGATATATAGTTGTATGCTATGAGAGTCATCACTGTCTGGACACCTTTAAGTTCATATTCACGTGTCAATTGTTGTAGCTAAGGTACGGTATACGACGGCTCTCTATAAAACAGTTCAAACAAATTTCTTAAATCAAAGTCATATCATCTATTTCATATAGGACCACGGATCGGAACGCGACCTCAACTGAGAAGATCCGGCGAGGAACTAAGCGGGCTTGTTATTTTTTACATTTTTTTAATAGCCTTGTTTGTAACAAAAAATAAGCTCGAGTGTGTTGCCATGCGAGGCGTACACACGCTTCACTTTGACATCATAAAACTTAATTGACGCTAGATATTTGAGCGATCAGTCCCAGGCTGCTTTATCCTCCAAATTATAAGCAAAACAGGTTAATAGTTTCCATTGGAGAATTTAAAGTGTAGGAATAATATTTAACATTTATTATGTACTTAATATAAAATATATACAAAAAAATACTCTGGAAGTTAAGTAAATATCCAACGCGAGAGAGAGTACAAAAGCGTTCCGATCTGAAGGGCGTTTTCACATTCACAGAACAACGTAATATAACAGAGACTGCAAAATTAAAGGCTGTTAATTATATTGACAAATCTTGAACCTGTTTTAAACAGGATCAGGACAAGTCGTTTCATGAGCTGTAGTGGAGGAGGCAGGCCATTCGTCGGATTCCTGAAAATATTACTTTCCCATCGAATGACTGGCTAAATTACGTATCTTTCCTTTAAGCAGGGGTTTCACAATGGTTTCATGGAGTTTGAATCGAAATTAAAAAAATAAAAATACTTTATCTATGAAAGAAAGCTGTGTATTATATAAGAATCCTTTCGAATGGATTTTATCGGCTTTTATGTTTAACTTATAACTATTTAGTCAAATCTGACAGCAGATAAGCCTTGCAAAAACTCATTCATAGGCTTACTAGGTACCGGTCCTGTTTTTTTTTTAAGATAAAACTCTAATACTACATACATATAATCTTCTTTGTAATCTTCCCAAAATGCATCAAATGGCATCTGGACGCATTTGGAAGACCGAGTGAATCGCTCGCTCGATGGAATTATTTAATCTGTGTGATAAAATTCCGTAGTAATACGTAAGACAAAGTATTAAAAAAACTGCAGCATTCTTAAGTTTATTGACATCATATAAAATTAAATTTATTTTCCCATTAAACATTTCATTTAAAAAGTATATTAACAAGCAATAACCATTACTATAAAAGCATTTTATAATAAAAATGATCAACTAGGCAAAACAACTGGTAAGCACTCGTTACGAGTACTTACGTATTTAATTTGCAACATAAATGTATATTTAATATTTTAAAGTCTCTTAAACTATTAAGTAGTCTGGCACGAGGATCACTCACCGTTTTATGGGCAATTTTTATGGGCAATTTTTATGGGTTGAAAAGAGAAATAAAACATGGGCTGGCGGGCCGGAGCCGTCCTTCGGCCAAGGTCAACGGGCTTCGGGCCCTAAAGGTATCTTTGTTGAGCGTTACGTAAAATTGTGAAACTGTTCCAATCGTTATGGCATGATTGCAAAGAAATTTTAGTACAGTTGTGACCTATTTTTTTTTTCAATTATTATCTTGTTGTGCAAGGATTTAACATGTGTTTTTTTTAACATACAGTCCCTCTTTTGTGGTCCTGTTAACCAGAATGTACAGTGGTGTCCAACGAAAACGCCGTGATTTGACTCTCAGCTGACTGAAGTAAAGCTTTTGTTTTTGAACCTGAAATTTTATCGAAAATAAGAGTTGGAAGAACATTATCCATATTTATTAATGCATAGTAAAAAACTGTTAAGTTACTGTAACATTTTTCTGAACCTGAGTCACTTAATACGGTGACAAATAAACTTAATAAAAAAGTCACTTAATTAATAACAATTCTGAATCCGGAGGTAAGTATGTGATTTCCCATGGGAATATTTAAGTGTATCAGCAACAGAGTTATCTAGGTTACCCAACATACTTATTTATTGGTAAAAAGGGTTTTTCAAGACGCCAATTCCCGCAGTAAATTGATATAATGTGTATACATAAAAAAACAGTCGATTTGAGTTCTTTCGCACAAAGAACAAGGTCAGCGAGATTTCCTTAACGAGTGATCTTTGAATAAAGTAAGGTCTGCGTTGTTGGGAAAAATAATAGTGAGTAATATTTAAAAATAAAAACCATTGACACTATCCATAAATAAGTACATTAAAAAATATATATAAAGCATTATTTTAATTTTAACATTAACGTAATCGGAATGACCTACACATTATTAAACTTTTAAAAAGCGATTAAACTATTTTACAGTATATTTGTTACGCGTTGTAATATATTACTTTGTGCTTAAACTTTGATACCGCGTTTCACACTTATATGAAGAATCGTAGATATCATAGAAGTTTCTGTTCCACGCCATCTGTCGGCAGCGTGTTATAAACTTCGACATTAGAAATTTATCAAGTATTTAATGTAAGACTTGTACCGATCTTATTTCATTTGAGTTTTTACGTGAATGAATAAAAGTGCAGAATTCGTTTAGTTTTTTAGAAATTAAGATGTAAATACACAACAGAAATGTAGAGACGGTTTCTCATACGAGACATTATTAATATTTATCAAGCTATGTGCATTCATAAGGTATGTTATAACAAACAGCTGATCAGCATTCACTAGTGCTATTACTTCACCGAGAATGTCAGCTGATAGTTGGAATTGGTGCAACACGATTGTCTCGATGTTGGATATAAATAAGTACCTACCTACCTACTTTAATAAATGCTTGCACTTCTCTTGCATAGTCTCATGCTGGTTACGACAGCGCGCGCAATTTGTTACTTGATAAGCAGTTATTTCTATCCGATAATAGATGTCGCTAGGAGAATGAATAATTGCTTCACTCCTTGCATTATCTCGTTGGAGGGAATTGCAATTTGATAGTTGACTTTCCGTTAATAGATGTCACTACAATAATGTAGCTATTCGCAATGCGACACACGGTACAAGCATTCGTATAGAGCAGCCATTCCCAAAGTGGGCGATAACGCACTCTTGTGGGCGCTGCAGGCCTAAAGGGGGGGTAAGACACATAGAGTCGTGTCTGATATAATCGCCAAGCTAATTTCATTATAAGAATCTGGACCTTTGAACAAGATAAGGTCGAGAATCATTTCTACGACTCGTCACACTAAAATGTTTCGAAATTAATAGCTACTTATCAAGTTCAGTTCCGTTTTACGATCAAAGTATCTCGAAACAACACTATGTTGCATTATTCTCTTCAAAATATATTTTTAAACTAGCTGTTGCCCGCGACTTCGTCCGCGTGGTATTTAACAAAGACAACCGTTGACAACAGCCTGCTCGCCCATTCTGAGCCCGCAGCACGCATTGCAGGTTGTTGCTATCAAAATTAATTCAGGCGCTGCGCTGCAACATTGGTTTTAATTTTTTTTCGTGAGACCTATTTTTTTTTCTAAGATAAAAGTAGCCTAAGTTACTCCTTGTTACATCAGCTATCTGCCAGTGAAAGTCCCGTCCAAATCGGTCCAGCCATTTCAGAGATTAGCCGGAACAAACAGACAGACAGACAGACAGACAGACAGACAGACGGACAGACAGACAGACAGACAGACAGACAAAAATTGTAAAAAATGTTGTTTCGGTATAGGTAACGTGTATACATCCAAATGCACTTAGTAAAAAGCGGTTATTTTAATATTACAAACAGACACTCCAATTTTATTTATATGTATAGATAGAGCAACCATGGGGTTTCTTGCCCGTTCTTTCCCACAGGAACGGCATTCCGAACGGGTGGTAAAGTTGTAACATAGCATTTTGTAACTATTTTGACGATTTATAAGTATTGTAGTACATAATGGTTGACATGAATAAAAAAAAATCTGATTCTCAGATCCGAATATAATAAGGTCTTATTTTAATTCCCAGATATATAGGTAGTTATTTCACTTGCTGTTTTTTTATTATAGTAGTCGGTTCCTTTATATACTCAGTATTTAGTACGTAATACCTACTGACTCAAGGTGCACATAAAAATCCAATGAGTAAATAGTAATATTATTATAGTGGGGTCGGCAACCCTAATTCGATACATATTAAACAAGGTCGTGTTAGTTACACCATTTATATCTCAAGAACGGGTGGGCCGATTTATATGATCTATGATTTTTCAAATTTGTCTCCGTCCCAGATAACAGAATAACATTCAATCATGGGAAAAATCACAAAAAAATAATAATAGAGATAATTAATTTTCTTATACATTAGATTCTGAGGCGGTACGAGGTACGCCGAGACAACATGTGTAGTATAAGTGAGGTATATGTGATAGGTAACTCTTGTTTTTTTTTATGTCACCATTAATCCATATTCTAAGTGTCGTAAACATTTACGGAATTTCTTCAAAATGCCAGTAACGCGAACAATCCACCGATATCCGGTTCCCGGGCGGGTGAACGACCCGCTTTTGTGCGAGATCGGGCGGATTGCGCGCGCGCAGCCTTATCAAGCACCGCGCTGATCTATGCGACGCTACATTGTAAAATAGGAGAGTATCTCTATTTGTGTATAAAGTAGTTTACCTTAGAAGGAAATAAATCATTTATCTTCTTGAGAATAATAATACAATAATACCTCCCTGCTTTCTGTTCCGAGGGTCCCAGGTTCGAATCCCGGTTCGAATGATTAATGTCTATCTATAAGTAATTATACAGGATGGTTCATAAAGGGTATACAAAGGCTTGGTCCTACGCCTCTTGAGCGCATTTTCATTATTGTGTGATGTAACATTTTCGATATGTAGATTTAAAACAAAACCAAAAAAAAAAATACATTTCTGTTTTTTTTTTTAAATTGGCGCTGCTAAATTCTGTCTTGACACAATGAATACAAACACGCTGTAGTAGCGCAGGTTCAAAGGTTAGTATACCGTTTCTGAATCACCCTGTTAACTTTATCTATGGTTCATTTTATTATTGTTGTTGTAAAGTATCTAAATCTTGGTAAATGAGAGGGAGACGGAAGGAGCAACTTTCTATTGTTCGCCGTTTTTTTTTTACGAAGAAAATAATATGATTCTTCAATTCGAGTTTCGTTGCTTTGCCCCATCCTGAAGCTAACCCTGGCTTCTTTTTTCTTATTTATTATTTGTCCTGGGGGCCTATTACGATTAACTAGGTAGGTAGGTAGGTTTACTGAACTGCCCGGCAACTTTATATTTTAACCCAATACTATCATAATAATACCAGCCCTTTTTAATGTCCCACCGCTGGGCACGGGCCTCCCCTTATCGAGGGAGATTAGGCCATCGTCCACCACGCTGGCCCAATACGAGGCAAGCGTTCTACCAACATGGCTATCACTGCTATCAATGCATCAAGCATGGCCTTCTGTCAATGCATCAATGAAACCTGCATGTCGGAGAGCCCCTCGAAAGATGTGTGAAGTCCGCCAGCCCGGACTAGGACAGCATGCTGGACTATGGCCTAATCCCCCTCGCATTGAGGGGAGGTCCGTGCCCAACAGTGGGACATTAAAAAGGGCTGGTATTATATATTGCTGGTATTACCTAGGCAAGTATGCTTCATCGTAGATCTCATCATCACTTACCATCAGGTGAGATCGAGATCAAATACTTGCCTATAAAGGTAACAAAAAAAAAAAATTGACAGAAGGGCAAAATATTCTACCGTGCCCATCTATTTGTTTGAATGTGAGCGCGTTAATTCCCCGTTCGGTATGTTTCGACACGCATATTATGTCAATAACTGAATATTACCCAATCATAACATTGTTGGCACAAGTCTTTATGAGCTACGATGTGTGGGCGGCCGGACGTATGGGTCCATACACATGAAAGCATTTATAGCTGCAGTGGTTATGAAATGAAAAATTTATTGAGCAGAGAGAACGCACCATGGGAAAGCACAGGGCGTCTTACGAACTGTTAACTGACACTGGGCCAGCGTGGTGGACTATGGCCTAATCCCCCTCGCATTGATGGGAGGCCGTGCCCAACAGTGGGACATTAAAAAGGCTGGTATTATTATTATTATTTTACCTAAATCATAGACTTTCAATAAAAATAACTCTCTTCTATCGATTTCTTATATTTACGCGAATACTACACATTGAACAAGTGTTACGTTCCCGACGTTTCGTAAAAACATCAAATAAACGCGATAAAATCCTTAAAATTAGATTCATTCAACGACTGCCTTCTCTTGCAAAACATATGACCAGGAGAACATAAACGCAACAGAATTGTCTTTAATCTAAACATGACAAGACCTTCTAACCTCACCTATACAAAATACACAGAAATTATACAAAACTCGGTACAGATATGACAAACAATAAATAAGTATTACACAACTCGGCCCGCCCACTGTACCCTGCGCGCGCGCAGGTCACAGCGGTGATAATAATTTGCATGGCGGGACCGGGAAGCTCGCTTATCAACCTACAGAGAGCCAACATCAAGCTTTCTCCCCGGGCTGGGCTGATTTACAATTTAACGAATTTACACGAACATTGCCGAGTGAGTCGAGCTTTTAACCCAGGACGGTTACAACGCAATAATACAATGCGATTCAGAAATGGTGTACCACGATTTGAACCGGCGCTTGTTTGGCGTATTTGTACCATTGCTTGAGGTTACAATTTCGAAATGTTGATAAAAAAACACTTTTGTGGGTAAATTACAAAATATCCTTTCTGTTTTCCGCTGTATAGATAAAATTTTCACATGGTAATAAATTAAAATAGCTGGAACGAGTTCACTATTGTAAAAAAAACACTTTTTACACATATTTGTACATAAACCTGCTCAGTGTCACTTACCCTCTTGTAAAAATAAAAGGGTAAAAATTACCCTATTTTGATCGCCTTATATTTTTCGGGGTACGAATAATTTATTAATCAGAAAGAATATCGGACTATAAAACATTCTCGTAAAAGTAATGTATCGCGAGATTTCTTAGAAAGCGAACGTTAAACTGTTTAAATCTGTGCGCACGCGCACGGGGGCGAATACAAATGTCTCAGAGGTACTACGGAGTGGAAAGCGAGCGAGATTTTTTTTTTATTTTCATATTACATTATAGGCAAGTATTTGATCTCGATCTCACCTGATGGTAAGTGACGATGAGATCTACGATGTAGCATACTTGCCTAGAAGGTACCTGTTCACTCTCGACTTGAAAACACCCAGATTGAAGTCAAATGAATCCTCAAAAAAAAGTTACCAAGGTCTCCTCTCAATGCGAGGGGGGATTAGGCCATAGTCCCACCACGCTGTCCAGTGCGGGCTGGCGGACTTTACACGTCTTTCGAGGGGTTCTCTCAGACATGCAGGTTTCCTCGCGATGTTTTCCTTCACCGTTTAACAAGTGATAATTGTGGTTGAAAATGAGATTCGCACATGAAATCCAGAAAATCCAGAGGTGCGAGCCGGGGTTTGAACCTGCGATCCTCGTTACCGAGGCAAGCGTTCTAGCAACTTGGCTATCACTGCTGTGATACGTATGAGTACGATTAATCAATACTTTATTGACTAATCCGTTTCAAATCATGCTTGATCTATGAATGTTAATAGCTTGGATAAACAGTTTATGATAAATGATGTTTTACGTGAGGCAACATTATAAAACTAACAACATGCACGGAATGGTTACGTTACACATTTGTTTTAATGTTTAAACGTGTTTGTCACAGATTAATGTTTTGCTGTAATATCTCGTGTGTAACCAGTAGCCACAGTATATCTCTAGATGACGTAAAATATGACTGAAGGAAATACTTGAAACTAGCTTCGCCCCGCGGTGTTACCCGCGATTAAAAAGTATGTCCTTCTCCTCTATGTCCTTTTGCAAAAGCACGGTTCCTGTATGCTATCCCATAGGAACCGTGCATTTTCCGGGATAAAGATTATCCTATGTCATTTCTATTTACCTATGCAAAAAATCATGAAAAATTAAAACAAATCTATCTCACGGCGGGAACCATACATTTTACCGGGATAAAAAGTAGCCTATGTGCTATTCCAGGCTATAATCTATCTCTGTGCCAAATTTCATCCAGATTCGTTCAGCCATTCTGGCGTGATTGAGCAACAAACATCCATCCATCTATCCAAACTTTCACATTTATAATATTAGTGGGATAAACCTTGTTTTATGGATTT
Source organism: Pheosia gnoma (assembly GCA_905404115.1). Lineage (NCBI taxonomy): Eukaryota > Metazoa > Arthropoda > Insecta > Lepidoptera > Notodontidae > Pheosia > Pheosia gnoma. Next base: position 1,776,956 of record FR989919.1, on the reverse strand, counting down.
TATCGCGCTTACTTCATGTATATACGATCCCGACGTTTCGGCTGCTTTACAGCAACCATGGTCGCGGGAGAACTGAGGTGTTTGACGTACTAGTGTCGTAGTTTGAACTGTGGGGTACCCTCATATTTAGATGTTGCTGGCATAGCCGAAACGTCGCTAACGTATAAACATAAAATAAACGCGATGAAATCTGTAAAATAAGTTTTATTGCATTCGCGTACCTATACATAAGAAATCAATATGAAATCCTATCTAATAGGAACCGCTTTTGCATCATAACCTATTTTTTTTTCTTAATATTGATACTTCATATCTATATTTATACATCCTGTGCAAATATTATTCTTATACTTGCATTTTATCTGATATCAAATACGAAGTGTCCATCATGGCATCTGCTTGTCCGATGTGTAAACATCCTTCGTTTAAATAAAAACATGAACTTTTTAACAACATAAAAATCCGACTTCGAAAAATCAGCATTGTCGTTTTGTTGAGAAGGTTTTTTTTTTACTCGATCTATTATAATTATTACTTTATATTTTATGATTATAAATGCGCTATAGAAGCCCAGATTCAAATGTTAGTATACCCTATCTGAAACACGCCGTATATAACAAAAAAAAAAACACTTTTATAAATCAAAACTCTGCCACAAGAAACGCTACAATTACATGATCAACACCACACTTTGCTGAGATATCGATCTATTAAACAATAGCCCCAACCTGCGCAGGCGCTTCGCAACAATTTAAATAAGGCCTCAGCCTCGAATTTAGCGGGCAGCGGGGCGGCGGCGGCGGCGGCGGCGGCGCGGGAGCGGCAGGATCTTATGCGTAAAATCAAATGGACCCGTTCTCGAAAACAGCGGCGCGGCAGCGGCGCGGGGCGAATAACGAGCGCCGCTCCCGCGCCGCTGCCGCCCGCCGCCGCCCGCCCCGCTGCCCGCTCGCCTGCTCAAATTCGAGGTTGAGGCCTAAGTAAAGGTACCTCCACGCTTATGTAAGCCGGATGTCAGTTCGGTATGATCACCGAGTTCGTCTGCGCCCGCGCTGATAATGATCCGCCTAATGAAAGGGGTCACGAGGAGGTTTAGTGGCACAAATTGAGTAGGTATGATTTTTATCGTAATTACATATGTCTATGGAGTTTATATCGTTATCGTTTTATGACGTTTCGCGGAGAATTGCATTTTATTTGGGGTCCCGTCACTCGTGATAGATAGTTTCTCGACTAACATCTTAGAGGAGTTCGGTGTTGCTGGCTTCTTTAATTATCGATCAAATTTGTTTGGTTTATAATTGGAGAAGTTGACAAGCCGAGGGTCAGTGGTGGGTTCCTCTTCCCCCATTTGTTTAACAATGGATCGCCAAGTATCGCCCAGTTCTATCAATTACATGTCTATGGGATTTATGTGAGATGGGGTTTGTTATAAATACTTACTGACATTAATTATGGTACGACTTGGTTGGCACGGTTCCCGGGCTCGAATACCGGGAGGAGCAAACTTTCTGTGATGAGCACGAATGTTTGTACCCGAGTCATAGACGTTTAACATTCATATATATAATAATAACATAATTCCAGCCCTTTTTTGATGTCCCACTGCTGGGCACGGGCCTCCCCTCAATGCGAGGTGGATTAGGCCATAGTCCACCACGCTGGCCCAGTGCGGGTTGGCGGACTTCACACATCTTTCGAGGGGTTCTCTTAGACATGCAGGTTACCTCACGATGTTTTCCTTCACCGTTTAGCAAGTGATAATCATGGTTGAAAATGAGATTCGCACATGAAATCCCAGAGGTGCGAGCCGGGGTTTTATATAAGTAATTGTATACCGGGATTGCCCCTTAGTTTGGGGTCCAAACAGCTGATGAGTTCGGCTGGAGATATTATTAATTAGGTTGATGCTGAAGGAACTATTTTGTGAACTGACTGACCGACCTTCTTATACCTTATGTGGTATGGAAACTTATATTGTACTATAGACTTATATTATAGAATACACCAAATGTATGGTCCCAAACTGGGCAATATTAGAACAATGGGTACCGTACAATGGCCTGGAGGTGATGCTAGTAACAACCAGACCATCGGGGAAAATTACAAAAAGATCATTGTGTCTTGAGATCAGAGCCAACTGTTGCACATACTGCGCATGAGTTTCGCAACAAGCAGCGCACGCGCCGGTCATAGATCGAACAACAAATGCCTACTCACTATCATTGACGGGCACCTTATGTACCTGGCATTGGGTTGCGTTGTTCCTATTATACACTTGGTTATTCCTTTCGATTTTCGAAATTAGTACAATTATTTAAAAAATAGATATGGCGTCACCATTTTAGGTATTATGCCAGTGTTCAGAATCAAGTTATGGATTTTTACTATGAATGCTTTAAGCATTTGCAAGTCTGGCTAGACCCTAATAATTTTAAAGATATTATTAGGTACTCATTACAATACAGAGATTCACAAGTTAAAAAAACGGCGTATTTTTTTTATTATTAAGATAGCGGCCAGTGACAATAAAAAATATTTGAAACGATTTTTTTTTTGATTTTTTGTCTTTTTGGCGGGATTTGAACAGTGGAGTTATCAATTTTGTTTTATTTTCCGAAAATTGTGTATCATTGATATATAATGTATACAATTAGTGAGATATTTTTTGTTGATGAACGTGAACTAGTGAAGAAATAAAAATAAAACAGTATAGCTTGAAATAAAACTATTTTTTAAGGATTTTATCGCGTTTATTTTTCGTTTTTACGTTCCCGACGTTTCGGCTGCTTTACAGCAACCATGGTCACGGGAGGACTGAGGTGGTTGACGTCCTGGTGTCATAGTTAGAAACGGGCTACCCTCATATTTAATTGTTGATTGTGGTCCGATCTACGCAACCACCTCAGTCCTCCCGTGACCATGGTTGCTGTAAAGCAGCCGAAACGTCGGGAACGTAAAAACGAAAAATAAACGCGATAAAATCCTTAAAAAATAGTTTTATTTCAATGTGTAGTATTCGCGTAAATATAAGAAATCAGTATAGCTTGACTTTTCAAGTTCCCCAATGATGTCTGATACATTTTAGTAAAGTATCCACTACTTTACTGATAAGGCTAGGGATGCTTTTCATCATCAACATCATTATTATCATGAGGGATACTTATATTAATAATACCAAAGAAACGTGTTACTTGATACTGGCAAAATGGCACTATTTTGTAGCCGGTTGCCAATATAAAAAAGAAGAAGAAAATTTCTTTTAAAGGTATGAATCATTTTGAAACGATGCTTTGACTGATTAATCTATCGGTTTGATCAAACCAACAAGATCTTTCAAGATCTTTTCTTGTGTTCTAGTAGATGTACTAGAACACAAGAAAAGATACATTCCGGATATTCAATGTCCAGTTATCCACTACGAATAGGTACACAGATTACAAACTTGACTTATCTGCCTTGAACTATTTGCGCCTTTCACTGTGTGCTTTGAATAAGTAATAGTAGTTCAGTGGCCATAATAATCTTCGGCTAGGCGAGGAGGTGGCTGCACTTTTGATTGGTATCTTAAAAATGATTTTTGGAAGCCCGCCGCGCAGCCACGCTCAATAATTAGAAAACGAAGCTGAAGGGAAAGAACATAGAGCTATTTAAAATTGGAACTCCTAGTGTAATGTAACGTCATCAAAAAAGCATGTTGCCACTGTCATACTTATTTATAAATTCTAGGGTTTGAGTGGGACAGAAGAAGCTTATGGGAAGAGGCGATTGAAATTAGGACGGGTCGGACCATGGATTTGGTTAATTTTTTTAAGATAAGCGCTACGATCAATAAACACCCGCGTAAATGAACACATCGTTGATGTGAAGCACCGGCGCTAACGATGTCTGCAATCTGTGAACATGTACGGGATCGCACCCGCCATTATATGAGATTTGATTGACCACAGAACCTTGCAAAAGAACAACGATTCCGACCAAGGAAGATACGTGAGGCTATTGATATTAAAAAACCAAATTTCAATATGGAAGATGGCTGGGTGCTACCACCGACTTGGGATCCAGTAATTGGTATAATTAAATCCAAAACCAAGCGCACCATTGCAAGACCTCAAGACACTATGAGCACTTTATGCGTAGCTCGGACCGCAAGCAACAACTAAATATGAGGGTACCCGAGTTCAAACAATGACACTAGTACGTCCAACACCTCAGTCCTCCGGTGACCATGGTCGCTGTGAAGCAGACGATACTTTGGGAACGTAAAAACATACAATAAACACGATAAAATCTGTAAAATTAGTTTTATTTCAATGTGTAGTATTCGTGTAAATATAAGAATTGATAAAGTTGTATTTAGATAGTACACCAGTATACCGTCCGTCGGGTCAGCCACTAGTAAATAAATACAATGCCTCCACCTCCTAGACTATGCGAACTGCAGTTAATTCGCTATAACACATAAATGATTGATTGATGAACGCTTTCATAACTAACCGTGTTGAGTTTTATAATTAAATAAAGGATTTATTTGTCTGCTCCGCATTACAAAACAAGCAATTTGAGACGACTTACGTTGCGTTTATAGTTTACTTTTGCCCGCGGCTCCGCCGGCGAATTCGTCTATGATAACCATATATTCATAGACTATCAAATCGAGGACAAACTCGTCGAAATTGATACAGTAGTTCCTTGAATTCAAACCTTATACAAATTAATTATATGAAGATTATCCGTTGAGCCGGGTGTTATTTGCTTGGCAGGGTCGAGTGCTGTGTGGCTACGTGACCGGTAAACTTTTATACCGCGTTTCAGACATGTCGGGAGATTGGAGATAAAAAAATAAGAAGCAATTTTTCACGCAATGATTCCCATATAATATATTAATTATATTCAGAACCTTGGATTCTTTATCCCAATATGGGCAACCCATACATACATATTCAATTCCTAACCCCCATAGGGAAAGTCAACACCCACTATAGAAAGTGTTCGCGTGTTACCAGGAAAGCATAACACTGTGGGACGTTCACACGTTGATAGTAATTGTTGCTTCAGTTCCCCGATGAGTGAAAACCCGGATGTACGGCGATAATGTTTTTATCTATATGGCACGTTTTTATGCTAGCCTGGTACGCTGGCCGGTGTTTTGTTCTAGTTATTTTTTTTAAGATAAGCTTATTATGGTTTAAATTGAAAAAAAAAATATACGCATAGACTAAAAGAGATTTTGTTAAGTAGGTATACATCGTATCGGTCAGTAAAATAAACAGAAATGAGTCAAAAATTACTCAACATTATCTATACATATAAATAAAATTGGACTGTCTGTTTGTAATATTAAAATAACCGCTTTTTACTAAGTGCATTTGGATGTATACACGTTACCTATACCGAAACAACATTTTTTTAAAAATTTGTCTGTCTGTCTGTCTGTTTGTTCCGGCTAATCTCTGAAATGGCTGGACCGATTTTGACGGGACTTTCACTGGCAGATAGCTGATGTAAAAAGGAGTAACTTAGGCTACTTTTATTTTAGAAAAAAAAATAGGATCTCACGAAAAAAATTAAAACTAATGTTGCAGCGCAGCGCCTGATTAAGTTTGATAGCAACAACCTGCAATGCGTCCCGCGGGCTCAGAATGGGCGAGTAGGCTGTTGTCAACGGTTGTCTTTGTTAAATACCACGCGGACGAAGTCGCGGGCAACAGCTAGTAATATTAATATCATGACTAAGTAATTTGTTGGAACGGTTAATTTGAGTTAAATTAAAATACAAGTTAGTCTCCGTCTCCGACCACAGATATAACAACGTATCAGTAAAACCGGTACGTTTCCGTGAGTACACCGATTTTAACGGTTTCTAATCTTGAAAAAAATCGCGTCGTCATCCGTCCTAACACAGAACCGGTGTAAAGGGCTTAAGAACGGTTATTAACCGTTAACCAAACAGCATTATTGTCTCAACATGTTGCGTCACAACCAATCTCAATTGGATCGTAGTACCGACAGCAAGAAAACATGAGAACTTATAAAAATTGAAGAATTGTGTAAGACTCAACAAACTTTTACATACAGTCCAAAAGTTATAATAATTCGTATGTTTTACGGAATGAGGCTTGGACTTTTTATAGTATGTATCTAGTACAGTCCCGGACTTTGATTTGGGACCTATTTAAGGTTCAATATAGTACAGCCCGGCTCGCGCCTCTGCCCCGGCTCGCACCTCTGGGATTTCTGGATTTCATATGCGAATCTCATTTTCAACCACGATTATCACTTGCTAAACGGTGAAGGAAAACATCGTGAGGAAACCTGCATGTCTGAGAGAACCCCTCGAAAGATGTGTGAAGTCCGCCAACCCGCACTGGGCCAGCGTGGTGGACTATGGCCTAATCCCCCTCGCATTGAGGGGAGGCCCGTGCCCAGTAGTGGGACATTAAAAAAAGGGCTGGAATTATTATATAGTACAGCAAACTTTTTTTAAATTTGTATACATCAAATATTCCCCCCAATCCTATCGCGATAACTTTTATATGAACATTTTCTCCATCGTTGTTTACCTCAGAAATTTCCTTATTATTTGTCGAAAACTGATCGTACCATTGGAAAAATTTGATCTCACGTTATTTATGAAATTGGGGTTTATTGTGTCAGTTTTGCCAACAAACAGTTATTTGTTAGTTTACCGACTTTGCAATAATAAACTTGGCCCGAAACACTAAATTCGTGCTGAATTGTGCATTGTTCGTACCAGGGTATAATAACATAACAGAACTTGCGCTTCCATCTTTTCAGAGATAAATATCTCTACGGATTCAATTGTCGTATTATCTCGATTGAGTTCCACTGGACGCAGGTTCGATGCACTGTTCTTTACTACCAAAAAGATTAGGTACCTACTAGGAATGCATGACAAAAAAAAACTAGTCAAGTTTGTTAATACTCTCCATACTACATACTAGCATTACGACCTAAAATCGTAGATATTTACTACGGTAGGTACAACATAGCACTTAAAGATAGCACTCAAAGATCAAATCAATGTAGCCCGTAAACACGATGTGACCGTTTCTTTAAGGGACTAGGCTCACCACACACTCCAGCCACTGTGACTCCAGTAAGCCAGGATCTACTGTGAACGAAGACGCTGAGGTTTGACACTCGGAGAGTTCCGGAGAAAAGCTAATTGTCGAAATGAATAGAAAGGAAAATGGGAGGAGTTAAAACAGTTACCATTATAACATTGCGATGAGGTCTCGTCAGAGCGGGACAGAGCTATACAGAGAAATAAGACACACTGACCGGCTCCAAGTCTGCTAACACACTCGACTATAGGTCGAAATCACTTACGACAGTTTTGTATGGAAAATCTGTAAAAACGACAATTAAGTTGCCATCGCCATACAATTCTATGTCGATTGTGTTACACAGACTTGGGAACACCAGAAAGAAAGGGAGAAATCGCTCTCTTTCACGCCTAAGATCATGTTTTCTGTGAGCGATCTTAATTTAAACTACTAGGGTTTTTTTTTTTTTACATTTTAGGCAAGTATTTGATCTCGATCTCACCTGATGGTAAGTGACGATGAGATCTACGATGGAGCATACTTGCCTAGGTAGGAAGGCGGCAGTAGATCGAGACGCTACATTCACTAGGCACATGCAGCGCAACTGATCTGACCCGCCATCCAGGAATGGCAACACCGAACATCATGCCGGAACACGGCTAGGCCGCTTGGCGACATGGCTTTGTTCAGTGGGTGGTGACTAACCACGGCCGAAGCCTACCACCAGTAGAGTTGTCCCCTGGTTGGCACCACCCAGGGTCACGTGTAGGGTATCTCGAGGGTACTTAATTCTCCTACGGACGAAGGTGACTCGACCCCAAAAACATGGGTGACATAAATGCGGTAGTATACAAAAAGCCCGGTGACACACTGACATTCTTTTGTTAAACACGGCTTTACCATAGCTCTCCAAGGACGTAAGAGCGCAGTCTTGTAAGTAACGGATGCATTAGCTCGAGTGCCGAGACAGTGACATCGGGCCGGGCTCAATGTCACACTAAACAGACCGAAACCGTCATGGCCGCGAGACGAATAACGTCATCCGTTTTGAAAAATAATATAATACTATCAAGGGATATAACTAGCAAAAAAATGTATTACTTATTCTTCTTCGTTGGTAGTGTCGAGGGACTGGATTCGATTCCATTCCAAGGAATGGAACGCTACCGGCGTCTTTGTTCCCCGTTGACTATAATCTGGGTGTTTTCAAGTCGAGAGTGAAGGTACTTTCTAGGCAAGTATGCTCCATCGTAGATCTCATCGTCACTTACCATCAGGTGAGATCGAGATCAAATACTTGCCTATAATGTAATAAAAAAAAAAAAAAGTCGTGCGTTCTCTCTGTCACATAACGCTGATTTAAGGCGCTGACGTCACTGCACGTATTTTCGTCATTATTTAGGCTATTTATTTTAGAAGTGATCAATGTTAGTAATTGTAAAACTCATAGGTAATCCACATTCTAAAAAAAATTAAGGGTTTTTTTTTTATGACAGATAAGCGCCAATTGTATCGGTGACATCACAATTATAAAAATCGTTATCCAGTGCGCGGTGACGCCTGCGCAGCAAAATCGAGCCACATGCGCGAGCACAGCATGGTTACTTCATTCCATCGTAGAAATGTAGGTATACTATATTGCATCTTCGCCTACCAACCTGCCTTAAAAACCTTCAAGGCCGTGTCAGTCACCTTGGCTCGCTATAATCCCAAAATTCTAGATATGCATGATGTCATTCCCAACCTGAGTTTAAACGTAGATTAAAGTTAATCCGTGAAATCCTATTATACCCGAGTTTAGTACAAAAAGTTAATAAGCAGTTGATTACTTAACGTATAATGGATCGTCCGTCATGGAACTAATGAGTTTAGTATGAGAGAGTTAGGTTGTTTGGTTGTGATGATATCGAAATTGCTGAACAAATAGATATTATATAGAAATGCCATGATTTTTTCTGTTCGTTCGCGCACGCAATCTTGAAAAAAAAAAGATTAAAAAGTATTTCGATGCCTATGTCATTTTCTGACCCCTAAACTACCTATGCAAAAAATCAGGTCGATCCTTTGCTCAATGAAAAATTAAAAAAAATCTATCGCACGGGAACCATACATTTTACCGGGATAAAAAGTTGCCTATTTGCTATTCCAGACTATAATCTATCTCTGTGCCAAATTTCATCCAGATCTGTTCAGCCGTTCCGGCGTGATTGAGTAACAAACATCCATCCATCCATCCAAACTTTCACATTTATAATATTAATGGGATAATGGGAAGTGGGATATCTAGTTTGTTACTTAATATAGGCAATACTTTAAAGTAAATCAAGTCCAATTAGCACGTAACATCTTGTTAGGCAGGTAAAAACGTAACGAACTAAGTACCAGGCAATCATAAATTACCAAGAAACTAATTCATCATTTAGTACTTACATACATAGCACATGGATACATTAGAATCTAGACTTTATTTACACGAATTTAGATCATGTTTTATTTTATTTTTTGACGGTTATTGCAATGCAGGCGAAGCGGCATAAATTTCCTGCGACGTTAAAAATCTTTATTACTAGCAGTATAAAGCAGTATTTTACGTGGCAAGGAGAATAAAAATGATTTATAAAAATTAAAGGAAATAGATGTTGTAGATAATCATTCTGTGCGTTATTCAGTTTCCTGATTTCAAAATTGTCGAAAACACCGGTAGGGTTCCGTACATTTTAATAAAGTAGACCATTTAACACGAAGTCATATAATTTGTTTATAGGGTTCATTTAACGATAATTTTGAAATAAAACTAATTTAACGGATTTTATTGCGTTTATTTTTATGTTTTTACGTTCCCTACGTTTCGGCTGCTTTACAGCAACTATGGTCACGGGAGGACTGCGGGGGGACTGCGGTGCGCCAATGAAAACTTTGGGTAAAGGTCTATAATAATATTATAGAAATCATTAATGTCGAATATCATTGGTTACAAATTTAGTTATTTTTGAGCACGCAATGTATCGTACATCACGCGATTACAACACAACCCTTCGCGCGATACCCAACTCGTGCGAGTCGCGCACGCTCGAGAGTATCGAGTTTTAATATACATTCGAGTTTTAAGCCTAAATTATTATTTATCTTTTTTTTGTATTTAAAATGACGTTGAGATAGATTTCTACTATGATTTAATGCTCAAAAGAATACTGAAATAATGTGTATATTAATGAAAAGGTCGACGGAAGATTCAAACTCTGTGGGGTCCAGAGTCATGAGCTGAATCCATGGTATCCTGGTATAGTTACGAAGCAACGTACACCATATATATCTACGGAACTCTCGCGTAATTCCGATTCTTTCCTACCCACAATTATTTATGATAAACATATTCTGTTAGGAGATTTGCTCTATGATTATTTAGGTTGAATACGAACGATGAATGCTTACGATTGTATCACGTACCTGAAACAAACAATTATACATTTAAAAATCTTCATTTTTCTTAAAAAAATATTGTAGCGTAAGCACGAACTTCTATTTTAATCACCACGTCATCGAGAAAACATGCTTTCACTGTCAAACTTATTAATAAATTCTGTAGTGTGAGAGAGATGGAAGACGTTAAGTTACCGTAACGGAACGTAAATAGGATTGTGCTTGACGTATAGTACGTCAAGTGCGACATTATTCGTAAGCTAACCGTATACTTTATAGTCTATGTATTTAGTCACTTTGTATGCAGAATTGAACAGCGTCTCTGGCGGGTGGTAATTAAAACATTCAATTCTCCATACAACACGTCTAAATACGTAGACTATAAAGTATACGGTTAACCTCATTCATTCATTCGTTTTCATGGATGGCGGGTCAGATCAGCTGCGTTGCATGTGCCTAGTGAATGTAGCGTCTCGATCTACTGCCGCCTTCCTACCTAGGCAAGTATGCTCCATCGTAGATCTCATCATCACCTACCATCAGGTGAGATCGAGATCAAATACTTGCCTATAATGTAATAAAAAAAAAAAAACCTACGATTAATCTCGCACTTGCAGTACTAAAATCATCAACTTCTCAAATAAATCTCATCAGAAGTATTGTATCCAAGCTTCCTGACGCCATTTATTACGCTAATTGGGTATTAAGTACCAATCTATTGGGCGATTGCATTTAATTCCATAGCATCTGTGCACAGGAATTCAATTATGAAACTCACGCGCAGTCGCTGTGTACGTATAAAGCAACTGTCGCCATTCTATGCTAATTGCTAATTGTAATGTCATTGGACATATAAGGCGTATATTAATCTTGTTGCCACTTGGTTTAAATCCTAATTTCTTTAGTTGGTCGCTTGTTAGGCTTTGTGTTATGAGCACGAATGTTTGTACCCGAGTCATGGATGTTTCATATTATGTATATAAGTATTATATACTGAGTTCGGCCTCAGTGCTTTGAACAATAATATAGTTGGTGTGTTCGTCTGGCGAATTAAAAAACACAGACAATTATAAGAAAACCACTAGCTAACTCCATTCATAGCTACAAAAACCAATACGTAGGTTATTAAACCATCATCGATAAGCAATAGCTGTGTACTGACTTAGCGCTTAGCCTCGCGGGTGTTGTGCCTCGTTTAGTCAGTGCGTAGCTCGCCCGCGAGCGCTGTCATCTGTCCATTGCCTCGCTGTCATCGCAACTGTTTATGTCAATTTCGCGTGAATAGATTACTCGTGAAAATAATTAGGTACTTTTGGAGGTACTCGGTGAGAAAGGCTGTCAATGTTGGTTTTATTTTTTTCTAAAAAATGTGTACGTTTGATTGTTCCTATATTATAGCATTATATTAATCATTATATTTTGTTCATAAACATGTGTAAATTCAGAAATTTCAAAATCAAATAGTCAAACTTGACTCCTCAATTTCTTCCAAGAAGCCCGATAATTTGTCGGTTAAGTATCCTCGACTATGTATGTTGTTTGGGGGTAGTTTTTAGACCTAGTTTACGGATTAGGGCTGCTTAGAATATCTGTCACATTTGAAAAGTTCTTATTGACATCGGCAAAATACTGGCTCAATTATGTGACACCATTTTGTAAAAAAGGCTGCCGCACCCAGCATGTGTCCGGGTTGGCCTCGCGAGGCTACGCGGTCAGTGTATACACGGCTATAACCGTAGCCAATGCATAACACGCGAATTGTGTGACGGATTCAAGGTCGAAGCGATCTGACACGCGATCTAACACAAATTCGGAACATGGGTTTGTGCATTTCCAAACAGGTAAGGGGCCATCCATAAATTACGTCACACGTTAAGGGGGAGGGAGGGGGTCGACGAAGTGTGACATTGTATGACAAGGGGCGGGGAGGGGTCCCAAATTTTGTGACATCACATTTTTTCAAAATATAATATTTTATATCTAAGTATTACAACTATTTATATTGAAAAATAATTTAAATGGAAATAAAAACTATTTCGGAACAAAAATTGCAAAATATGTGACATCACACTAGGTAGGGGGATCTCTCAAATGTGACCAGTTGTGACAAGGACGGGGGAGGGGTCAAAAATTCATGAAATTCGTATGACGTAATTATGGATGGCCCCTAAGATGTTGTGCTCAGTGAATATTTTTGAAATGCAGTGACTCAAGTTTACTAGGTATATTGGTGCAGACCAGGGATTCCCAATGTGGTCTTTGGTTTCCCAGGGGTCGACATAAACGAAAACTGATTTTGGGGGTCGACGAGGTCTAAAAATCGACCCCTATTAATTGACACAACTACATACACATAATCTGTATCTACGTACTCCTTTCGTTGTAATCACAAAATTTTATCGCACGTATATGTTTGTTATTTCGATAATTATTTCACATTTAGACATTTAGTAACGCACGCTATTCGACTGCACCGTACTTTAACGATCACGTAAGCGAGCGTAACTAAGGATTCGCGATATTGCGTCATTCGACAGTAAAATAATGCGGGCGTCGTCCTACAACCAGTTTAGCCCGATGTGAGATTAGCACAGAGCTTAGAAGCTACTGCAACAAATGGACAAGTAAATGTGTACTAGTACTATGTTGTTACATTGTCATATATCTATGACATAGTTCTAGCATTATAATATAACTATCTGCGCTCCGCGGTGTTACCCGCGATTAAAAAGTATCTCCTTTTCTCTATGTCCTTTTCTGTACCCAACTACTACCACTACTTATGCAAAAAATCATGTCGATCCTTTACTCTATGAAAAATCAAAACAAATCTATCCCTCGGAAACCATACATTTTACCGGGATACAATTTTATTCAAAACTAATATTATAAATGTGAAAGTTTGGATGGATGGATGTTTGTTACTCAATCACGCCAGAACGGCTGAACGGATCTGGATGAAACTTGTCACAGAGATAGATTATAGTCTGGAATAGCACATAGGCTACTTTTTATCCCGGTAAAATGTATGGTTCCCGTGGGATAGATTTGTTTTAATTTTTCATAGAGCAAAGGATCGACATGATTTACAGAAAAGGTCATAGAGGAACAGGACGTACTTTTTAATCGCGGGTAACACCGCGGGGCGCAGCTAGTTGTTTATAAGGTCAAAATAGTCATCAATGAGTTTTCTACGATTGTTTATAAGGTCTAAAACGGTCATTTTTACAGCAAGTTAGAGTTTTCTGCGATTGCCTATAAGGTCTAAAATGGTCATCCACGCTGCCAGTTCCCCAACATGACTCCACACACATCATTATCGCAACAATAAATCGATCGCCCTATCCACAATTACCGATCGTTTCTCACTTCCTGCCGGCCCACTTCTGAATGTCGCCAGTTTCGAATAACGGTGTCCCGTTCGCGAACCGCGCCGCGCGATAACACAAACTGGGGTACGGAACTGTGGAGTACTGAATTCGTATTTGGAATATTTTTATTTCTTTTCGTTTATGATCGCCTAGTACTTTTAGGTGGGATTACTAGGAACTTGGGACTGTTTAGGGGTATATTCTTGTTCTACTTTTTTTTACGGTTGGCAATCGGCAGTGTCGAGTATTTCTTGATAATTGTTATCAATTAAGAAGTGCACCTGGTGATGATGGTGATGAAATGAATCCCCAGCTGTGAGTTATCTACTGAAAATTCACCGGAGATCTTGGGTTAATTAAAAAGTTAAGTTATTATCTATTATTTTCATCTCATTACCTTCACTTGTGCACATATATCAACACACAATCGTTAATAACCGACCAATATTACACATCATGGATCTGGATCTGTGGCTTATCACAGATCCTCACACCTCGCAAAAGAACACCGATTCCGACCAAGGATGATACGCGAGGCCATTGAAATTAAAAAACATCCTAATTTCAATAGGGAAGATGGCTGGGTGCTACCACCAGCTTGGGACCCTGTAGTAAACATCATAAAATCCAGAACCAAGCGTACCATTGCAAGACCTCAAGACACAGTGAGCTCTTTCTGCGTAGATCGGACCGCAAGTAACAACTAAATATGAGGGTACCCCCGTCAAACTATGACACCAGGACGTCAACCACCTCAGTCCTCCCGTGACCATGGTTGCTGCAAAGCAGCCGAAACGTCGGGAACGTAAAATAAAAAATAAACCGCGATAAAATCCTTAAGATTAGTTTTATTTCAATATACGGTTAGTTTTCGAATAATCTCGCACTTGACGTACAGACTGAGACAATGTAGCTATCTGGTAGAAACTTTTATCGCTAGCATGACACATAATACGAGTATGACGACAGTTTTAGGTCGGATGGTCAATTGCCAAAAAAAAAATCTGCCCGATTTCACACTTTCGAACAATTACAAATCATTCCGCCAAAGGTTGCGCGGACACGACAAACCTCTTCGCTTGACCTGAAGGGCCTGTTGGCCCATCGGTCCGAACCTATCTTTTGTTTCATTAGCAGTGTATTGACTGATCGGGCAAAGTCACGAAGTCGGCTTGAGCACGTATTACACGAGGTACCTACCTTAGTTTTAATCTGGGCTATCGTTAACGCGAAGCTGACATTACGGCAATACACATACGAGGGCGACACTGAACGTTTTTAGAACTGGCCACTTGTAAACGATATTATAAAACTAATAACTTGCTTTTTCTTCTTCTTTTTTCGAAATGAAATGCGATGAAATATAATGGAGATGCAAATGGCCTCGCCCGCAACTTGGCGGGTATTTTGCCAATGTCAAGTAATTAATAGCAATAATACATTCAATAAATACACATTATAAATAAAATAATGGATGTGACATGATGATATGAAAATGGCGTTCCTAATAACTTGCTAGTTTCTTCAGTTTTTGATTTTTTTAGAACTTTCAGTGTCTATAGATATTATATTAACTCAATGCGTTATTTGTGTTCTTAATACATTTTGTATTAGGAATAGACTTAATATGGGACCATGGACACGACCTGATTAGCGCAGTTGGTAGGTAGCAGTGGACCTTCCTTCTACGCTGAGGGTCCCGGGTTCGGATCCTGGTAGGGACCAACTTTGTGTGATGAGCACGAATGTTTGTACCCGAGTCATGAATGTTTAATATCTATATAAGTACTATATACTGGGTTCGCCCTCAGTCCATTGTACGGTACTCATAATACAAGCGTTGCTTAGTGTGGGACCGTATAGTTGGTGTGTTCGTCTGGCGATATTTATTTATTATTACATACTTACTCAATACTTAAAATAATTCGGTACCCAGTAAATATAATCTCTATAGTTCTTATAATTCAATAATTCCAGCCCTTTTTAATGTCCCACTGCTGGGCACGGGCCTCCCCTCAATGCGAGGGGGATTAGGCCATAGTCCACCACGCTGGCCCAGTGCCGGTTGGCGGACTTCACACATCTTTCGAGGGGTTCTCTCAGACATGCAGGTTTCCTCACAATGTTTTTCCGTCACCGTTTAGCGAGTGATAATCATGGTTGAAAATGAGATTCGCACATGAAATGCCAGAGGTGCGAGCCGGGGATTGAACCTGCAATCCTCGTTACCGTGGCAAGCGTTCTACCAACTTGGCTATCACTGCTATACTTCTTAAATTACTATAATGTCTCAATAATTGTAACAACTGTTCATTAAGCGCGTCGAGGGTTTAACGGTCGGTTGCGCGTGCGCACGGCAAAGTAGAAAGTGTGATTATAAACATCATCTGCATACGCCGTAACGCATTAACTAGAGTTAATTGTTACTGCCAGTTAAAAGTTAATAAATTAACGATAATTCGCTAGTTAACGTGATTTTGGTACCTGAAAGGCCACGAAGGCTCTTAACATAGTAATTTAGCAAATATAGTCAATCATATTAAATAAAAATCAAATGTTGTTCGTTGGTAAGTTGGTAACTTGAGAAAGGCTGGAACGATTTGGCTGTATTTTTTTAATATTCATAATAGTCCAAAGAACGTTTTTAGGCAAAGAAAAATCGAACACAACTAAATATGAGGGTACCCCAGTTCGAACTATGCCACTAGGACGTCAAAAATGTAAAATAAACGCGATATAATCCTCAAAAAAATGTTTTATTTCAATGTGTAGTATTCGCGTAAATATAAGAAATCATAAATCGAATCGAAGTTTACGAATACTCTCGCACTTGATGTCAAAAACCACAACTTCAAAATATGTTTAAAAACGTAGTACCTACAAAGTCAAATCATTTATTTCGTATAGGCCTACGGGGGCACTTACAAATTGTCATTACATTTTTTTTTCTTAAGTTTACAACCGGATCGGAACGCGACCTCAACTGAGAAGATCCGGCAAGAAACTCAGCGGGCTTGTCATTTTTTTTTAAATTCATTATTTTTACATTGCAAGAACTTAACTTAAACACATGCACATCAATTAGGCAAAGATAATGATTCTAAAAGGCCGAGTGAAACCCGCGTGAGGTCGTCACGGTTGCTTGGTTACCGTTTTACGATCGTTAAGTTAAGGCATTGTAGATTCAAAGTTGTTTACACAAGAGCACAAATTACCTATTATTTTATTTTTTTTATTTGGCATCACCACACCTAGGTATCTTGCCAGTGTCAAGTAATATTTTTTTTTTTCAGTTTTCGAGCATATGCAAAGGGCCAAAGGCTAGGCCCAAGTAAAATACCCCCCCATCCCACAATCAGTAAAGTGATGGATACTACTATTTACTGAAAGATTTTTTGTGGGAAACTGAAAAGCTATGTTTCGTCACTTTGTTTCAATTGCCTACACTCGTGCACTTTACCGAACCCATAATGGTTAATATTCCACTTATATCACTCACTATAACTCGCAGGAACACTAGTTTTAGAAATTAAATCATAACTGACGCCATGACTTTTCAGTTTCCCGCCAAAAAGTCCCACAGATTACCTAATAGATACCATCGATGGTTGACCTCTATAATGAAACTGGACTGCAGTGGTAGGTTGACCTCTATAATATTATGAAATGTACCTGGACTGCAGCGGCGAAGGCTCAATTTACACATAAGGGAAGCCGAAATAAAACCCTTAAATGATATTGATTTCTTATATATTCGCGAATAATATTCATTGAAATAAAACTAATCTTACGGATTTTATGGCGTTTATTATACGTATATTTTAGTGGCATTAAAACGAACTTTTCAGAGGAAAAAGTGCGTTATAATGGCCTTATAATCCTTTATAACTTTCTATAAATTTAAGGGTACAAGTTTTCCTATCAAAAGTTGTATCTATAGATTTTTAAAACCTTCAAAATAAAATATTTACTTACTCTATTTCAATCTCAAATCATGGAGGTACTTTGGTACCAACAAAACTTTCTCGCATTTAACTTCGTCTGTCATACCTTGACACGAACAAAAACCCAGTAGCAAATGTAAAAAAAAAACAATTTGTCAAATAAATATTTTTTAACACCATGGGTTCCGTCGTACCATTAAAATATTAACCTCCACATTTAAAGACGTTTTATCTTCGTTACTTTATTGAACGTCATAAATAGTAATTTATCATAAATTACTATTTATGATAAATTACTATTTATAGTGTATATGATAAATTACGTCATAAATAGTAATTTATCATAAATTACTATTTATGACGTTTGATAAAGTTATAGAACGTCTATAAACAATACGGCGCAAAGGAAAACTATTTTCATCAATAATTACTATATGACGTTTGATAAATTACCCAAAGTCTATAAATTTGGGAGATAATGTATTGTATCACTATCAAATAGGTATTCTGATCCTAGATCAAATAGGTATACTGATCCTATATAACATCAGATCAGGAACAAAGTTGTTTTCTGTACTAAAGGTCCCTAAATCGAATCCCGGTAGGGGCAAATGTTGTGTGATGAGCACGAATGTTTGTACCCGAGTCATGGATGTTTAATATGTATATAATACATTATATACTGGGATCGCCCACAAGTTGTTGTACGGTAGGAACGCATAATATAAGCGTAACTTAGTTTGATTCCGTACAGTTCGTTAGTTCGTCTCGTGATTATTAATATCATTATTATACGGCTTTTCCCGCGGAACCCTAAGAGCTGTCATCGTAGTTAATCACAGTGGCAAGCCACTGGCAAGGTTGCGAAACCACAGACAATAGTGGTCTATGCGACAAGTTCCCTTACGACACCAACAACAATGGCTCATGGTAGCTACTCTATGGTATGTCCTTTATTATATAAAATCTATGGTGTTTGCAGTTTTAGAGGTACTTATCAGTTGTACATTTTCCCATGGTTATATTTTGTATGTTAGTGTGTAATGATAATTTGATGGAACTAAAGGGGAAAAATAAACTGGGATGGAATTAAATAAATAAATATCGCCAGACGAACACACCAACTATACGGTCCCACACTAAGCAACGCTTGTATTATGGGTACCGTACAATGGACTGGGGGCGAACCCAGTATATATTACTTATATAGATATTAAACATTCATGACTTGGGTACAAACGTTTGTGCTTATCACACTAAGTTTGTCGCTACCAGGATTCAAACTCGGGACCCAAAGCACGGGAAGCAGGGTCACAATCAATAAACAATATCAATCTGTGTAACTATTTTATGTAAATTTCTTGGACCAGCCCTTAATATTTTTTAGAAATTAAGTAAGTACCTACTAGGCATGCGTTATTTAAAAAACTGTTCTAAGTAAAAACACACAAATACGAATTTCGTTTTCATTTTAACATAAAAAGTACTGGCAGGTTTAAGACTTTAACGAAGTCATATACAATGAGAAAAAGCTTAACTTTCTTTTTCTAAATCGTTCAAAAAGTTGCTCACGCACGTAATGTCCGCCGCGTTACGTCACGCCATTATTAGGGTAACTGTACATTATAACATACATTAGGGTCCCGCGCACACGTTCAATTGTGGCCAGGAAAATAGCGGGTCCAGGAAGATGGGCAGTTCGTAACGTGCTGGCAATATTAGTAAGAATACTATAGAGCCTACACAACTTTTTTTTTATCGTTAATTACTAGCTATGTTAAAAAAATAATCTTCTTACAAACTTTGAAATGCTACCCATATGGGGGATCAAATGCGGAGATCACTTGACCCCATAGGAGTTGAATTTCCTAAAATACCTCCTTAGGGGATCTCAAGTTTACTCAAGGAATATATCCTCCCAATTTCAGCATATAAACTAAAATCGGGAGGATTTTGCAGAATATGAACTTTTTAAATTCGCTGTTTTAGTTGCTCAAACTGCAGCATCTCAAGCTGGCTGATGATAATGACCGTAGCCGTCGGCTCACTTCGCTATTTGCTATCTCTGGTGCACCATCCTAAATTGCATCTTCCAGCTGTATATCAGAGAAGGAAAACATACTTGTTATCAGTACATGTGACTTCGCGCTCTGTTTCTGGTTTATTCTAATTGATATGCGTTGCGATCCCAAATAACAAGCATTGTAACAACAAATACAAATGTAGCGATGTCCAATAACATACGTCACGACGCCAAATAAGAAGCAGCGCAAAGCCCAATAACAAGCGTCGCGATGCCCAATAACAAGCGTCTAGGTGCCAAATAATAAGCGTCGCGACGGCAAATAACAGGCGTCGTGACACCCAATAACAAACGTCACAACGCCCAATAACAAACGTCTAGGTGCCAAATAACAAGCGTCGCGACGCCCAAATTACTACGTAACTTTCATTTATTATCGAATTAGTCGCTTTGCCGCCACTCCGTCAGCGAGCACTGACCCTTAGAAGTGACTACGGGCATTAGGGTTAAGGTCTGAGAATGCGAAAACGGCTTTGTAAGTACAATGTTTCCTAGAGGCGGTTCCAACAATGTTGCCACACATCCCGTGTCCGTCTGTTGGTAGAATGCGATTATGAGGTAAGCACCTACTTGCGTATAAAGCACTAGCAAATGTAATTACGACTAGATTGTGTACAGGACATGCCCTAAGTGCGAGTCCTGAACGTATTTAAATACCAATCGAGTGACCGAATCAATCCCTACAACTACTAAAGCTACTTGTTTCTGAAGGCTGCTGTGAAATGGATGAATCGCTTCGATCACACGAAACGGTCGAAACTCGTATTTAATACGAGTTATTAAAAAAAATAGCAGAGCTGAACTAAACATTCTAAAATACCTTATATTCATCAACCAATAGCAAGCGTTTATTTTCGCGTGAATGACGCGTCACTCACGGTATTGGCTCGTTTCGAATGAATAGCCAATTGAAAGATTGCAACATGTATCGGTAATTTTTTTTGTTTGCGTCTACGGCATATTGTATTGCTATTATTGATGGATTCAAATTGCTTCTAAATTAATTTAAAATATTGCAACATTCCTGTCAAAATTGCGGTTTATGCATACTTTGGAGTATTGTATCGCTTGAGTTCAATTTGAAAGCAAGTTTTAGGTTTCAATGCAACATGCTACTATCGAAAAAAACTAAAATTACATCGAAAGATGTCGAAAATTTCGTGAGATATAAATAACCGTTGATATTTTGAATTTCGCGCCAAGTTCGTCAACCACGTGATAATTAGTGAGCTAACCGTATACTTTATAGTCTACGCATTCAGACATTTAGTATGGAGAATTGAAAGTTTTAAATACCGTCCGCTAGAGGCGCTGTTCAATACTACATACGAAGTGCTAGCATACGAATAATCCAGCGCTATCATCTTAAATAGGTCTCCACGGATACATTTTAAAATAATTATTTACACCCGTCTATTAAAAATTTAATCGAATTGTAGTAGTTTAAGATACCATTTATGGGATCCAGGGAGGCTGTTAAGTATTTTTAAACATCCCATCATTATAAGGTGACGGGATCCCAGCAACATTGTTGCTTGACTTGGGTACGAGTTAACATTTGTTTTTTTCTTTTAATTCCTTTTCAAATGAGATAAGTATAATGCCAGGCTAGACTGCGCGGCTTCTTGCCGTTGCCATGGCTTGTAAAAAAAAGTGGTTATAAAAAAGCAGCGAGCCAAGCTGTTCGAACGATTCTAAATTTGAAACTCTTTGACGGCAAAGTCGATCTGGAATACAAACCTTTGCATTTTTTTACAGATTTCTTACGTAAGTGCAATTCTATAACCAAATTAAATTTAAGCTATACAAATAAATAAAATTGGGGTGTCTGTTTGTAATATTAAAATAACCGCTTTTACTAAGTGCATTTGGATGTATACACGGTACATATACCGAAACAATTTTTTTTACCATTTTTGTCTGTCTGTCTGTCTGTTTGTTTCGGCTTATCTCTGAAATGGCTGGACCGATTTTGACGGGACTTTCACTGGCAGATAGCTGATGTAACAAGGAGTGACTTAGGCTACTTTTATTTTAGAAAAACTTTTATGTTAAATACCACGCGGACGAAGTGGCGGGTAACAGCTAGTATATTGTATATATATTCATGATAGGTAGACATAGCTTCGGTTATAATTCGACAAACAATGGGACTTGTCAATTCTTACTTGTGTTATTTCGATGTACAATGCTCAATTTGAATTTTGATTGTCATATTGACAAATCGAAAAAATAAACCCTTTTAATATTCAATAGATATGTGACAGTCAAGGACCTACCCAAGCCCTAAAAAGGGGCATTCCAGTTAGAGCACCGATTTGAATATCACTAATCGAATGTTACCTAATATATAATTTATACACTCCAGTTACGTAATATGCCTGTATATTAGTACTTTTGTTTTTTTTCAAATTCAAAATAAGAACATCCACCCAGGTAGAACTTTACTTACTTTACTGAATGGTTTTTTATGGATTTTTTGTGAGAAACTGAATAGCCAACTTTCGTCACTTTGTTTCAATTACCTACACTCGTGCACTTTACCAAACCCATAATGGTTAATATTCCACTTATATCACTCACTATAACTCGCAGGAACACTATTGTTAGAAATTAAATCATAACTGACGCCATGACATTTCAGTTTCCTGCCAAAAAGTATTCGTTAAGAGAGTTATCATACGGATGAGACCAACCGAAAATACCCGAAACTATCCGAAAATACACCAAACTATAGCTCGTTGACTGCGGTTTATTCCCGACCCACCTCACGTGCGACGTTCAGGTCACGTTTAATGAGAACCGATCGCTCCTGAGAACCACTGATTAACTAGTGCCCTTTGATGTTGACCGTCAGTGGAACTGGTAGCTTGTGAAAGAATGTGTTAGGAAGACTATTAGTTAGGGATAGTACTTTTTTTCTGACCGGCTGCTAAAGTCTGCCTAGCCGTTACTACATTGTTCTCACATACCCATAACAATGTACTGCTCAAAAATTTAAAAGATCTTGGTTCCTTATATTTACGCGAATACTACACATTGAAATAAAACTTATTTGACGGATTTTATCGCGTTCATATTATGTTTTGTGACACTAGGACGTCAACCACCTCAGTCCTCCCGTGACCATGGTTGCTGTAAATCAGCCGAAACGTGGGGAACGTAAAGAACATAATATATTGTAATCAATTGAGAATGTTATTGGCAGTTTACTGATGAAATGTATCTTTGAACGTACAAACACGAGTGCGTTGAATACAACATTGCCGAATCCCTCTTTTTATTAGAACTCAATATTCCAAACACTTCTAATACCAACATGGTGATTTACGATCTGTCACTCGATCGATTTAAAATCGCATGTATCGATAAAGTAAACATTTGACGTTGCGGTTGCTTGTCAAACAATTGTGGTGGCAGCATGAACCGCTTGCAAACGGCGTGCTTGGCATTCTTCAAAACGATTGTTCCGATGACTCACTCGATGCGGTGTATCGATATGACGAACTAGCCCCCGAATTTATAGGCGTTATATAACTTTACGCAGTGATAGCCAAGTTGGTAGAACGCTTGCCGCGGTATCGAGGAGCGCAGATTCAAACCCCGGCTCGCACGTCTGGAATTTCTGGATTTCATGTGCGAATCCACGATTATCAATTGCTAAACGGTGAAGGAAACCATCGTGAGGAAACCTGCATGTCTGAGATAACTCGAAAGATGTATGAAGTCCGCCAACCCGCACCGGGCCAGCGAGGTGGACAATGGCCTAATCCCCCTCACATTTAGGGGAGGCCCGTGACCGCACCTCTGGGATTTCTGGATTTCATGTGCGGATCTCATTTTCAACCACCATTATCACTTGCTAAACGGTGAAGGAAAACATCGTGAGGAAACCTGCATGTCTGAGAGAACTCGAAAGATGTGTGAAGTCCGCCAATCCGCACCGGGCCAGCGTGGTGGACAATGGCCTAATCCCCCTCGCATTTAGGGGAGGCCCGTGCCCAGTAGTGGTACATTAAAGAGGGCTGGTATTATTATTATATTATAACTTTATCAAACGTCATATAATCTTTGAATGAATCTTTGCGACAAAACTGCATCAGGCCCTCGTCTCAAAATATGACCATAGAGCAATGGACTTAACGGTCGGCCGGCGGAATTGTGGTCCGGGGTCGCGGGTTCAATTCCCAAGATGTGCAGTTAAATTTCTTCGGTATAAAATGAATAGTGGTTTAAGTGAAGTAATTTAGATTGTTATCGGTAACTATGAATAGGAAAATTATTTTTAGTTGACGAGCTGGCTTTTGAACGGCCCTTTGCATATGTATTTGATCCAACTATCATCTATACTTAATATTATAAATGTGAAAGATTGGATTGATGGATAGAGTGCTGGATGGATGTTTGTTACTCAATCACGCCAGAACGGCTGAACGGATCTGGATGAAATTCGGCACAGAGATAGATTATAGTCTGGAATAGCACATAGGCTTCTTTTTATCCCGATAAAATGTATGGTTCCCGTGGGATAGATTTGTTTAAATTTTTCATAGCGCAAAGGATCGACATGATTTTTTGCGCGGGTAACACCGCAGGGCGCAGCTAGTATTAATATATTATTCATTCCACAACGTGCAATAGATGGTCATTTTAATATTCTTAAATCAACTAAGCAGGTATAATGTAAATAAATAAATAAATATCGCCAGACGAACACACCAACTATAAGGTCCCACACTAAGCAACGCTTATATTATAGGCAACGTACAATGGACTGAAGGCGATCCCAGTATATGTTACTTATATACATATTAAACATCCATGACTCAGGTACAAACATTCGTGGCCATCACACAAAGTTTGGCCCTACCAGGATTGGAACTCGGGACCCTCGGCGCAGAAAGCAGGGTCGGCGTTGCTTAGTGTGGGACCGTATAGTCGGTGTGTTCGTCTGTCGATATTATTATTCTAATTCGCACATAAAATCCGAAAGAGCTTTAACGCCATCTACATTTAATTTCGCATACTAATCACAGTAATTAATTATAAGCATGTACAAAGCGAGTACATCTTTGAGGTCGTAACCTTGTCTGTACAGTTCCATATATGGTATACATCTAATGGGCCCAATGTCCCACGCCACAGGAACTCTCGAAGGCTATTTAATAGGCTACTGTATTGAGGCAATTAAGTGCCGTTTCAGCCCTTTGAGGTATCAGAGTTATAGAAGATGTAGGAGGCAGGATTAATAGTAGGGATTGTCCAAATGACCACCACAGAAAACTGAACAAAAATAGAAATGCCTACAAACATCGGTGTTGCCTATTTTTTCATACATTGGTAAGAATGTGCTTTATAATAAATCAATAAATATCGCCAGACGAACACACTAACCATACGGTCCTACACTAAGCAATGCTTGTGTTATGGCTATCGTATAATGGACTGGGGGCGAACTCAGTATAATATATTGGAAATAAAACTAATTTTATCGCGTTTATTTTATGTTTTTTACGTTTCGGCTGCCTTACAGCAACCATGGTCGCGGGGGGACTGAGGTGTTAGACGTGCTAGTGTCAAAGTTTGAACTGGGGTAACCTCATATTTAGTTGTTGCTTGCGGTCCGATCTACGCAGAAAGTACTCACAGTGTCTTGAGGTCTTGCAATGGTGCGCTTGTTTATGGAGTTAATTTTACGATACGTAAAGATAACATAATCGGATAGCTGATAAATATGGATCCTTGATACGAGTTTGGAATGTCATTTATACAGCTGAAGGCAGGCTCAAACTGCCTTTATGGGCTATCTAGTTTGGCGTCTACGCATACGATACGATAACTACATAAGTAAAGCAGCCTCTACAATTTTATTGACGAGATCTATTGATTTATCTATTCCAAGGGACAATAGGTCGTTTATGTTGTATACGACGCAGATGCTTTGATTGCTAAAGCCATGGATACACCAGCGTCTATTTTAAGACGCACTCTGTATAAGGGACATAATACACTATAAACGTTTAGTTAGTTGAATTTCCAAATTAATTTGTAGGTGCAAAACTGCAAATTATTTTGTGGGGGTAAAATTATAAATTAATTTATGGAGGTAGAATTGTAATCTCATTTTTGACAGCAAAATCGTGGACTAATTTTATAGATTTCTTATATTTACGCGAATACTACACATTGAAATAAAATAATACTATAACTAATAGTCGGGAACGTAAAATAAAAAATAAACCGCGATAAAATCCTTAAGATTAGTTTTATTTCAAATCTTATAGGTTAAAAGTGTCAACCTATTTTATTAATATGTGGGGTCCAGAATTGTGGACAACTTTGTGTCGTTGAATTAAGGATTAATAAGTGAAGGTAGGACGAAATTAAAACGCAATTACTGTATCATCCTATTTAACATACCACAATATGTAGTTTGTAAGGCTGGTGTAGTATGTAGAAAGAGACAGAACATAGATAGGTACTTGCGTTAAGAAGCATTGAAACGAGATCTAATGATATAACGCTGTACCTATAAAATTTCTTAAAATGTTCACGGTTGTCTGTCTATCGTTGGCTTTACACAGTGGCTGCGAGACGGGGCGACCTTAGCCCTGTACGGTCCGTCTGTCTAATGGGACGTTGCTCCCGCGCAGACCATGTCATCATACCGTGGTGGGCGTACCTATTTTTTAATAATTTATGAAACTAAACGTGTAACAAAAAAAATCAAAATAATTTTGAGAAATATTGAATTTACGAAATGGACTCGTTGGTAACTAAAGGAGAGGCCCGCTGCTAACTAGCAGTCCCGGAGAAATTCATACGGCCTTAGAACCGAATTATTGTTGTAGTAAATATTGCCCATAGTTATTCCGCGGCGATAAATAAAAAAAAAAAAAAAATCATAAAAAACGGCGCACCCATTCTTGTATTATATATGGTGTAACTAACACGTATTTATTAAATAAATGAAATTGGAGTGTCTGTTTGTAATATTAAAATAACCGCTTTTTACTAAGTGCCTTTGGATGTATACACGGTACCTATGCCAAAACAACATATTTTACAATTTTTGTCTGTCTGTCTGTCTGTATGTTTGTTCCGGGTAATCTCTGAAATGGCTGGACCGATTTTGACGGGACTATCACTGGCAAATAGGCTGATGTAACAAGGAGTAACTTAGGCTACTTTCATTTTAGAAAAAAATACAGGATCTCACGAAAAAAAATTAAAACCAATGTTGCAGCGCTGCGCCTGATTAAGTTTGATAGCAACAACCTGCAATGCGTCCCGCGGGCTCAGAACGCGCAAGCAGGCTGTTGCTAACGGTTTTGTCTTTGTTAAATACCACGCGGACGAAGTCGCGGGTAACAGCTAGTATACAGATAGATATATGACGATATAGTAGGTAGGTATAATAATAATGACTTCATACCTATAAGCAAAAAAAACACTTAACGATTTGTTCTACAGAACCATAATTATTGGTCCACTTGTATGCCGTGATTATTTCCGCATATTTGATGATTTAAAATCTAATTTAATATTAAAGTCATGGTTTTCTTGATGGCAGTACTTATGTTACATTTTAATCATACATGCTAATCGTTATAATATATACATGTTATTATGTATTTAAGTAAAGCAGTGATAGCCAAGTCGGTAGAACGCTTGCCTCGGTAACGAGGATCGCAGGTTCAAAACCCGGCTCGCACCTCGGGTATTTCTGGATTTCATTAGCGAAACTCATTTTCTACCACGATTATCACATGCTAAACGGTGAAGGAAAACATCGTGGGGAAACCTGCATGTCTGAGAGAACCCCTCGGAAGACGTGTGAAGTACGCCAACCCGCACTGGGCCGGCGTGGTGGACTATGGCCTAATCCCCTTCGAATTGAGGGGAGGCCCGTGCCCAACAGTGGGACATTAAAAAAAGGGTTGGTGTAATTATATATTATGTACTAGCTGTCCCGGCAAACTTCGTACGGCCTCAGAATCAAATGTATGAGAAAATAGATTTATTGGTACTCTATGAAAAATTAAAACAAATCTATTCCACGGGAACCATACACTTTACCGGGATAAAAAGTAGCCTATGTGCTATTCCAGACTATAATCTATCTCTGTGCCAAATTTCATCCTGATCCGTTCAGCCGTTCTAGCGTGATTGAGTAACAAACATCCATCCATCCAAACTTTCACATTTATATTATTAGTGGGATTCATAATAGAGTCACAAAAACATAAAAAAAATTGATACTCATTTTACGCAACATGTCGCCGCTTGCGCAGCAAGAAAAGGTTGCTATTCTGTCATGCCTACGCACATTACTACATTAAAAATATTACAACCAACTCCGAGACAATAGATGTGGCCGCGGCCCAGCTCCTTTGATGCGAACTACATTCTTAGTATACTTTTGTCAATCATTATTTTTTCTGACAAAACTTAATAGAGTATCCAATTAGGATCATCTTAATTGGCCGAGCAGTGCTGCAAGTGACCTTATAAATCCTGTCTTTGCACTTAATTCGGTTCGAGATTCAATCATTTGTTCGTTTTATTATTAATTTCATTGAACTAGTTAGTTTACAGTCGTAGGTAAAGACAATTTAGTGCATGATTCGTTTCGATATGTCATATTGGCTTCGTACATCCTTGCCTGACGTCCGGAAGGTTTAAAAAACATGGGACTATTGTACCATGGCATTTTTGGTCCAGCCATGAAACACATTCACACCTGTGTTTATCCAGTTTTGTTGTAAATTTGTCTTAGTTATGATTCATGAGTAATGGTTTGTTTCTTGTATTTGTATAGTGTCTTGTGTAAAATAAATATATTTCTTTCTAATCTTCTTCTTTCTCACATACCCATAACAATGTACTGCTCAAAAATGTAAAAATATGTTTTTAAAAAGAGCAACCATGGGGCTATGACTGCCTTCTGTGAGACTGTTATGTCCCAGAAGGAGTCAGCCGAGCGGGATCGCGAGAGAGCCGATCCCGCTCTCCGCCGACGAAGACGCCGAGTCGCGCTTCGTCGAGGCCCCCCGGCCCTGATGCCCAGGGCCTTAAATAACGGTGCGTTCCGTTTGGAGATCCCGGAGCCCCTCCAACATGTGTCGAAGGCGGCCACCGGGGGGGTTTTAGTGGGTAAGAATCCCACATAACCCGGCCCTCTCCCACACAGAGGCCGGGTATCTATCGAAGATTTCCCCCCCGTCAACAAAAAAAAAAAAAGGTTCATCATCAACAAAATCAATGTATGCGCTAAATAATCTCATAATAAACATCCTCATACAAATTATCTTTTAACTCTACCTTAGACTGATAGAAAAATGGGTACAACACAACATTGAATGGTCGAAGGAATTCCAAAATCAAAGTGTGAGGAGTGTCCACTTACCTAACAATAGTAAATCGAGAATGCTCGAAATCTGATCGATCAGTCTCAATGATTGGAAATGATTGGGTAGCTGGCAAATGACGTAATCAGTGACTTTGGAATGATTTGACTTGTTATTCGTGATCTGTGGTTCTGATACATATCTGACTTTCATGTTGCCCGTTGGCTGTCTTCAGAGCTACTAATTCTTACTTATGGTATAAAGGATAATTCTATGATAGAGTAGATACTACTCAAATTAGAGCTTTATAATTTGTTTATGCCTGCGGCTTCATTAGCGTTGAATACATGTTTTTTTTTAATTTTGACTTCCATACTAACCTTGCCTCCCCATTAATAAGGGTTAAATATGGAAAACCTAACGAAAATATGTGACACAATAATTATGACCAGAAGCAAAAATACTTAATTTTAAGCAAATCAGATCACTTTTATTATTTTACCTGTAAACATTGCCACCCTATTTCCCCCATTAGGGGTTGATTTGCGAAAAATCTCTTAACCTTAACAGCTTTTATAATTATAAATAGTAAACGGGATATAAAAAACTACAAATACATAAGACCAGGCACATATTTATAGTAAATAAAAAACTAAATTTGCCCACTCACCATCATAAGAATCCGGTATGTACAACGGTTTGCCAACCAGCTTCCCTTTCTTCCCGGACAGTGGCACTGCCTCCACTCGCCTATGCGCCTCTAGTACCCTATACAAAAGCACTGGCCTATCCTCCCCTTCGAACTTCACAACACGAGGCAAGGAGAACTTATCCACAAACTCTTTAAGACTCAACACTTCACTGGTATCATCTTCAGGCTCCACGGAACCGTTTCTTCTGCCTAGCAAGAAGTTGTCCGCCCATTCGAGAGCGTTCGGCCTCCGCTCGAGAAAGTCCGGCCTTCTCTCGCTGCTCCGAGGCTTATACCTTGGGGGACGGTCTCGTCGCACTAACGCTTCGTTCGCTTCTGCCAGCCATCTCGTCACTAAGCGTTCTCTTTCTACGTCCAAGTATCTTGGCTTGGAGGCGTCACAGGCGAAGCGCGCTGCGTCGAAGCAGTATTGAGGGGGCGGTGGACGGATTCTGGGGGGGAAGAATCGAGGCGGGACGTAGGGCGGGTGCGGGGCGTAGGCGGGCGGCGTCCTCGGCCCGGAGCCCTCGACTGACGCCGTTCTGAACATATTGTCAAGCCATAGATGCTGCTCCCACCACCTGGAACAAAAAAATAAGCTTATTGATTTGAAGAAGTCGTCACAATAACAGCTCTGTAGTCGACTCTAGAGCCTGATAGCCAAGTTGAGTGAACGTTCGCATTAGAAACGAGTGTGCCAGATTCAAATCCCAGCTCGCATCTCTGGATATTAAGTGAGAATCTAATGACCATAACGTTGCGAGGAAACCTGGAAGGAACTCCTCGAACCCCAAGAATTCGCTCATTACCTACGTGGTGGACTATTGCCTAAATTCCATACGCATTGCGGGCCACCCTGTGCCCAGCAGTGGAACATTAAAAAGAGAGCTAATACTCTTGTTGTATTTAAAATATTTGATATAAGTAGACCTTTATAGATCGTGTAAACTGTAAATACACTTGGATTTGTTCCTTGAAATGCCTGAGTGGAGTCCTGGTGACAATCTTTAGTTTAGGTAGATGTAAACCTTTACTAAAAAGAAATCACAAATTCTTTAATTAAACTATTAAGGTAATTTTGCAATCGATCCTGTTGCAAATAAAATTGAAAATAATATATACGACCTGATTAGCGCAGTTGGTAGTAGACCCTGCTTTCTGTGCCGAAGGTCCCGGGTTCGAATCCTGGTAGGGGACAAACTTTCAGCGATGAGCACGAATGTTTGTACCCGAGTCATGGATGTTTAATATCTATATAAGTATTATATACTGAGTTCACCCTCAGTCCCCACAATACAAGCGTTGCTTAGTGTGGGACCGTATAGTTGGTGTGTTCGTTCGTTATTTATTTATTTTACCTGTGATATTTTCATTCTACAGAAGCTCAATTGCCTTATTGCTACAACCCACTCGTAAACATTTACAAATATTACTTAATTCGCAAATTTAATATCGCCAGCATTGCTTGAACCCAAGACCTGATACACTAACGAGATATTTATTACATAAATATTAATATAAATAACATTCCAATGATATATTACATCATTTGTTAATAACTGTAAAATTAGTGAGCGAACGCGATCCGGTAAAAATAAAGAAACCAGCTGTTTGTTTGGTAGTTTTATGATCGAAAATATTTTAATCAATGATGTTTATAAAAAAGTTCATATCATTGTCGTATTTTTTGTTAACATTGTATTTTTTTTTATTTTTTTTTTGTGATACGTACGGTTCACAAAATAAATTGTTTCCAGCCAGTTTGGTGTCGCTAGATTAGCTATAATATTACATGTATAAGCAGGCCCCCCTTTTCCACTCCACGCTGGACAAATGCCCAGTGCCCCGCGAGCCATGGGCCCCCTAGTTAAAAAAGCTAAATTCTAGCAATTTTATTGACCTACTTCTTTTTGATAATATCCTCTGTTGTCGTTATGGGTGCCCCATTATCTTCAAGTGCCCAGGGCCTCCTACATAGGTTAATTGCATAATTCATAAGAACACTTATAAACACCCTTATGGTAAACTGCTTAATTTCTTCGTAGAACGGATGGATATTAGGCATTAGTTGGGCTCTCGCGATGCAAAACATAGCTGAAAGCTAAGCTATTCTTAGCATAGCACTACATAGTTAAATAAATAAATATCGCCATACGAACACACCAACTACACGGTCCCACTTTAAGCTTAACGTTTGTGTTATGGGTATCGTACAATGGACTGAGGGCGCACTCAGTATATAATACTTATATACATATTAAACATCCACGACTCGCGTACAAACATTCGTGCTCATCACACAAAGCTTGTGTCCCTACCAGGAATCGAACCCGGGACCCTCGGCGCAGAAAGCAGAGTCACTACCACTGCGCTAATCAGGCCGTCAGTTATAGTTTACATACCACTAACGTCTAAGCTAAGGAGCAGTTGACCCACACACCAATCTCCATACAAGCGTTATTCCCACTCACGGTACGGTACATGTACCCACGTCACTGCTCTGACAATAGCCGTCTCTTAGACAAAAGTAATAACGAAAATTAGTTTTGCAGATGTTGAAATAAAACCTATTTTAAGGATTTTATCGCGTTTATTTTCTACGTCGGGAACGTAAATCAGAAAATAAACACGATTCGGCTGCTTTACAGCAACCATGGTCCTCGCAAAAGAACACCGATTCTGATTCTGAATTTTACAAAAGAACACCGATTCTGATTCTGAATTTTACAGATTTTATAGCGTGTATATTAATTGATGTTTTACGTTCCCGAATGCCTACAACCTCGCTCGTACTATCGACAATTATTCCTTGACGTTTATTCAGTACTACCATTCATTTATTACCTAATAAATAAATAGAACTAAATTGTAAAATAAATAAATAGAACTAAATTGTAAAATAAATAAATAGAACTAAATTGTAAAATAAATAAATAGAACTAAATTGTAAAATAAATAAATAGAACTAAATTGTAAAATAAATAAATAGAACTAAATTGTAAAATAAATAAATAGAACTAAATTGTAAAATAAATAAATAGAACTAAATTGTAAAATAAAATGTGCTACCCAAGCGCTATAACAACGGTTTAACAACACCATTCTTATAACCCATACATCACAATATAATTGCAATAGGAATCCAAGGATAGCTATTTAAATAAGACCCATCTTAAATGAACCTCATCCTTGCTCATTTGATGGCGCCATTAACAATTTACGACCTATTGCTGCTCGTAAACTGTGGTGTAAAAGAAAGCTCTAATATAGTGAGCTAGGAATAGTACGTTGAAAGAGTCCAACAAAAGTAATTATGTAAAAGAAACAGCCAAGTCTCGACATTGGCTATAAAAAGTAATGAGTTGATATGCAGTGTTCGTTTACAATTTTCTCGTCTGTACAACAGAGACCCCGTGTGTTGAACCCGGTCTGTATCCACATTGAATGGAGGTTGTTGCAACACTGGTATAAGTGGCAGCGTCGTGCTGCGGAGAGCTCGTATGGCTATTGGTCCTGCGCCTGATCTCTCTCCCGTCGTATCCCGTCGGACCACGAGAGTGAGGAAAGAGAGAGTGCACCCGTGTCTGCGCGCGCGCCTGTGCACTATAATATCTCCTGCGGAGTTGGGTAGATAGTCATAAATCAACAGTCCAGCCTGAATTATCATCCAACATTACAGCGTATCTATCTATCAGCCGAAAGGCGTCCACTGCTGGACAGAGGCCTCCCCTAACGATTTCCACACATCGCGGTCCTCCGCCACTCGCATCCACCGGCTTCATGCTTCAAGTTTACAGCTTACATTGTGGTCAGTTTATATGAAGATTTTTTATTTTTAGCGTAACTATCGGGTACACTGCTAACAAAATGTTTGCCTAGATACCTAGGTTCACGTTGGGAACAATTGAAATGTTGATTCGTGCATTGAAAAATGACTCTTCAAAGTTTAAAGACATTGAATAACATCAATTGAAAGTCCCTTAACAGGTCCGGGGCTCAATCAATACGGGCTAGTTGATATGGGGCCTCAAAACAATACCAAGTCCTTACTAATTAAAATTCAATGAATAACGCGACCACCTGTTCATACTATAAATACCTCAATGAGTTATTACAAAAAACAACTTTATCTTCTGACAGTTAAAGTTCATTTATACTTTTTTAACTGTAAAAAAGGGAGCACAAAGAGAAACAAAAATGGAAATGCCGTCATCAAATTCGATTTCATTAATGCGCATGCGCCGTATTCTATACATACATACAAATAAATAAAATTGGAGTGTCTGTTTGTAATATTAAAATAACCGCTTTTTACTAAGTGCATTTGGATGTATACACGTTACCTATACCGAAACAACATTTTTTTTAATTTTGTCTGTCTGTTTGTTTCGGCTAATCTCTGAAATGGCTGGACCGATTTTGACGGGACTTTCACTGGCAGATAGCTGATGTAACAAGGAGTAACATAGGCTTTTATTTTACAAAAACTGTTTTGTTAAATACCACGCGGATGAAGTCGTGGGTAACGGCTAGTACCTAGTATAAACAATAATGAATTCTTGGGTAGAACATTATTACGGGCTTAGTGACCGCATCATCGCAAAGATGGTTGCATGAATATATTTGTCGCAGCCGGATAGTAGAATCCGAGCTTTTACAAAACGACTAATGGCGCTTAACGCTTTTGGGTAGGTATTTTGCCAACGTCAAATGGTTTGTTTTTAAATATCAAACATGTGAGATTTTATGCATGCCTTATCCGTAGACTAGGACTAATAAACCCCCTAACTTATACAGAGATAATCTGTAAAAGTCCGGTAATTTGTCAGTAAAGTATCCTCAACATTGTTGATAGGGCATCGGGGATTTATTTCATCATCATCATCATCAGGGGCACTTATAATTTTATAACAACTAAGCAGCAACGACACTGGCCAAATGGTTCTATTTTGTAGCCGATTGCAATCATCAAAAAAGAAGAAGTAATAAAAGTTAAATGTGCTCAGTACAAAAAAAATACTTGATGCATAAATTTACATTCTTGAATTTTCAAGGTAACTAAGTTCTTGTTTTTTTTTATGTTAGTTCCACTAAATATGCCGTGTGTCATAACAATAGGTAAAATAAAAGAAAAACAAACTATGACATGAGCTAAAACTATACATAATTATATAATCAATGCATAATAATATGTATTTATATTATTGTTGCATGTTAATTTTGTGTAAATTCGTTCGTTCGTAGCCCAGCCGTCCTGAGGATGCCTCGTTTAGAGGCGAAACACGTGTCGAATACTTTTTAGGTTCGCTTCGTTTCGCGGAGAATTGCATTTTATTTGGGGTCCCGTCACTCGTGATAGATAGTTTCTCGACTTACGCCTTTAGAGGAGTTCGGTGTTGTTGGCTTTTTTAGTTATCGATGAAACTTATTTGGTTTATATTTGGAAAAGTTGACACGCCGAGGGTCAGTGGTGGGTTCCTCTTCCCCCGTTTGCCGGCAAGTATCGCCTAGTTCTATCAATTATATGTGGGTAAATATTATAAACAGAGTGATCCCGAAAGAGTATACTAAGCCTCGAATCTGAGCTTATTTAGAGCATAATATGTAATTATTGTGTGAAGTCAGAATAATTGCGATATAATGTCTATTAAAAAAAACAGAATCGGTTCCCAACAAAATCGAACTTCTGTCATCTGTTAATTTGAAAAATGTAGGTACCCACAGCTGCTAATTTGTAGTAAACGAAGTAGGTATATACAATGACACAATGTTCCCATAATCCTTTAATTACCAACATCCAATTCGAATCCACGTCTCCATTTTGATTGGCATTTTTATTCCAAACAAAAAAAAAATTATGAGCTCACAAGACCGTGCTCGTGTTACCAAACCATTCATAATAAAACAGGAAATTTATTCATAGTCTACATTATAAAGAATCTAACACGTGTACACCTAGAACACGTGCGTCAAAAAGAATCCAAGATAGATAATACGTGACTCTGTATTATCTGTGGTTGTATGGGGAATACTTTTTTAGTTTATCTGTGACGTGCGGGAATAAAAAATATTATAACGCATATTCTCACGACTCGTGTTCAAAGAATAGAAATTCATATTAAAATGCATTGTATTTATCTATGCATTGGTTGGTAGATATTCTATTAGTTATATGCTAGGTACTATCGAGAATAAACGTCTCGACAACGATTAAGTCTAGGACTTTTTGGCGGGACGGGCGGGAGTTAAACAGTGAAATTGTCAATTTAGTTTCATTTAAAAAAAGAATAATAATAATTATAATAGCACCCCTTTTTAATGTCCCACTGCTGGGCACGGGCTCCCCAATGCGAGGGGGATTAAGCCATAGTCCACCACGCTAGCCCAGTGCGGGTTGGCGGACTTCAGACATCTTTCGAGGGGTTCTCTCAGACATGCAGGTTTCCTCGCGATATTTTCCTTCACCGTTTAGCAAGTGATTATCGTGGTTGAAAATGAGATTCGCACATGAAATCCAGAAATCCCAGAGGTGTGAGCCGGGGTTTGAATCTGCGATCCTCGTCACCGAGGTCAGCGTTGTACTAACTTGGCTATCACTGCTATGCTAAGTCTTAGTATACCCTCTCTGAATAATGCTGTATATTTTGTGGTAATTATATGCCATGTATTATATGCCAAAGGCCTCTTATAAATAAGTTCGCAGTGATTCATATTACCAGGTGGGTTATTTTAGATCATTCGGAAGCGACGTCGGAAACGGATTTGAAACGTTCCGATGTTGGTGTCGCTCGCGACGAGCTTTCCGACGGAAACTTTTAGAAAAAACGATTTGGTATTGTCATCAACATACATCCAAGATAATCAAATTTGGAAATTTTAATAGCGATTGCGGTAATCCAGCTCGGAAGTTTTCGATTCCGTTTCCGATATAGATTTCGAATGGTTTAAACATTTAAAACCCCGCAGGTTGACATTGAATTTAATTTTTTGTTCCATACAACTTTTTGCCGATTAAATCTGATGTATTGAGATTTTCGCTTTGAAGTTATTTAGTTTTATGTAGTGTTATTTAGTTTGATTGCCATAATACTGTAATTTACATGTTAATATTACTGTTGTATATAATTAAATTTAATGCAGAGTTAGGTATTTAGATTCAAAATATAAGGTGTAACCATAATATTGTAAAACTAGCTGTTGCCCGCGACTTCGTCCGCGTGGTATTTAACAAAGAGAACCGTTGACAACAGCCTGCTCGCCCATTCTGAGCCCGCGGGACGCATTGCAGGTTGTTGCTATCAAACTTAATCAGGCGCTGCGCTGCAACATTGGTTTTAATTTTTTCGTGAGATCCTATTTTTTTTTTCTAAAAATAGCCTAAGTTACTCCTTGTTACATCAGCTATCTGCCAGTGAAAGTCCCGTCAAAATCGGTCCAGCCATTTTAGAGATTAGCCGGAACAAACAGACAGACCGACAGACAGACCGACAGACAGACAGACAGACAGACAGACAGACAGACGGACAGACAGACAGACAAAAATTTTAATAAATGTTGTTTCGGTATAGGTAACGTTTATACATCCAAATGCACTTAGTAAAAAGCGGTTATTTTAATATTACAAACAGACACTCCAATTTTATTTATATGTATAGATATTTGAACAGGGACAACAGTAGGTTATAAAGATAACATGCCCAGAGAAATAAATAAAATTATTTACATTTAAAAAATGACACCATGTACTGAGCACACGGCCAAACGCTACTGGTTCGCCTTGTTTAAAAAAAATCAAACATCATTTACACAATTATTTTATACATCAACGTGATCCATGTAACTTACTGATTCATCGGTTAAAATATTTTACACTATTTTTGTTACACCTTATACAAAGTTGAGAATAGTCACTGCGCGTTTTTGGAAAGCCGGGTGAAGTCCCACATCTCCTTGTATTGAGGGGTTGTGAACCCGGTCTTCATGATAGAAATGTGGTTGCAGCGCAGTACACTTCTGCCTAGCCCTTTCGGGATATCAGGCGTGATGGTCCGTAATTTTCGTATAGATTCATGATACGAACCCTTTTAGTCAGAATCAGAATCAGAATATTTTTTATTCACGTAGACCATTAAGTACAGTACTTATGAATCGTCAAAAGTTACAAAATATTATGCTACTACTTCACCACCCGTTCGGAATGTCGTTCCTATGGAGAAGAACGGGCGAGAAACTCCACGGTTGCTCTTTTTTTAAAAAGATCTTTTACATATTTGAGCAATACATTTACGTTATAGGTATGTGAGAACAATGTAGGTAGTCTGTGCTGTTACACGAATCACGTCGCAAGGCCTGGGACTTGAACCTAGAACCGTCAGTTTAACCGGCTGCGCTTGCGTTCATTGGACCAACTAAGCTGTCACCCATCAACCCTTTTTCAACCCAAGCTATTTTTATCATAGTCCATAAATTACTTTTTTTTGAGACGTTGAAAACGTCTCAAAAAAAAGTTGAAAACGGATGCTTTGTTCGATTGCGAGAAATATATGAGTTCAATTTACAGAGTAACGTCAGCAAGAATATAATTTGAACAAAGTGAAGAGAAAAAAAAACATTTGACATGTCTTTAGTCTCTACATGAATGCTCAAATAATCCTATACGATTAAATTGGAATGCAGAAAAATATTGTCAATGTAAATTAATTTTTATTACAAAAGTAATGAGGTTCATTATACCAATAAGCCTTTGAGTATTGAGGCAAAAAGAGCGCGGCAGTTCTCCGGCCAAGTCTAGCCAATGCACATTTTCATCTTAGAATAGATAATAGTATATACCTCGTATCGAAGTTGAAACATTGTTACATAGACGTTTCTTAGCACAGCAATTTGTACACAACTTGTTTTGATAACGGTACAATCTAACGCGACAAAAACTCCGAACATCCGACTGGCCTTGGCGCAACCGAATATAAATGCAAAAACACGCCAAGTTCTTTCAACTCTACATACCAATTCCAAGCTTTACTTTAACAAGGTAAAGTTCAAATTCACATATACTTTTTGAAAAGGTTGAAGCAATATTGCAAGTGTAGTTCAGTGGTCAAAAAACTTGGGCAGGACAAGCTATCCAATAACTTGTGTCCAAGCATCTACGTGGGAGAATTATTGTCACAAAAACGTCCCTGCCCGAACGAGGAAAAGGCGTGAATAAAGTCTAGACTACATAAATGCTGAGTATTTATTCAAATTATGTGAGTATACAGGTGAATTGGAAAAGGGCAGTAAAATTATTTAAGGAAAAAATCTTTCAATTTTTGTTATTTTCCATACAAAATTGCATGTCATTTTATCAATTACATTATTGGTAATGAAATAAAATAACTTATTATACCAAATAAAACTTGGGAGCACTAAAAATCCGGAATTAAATTTTAACTTGGTCGTATATTTCATGGAATATTTTTTGACCAAAAAAATAATGCCGTTAGGGACAAATTTTTTATAGGTACTTTGGTTTTTTATTGCTATC
This sequence comes from Pheosia gnoma, assembly GCA_905404115.1. Lineage (NCBI taxonomy): Eukaryota > Metazoa > Arthropoda > Insecta > Lepidoptera > Notodontidae > Pheosia > Pheosia gnoma. Next base: position 1,737,501 of record FR989919.1, on the reverse strand, counting down.
CGTTTTTTTTAAATAATTGTAGCATGGTGATAGTTTATGAGACTTTTTAACACGGAAAATGGATGGGTTGCCACGGCCATAAAACTGCTTATCAATGGTAGCATTCCTATGAACCACAATACGAATCATCACGCTGGTTCCTCAAAACTGGTGGGCCGTTTAAAATGATCATTGTTATTCCTGACTGCGCGCGCGCAAGTGTCATCGTTACGAGTATGGCCGGCTGAGGTCAGCAGGCTTCGTGGTTGGTGCCGCAAGTTGAGAGCTGAAGCGAGTTGAATATTACGACAGCTTGGACAACAAGTAGAATCCACAGCGGTGACCACGAAGATGGCCATGGTTAACTCTCGGTGAGTCGGGAAAATTGTAATTGTCTTGGAACCCGCAACGACATTAATTGGAGGGAAAATACGAGGAGTTTTAAAGAAAAGAGCATGATAATGATTACCAAACTCCTGGTCACATGACTGAGGTGTTAGACGTCCTAGTGTCATAGTTAGAATTCGGGTACCCTCATATTTAGTTAAAGTGCTCACAATGTCTTGAGTTGGGAACGTAAAAACCATAAAATAAACGCAATTAAATTCGTAAAATTGGTTTTATTTCAATGTGTAGTATATTCGCGTAAAAATCAAAATACAAAATCCTTTTTAAATCGCTATCTCTGCCGCTTATAATCTGTTCCATACCTTATATTAAGGTCGCCCCGGTGCCTCAGGCCTGCCACAATAAGGCGAGACATCAACAAAGGGCTCCCAACGACGTTTGCGAATCAGTTGTGCATATTAAGTAGACATGACTGTTTATTATTGGTTGTCATGTTTTTTTGGTAAGCATGTACCTACTCAGATAAATACACCGGTGAAATATAGCGGGAAATAATAAAAGCTTTAATTTTTTGAATGCCAGCCATTTTAATGTCCCACTGTTGGGTACGGGCCTCCCATCAATGCGAGGTGGATTAGACCATTGTCCACCATTCATAAGTACTGTACTTAATGGTATGGTGGTACATCTAGGGTTCCCAATCTTATTTTGTCTACTGCCCACTTTGAGAATGAATTATTTTTAGCGCCCCCCTTTTTTCACCTACTTAAAGAGCACTATAACTTCATATTAAATTAATTATTGTAAGCCTCTACACACCGCCCCCATTTTTTTTCTGAGTCTCTTACCGCCCTTTAGGCCTACAGCGCCCACAAGGGGGCGTTATCGCCCACTTTGGGAAAGGCTGGTTTACATGAATAAAAAATATTCTGATTCTGATTCTTCTTGTTATATTATGTCACAGCCTTAGATCGGTATCGAGTAGCCTTTAGTTTAGAACCCCAAGGTTGTTCGTACAAACCTTACCATGTTGTGTGGGAACCGCACAATACGCTCATAATTGTTTATTGTTTGTTAAAAACAATTGTTTTAGTTGCGAAGTAGGAAACGATTGGTGACCCTTAAACATTGTTGATGACTTTTTGGCGAGATTATTATTTTTTTTTTCACCAGACGAACCCACCAGCTATACGGTCCCACACTAAGCAACGCTTGTATTATGGGTACCGTACAATGGACTGGGGAAGAACCCAGTATATATTACTTATATAGATATTAAACATCCATGACATGGATACAAACATTCGTGGTCATCACACAAAGTTTGTCCCTACCAGGATTCGAACCCGGGACCCTCGGCGCAGAAGGCAGGGTCACTACCAACTGAGCTAATCAGGCCGTCAATTATTTATATATTTTGAATATAGCTAAAGAAGCACAAGTTCAAAGGTCAGTGTGCCCTTTCTGGTTAATGCTGTATAGGCTCTTAATAGGCAGAGCCGCGTGCAATAATTGTATTCCTAATATTAGTGTTTAAACCTTATCTAGGACTACATGACGTGCGCTGGGGTCGCGTCGTGCCTGGCGCGTGCCATTAACACCATCATCGTGATACACAAACACACACAATAGTCAACCGTATCACCTACAAATTAAGATACTTTACAATCGCAAATGTTACTTGGTACACAGGTATGAACCGATTTTAGTAGGAACCTAGTACAATCCAATATCATTCTTGAAGTCTAGGTAATAGAAGTTACTGGAAATGCAAAGTTAGGTTGGATAGCAATGGCTATCGGGTTACGCGCAGGCGCCGTACTTCCTCGTTGCTAAGTGGGTAGGGTCGCCAGTTATTGAAGTAAGAAGGGATAAGTCCTTAGGTCAGGTTATTCTGGGCCATACATTCTTGTTTACCGAGCCTTGGTTTTAAAAAAAATATCTTAGTGAAACTAAAATATAAAAGTATAATAGCTAAGTCGATAGATCGCTTGCCGTGAAAACAAGAATCGCTGGTTCAAACCCCGACACGCACCTCTGGGATTTCTAGATTTCATATGCGAATCTCATTTTCAACATTGATTATCACTTGTTAAACAGCAAAGGAAAACATCGTGAGGAAACCTACATATCTGTGATAACTATAACATGATAGCTTAAATTCCCTTCACAATAAGAACTGATTAGAATAGATTTTTTTATTGTTATCTTGGATCGTACATATAGTTTGGTAACACTACTCGCATCTCGTTATACGTAGATTGATGCGCAAGCGCAGATTGCAAGATACAGCTGAACGTTTGATCTAGAGCCTATCATTACCTACATATCATAAATATGGCTGGGTGCTACCACCGACTTGAGAATAGTAATTAATATAATTAAATCCAAAACCAAGCGCACCATTGCAAGATCTCAAGACACTGAGCACTTTCTGCGTAGATCGGACCACAAGCAACAACTAAATATGAGGGTACCCCAGTTCAAACTATGACACTAGGACGTCAAACACCTCCGTCCTCACGTGACTGTGGTTGCTGTAATGCAGTCGAAAAGTCGGGAACGTAAAAATCATAAAATAAACGCGATTTCTGGGGTCGAGTCACCTTCGTCCGTAGGAGAATTAAGTACCCTCGAGATACCCTACACGTGACCCTGGGTGGTGCCAACCAGGTGACAACTCTACTGGTGGTAGGCTTCGGCCGTGGCTTGTCACCACCCACTGAACAAAGCCATGTCGCCAAGCGGCCTAGCCGTGTTCCGGCATGATGTTCGGTGTTGCCATTCATGGATGGCGGGTCAGATCAGTTGCGCTGCATGTGCCTAGTGAATGTAGCGTCTCTGTCTACTGCCGCCTTCCTACCTAGGCAAGTATGCTCCATCGTAGATCTCATCGTCACTTACCATCAGGTGAGATTGAGATCAAATACTTGCCTATAATGTAATAAAAAAAAAAAAAAAAAAAAAAAATCTGTACATACCTGGATGTATGATCACGCATCTATTATGTAGGTGGAACGTGGAACGTGGACGCTTTATTTATGTAGGTGGAAACATAGGCATGGCCTTTCTGATGTTCTTGGTTGATTCTGATGATCTTTCTGATCTCTGCGAACACACATATTTGCATGTTCGTCTGCTTTTGTTCGTTTGTATAATTGTACGGTCCCAAACTACGCAACGCTTGTATTGTGGGCACTTTACAATGGACTGGGGGACTCTGTAAGCCCCTTAAAAGGCCGTCATATAAGACGATAAGGGACAACACTGGCACGAGTGTCTCAAGGGTGTAGAGAGAGGTGCTGCGCTTTCTCCCGTGGATACGCGCGGCGTTATCCTCTCTAACACTTCCATCCCTGGAGCATATGGCTCTAACGACCCCTCTCTGGACTGCCAACTAAAGCAAGACAGAGCTGAGAGTCCTGCGGGCCCCCGCCGGTCTACACTAGGCCGACGAAGATACGCCGAGGGGGGGGCCCTGATTGACTCTCTGGGGCACTCGGGTCCGTTGTGATATCTATACATCTATACAAATAAATAAAATTGGAGTGTCTGTTTGTAATATTTTTTACTAAGTGCATTTGGATGTATACAAGGTACATATACCAAAACAACATTTTTTTACAATTTTTGTCTGTCTGTTTGTTCCGGCTAATCTCTGAAACGGCTGGACCAATTTTGACGGGACTTTCACTGGCAGATAGCTGATGTAACAAGGAGTAACTTAGGCTACTTTTATTTTAGACTAGCTGTTACCCGCGACTTCGTCCGCTTTTTGTTAAATACCACGCGGACGAAGTCGCGGGTAACAGCTAGTTATAAATATTATTGTATACCATCTTTGATATAAAAACAATACTACACATACATATTTTAAAGTACCTACCTAAGACAGTTATAAAAATATTTCGTAAGGCCCGAACATAAAATGGTCCTTATACGGAATACTTAAATAAAATGACGTCATGCGTGGACATATAATGGAAATATCTGTCAACTGGCCCGGAACGATATAGTCATTACCATAAACAAGAAAAAAAAGCTCAGGAACAAAATATAAAATTGAATTTAAAAAAAAAATAAGACGCAGGACTTTTTGGCGGGAAGTTGAACCGTGAAGTTGTCAATTTTGAGTAATTTACCAAAAAATGTGTTTCTTTGATAAACAATGTGTAATATTAGTGGGATATCAACCATTGTGTGTTCATAAACGTGCACGAGTGAAGGGAATTGAAATAAAATAGTACAACCTGACTTTTCAAGTTCTCCCAAGATGTCCGGTAAATTTTCAGTAAAGTATCCACAGCTTCACTGGTAGGGGTAGGGGATTAATTCCGTCATCATCATCGTCATCCACATTATCATTATCATCAGGGGTATATATAATTTAATAACAATTAAAAAGAATCACTCGACACTGGCAAAATGGCACTATTTTGTAGCTGATCGCCAACCTAAAAAGATAAAGAAATAAGACGCAGTCAAAAGTTGATCAATATCATCTTCTAATTTAAGGGTTAGACCCTTGTCGGTGTAGCTGATGAAGCTCTTTCCATCTGTCTCTATCTAGAGCAGCTTCTCTCGCCTCCTTGTACGACATGACACCGATCCTATCTTTTATCTGGCTCATGTAGCTTATTCTTGGTCTTCCTCGTCCACGCTTTCCTTCGATCTTTCCCTCTATGAAGTTCTTTATGAAGGTATGTTCTTGATCAATATAATTGTTCAATAAATGTTGTTAAGTTATATTCAACACCATCATCACGGCTGTAATCCACGAAGGTGCAGGCAGAGGTGCACGATAGTGCATCCGCATTCCGCCGATGATATTTTGTCCAACGTAATAAGAGTGGGCGAACCTATTGCTATTACAGAAAGCATTCCTATCCCAAAATGCTTTTTATCCAAGTCAAAACATTGATTTTGTATGAGCCTACAAGGGCACTTACAAATTGACTTTTTACATATTTTTTTAAACTCAACAACCGGATCGGAACGCGTCCTCAACTGAGAAGATCCGGCGAGAAACTCAGCGGGCTTTACTTTTTTTAACAATTGCTTTTTTGTAGCTCTGTGATAAATACTTTTCCAAAACAAACTGTTACATCCCACATTTCGCCAAATAAATAAATTAACATTGAAATATCCGTCCAAGCACCCCAAAACTACATTGAAAATCCAATTTCGAATAGAAATCGTTCGTGTGAAAATAACTATTCTTGCACATACATAATTATAATCAAATTCCGTGGTTACGTTACAAAATTGACCTAATTATTAGGGTGCGTATATATGCCATAACTTAGATATCATCGGTTACAAAATGCGTGTGAAAATGCCATCGTACTGTTCCTCTTCAGTCACACGGCGCGAAATTCCATTGTGCTATGGTTAAAGGCTCGTTTAGACTGTTTAGTTTGGTACTAGTGATTGAAATAAAACTAATCTTACGGATTTTATCGCGTTTTTTACGTTCCTGATGTTTGATCAGGGGTACATATAATCAATAACAATTATCATAAATTACTCGACACTGGCAAAAATAGAGCTATTTTGTAGCTGATTGCCAACCTAAAAAAAGAAGAAGTCTGGAGGCAGGAGAGTGCCTCCGCCAAGTCCATTTGAAACAGACTTTGTTGTTTTCGCGCCCGCTACGCACTATAGTCTGAACCGGCCCTAACTCCAGTTTTTGTACATCGCTGTCATACGATGACGATCATGGCGATGAGAACGAAAGCTGATTTAGTGCAGCTCCGTTGTTTTGTAATTCCGCAATCAATTCCTGATATTACATGATTGATGCGCTGCTTTTTATCGATACTCGAGTAACGATCAATCGATACATCAATGTTTTAAACATAACTTAATTATCATTCAGGTATGAGTTATACGGTCCATAGCGTTATGAAATAACATAATCTTTTATTAATAGAATGAGATAATGCTCACTATTTTTTTTAATTATTGTTCATACCAGCTGTGAGGTAACTGGTTACACATGCCATTAACTCATTCGTAGCGAGTGCAGCCGTCCTGAGGATGCCTCGTTTAGAGGCGAAACACGTGTCGAATACTTTTTTAGATTCGCTTCGTTTCGCGGAGAATTGCATTTTATTTGGGGTCCCAACACTCGTGATAGATAGTTTCTCGATTAACATTTTAGAGGAGTTCGGTGTTGCTGGCTTCTTTAATTATCGATCAAACTTGTTTGGTTTAAAATTGGCAGAGTTGACAAGCCGAGGGTCAGTGGTGGGTTCCTCTTCCCCCATTTGTTTAACAATGGATTTTTGCCAAGTATCGCCTAGTTCTATCAATTACATGCCAATCAATCAAGCTAAAGTAAATCGAACGCAAATCCCAAACGAAAATATTTGAATAATTATTCTTTTTAAATTAATGCGCTGTTTATAAATATAGCGTTTCCATGGCAACGACAATGGTACAGTATATATGCTACTCCAGGTAACCTTACCCAGCGATGTCACAAGACTACGTCACGATCAGCGTTGCCATTAATTGACATATTAAAAAGAAAGCACACCGCTCATTGGTCGAAGATGACGTAGTCTTGGGCCAATCATGGCCCAGCTGACACGGAACGAAAATACCGTCACATATTATTGTGTTACGGCAATTAAGATTTTTTGTTTCTAGTCGACACCTTGGCTGGAGATGCTGTGGCTTATTTACATAATTTGATCAATCTGACCCCGAAGTTAAATAAGATTGATTAGATCATCTTACACATTCATCATTCATAATGTAAGTCTATATTGATTTATATGATTCTTAAATGACGTGACATGTATCGATATATAAGGTGTAACAATAATAGTGTAAATTATATTGACGCGAATACTACAAATTGAAATAAAACTAATCTTACGGATTTTATCGCGTTTATTTTATGTTTCTACGTTTCCAAAGTTTCGGCTGCTTTACAGCAACCATGGTCACGGGAGGACTGAGGTGTTAGACGTCCTAGTGCCATAGTTACAACTGGGGTACCCTCATATTTAGTTGTTGCTTGCGGTCCGATCTACGCAGAATGTGCTCAGTGTCTTGAGGTCTTACAATGGTGCGTTTAGTTTTGGATTTAATTATATTAATTACTGGACCCTAAGTCGGTGGTAGCACCCAGCCATCTTCCCTATTGAAATTATAATGTTTTCTAAGTTCAATGGCCTCACGTATCATCTTTAGTCGGAATCGGTGTTCTTTTGCCAGGATCTGTGGTCGATCAAATCTGATATAATGGCGGGTGCGATCCTGTACATATTCACAGATTGCAGAATATAGTTTTACTTTGTAGCGTACCTACCTCGCTACACTATTAATTTTTACCACTGCGTTTATACGCTACTATCTGTGACCCGTAAGTTTTAATTATTTATATTATTTATTTTGATTCGCTCTTGTAATTTTTATCACTGCGTTAATCCTCTACTAGTTGTGACCCATAAGTTTTACATGTATGTATACAGTTTTGTTTTGTTTAATAAAACATTGGTAATTTCTCACTGGACACTTTCATTTCGTCGCACCTTCAAGACTTGGGAGCCACAGCCTCCCACAATTTAAATGTGTAGTATTCGCGTGAATATAAGTAATCAATATATACAGATAGCCATGTAAATAACAGCACTTATGTAATAAATGTTCACATAACTCATGCGAATGACTGCAATCTGTTATGTCGACCTTCGAGCTGCAGTATACAACAATGCCCATACAAATCTATTCGCAATTTTCTCCATTGTGATGTGGGTGTCCTCATATTTTGTTTAGAATAACGGGATTTGTATAATACAAAGGGGTATTTTAAACTCATGATGTATTGTCCAATAATGTTGAATTAGTAGATATGTGTGTTAGTTTACACCATATATAACTCAAAAACGGGTGGGCTGATTATTATGATCTTTGATTTTTTCTTTTTAATTTAATTCACTTTGATTTTATGAAAAACTAGCTGTTACACGCGAGTTCCTCTGCGTGGTATTTAACAAAAAAGTTACTACCTAAGTTACTCCTCGTTACATCAGCTATCTGCCAGTGAAAGTCCCGTGAAAATCGGTCCAGCCATTTCAGAGATTAGCCGAAACAAACAGACAAACAGACAGACAAAAATGGTAAAAAAAAATGTTTTAGTATATGTACCGTGTATACATCCAAAAGCAGTTAGTAAACAGCGGTTATTTTGATATTACAAACATAAACTTCAATTTTATTTATTTGTATAGATAAACGCGATAAAATCTGTAAAATAAGTTTTATTTCAATGTGTAGTATTCTCGTAAACAGAACAAATCAATATAAATACTTTCCCAATCTTTAACATCGAACATAACCTATGCCACTGAAAATAAACTAGCCGTACGTAATAATCCAGCTATTCATATGACATACATACTAACACACACAATAAATATAACATGCGAGCACTAAATAGATGACTAAACATATCCAGAATCTTGTCTCTATTATGAAATAAGCGATAATAAAACGAGATAATACCTACGCTGTCACAAGAGAGAAATAGGCAGTTGGCGGAATCCGTGGGAGTAGGTTGCATTGCGATGTTTGCTTTTCATTCAAAAATGTTGAATTAAAATGATTGCGTGGCATCTTGCGGTAATCATTGTTCAGAGTAAAGTAACTATCCACTCAGGTAACGTATACGACATAAGACGTGGGCCCCAAGTCTGCTAACACAATCAATTCATAATCGAACAGCAACCGCATATTAATTGTCACTTTTTTTTTTATTATTACATTATAGGCAAGTATTTGATCTCTATCTCCCCTGATGGTAAGTGATGATGAGATCTACGGTGGAGCATACTTGCCTAGGTAGGAAGGCGGCAGTAGATCGAGACGCTACATTCCCTAGGCACATGCAGCGCAGCTGATCTGACCCGCCATCCATGAATGGCAACACCGAACATCATGCCGGAACACGGCTAGGCCGCTTGGCGACATGGCGATACTTTTGACAGATATCCTATACAATATCTATCAAAAGTGACAGCTACTATGCGGTTGCTGTTCGATTATGAATCGATTGTGTTAGCAGACTTGGGGCCCTGATTATCGCAGTTGGTAGTGACCCTGCTTACAGTGCCGAGGGCCGACGGTTCAAATCCTGGTAGGGAACAATCTTTGTGAGATGAGCACGAATATTTGTACCCGAGTCATGGATGTTTAACATCTATATAAGTTTTATATACTGAATTCGCCCTCAGTACGGTACCCATACTACAAGGGTTTCTTAGTGTGGGACCGTATAGTTGGTGTGTTCGTCTGGCAATATTTATTTATTTATATAAGGCTTAACAATAATTATGTAGCATATTTAAAGGGGTACATTGGTGGGCTATAAAAGTCACATTCTCGAAAAAAATATCAAATTCTTTGAAGTTTTAAAAATAAAACTCCATGCTAAGCGCGAGGTGAAACGGTACTGGCCGATTTTCTCACAGAAAAGTCAAACACTTTATACACATTATATTTTATACATACACGTGATCGTTATCACCTACTTGTTAGCCGCTTAATTTAATTTACACTATTTTTGTTAGAACTTAAATGTGCGCTAAGCCAAGACGCGTCGTAAAAAAAAGATATTTATAATCCGAAAATAATTCCAAGTTTACGTATAAATAAAAAAATCCCGTGAGATTTCTTGAGTCAAAATTTCAACAATTCAAATTTCGAACGCACTTCATAGAGAGTTGAAAATTCATAAAGGAGCTTTTAAAGTAGTATGGGTACGGCCCAAGGAGTGGCCATACTAGACATACGTACCTAGTACACAATGCAGAATAATTATATCGAGTCATAAGATCACTTCGAGCTTGTTACTTCACTGTCGTCAACACACTCCATTGTGCGCGGTTGCGCAAGAGCGTGGGTAACTGTGGCATTTTGTACGGACAGATTGTTTTCATTATAGCTATTTATAAATGACATACATTGACTTATTGAGTCCAGTTGAAAGCGTTACCTGTAACAAAATATTTTGAGTGTTTAGTGAGGCCAAGTTTTCGGAGAAAAGGGTGAAGGAGTATAATATGTAGCTTCTACCTTCCTATAAGAACATACGTCATATACTAATAATGCTATCTACATGTTTGGTATGCACAAATATTCTTGTGTCTACTTTAATTGTTATCATCGAATGGACTTGGCTTCTTTCTTCGCATATTTTTTTTTGATAATTCCATATCACTTTAAAAAACAAAAGGCAGTAAGGTAAGTTGTATATAAGCTGTATAAAATAATATTAAGCCTTTTATACAACTCAATTTCAAACGTAAACCAATCTAATAAAAATAAAAACGGTAGCAATATAAATCGGTTTTATCGATACGATAGCGAATAAAATTTTATTCGCTAAGCTGTGTCGATACGTTTACCTTTAGATTAGAATCGAACGAGTTCACACGAAATATAGTTCGTATCTTCGGAGCTCGTAAAAATTTACGATACATGAAATATTTTATTTATTTCCCTAATGGCGTTTTTCCATTGATTTTACCTTCTCTATAGCAGTTAAGTGTACGGCGTATAGCGCATAGACATGTATATGTCTAGCTTACGATACATTACGCGACCTTAGTTCCAACTGAGCGGGACAGAGCTATGTGAAGAAACGAGATACTGTCTGCTAACATAATTTTCGTATACATACATCTCAGCTATTTGAATGTCCGATCAAGTAGTGTGTATGAAATGTGAGGGCGATAGTATAAAAATATCAGACCTCCCATACGAAATATGTTTCTTCAATTTGTTACCTTGTGTCGCATATTATTCATAATATAGTAGACTAAAATCGCTTATACTCGTCTACGGGATCTGCGGTAAGTATATAAGGTATAACAATAATAGTGTAAAATATGTTAACAGGGCCAACAGTAGGTTATAAAGATAACATTTACTTAAAAAAATGGCACTCTGTACGGAGCGCACGGCCAAACGCTACTGGGGCGCCTTGTTGAAAACAAAATATTAACCATCATTTTCACACTTATTTTTAATATCAATAAGATCCATATAACTTACTGATTCATCGGTAAAATAATTTACAGTATTTTTGCTACACCTTATATTTATTTTAACCAAGCAATAGCCGTATGAATTGCTAAGTGTTAAGGTACAATTTTCCTACGTCATTCCGTCTACGGAACGTAAGCTAAATATGCGCGGCACCACGAGCATAAAACTTTAGTTTATTTTAAAGTTCTTTATTTTCAACAGGCCGGCCTGTCGCGCGAACGATCGCAATAATTCGCAATCGGTGCAAATATCGTTTGTACTGCGAATAACAACTTTTGCAACATTTCCCATGAGGATTACGTCATACATACTCACAATAAATGATCAAGTACGATAATTGTCTAGTCTCCCTTATTTGTTTAAACTAGGGATTCCCAAACTATTTTGGGCAAGAGACCCCTTTTCAAAAATGAACTGATACCAAATTAATTTAAAAATCCTATCTCTAGTTTTTTTTTTCCTATTGATATAAAATAAAAATTTCATCTTGTACGAACTTGTGCACGTTTATCGACTTGTTGAGTTTTATAAAAGTACATCAATGATACTTCCTATAAAATATTAGTCATTCTTATAACAAGTTGGTACACGTAACACAACTTACACAGTGCGGGTTGGCGGACTTCACACATCTTTCGAGAGGTTCTCTTAGACATGCAGGTTTCCTCACGAAGTTTTCCTGCACCGCTTAGCAAGTGATAATCCTGGTGGCAAATGGTATTCGCACATGAAATCCAGAAATCCCAGAGGTGCGTGCCTGGGTTTGAACCTACGATCCTCGTTACCGAGGCAAGCGTTCTACCAACATGGCTATCACTGCTATATGCCTCAGTGCGCAATCACAATAAAATAAAAAATATTATCGTCCATTTAGAATCTATGAAAGCTACACAAATGTAGATATACTAAATGTAGTTTTAAATTATCTTTTATACGTAAGTAGGTACTAATTTGAATAGAAAAAAAATCTAATTATGCACAGCTAGATACCAATTTCAGCATGCTAATCATTATAGCTCTAGCCTTGACTATACTTTAGTTAATCTCAATCTTTCCGGTCAAGTACCCATCGCAGTTAAAGGAAGTGGTTTAACCGCGCCGGTACTGTTATCCATGTCAATGACGTGCGAGTGTGTTCATAAAAAAAACACTATCGGATGTACCGTAATTTCGCGTAATCATGTTAGAAAATTATAGGGGTCATGGTTGAATTTGCCGTAGAGGCTATCACGTGACCAATATTCGCTGGCCCCTAGGGATCACATCACAGGTTTCACTACAAACATTAAAAATTGCCATACCTTTACTGGAATAGAGAATAATCAATTCATGAAATCCACCAAATCATCGTATAGAAAGATTTTTTTCTATTAGCCGAAGGACGTCCACTGCTGGACACAGGCCTCCCCCAATGATTTCCACACATCACGGTCCTCCGCCACTCGCATCCACCGGCTTCCTGCTACGCATGTCATACCATCGGTCCACCTTGTGGGGGGCCGTCCTTCACTACGTCTTCCGGTTCGTGGTCGCCATTCTAGAACCTTTCTGCTCCAACAGCCATCGGTTCTGCGAGCTATGTGCCGCCCACTGCCACTTCAACTTTGAAATACAGAAAGATATTCGCAACATATCTGCCAGATATGCAATGCAATGGCCTCGTTGCTCCACGCTAACAGTTACATTATCTAACGAAATGGCCGGTACCGCAATTGAACTACACTTTTTTCCCCCTCACACCTGAATCGGCACCTATTTATTTACTTAGCTCGTTCATTGAACCCAAAACAACTTGAACCACCGCTGCCTCAACGAAAACTAACTTAATCACGCTCCGAATAGAGTTCAATACGCCTCGACGTGACGTTCGCAATTGAAAATGCGCGCAAAGTCAACATTACAACCGAATCACGAATTCGGAATAGTTATTTACGCGCTTGTTACAGAAGTGTTTCGATTGAAACAAAAACGAATCGATTATTGGGAACGGTAAAATGTCAATGTTCTTTCATTATTTGGTTTTCCATTGTCAGCATGATCCAACTCTTTAAAACTATACCCTTGAATTTATAGACGTTATATAACTTTATCAAACGTCATATAGTACTGCGCAAAGTAAAACTCCGGTACGCAGAACTATATGACGTTTAATAAATTTACAAAACGTCTATAAATTTGGGGGTAAGTATTTAAAGCTATAGTAAACATTTCTTCCCTCCTTTTCTTCGAGGAAGATAAGGCTGTCGTAAGAACGATGAGATAAACTGTGCTATAAGGTCATGGCCAAACAAGCAAAACGTATATAAGGTGTAACAAAAATAGTGTAAAATATTTTAAAGGGTTAACAAGTAGGTGATAACGATCACGTTTATGTAAAAAATATGTGTGTACAGTGTTTAATATGTATGTGAGAAAGCGAGACAGTACCGTTGCATCGCGGACTTAGTGTATAGTGTTATTTTTAAATTTCAAATAATATGATTTTTTTTTATAGTCTACTGATGGACACCTTAAAATGCTTTACGCTATTATTGTTAAACCTTACATACAGGTGAATCAGAAAGAGTAACTAAGCTTGAACCTGCATTTCGTCTACATTCTGACTATACATAGTGTTTACAAATGACAATATTTAAGTGCCCCCGTAGGCCTATACAAAATAAATGGTTTGACTATGACTTACGTATTCATTGGATATATCCAATTGTAAATTAACTTGACTGGTGTCGGAATTCATTCAGCCACCCGATTCAAAAACTTGTACAAGTCTAGTATCGACCGATTCGATTATTCATTGTAACTTGCATTATGAAATGTACTAAGTAAACACAGCGAGTAGTCGAATCAACCCATTCGGTTGCGTAGTCGTATCGAATCTCCGATTCGGTCATGAAGAATGGCTCTGAGAGATCGTCGGTGAAACGAAAAAATGTCTTATCGAGTCGATTCGGATAATTGTCGAAACGTTCGGTATCGGCCCGCAGGTCATCCAATCACCGTTACAATTTTCTTTTTTGGGCTACGCACAAGGTTGAAGATCCTTAGCTCAAACTAAGAACTTTTTTAAATGACGATACAGACTCAGTATTATAAAAACAACAGAATGCCAATCAATATGCCACAGTCTAACCGGCTAATCTCTGACGAGAAAACATAACCAACAGTTCTCAATGATTTCATTGAGAAAATCAGTGATTTACAGCCGATGTTGTGTAAACTACTTCGTAGTCCCTCTGACTTTGACATAGTTGGTCAGTGACTGTATAATTTCCGAGTAAAATGTTGTAACAGCGGAACCACAGCACGATGAATAGACGGTAGGACTACGGATAAAGAAATAGACGTTGAATAAATACAATGAGCAGGTATTGAAACGACTTTTTGCTAAATAAAAAAAACAATTGAATCAATGTCATTTTTTTATTGATGTTTTGACGTTTTACTATATTGATTTTCTATAGGATGTTAATTTCAAGTAGCGTTTCATTCATAGAGCTACGTAACTAGTGGGTAGCAATTTAAATATTAATATGGGTACGTAATCTATATATGTAAAACAAAATCGTGTTAGTTGCACCATTTATAACTCAAGAACGGGTGGGCCGATTTTTATGACATTTGTTTTTTTTATTTATCACTGTCCCAAATAGCAGAATAACTGACAGACGAAGATGGCTGGGTGCTACCACCGACTTGGGATCCAGTAATTAATATAATTAAATCCAAAACCTTAACATTGCAAACCACCATTGCAAGACCTCAAGACACTGTGAGCACTTTCTGCGTAGATGATCGCAAACAACAACTACATATGAGGGTACCCCAGTTCTAACTATGACACTACGACGTCTAATACCTCAATCCTCCCGTGACCATGGTTGCTGTAAAGCAGCCGAAACGTAGGGATCATAAAAACACATAATAAACGCGATAAAATCCTTAAAATTATTTTTATATCAATAGTCTCTTTAGGCATAATTACTAATTAAATATACCAAATAGGTAAAATGATATATCCTTATCCAAATAAGCAGCGCCCTATAAAAGGTTTTAACTATCTCCCCACGGAATTCCAATTTCATTAGGTGTTCAAAAGCGCCGCGGCCCGTACCGCGCATGCGCGCAGCCGCACCGGGGCAACAACACGGTAGCTACCACTCTATTTGGATAATAGGGTTCTTTGTTTAACATTTTGTTTGAGATTTAAAAAAAACGTGGGCTTACCAAAAACAAGTTATTTAATGCGACTCAATTCAGGGCCGCAAATTGATCTACATCGCAAAATTGTACTATAATGGGCTTGATTTAAGTCACATAATGTATCAATTGTGAGTCGCATTAATAGGTCATGGGTAAGAAGGCTGAAGGTATAGTAATGCTTTATAAGCTTTGTGGTTACTGTTTTACTTTTATTCCATTTTTTTTTCTTTGCCACTCTCTACGCCTGTTACGCCACGCGTGAAATCATTATTAAAAAAAATACCATCTGTTAAAAGGTCAACGCAGATGCTAGGATTAATGTACACAAATCTCACACCGTATTTGACCAACCAATTATCAAAAATACACCGTATACGCTTATAATTGAGTTGATATTTGTTATGAGAACCTAACCAGCTGATCGTGGTCATCTGCTGAACTGACGTAATGGAAAATTAACTCTAAACTTGGTGCAACAAAGTAGATATTGCCGTGGGTGTGTCAAATTTGTGTAAGGCATATGTCACACAGCTGCAGCACGTGCTAAAGGAGCGTTAAGGAGGGTACACAATAGACACAATGCGAGAAGTAATAATAGAATGTATACACTGTGAAATATGGTTCAAAGTTTTTTTTTAAACAGTTTTTTTAAACAGTTTTTTTTATACATCCCTACAAGGGAGCAAACCGTAGGCTTTAACATGAATCATAAAATGTATAATTGATTTCTTATATTAACGCGAATACTACACATTGAAATAAAACTAATATGGCGTTTATTTTATGTTTTATATTAATACTAGCTGTTGCCCGCGACTCCGTCCGCGTGGTATTTAACAAAGACACAACCGTTGGCAACAGCCTGCTCGCGCGTTCTGAGCCCGCGGGACGCATTGCAGGTTGTTGCTATCAAACTTAATCAGGCGCAGCGCTGCAACATTGGTTTTAATTTTTTTCGTGAGATCCTATTCTTTTTTTCCAAAATAAAAGTAGCCTAAGTTACTCCTTGTTACATCAGCTATCTGCCAGTGAAAGTCCCGTCAAAATCGGTCCAGCCATTTCAGAGATTAGCCGCAACAAAAACTAATTTTTATTAACCGCATTCTGTCTCGCTCACACCACAGATTTTACTTAACCGCATGAAATTGACATCACGCTGTCTTTACGACGATACTGACACTTAATACAGGATGTTCTCATCAGATAACAGTTACCTACATTACGTTACCGGTAAAATAACGGAGTGAATTGAGTTATATTTAACTTGACTTATGAAATTATAAAACGATTTGTGTTTAATTATAATTTGATTGCATCCGTAATGTCAATACAAAATCGCGAATTATTTGGCAAGACGATTTCCAGTCTAATTGTGTAATCATTAGTTATATTTTATAATCTAAATTGCACTAATATTATAAATGTGAAAATTTGGATGGATGGATGTTTGTTACTCAATCACGCCAGAACGGCTGAACGGATCTCGATGAAATTTGGCACAGAGATAGATGATAGTCTGGAATAGCACATAGGATACTTTTTATAGGTTTATAGGTGGGTTTATTGACGTACCGCGGTATAATTTAAACTTAACCTTTCAGTTCAAAAATAAATCAATTAGTTCATAGTGAGCAGTTCGCGTGATCGCGTGTGTACCGACGGCTGCAGGTGTACACTTTATTCTGCACTCGAGTTTAACGCTCATGGAGGGGCATTTTATTTGCACTGACTTGTATAAAGGGCAGAGGAAGGAAAAAAGTTAAAATATATGCACTTTTGAGTTAATTATTCTTTTTTATTACTTATGTTAAGCATGTTTGTTGAGATCGTCAGCGCAGATCGTGAGACCACATTTTTTTTTTATAAAATGGCCTCACCTACCTTTGGGTAGGTATTTTGCCAACGTCAAGTGGAATGATTCTTTTTCATATCAAACATGGGAGATTCTATGCAGGCCTAATCCGTAGACTACGCCTAATAAACCCCACCTAACCCTATCAGTAATGCTGAGGATACTTTACTGACAAATTACCGAACTTTTTGGGAGAACTGGAAAAGTCGTGTTTTACTATTTAGTTTTATTTTCCTACACTCGTGCACGTTTACGAACACATAACGGTTAATATTCCACCGAAATTACTCATTATATTTCAAAGAAAGACATTTTTCACAACATTGATAACCTTTCTCTTCGACTACCCCCAAATAGTTCCGTGAGACCACTTTCCCTGGCGACACATTAGCTGTCAGTACGTCATTTAATATGAATAATGGCCACCATACAAAAACAGTACGCTTTGTTTTCTTTTTTTAGAGTTGCTTTGTATTAAAAAAAAAAAAAAATACAACCGAATTGAGAACCTCCTCCTTTTTTTTGAAGTCGGTTAAAAAGGAAATCTATTAGGGCCTGTCCTGTTCTATAATAATAATATCGCCAGACGAACACACCAACTATACGGTCCCACACTAAGCAACGCTTCCATAATGGACCGAGGGCGAATTCAGTATATAATAATAATATAGATATTAACCATCCATGACGCGCGTACAAACATTCGTGCTCATGACACAAAGTTTATCCCTACCAGGCCTCGAACCCAGGACCCTCTACGCAGAAAGCAGAGTCATTACCAACTGCACTAATGGTCGGTTACCGTGACAGTTAATATAATTTTTAAACCTTGACATAATGCATAAACACATCCTGCGTAATAATCTATTGGGCGAATAAAAACTGAAGAGGAAAGTGGCGCTCGCGCCGCACTCGGGCGCGGCGCCTGCGCAGCAAGGAATGTCGCACCGCCCTAAGCGATAGTTATACAACTGCACTTGATACAAATTTAAAAGACTGAATCCTACGTAACAGTTAAGATGGGGTCACTCTTGACCTGATTATACAAATGATTGATTATGGACTTACGCATGTGAGTTACGGAGATCTAAGTAATTGTTCGATGAAGAAATGTTGAATTGTCTATGCCGTGTAACAATCCCTCAAAGTTGAGGTGCGGTCGAAGCAGTGTCACGTTTATTTCAACACAAATATTTCAAAGAAGCCTCAGTAAATAAGGGTATGCCATAAATAATCCAAAAAAATAATTTAATAAAATACGCTCATCAATCGCAAATAGCACAAAATAGTAGAACTCCCTAAATAGGTTATTTAAAAAAAAACGGAATGTGACTTTATACAGCGTGGTTCAGAAAGGGTATACTAACCCTGTAACCTACGCTTCGTTAGCGCATTTGTAATTATTATGTGAAGCCAGAATTGCCATATGTCGATTTTAAACCCAACAAAATTACAATTGTGGCTTCCTACGCACTTAAAAAAATATTATTTCACATAATGAATACAAATTCGCTAAACAACCGCGGGTTTGAAGGTTAGTATACCGTTTCTAAATCACGCTGTAGTCTCAAAAACCTTTATAGTTCTGCCTTCAGCGTGTAAGTATAACGAATCTATTTAGCATTAAAAAGAAGAAGGAATGTTGGAGTGCCGCAAGGCACTGTACTGGGACCGCTTGTATAAACAGTTGATACTTAACGCCATGATGGGCACTTGAAATGATCGTAAGGCACCGATAAAGCGACAGTCTAACTATACAGCATACTTTAGTGCCATTTTAATGTAGGAGTTCAAATAAAAGTTGCAAGAATAAGAAGCGGTAACGAGTTATTTATTAAAGGTACTTAATCATGCGACCACAGATCACAGAAACCAAGTTGCTGATATGATGTGTGAGGTGACATAGAGAAAGATCTCAGCAACCTATACACAGAGAATACTGTGAATAAACAACAACTGTACGTCAAGTGCGAGATTATTCGTATGCTAACCATATACTTTATAGTCTACCGTATTTAGACATTTTGAGGGGAGAATTGAAAGTTTTAAATACCGCCCGCTAGAGGTGCTTTTCAATTATCTGTACAAAATGTCTAAATACGGAAGACTTTAAAGTATACAGTTGGCTCGCACTTGACGTGCTGAATGAATCTTCGCAAAGTGCCAAATGACATTGCGATGA
Organism: Pheosia gnoma; assembly: GCA_905404115.1. NCBI lineage: Eukaryota > Metazoa > Arthropoda > Insecta > Lepidoptera > Notodontidae > Pheosia > Pheosia gnoma. Next base: position 1,717,879 of record FR989919.1, on the reverse strand, counting down.
CATTAGCGAAGCGGAATCCACCCCACTCGTATTCAAAGAAGTCCCTTTCATACCACTAGGACTTGAGATTTTTTCCAGCAATTAATTTCCTAAATAATTCTAGTTTTATCCCCTACATACAAAAGCACCTTCGGTTTCATTTTTACGACGTGCTTTTCTAGCTATTTTAAGACTATTAATGTACTTTAGCTGTATCGAAGTCCGCCAGTTATTATACTCGCTGCTACACTACATTGTTTTGTTGAGTAGTCATAAAAATATTCTTACCCAGTACCTGAAGATACTTAAAATGGTTGTGAAAATCGAAGGGGTAAGTATGAATGTTGTATCACGGCATCGAGATACGATCGAGAATCGTGTGAGAATATTTCGATTAAAAAATTCCAACTAAATCGATCTTAAGCATGTGACAGCACATGATTAATTATTTAATTCGAATTTATATTGGAACAACCGCTATGTACCAACATTTCTCAATTTTGTTTTTGAAAGACAACTACAGAAATACAGAGAGTTATTCAGTAGGTATGCTATGGCTAGCACTACTGAGTCACTAGGTTGAGGCCCAGATTCCTGATTCCGACATCGTCAATTGTATCGTAATTATCATTGCCATTGAAGTTCGAACATCAATCGATTAAGCAAACTCAGAAACTAGACTACTTTTTTTCGTTCTCGATCGAAATTCGTTTACATTGTATAGCTATCGAGTTACCATGGTACGACGTAATTTACATACTTGACGTGTACGGGCTAAACAAAAAAAACTTCGCAGGGTCTATTTGCATTAACCAAACATTATAAATGTTATGAGTAAATAAAAAAGTATATATTCTATAATGTCGCTGCTGAAAGGACATGGTAGAGAGTCCTTACATTATAATATTTAATTTATGAGCCGACGTTCATACATGTTTTGTTAATAAATAATAAATTATGGTACACTAGTTGTCCCGGCGAACTTCGTACCGCCTCAGAATCAAATGTATGAGAAAATGAATTTATTGGTACTCTATGAAAAAATAAAACAAATCTCTCCCACGGGAACCAAACGTTTTACCGGGATAAAGAGTGGCCTATGTGCTATTCCAGACTAGAATCTATCTCTGTGCCAAATTTCATCCAGATCCGCTCAGCCGTTCTGGCGTGATTGAGTAACAAACATCCATAAAGTGAGATAAATAGATTCATTGAAATGGCAAGCCATAATAGCAAGTTGATAAGGGAATTAAATAACTACTGCTTCAAAGGCAGTTCAATTTACCATACGATGTGTCAAAATACGTAAACTATAAACTATATAGTTAGCTTACGAAAAATCTCGCATTCGACGCTCTATTCTATTTGACGGCCTGATTAGCGCAGTGGTAGTAACTCTGCTTTCTGCGCCGAGGGTCCCGGGTTCGAATCCTGGTAGGGACACAGGCTTTGTGTGATGAGCACGAATGTTTGTACCCGAGTCATGGATGTTTAATATGTATATAAGTATTATATACTGAGTTCGCCCTCAGTCCATTGTACGGTACCCATAACACAAGCGTTAAGCTTAATGTGGGACCGTATAGTTGGTGTGTTCGTATGGCGATATTTATATATATATTTATATTCATTCGTCCGTCTATCATTCAATTCATTCTTCATTCTGAATAATGCCAATGCTACAAATTATTTACGATAACTTTATAATACCAACTGTGAGCGTGAAATTTTACAAACATTCAAATCGTTTATAGATATTAATTAGCGCGCCGTGACCACACGCAATAGCTATACACTCTGCCTACGATAACATAATCACATCGAAATACGTAATAAACTTAATCGGTAGGTAGGTAGGTGTTGTTACATACCAATTATTAAAAAAAAAGATACGGAAAATCATAAAAATCATAAAAATAACGCCTCAAATTAAGTCTCTATTCGTTAAAAAATGTTTTCTGCATAATGTTCTAAGTATAGGAAAATATTAAGTTAATAACATTGCTTGCAAGATAGGAGTCGAACACTGGACATCGCTGATCTTGACATTGAGATCTTGCTGACTGCACTTCGTCAACAAGACAGTACAGTACGTCGAGTGCGAGATTATTCGTAATCTAACCCTATACTTTATAGCCTACATATTATGACATTTTGTATGGAAAATTTAAAGTTTTAAACTGTCCGCTAGAGGCGCTGTTCAATTATCCATACAATGTATCTAAATACGTACACTATAAAGTATACGGTTAGCTTACGGATAATCGCGCACTTGACGTGCTGAACTGTGTTCCATTTATATATACAGTTAAGTAATAAAATCGTCAGAGGTATTCGTAATCGAGAAGTAAAGAGAGGTCACGAAACGTCACGTCGCAGGCTTTGTGTGAATGACATATAAAAAATAATTAACTAAGTGCAGTGGAATAAAACTATTTTTAAGGATTTTATCGCGTTTTTTAGTTAGTTAGTCGAGTAACAACTAAATATGAGGGAACCGCGTCAAACTATGACACTAGGACGTCATCCACCTCAGTCCTCCCGTGAACATGGTTGCTGTAAAGCAGCCGAAACGTCGGGAACGTAAAAACAAAAAAATAAACGCGATAAAATCCATAAAAATAGTTTTATTTCAATGTGTAGTATTCGCGTAAATATAAGAAATCAATAAGTGCAATGGATTACCCTTACTTATTTGTTTACAGGAATAATAATGATGGCCCTTTTTAATATCCCACTGTTGGGCATGAGCCTCCCATAAATGCGAGGGGATTAAACTTTGTCCACCACATCCATATTTATGTTTTTTTTTTCAATTATTTTAAAGTTAGTATGGCAGTATCGACAATACAATATGGCAGTATCGACATCAAATCGCAAAAATTACGATTCGAAGATTGTCATTAATCAAAAAAACATCTTAATTTATATATTTCGCGCCCCAACCAAACCAATCCACTTTAAGTGAACAAATACGAAAAATATATGATACTTCGACGTTAACGAGAAACTCACACTTGGTACACTAATGTTTACGAGTGTGCACGTTAGTATATAGTATGCGTGTGCTATTATCTAGTCATTTAACTAATTACCGATGCGCACGCATCGCTCGCGACTCGACATTTGTCACACCGGCGCGGGGGCAGGTCGTCGACCCGGGGCGACGAAAAAAAAAACCGGACTTTTATGTTTCCCCCAATAACAATAAATAACATTGCTTTATTTGCATACACTAGCCGCGGCGAGGAGATTCGCCTGTCATATTATTGTGGACATCTTGTCATTTCCTGTTATCTGTCATTTCCTGTTAGTTACGTCATTCGAATCAGTGCACCGAAAAAATATGGATCAGATCGTTTAAAAAATGCAAATATTTTCGTTTCCTAACACTTTTATTCGTCAGTTGTGTTATACTGTACGATAATTTTATAGTTTTCAACGATCAATTTGGGGTGAAATATCAAATCCTTTTAGAGAATACTCTACCATATTGGAGCGAGGTGAGGCGGAGTGGGGCAGAGCGGAGTGGATCGAAGTGAAGCGAAAAGGAACGGAGCGGGGTGAAGCTTAGTGGGGCGGAGCGGAGCGGGGCAGAGCGGGTGTGTTTAATTTAAATAATATTCAATAAATTATTTTTTTTAATATTAGGCTGTTTTACGGCATTATAACAGGCGCGCATAAAGAAATACCAGGGGCCATTATTGTTCTGAGGCTATTTTTCACAAAAATGTGTGGAAATAATCCTTTTTATGACACTTTTTTTTCTCACGAGTGTGTTGAAAATGTCTCGGCTCGGACTGCAATCCAGCCTCGACTGTAATGACCAAATTAGCTCACTTATATCATAATGTACTAAACATATATATATATATGTATGTATATGTTTGCGTAGGCGCGTATTTATTAATATGGGCTCCGTATTTTTATTACTGAACGGTAAAAAAAAAGATATAAAAACATCAATAACATAATACCGATGTAATACTTATAATCAGTCTCGTAATATTCAATTATACCGTATAATTTTATGCGTTTTAGCAAAATAGCATAGACCGCTTTATTTTGCATAAAAGTTTTATTAACAAAGTCTATGCGATATAATTAACAACTTGTTAGCGGTGGCCGCAGTCCATCGCACGCCAGGGTGAGATTTAAAAAGGAAGGTTTAGATAAAGGAGATTGGTCGACGCAGCCGGCGACCCAAGGGCTGGGCATTTCCTCGCTCAGCGAGTAGCTTCGGCTATTCAGCGAGGAAATGCGGCCAGCATCTTGGGTACGCTACCGCATGGGCTATTTTTTTACACTTTTTGTAATATAAGGTAGATGAGCTTTTCTATTTCCTTTTTAATATAAATTGGAGAAGAAAATTATATATTGAAAGAAAAAGATCGTGCGGATATAGGAGTCGAAAAATAAAAAGAAAAAGTCAAAAAAAGAAGAATACAAAGATTAAAAAAAAATAGCGCGTCGTTAACACTGTTCGTGTAAGGGTCATTATTTTCGATATTGTTGTCTGTCTGTCTGCTAGCGCGTCAGCATAAAACTCCTCGACGGATTTTATTAAAACTTGGATGAGGATAGCTCACATGTAAGAAAACATTGGTGAATATTTAATCCCGAGAAATAGATGGAAGTCCTCCATATCAAATAAAATATAAAAAAAACGAAGATCCACGTACGAAGTAGCGGGGGCAGCTGACAATAAAATATATTTAAATTTTATTTGTATGCGGTCATAATATGAATTAATTTATGGAGTGGCTTAGAAACGCATATCCTTATGCGCCCCAGATGCCACCGACACGAGAAAGCGCATATCGGTCGAGTGTTATATGAATAATTGCATTAATCATATATTTTAAATAAATTTGCTATATGTATTTTATATTTTATATAACAGCAAGTCTTGGCTGATATCGCAATGTTTAGTGTTATACTTTTCAAAAATGTTAATTCAAAAATCGAATATCGTACTGCGTAAAAAATTACATAGAATTAAAAACTAAAAAGAAAAAATCAAGTCCAGTAGCGACTTTAAACGTCAGGACCGTTACTAGGGAAGATTTGAGCGGGTCTAGATTGTTAATGGGACCCGACTGTCAAAGTCGCTACTGGGCTTGTTTTTATCTAAAGTTCTTTTATTTTACAGTTGGGTTATTTTTTTAAATATCCTTTTTTTATTTATCGCTTTTTAAGTTATAATTTTTACGTTAATAAGACAATAATATACACTATCGGAGCTTTATTATAAGTATTGAAGACTGAAGTGAGAATAGTAACTAACCAACTTAAAATCGTTATAGATCATTCGAAATGAAAAATGATAAGAGAAACGTAAACATGATTTTCAAGTACCTATTGAATATAGTTCGTCGACATTTTTATTTCTTTTTTACAATATGGCGTCTGGTTATCGCCATATTTAATTTTGATTACTCTCATATCGAGTCGAGTCACCTTCGTCCGTAGGAGAATTAAGTACCCTCGAGATACCCTACACGTGACCCTGGGTGGTGCCAACCAGGTGACAACTCTACTGGTGGTAGGCTTCGGCCGTGGCTAGTCACCACCCACTGAACAAAGCCATGTCGCCAAGCGGCCTAGCCGTGTTCCGGCATGATGTTCGGTGCTGCCATTCATGGATGGCGGGTCAGATCAGTTGCGCTGCATGTGCCTCTATCTACTGCCGCCTTCCTACCTAGGCAAGTATGCTCCATCGTAGATCTCATCGTCACTTACCATCAGGTGAGATCGAGATCAAATACTGGCCTATAATGTAATAAAAAAAAAAAAAAAAAAAAGATTACTCATTAAAGAAGCGCAAGTTCAAGCCTTAGTAGCCCTTTCTGAACCAACCTGTATATAGTAGCAGCCCTACGCTCCAGCAGGATGCGAGTAAGGCCGATGTCGGAACGTTTGATGATTGGGCGCAGACAGGAAAACACGCAATCGCGAATCGTAATATAAATTCACACGTTCAACTAAATAATGGGGTTAATAGCAGTATTGATTTTGTCATAATTAGACGGATGATTGCGGTAACGTAATCGGCTTCCTCTCTCTCACACCACGTACTTAATAAATTAGAATGACTGTGACAGCATGCTATCTCAATGGCGTTAGGATTACATTACCTGCTTGCCTTAAAGAGTTATCTATAGGGTCTTTTTTTTGTGACGAGGCCCGTCACACACTCGCGCCTCTTTATTCCAGCAAGCCAGGTTCCACGGCGGTGACCAACGAAGACGTTGAGGTTTGACCCTCGGCGAGTCCCGGGGAAAAGATAATTGTCTTGGAACCCGCAACGAAATTAACCAAAAGGCAAATAAATGGAGTTGAAAGAAAATTATCAACTTCCATCTATTGCAAAGCTGGCGGCAGATACTGTATAAGGCAGACTGCCACAGAAATCTAGTTATACAACTTTAATTTAATTACAAAAGTAAATTGTAAATGTGGGAACCACGTAGCTATTAACTTGTAATGATGTACTTAGCGTTAGTACTTTTTTTTACCAGCTGGTAGTCTGTCTAGCCGTTCCTACATTGTTCTCACATACCCATAACAATGTACTGCTCAAAAATAAAAAACTTTTTAACAAAATTAAAAACGTCTCAAATAAACTAAAAAGCAAAAAAAATAATCTAATCTTGAAATCTACCTTGTCTAACTAAATTAAATATGAAGTCGGTGCCTCCTCCTTTTTGAAGTCGGTTAAAAAAGAGCAACCATGGAGTTTTTTACCCGTTCTTCTCCATAGGAACGGCATTCCGAACGGGTAGAGTTGTAGCTTAGCATTTTGGAACTATTTTGACGATTCATAAGTACTGTACTTAATGGTTTACTTGAATGAAAAATATTCTGATTCTGATTTTACGACGCCCAGTTATCAGGCACCATAGGGAATCAGGGAATATATAAGGTCTATAAAAACCGGTAAAACACATAGGTTTTTTTATTGTAAAGATTGTTATCTGTACAAAGAATTTCAGCTGCAGCTTTATATATATACTTTAAATCCAATCAATGAGTAATAATTGTTTCTTCGAAGCGACAGCTACCAGGCATGTATAGATTAGTAGGAGCTACTTAATGTCCTTTATGCACGCGATATTAACAAAACATCAGTTGAGACGACTATTATTGTGAACAGAAGCACCTCGCGTGTTCATTGGCAAATTATTGTTCTTCACGTTTTATAATCTCCTGGTAGTTTTGGTGTCAAGGATCCTGATATGCTAAATTTGAAAATAATAAATCAATTGAAATAAAACTATTTTTTAAGGATTTTATCGCGTTTATTTTTCGTTTTTACGTTCCGTAAGAAATCAATATAATAAATCAAATTTATATAAAAACATAACGGATTTTGTCGCGTTTATTTTATGTTTTTCGTTTATTGTTTGTTTTGATAGATTCCAAAACAATCGTTTTATTTCAATGTGTAGTATTTGCGTAAATATATAAGAAATCAACAAAATTAAATTATTTATTCATAAAATATTGTCTAGTCTAGAATAATCTGAATTATATGTAGGTTATTTAAAATATTGCTAATATTTTTAATTCACGGTGAGTAGTAGAAAATAATCAGGTACCTACTGCAGCCCTAGAAACCATTTGGATGCACAATCAATCAATCTAGGGTTGTCAATAAGTGTTTAAAAGGCGCGTTTACATGCAACGCCCGCGAGAAACACATGTTTGTTTTAAATTCAACCTCGTTAGTAAATTCCTTCACAATACGAGTGCCTACATATAATCCAAGTGCCAAGTGCTAATTGGGTTGTGTATAAAAAGTAACACTTTATAATAATAAAAGCGTGGAAAATAATTTGCTATAAAGTTGAGAATAGGACGGGAGCTTTAAGAACTACTCTATGCCGCAGGATATGAAAAAAAAATTGTCGATCAAATTAAAAAAAAAAATTGAAGCCAAAGACGCCAAAGCGTCAGTAGTATACGCCAATTACTAACAAATAGATTAGATACACATCTAAACCTTCCCGAATACGTCTTTAAAAAAAAATCCAAAGACCATGCCAACATGCATAGGTAGTATACACCAATTACTAACAACATAGAGTAGGTACTAATCTAAGCGTTGCCGATTAGGTTTTAAAAAAAAATTGAAGCGATAATACTATGCCAATTGGCGTAGGTAGTATACGCCAATTACAAACACATAGATTAGATAACATCTAACTTTTGCCGATTAAGACCTCTATACTAAATGCAGTCAACAGGGTTTCGATGAACCTGCGAAATTTAAAACGTAATTGGAGTGCCAATGGTAAGTAGCTATTACTACAAAGAATAGGGTGCACTTTAGTGCTACTTATCCTATTAGGACCTAGCCGCACTAAGATAAATGTATGAGGATTTAAAATAACATCCCTACCATTAATCTAATCGCTGCTGATGATGCAAGCTCGCTAACCTCCACACACACTTAACCATCTTAAATTCAGTTATAAACAAATATTAATTGACATTGTTATAGGGCCTAAAATACTAACACCTTTTGCTATAAGTTGATTCCTACCGAAAGTTAAAAACAGTAGAAATTTATTTTTAACTTATCTACCTAACTTACAGTTAAGTCATTAAAAGACTATTAGGTCGATAACCCAGGGCCAGATAATGGAATAGGTAGTAAGGTTTCATAAAACAATCAATTTGACATTAATCTCAGTACCAAGACACAACCCAAACAGCTAAAGTCTATAAAAACTATTAACTTAAAATTCTATAAAGCCTTATGCTGTAAAAGACATAAATAAATTGTCCAATGTGCAACCGAAGGTTCACAATAGACTTAACTGAAATACTCTTTCACTTAAAGGCCGACTAATATAATAAGGCTCTAAATAAAATTGTTAAAGTTCCTAACGGGTTCAAGCAACATACAAAAACGTGTAGATAATGCAAAAAAATGCATTCACCATTATTATCAAACAATGGATGTTCATTAAAAAAATCAATTATCACGGAACATTAACAATGAGCAGGGTTATTCCACTTACAATCGGCATTCCGTGACACAAGGCCGGAGAGATTGGCCAAACGTAGGACCATTGCCCACAAAACATGGGGGTCCCGTTCTATAAATATTCAAATTCACATTGCACAATAGCTGACGAATGGTGTCCAGGCCCACAGAATGCTATCCACCTTCAAACCCGCCTAACCCTTTCGAAAAGAAGTTGCACAGCTAAAATAGCTTTGTAGTAATAGAGACCCTTCTCAACTCGGCCGCATTATAATAATCTTACCTTTACAATATCAGCGATAAGACGATCTCGCATTTATCCAAGTTGTTATTACACTTATTTATATTAAGAACTCAATTAACACGCCAAAATAACGTTGGGCACAACTGTGTCACACTTGTTTCCGAACGGACGGCGATTTAATTTCGCAATGTTCATTGGGACGAGACGTCCGCACCCCGCGACGTCTTACGCATAACTGACGGCTTGAGAGCGGAAACTTGCTCGGCGGGTCTGCGCGCGCGCACCCAACGGATGGTCCGGTTCACGCTCGTTTCGAGCCTTTTGTCGTACGAATAAATCGTATCGGATAAATAAAGTTATGTAATATTTTGCGTGATGAGTGAATTACCGTGTTTTGCATTAGCGGTGTTATTCGGTGAGAGGGTTCACTTTGACTTTTATTTGACGGTTGTATGTAAATGATTGGGCACGTGAAGCTTTAAGTATAAATCGTCTTAAGCTACATTAATATTTGGAGAATATTTTAAGACGCTAGGCAAGTGGGTAGCTGTATTATAGTCTGGTACCCTATTAGCATGAGATTGGAGACCCAAGTCAAGTAGGTACTTGGCTACAGGTAGGTCCTCTATGGATGGCTAAGCTCATGCTACTAGGGTACTCCCTAGTAGCATGAGCTTGGAGACGCAGACGCTAGCCAAGCAGGTAGCTGAATAATGGTCTGGTACCCGAATAGCATGGGGTTGGAGACCCTAGTTAAGTAGGTAACTATATTAGGCTCTGGTACCCTAGTAGCATGAGCTTGGAGACGCAGACGCTAGCCAAGCAGGTAGCTGAATTATGGTCTGGTACCCGAATAGCATGGGGTTGGAGACCCTAGTTAAGTAGGTAACTATATTAGGTTCTGGTACCCTAGTAGCATGAGCTTGGAGACGCAGACGCTAGCCAAGCAGGTAGCTGAATAATGGTCTGGTACCCGAATAGCATGGGGTTGGAGACCCTAGTTAAGTAGGTAACTATATTATGCTCTGGTACCCTAGTAGCATGAGCTTGGAGACGCAGACGCTAGCCAAATGGGTAACTATATAATGGTCTAGTACACTAGTACCATGAGCTTGGAGAATGGAGATGCAGAAGCTAGCGAAGTAAGTAACTATATTATGGTCTAGTACATTAGTAGCATGAGCTTGAAGACGCAGACGCTATTCGAGTAGGTAGCTGTATTATGGTCTGGTACCATATTAGCATGAGGCTGGAGACGCAGACGGTAGTCAATTAGGTAACTGTCGTAAAAATAATATTATTCACTTAGATTAAAAAAAACACGTGTATCTTTGTAAAAAATGAAACATTATTATAACAGTCGTGATAGATTTATGAACAAAGTGAATTCCTTTCTAAATTTTAATTAACATAATTCAATGAAAAACTGTACGTCACGGTTCGTGTGCAATTTTATAACCCACGGCTGGGGTGACGAAGATTCAAAAGAAATGATCAGGACACACTAATATATATATGGGGCATACAACTACGAAGTGTAAGCAAAGGAAAAACAAAAACAAATCAAAAATCGTGCTTCAATTATCTGATTCCGAGCTTTAAAAGCATTAAAATATTTAAAGCTACACACACAGCTAATTTTATCGTCGGCTGTGTCCCGCCCCGCCCCCCCTCTTTGATTGAACATGTTGATACATGCGAGCTTATTATAAATGGGAGGAGAACTAGATACCTACGTATCACTGCATCTATTTAAAAACATATCCAGTGTGGTTGCAGATATAAATAAAAATACTGAAAGTATTTTAGTAAACGTTAAAAGAAAATAACGTGTGATTGTTTGTTTTGAAAATTTTACTGTGATTTTTAAACCTTTTAGCAAAATAATGATAGCCAGGTTGGTAGAACGCTTGCCTCGGTAACGAGGATCGCAGATTTGTGTACGATCCTGTTAACACGTTCAATTAAATCCACCTTACGAATCAAGATATATCCGAGAACCCAAAAAAAATATGGTCACGTGTCCCGCAAATTCCTCACAATTAAAAATTAAAACGGAGTGCGTTACACTTATTATATAAGCGTTGTGTATTGTCGGTTATATGTAACACGCGTTGGATAACACGGCGGCGAAAAAATACGAAGAATATTAATGAAAAACCAGAATTGTGTCGACGTAATTGCTTTGACGGTAGGAGCTGTGAATTATTATGTTTTATAAGCAAAGAAAGTTTGTATTTTTTTCATACTTAATTAATTTAACTCGTGTTTATAAACGAGGTAACGCATATATGTAATAACAATAAAGTTTACGTACCTACGTAACCACGGAGGCTGTAATTTGAGCAAGCCTGAAACAGGCCGGACCAGGCCAGGCTCTCCGCACTAGTGCGAAGCTACCAACATCGGCGGGTCCGCCTTGGCGGGCCATTGAGTTTCCACGCGTGAGAAAAGATACGCGATAGAAAGAGGACTTGTAGGTATATTATATTAGGCATGCGGCCCTGTGCAAGCCGAATCGACTTTTTTGCGTCGTAGCAAGAGTCGGAATTGATTTAAATGTTGTTGCAGAGTGATCATTCTGTACCTCTACCAATTATTAAGTATTCTGTGCCTAAAACAAATTTAGTACAGTACTTCTTCGGCAAAGATCGGAAACCCGAAGGGTTACTAAAAACAAAGCGAGCAATGAATCGACGAATCGAGCTATGAAACGATTGAATAAACTCTCGATCGATCAAAAATATAAGTAAACATTTTAGGTAGGGTAGGTAAATTTGAGTAACATTTGAGTATTCCATAGTAAGCTAACCACGAATACCTAACCTACCTGTCACCAGGCTGTAAGTATAGTAATTGAGAGATGCTTTCTTCCAATCAAAAGACGCAGCGAGAGTAGAAAACAAAACCCGATGTAAAACACAGGGAGGTACAGAAAGCGTTTGTTTATCTTTTATGAATTGTTCATTATTAATGTATTGAGCGCTAGATATGATAGCTAAACTTACAACACAAAAAAAATACCATTGAAAAATCTATACAATTGTTTGTAAAATTAAAATAACCGCTTTTTAATAAGTTCATTTGGATGTATACACGGTACATATACCAAAACATTTTTTTTACAATTTTTGTCTGTCTGTCTGTCTGTCTGTTTGTTTCGGCTAATCTCTGAAATGGCTGGACCGATTTTGACGGGACTTTCACTGGCAGATAGCCGATGTAACAAGGAGTAACTTAGGCTACTTGTATTTTAGAAAAACTTTTTTGTTAAATACCACGCGGACGAAGTCTATCACAGCTATGTTAAATATGTTTTTATATAAACACATGCTTTTTATTTTTGATCCACAGTAACTAGTAATGTAATCATGACTTATCATTATTGCAGGAATATGGTAAGATAATTGGGACTATGGATTGAGGTTTGGATGGATATGCGATGGGAATATTGGAAGGGTTGCGGACACCTGCCATAATTAAGGAAAGATCATTATTAAGATTCAGGTACATATAGTTCGTGTTTATTATCTTGTCTTGTCTAAGTCGGTGTCAAAGTTAATGTGTAGGTTTCACTCGCAAGCGCATCGCGATGGTTCGAGGTGTAACATAAGATTGCGAATTATAAAATAAACCACAGCTTGTGGCTTTTGTGTCAGTATTGTTTAGGTTCGATCGAAAAACAACGGAATGTTAAATTAATAATTGTCTGACCTAATTTCGGTCACGGCGGTCAATCTCGACGGAAACTAGCCAACTACGCGGGAGATAATAGTACACATGCACAGTGCACTCTCTCTTCCCTCACTCTCATAGTCCGATGAGACGGTAATCCGATACGATCAGAGAGAGATCAGGCGCAGGACCGTCGGTTTTACGTGCTCTCCGAGGCACGCACGATTGACAATTATGGTTAGAAATCAACTTGCTACGCTACTAATATAAAATATAGTTGATCGTGCCCTAAGTAGGGAAATAAATATAGGTTATTTGAACCAAAGGTGAAAAAATATTAGTTCATAGAGAAGACATCAACGCGTCTCTTTACATTAACTTATTTTTCCCTAGCGGCGAGTAGCGTGAACTAATTGAATACACATGTAACACATGTAACTAAGTAGCGACATCTGTTATGGAGTAATAATAACCAGGTTGAAACGTTCCGTTTTATGAAATATTCATGGATATTATATTTATATAATTTGCAGTATTATGAAGCAAGTAGATATAAATGATGTTTCTTATAAATAGTTTCATGAAGTACACTTTCTTAAGCATAATATTTTATTAACAGATTTATCAACATAAGATATTTTTTACTTATTTTTCTCGTAGTTTTTAAATATATTTTTTTATTTTAACTATCTCTTGCGTGCAATGTATCACACTCATCGACTGTCAATAGTTGTTATGACAGCCAGCGGGCTGGTGTAGTCGGGGTTTTGCGTAATTTTACATGCTTTACGCTGATAATTTACGCGGATTATAAATTAAAAATCATGACCGATAGCAAAAATGAGGATACTATCGACGATACAGCCAACAATAACTCCGGAGCTGACACCAAACCCGTGGACGAGAACCAGATGAAAATCAATAATATGTTGAAAGATCGACTGAGGAAGTACATTATGAAGTTAGATGGTAAGTGCATAGTGCTTTTCTAAAATCGTGAAGACATAATGTCTCATAGAAATAATAATTATTGAAAGATACTTACTTATTTTAAAATAAAGCTATTCCTGAGTTATATTTTATTACCCAATTAGGTACTTACTGTGACATAATAGTAGCAGGTAGAATTTATGTGCTGTTAGACTAATACTGAATGCCGATTTTGTCTATAAGCTCTAAAATAGAAAAATTGTTACATAGATTATATTTGATAATAATGAAAATAATAAAAATTAAATATAAAAAAAAAGTGGTGGTTATGTCAAAGTGTAAGAGGCTTGCTCTGTGCTCATTTTGGTATTCTCTTTTAAACTCTATTTTTTTTTAAATTCTCTATTACTTGATTTGGTATGTCACTCTAAATGTGCATATTCAGTCTTTTTAACTATGTATATGCAGAAGTAATTCATACTTTCTCTTTTTAAATACTCACACACTGCAATACAAATATGGGGTCTTAAAAAGTTATTTATTTTTAATCTAACACTAGCTGACCCGACAGGCCTGTCAGCTATCCTATAGAACAAAGCCCTTTAAGCTTTTTCCTGATGTAGCCAATTATCCAGACAAATTAAATTCTATTCATCCCTAAAAACCTTATTTGGACTATTAAGAACAGTTAAAAAAAATGCTAAGTCAGCCATTCTTAAGGAATATTAAAGTAGCAATGTAGAATCAGAATATTTTTTATTCATGTAAACCATTAACTACAGTACTTATGAATCGTCAAAGGTTACAAAATGCTAAGCTACAACTGAGGAGAGGAACAAGCAAGACACTCCATGGTTGCTCTTTTTTAAAAAGTTCTTTTATTTTTTGTATTTTATCTATGTTATTCAACGCATTATAATTATATAACACTAATCCCAACAGACACAAATACAAGCATAACCAAAGAGGAAAGTGAGAAAATAGAAATGGACACATTCAAACAGCTTTACAAACCAAAGTTAGCCGGTGAAGAGGAGTCTTACAAGAAAATACCAAAATTCTATTTCAAATTACCAAAACCCGACGACCTTCTGGCACAGAAACTAAGAGAAGAGACGAGAGCCCAGTTTTTACAGAAGAAAAGCAAAGAATTGTTGGACAACAGTGAGCTGAAGCATTTATGGAGTCTGCTGGAGAAGATAAATGGAAATTATGGGGCGAACAATGACGAGTTGATTATTGATTACTTTCAGTTCAAGAAGATTCGTGAAGAGGCTGGGCCTAAGTATAAGTATGTTTTGTTATATCTGCCTTTGTAAATATCCATGGAGAACACACCAATTGTTTGGTCCCAAACTAAGCAATGTCATTATTCTAGAGTGGGAGTGACCCCAGTATTTAATACAGTAAATATATTACCAATGTAACCTCTACATCCTGCCACTATCTATCAGTCCACATTAGTCTATGTAATACTTACGAAAAACCCTGTTTGAAAATTTTTAAACCTACAAGCGTTTTGACATTTGTTTATTGTCTTATTTCCTGATCAGAGTTTTTATAAATAGTATACATTTTCAAGGAGTACCTATTATATTTTTAACTACTTATCAACATTTTTCAGACCATACTTCACAGCTGAAGTGTTTGGGCGGCTGCAGGCGGCCGAGGGCGGCGTGGGTCGCGTGCGAGCGGTCTCCATGTTCAACTACGTTATGCGTCGCGTGTGGCTGCAGCAGACCAGGATCGGACTGTCGCTGTATGACGTCACGGGACAGGGATACCTCACCGAGCATGTTAGTACATATAGCAGAAACTAAAGTGGCTTTTGACACCCCTATTAGCACAGTTGGTGGTGACCCTGCGTCCTGTACCGAGGGTCCTGGGTTACAATCCGGTCCTTTCAAGGTGTAATCTTTGTATGATAAGGATGTATGTTTGTACCTGAGTTTGGATATTAAATTTATATTTAGATAGTTAAATATTGAGATCCTAGCTGACTTGTTGCGACGCCCAAGATGCCATCGGTCCATCTAGATCAGCCTTTCCCAAAGTGGGCGATAACGCCCCCTTGTGGGCGCTGCAGGCCTAAAGGTGGCGATAAGGACCCAGAAAAAATGAAGACGTTGTGTAGAGGCTTACAGTAATTAATTTAATTTGAAATTATACTGGTGTTTAAGTACGTGAAAAAATGGGGGCGCTAAAAATAATTCATTCTCAAAGGGGGCAGTAGACAAAATAAGTTTGGGAGCTCCTGATCTAGATAGAGGGATCTATTGGAAATTGATTATGTTAATTCAATTCACCAATATGTTCTACTTTCAGGATCTGGAGAGCTACATAGCAGAGCTGGTGCCTTCGCTCGCGGCTCTCGACGGCCTCGACTCCTCGTTCAGCTCCTTCTACGTGTGCACCGCTGCGAGGAAGTTCCTCTTCTTCCTGGACCCACTGAGGGTCGGCCGTGTCAGGATACGGGACGTTCTGTCTTGCTCATTCCTGGACGATTTATTAGAGGTGAGAGAGTGTAAGGGATAGTTTTGGTGGTGTTTTAACAAATTGAGTACAAAAATAAAAACATCCCAGCAGCCGTACCAAGTATGTAAAAGCAAAAAAAAATCAGAGATAGCCAAGTTGGTAGAATGCTCGCCTTCAAGACACGGTGTCCAAGTTCGAACCCCGACTCGTACCTGTGGGAATATTGTCATAGTGATTGCAATTGTGCATTAGAAGCGCGGGCTCAAAGTGTAGTACACCATTTCTGAATCAAGCTGTATATATATGCCATTTATAAACCTCAAGATGGAGTTAGGAAGTACTTAAGAGTATGATCAGGCTGTCACAAATTGAAAGGAGTAATTATTGCAGCTTCGCGAAGAAGACTTGCCGATGGAGTTGCAGGAACAGAACTGGTTCAGCGCCGCGTCCGCGCTGCGCGTTTACGGCCAGTATCTCAATCTGGATAGAGACCATAATGGCATGCTCAGCATCAACGAGTTGGCCGGGTAACTGGTTTTGTTGAATGCAAGATTTATTAGTATAAAATGTATAAAATGGTTAATTTAACTATTCTCCTCATCTATATTAGTTCAGAATCAAAATCAGAATATTTTTTATTCACGTAGACCATTAAGCACAGTACTTATGAATTGTCAAAAGTTACAAAATGCTAAGCTACTACATTACCACCCGTTCGGAATGTCGTTCCTATGGGGAAGAAAGGGCAAAAACCTCCATCGTTGCTCGTTTTAAAAAAGATCTTTTACATTTTTGAGCAATACATTGTTATAGCTATAGGAATGGCTAAGCAGACTTTAGCAGCTGGTCAAAAAAGTACTGAGTATAAAATTACAGTTAATGGCTACATGGTTCCCACATTTACAAATTACTTTTGTTAATGAAAATAAGAAGGAAGCAAAGAGAAACAAAATCTTAATAGTCCGTTCGAACAAGGTCATTTATATTCCTGAGGAACCGGACCAGCATCTAACCAAGCATTTTCATCCTTAAGATAAGCATCTAGTTACAACAATAAAAAGTGGTCTCTACTAACGAGACGATTAGGCTCACAATTGGTTCCCACCAAATGCGTGGCATGTCTATGACTAGCCAGTTGGTGATGCTCAACATGACAACATTGTATATATATTTTTTTTAACCTTTTTTCATGACCATGGATACAGAGTCCATCAGTCGAATATACATATTATAATGCTATCACAATTTAGAACTAATTTACTACAACAATTATTGAGATCTTAAAAGTTATGTAAGTACACATGAAGTTAGTCAACTTAAAAGAATCAGTTGTGGGTTTAAAATGTAACATAACGAAAATCATATCTAGGTATTGGCAGCACTGCGCGCTGTTGTACAACGTACCCTACGATGTACAACAGCGGGCAGTGTTGCCAGATGACGACCGGCTTGTTGTTTGTCTCCCTTCAACATTTAGTTGCACATCCAATTCAAGTTCAAGAAATTTCATAGTTTTGGGGTCGAGTCACCTTCGTCCGTAGGAGAATTAAGTACCCTCGAGATACCCTACACGTGACCCTGGGTGGTGCCAACCAGGTGACAACTCTACTGGTGGTAGGCTTCGGCCGTGGCTAGTCACCACCCACTGAACAAAGCCATGTCGCCAAGCGGCCTAGCCGTGTTCCGGCATGATGTTCGGTGTTGCCATTCATGGATGGCGGGTCAGATCAGTTGCGCTGCATGTGCCTAGTGAATGTAGCGTCTCGATCTACTGCCGCCTTCCTACCTAGGCAAGTATGCTCCATCGTAGATCTCATCGTCACTTGCCATCAGGTGAGATCGAGATCAAATACTTGCCTATAATGTATAAAAAAAAAAAGTTTTGTCTATTACGATAACACAACACTGGCTAATAAATTAACTACTAGGCTACCGTGTCGCTTAAACTTTAAACTCTAATACCTAACTGTAAGTAATTATGCTGTCGTGTAGAGATCTAATGGGTACTAGGTAGGTGATAGGTAGGAAACTGGTTTAACTTGTTCTATTGATGGGACATTATATGAATTTTATTTGTAAATAAGGAGTATTTTTGTGTATCTCACGAATGTGAGTCACTTGTTAATGGTTTAATAGTGGTAAAATGAGCCTTATATCGTCAGGTACGGTTCGGGCACGCTTACTCGCGCGTTTCTTCAGCGCGTGTTCCAGCAATGCCTCACGTACGACGGCGAGATGGACTACAAGACCTACCTGGACCTGGTGCTGGCGCTGGAGAACCGCAAGCAGCCGGCGGCGCTGGCGTACTTGTTCCGAGTACTCGACATCAACTCTGTTGGCTATTTAGACGCATTCACGCTGAACTATTTCTTCAAGGTAAGTTCTATAACATTATTCTTTGGTTATTGATCCCGAAATAGCACAAACAAATGGGGGAAGAGGAACCCACCTCTTACCCTCGTCGTGTCACCTTTTCCAATTATATACCCTACAATAATACCAGCCCTTTTGAATGTCCCACTGCTGGGCATTGGCCTCCCCTCAATGCGAGGGGGATTGGGCCACAGTCCACCGCGCTGGCCCAGTGTGGGTTGGCGTACTTTTCGAGGGGCTCTCTCAGACATGCAGGTTTCCTCGCGATGTTTCCCTTCACCGTTTAGTGTTAATCAAAGTTGAAAATGAGATTCGCACATGATATTTAGAAATCCCAGAGGTGCGAGCCGGGGTTTGAACCTGCGATCCTCGTTACCGAGGCAAGCGTTCTACCAACTTGGCTATAACTGCTCTATAATTACTCGTATACATATTAAACGTCCACGACTCGGGTACAAACGGTCAAAGTTAGTCCCTACCGGGATTAGAATCCCGGTAAGGTTTCTGTACCGAATTACGCTCTAGTGCAGGACACTCGGTACAAAAAGCAGGGTCACTTCCAATCAGGTCAAATTGGCTAAACACATTTAGTTACCTATTCCAGGCGATCCAAGAGCAAATGATAGCCCACGGCGCAGATCCGGTGAACTTCGACGACGTCAAAGACGAGATATTCGACATGATCCGGCCGGAGCACCCGTCCCGGATCACGGTCCAGGACCTGATCCGTAGCGGACACGGCCACACCGCCGTCTCTATCCTGCTAGAGCTGCACGGCTTCTGGGCGTACGAGAATAGAGAGGCGCTGGCGGCCGCCGACCACTCCGCCTGACTGTACGAGATGATGGTCACTATGGAGAGGCTGCAGATGTGATCCGGGGCCCCCCTTTTGTAGGGGGAGCCTCCGCTGCAGTATACTCAAACAACAAGAGTATATCTCCATAGAAACACATCGATTTCGCGAATATAACTACTCGTATATAGCGGTATTTGTACATAAATGTAAGTAATAATAATATCGTGTTATATGACGGCCTTTTTAGGGGGCAAAAGAGCGGCGAGTCACTGCCAATAGTTATTAGATAAAACGCTGATTATGGCAGGTGTCCGCGACCCTGCCAATATTCCCATCCCATATCCATCCAATCCTCAATCCATAGTCCCAATTATCTTTCCATATTCCTGCAATAGTTCCTCCGCCTGCTGAGGTCAATTCGCTGTTTATGCTATCGTTTTCAGCAATTGACCCCAGCAGGTGGCTAACGTAACATTAAAATTCTCAAAAAGGGCCTCTACGTGTTGGCCCAGCAGGGCTTGGGTAAGCAAATTATTATAGGGGCAAGACTATTATTGAATTTAATTTATTTGTTGATGTTGTTTTTGTGTTGTTATTATCTAATTACTAATACTCTTGTGACATTCTGTTCAGGAATTAACGAAATATTATAAAGAGGTAAAGCTTGTTAGTTTGTATGTAGGGGGTAATCTCCGGATCTACTGATCTGATCCGGAAAAAAAAAATTTTTAAAAGGAAGCTATATTATCGCTGAGTGCAAACAGAAATAACAGTTTCACTGGTGGTAGGCTTCGGCCGTGGCTAGTCACCACCCACTGAACAAAGCCATGTCGCCAAGCGCCTAGCCGTGTTCCGGCATGATGTTCGGTGTTGCCATTCATGGATGGCGGGTCAGATCAGCTGCGCTGCATGTGCCTAGTGAATTAGCGTCTCTGTCTACTGCCGCCTTCCTAGGCAAGTATGCTCCATCGTAGATCTCATCGTCACTTACCATCAGGTGAGATTGAGATCAAATACTTGCCTATAATGTAATAAAAAAAAAAAAACAGTTTCAATTCCTGACCAGGAAAAATATTTTTTATCAAAAATCTGATGCTGCTGCTTTAGTTTTCATCAAAATCGGTCACAGTTTTCGCTATCCCCTAGTTTAGTTACGGATACGCCCACATGAAACCATCATCCTGTATATAGAACGTCCTATTTATATGATAACGTAATTAAGACCAATGATTCTATCTATGTACCTACATAGATTCATGAATTTTGTTATTTAATCACATATACGATCCTAGATATATGATAATTATACCTCATAGGCAAGCCGTCTATGATGAGTTGGCGAGCTGACACGAGCTGTCCACGCGTCACTCGTCAATGTTCGCTTCGACTCGCCAATGTTCGCTTCGACTCGGCAAATGTCGCAATCCTAATATAACTCCAACAGTATTACTATAGCATAGTATATTTATTAACCCAAATTAGCATATTTCAGCTGTAAAGTGCTTTGTAACGCTCTTGTAAATGTATTAAATCTATGATTACGGGAGTGTTTCTGAGTATGTGTTATAAAGCTTCTTTATGTATATAAATCTGTGTAGCCATCTAATCTATACATATAAAACAAAGTCGTGTTAGTTACGCCGTTTATAACTCGAGAACGGGTGAGCCGATTGTTATGATCTTTGATTTTTTGAATCTATCTCCGCCCCGAATAGCCGAATAACTATTAAAATATGGGAGAAATTCACACAAAAGATAATAAATTGACTCATTTTCTTGTACATTTGATTCTGAGGCGGTGCGAAGTTCGCCGGGAGAGCTAGCAAAATATAAAATTGCTTTCAAAATGTATAGTAAAACTACCATAAATGGATTAACATTTAATTATATCTCAACAATACATGATTATAACAACAATAACTATATAAAATTCAATGTAAATAATTGTAAATATATAAAAAATATTACGCGTTATATTGTACTTTTATTTTACACCTATTTATTATTTGAACAGCTTGTACTTATTATATGTAGCTGTAATATTAAAAAAAAAACAATATTAAAACGAAATCTTTAAAAAAAAAACACAGTGTTATAAAATAAGGTCTGTTTTTCTTTACTTGGTCTAAAAAGTTAAACAATATTGTAATGCAATTTGTCTTTGAAGTAATAGTGATACATTATTATTAAGTATTTTACATTATTTATGTAGCATTTTTAACACAATTTATTACTTGTGTAACAAGATAATATATTTTAATAACAGGTATTAGACTTATCAAAATTATTTACCTTTTAGAACAAACAAGGAAAACCAGACTGTAGGTATGTGCTTACTCTTTCTAAATGATTTAACTTAAAACTAGTTCCGCAGCGCCGCCACTAGATGTCGCTACCGTCACACCGACTCTTGCGCACTGCGGTACTCGTAAACGCTGCCCCTCTCAAGAAACTCGCTGCGCTGTGTGTCTGTCTGTGTGTCCGTTACTGAGGGATCCGGACGACCGTAACCACCCCCTCCCGGGGAGTTCATAATGTATTTGTCCTGGAAACAGATATTACATGACACTTTACACCAGCCTTTCCCAAAGTGGGCGATAACGCCCCCTTGTGGGCGCCGCAGGCCTAAAGGGCGGTGGGAGACCCAGAATGAAAAATGGGGGCGTTGTGTAGAGGCTTACAATAATTATTTAATTATACGCAGATAATTCTTTTTTTCTATTTAGTGACACTAAAGTCAGCAGTTAATCTACCCTAATGTGGCTGACATCTATATCTACAAATAGTAATTGCTATATTGTCATTCAAAACTGTTTTTTTTAATTAAAAAAATGTGTACGAGTTTGCGTTCAACGAATGACATTATTTTTAAACTGTATAAAAGCATTGAAATAAAACTAATTTTACGGATTTATCGCGGTTGCCGGCTGATGTTACGTAGATCGGAACGCGTTGAATGAATCATCAGAAGGTGTAACTTTTTACTGGCCTGGTATAGGATCTTGGAGCTTCCTCGTATGCCCTTCTTTGCAGATATCTTGGCACACGTAGGAATGAGATTATAGTATCGGCATCTCTTCAAGATTAATTTTATTTTTATTTTTTTACACAAGTTTTAATTACTTTTATTTCAATGTGTAGTATTCGCGTAAATATAACAACTCTATATTTATAAAAGCAATATATTTCTCTGTTATAAACTAATTAACAAATAAATAACAAAAAACTGGGTTTAAAGCTTCTCGCGACAACAAACCACACCAGTCTTGCTGTGCGTTTGGCCTAGTTTAGTGTCCGATTCTGGACAACCGTATCCACCGCCTCCCGGGGTATACATTATGGATTTGTCCTGGGAAAATAATGATTGAATAGACTGACCGTCACTATCGATCTAACTATCCCTTATTAACTGATTATATACTATATGCTATTCAACGTTTAGTATACGAGGAATGTCGATAAACATACAATAGACAATCTCAAAATAAAATAATTTTGCGGATTTTATCGCATTTATTTTATTGAAATTAAAAACCATCCTAATTTCAATAGGGGAGATGGGTGCTACCACCGACTTGGGATCCAGTAATTCATATAATTAAATCCAAAATCAAGCGCGCCATTGCAAGACCTCAAGACACTGAGCACCTTCTGCGTAGATCGGACCGCAAGCAACAACTAAATATGAGGTTACCCCAGTTCAAACTATGACACTAGGACGTCAACCACCTCAGTCCTCCCGTGACCATGGCTGCTGTAAAGCAGCCGAAACGTCGGGAACGTAAAAAACGTATAATAAACGCGATAAAATCTGTAAGATTACTTTTATTTCAATTTTCTAGTTACCTGCTATTTAATCAAATTCTTGACACTGTCTCTGTTTGTCTGTGTGTTTGTGTGACAGACAGCACGCATGCCCAAGGGGGTAGAAGTTTGTATGATAGGACTTTTTTAGGTACGACCGGGCTACTCTTCTATATAATAAAATTCAAAACACTGATCGACCGTTGTAAATTAAGACAACCTGGGGGGGGGGGGGGGGGGGTAAGTTAGTCTGAAGTCATATGATCAACTCACCCCTGGATAAGCTTCTATGGACGCTTTTCCTCCGAGATTGATGAGACGTCCGTCTGTCCTCTGCAGCATATTCAAACCCCTCTCCCCGGGTGAACCACCTGCGCGCGATCAATCAAGAGCCCACTCATATATCGCCAAGCCAATATGCCTAATGTCTGGTCTTAAAACAAGCAACACTTCTCATGTGAGTAATATGAATAATTATGACAGGGTTGTAGCTGCGAATAAAACGCCAGTGCAAGGTAGGAAGTAGCAACATAAATTTAAAAAAAAACCACGATTATCACTTGCTAAACGGTGAAGGAAAACATCGTGAGGAAACCTGCATGTCTGAGAGAACCCCTCGAACGATGTGTGAAGTCCGCCAACCCGCACTGGGCCAGCGCGGTTGACTATGTCCTAACCCCCCTCGCATTGAGGGGAGGCCCGTGCCCAGCAGTGGGACATTAATAAGGGCTGGCATTATTATTTATTATATTATTATAATTGGCATTTAAGAAGGATGGTCATTTTGATTTAGGCACTTAATTGACATTTTAAGTAGATATAAATTAAAAAAAATGATTACAGGTCTAGGTCTAGGTGAATGAGTAAGCATACCATTCATTCCATACGGCTGGAAGGCTCGCCGCTCAGTCAGCACGGAGAGTTGTATGCTCCTGCGCATCACGAGTTCCCTGGTCACGCCCTCGCCGCCGGACCAGCGACCTGTAACAATAACCATGAAAAAACATTAATACTCAAAATAAAGTGACGCTGAATAGGCTATTTGACTGTAAATAAATAAATAAAAAAATAATATCGCCAGATAAAACACCAACTATACGGTCCCACACTAAGCAACGCTTGTATTATGGATACCGTGCAATGGACTGAGGGCGAACTCAGTATATATTACTTATATAGATATTAAACATCCATGACTTGGATACAAATATTCGTGCTCATCACACGTTTGTCCCTACCAGGATTCGAGCCCGGGACCCTCCGCACAGAATGCAGAGTCACTACCAACTGCGCTAATCAGGCCGTTTGAAAAACTATCTTAAATTGTTCATTAGTTTAATATGATGCTAACAAGTTCTTTCATTGAGCTGAAATGCACTTTATTGCGTTGTAGCAACAGACGTTATTTATTTAAATGTGTTTTGCGGCGTGAAATATCTATTAGTAAATCTGTCATAATGGCTGTGGTATGTGGTATGTATGTGTGGTATGTAGTATGTGGTGTGTGGTATGTAGTATCTATGTGTGTGTGGTATGTGGTGTGTGGTATGTGGTGTGTGGTGGGTGGTATGTGGTATGTATGTTTGGTATGTAGTGTGTGGTATGTGAAGTGTGGTATGTATGTGGTGTGTGATATGTGGCGTGTGGTATGTATGTGGTGTGTGATATGTGGTGTGTGGTATGTAGTATGCATGTATGGTATGTGGTATGTATGTGTGGTGTGTGGTATGTTACCTGTCCCCCCGGAGTGCGGTCGGAGCGAGAACCTCGTGACCAGCAAAGGGTAGCGCCGCTCCACGATCTCGACGTCCGTGATGCGAGTGTTGGTCATGTGCGTATGCACACCTCCTGAACCGTGCCAGCCGGGACCCTGGCACACCCAGGTTATACAAATAAATACGAGGCCTAGCCCACTGTTGGGCAAGAGCCTCCCCTCAACGCGAGGGGGATTAGGCCATAGTTCACTAATCTGGCCCAGTGCGGGTTGGCGAACTTCACGTCTTGCGAGGAGTTCTCTCATTAATGCAGGTTTTCTCGCGATGTTTTCTTTCGACGTTTAGCAAGTGATAATCATGGTTGACAATGAGATTGGAGCATGAAATCCGGAAATCTCAAAGGTGCATTCTGAGATTTGATAGCGTCCATTCCCTTATCATCATCTCGTCACCGGCATGATCATTGTCATCAAGGGTTCTACACTTAAAATAACAAGCAAGGAGCTTGTTCAATTCCTGGCTAGAGATATATTTTTTTCAAAAATTTCGTAATGCTGTGTAGCGACCACTTCAACCGCACAACAAGCTACACAGATGGCACTGCAGACGCATTCAGAACAATAGACAATTGTCATCACAATCCTGAATCGCGCTATAAGAGTTTTCGGAGCAAGTAACATATATACAAGATCCCGACAATAACCGTCGGGGCATAGCGGCCGCCCCGCCAGGCATACCACCCGCCTGGCTGGAAGATCTTTCATTTTCCGCTAAAGCAGTTTTAGTTTTCATCAAAATCGGTCTCGAGAGTCCTTTAAGTATTTGTCGCTATTGCCTTAAGTTTCGGATTTGAACATCCAAGCACAATTGAAAAAAAGCATCCTGTATCCCACTAATATTATAAATGTGAAAGTTTGGGTGGATGGATGGATGTTTGATACTCAATCACGCCAGAACGGCTGAACGGATCTGGATGAAATTTGGCACAGAGATAGATTATAGTCTGGAATAGCACATAGGCTACTTTTATCCCGGTAAAATGTATGGTTCCCGTGGGAAAGATTTGTTTCAATTTTTCATAGCGCATAGGATCGACATGATTTTTTGCATACGTAGTGGTAGTTTAGGGGTCAGAAAAGGACATACTTTTTAATAGCGGGTAACATTGCGGGGCGCAGTTGGTATTAAAAATAAAAGAATAAAACCGTGTTAACACTCACAGCGCCGCTGCCTCCAGCGACAGTCTCGTAATACCCCCAGTCCGCTTCGCCCAGCGTCAGGTTGTTCATGCAACCCTGGGACGCTGCACACACCTGATAAATAAACATGCAACATATAACATATAATAAATAACACACATGATGTAAGAGACATAGTAAAGAAACTTTGGGTAAAAGTTACACTAATAAATGCCTATAATAAAATGATAGAAATCATTTATTTCAAAACTTGATTTAGTGTTAAGTCACTTCTGCGGTCTGATTAATTCATGTAAGTACCTATCTGCGCAGAAACACACTCTCGCACAATAGACACACACACACACACGTATCTACACACTCACACACAAACACACATACGCGCACTCACACATACTTAGATTTTCACCTTGTTTAATTTTATTGTCTATTATAAGATTTATTGAATTTATTTTATTTTTAATATTTTTTTTTTATTACGATATAGGCAAGTATTTGATCTCGATCTCACCTGATGGTAAGTGACGATGAGATCTACGATGTAGCATACTTGCCTAGAAGGTACCTGTTCACTCTCGACTTGAAAACACCCAGATTGTAGTCAACGGGGAACAAAGACGCCGGTAGCGTGTTCCATTCCTTGGCAGTTCGCACGATGAAAGTAGAAGCAAACCGCTTATTAATAATTTATTTTACCTGAAACGCCTTCAGCACGACATCTACGATACGTTGTGACGTCAGCACGTTGCCGCCGACGACGGCGGCGCTCTCCGACGGGTCCAATATGGATCCTGGCGGTATTATCACTGTTACCGGGTTGAGACAACCCTGAAATAAAAAATAAAAACTACAAGATTTTGACAACCCTGAGATTAAAAAAAAAACTAATAATATTTTGACATTAGAATATTTTTTATTCATGTAAACAAGGCAATCCCAATGTGGTCGATATCGGTTTCCCAGGGTTGGCATAAACGAAAACTGATTGGGAGGATTTTGTTTGGGAGCGACGAGGTCAAAAATCGACCCCTATTAATTAAACACAAGTTCTTATTTGAAACTATCAAGATACTGTATAAGTTGTGTTACGTGTACCAACTTGTTATAAGAATGACTAATATTTCATAGGAAGTATAATTGTTGTGCTTTTAAAAAACTCAACAAGTCGATAAACGTGCACAAGTTCGTACAAGATGAAATTATTATTTTGTATCAATAGGAAAAAAACTAGAGATAGGATTTTGTGGATATCTTCTAGGATTGGTCTACTGACCTCAGACCAATCCTAGAAGATATCCATCATTTTGGAAAAGGGGTCTCTTGCCCAAAATAGTTTGGGAATCTCTGGTGTAAACCATGAAGTCAAGTACTTATGAATCGTCAAAACAGTCAAAGATATTCAGAAGTCCACTTTGGACGTCCATGTACAAAACATGCAAAATACATAAATAAATATCGCCAGACGAACCTACCAACTGTATGGTCTTAACTAAGGAACGCTTGTATTATGAGTACTGTACAATGAACTGTGGAAGATCCCAGCATATAATTACTTATAAAATAATCTATATATAATAATTACAGCCCTTTTTTAATGTCCCACTGCTGGGCACGGGCCTCCCCTCAATGCGAGGGGGATTAAGCCATAGTCCACCACGCTGGCCCAGTGCGGGTTGGCGGACTTCACACATCTTTCGAGGGGCTCTCTCAGACATGCAGGTTTCCTCACGATGTTTTCCTTCACCGTTTAGCAAGTGATAATCACGGTTGAAAATGAGGTTCGCACATGAAATCTCAGAGGTGCGAGCCGGGGTTTGAACCTGCAATCCTCGTTACCGAGGCAAGCGTTCTACCAACTTGGCTATCACTGCTGTTATTTATATATATATTAAAAGTCTATGGCTCAGGTTTAAAGTGTGCTCCGGGATTAGTACCCACGGTCCCCCTGGGTACAGAAAGCAGGGTTACCAACGGTGGCAGTCAGACCCTCGAATGCTGGTGTAGATTTACCTGGTTGAGAGGCACGTCGTGTCCCACCATGCACCGCAAACAGTATATCAGAGCTGATAGCGTGATGGCGCGGGGTGCGTTCAAGTTACCCCACACTTCCACACCGGTACCACTAGAAGATTATTTATTGATATATACAGGATGTAAGTAAAGAAAACTAAGGAAATAGTAAAGAAAACTTTGGGTAAAAATTGTACTTGATGCCCATAATAATAATATACAAATCATTTATGTCGAAAGTCAGGGGTTACAATAATAATAGAGGGGTTAATTTTTGTAATTTTTGAGCACGCAATGTATTGTAAACAACTCGATCACATCACAATGCTCCGCGCGATATCCGACTCGTGCGAGTGACGAACGCGCTGGAGCGTATCGAGTTTTAATTTACATTGCATTTCTTGGTCTAAATTAGTAATTATGTTTTTTTTTCTTTTTTAATATCATGTTGAAATAGACTTCTGTTATGATTTTATCCTATAATCAATTTAAAAATAATGAATAAAATCCTTCATGAAAATATCGACGTAAAATTGCAACTCCTCAGAGTCCAGGGTCCAGAATCATGAGTTGAATCCATGGTATCAGTTTTCGTTACGAAGCCACCACCATTATGTGAAGTTACAATAAAGAAAAAAAAATGCTGACAAAAAGTGGGGAGCGTTTATTTTTAATTGACATAATCATATCCATTCATACCCGGACTATTAGATCATCACGGGAAAATTACTCCACGGATTAAAATGTAACTTGGCATGGTTATAGCTTATAACAGGATTAATATTAATCATATATTTTATTCCCCATTGTATAGCCAAGAACGTTATGCATCAAAAACAATCAAATAAGAGCCGTATTATGAAAGGGATACTGGCGAAATTGTATTGACTCACGTGAAATCGCATATAGCGCCGCCTTGGTCCTTGTCCAAGGTGACAGTCAGGACTATAGGAGTGCCATTGTCCATGTAGTCCGTCGCTCTGAGCACCGTCGACCCTGCCTTGGCGAGAGCGTTGCTTGCTATCTCCTACGATAACAATGCCTCTAACTATAATAGTATAATGTCCCCGCCTTCCAATGATCCGGGTATAGCCGGTATGGTGAGAGACATAGTAATAATAATAATAGACCCGAGTGCCCCAGAGAGTCGGTCAGGGCCCCGACCTCGGAGTGTCTTCGTCGGTCGAGTGGAAACCGACGGGGGCCCGCAGGACTCTCAGCTCTGTCTTGCCTTAATTGGCTGTCCAGAGAGGGGTCGTTAGAGCTATATGCTCCAGGGGTGGAAGTGTTAAAGGACATAACGCCGCGAGTAACCACGTGAGAAAGCGTAGCACACCTCCCTACACCCCTGAGTCGGTCATGTCAGTGTTGCCCCTCATCGTGTTATATGACGGCCTTTTTGAGGGCCTAAAGAGCGGCGAGTCACCACTTGCCAATAGTTATTAGATAAAACGCTGATTATGGCAGGTGTCCGCAACCCTTCCAATATTCCCTTCCAATATTCCCTTCCCATATCCAGTACAAACCTCAATCTATAGTCCCAGTTATCTTTCCATATGCTTTCCGTGTGTTTGTGTGTGATTGTTAGTATTTGCGTGTGTGTCGCATATGTGTGTGTGTAAGTGTATGTATGTGAGTGAGTGAGTGAGTTTGTGTGTGTGATTGAGTGTGTATGTGTGTGATGGAATGTGTTTGTGTGTTATTGAGTATGTTTGTGAGTTTTTAAGTGTGCATGAGTGTGCGATCGAGTGGGTGCAAAAATAATAAAATACCTTGAGCATATCCCGGACAGCGAGCTCTGCGTTCTTCTGTATATGCGTCATGTACGCCTGCACCACATCCAGCCCGTACTCTTGTATCAGCTCACCGACCAGCTGTATGCCCTGCACAAGCCCTTCAAATCAGCACCGATCAGATCTACTTCTACTTAATAACTAAGTTTTGCTAGAATCAGAATATTTTGTATTCACGTAGACCATTATGTACAGTACTTATGAATCGTCAAAAGTTGCAAAAATATTATGCTACTGCTTTACCACCCGTTCCGAATGCCGTTCCTATGGAGAAGAATGGGCAAGAAACTCCATGGTTGCTCTTTTTTAAAATAGATCTTTTGCTATGGAGGAGGAAAGCATAGGGTAGCAGTGATAGCCAAGTTGGTAGAACGCTTGTCTCTGTAACGAGGATTGCAGGTTAGAACCCGGCTTGCACCTTTGGGATTTTTCATGTGCGAATCTCATTTTCAACCATGATTATCACTTGCTAAACGGTGAAGGAAAAAAATCGTGAGGAAACCTACATGTCCGAGAGAACCCCTCGAATGATGTGTGAAGCCCGCCAACCCGCACTGGGCCAGCGTGGTGGACTATGGCCTAATCCCCCCTCGCATTGAGGGGAGGCCCGTGCCCAGCAGTGGGACATTAAAAAGGGCTGGTATTATTATGGAGGAAAGTGGATAACTCTAATCTTCCAACTCTTGCCATTTTTTATGGCTGTGTCTTTTCCCACACTTTTCAGGTAACGTTCCACTTACCCTCTGGTTGGCAGCGACTTGCGCTTTCAAGTCCGACAGGTTGTCCGCCAAGTTCCTAGTGCCGGAACATCCTGGCACCTCACCCGGCTTCATCAGCTCTGTAAAATCATACAGCTACATATTGATCTTCATAGCTTTTAACCTCCTTCAAAAAAAGGGAATGCATTTCACCCAAATTTCACCGATGGGCTTTGGTCCCAAGGTAAAAGGGCGGGAGTCCTGCATATAACATGATATACACAAAATACATGAGATCAATATTCAACTGTCGGTGTATTAACCTTCAGTGAGCTCCTTCTCCTTGAACTCCCCCCCGTCCACCAGCAGCATGGACCTGAAGGCTGCCCCCTCCTGCGCCAGGTGGGTGGAGTGGGGCGGCATGGAGCCTGGTGTCAGCCCGCCGATGTCGGCGTGGTGGCCGCGCGACGCCACGAAGAATATCGGCCGCGGGGACGATCTAGAGTTCCCAAACATAGTTTGTCTACTGCCCACTTTGAGAATGAGTTATTTTTAGCGCTCCAATTTTTCACCTACGTAAAAACCACTATAATTTCAAATTAAAATAAACCAACCAAACCAAATAAAATGCCGGTTGAATGATAATCATTATAGAAATCCATATTGCCACACGAAATATAAAAAGCATTCATTAATTTGCAGAATATTCTTGCGGCGATAAAGATGTTTTTTTATAGTCATAAAAAATATATAAAAAAAAGAATACTTGTCAAAGACGGGCGTGATGACAGTGAAGTCGGGTAAATGTGAACCGCCAGCCTTCGGATGATTCGCCAACAGAACGTCGCCCGGCTTTAGCGAGTCGCCGCGGACTTTCAACTACAAGAATGAAAGAGACACACTTATTTTGCTCGTTGCTATAGTAGCGACGGCTTAGTATAACCTTTATGCATCACCGGTTATTTTCATAAAGGCAGCAGGGATCCGTCATTCGTGGATACTACCGCAAAGCGCGCTGTACCCCGGCGGTACCATTCATTTTACCGGGATAAAAAGTAACCTATGTGCTATTCCAGACTATAATCTATCTCTGTGCCAAATTTCATCCAGATCCGTCCAGCCGTTCTGGCGTGATTGAGTACCAAACATCCATCCATCCAAACTTTCACATCCCACTAATATTATAAATGTGAAAGTTCGGATGGATGGATGTTTGTTACTCAATCACGCCAGAACGGCTGAACGGATCTGGATGAAATTTGGCACAGAGATCGATTAACGTCTGGAATAGCACATAGGCTACTATTTATCACGGTAAAATGTATGGTTCCCGTGGGATAGATTGTTTTAATCTTTCATAGAGCAAAGGATCGACATGATTTTTTGCATAGGTAGTGGCAGTTTAGGGGTCAGAAAAGGACTTAGAAGAAAAGGACATACTTTTTAATCGCGGGTAACACCGCGGGGCGCGGCTAGTTTTTTTTTTTTTTTATTACATTATAGGCAAGTATTTGATCTCGATCTCACCTGATGGTAAGTGACGATGAGATCTACGATGGAGCATACTTGCCTAGGTAGGAAGGCGGCAGTAGATCGAGACGCTACATTCACTAGGCACATGCAGCGCAACTGATCTGACCCGTCATCCATGAAAATCTTTTTAATCGCGGGGCGCAGTTAGTTTATACATCTATGCATATAAATAAAATTGGAGTGTCTGTTTGTAATATTAAAATAACCGCTTTTTACTAAATGCATTTGGATGTATACACGGTACGTATACCAAACCAACCTTTTTTAAAAATTTAGTCTGTCTGTCTGTTTGTTCCGGGTAATCTCTGAAATGGCTGGACCGATTTTGACGGGACTATTTCACTGGCAGATAGCTGATGTAACAAGGAGTAACTTAGGCTACTTTTATTTTAGAAAAAAAAATAGGATTTCTCGAAAAAAAAATAAAACCAATGTTGCAGCGCAGCGCCTGATTAAGTTTGATAGCAACAATCTGCAATGCGTCCCGCGGGATCAGAACGCGAGCAGGCTGTTGCCAACGGTTGAGTCTTTGTTAAATACCACGCGGACGAAGTCGCGGGCAACAGCTAGTTTATAATATAAGTGGAGTGGTAACGAGGGTAGATGGTGTTAATTATATGTGGTACCAGCAGGTACCTGGTGCTGCACGGCCTCCTGCATGGCGCCCAGGTGCACGGGGATGTGCGGCGCGTTGGACACCAGCCCGCCGCGCGCGCCGAACAACGCGCACGAGAAGTCTAAGCGCTCCTTGATGTTCACGGATATGGACGTGCGCTGCAGTACCCTGACCACAGTCCAAAAGTCAAAGTCAAAGTCAAAGTAATTTATTTGCGAATACAGGTGAATACAGGGTGTTATGATGACAATGTTTATACTCATACCGTACTCTAGCTTATGGCATGCAAATATAGATTAGGGCTAAAAATATCATCGAGACATCCAATGCAGAATGCTAATATCGCAAAAAAACTAAATTACATCGTTAATATGTCCAAATTTTTCGTAAAAAAATAAAAACCATTAAAATTTTGGATTTGGCGCCCTGACCTGAGCTTCCCCCTTAAGAAAACAAAAAGAATATGGAAATTTGTACGACACTTTGAAGCAGTGATAGCCAAGATAGCCACTCGCTAAAGAGAGAACCCCTCGAAAGATGTGCGAAGTCCGCCAACCTGCACTGGGCCAGCGTGGTAGACTATGGACTAATCCCCCTCGCATTGAGGGGAGGCCCGTGCCCAGCAGTGGGACATTTAAAAGGGCTGGAATTATAATTATTATGACAATTTGTAAGCGCCCCCGTAGGCCTATACTAAATAAATGATATGACTTTGACTTTGGTGATAAGCATTGCGACTCACCTGCCCATCTGCTCCGCTATAGACATGAACCGGTGGCTGAATATGCTGAGCTGGATGGAGTCGAGCTGGGTGGTGACGCGCCTGCGCAGGCCGGAGCCGATGGTGATGCGAATGTCACCCATTTCCGTTATTTCCGCACTACAATCTGTGCAACGGAAAATATATATAAGTTTCTCCGTGTTACATCAGCTATCTGCCAGTGAAGTCCCGTCAAAATCGGTCCAGCCATTTCAGAGATTAGCCGGAACAAACAGACAGACAGACAGACAGACAAAAAATTGTTAAATATGTTTTTTTGGTATAAGTACCGTGTATACATCCAAATGCACTTAGTAAAAAGCGGTTATTTTAATATTACAAACAGACACTCCAATTTTATTTATTTGTATAGATTATTATTTCAATCAGTTATTTCAATAATGTATTCACCATTGGTAGTCACAGAACATAATACTTTAACTATACCATCCCACTAATATTATAAATGTGAAAGTTTGGATGGATGGATGTTTGTTACTCAATCACGCCAGAACGGCTCAACGGATCTTGATGAAATTTGGCACAGAGATAGATTATAGTCTGGAATAGCACATAGGCTACTTCTTATCCCGGTAAAATGTTAACGCGGGTAACACCGCGGGGCGCAGCTAGTAAACAAATAATAGACAAAATGTCTAACTCTTCGTCGTCAATTGTAGCCGTACAGTACCTACTTAAAATGTTCTCCAACTCACCAGGCTCCACCAGGATAGTGGACAGGCTGTCCATGATGATGGCAGGTCCGGGGATCACGTGTCCCGGCTGGAGTCTCTCCAGCAGATATATAAACGTGTCCTGGTACCCTCCATCGAAATATACCTTCGCTGACTGAAAAGAGGTACCTTTCTGAATCACCTGGGCCCCAGGCTCCGATAATTCTTACACGGTATCCACAAAGACCTAATATTTCGGATTTTATCGAGTTTATTCTATGTTTCATTTTTTTCCGACGCTTCGGCTGCTTGACAGCAACCATGGTCACGTTAATTACTGGATCTTCCTTTCCTCCCGTGACCACGGTTGCTGTAAAGCAGCCGAAACGTCGGAAACGTAAAAACATAAAATAAACGCCGTAAAATCCGAAATATCGTTTTATTACAATAATATTATATAATGTAGCCGACCTTCTCGGCGAGCGGTTGTTGGTGCGCGGGCGCGGCGGGCGGCGCCGGGCCGGCGCGCACGGCGCTGAGCCCGACGCCGCGCACGCGCACGTCGTCCACGATGACGTCGCGCGCGCTCAGCGTGAACCCGAACTCGCTCTTATACCTGACACACACCGATCACACTTCATACTACACGCACAGACCTCATCGCCATCTTTTTTTTTTAAGGTTGGCTACTGGATACAAAATAGTGCCATTTTGCCAGTATCGAGTACCCCACTAATATTATAAATGTGAAAATTTTGATGGATGGATGGATGTTTGTTACTCAATCACGCCAGAACGGCTGAACGGATCTGGATGAAATTTGGCACAGAGATACATTATAGTCTGGAATAGCACAAGTAGGGTGAAAATGTAATATTCATATAAATGTAATACAATTAAAAAATAATACTTAATATTTATATTAAATATATTTTGATTCTGACAAATTTTGTAAGTACACGATAGCGTACCTATTAACGAAGGAAGTATAAAAGTCCCCATGTCGTGTCGCAGTGGGCGCGTCGCTGGGAGCCGGTGACACCATCAATGCGCAGTCGGTACCGGCGTAGCGGAGATGCAAGTACGGCTCCGTGACTATTTGCGAGTCGTCCACACCCTGTTTGGATTAAAAACAAATCCAACATCGATATTAATCACAGGGAAAATACAAATAGGGATTGCCTAATTGTATTTTCTTATACCTAAAACCAGTGGCGTAGCATAGGTCATTAGCACCCGGTGCGGATTTTAAATTTGCCGCCCTCTTATTTTTGCTATTCATTATAAAAAAATTGGGACGTGGTAACGACAAAAAAAATACGAAAAAAAAAACTGAAATAATTTTTTTTACTTAATTTTTTTTTTAATATCTTATTTTTTTTCTCTAACAACCGCCACCTGTGAAATTCCGCCCCCGGCAAAGTGCCGCCCGGGTTGGGACCGCACCCTCCGCCCCCCCCCCCCCCCCACCAAAACACTACTTCATACTGCGCAGGATTAGGGGCACGTTAGACGCCGCCCACTTCCAAAATTTCATCTAGCCGTGAATAATACCAAATGGCGAATATCAAATAAGAACAACAGTACAGAACACGTGCCCAGCAGTGGGACATTAAAAAGGGCTGGAATTATTATTATTTTATTATATATAATGGCAACATATTGTTACGCGCTACGACATAGTGACTAATGGGTATGAGTAAGCAATTATTGCGTATAAATAATGGTGTAACTTGGTATAAGAACCTATTATACAATATACGAAGGCACGAGAATAAATGTGTGTTTAACTTAACCACAACCAAACAACAAGTTACCACAAAAACGATCATTTCCATTGCCAGTCCAGGGCCCCAAGTCTGCTAACACAATCGATTCATAATCGAACAGCAACCGTATAGTAACTGTCACTTTTGACAGATATCCCATACAATATCTGTCAAAAGTGACAGTTACTATGCGGTTGCTGTTCGATTATGAATCGATTGTGTTAGCAGACTTGGGGCCCTGTAGCTACCCCATAGTGTTTTTGGGGCCTTGGGGCCCAGTAGTAGTAAAAGTCAGTGTCAATACCGCAGCAAGTAGCGACATCTCTCGCTCAGAATTGTAATCTCTCATCTGTCTCTCACCTTACTGGTGGTAGGCTTCGGCCGTGGCTAGTCACCACCCACTGAACAAAGCCATTTCGCCAAGCGGCCTAGCCGTGTTCCGGCATGATGCTCGGTGTTGCCATTCATGGATGGCGGGTCAGATCAGCTGCGCTGCATGTGCCTAGTGAATGTAGCGTCTCGATCTACTGCCGCCTTCCTACCTAGGCAAGTATGTTCCATCGTAGATCTCATCGTCACTTACCATCAGGTGAGATCGAGATCAAATACTTGCCTATAACGTAATAAAAAAAAAAAACCTGTGCCCGCAGTTTGTCTCTGCACACGGCCGCCAACACGTCTAGTTTCTGGTCCAGCTCCGCGAACTGGTCGGGGCAGTACACGCAGGCGCTGGCCTGCTGCGCTTCGTGCACTATGTGCGCCAGTGCCATACCGTAAGCTGACAGTATACCTGGGTAGCGACATCTATCGGTTAGATTGTGAAGTAACCGTAACTTTCGAGGTCGGTAAGAGATGGCGTTACTGTAGAGACATCTTCAACTTCGCCACAAGCTACACAGATGGCACTGCAGACGCATTTGGAACAATAGACAATGTTCATTACAATCCTGAATCGCGCTATAAGAGTTTTCGGAGCAAGTAACATAATATATACAAGATCCCGACAATATCCGTCGGGGCATAGCGGCCGCCCCGCCAGGCATACCACCCGCCTGGCTGGAAGATCTTCCCTTTTCCGCTAAAGGTCTAATATGGAATGCGAGTACGTGATCGTATAGTCGACTCACCGGCATACTTGTGCACGAGCACGGTGGCGATGCCCAGCGCGCGCGCCACGGCGCAGGCGTGCTGGCCGCCCGCGCCGCCGAAGCACGCCAGCGCGTGCTGCGACGCGTCGTGCCCACGCGCAGTCGTCAGAGCCCTGGCCACAGTTCATCTTAACAACTTATCAACAACTAGCTTCTTCCCCCAGCACCCTAGTGAAACATAGCCTATAGCACTCGGGGATAATGTAGCTTCGTATTTGTGAAAGAATTTTCAGAATCGGATCTGTAGTTCCGGAGATATCGCCCTACATCCGAACTCACACTTAACCTACCTCTTTATAAAATTAGTAAAGATAGCTTTTGTCGGATCCCTAAAGGGCCATCCATAAATTACGTCTCACGAATTTCATGATTTTTTTACCCCTCCCCGTCCTTGTCACAACTGGTCACATTTGTGAGACCCCCCCTACCTAGTGTGATGTCACATATTTTGCAATTTTACATTTAGAAATTTATGAAATTAAAACAGCAGTGTTCCGAAATTGTTTTTATTTCCATTTAAATTATTTTTCAACAAAATCAATAGTTGTAATACTTAGATACAAAATATTATATTTTGAAAAAATGTGATGTCACAAAATTTGGGACCCCTCCCCGCCCCTTGTCACACAATGTCACACTTCGTTGACCCCCTCCCTCCCCCTTAACGTGTGACGTAATTAATGGATGGCCCCTAAGCAATATTTCATGCCATTATGTTTTAAATATTACTTTTTAGTCCGTCTGCAATTAAAATGAACCACGAAAATGGCTATATTTATTATACTCCGGATAAAAACTTTTATTAATTCAACTATTTCATTCATTATGAACCAGAATCTGCTTCTTCCCCATTGAACCAGGATCAAAGCTTAATTTAAATCCAACCAGTCCATGACAATATTTAATTTAAATCCAACCAGTAGTTGTCGCGTTCAAACACAAAGACAAAATAATTATTATTATTATTACTTACCTGATAGGTCTACACATTGCTTCGTTAGCGACGTTCAGGAATCCCATCGCAACTTCTTCCATACTCATCTGTCACAAATTAAACCTTTTTTACACATTATCAAAATAAGACTTCTACAGAATACATTTCGGAGAGTGTGCGACGGAAATACACGAATTAATTCCCCCATCTCCATTCTATCGTCGGTCGACCAGACGCACGGACAAGTGTCATCCGTACACTGTGGACATCCCTGCGGTACGCAATAAGCGTTTTGCTTCTACTTTCATCGTGCGTACTGCCAAGGAATGGAACACGCTACCGGCGTCTTTGTTCTCCGTTGACTACAATCTGGGTATTTTCAAGTCGAGAGTGAACAGGTACCTTCTAGGCAAGTATGCCCCATCGTAGATCTCATCGTCACTTACCATCAGGTGAGATCGAGATCGAATACTTGCCTATATTGCAATAAAAAAAAGACACTTTGAGACATCTATTTTGTGTAAAATAGACCTGTTTAAAATTACATGTGATATCCTTGTAGTCGAAGATAGTAGGTTGAATCTCCGGGTCTGAATCAATGATCGTAGGTTCAAACCCCCGCTCAACCTTTGTGATTTCCAGAATACATGTGCGAATCTCATTTTCTACCACAGTTGTTACATACTAAAGGGTGAAGGAGAACATCGTGACGAAACCTGCATGTCTGAGAATACCGGACTAGTTCTCCAAATACGTGCGAAGTTCGCCAGCCTGGCACTGGGCTAGGGTGGTGGAATATGACCCAAATCCCCCTCGCATTAAGGGGAGGCCGGTACACAGCAGTGGAATATTAAAGGCCTAATTGATGACCTGACGTCCACCAACCCGCTCTGGGCCAGCGTGTTGGACTATGGCCTAATCCCCCTTGCATTGAGACGAGGCCCGTGCCCAACAGTGGGATATAAAAAGGGATGGTATTATGATGACCTGACTAGCTCAGTTGGTAGTGAGCCTGCCTTTTGCGCCGAGGATCCCGGGTTCTAGTAGGGACGAACTATATGAAATGACCAGGAATATTTGTACCTGAGTCATGGATATTTAATATCTATCTAGCTGTTACCCGCGACTTCGTCCGCGTGGTATTTAACAAAAAGCGGACGAAGTCGCAGGTAACAGCTAGTCTAAAATAAAAGTAGCCTAAGTTACTCCTTGTTACATCAGCTATCTGCCAGTGAAAGTCCTGTCAAAATCGGTACAGCCATTTCAGAGATTAGCTGGAACAAACAGACAGACAGACAAAAATTGTAAAAAATGAATTTTCGGTATATGTACCGTGTATACATCCAAATGCACTTAGTAAAAAGAGGTTATTTTAATATTACAAACAGACACTCCAATTTTATTTATACGTATGTATAGATGTATAGATATGTAATCATTGCATGGGTTCGTCCTCGGTCCATTCTATGCATAATACAAGTGTTGCTAATTATTATTTTGTCTGTACCTCTTTGCTGCCATCTTGTTTTAAGAAGCTGTTGATCTCATTCGTCATCTTACTGAAGGCTGTGACTGTTGCGTCTCTGTCTAATGCCTCTTTCTCAGTCGGACCAAATATCTTCGGGAAGTACTCGGGCAGTAGCCGACCTGCAAGACCAAGGTGATACTATGATATACTAGTCGTATCCGTGGCTTAGTTCACTTTTTTCACCTTATCACATTTCCCGGGATAAAAGAAGTTTATATTTTGATCCGGGATTAAACGCTGCCAACATGCTTAACTTAATAATAACATGTCAAGTGATTTCCGTGCTATATGTACAAACGTATCTTTTTACCCGACTGCACGAGAAAGAGAGTGAGGAGTTTCGAGTGTATGTATGAAATCAAAATGGGACCCGTTTAAATTTCATCAAGATTGGTTTAGAAGTTTTTGTTTTTTTTTTCAAAAGAACGTTATCTATTATTGTGTGATTCATTGTTATGGGTATACCTAGACATGACAAGGCAAAGATAAGCATACAAACACTTTGTAATACCATTGTAAATAGATAACAAAAATCTATAAATGTGGAAGTTAGATTGTACTCGCCTAACAGCAGGTTAGCGTCGGTGACGGTCAAAGGCCCTCCTTTTCTGTAGCAGGCCGGGCCGGGCTCCGCGCCGGCGGACTCGGGCCCGGCCACCAGCAGGCCTGATCGGAACATCAACATAGACCCGCCCCCCGCCGCCACTGTGTTGATATCTGGCGAATACGAGGAGCTACGATATCATACGACGGACACACAAAGGCTTTAAACATATACTACCCCTAGTTATGAGTCGGGAGTTAAAAAAAATGTGGTATTTTTGTAATTTTAAGAAAATAATAATAATACCTAAACCTAGCCTAAACTTGACATCTTGACAGTTTCAAATAAGAACATGTATAATTAATAGGGGTCGATTTTTAGACCTCGTCGACCCCAAAACCATTTTCGTTTGTGTCGTCCCCTGGGAAACCAGTGGCCCAAGGGGTCGATATCGACCACTTTGGGAATCCCTGATCTAGAATAATACATATTAACCTGCCTTTTTTAATATATAGCAAGGGTAGGTATGCATAGCAGAAGGTTTGTACTTGATCTAAATTCATTTCTCCATCCAACCCCAGATACATGGAAGTCTTTGGGGGAGGCTTATGTCGGCTTATAGACGGTTATGTGAAGTTATTATGATTCTTATGTTGGCTTATGTAGACTTGAAGATCCTTATGTAGGCTAATGGGGGCTATGTTAACTTATAATGGTTTAAATAAAACAAATTTTACAGATTTTATCGCGTTTATTTTTTGTTTTTTACGTTCCCGACGTTTCGGCTGCGATTTTCTGCGTGAATCGGACCACAAGCCACAATTAAATATGAGGGTACCCCGTTTCAAACTATGACACCAGGACGTCAACCACCTCAGTCCTCCCGTGACCATGGTTGCTGTAAAGCAGCCGAAACGTCGGGAACGTAAAAAACAAAAAATAAACGCGATAAAATCCGTAAAATTAGTTTTATTTAAATGTGTAGTATTCGCGTAAATATAAGAAATCAATATTATAATGGTTTAGCTCGTGTACTTACCTAGTTGCGGGGCCTGTATTGTCACGCCGGCAGTCGTGGCCTCGTGGACATGCTCCAACGTGCCAGCGTATCTAGACACGTCCGTTGAAGTACCGCCCATGTCGAAACCTACGGCGAAATACACATTTTAGTTTTCGTCCATCTGATTCGTTAAATTTATTTTTTTATTGGGATCGATTTCCATCCTAAATTAATTAATTAAATATCGAAATATTTTTCATTGCTTTAGGAAAGCAGGATTTTTATCAATACAAATATACAAATAAATAAAATTGGAGTGTCTGTTTGTAATATTAGAATAACCGCTTTTTACTAAGTGCATTTGGATGTATACACGGTACATATACCAAAACATTTTTTTTTTAATAGTAGGGGA
Source organism: Pheosia gnoma (assembly GCA_905404115.1). Taxonomy (NCBI): domain Eukaryota; kingdom Metazoa; phylum Arthropoda; class Insecta; order Lepidoptera; family Notodontidae; genus Pheosia; species Pheosia gnoma. The sequence goes on along the minus strand of FR989919.1, from coordinate 1,676,272 downwards.
GCCCAAGCGGGGATTTCGGGATTTACTAAAGCGCGGCAGATTAATATACAGGGGGATACCTTGTACCCGGTTAAGTACCTCCACAAAACATGAGGCCCATATATAAGGCCGCCCGTGAAGGATACAGGATCAGATTAGTAAAAAAAAATTGACCATCAGAAATTCTCGAGCGCGTCAGATTAAGGTAGGGTGAGTTAATTACATCCTAAAAAGTGTATATTCCACTAATCTGACAATTTGAGAGTGACGTAAAAAAAGGGGAGGGCAACAAAGTTGTAAAAAAAAAACGTCATCTCGACATTCTCGAGCGTAGCTAAATTTTTTTTTATTTTGAAGGAAATAATTCAAGAATAATGAAAAATATATAATCTGACGATTTCCGCAAGCCGAAATAACAAAAATTCGTCGATAAAGTTAAATGCGTGCAGCTGCGTGATGCCTACATTTCCTTCTCCGCGTTTCTATTCCTCTCTCACTCTTTCTCTATCTATTACTCTCTCACTCCGTCCCCACTCTGGTTTCTGTTGCCATGACGCCATCACAGCTGACACATCACACATCACGGATGAAGATGATGATTAATTAATCATTAATCAATTAATTATAAAACATTAAATTGTTTTAAGCTTTTTTTAAGTATTTTTTTTATAAATACATGTATTCTACTAAAAAAGCATACACTTATTTATTTGCATGCTATTTCCTGAGCTTGAAAGTGGTTTTTTTGGAAAAACTTTTAACCGGCTTTATCGATCAACTTCAAAAACTAATCCGCCTTTGAGCTTGAAAAACCACGTCGATCGCCACCAAGCTGGTCAAAAGCGGTTGATTCGTTCGAGAGATATCGTGAACGAAAGAAACCCGAAAAAGTGTTTTTTCGGGATTACTCCGAAATTTGTGGCTCGATCAATTAAAATTGCAAAATTACTTATGAGGATGATAAAACTGCGTCGAATTGCGCCAACCGCGTGAAAATTGGTTGATCCATTCAAAAGTTATTGCGCTTTGAAAATTCCAAAAATAGTGTTCTATGAAACTTCTATCAGACTTTCGAGCTGGGAGAGCTCAAATGCATAGACATATTATTTCTTTGAACTCAGCGAGCTCAAAATATCACATAAATTATATTTTGAGCTCAGAAATGTCATAAGTACAATTTTAAGCACCCAGGAATGGAATTAGCGGGAAGTTGCAGGGATGGCCTTTAAGGTGAACCGTTTTTCTAATTTTTTTTTGTCAGATCAGGCAAATCCCTCTAGATAATCGTCAGATTATGAGACAGTACGTTTAGAACATAAAGATGAACCATATATATCTTAATCTGACGCGCTTGAGTATTTCAAAATGGCGAATTTTTTTTGCACATTATGAAAATGGCCGCGAGTTTGCGTCCCATCGAAATCGTCAGATTAGTGAATGAGAGCTTTTTTTTGGTGCACTTAACACTCCCTTAGAAAATCTGACGCGCTCGATTAATTTTTTTTTTTTTTCATTTTCAACCCTTAAATACAACCACCCCCATCATGCAAACGATCAGATTAACATACGTACATTATTAAAAATACGTAGGACATTGATGCTATCAATATCTGACGCGCTCGAAGATGTCCATGCAACAGTTTTTTTTTACATATTTAAAAATCTATAGCCGCTTCCCCCACCGATGTAAAGGTATATATCATATAACATTTTTTTCTTCTTATCATCTAAGCTTTGCATCCCAATAGGTTTCTACGACTAGGTCTCTACGACGCTCGAGTAAATCCCCATTTAGCCTCGTGGGCTCCCCTACTATAATTGTTGTCTGTCTTTTTGTTTCGGCTAATCTCTGAAATGGCTGGACCGATTTTGACGGAACTTTCACTGGCAGATAGCTGATGTAACAAGGAGTAACTTAGGCTACTTTTATTTTAGGAAAAACGTTTTTGTTAAATACCACGCAGACAAAGTCGCGGGTAACAGCTAGTTTTAAATAAAAATGGTTGCTTTAAAATAATTCTCATATTGTAAGAAAAAATATATTACCTATAACTGGTAGCCCGGTTTCCTTTTGATATGACGTCATTGCATATCCTATAACACCACCCGCGGGACCAGACAATATCGCTCTTGAGCCATTGAACCTAAAGTAGAGCAGGACAGAGTGAGTGCGATGAAGTAAAATGAACCCAATAGATGACTACGGACGACCTACTCCTTGAACATCCTATGGAGGGGTCATATAAAGTGACAATGTATAAATAAATAAATATCGCCATACGAACACACCAACTATACGGTCCCACATTAAGCAACGCTTGTGTCATGGGTACCGTACAATGGACTGAGGGCGAGCTCAGTATATAATACTTATATACATATTAAACATCCATGACTCGGGTACAAACATTCGTGCTCATCACACAAAGCTTGTCCCTACCAGGATTCGAACCAGGGACCCTCGGCGCAGAAAGCAGAGTCACTACCAACTGCGCTAATCAGGCCGTCTGTAGTATGTATGATTTTTTTTTAAATTACTATCGAACTCATGACTAATGACTACGGTTATGTTTATGTTTAAAAAAAACAAAGGGGTGAAGCTTTGGGCACACCCCCCCCCCCCCCCTCCCTTTTACATTGGGACTTAATACCATCGGCGATGTGTAGATGCACTGCTATACACCTCTGCCTACCCCTTTCAGGAATAGGTACAGGCTTAATGGTATATTGTTACGTCACCTCGGTCTAGTGGTTCGATCGTAAGCCGTTCACCTGTCTGCACCAAGTGACTGCGGGTTCAATTCTCCCGGGTCATATTTTGAAAATGATCTTTTCATAATTTGCCCTTGTCTCGATTGTACCGTACCCATCATACAAGCGTTGCTTTGTAAAAGACGATGTCTGTTTGTTTGTTTGTCTGTCACTTACATATTCATAGGGGTCAACCCTCCATCAGACTGCATGAACAGCACATTACCCCCCCTCAATCCGTCCGTGAAGCCGTCAGCGAAGCCCCGCACGTACTCCCGTATGTGGGGAGTGAGGTACGCGTCCGCTGACGCCGTGTACCCCCGCGGTACCATGCGGACCATGGGGGCCACGGAGTGGGAGAGGGAGACTTGCTTGAAACCTGACAATTTGTTTTTTTTTTATATCAAAACATTTTTTTTTGTTCATGTAGGGCAAAAAATATTGTAGCACCGGCTCAGAACGATGGTTCTACCGAGAGAAACTGGCCAGAATGTCAATGGTAACTCTTTTCGATATTAATTTGTTAAACAGTGACAGCTAATTTTGACGAATGCTTGCTTTGAAAAAAAAACATGAAACTATGTCATAGATGTATGATAATAAAATGAAGAAACAAACGAAGAATTACTGGCCTCTATTTGTAACGAACGAATCCAAAAAAGAAAGTATCCATATTTTTTTAGGTAAACATATTGAATTGAATACAAAAATAATTTGTAAATGTGGGAACCATGTAGTCATTAACTTGTAATGATGTACTTAGAGTTAGTCCTTTTTTGCCCAGCTGTTAAAGCCTGCCTAGCCATTCCTACATCGTTCTCACATACCCATAACAATGTACTGCTCAAAAATGTATAAGATCTTTTTAAAAAGAGCAACCATGGAGTTTCTTGCCCGTTCTTCACCATAGGAACGGCATTCCGAACGGGTGGTAAAGTTATAGCTTAGCATTTTGTAACTAATTTGACGATTCATAAGTACCGTACTCAATGGTTTACAATCAGGGGTTCCCAAACTTATTTTGCCTACTGCCCACTTTGAGAATGAATAATTTTTTAGCGCCCCCATTTTTTCACCTACTTAAAAACCACTATAACTTCAAATTAAATTAATTATTGTAAGCCAATTTTTTTTCTAGGTCTCTTACCGCCCCCTTAGGCCTGCAGCGCCCACAAGGGGGCGTTATCGCCCACTTTGGGAAGCGCTGGTTTATATGAATCAAAATTATTCTGATTTTGAGTCTGATCCCCCACGTCCAGTGATTCAAAGTCAAGCGTGCATCAAGTCATTGAATACTATTAAAAACCTTACCGAGATCATCAGCAATCTTCCCAATCCTGACTTCATGGTCATGGTATGTGTAACTGTGAGCTAGCACCACAGCCACACTTTCAATCCCTTTGTCCCTGAGACCTATAAGGTCTTTCCTTACAGCCTCCTCGTCCAAGTCTTGGATCACCAGCATCTTCTCCCCCGTGGTACCGGTGACCAGCTTCCAGTGTTCTGACTTCTCCATCTGACAGCGGTCTTCCATCGCTGGAATGACGCGGCAATCGACTTCTACCACTTCTGTGTAGAGAACCCCGGGCCGTTTGATGTTCTAGGTTATCAGGGTGATACAGAAAGGTTATACTAAGACTTGAACTTGAGTTTTATTATTTATTTCTGATTATGTGAAGTCAGCATGTGGATATGTCCATTTAAAACAAAAAACTAAAGAATTATTTTTTATAAAATCGATAAACATAATCGATTAATCTTCACACAATTATTTCCGAGTGCCAGATATGTATAAACTTTGTTTACTCGGCTGAGCACTCTACTGAAGCCACTGTCTCGCCATATTACTGGTTACGTGTAATCCAGGCATGGCAGGCAGAAACACACCCACAGAAGCAAAAGCTTAGAATTAATAATGAAAATTCTTCAACCATATGTAGAGCTTCTTATACCTGTTTTTTTTTTCATGGGGAAATCCTCATAGAAGCCTCGGGAGAGACAAGCGGGTTATGTCGGACTTCTACCGACTAAAACCCCACTTTGGTCCTTCTGTGGTGAGGGGGCTACGGGAACGCTTTCGCACTCATCCGCGACAGAGCTTCCTATACCTCATAGTACTTACCAAGTGGAATATATTCGGCCTGGCCTGATTCCCGATGTACAGCAGGTCTTTAAAGCCCTTGTTTATGATCAGCGCCATTTTAGCGCCTTTTCGCTCGAGCAGCGCGTTCGTGGCGACCGTGGTCCCCATACGAATGGAGTCGATCAGGGCCGAGTTCACCTTGCCGTCTTTGTCTAGGGCGTTACCTGTTTCCTATAAAGAAAGGTGATGCTATTTTAAAAAAACTAAAACAGCACAAAGGCAAGGCAGGTATGCTCCTACCTAGGCAAGTATGCTCCATCGTAGATCTCATCGTCACTTACCATCAGGTGAGATCGAGATCAAATACTTGCCTATAATGTAATAAAAAATAAAAAAAACAAAGGTACAGGGTGTGACGTCACGGCCATAAGACAGCGCGAGTGCGATAGAGAGAGAACACGACTGGACCAACTGAGCTGATAGGGTTGTCAAATAATATAATAATGTAATATAATATCGCCAGACGAACACGCCAACTATATGGTCCTACACTAAACAACGCTTGTATTATGGGTACCGTACAATGAACTGAGGGCGATCTCAGGGCAGGGCACATAGCTCGCAGAACCGATGGCCATTGGGGCAGAAAGGTTCTATAATAACGACCACGAATCGGAAGACGAAGTGTAGGACGGCCCCCCACAAGGTGGACTGATGACATCACACGCGTCGCAGGAAGCCGGTGGCTGCGAGTGGCGGAGGACCGTGATGTGTGGAAGTCGTTGGGGGAGAACTGTGTCCAGCAGTGGACGTCTATCGGCTGATAGATTAGACTAGACTCCTAAATGTTACCTCTTGCAATATTCTGCGAATGGCCTCTCTCGGCGCGTCGTCGTAATTCTGCGGGTCCACGGACAACAGCTTCATTACACGCACCCTCCCGTCCGGGCAGCGCGCGTACACGTCCGTGAACGTGCCGCCGCGGTCGATGGCGAATTGGAAGCCCGTCGGAGGCGCCATTTTGGATTTTATCTGGAAATAAAATCAATATGTCATAGATTGTGTTCAAAATTCTACGTCATCGCTTATAAGTTTAAGCACCTGTTTTGCAATGTGTTGATAAACCACTAATATATCCCAGAATTAATAAATACCATTATATTGAGAACCTCCTCCTTTTCTTTCACAGTTGGTAAAAAATGTTACTGACACACTACGTTAGATAGCTTTATATGTAATTCGGTATTGATTTCTTATATTTACGCGAATAATAATAATTCCAGCCCTTTTTTATGTCCCACTGCTGGGCACGGGCCTCCCCTCAATGCGAGGGGGGTTTAGGCCATAGTCCACCACGCTGGCCCAGTACGGGTTGGCAGACTTCACACATCTTTCGAGGGGTTCTCTCAGACATGCAGGTTTCCTCATGATGTTTTCCTTCACCGTTTAGCAAGTGATAATCTTTTTTGAACCTGCAATCCTTGTTACCGAGGCAAGCGTTCTACCAACTTGGCTATCACTGCTTATCGCGAATACTACCCATTGAAATAAAATCAATCTTTCAGATTTTATCGCATTTATTTCATGTTTTTATGTTCCTGACGTTTCGGCTGCTTTGCAGCAACCATGGTCATGGGAGCGTGGGGTGCGCTGGATTTTGGATTTAATTATGTTAATGACCACAAGTTGGTGGTAACGAAACGTTGGGAACGTAAAAAAACATAAAATAAACGCCTAAAAAATGTTTTATTTCAATTTATAATTAGGCACTTACTCTGCAACAAGTTATGGCATTGGGACACAGATGATGAACTATATTCTTAATAAGAAACCATTGTTTTCAATGACTACAGACTGTATTAACTTTAGTATTAACATGTCATAGATAAGAGATGAATTAGATGCTATTTGTTAACTGATAAAATAAAACTGGACACAGGAAAATTTACTCTATTATACAGTAATAAGGTGAAATTTTGTTTAAATAACAAATTGTTTTGGAAAAAATAACCATAAAACAATGGTTATAGAATTGATTTTACAATAACAGAAGCATTGTGTGATCAAATTTGAATTGTAATAAATTATTTTTCTTACTAGCTGTAGCCACAACTCTGTATGCATAGATTTTAGCATTTTTGGTATCCCAGGAAACCCATCCAATTCCTGGGCTACAAATGTTCCTAGATGTTATAAGCTATGTTATAAGCATAACATGGCAACTTTTATTTAAATTATTTTTGTGGATTTTGAGATAAGGGGTTTTTTACTTAACCTTAGAAACACTTTATTTTCCCAGATCAAAAGTAGCATATTAGTTAGGTACTAAAACAAAAGTTTCCTCAAAGAAACAGTTCACAAGGGGTTACAGTCAGGTAAAAAAATAGGTAAGTAAGTATGGCTACTAATCAGTACAATATTTGAGTTAGCTAGCTGATTTGATCCAATTAACCTTTGTATCATTGCGCCATAACCGTTGGGCGCTAAACTTATCAATTTTATCACTTATTGTGAAATTATTCATAAAATGTAGATACTTACTTGATGGTGATAACTTGGTATTGGCTTGTATTCACTTATTTCCGATGTTTTTTTTCACAAAATGCTCACAGAATGATACTTGTCTCTTTCACAACAAACTCTTATCATCAACAAAAGATACAAATATACGAAAAAAATGAAGTGTATAGTAAAATGATTGTGTTAGTATTTTCTTCTCTCTCACACACACACGAAATATCTTCAGTATTCCTATTGTATTGTATTTATTTTTATGTAAAATGAACTACAAATAAATTCTTCTTTTTGCAAAGATAGAAACAATCATCGTTTTATTATTCTAGTAATATTTCTTTGACATTTGTTTGAACGCAGTGATAAAATGTCAATCTGTTCAAAATGTTAAATTATACCAAAATAATAACGCTATTAATTTAAATTACTTAAATAATTAAATTAAAAACCTTTCATTGTACAAAAAATGCATATGCGCGGAAAGGTTTTTTTATTATACCTAACTTTTTTTAATAACATGGAATATTTATCCAAGTACTGAACGCACCTGTATGCTTTCCTAACCTTACTTTTTTGGCAACGTCAATGCAATAACCAAAACATTGCGGGTTCATTGAATGCTTTTATATTTATTTTTCAATTAAGAACAGTGTTTAAATAAATAAAATGGGACGAAAGAATCGTGGCGTCAATAAATTCGCACAAAGAAAAAGAGATCGCAGAGAACAAGTTAGTAAAAATCAAAACCAACAAATATTTTTTTTCCAATATTTTTACAATATTCAACAAAAGTATATCTACATTTATAGGAGAAAAACCCTCCAGAGAAACCTGCTGCAGACACCCGTAAGCATTATGAGGATATTGTTAGAGAAAATGCTGCGTTTGAAGAATATTATAAGGTTAGATTTTTAATGTTTACAATTCCAATGCGTCACTAAATTAAGCAGTTGGGGTGCACGTCTGCCTGCCTGTTCATGGATAACATACACCAGCAAACTTTAAACCCAAAAGAGGGTCATTGTGAAAGTCCCTAAGCTAACTATTGTCTTTTTTCAGACCCAAAAAGTATGTCCTGAAGAAGAATGGCCAACATTCATGAAAGCCCTCAAAGAGAACTTACCGACAGCATTCCGAGTTACCGGCTCCAAATCCGAGGCAGCCGCACTGATGAAGATTGTGCAGAGTGAATATTTCTCCGAGATACTGAACTTGAAACTCCAGGTTGCGGGGAAAGAAGGTGATGAAGAGAGTGAGGAGATCAAACCTATTAAACTGCCGTGGTGAGTATAAGCAACTCATATCAATTTCGACGAGATAATATCTATAAAAAGAAAGTCTTAAATATAGATATCGATAACTAGCTTTCCTATGATAAAAATTAATTATCTATATTTTTTGTTATTTTTTCGCATGTAATAGTTATTCTGCTGTTCAGGGCATAGACAAATTAAAAAAGAAACAAAGGTCATTGAAATTGGGTCACCTGTTCTTGACTTATAAATGGTGTAACTAACACAACTTTTATATATATATATATATATATAGACTAGCTGCGCCCGGCGGTGTTACCCGCGATAAAAAGTATGAAAAATTAAAACATCTATCCCACGGGAACCATACATTTTACCGGGATAAAAGTAGCCTATGTGCTATTCCAGACTATAATCTATCTCTGTGCCAAATTTCATCCAGATCCGTTCAGCCGTTCGGGCGTGAAAGAGTAACAAACATCCATCCATCCAAACTTTCAGATTTATAATATTAGTATAGATTATACTAATGTCAAAAATAAACAATCAAGTATTAATATAATGCAATAAAAATAGGTGAAAGAGGAAACAAAAAATGCCATGAATAAAACTATGCACCTACTCAATTAAGTCTCCAATTGTATATGAGTCAACTTTTTTATGTCATCTGGCTATTTACCTACTATAACTTGGCCTAGAAAACGTTGTAAAAAACCTGTGATTCATGAACATGATATACTATTAATAAACAAATCAAGTGTATAAGACGTATATTTATGACATAAATACTAGGTACCCCGGCGGCTTCGCGTGGCAACTCCGTTTCTCTCGCACCGACATTCGTCGCAGCGAGCCGCTGTATCGGCTCCACAACTTCCTGGTGGCCGAGACCGCGGCCGGCGGCGTGTCCAGACAGGAGGCGGTGTCCATGATACCGCCCGTGGTGCTGGATGTTCAGCCTCATCACAAGGTAGTTACCGACATCTATAAACACTGGACATACGTATCTACGACATTGAAATAAAACTGTTTTTTCTGATTTTATCGCTTTTTAACTGACTCCAAAATGGAGGTGGTTCTCAATTCGGTTGTATTTTTTTTTTATGTTTGTTCTCACAGATCTCGGCCATTTATGAACCGATGCAGCTACGCGACTCTTTATTATGTCAGCGAATAAAATGCTTTTACTCGTATTTTTTTTCTGTGAGTCTTCCCATATGTGAGGCGACGAATGGCCATGGCCTTTCCAGCTATTCTGACAGCTGAGCAGCTGAGCAGACGAATGTTTGACCATTCCAGTATACATTTTTTCAAGAATTCAGTAGGTACATGTAACTTTTTATATTTTTTTTATCTATAGGTGTTGGACATGTGTGCGGCGCCAGGATCGAAAACTGCACAACTCATTGAATTCCTTCACGCCGATGAAGATAAAGTGCCTACAGGTAATAATAACATTTACCTACACTTATCTCAAAGTTCTAGTTAGAACTCAGTTGTTAAGTGATTTCATTGTAAATGTACGGAATCTCAAAAAAATGGGGGGGGGGAGGTATCCGTTTTGTGATCTACTACTTCATAGAGTTAGTTCCCGAATGTTTGTTATGGATGGTTAATATGTATAGAGTGTGATTCAGAAAGTGTATACAATTCTTTGAACCTGCTTTTCTTTAGGGCATTTATTATCAATATGTAAAGTCAGAATGTTAATGTTGATTGTAAACAGCTTTCGACTAGCAAGGATTCACACATCTTTCATGGGGTATTGTGTTAAATTTTATAATAAAATACACTCTGACATTACCGAACTTAGTGAAAATAAATTCAAAGCGTGCATAAAACGTACGCTATGTAAGAAGGCATACTATACACTAGATGCTTATCTTAAGGATAAAAATGCTTGGTTGGATGCTGGTCCGGCTCCTCAGGAATATAAATGACCTTGTTTGAGCAGACTATTAAGATTTTGTATTTCTCTTCTTCCTTCTTATTTTCATTTACATAAGTAATTTGTAAATGTGGGAACCATGTAGCCATTAACTGTAATTTTATACTTAGTTAGTACTTTTAGTTTTTTTTTTTTGACCTTCTGCTAAAGTTTGATTAGCCATTCCTACATTGTTCTCACATACCTATAACAATGTATTGCTCAAAAATGTAAAAGATCTATTTTAAAAAAAGAGCAACCATGGAGTTTCTTGCCCGTTCTTCTCCATAGGAACGGCATTCCGAACGGGTGGTAAAGCAGTAGCATAATATTTTTGTAACTTGACGATTCATAAGTACTGTACAATAATGGTCTATGTGAATAAAAAATATTCTGATTCTGATTCTGATTCTGAACAAAATTCCCAACGAAATGACAATTTTATTTTACAATTTTGATCCAGGGTTCGTGATGGCAAATGACGTGGACAACAGTAGATGCTACATGCTGGTTCACCAGGCCAAGCGGCTGAACTCACCTTGTATACTGATCACCAACCACGACTCAGCTGTGATGCCAGCGCTGGTGGTAGCTGATGAGCAGGTTAGTGATGATGATGTAACAACAACTTAATATGAGGGTACCCCAGTTCAAACTATGACACTAGGACGTCAAACACCTCAGTCCTCCCGTCACCATGGTTGCTGTGAACCAGCCGAAACGTCGGGAACGTAAAAAGATAAAATAAGTTGCCAAGGGTCAGTAGTGGGTCCCTTATCACAGCTGTTTATCCTTCAAACTTCAAGTAACTGGCTTACTTATGTGCAAGTAACAAAGTCTAATATATACGCGAATACCACACATTGAAAAAAAAATTTTTCAAGTAAAAGTTTATTTTATTGATTTCTTATATTTACGCGAATACTATACATTGAAATAAAACTATTTTTAAGGATTTTATCGCGTTTATTTTTTGTTTTTACGTTCCCGACGTTTCGGCTGCTTTACAGCAACCACGGTCACGAGAGCGCTGAGGTGTTTGACGTCCTAGTGTCAAAGTTTGACGGGACGAAACGTCGGGAACGTAAAAACAAAAAATAAACGCGGTAGAATCCTTAAAAATAGTTTTATTTCAATGTAAAAGTTTCTTTATTTGAGGTTGTGAAAAAATTTTTTTTTTTGTAATGCAGAACCCAGGCACCGCGAAACCTCTCAAGTTCGATCGCATCCTGTGCGATGTGCCGTGCTCGGGCGACGCGACGCTCCGTAAGAACCCGGATATTTGGCTCAAATGGTCCACGGGCAATGGGAACAATCTGCACGGGTGAGTGATAAAACTCTGGTGACATACCTATCAGTTATAGCCAGATTGGTAGAACGCTTGCCTCGGTAACGAGCCTCGCAGGTTCAAACCCCGGCTCGCTGCTCTAGGATTTCTGCATTTCATGTGTGAATCTCATTTTCAACCACGATTAACACTTTCTAAACGGTGATGGAAAACATCGTGAGGAAACCTGCATGTCTGAGAGAACCCCTCGAAATATGTGTGAAGTCCGCCAACCCGCTCTGGCCCAGCGTGGTGGCCTAATCCCCATCGCATTAAGGGGCGGCCCGTGCCCAACAGTGGGCCATTAAAATAAGGAGCAACATTAATGTAATACACCCTTGCCAACAAACCATGACAACCTGATAAGCGCAGTTGATAGTGACAACGCTTTCTGTTCCGCCCGGGTTCGAATTCTGATTTGGGGCATACTTTGTATGATAAGCACGAATGCTTGTAGCCGAGTCATTGATAGTTAATATCTATATGATTAACTAGTTTCCACCCGCGGCTGCGCCTGCGCTACCTCGATGAAACATAGACCTATAGGTCTCTGGGATAATGTAGCTTCCAATCAGTGAAAGAATTTTCACTAGATCAGGGCCCCAAGTCTGCTAACACAATCGATTCATAATCGAACAGCAACCGCATATTAACTGTCACTTTTGACAGATATCGTATGGGACATCTCTCAAAAGTGACAGTTACTATGCGGTTGCTGATCGATTATGAATCGATTGTTAGTTGACTTGGGGCCCTGGAGATTACTCCGAACATACCAACTAATGAACCTTAATTCTTTATAATATTAGTATTGTTAAAGGTAGCATAGGTAAACACATCCTACAAGCGTTGTTGAGTCTGGAACCATACAGTTGTCGTTCGTCTGGCGATAATCAAACCATCCTCTTCCCCAATAGCATACAATACCGAGTTTTGAAACGTGGGTGCGAACTCCTCGCGATCGGTGGTCGGCTGGTGTACTCCACCTGTTCCTTCAACCCCGTGGAGAACGAGGCGGTGGTCCACAGGGTGCTCCAGGAGACTGGGGGGAGTGTCCAGCTGGTGGACGTGGCGGACATGCTGCCAGGACTCAAGTTCCATAAGGGTATGTCACGTTTTCCAGGGTCTGTGGTAGCAAAGTAACCCTTATAAAATCACACTATCACACTAATATTATAAATGTGAAAGTTTGGATGGATGGATGTTTGTTACTCAATCACGCCAGAACGACTGAACGGATCTGGATGGAATTTAGCACATAGATAGATTATAGTCTGGAATAGCACATAGGCTACTTTTTATCCCGGTAAAAAGGACATACTTTTTAATCGCGGGTAACACCGCGGGGCGCAGCTAGTCGTCCATATATTTAGTTCCAGACTGTCACAGCATTGCAAATTCTGAAAATATCCGAAACATTTCGGATTGGAACTGCAAACAACAAGTAAATATGAGGGTGCCCCGGTTCAAACTATGACACTAGGACGTCAACCACCTCAGTCGTCCCGTGACCATGGTTGCTGTAAAGCAGCCGAAACGTCGGGAACTTTGCAACATAAAATAAACGCGATAAAATCCGTAAGATTAGTTTTATTTCAATGGTTTAATATGTTAGGTATGACGTACTGGCGTCCGGCGTCCAAGGACATGGTGTTCTACGAGAAGTATGAGGATGTGCCGGAGAAGTGGCAGACTGTGGTGAGACCCCAGATGTTCCCGCCCAGGCCTGAGGACCTGGATAAATACCACTTAGACAGGTGGTAAGTACAAGACGAGAAGGCCAATTCAAAAAATATTCTTGTGTTCATTAATTGGCCGGCCGTTGGTAGTGCAGTTGGTAGTGACCCTGCTTTCTGTGCCGTGGGTCCCGGTTCGAATATTGATAGGGACAAACTTTGTGTGATGAGCACGAATGTTTGTACCCGAGTCTGCCTGTCCCAAGTATACTGGGTTCGCCCTCTGTCCATTGTACGGTACCCATAATACAAACGTTGCTTAGTGTGGGATCGTATAGTTGGTGTGTTCGTCTCGGGATATTTATTTATTTTTATAATAATTATCTATATAAGTATTATTTACTGGGTTAGCTCCTAGGCCATTTTACGGTACCCATAATACAAGCATTGTTTAGTGTGGCACCGTATAGTTGGTGTGGTCGTCTGGCGATATGGCACGATAATATTATGGGTAACAGGATCTATTTACTTCCAGTATAAGAATATTACCCCATCATCAAGACACAGGAGGTTTCTTCGTGGCCGTGTTCGAGAAGACAGCCCCGCTCCCGTGGGAGAAGGATCAGAAGCCGGAGAAGGAAATGGAAGGGAACACGTCCGCGGAAGAGAAGAAGGAGCCGCCCAAGAAGAAGAGAAGAATGGGCGGGTATAGGGAAGACCCTTTCGTGTTTTTCTCAGGTAATTATGCAAAATGATTTGAACCTGCACTTCTGTAGCACTTTTTTAACCCTTAGTAGCCTGATTTACGAAAGTGATTTATTTTTAATATTACTGTGTTTAATAATAATGACATTTGATTTTTTTTTTTAATTTCGTTGGAAAGAATATTATACAACAGTAAAATACGTACAGCCAACCTATAAAAAAAAACTAATAGTAATGTGAACATTCGGTTTAAAAGATTGGTATCAAAATTGAAACTCTAGGCTATTAAGGGTCCAACCAAGTACCCTAGCGTGCACCTCTGCCTATCCCTTCGGGGGCTACTGGCGTGATGATATTGATCCATAACTCTCTCCCCAGGTGAATCGGAAGACGTGTTCCCATCGATAAGAGACTTCTACGACTTGCAGTCCGAGTTCGATCCAAAATGTTTACTGACCCGATGCCATGTTGGTAAGAAGAAGAATATATATCTCGTCTCGCCGGTCGTCAGAGACGTCGTTAAGAACAACGAAGCGAGCATCAAGATCATCAATACGGGAGTTAAGACTTTCGTCCGGTGTGATAATAAGAATATGACGTGCCCGTTTAGGTAACTCTTTTTTAATATTTTTTTTAAATAAAAAATAATACATTAAAATGAGGAATAAGTATAATAAAAATAATAGTATAATACCAGCCCTTTTTAATGTCCCTCTGTTGGGCAAGGGCTTCCCTGTAATTCGAGGGGGATTAGGCCATAGTCCACCACGCTGGCCCAGTGCGGGTTGGCGGACTTCACACATCTTTCGAGGGGTTCTCTCAGACATGCAGCTTTCCTCGCGATGTTTTCCTTCACCGTTTAGCATGTGATAATCGTGGTTGAAAATGACATTCGCAAATGAAATCCAAAAATCGCAGAGGCGCGAGCCGGGGTTTGAACCTGCAATCCTCGTTTCCGAGGCAAGCGTTCTACCAACTTGGCTATCACTGCTGTTAAATATTAGGTAATCAATTATTCCTCCTCGTCTCCGTGCTTTAAAACATTTCTTTTGCACCTCAGGTTATCGCAAGAAGGGCTCCAAAGTGTGACCCAGTTCATCGGCGGCAAGCGGCGCCTGCGCATTCTGAAGGAGGACTTGGTGCTGGTGCTGCAGAACGACGACCCCAACAACCCGCCCGACGTCAAGCTGTTCTCGGAACACACGCAGAACTTAGTCAAAGACTTCGGTAAGATATTGTCTATGATTTGCTACCCTTAGTGCTATTGGAGTAATGTTTTTAAGATCTAAAAATAGTTTTTTGTTAAATTTTAATAAAATACCAAAACAATGTTTATACAACGTGATTCAGTCAGGTATACTATCTTTGAACGGTGCTTCTTTGGCAGATTTTAATCATTATGTAAAGAACGTAAAAACGAAAAATAAACGCGTTAAAATCCTTAAAAAATATTTTTATTTATTAAAAAAAAAAATTTAATCGTGTAAAGATACAATATTGTTTGGTCGATTAAAAAAATCCAAGAAAATGAGTTGTTTTTTTTTAAATGAATGTATGGTACTTCATATTATGATTACAAATGCACTAAATACGATCAGGTTCATATCCTAGTATCTCCTTTCTAAATCACGCTGTATACAAAAAAATAAAATGTATAGGTATCAATTATCATTAGCATAAAATTAAACCGTGTTGTATCCTCCTCAGCGACCGGCAGCTGTGTGCTAGAGTACAAAGACGAGGAGTCGAACCTGGAGCTGACGTTAGTGGGATGGCGTGGAGTGCACTCGCTGCGCGCCTACACCGCCACGCCCGACACCGTGCACTACCTGCGGCTGCTGGGAGCCGACTATAGCAAATACGGTGAGCTAAGTTACTGGTGGTAGGCTTCGGCCGTGGCTAGTCACCACCCACTGAACAAAGCCATGTCGCCAAGCGGCCTAGCCGTGTTCCGGCATGATGTTCGGTGTTGCCATTCATGGATGGCGGGTCAGATCAGCCGCGCTGCATGTGCCTAGTGAATGTAGCGTCTCTGTCTACTGCCGCCTTCCTACCTAGGCAAGTATGCTCCATCGTAGATCTCATCGTCACTTACCATCAGGTGAGATCGAGATCAAATATTTGCCTATAATGTAATAAAAAAAAAGGAACTGAAATATTATACAGGTGTGAAAATGTACCCATAGTAACATCGCCAGGCGAACACATCCACTATACGGTCCCAAACTAAGTAGCGCTTGTATTATGAGTACTGTACAGTGGACTAGGGGCGATCCCAGTATACAGGTCGGACCGTCGATCTTTTCATAAATTTTTCAGTACTTTTTAATTAATTATAACATGCAATCACAAAAAAATAGGCTTCGGTCTTGGTGTGAATTTTAAATTAAAAAAACATATCTTAATATATATAATTACGTGTCACGGTGTTTGTCCGCTATGAACTCCTAAACTACTAAAACGATTTTAATAAAATGTTGCACACTGTGCAGTTTTATCCAACTTGAAAGATATAATAGTTTATATCTCAATTTATTTTATATGGCAATACAACGTTTGCCGTGTCAGCTAGTATATTATAAAAAAACAAAAATCTGTGTAATTTCTGACGTAGCTAATTTGATTGCAGATGTGAATAAATTCAAGAAAGCATCCGAGGTCGCTGCAGCGGATGTAGTTGTCAGTGACGTCACTGAAGTTCAGGAAGTAATGGAGACGAGCGAAGATGGCGCTCAAAATGGCGCCGAAGCACCAATCACGACATAGATAAGATAATTATTCTGTAAGAGGATGTTTTTTTATTATGTGACGAAATATATTGCTTATTATCAATATTGAGTTTTATTATTGCAAGATTTATATTCGCCTACTAGGTTTACCAATATTCTGGTTGAATGAAAAATAAGCTTTACATTGTAGCCATCCTAAAATATACCTTTTTATATCTATTTGTCTTCATTTTTCTGCAAACGGATTATTTTCTTTAAAATAAAATAATGTTTTATTTTGGTCACGTGATCAAAATCAGTTTGGATTGTTGGTTGATGCGTTGTGACGTCACAACGTCGCATTCAGCGTCAGGTTGTCAATACTAGTTTAGTAATATTTTGGATTTTAACGTGTTTTCAGTATTTACACAATGGTTCCCACTAATATTACAAATCACTTATCAATGAAACACCCTTTTTTTGGAAAATTAAACAAAATTGACAACTTCACGGTTCAACGTCCGCCTAAAAGTCGGTTACATCTTTATAACATTTATGTTATCTGTTAAAAAAAAATCCTCACTTCGTTTAGAAACCCTTTATTAATTCTTTCGCTTCGATACATTCGCATTGCTAGCGATAACAACCTTTTTTATCTTCGCATTAAAGCCCATAATGGTTAACACAATTGAATTAAAGTATGTTTTAAAACAATAATAATTCTTGATTAACAACGAAACAGTGGTAGGTACTTAACAAAACTTTAGAAATTCGGTGTCTAATTAATAATATGATGCGTGTTGAATAGAATCTTCTAGTCCTTTCTATGATATAATGGAATGATGGATATGCGTTTTTAGTAGAAAAAATCAGACTCGACTATCGTGCCCGTAGAATAAGGGTTCACATTTCACCTACAGTTCAATTTCTTCCATAGGTACATTTCGCACGCTTAATAATAGACTGACCAATTAGGGTTTAAGCCCAAAGTGAGATAAGCACACAGATAGATTTATTCCAACAAAAAAATCTGAGATTGGTAGATAGATAACCTATCTCAGAATGTTTACGATATCTTATTCCTAGACTGAGTAACGAATATGTTGTCTTTTTTACTTATACAAATTTTGACAAAACTTTTAACATGAAAGTGACATAAATCATAATGCGTCTGAGATTGCGACAGTCAACTCGCGGTGCTTTTATATTATAGTGACCCATTCATGTTTCTGAACTTAAAAAACTTACAACATAAAAATAACATGTTATTATTTTATCAAGTATAGACTTATAACATAAAAGAGAAAGGGTTTTAGTGAAATGTTTAATAAAATACAGACATATAACAAAAAGTGTCATCACTAGTACAGAATCATTGATTTTATTAATAAACAGACGTATCTCAGGGACAACATTTTAAAAGCTATAAATAATAATAAAAGTTCTTCAAAATTACATTTTAGTATCAATAATTACTAAATCAAGTATTCTTACAATACATCATTTATTATTATTACGCTATCTTCATTGAGATATAAGTAATAATGTCAGACAAATTGTAAATGACAAAACGTTTTTGCGATTTCCCAACAAACAGCTTTTTTGAGTTAGGTCAGTCTATTATTAAGCGTGCGATTTGTTAAATACAAAAAAATATACCAATATGAAATTTAAATTAGACACCTATTTCGGGTACTTAAAACAATACATGAATAATTACAATTCGAATCCATAAGAAAACATTGCGCTAATAGTGATATAATACTTAGGTACCTACCCCCAAACTTATATTTTTCGTCAATTTACAATAGCGTTACAAAGCTCTTTTGATAAATGCTATAACGAACTTCTGTATATTTGGGGGTTATATTATGGGCTATCTGCCGTAGTCGTTCTAGTATACCTATTCGTTATCCAATCGAGATGTTGTAGAAATATTTTTATTAAGATTGTGAGATAGTGTAGTCAGTTGGAACGATGGCAATTATACAGATACTTACCCGTTACAATTATATACAGGTGAACAATTATACAGGCCCCCAAGTCTGCTAACACAATCGATTCATAATCGAACAGCAACCGCATAGTAAGTGTCACTTTTGACAGGTATTGTATGGGATATCTGTCAATAGTGTCAGTTACTATGCGGTTGCTGTTCGATTATGAATAGCTTGTGATAGCAGACTTGGGGCCCAGTTTGTAATTTATACGGATACCGGTCTTGACACAAGTTATGCTTGAGCATAAGTCGATTTATATAGGTCTGTTCGGTAAAAAAAAATTTACCTAATCTATAGTATTTGCTTCTAACCTAAAAATTGTCTTATATCAGCCTCAATAAAACTATTTCAATCAATTATAGTCAAATATTCACGCAATAACATTGAAAAGATAGAAAGCGAACATTTTTATCGAGAATTTTACAATCAGTCCAATTAGTTACAATAATACTTAGGAATACATTTTTTTTTTGGAATATTGGCAAACCCTTTTATTTCTTCTTCTGTTATGTTGGCAATCGGCTACGAAGTATAACACATTATATATCAAAGAACATACAATTTTCGGAAAATAAAACAAAATTCATAGCTTCACTGTTCAACCTCCCGCTAAAAAGCACTTTTTTATTTTAGAATGCGCGGAAATAAATCATAAATAAATAAATAGCAACACAGTACACTTTAAATGTTACATAGATTTGCTTAAATGCTAATAAATATAGTTAATGATGTGTGTAGGTCTTATAGGAATGAGTTATTGCCAAAAATATTGGCCATCAAACAATTGTTTCAGACCGACTCTTGGCATATTCTTTGGTTTCGTTGGAGAGGTTTTCGGGACTATAATTCGTGGGTTTAACACAAAAAAAACTACATCTTATACTTCATAAAATGAAAAGAAAAAATAACATTGCCTCAGCTACAGTTCAGACACATGAGAT
This sequence comes from Pheosia gnoma, assembly GCA_905404115.1. Taxonomy (NCBI): domain Eukaryota; kingdom Metazoa; phylum Arthropoda; class Insecta; order Lepidoptera; family Notodontidae; genus Pheosia; species Pheosia gnoma. The sequence goes on along the minus strand of FR989919.1, from coordinate 1,656,408 downwards.
TATGAAATTTGGTTGATATAGATACATACTACATGGCCTGTTATTTTCGGTGGTAACAATGAATTGTTATAAAAATAGAAATAAAATAAAAAAATAACACTTGGATTAGTTTGATGGCTTCAATAGGTGTAACTAGAGTTTAATAGCGTAACTTATATGTGTCTCAAAATGACATATAAATATTGTTATGAGTCAAATGGATTTGTAAAAATTATATACAATTTTAGAAAATGTATAGGAACTGCACAATTAGATAATTTACAAGCTCCCTGTAGCACATAGGTAGTGTACATATTCATAGAATCCATTTCCTTGGAAAAAAAATCGACTAAAATCAATTAACACTAATAAAAATATATCTATCTTACTTATGCATACATAATCTTCATCATCCCACGATAAAGACGGCAAACATTCAGCAAGTTTAGTATGTGGACCAAAATAATTGGGGCAACTAACAATATGTTTATTTATAGGGTAATATTAATCTGCTTATTAAATATTTTAAAGAACATTGCACTCAAATCTACTTACTACTTTATTAATAACAAAAGTTAAAATAATCTTGGTATTTTTTTTTTTTTTTTTAATTAAATTATAGGCAAGTATTTGATCTCAATCTCACCTGATGGTAAGTGACGATGAGATCTACGATGGAGCATACTTGCCTAGGTAGGAAGGCGGCAGTAGATCGAGACGCTACATTCACTAGGCACATGCAGCGCAACTGATCTGACCCGCCATCCATGAATGGCAACACCGAACATCATGCCGGAACACGGCTAGGCCGCTTGGCGACATGGCTTTGTTCAGTGGGTGGTGACTAGCCACGGCCGAAGCCTACCACCAGTAGAGTTGTCACCTGGTTGGCACCACCCAGGGTCACGTGTAGGGTATCTCGAGGGTACTTAATTCTCCTACGGACGAAGGTGACTCGACCCCAAATATAAAAAATAAAAAAAATATATTAAAAAATATATAAAATAATTCGAAATATATTATCATAAATGAAATTCTACGTGCGTTTTAACTTTGAATTTTTGACTAAGCTCGTGGATTCTGTCAAATGCCTATTATATTTAACATTAAAACCTATATTTATATATGCATTAAAAAAACTTATGATTGTGTGTGTGTGACAACATTTTGGATTAAATAACGCCCCGGAATTAAAATCATTAGAAAGCCGTGTATAAACTTGATAAAAAAATAAATCTGTATATGTTGATGATACTATAACGAGGTATAGTCTATGTATAGATGAGATGTCTCTAGAACTCTTAAAAAAATACTTCAGAGTTTACTTATTACAAACACAAGTTGTTGAATATAAAAAAACCAAGAAATGCAATCTATATACTTATATGTAGATTTTGCTAATAAATATTAAAATAAATATTTGTTTAAATGAGACAGACATTAATGTATTAATATTATTCAACTTATAGCCCTAGTATCTTACTATTAATTACACATCTACCGTCAACTTTTAAACACACCCTTTATACCGTATTCAATGTAACTCGATCCGTTATCACAGTAAGTGATGTGGTTTATCGAAGCTAAAGCTAATTATAAAACTAATTATTACTAATTCGGAAATAGGAACGGCTAGGATAGCCACAGCTTTATGAAAAGTAGGAGAGAGATATAAATAATAATGAAATAAATAAGGTCGGATTGTTTATTTGTTTATTTAATGACGCCACGAACCCACCCGTTAAAACGGTCCCACACTAAGCAACGCTTGTATTATGGGCACCGTACAATGGTCTGGGAGCGAACCCAGTATATAATACTGAATATATATTAAACATTCATGACTCGGGTTCAAACATTCGTACTCATCACACCAAGATTATCCCTACTAGGAAACGAACCCGGGACAGAAAGCATGGTCATATCAAGTGAGCTAATCAAGTCGTCAAGTGAGACATAATAATAATAACAAACAATATGTAACATGGCCCACTGTTGGATTCGCAAAATTTGCTGATCACAGGTCTTTTCCCCGGGTCCTAGGTAGCTTGCTTGCCAACCTGAGTTCCAACTTTGACACAAAGGAATAAAACACCTCAGTCCTCCCGTGACCATGGCTGCTGTAAAACAGCCGAAACGTGGGGAACGTAAAAAACATAAAATAAACGAGATAAAATCCATAAAATTAGTTTTAATTCAATGTGTAGTATTCGCGTAAATATAAGAAATCAATATCGCGACTGTATCTTAATTAAAAATAGTGATAAAATAATCGTTTATTAGACTTGCTTAATCTGAAATTTCTCCTTTCAACCGATTATATTTACTTTTATATACAGATCGAGTTAGCGTTATCAGTGGACTGGGTTTAATTCTTGGTATAATTTGAAATATGAGGTATTTTAAGGAAGAATAGGTAGTTCTTATAGGTATAAGAGTCCCTTATTCAGACGCATCTCCCGCCACCCATATTATTGTGAGTTATTTCTAATGCGCAGATATTCGTATTTCTTTGCATACTCTTTGATTTATTTAAGTCAATTTCAGTCTTTTTAAAAATTGTATTATGATCTTTATTTTAAATACTTTTTTAAAATTGGCTAATCAATGTAAGTGACACACGATACCTATATGAATGTTAGAGCAGGAGAAAGGAGGGATAGAAAGAAACAGATCTACAAGGTCTAACAACTGAATCTAATGCCTTACGTATTTAGGTATCATCTACGGTAAATTACAACTATGCTCACTAAACATTATATTCACTTAAACTACAAATCAATGAATGTTTACATACAAATCCATTTGACTCTATTTTCTATTTATCCAACTTAACTAGTAGAAATATAATGACTGAAAATAATTAGCTACTTCTCCATTAAATTTACCTATATAAATAAAAAATCATTCTGAATTGTTGAAATCAATAGACGAAATGAAAAAATCAAAAAACTTCGATGTTTTTGGAGCAAATTTTCTGTATGATTTTGGGCGGATCTTCTGTCCTCTTTTTTATTATGTCTCCCTCTCGTGCGATTTAGTGTATTATGTTGTAAGTATTTAGTTCATTTTAAATATGTATCTATGATAAATGAATAATAAATAAAAACTTGAGAAGTGTCAAGGGACACCCGGATGGAACGAAGTTCTTTTCTTATTATTTATTATGTACAAAAATCAATAATTTTGGGAAACAAAAATATATCGCCCCCGTGTCGGCTCGAACCTTTCGGTTAACAGCCGAACGCGCTAGCCAATTGCGCCACGGATGCACTTGTGCAATGTCTCGAAAATACTGACCATTATGTAAATGCAAACGACAAAGATAGCAAAAAGTGTCGTTACAACTTTTCGTGATATTTTTTCCGTCTAGCCCCCTTTCGCAACGCGCGATAAGGAACTTCGTTCCAATATTTTCTTTTGTGACTTATTATACTATGACCAAAATCAAATCTAATTACTCGAATCAACTAACGAAATCCGGACTATGATATTATATAGCATTAAAACAGTAAAATAAATGTTCACAGTTGCAAGACGGAATCCATTTTGGTGGACGGTAGATATGGACTAAAAAGCCGTGCTTATCTTAAGATTAGTGGGTAGAATAGTGTTCAGAAATTGTCGGGGCACATCAAACCTTTAGCCGACGAAATAAAGTAAATAATTCAACAAACCTAATCTAATTTTGAAGACTGAAATAAATTTATTAATATACTATATAAATATATATATATATATATATAAATATATATATACTATCTACGTTTAATTGTTGAGATCAATACTGCTAAGCAGTTTTAAAACACTAGAACTAAAATAGGTTAAGCTTGGTTATCTAAGATATTCCTGTATTAATTTAATTGAATGTTTACTAAGGTTCAGTAACCATAATATTTATGAGGTTATCATAGACTTGTTAGAATAATCAGACATAACACGGTGTACGCTTAAAGTGAAGGCTAGACTCTGATCTACCATTTAGACATGAGCAGGCAAAAGTTTTTTTAGGCTTCACTTTTAGCGTACGCCGTGTGTTGTCTGAATATTGTAATAAGTCTGTGGAGATTATGTAGATTTTATTTTAAGAAAGTGTTTATATGATTTTTATACAATTTTATGAATGCCATTGCATAGGTAAAGCCGTCGAGTATGTATATCTTTAGATAATAGATTAATTTTCATTGAGCGATCAAATTCAAATTTTATTAAAATTTTCAAAAAATAACTGCCAATCTTTGAGCAATTGATAAAAAAAACTGTTATTTATACGCGACTGCAATTATATCGTCGTCTTTTATAGAACACAGATATTATCTATTGCATATAATCACTTTCTTTCATCTTAATTTCAATTGTTCAGATACCTGAAATTAATTCGAAATTAGTCAAAATTATTCGTCGTGTTCACTAAGAGGATTGCGTTAGCCTTGGATTCCGTGGGCACTGCATGAGGTGCCGCTGCCAAGGCAGGTCGCGCGCCAGCACATTCGTGAAACAGTACGGACATTTCCACTCGTCCATGCCTAGTGCTGGACATAAAAGAAAAAAAAACATAGTAGAAGCAAGTTCGTTGAATATTAATTGATCATAATCAAGCAGGCAGCTGTTCTATTGAGAATTGTGGTATGTAGACTGAGGTGTGTGGGTCTCACATACACATCCCTATTTTGTAAACTCTATGATGTCTTTGTAACTGCTAAATTTATGAATATAAAAGATGGTGCCCGTATTTGGTTGTTGTTATTTTAATATATAAATACATACTCAATATGTTCGCTGCAACACTATAAATAGAAAAGGGCCAATAACAGATCCCTGCGGTACACCCACATAAACATTAATACATGGCTCCTTATTCTACAAGCTTGACTATTAGTATTGTACGTGAATAAATTAATATACTGCAATATTATTATGTGATAATTACATTGATTTGTCTGCAGCATAAGCCAGAACTGACTAGTTTAGGCTATCAAATGCTTGAGGAAAATCAAAGAGACTCAAAACCATGAGATTTGTAAGTGCTATCGGGATTATAATATAAATTTATGTGACTTACGTAAGCAATTGACGTGGTAGTCGCTCTCGTCCGTTCGCAGCGCAGCGCCACACTTGTGGCACGACTTCCAGCAGCCCGTGCTCATCGTGCACTCCTCTGAGGACATGTAGCACTTATTAGCTCCCATAGAGTTGTCAAATTTAAATTAGTAGTATTACTATTTTCAGGGAATGAAATTAGATGATTATAAATTGAAACAGAAAGTACTCAGCTGGGCACCGCCTTCCCTCAATGCGAAGGGGAATCCAGAATGCTCGGAATTCCCCTTCGCATTGAAAAGGAGGATTTGACTATGTAGTCCATCACCGTGGTCCAGAGCCGATTGGTGAACTACACACGTCTTTCGAGAACTGCACAGATTTGGATTACACTCATCTTTCTCAGCTCAGAACTGCTCAGGTTCCCTCAGACATGCAGGTGTCCTTACGATGTTTTCCTTTACCGTTCAGCATGTGATAATCTTGGTTGAACATTAGATTGGCATGTAAAACTAGAAATCTTTTGAACCAGCGACCCTCGTTCTCAAGGTCAGCGTTCTACCAACTTGGCTATAACTGCTTTTGCTAATGAAAGCAGTCCAAATAGTAGGGTATACCCAGAAGGTGTGAGTGCAGCATCCTGGCCTCCAGCGCGACGCGGCAGTGGGGGCAGCGCGCCAGCAGCACGCAGCGCCGCCAGTAGTGCGACTCCAGCGCATCGGCGCGCACGCGACGACCGCACCACGTGCATGTCGTGCTGGACCAGTCAAGTTTCAATCAGTATTCGTTGAGACATTGCCTGAAATCTATTTTTAATAGCCAATTGTATGTCCCACTACTGAGCAAGGGTCTCTCTTTTTTTTTTTTTTTTTTTTTTTTTTTATTACATTATAGGCAAGTATTTGATCTCGATCTCACCTGATGGTAAGTGACGATGAGATCTACGATGGAGCATACTTGCCTAGGTAGGAAGGCGGCAGTAGATAGAGACGCTACATTCACTAGGCACATGCAGCGCAACTGATCTGACCCGCCATCCATGAATGGCAACACCGAACATCATGCCGGAACACGGCTAGGCCGCTTGGCGACATGGCTTTGTTCAGTGGGTGGTGACTAGCCACGGCCGAAGCCTACCACCAGTAGAGTTGTCACCTGGTTGGCACCACCCAGGGTCACGTGTAGGGTATCTCGAGGGTACTTAATTCTCCTACGGACGAAGGTGACTCGACCCCAAAAACCCCTCTCCTCCTTTCTCCACTGGACCCTGTTTGGGGCGTGTTGTGGCCACGTTCAACACAAAATCAAGTCAATCTTTTTTTTTTCATGAACAGAATTTATGAATAGTTGGAAGCTACCACCGGGCCGGAATGTTTGCACCTCTGAGAAGAGCCGGCAAGAAGCTCAATGGTTACTCATTTTAAAAAGGAGTTGGTATAATCCCACATAACCCGGCCCTCTCCCACACAGAGGCCGGGTATCTTTCGAAGATTTGATATAAACTAGGCAGTCATGGTATCGTTGAAGACTCAATAACAGATAAAACTACAAAAGAAATTTATAGAGAAGATGATCGTAAATAAAAAGCTATTGAATTTTAATAATATGAAGAAATTTGATTCGTGATATTTGAGGAGGGTTATTTATATGATTATACTATTAACAGAAATAAATTAATAAAGGTTGATACAAGTGTTTGCCAAGTCCAGGAGTGGAGTGCACGAATTGATTTGCCTACGCCAAGATGGAACAATATAGATACTATAAAACTTGAAAGGGTTCAAAAGCTTCTTAACGCTATTTATGACTCCCAATTCAGTGCTCATTATGAAAATATAATTTCGAACAGAGCCTATATTCAAAGCACTTACTGTAAGCTAATAGGTTCCGGTATGTTATCGCTAGCATCCATCACGCCGACGTCGTAACTTTCGTAGTGGTGTTCGCTGTTCGCAGCCTGTTGCCGTCGACCTAAAATGTGTATGTTAGCTAGATTTCTACTTCAATGTTGTAGTGTATGTACAAAGGCTGAAAATGGTAGTTATAAGGAAATGATCTAAAGTTGACGTGTCGTTTTAAAAATCATTAATAACTATTGCTATAATTCTGGCTGCTATTAATAGATCAGTTTGAACTCTGAAAGCGATCTCCAGTGCGGTTCTAAGATATAATTTTCTACGAGAATGAATTCTAAGTTGCCTTTTGTGTTGAGAATTTTTCTTTAACTTACCTGGGCTATAATATCCACTCTCATCCATCTGACTATGCTCTTCAAGGTGCATATTCCTCAGCCCAGCGACCAGCTTAGGAGACTCCAGAACGCCCTCCCTAAAGTACTCCGCTTTGACCTTCGGGGAGTCCAAACTCCTACAATCCGAGTCACACCTCATATCGTTCCTCGACATCTGAGGGGAGTCCATGGGTAAAGAATCCATGCTTCTGACGTTATTTGTAGACGTTTTTGGAGACCCCAAAGTAGGTGAGTCGCGGTAGTCCAAGTGTAAAGGTTCGTAGACGGTGACAGGGCGTTCTTTAAGCTCTGGTTTTAATGTTTCGTGGTCATAGTGGATCATGGAATGCCGGTTGTCGGTGTTGCGGTTTGTACGACGGTAGATAACTTGATCGCTTGAGCTTTGGGCTTCCTCGAAGTGTACCTAGAGAGGATAAGAGGTTACTTGAGGAAAGAAAGAGACCCAATTAAGTTGGCTGGCGGACGAAAGATATTCATAGATAAACACGTGATGTATACCGTTTTGTCTCTGGAAACATAGACTTTTAATCTTCGATTTTGGAACAGCTATTATCACGGCTTTCAGAATGAAAACTTACCTTCTCAACTCCGGAGGCAGCTGACCTTGGCGAGTGCTTCGGACTGACAGCACTATCCAACCTCAGCTTGTTATAACCCGGATAATTCGAGAAGTCCTTCACAGCCCTGCTAGGGGTATATCGCTTCGTAGGAGACTTCTTCAAGCTACTCTTCGATTTCGAAGTGGTATAACTCCCACTTAAACTTGATGGGGCTAATGTCCCTCCACTGGTATTTGACGTCATCGACTTCAGGCTGTATGATGACGTAGCTCCTATTGATGAAGTCATACCAAGGGAAGCTGTCATGCCGCTTGTGGTGGTCTCGCTTCGGATTGATTGGGTGACGCTTGCCGTTTCATGAGCGGTGTCAGCTGATTGGTCAATGCTGTTTAGAAGCTGTTCTTCGGTTGGTGCTTGGTTGAGCATTTTCTGGGTACAGAAAGATAAGGACATACACAATATACCTATGACATGTTATCTCTTCAGCAGAAATACCTATCACACCCTTTTTGGAAGTTGATCTTAGCAGTGATAGCCAAGTTGGTAGAACGCTCGCATCGGTAAGGAGGTTCGTAGGTTCAAACCACGGCTCGCACCTGTGGGATTTCTGGATTTGCCATGAGATTGATTATGCATACTGTTTGTTCCACAAACACAAATATGTTTTTTTGTTTAATGGCAACCGAAGGTGGGCAGTCACTGTTCAACCCTGCGCACAGTTCGCACGTTTTTTTTTTACTTATTTATTTTTATTACCTAATACAGTCCGCTCGAAATTATCTATGTGTGTTTCATTTAAATAGGACCAGCGCGCACACATACGACTAGGGCTGCCACGATTCAGGACGAGGCCTGATGACGTCTCAGTATTATTAGGCTCTTATAATAATAACTATACTTTGACACACAAGTCAAGTCATGCACTAATCCTTCTCCTTTTCTAGACGATAGTATCATCAGCCTACGTATGGAACGAATTCAGCCCATAATATTAGTTACTGCCCGAAAACACCACACATACAATTTGAGGATTAGTAGCCTCAATTTCCAGGGTATTTCAGTTCACAAATTATTAAGGACATTATGATGAAGGATGTAGCTAATCGGGAGATTGTCGATGGATTGTGGTAAGCACATAAGCGTACCTGCATATCAATTCTATCGAACTGTTGGAACAGGTGCCTATAGATCAGGTTCCGTCTGGTGACTGCGTCGTCGGGAGGCAGCTGCGTTCTCACGACCCTCGGCGAGCGCGCGTACGCGGCCAGCAGGATGCGCTCGGCGGCCGCGCGCACCGAGCCGGCCGCGTGCTGTGCTCCCGCCGCGCCGCACTCCGCTAAGCGCCGGACTGTGAGCCCACTGGTAACACATGAAGAAACCATCACCAGATTCTTCCTTAACGACCAGCTCGTCACACACAGATTGGCTCCACCAGTATTGGATCCCAGGAGTCTTTGTAGAAAGCAGGTTTAATACCAAGTGTGTAATTCTGCCCCCTTACCATGCTCTCATTATGCTATGCTATGGGTCATGCATCAATGCAACTGTATTCAGGACCTGGGTACAGAAAGCAGGGGTACCAACTCAGCAGGTCGTATTTGATGCAGGCGGTGAGGGATTCAGATTTCAGGCCTTAGGCACCTAATCACCATGCTTAATAATGTAAATTTGATTCATTATAACTATGAATTAACAGTGTTAACGAAATTGGTAGCACGCTTGCCTCGATTACCAGGATCGCAGGATCAAACCCCAGCTCGCAACTATGGGATTCCTGGATTTAATTTTAAATCATGATTAGCACTTGCTAAACGGTGAAGGAAAACATAGTAAGGAAACCTGCATGTCTGAGAGTCCTCTCAATAGACGAGTGAAATCCGCCAACCCGCACTAGGCCAGCGTGGTGGACTATGGCTTTACCCCCCTCCCGTTTATGGATGACAGGTGCCAAGATCAATACCCGTAGGCAGCAATGGGTCATTATAAATGGCTAATATTATTTATTTTATTTTTCATTGTAACAATAAAAGTATTCAATGTGTGCTTATCAAAACCGTACGTGGCCTATCGCGCCTACGCGACTTACAACGTGCCCACTTAAATATGGAATTATTCTAAACAAATGACAGTTTCATACTGTTTATAATTCAATATTTTGACTAGTCTAACATCGGGGATATAGCTCAGTGGTAGAGCAATCGACTGCAGATCGATAGGTCCCCGGTTCAAGTCCGGGTGTCCCCTAAATGCGAGAGCTGACTTTTTTGGATATTATGTAAATGATGTCTATGATATTCAAAGTTTTTTCAAGAGGCGTGGCTTCTTTTACATTAAGATTTTTTGTCACCGGAATTTTCATTCACAGTAATACTTGAGAAAATCATTTTTGTTTTGACTGCCTCGAGTGCCTTTATATGATCAAACCAAGCAATTCTATAACTCCGAAGAATGTGGCAAGCGTAATGAACTATGACCTAATCCCTCGCATTAAAGGGAGTCCCGTGCCCAACTGTGGGACATTAAAAAAAGGTTAGGACTATTATTATCGCCTAGTTCTATCAATTACATCATGCAAGTGACTCTAACGTATGTTACCAACCTGTTCTTATCAGTAGAGATGCCGTGGCTGAGTATAAGCTGCTCCAGCATCTGCAGTCGCGAGAGAGCAAGGCGCGGATGCATCGACGCTGCCACCGGTCTCACCAGCTGCTGGGGGATCAAGTGGACACTCCTGCGACGAACAAAACGAATATTATGGATCCCTTAAGATGTCAAAAAAATCAGAAGTCCCTACTGTAAACACAAAATGATCAAGAATGCCGGAAAAAAATACGATAATATTCTGACATCTTTAGAAATGGTCTCTGTCTCAAAACTATTGAGGGACTTTCATGAATCTTGGTATGGTGATAACTTAAAGCCTGGAGCGTCATAAAACATACTTTTGTAGTCACTTGGTACTTTACTCTAAATGCGGTATCTGTCCTTATTTTTTCATGCCTAGTTCTGGAAGCAGTGTCTCACGTGACTTTTAATGGGGCTACCACCGCCACACTCTCCCACTTCACTGTCGCTCTATAAGCTATGATCTACATGGGTGACCAACGAAGACGTCGAGCGTCGAGGTTTGATCCTCCCGGTCCTGGGGAAAGACTAATTTGTCTTGGAACCCACAAATAATTAAACGCGCTGTGCTGCGACACATAGTAGAAGTATAATTTCAACGGACAAGTGGAAAAACGAATCGCAACTAAATTTTAACTTGAAGTTTTACGGGCAGATTGTTAATGTACTTGTCCAATTTGAAAACCTGCCCGTAAAACTTGAACTTAAAATTGAACACGCGATATATCGTCTATCCTCTCCACGCGGCCGTAACGCTTTTTCGTGACAGAAAAAATCCTAATACCACTCGTCTAATAGAAGTTTCACTTTAATAGAAGAAGGCTCAAGGTCGCTCAACGCGCAATGGAGAGAGCTATACTCGGGGTTTCGCTACGCAATAGAATCGGAAATGAGGAGATCCGTAGACGAACTAAAGTAACCGACATAGCTCAAAGAATTTCAAAGTTGATGCGGCAGTGGGCGGCACATAGCTCGCAGAACCGATGGCCGTTGGGGCAGAATGGCGACCACGAATCGGAAGACGTAGTGTAAGACGGCACCCCATAAGGTGGACCGATGATATCACACGCGTCGCAGGAAGCCGGTGGATGCGAGGGGCGGAGGACCGCGATGTGTGGAAGTCATTGGGGGCGGCCTATGGCCAGCAGTGGACGTCTATCGGCTGATAGATTGGATAGGAGGAGTTGGAAAGGTAGACTCGCCTGACATGCGGGCAGTCGGCGACGGTGAGCACGGTGTGCTGCGCGGTGGAGTGCACGCGCGGCGCGGGGTCGCCGCACGCGCGCAGCAGCTCCGGCAGCAGCTTCTCCACGCAGCGCGCCACCTCCGCCGCGCACACCCTGCCGCGCGAGACCATGCCCACTTACCCACGTATTTATATCATTGCCTTATAATAATAATGATATCTGGGAGACTGTGGCTCCCATGTCTTGCTTTCACTGCTCTTTCTGCATAGATCGGACCGCAAACAACCACTAAATATGAGGGTTGTCCCGTTTCAAACTATGACACTTGGACATCAAACACCCTCAGTTCTCCCGTGATCATGGTTGTTATAAAGCAGCCGGAACATCGGGAACGTAAAAACATAAATATAAACGCGATAAAATCCGTTAAATTAGTTTTATTTCAAGGGTAGGTATACTCAGCTGTAACCCTCATAATCGTTATGTATTTATTTTAAATGTACATATCGAAATTCCGCCACTAGTACTTTATAATAAAGCATTGTTACGTTATTCCAGGTAAATACCTTGTGAGGTGTATAAATTCTTATTACCATTGTTCCCGATAGATGTCGCCAGCATAAAATTAGCGCGCCTTAATATCAAGGCTACTAAGAAGTATCTAGGGCGATTAAAAAAAAGGTCTCACCTATCCGGCACGAACTCTTGGAACAGAACCCGCACCACCTCATTGGCCTGGCTGTACACCGAGAACACCTTGTCTCTCAGCGCCCGCTGCAGCAGCGCGGCGGCGGCGCGGGCGGTCTTGTTGGGCGAGGTCTTGGAGCTGTCCCGGGATGGACTTGTCAGCTCTGCGCGCAGCCGGGACAGACCCTCCTCCTTGTCCAGGTAGTTCTTGGAGAAGAATTTCTCGACCTGTTTGCATAAAATATTTATATCTGAAAGCTGAGAGGAACAAGAAGCCGTTTTTTGTACTTGATTTCAATAACGAATGGCGGAAGTGTACTGCAGCGCACCTAAATCTCACCGACGGTTTTAAATCCCTAAGGTAATAGGGAACTTGAATGTAAACCAGATCCGCCAGCAGGGTACAGAGTTACAATTCGGTCACCCATCCAACTTTCGGTCCAGGCACACGTCCACCAACTTAAAATCTCCTTACACCCTACACACATGACATTTTAACATTTCGGGGAACTGCTAGAGTGAATCTTTAAATTGGACGATAAGTTGCCAAACATATTGACATACTTGTCTCAACACATTGTCTCACCAGTGGGTACCCGAAGATAAGTATCGGGAGTGCAGCATGCTTCCTCTCCCGCTCGTTCAGCTTATGCGGCTGCTGGGAGGAGCGCGAGTGCGAGGTGGCCGCGCTGCCTCCGCTGCACTCCTCCTCCCGACCCTCGCGGAGGTACTCGTTCGTGTGGGAACTGAAACACGGGTGCGGATATAGGGGGGAGCCATAACTATAATTCCTTCTCCCCGACCCACGACGAAGTATCTGCTCCTATGATCTTTAATTATCTCCTGCCGTCTCCTCCTAACATTTACAATTATCTCCTACCGTCTTCTTCTATCATCTCCATCTATCATCTCCTGCCACCTCCTTCTAACGTCTTCTCCTATCGTCTGCTCTTAAATTGAGTTACACTTACTGTCTTAAGGCTGGTAACAGCCGCTCCTCATAAGCCTCAAACGTAGATCTTGGACCAGCGCTTTTGTTTCTTCTACGCACAACTGACCCTGAAAAAAGGTATGATACGATTTCATTGACAACGTATTCCACAGCCTCAATTCCATTGTCAGCGATTATCCAAAAGCCAAATGGAATTTCGTGCGTGCATTCCAAACTGGAGACAGTCTTCTGAAAGTGAGTACACTACCGCGAAAACAAACTGCAGATCTTATTGCATTGTCACTTCATGGCTTTCGACAGTACCGTCGAGGGCCATTGTGCCCTGTGTAGGTATACTTAGCCCAAGTGAGTGAGTGCTAGTGATTACAAGAAAGGCATAAAGTTCTCTCACCATTGGCAGCATTAGGTGTCACACTCCTGCGAGGACTATCCGTGTCTTTTCTCAATTCATCTTCTTCTACCTTCTTCTGGATTTCTTTCTCCTCTTGTACAAGTTGGGTGGGTTGGATTGACTGCGGTTGTATATGCGGTTGTGGATGGATCGGTTGGATTTTCTGGATCGGCTCAAGGTAAGATGGCGGGATTTCTTCATGCAGTGTTGGTTCTGGTGACTGAAATGGTTATAAAAATATAACTGTTTAGTAAGCAGATCATCATAATATACACAGAAAGTTCTTGCCGTTCTTCTCATTTGAACCCTTGCAAACTGGTTGTACCTACATGCATAAAAAAATGGCTTAATTTAAACGCAGAAAGTAGGTACATCGCAGTAGGTAGGGACTAAAGATAGTCAAGAGTAGAGAGTCAGCAGATTATCATTTATACAGAAAGTTCATTACATGATTTAATCTCGCCTAAATGAACTCATTATCTCCTTCTCGACGTCAAGTAAGACAAGAAAAGATATACTTATTGCGCCTAAATTGAGCCATTCTTTTATTCATGTAGGTACAGCAAGAAGAACGGGAAGAAAGTCAATGTTTACTCTTTGTAAAAGCAAGAGATTAGTATACATTCTCAGGAAAAGCAACGCTATGTTAGCAGGCAGCACCTCAGTTTGTGAGTTAGATAATACAACCACTTACTTCAACTCTATTCTGAACCTCGTCATCTTCATTCGCATACTCCTGTTCCTCTTCCTCCCGTTCAGCTTCTATTGGCGGCACGGGCGAAGGGATGTCCATGCTTAAGGAACCAGCCGCTACGGAGGGGGAGAGATGGTGGGAAAAATCGTATTCCTGAGGCATGGAGGAGTCGTTGCGAGGGTCCGGCTGCAAGAGGACAGATTTATTTGACATGTTAGGGTGTTCGTAAAAACCTGACTGGGTCGACAGTTCAGGGAACTGCAAATCGTGGGGTCCTGGATTCAATTTCTAAGTCATACTGGGATTTTTTTGTCAACAAACCAAGCCAACCTATGAGGGGATAGTCGGTGTACTTTAAACTTGCCCCTTCACATTGGGACCTAGAATAATTGTTGAGAACCGATCCGATGCGCACCTTTGACTATTAGTTAAAAAGGCGTTATGGTATTTTTCCGTTCTCCCCTACATGACTCCCGCCTAAAACTACGGGAATGGGGGGACTAATACCAGATATTTAGCGCATAGAATGATACGGCAATAAAGTATTTTATGTCAATCTTCACTCACCCCATCTTCTTCAAACAATCTACAAAGTTGCGTGTCTTCCTTAACTCCGCACAGCGCATCCGCTATCCTGTCTCTCATCCGCCTCGCAAGCTCAAAGTCGTCTCTCGCAGCCGCCGTCCGTTTCCGCAGCCTCCAGCGACCGATGCGGATACCGGCAGATGCTAGTGCAGCTCCCGCAGATTTTAGTCTTCGGGCGTATTCGAAGCGCTCCTCTGAAAGTAGCCAAGACAATTGGAGGCAGCTATTCAATGGTCCTGAGTCCTATTTGATATAGGCTCTGTAGTATATTTATCTATAGCAAGTCCTCTTACCAGCAACAGCGATCCTCTTCTTTTCATCCAAACTCCTCACCAAGTCTGCTATATCGTTATCCACATACATGATGAAGGCGAGGTCATCGTACGGAGAGTAACGGGGCTCTGCCTTGTTCACTGCTGGAGGCGGGGCTTGTTCATCTTCTTCGACTTCTTCGCCTAAGACGTTGACTGCCATCAGTGCTACCTGCAGAAAGGAGAAGGATTCCAAAATAATAGGGACCCACTGTTTAGTACGAGCCTGAGATTAAGACTGATAGAGATTGCTCTGGCCATAGTCCACCACGCTGGCACAGTGCAGATTGGTGGAATTCACACAGCTCATGAAAACTGATTTACTCTAAGATATACAGGGTTCTTCAAGATCATTGCTGTCACCGTGTTAAGCACCTTAGCTTAGCATACTATAATCAAAGCAGAGAGTAATGTGTGAACTTATTTAAGATTAAACCGTCGAACCGTAATGAGCGAGGGCAAAAGAATGGAGGGCCAAACAACTTCCTAGGTCCATACCTGATCATCTTCTTTGGCTGGTGGATGAGGTCCAGATAATCGTAGTTTTACGAAACGTGCTATAGTTGGCTCCGGGAGTGCGGCAGATCTATAACAATTTAGGGGTCAAAAAATGTTATAAACAATAGTTTCCCATTAAGCACCTTGTTGTTGGTGCGAGCCTCGAAGAACCAGAGTACACCGTAGGTAGTACCTATCAAATCACGACTGCCGTAGGTATCCTTTATATCAATCCGCCAGGAAATCGGCAAAGAAGGAATGTTGGCGCGCCGTATCACTTAGCGCACCTTTATAGGACGACCACAAGAAATCAGTCACAAACGTAATGTATTAAAGCTCCTACATCATACTATAGAGAGCTATCATCTCATTCACTCGCTATCATCATCATCACAAAATCTATGGTGTGAGCGGGTCAGACGACACTTACGCTACAATAGCGTAAAAAAAAGTTTAAACTACCGATGTTACCTTAGTTCTCTGGTTCTGGCTTGCGGCGCTGGTCTGGCGAGGGTCACGCGTCCAACGCTGGTGTATGTTGCGCCACATGGTGTTGCGGCTCCTTCGGACAACAGCCCACCAGACACCAGGACTTCCACGCACGCCGCTGAGAAGGAAACAAGAGGTGAACGTGTGGAAGGGTTTTTAGATTTAAGGTCAAGGAAAACTTCGCAAAAGAATTCGTTTAAATACTTGAAATAACGTATGCAGTCTTCAAAAGACATGTCTTTTACCAGGGAATTTTGGCCTTAATCTATTTTGTCTTAAGAGGAGATAGAATGTGGATAAGAAAAGGGTTGATATTATTCTGGATCAGTGTCCAGACGGTGGGTTATATAAACCTAAATCTACAAGATAATTAAACACAGCGATAATAATAGCATAGAAATCTTCAAACTCTCTTAGACCTTTGGGAGCAATCAAAAGTCCCATTGCGTCAAAATATTTGACTTAGCTTTGAGAAATTCAGAAAGAAGTCCTATATTTTTTGCGGAAAATTTAAGATATTTTTTGGTACTTAGTTGAAACCAAACCAATTTGAAACTACTGAATACAATTGTAAAACTTGACTTTTCAAGGTTTCCAATGATTTATGGGGCTGATTTCATCATCATCATCTTCATTATCATCCGGTGTAGGCCTTACTGAAATACAACGGACAAAGAAACTTACTCTACACTGGCGATTTAAAAAAAGGGTCTTGACATATGAACAGACAGACGGAGAACAAAGCGGGATTTCCGTTTTTTGAGGTAAGGACCCTAAAAAGAACAAGTACGTCCTCTCCTTACGTATGAGCTGGTGGTGAGCTAGTAGCTGGAGCTTGTGCACGCTGGTGAGCCGCGTGAGACGAAGGAGTAGCTCGTGCGCCGGCGCACCCTCGCTGCGCCAGCCGCGCGCCGCCGGCCCCTGCGCATTCAGCTCGCATGCTGGGTACGAGCTGTCCTCACCTGGTGGAACAGGTTTGGGGGTAAAGACTTTGAGGAGACGATAAAATACTTTGCACCACTTTACTGGAAATAATGGTTATGTCCGATAAGTCCCTTTGACTGCATTCTTGAAGCTTATAAAGAAGACAGAGATCCCTACCCATCCGTCAAACGGTAGGTAAAGATATCCAGGCTATCGGACTGTCTGTATGTCCTTTAAAGCCTCTTTAACTGACTTCTTGAAGCCCATACAGTATAGAGACATCCCTATACGCCAAAAAGTAGCCTTCGACTTTATTTTTAAATTGGCCAAGATTTGAAAAATACCAGCCAGTTCCAATGTGTGTTGACTCAAGTATTTTCGGAATGGGAACACACCACACTCGACGTAGCTAGTAAGTATTTTAATTAACGTCGCCCTATATCGTGACATGTTTTGTTAATGCCCTGATAATGGAACCTTTGAAAGTCGGCATGAAGGTATAGATTCCTTACTAATACACTAACATTCAGTAAAAACAATCCAATCAGTCGTACACTTTGTGGATTGTGAATTTTTAACATGTTTATGTTGATGATCTAATATCATCAGCTCACTGTGGATTTAAGAGAGCCTCTGCCTACATTCAAGTTATTATAGTAGGTGTGATAGTATATTTTTAATCCTAAATTTTCAGTATCTAGAGCATATATCGATTCCGCTCGAACCCAACTGAATATTTGATGGAATAAGTAAATGGCGTAGAAAATAACATGCTTGGGAGAATTAATGAAGAACTCATTGAATTTACTTTCGAGCTTATAAATAGATTTTAAGTCATATATTGGTAGACGAACATACAAGCTGTATGGTTCCGATCTAAGCAACTATTGGTACTGCATAATGGACTGCGGGAAATCCCGATAACACCCAGACCCAGCTACAGGTTTCGGTTGTAATTAATTAATTAATAAATATCGCCAGACGAACACACCAACTATACGGTCCTTTTTTTTTTGTCGGGGGGAAATCTTCGATAGATACCCGGCCTCTGTGTGGGAGAGGGCCGGGTTATGTGGGATTCTTAAGCAACGCTTGTATTATGGGTACCGTACAATGGACTGAGGGCGAAGCCTGCATATAATAGTTATACAGATAAACGTCCATGACTCGAATTCGTGCTCATCACATAAATATTGTCTCTACCAGGATTCGAACCCGGGACCCTCGGCACGCCAAGCAGGGTCACTACCAACTGCGCTAATGAGGCCGTCACATTCAGAATAAATGCCCCTGCAATATATCTTTGACACGAGATAAAAAATCTAATCGAATTGATTGTCTTCTTTTTTATGAAATGAAATAAAAAAATGGCAACCCATAACAGCGACTCCTACTACCCTTTGTTGTCACTATTGACCAATTACAGTATGGGAAATCTTATGTAAGTACCTAACAGTGAAATACCAATCATTTGCCAATCAATAATGAATTAATTGTGTCGACAGACTTTATCGATAACTTCTGCATCGAACCTAACGCGGACTACAAGCTGACGACAATGAATATAGGAAAAGTGTATTAAGTAGAATTGTGACAAGTCCACCGCTGGACATGGGCCTCCCCTCACGCACTCCACTGAGCTCAGTCCTCTGCAATCAGCATCCAGTTTCTGTCACCAACTTTCCACTTGTTATCACGAGATTACCTAGTCGTGGTTGCCACTCGGGAACTTATCTACTCAAACAGTTGCTATTTCTGTAAGCCCACTGCCATTTCAGCCTACTCATCGTTCGAGCTTTGTCCACTACTGTCTGCTATAGTTTCCAGTCGAATAACTTTGATTTCTAATATTTACGCGAATACTACACATTGAAATAAAAATATTTTTAAGGGAGGTCCTCCCCTCGGGAACGTAAAAACAAAAAATAAACGCGATAAAATCCTTAAAATAGTTTTATTCTAATAACGTTGTTACGGATTGGGCTTTTAGTCAAATGTTAGGCCATAGCCCTTTACATAGGATGCTAAGCTAATGAAAATTTGTAGACTGTTTTATTTAAAAAAAAATAGTTGAGCAAAAGAAAATAAATATGGTCAAAGCTGCAATAGCCAAGTTATGAGCTAGGGCGATACTATAGTACATAGTTTTTAAAACAAGACACACACAAAAAAAAGTAATAACATAATTGATTACGATAAAATTACTTACTTGTAGCGTAGACGACGTGAAACGGAATGCGTTTTGGCATTTTAAAAAAACTACCTTTTTACTTTTCATTTGAAATTAAACTCCACTGTCGTTGTTAACCAAAAATATACAGTAAATTAACTTAAAAACAAAACACTGTATCAAATAATTTTCAAACTGATCATTTGGTTTGCGTACATGATTTATTGAATGTTACTGTTTAATTTACATTGTAATCGTGAAGAATGGGCGGTATTTGATAAAAATAATTATACGATAGTCTGATGAAGTGTTGTATATTGAAGGAGTGAAGTTTTCTCGGATCAGGGAAGGTTTGTGAGTAAATCAATATTTGCGCGGCTAAATTCATAGACCGTTTCTAATAAATTCCGCGCAGGCTGCAGCGTGACTAGCGCCATCTATTTATAGGTATGAAGAACTAGGAAAAGTCCTTAGCTATTTTCCTTTCACGTAGTTTTTTCGCAGCTATGAGCGGCATCTATGAGCAGCTATGTTTCGAGAGGTATCTATGACTTTGGGAAAAAAATATGAGAGCCAGACATGCCTTGCATGCGAAGCTTAGCATCGAGTAAGCCTATGTCCGGTTCACACGAATCAAGTCTGCATTAAAAGAACACAAAAAAAAAATTACAACTCCACTCTTCAAGCACCCGCCAAAAAGCGAATATAAGTACTGGGTTCGCCCCCAGTCCATTGTACAGCACCCATAATACAAGCGTTGCTTAGTGTGGGACCGTATAGTTGGTGTGTTCTGGCGATATTTATTTATTTAGTTTAGATCATAGTCAACTAGTGCATATAAAACATCTCATTGATTTAACTTATTCCGAATTTAATAACTACACATAATGTCAAAATAAATAAAAAGGTAAACATAGATAACTTATGACCATCGAAAATGAAAGATTTACAGATTATAGGATTTATACAATTTAAAATTGGTTTATGGAATTAAATAAACATTTTCTTAAACCGAAACAAAACATTGCTTATGCTTTTTCTCCTAGCCATCCCCACAGAATAATAATTCCCTCCAAAACATAAAAACTACATTCCAGTAAGAAAAAAAATATGTCAGTGTTAGAAAAAATATATAGGTAATCATGTAATATCACAGATATCTTATAACTGAAGTATTTTAGGAATTCGGGGACTTTTTGGCGGAAAACTGAAAAGTCATGGCGTCAATTATGATTTAATTTCTAAAACTAGTGTTCTTTTTTTTTAAATTTCAATCCGTAAGATTAGTTTTATTTCATTGTGTAGTATTCGCGTAAATATAAGAAATCAATATGCCTGCATAATAGTTAGGTACTTCATCTACTTAACACAATAATTGACTCTTGTATTCTGCACTATCCAGTTCAATAGGGCTGTCACTCTCGTGTTAACGCCAGGGTATTCTGTCGCGCAAGATCGGCCGAAGCTGACGATGCCGACGTTGAAGAGCAGCCCTGTCGCCGGGTCGGTGTAGAGAAGAGGGCCGCCGGAGTCATCCTGAACATAGTAAACATTACATAACTATATGAGGTATAACAAAAATAGTGTAAAATATTTTAACAGATGAATCAGTAAGTTATATGGATCACGTTTATGTATAAAATAATTGTGTAAATAATGCGTGTTTTTTTTTAAACGAGGCGACTTCTTTGGCCTGTGCTCAGAACAGGGTGTCATATTTAAAATTTCTAATTATTTGATTTTTTTCATTGGGAATGTTATCTTTATAACCTACTGTTAGCCCTGTTAAAATATTTTACACAATTTTTGTTACACCTTATATAATGCTAAGTTGAAAATTATTTATTATAATGAAAACCTTGACGTGTTGATTAACCTGTGGAGTAGGGCAGAGCCGTGCGGGCCGGAGAGGAGAGGGGCAGAATAGAACGGTACGGAGCGGAGCGGGGTGAAGCGGAGCGGAGTGGGGCGGAGTGTGATGGAAT
The DNA here is from genome assembly GCA_905404115.1 of Pheosia gnoma. Lineage (NCBI taxonomy): Eukaryota > Metazoa > Arthropoda > Insecta > Lepidoptera > Notodontidae > Pheosia > Pheosia gnoma. The sequence goes on along the minus strand of FR989919.1, from coordinate 1,635,080 downwards.
GGGGTGTAGTGGAGTAGAGGCGAGTGGAGCAGAGCGGGGCTTTCATATTAAACCCCACATTTTGGACACGACAACGAACAACACGACCTATTTTGGAAGCATGTGCATCTCTCTTACCTGACAAGCGTCCTTCCCAGGGGAATAAGTGCACAACTGTCTACTGGTAACATTCGGCTCCTTCATCCGGCAGGCATCCTGACTGATCACGTCTACATCCACCTTACGGAGCACCTTGGACGTCGGACCACCCGGAAATAATGTGCCCCAACCTGGAAAACATAATTGTTTTGTAACCGTTTTTAGATATTTTGCGAGTGGGGCGAGCAGAAAGGCCCTAACTAAGGAGACCCTACTACTAGTACTATATTTAGCTTAGTTGGGTGGGGCGTAATTATAACATATCTGTAATAAATACCAACTAGTTATTATAATAATACCAGCCCTTTTTTAATGTCCCACTGCTGGGCACGAGCCTCCCCTCAATTCGAGGGGGATTAGGCCATAGTCCACCTCGCTGGCCCAGTGCGGGTTGGCGGACTTCACACATCTTTCGAGGGGTTCTCTCAGACAGCAGGTTTCCTCGCGACGTTTGCCATCACCGTTTAGCAAGTGATAATCGTGGTTGAAAATGAGATTCGCTCAAATCCAGAAATCCCGAGCCGGTGTTTGAACCTGCGATCCTAGTTACGGAGGCAATCGCTCCACCAACTTGGCTATCACTGCTTATTTATTTTATTGTTTTTCATCTCCCTGTTTTAGGGGTAAAATAACTGACTCAAGGGCCTTGGCCAAGTGTGCTAGCTTTTGCGTGTTGGGAACTATGGAGATGATGATGAATTTTGTAGAAACTTGCGTGTGAGACGGCAAGTGTTAAGTATTATTATTATTACTACACTAGTTATAACTACATATTTATTTATTAAAGAAATTCTGAATGCCTGTAAGGGTCCTGGTCCTTGAGCTGGACCTGTCTTACCTAGTATAGTAACGTTGTCTCCTGAAAAGTCATTCCTCGTGAACTTGAACGGAAGACAGACGGGTCCCACGCGCTCGTTGAAGTTAATCATGCCTTTGACCTTTATAATCGCGATGTCGTAATCGTAGTTGGTACTGGAACACAAAAATATACTTTGAACATGTTTCAGAATGGGCAGATAAAGCTAGCCACAACTTATTTGAAGGATGTCCAGGGGTATAGTCAAGGGGCTTCAAACACCCCCTGAAATAACTTATCCAACGTTTTATACATGGGCACTTATAAAATATTTTCGAGTCTTCGGATTGTTATTGTTGGTTATTGTCTGTGGTGCAGCCAGAGCTCAGCCAACCCCTCCTCCCCCCTATGTAGGTTTGTTTATGTAATCATAAATAATGTGGCTTACAGTTTACGCCAAAACGTTTTGTTGTCGCTTATTGTCTCTGATCCAGAGCTCATCTAGCTCAACTGCCCCCCGAAGAGAATTCCTGACTACGACTTTGAAGGTCACCCATGCATATTCCGCCAAATATGTCGTGGCTAGGGTTTATTATGGAACAGTCCCTTTGGCTAATTCGCCATGAATTCTTGACATAAGGCCAAGTATATATGAGTGGGCAGGACTCAACATTAGATACAACAGGGAGAAACCATGAAATGAGATGTTCATCTAGAACATTCTCCGATTTCATTCATCTAGGGTGTATTCTTTACTAATGCTTTATCATCAATTAAAAAAGTGCTTTCTTTCGTTAGATAGGTACCTATACACTTACTTAGTAAATTGTGGATGTATAGTAAAACTCCTTATTTTGTAAGCCTTTGCGGCTGTTGAATTATCTGAAATATAAAAAAGGAAAACCATAATTTAGCTGTAATTATATGAACGTCCTCACACTCCCACCATCTGATTGTAAAATAACAATTTGAAATACATTTACCATGGCTTTAAAACACACTTTTCGTCATTAACGTACCAATTTCGATAGTTATTTTTTATTTGAAAGGATACCTATGCTTACAGATTGGTCCCATTTTTTTACCAACTTCACAATCGTTAAATATAATGAATTAATTAGACAAGGATCATGATTAGATTATTTATTGCTTTTTAGGTTTTTGAGGACAATATTTTTTTGTTAAAAAGTATATTTTTGAGCAGTACACTGTTATGGGTATGTGAGCTTGTGAGGTTCCAAGACTGACTTTAACGGGGACTCGCCGAGGATCAAACCTCGGCGTCTCCATTGGTCACAGCTGTGTATCCTGACTAACAGGAGTAACAATGGCGGGAGTGTGTGGCGGGCCTCGTCCTTTTACAGTTATCTTTAAACTCACCAACAGTAACATTATGTTGTCCAACGATGACGGCATGATCATCAACCGACCGGCCCGCTACGCAGTGTGCCGCCGTCAGGACATGCCGGTTCGATATGATGACTGCGCCACACTTGATCTGCGCAATCCTCACGTCTTCTATACCCACCATCATCTTGTACTCATTAGTACCCGTCTCTTGACCGCCCACTATACGCTTCTGTGAATTATGGGCACGATGACGATAATAATAATGTCGCCAGACAAACACATAAAATGCACGGTCCTGAAGTAAGCAAGGCTTGTATTATGGGTACTGTACTGATTCAGAGAGAGTATACTAGAAGCGTGAAATCCGGTCTTCTTTAGCATAGGTATTTGTTAATTTAAAAACACATTAAAAAAACATTCAACTAACTAAAAATCACAATTGTTATTTTGTTAGCAACATTATTATTTTTTATTTCGACATATGGGAATTTTGACTTCACATTGTATGTACAGATGCGTTCAAGTAGCGCAATTTCAAGGTTCAAGTAAACCCTCTCTGAATCACTCTGTGCAATACTTGTATACAGATTAAACATCCATGACCCATTTACTAACATTCCTGCTCATCACACAAAGTTTACCTCCACCCGGATTCGAACCAGGGACCCTCGGCATAGAAAGCAGGGTTACCACCAACCTGATTTTTCTCCCCGCATAAACATTTTGTGTGTACCGGCGCAGCTCGTTGTGAGGTCAGCTGACATTGAAATCGACCTCCGGGACTAGCTCTGCTTGTAATAAGACCTGGCAAATATGATTAGTCTATGAAATCAAAGAATTCACGCCAATATTTTAGTCATATTAAATCACTTATCTGTATTGACTTCTTATATTTACGCGAATACTACACATTGAAATAAAACAATTTTTAAGCAAGTAACAACTAAATATGAGCGTTCCTCCGCCATCAACACAATCCTGAAACGCGCTATGAGAGTTTTCGGAGCATGTAACATATATACTAGATCCCGACAATAACCGTTGGGGGCATACAACCCGCCTAGCTTGGAAATTCTTCCCTTTTCCGTTATTTCAACGAGTGCCCAAGCTCCTGCGATAATTTAACTTTGAAAATAACTCACGACTGGTGAGTCATTCTACACACGAATCCAGGATTGATTAATTTCAACGTTACCCAGGCTTATTCTCTGTCTAGTAGAAACTGCAGTTATCGACCCTCTACCGCAATAGGATTCAGCGTCAGCCAGTTGCGAATCTCCAGTTTTGGATATCAGCAAACGATCCATGGTGCATGATGGCGTCTGAAAATTAATAGGTACAACTGCATTGTCTAAAACTAAGCAAGGCTTGTATGGGTACCGTCCAATATAATAATTATATAGATATATCACATTTTACAAAAGTGACTTGTATACAGATTGGATATTTTTTTCGCTATTCTGGGTAAAAATTTGGCTCTTGGAAAAATTTTGGAGTAATGAAATCCTTGGAGAAAAGTAAAAAAAAATACAAATTTTGGGTAGAAATAAAAAAATCACATATGGCAACCCTGCTTGTAAATGTGGGAACCATGTAACCATTCACTTGTAATGATACCGAACGGGTGGTAAAGTTGTTGCTTAGCATTTTGTAACTTTTGACCGTTCATAAGTACTGTACTTAATGGTTTACATGAATAAACAATATTCTGATTCCGATTCTGATACTAAGAGTTAGAATTCTTTTTCTTTTTTAGTCTTTAATACTTTAGCAGCTGGTCAAAAAAAATTCTTTCATACCCAGTTCCCACAGTTCTAACATACCCAGAAATGTTCGTATACTCTTTTTGAGTCGCTCTGTGTAAGTAGATGGTTATAGGTATATCTAACCTGCGGTATTCGGACGTCAGGGCATTCCAGGCGACAGTTGTATCCAGGCGGACAGTCTGCTATCCACCTGCACTGAATCCCGCCTGTGTACCTGTTCGGATATCCGGGACTGTAGATGTAGTAGGACCTGTTGGCGGCCACCTACGAAACAAATAGGGCTACATCAAACCAACAAAGGTTATTTTTATTACCATAATATGCAGCACGTTATATGTATCTTTCTATTCTATTACTTTTATTTCTATTCTATACTTTATACATTTATTGTGTGTATCTGCGATTGCGTCTGAGTTTGGTTACCAAGCGATATGATTAATGTCCTACTGAGGAGGCTTTGGCTGAAAATCAGCGCTGGAGGAGAATCCGTTCCCCACCAGCTCATGCTGAGCCGACAAACGCCTTTCGGCACAGCTCACACTGAGATCCACAATACCTACTTTATGTTCCTCACCTTTTAATGTATGTGCCTATTTGTGTATCTTTGTGTGTTCTTTACTTCTACTTTTTCATGTAAATGTATTCATTTGTGTATCTTCGTGTCTGTGTCGAATAAACTTTTTTCATTTCATTTCATTTCAAACCGCCGACTGGTACATTAGCTTGCACAATACAGCGACCGAATTATTATAAGCAAAGCTGTCGCTGTATGAAGATAGCTTCGAAGCGATATTTCATCCTATCTTTTTTTGTTATTCAACCTATTTCTGTTACTCACTAAATCCGGCGGACACGGCATTTAATTTAGGGACGAGTGCAATTACGTTAGTGAGAGGGGGAGGAACTGTTGTTTTGAATTGACGTATCTTCCAGGAAAAAAAATGGGTACACCTATACGGCAAATAGCTGTTTTTTTAATATTTTAAACTGACTCCGAGAGTATTCGTAACCGTAATTCAAGTTGACAAGCCGAAGCTCAGTAGTGGGTCCCTCTTCCCCTATTTTTTTAACAATGGATGTCAGCCCAGTATCATCTTGTTCTATCAATTGTAACATCATCAAAACAACATACCTTCTAAGAGCCCAGACACAGAAAAAAGGGACTTCATACTCACATTTTGATAGAAGTCACAGTTTGAATCTTGAGCGGACACTGTTTGTAGCAAATATAAGATCAAAACCACCATGGGATTCATTGCTGAAAGAAATATTATGTAAATAAACGACCTTGCTGCTGGCTACTGAGTGGCCATGCGAAAAGCAGTCAGCTGATCATGTACCTACTCAGTAAACTACTCAGTAGTTGACGACCTCAGTTGGTAGTGACCCTGATTTCTGCGCCGAAAGTCCCGGGTTCCAATCCTGGTGGGGACAAACTTTCAGTGATGAACATGAATGTATGTGCCCGAGTCATGGATGTTTAATATCAATATAAGTATTTTATATACTGGACTCGCCCCCAGTCCATTGTACGGTACCCACAATACAAGCGTTGCTTCGTGTGGGGCAGGCCGTATATATATATAATAGCGAGGAAATGCGGCCAGCATCTTGGGTACGCTACGCATGGGCCAAATTTTTTACACTCTTTGTAACTTTTAAGTAGGTAAGCTTTTCTATTTTCTTTTTAATTTATAATATTTATTTTGTATATTAATGTAATTTTTCCTATTACATATTTTAACAGCCCAACGCTAAATAAATTGAATATTTCGTTTAGGAATTTGGGGAACTGAACCATAAAATACCGACAAAATAAGCTTTATTATTCCCACTTAAGAACTATATTCACAATCCAGGTACTTACCCATTTATTTATTCACAGTTTTAAAATTATTACGTAGACGAATTTAATTAAGTACGTACCTGCCTACTTAATTGACTTTGCCTTTAAGTAAATTTTAATAATTAGCTGTAGTCTCCATGAGACTATGTTTCGCACTGATAACAGCTGAAGCAGAACAACAGTATTATAGAAGCCTTCAGCACTGATAAGGTAATTTTATTTCATGTATTTAAATAGTAGGTATGTCTGTAATAAGGTCAATGTAAAACATGTTACTCTATGACTTTATCTTAAAACGTTCTTGCTTAGAAGATAATTGTGTGTAATGCAGTTAGGTATTCATAATGATTCAGAAAGGGTACATATACTAACTATCGAGGCTGGGAATCTTTCGTCAAAAGTCATATTATGGGTACCGTACAATGTACTAGGGGCGATCCCGGATTTTTTTCTATTCTATTCTATCAGCTGAAAGACGTCCACTGCTGGACATAGGCCTCCCCCAACGACTTCCATACATCACGGTCCTCCGCCAATCGCATCCACCGGCTTCCTGCTACGCGTGTGATATCATCGGTCCACCTTGTGGGGGGCCGTCCTACACTACGTCTTCCGGTTCGTGGTCGCCATTCTAGAACCTTTCTGCCCCAACGGCCATCGGTTCTGCGAGCTATGTGCCGCCCACTGCGACTTCAACTTTGAAATTCTTTGAGCTATGTCGGTTACTTTAGTTCGTCTACGGATCTCCTTATTCCTGATTCTATCGCATAGCTAAACCCCGAGCATAGCTCTCTCCATTACGCGTTGAGCAACCTTGAGCCTTCTTATGAGGCCCATAGTAAGCGACCACGTCTCGGTACTATATGTCATCACTGGCAACACACATTGGTTGTAAACCTTTGTCTTCAGACACTGTAGTGGCGATCCCAGTATATAATAATAAAACCAGCCCTTTTAATGTCCCACTGTTGGACACGAGCCTCCCATCAATGCGAGGGGATTAGGCTATAATCCACCACAATGGCCCAGTGCGGGTTGGTGGACTTCACGCGTCTTTCGAGGGGTTCTATAACTATTATTGGGGGGCCTTTATCAACGCAATAGAGCCCAATACAATTATTGTTGGCTTTGTTGTCTGTGCGTTAGTGGGCGCTAATCTCAGAAACGGCTTAACCGATTTGGGTGCATTTTTCACAAATATATTGCGGCAAGCTTCACTTTAATAGTGTTTGTTTAATTTCAATCAGTTCGTAAATAAAAAAGTTATATTAATTAAAGACGCGCGCGAAGTCACCGACAACGGCTAGTATCAAATATAATTGTCAACCTTGCACGTGAATAAATAAACACCAAGCGTACCCATGGCAGTGTTTTCAGAGATTTCAACAGCCCTTGACTTAATTAACGAACCTTGTGGCTACAGTACGAGTTACGCATTAAATATCGTTTAATTTAAAAGTTTATTGCCTTATACAGATTGATTCAGAAGAGTGTAATTAGCCTGAAACCTCTGAGAAGTTAGGAAATGTCAAAAAGGCTTCAAAGAATTTACTTATTAGAAAAACAGACAGGCATTAGTGTTGTCCCGTCTTGGTCTTGCATTTTCTCAAGACCAGGACGCAAGATTCTTGGCAGAGGTACTTATTAGAAAAACAAACTGGCACTAGTGTTGTCCCGCCTTGGTTTTGCATTGTCTCAAGACCAGGATGCAAGGAGTTACCGCCAAACTCGCATTCCAATTTTTTTTCTAACTTATTGTGTCCACTGCTGGGCAAAAGTCTCCCCTAAATACTTCCATTAAGGATCCTGACGCAGTCGTACGAAGTCGAAGTCAAACTGCCACGGCTTTCTGGGTCTCATTAACAATAAAACCAACATTTTAACTACATCATTTTATTATATAACACGTAATAAAATTATTACATAGTTACATAATAGTACATTATGATACAAGTGAGCTGAGATGGTCATTACAGTCCTGGAGCCCAAGTCTGCAGTCGAGGGGGCAATGAAGCCGAGAGTGTAATTACCAAATGCTCACACGCGTGTCATACGAAGTTTTTCAACACACTTGGGAGGAAAACAAAACATAAAAACACACTATATTTATGATACATGGCCACAGAACAGTAATGGCGCCCGTTCTTTTTTTTCGCGCCTCAGTTGAAAACGAGGCACAGATAACAAAGTCACAGAACAGCCTACTATTAAACATATAATTAATTGGATATTTTTGTAATTATAACATCAATTAATATTAATTTAATGACAAAAATAAATTGGTATTAGAAATAAAACTATTTAACATATTTTAACGAGCACAGTTTATTTAATCACAATCATTTTTTTTTTGACGTGAATCCTCTATGACAACATTTTTTTCTTAAATGTGTGGTTGTGGTGTCCTAGTGCCGTTATATAAAGTGCATAGCACGCTTGTATAACAAGCTGTATTATGAACATAAAATCAGTGCAGTAAGAGCCACTTTACGAGCAAGTGTGATGAAAAACCATGTTATATACCTAACGATCAGTGTTGCCAGATCAGGGGATTTCCCCCTAGATTTAGGGGTTTCTCAACCGAGTTAGGGGCAGAATAGAGGGAAAGAATATTTGGGGGTTTTTTTAGGGGAAATTTCAAAAACACGCCAACACGAATGAACGAACACGAGAGAATGACGGTGCAGTGGGGATGCGTAACGTAAAAAAAAAAGCTGTTTCAGTTTGGAAGTTAGAACAGTATTACAAGGAAAAAATAAGAAAAAGGCAATCTGGCAACACTGGGTGAGGGCATTCTAGGGGGAAATCAACAAGACCACCTGGCAACACTGCTAACGATCGGCATACTACATAATATAGATACCTACTTGCAGTGTTCGGTGTAACACTAGTAATTATAATAATATCAATCATTGCTCGTGCGTAATACCCGCACCGAATAAGAATAGAATCGAAATGAAATTCACATTCAACCTTGTCCTTTGCTCGCACCGACTAGATGGGGGCTTAGCACGAGTTTTTATAGCATCAATAATTACCGATCAAGTTATGGAAACGCGTTGCTATACTGTTAAATCCACAATATACGATCACTCGATCGATATAAACATTCATATTGATTAAGAGCGTTGAACTGTGCGGGCGAGATATGTGGCTGGCCGTTTAAGTTTATATTTTGTTTAGACGTTTGCCGGGTTTTCCAATTTTCCGGAAAAAAAAATCCATGCGGCTAAAAACATTATGCCTATTACGACTATTACGAACATAAAAAAAACTTTATCAACCATAATGGCAACGCAATAGACATTTCGTGCAGATAATCTTCAGATGACCAATAGGCATCAAGAAATTTCAACATCCTATTGTCAGATACGGGTCCTCCTCACTATTTCTTCCTCTTCCCCTCTTTATCCTGGAAGTAGCCGCCGTGTCCAGGCACCAGCTTCACTGAGGGCTTCGTATCTCTGGGCTTCTTGTCCTCCGGCTTCGGGGAGGGGGACTGCTCTGAGGAGGAGTCGGTGACTATACCTTGGAGGCGGTGTGCGTTGGTTTGGCTCAACCTGTGGAAAATCATTACTAGAGGCCTGGGGTATATTTACAGACAAGGCGAATCCTGGCTTATAGGAGTAGCAGTGGTGGGAGTGTGTGGCGACTTGTCCCATAAAAAAAACACGGCGAATGGTACCGAAAGTTTAAGTTGGAATAATGCATTGGTAAGTCTTTTTTTCTTTAATTTGGAAGATCGCTGATCGACGCAGTTTCATAGGAGGTACACACGGCAAAAAATTGGGACTTGTCCCGTCCCTTGATAGTAGTTTTGCACACAATATTTCTTGGTCCTGCGGTCTTGGTCTTGCCGTCTTGGACCTTGTCTTGCACATCAAGGCCAAGATCAACTAATTATAAATGATAATGGACTGTTATGAGATTATGTTCTGTAGCACAAAAACAAAATCATTGAGTTGAGACGGCTTAATTGCGACGTTACTGCAAGACGAGAGTCCAAGACCAAGACCGCATTTGTGGCCATTATGTGTCGTCAGGACTTCGATGTGTCAATAAAAAAAACACAACTGTCATTTTGCTGGCAAAAAAAAAAAATGTACGGGTAGGAAACATGTTAAAATCGATGTCAAATCAACAATGTCAGCCACAAAAGGCATCATGGCATAGCATACACAATATTAACCACTACCTGTTACCCGCGACTTCGTCCGCGTGGTATTTAACAAAGAGACATACAACCGTTAGCAATAGCCCTCTCGCGCGTTCTGAGCCCACGCGACCGGCAGCCTTTGTGATATTAAGTCGTTGGGGGGAGGGGGCTTTCTAAAATAAAAGTAGCCTAAGTTACTCCTTGTTACATCAGCTGTCTACCAGTGAAAGTCCCGTCAAAATCGGTCCAACCATTTCAGAGATTAGCCTGAACAAACAGACAGACAGACAGACAAAAATTGTAAAAAATATTGTTTTGGTATATGTACCGTGTATACATCCAAATGCACTGAGTAAAAAGCGGTTATTTTAATATTACAAACAGACACTCAAATTTTATTTATATGTATAGATGTATAGATAAAGGCCATATACTACAAGTGTTGAACGAGAGTTACCGAACTTCCTCGACGTCGGCCACCTTGTCGATGAGGCTGCGTATGATGGCCTCCTTGTGCTCCAGCGCCAGCGACGCGCGCTCCATCTCGCGCCGGTACTCGGCGTGCGCGAGCGCAGCCCGGCGCTCCTGCTCCACGATCCGACGCTCCAGCTCCTCCAGCGACGTGTAGGCGCGGGATCTTACCACCTGCAGGGTTAATTTAAGCGATACAACACCATAAAGTTAGTAAAAGTAGCGGTTTTTACTAACTTTATGGTGTTGTATCGCTTTAGGTATTTTTTTAAGCAAACTTAATACATCGAGACATCCAATGCAGAATGCTAATATCGCAAAAAACTAAATTACATCGTAAATATGTCCAAATTTTTCGTAAAAAAATAAAAACCATTGACATTTTGAATTTCGCGCCCTGACCTGAGCTTCCACCTTAAATCATTCGAGAGTGAACAGCTACCTTCTAGGCAAGTATGCTACATCGTAGATCTCATCGTCACTTACCATCAGGTGAGATCGAGATCAAATACTTGCCTATAATGTATATAAAAAAAAAATCGAAATCGAAATCGGAAACGGATTTCACACTTTCCGATGTTGATGTCGTTTCCGACGGAGACTTTTTGAGAAAACGATTTGGTATTGTCATCATGGTACATCGAAGATAACCAAATTCGGATATTTTAATAGCGATTGCGGTAATCCAGCTCGGAAATTTTCGATTCCGTTTCCGATATCGGTTTCGAATAGCTTGAAATAACCTTGCTGATGAGTAATTTACTAGTGACCGTCCGTGGATTTGTTCTCGAGGGGTGAGATAGGTATAAAATTATGATCTAAGCTGGAACCGGGTGACGGGTAAGGGGCTCATCACCTATTAAAGGTTTTAAGCGGTCTGGGAGGTCTGGTGCCAGGTCGTCTCCGTTAAACGCAGGCAGCCCGGTTTAGACTGAGCTGTTCGCTAGTGCGTCGCGGTGAATGCTAGCGCGATTCCGTGGCACCCCTCGTACAGGTGAAGGGTGGTATCACCGCGGGATTTTAGCGGGTATATTGCTACTCTAGCTAGGACTCCCGCATACCCCTCCCGTGCCCCTGAAGCGGTGGGCACCCATAAAGTATTATGACACGCAAAAAATGGTCGCTGTTCACTCCTGGAAGTAATTCGCACCATTTATTTTATAATCCACTCGCCGTGCGATCCACTGGTGAAGCAATAATTAACTCTTTTCTTACCAAGTTATGATCTAATGATGTTGTCCCTTTCGCTCGCCCTACGATGCAGGGTTCTTAAGGTGGAAGCGCAAGGTCAGGGCGCGAAATTCAAAATGTCAATGGTTGTTATTTTTTTACGATGTAAACACATCGAGACATCCAATGCAGAATGCTAATATCGCAAAACACTAAATTACATCGTAAGGATGTCCAAATTTTTCGTAAAAAAATAAAAACCATTGACATTTTGAATTTCGCGCCCTGACCTTGCGCTTCCCCCTTAATAACACGATCCTTACCTTGATTTCCTGCTTGATGTTGTGGAGCGCGGTGATCGCTTGCTTGAGCGGCTCGCCGCCGGCGCGGCGCGCGCGCGCGGCTGTCGTGCGCGCGCGCACCACGCGAGCCGACGCGGACTTCAAGCGCTGACGAAATATCACAGCCGCTTTGCGATACAATCTAAGAATTCAATCAATAATCGCTTTCAATTATCTATACATATAAATAAAATTGGAGTGTCTGTTTGTAATATTAAAATAACTGCTTTTTACTAAATGCATTTGGATGTATACACGGTACATATACCAAAACAACCTTTTTTTAACATTTTTGTCTGTCTGTCTGTTTGATCCAGGTAATCTCTGAAATGGCTGGACAGATGTTGACGGGACTTTCACTGGCAGATAGCTGATATAACAAGGAGTAACTTAGGCTACTTTTATTTTAGAAAAAAAAAATAGGATCTCTCGAAAAAAAATTAAAACCAATGTTGCAGCGCTGCGCCTGATTAAAGTTTGATAGCAACAATCTGCAATGCGTCCCGCGGGATCAGAACGCGAGAGCAGGCTGTTGCCAACGGCTGAGTCTTTGTTAAATATCACGCGGACGAAGTCGCGGGTAACAGCTATCATATTATAAGTTTGAAAGTGCCGTGACACTGTTGCCGAAGCTATTCTGTTAAGGCTGCGCTATACGCATGTCAAGAATTATTGGCAAGAATTTCGAGAATAGTTGCACTTTCAGTATCGTTCTGTCGCTAGAACAATGGTGCAGTCTACACACTCGGTCTTGATATTTCTTGACAGGTGTGTGGCTAATTATATAAATTAAAACAAACAGTGGAACAGAACATCTATACAAATAAATAAAATTGGAGTGTCTGTTTGTAATATTAAAATAACCGCTTTTTATTAAGTGCTTTTGGATGTATACACGGTACATATACCAAAACAACATTTTTATCATTCTGTTTGTTTCCGCTAATCTCTGAAATGGCTGGACCGATTTTGACGGGACTTTCACTGGCAGATAGCTGATGTAACAAGGAGTAACTTAGGCTACTTGTATTTTAGAAAAAAAAAATTGTTAAGTACTACGCGGACGAAGTCACGAGTAACAGCTAGTTCTCTATACATACCTGACGTTCTTCAAAGCTTTCTCGTGTTCCTCCTTAAGTGTCTCGTGCTCGTGCAAGACTTTGATGCACTTCTCTTCGGCGGCTCGCAACCGTTCCTGTAGCTTGGTCACCTGATCCGTGCGTTTCTCTGTCTCCATGCTATACTGGTGCTTGAGTTCCTCTAGTAACCTTAAGATAATGACATCTATACAAATAAATAAAATTGGAGTGTCTGTTTGTCATATTAAAATAACCGCATTTTACTAAGTGCATTTGGATACACGGTACATCTTATAACAAAACATGTTTTTTTAATTTTTTGTCTGTCTGTCTATCTGTCTGTCTGTTTGTTCCGGGTAATCTCTGAAATGGCTGGACCGATTTTGACGGGACTTTCACTGGCAGATCGCTGATGAAACAAGGAGTAACGTAGGCTTTTTTAGACTAGCTGTTACCCGCGTCTTCGTCCGCTTTTTGTTAAATATCACGCGGACGAAGTCGCGGGTAACAGCTAGTCACATATAATAATGGTCCATGAGACCTAATTTTCGGTCACAGCGACGATACTTGACGGAGACTAGCCAATCACGCAGGAGATATTATAGTGTACAAGTGTGTGGGCTAGCGCAGATGCACTCTCTCCTCACACTCATAGTCGAATGGGACGGTAATACGACATGAGCGGAGAGGATCAGGCCAATCATGATTGACCTTTTTTTCCATACGATCACACCAACTATACGGTCCCACTTTAAGCAACGCTTGTGTTATGGGTACCGTACAATGCACTGAGGGCGAACTCAGTATATAATACTTATATACATATTAAACATCCATGACTCGGGTCCAAACATTCGTGCTCATCACACTAAGCTTGTGTCCCTACCAGGATTCGAACCCGGGATCCTCGGCGCAGAAAGCAGATTCATTACCACTGCGCTAATCAGGCCGCCAAATTGAGATTCCCGCATAAAATCCAAAAATACCAGAGATGCTAGTCGTGTTTGTAGACCTGGGAACTGTACGCGCACTACCTTGTTTCTAAGATCTCAAAGCAGAAGCCAAATCTACAACATTTTTAGACTTTTCGTCCGTCTACTACGCAAATCAGAGGACAACTAGTTGACAGATTTTGATAAAACTTGACACAGTGATAGCTTATATATAGCTCAGGTTAACATTAATTTCCATTTACTTTTTATTGCGGTAAACGAACGGGATAGTAAGAAAATTAAAGTCAACGGGAACAAATTTTCAGACATAGCTAGTAAAATTATTAATGTAGGTACCACACACACAAGAACACCTTCCCGAGGGGCTCGTCATCAATCCCCCATGATACGGAGGAGTGGGGAAAATTGTTTGCCCAGCAGTGGGATATAAATAGCTGAATGATAATGAGGTACAAAACCACTCACCGCTTGCAATGATCTAGTCGCCTCTCATGAAGGTCTGCTGGTACAGTCCTGGTACGTAACTCATCCAATTGTCCAATTTTACCCTCGGCCGCCTCTAAAGCGTTCTTGACTGTAAAATATTCTCGGTGGACTGTCTCGTAGTCCCGCATCATCGCTGCCACTGAAGATAATCAGTAGGAATAAGGCCTAGAGTCCATTTAAGGCATGGTTGAGGTGAATCGACTCACGCGCCTAGTGGACGCTAGGTTTTATGGTCGAATACTCAAACGCTGATCAAATGTTTCTGTGATACCATGAGCTTGTTTTTGTGTAACCCAATAATGTTGACTGATTGGCTCTACAAACGGTCTCAGATTTAGATAAGATTGAATAAGCTCGGTTTTGTCTTTGATACAACTGAATTGTTTTCGGCAGTTTAAATATTGTTAAAAATACAACCGAATTGAGAACCTCCTCCTTTTTGAAGTCGGTTAAAAATGAATTGCATTTCCAAAAGCACCGATGCTATAACATCGACATGCTTATTGATGACTGAAAATTGTTTGGGGCTGAAAGATCTTGATATGTCAGTTCAGTGCCAAACTTTTTAATCCAAGCTCTGTAGTAACCATATTAAACATAAAAATGGTTTTGATGATGGTCATTTTAAACTAAACATTAGTCAATAAAAGATGTCAACATGTCTGTTTACAATGTGCTGATAATACTTATCCACAACTTATTTGACAGGTGACCCATACAAATTTTATACTATACATAGACAGACCACTACTAAACAGACATCATTTCATGATCACTTACTCTTATCTTCATACAGCTCATACACTTCCTTCAACTTGGACTCCGCCTTCTCAGCGCGTTCCACCAATGTCACCCTCTCAATATCCCCCGTCTCCCTCTCTACCACTAACTTCTTATAGCACTGTCTCACTTGCCCCAACTCGTCCTCCAACGTTTTGACCTTATCCGTCAACGTTTTGTTCTCGGAGACGATTTGTTTGGATTTCTTGTTTATATTTTCGAACTGTTTCTCGTAGTCTAATATAAGGTTGTCTTTCTCTTGAAGGTTTTCTTGATAGGCGTCGAATAGAGGCGCTGTTAAAGATACCAATAATAATAATATCGCGAGACGAACACACCAACTATACGGTCCCACATTAAGCAACGCTTGAGTTATTGGTACCGTACAATGAACTGAGGACTTTTTTTTTTATATACATTATAGGCAAGTATTTGATCTCGATCCACCTGATGGTAAGTGACGATGAGATCTACGATGGAGCATACTTGCCTAGGTAGGAAGGCGGCAGTAGATAGAGACGCTACATTCACTAGGCACATGCAGCGCAGCTGATCTGACCCGCCATCCATGAATGGCAACACCGAACATCATGCCGGAACACGGCTAGGCCGCTTGGCGACATGGCTTTGTTCAGTGGGTGGTGACTAGCCACGGCCGAAGCCTACCACCAGTAAACTAACCCAGTATATAATACTTATGTAGATATTAAACATCCATGACTCGGGTACAAACATTCGTGGTCATCAGGCAAAGCTTGTGCTTATAATGTGCAAGCATATCCGACCGGCGCCAATACTCAAATGCAACTCAAATTTGAGAGCTGCCTAATTTTAACGCGCCAGAGTAAATACAACTAAAGTAAGTAAGACGTTAATTAAGACTTAAATTGCCCGGAAGAAATTCTGTTTCAGAAACACCAGTATTTAAAACTTCTAGATTGATATACTTACCTAGTGCTTGTGCACTTAATAGTCCGGATAAATCGACTACTCTTGGAGTCTGTGGCTGCTCTTCTACTCTACTTCTGTTGGAGACTCCTTCTTCTGTATTACCAGGTTCTAGAAAGAGTTGATTTTTAAAGTCAGATTTATGGATAATGGATCTGCTTTCTGTACCTACATTTGAGCAAACTTTGTGAGATGAGCACGAGTCATGGATCAATATATATACTGGTGTTGTCCCCAGTCTATTGCACGGTGCCAATAATAGAAGCTTTGCTTAGTTTGGGACCGTACAGTTTGTGTGACTCGGATACAAACATTAAACATACAAAGTTTGTCCCAACCAGGATTCGAGCCCGGGACCCTCGACGCAGAAGGTAGGGTCACTACCAACTAAGCTAATCAGATCGTACTAAGTAATAAATACTCAAGCACTACTAACCTGATAATATAACACTAGCCTTTTTTAATGTCCCACTGCTGGGCGCGGGCCTCCCCTCAATGCGAGGGGGATTAGGCCATAGTCCACCACGCTGGCCCAGTGCGGGTTGGCGGACTTCACACATCTTTCGAGGGGTTCTCTCAGACATGCAGGTTCCTCACGATGTTTTCCTTCACCGTTTAGCAAGTGATAATCGTCTAACCTAACCTGATAATTTTAGTTATATCAAATCTCAATCAAGTTAATACCTTTATAGCCCAAGCTGGCTGTGATGAGAGAGTCCAAGGCTTCACATTTATCTCCGTGTTTATACACTTGTTCCGCTTTGCCTTCTGTCGCCATCGTCTGAATGTTGCTACGCAGCTTCTCCTGGTACCGAGAGAGTTGGACGTTGAGTCTGGAATAAGATAATAATTATGTTTTTTTTGCATAGGCCTACTTACGGGGGCACTCACAAATTGTTATTTACATATATTTTTTCTTAACTCTACAACCGGATCGGAACGAGACCTCAACTGAGAAGATTCGGCGATAAACTCAGCGGGCTTGTCTTTTTTACAAAATTTTTTTTTAGTAGACATGTTTACCACAAAAAAAAATCAAGAAAATTAAGCTCGAGTGCGTTGCCATGGGAGGCGCACACACGTTACACTCTGACATCATAGATCTTAATTGACGGTAATTTCTTGAGGGATCAGGCCCAGGCTGATGTAAGATGTAAGAGTGATGTTTACTATAGATACTTAGTTATATACTAGCTGTTACCCGCGACTTCGTCCGCGTGGTATTTAACAAAAAGCGGACGAAGTCGCAGGTAACAGCTAGTCTAAAATAAAAGTAGCCTAAGTTACTCCTTGTTTCATCAGCTATCTGCCAGTGAAAGTCCCCTCAAAATCGGTCCAGCCATTTTAGAGATTACCCGGAACAAACAGACAGACAAAAATTCAAAAAAAAATTGTTTTGGTATGTTTACCGTGTATACATCCAAATGCACTTAGTAAAAGGCGGTTATTTTAATATTACAAACAGACACTCCAATTTTATTTATTTGTATGTATAGAGTATAGATGATTGCGTACCTATACAGCACATCTTTGAGGGCCTGCATGTCTTTCTGTAGCCTGGCGTTCAGATCGCGAGCCTGGTTCAATATGATCTGCCGACTGCTGCAACTCATGCACACCTCCACCAGGGGGATGGCGGTTGATGGCTCACAATTATCTAGAGATAGTGATAAGGTACCTACCGTAAACAGCGTGATTCAAAAAGGGTGTACTACATTTTGAACCTTCGCTTTAGCGCAGTGAAGTCGGAATTTCGATATAGGACAGTCGCGGAATGAAAGTTCGTCGTCTTAAAGTCAACTTTGGCTTGCAAGAATTCAAGAATCATCATCAAAAAATACGGAGCATCAAATCACTACATACATACATATAATATGAATGGCAGGTCAAATCATAAGACAGAAAAAAAATAAACAACTTCGACTTGAGTAAATTTGAACTTTGATATCGAATAAAATAAATTACCTCTATCGGGCATTTCAAAACGCTTAACTCTCTCCTCCAACTCCCTCCCTCTCGCTTCCAACTCTCTATTTCTCTCCTTCTCTTCTTTAATAACTCCCTTGCACTCCTCCACGTATTTGACAAGAGTTCCGTGTTGATTTCGGAGCTGATCGTTCTCCTCCGCAAACAGTTTGTTGTATTCTAACACTGATTTTAATTTCTCTTTCAATTTGACAATGTGGGAGTCTTTTTCTGATATCTAATGAAAACAAAATCAATGATGAATGATTCGGTAGTGTTCTTAGAATTACATTTTTCCGTCATAGAAGCTAAAGTGTCAATAGGTTAGCAAGTAAAAGGGCTTAGATAAAGAAATAGTGCAAACGGAGTATCGTGAGCAACGAATTGAAGAACAAAAATCAAGTCGATTTGTGCGGTACACGCGAATTACGTCCTTACCTACACGCAAATTCTGCACAAATCGCCTTGGATGTTGGTGCTTCATGTTGTTCCAACACTCTTTCTACATTATTTCTTCGTCTGAGTTAAACGGTTGTTTGGTGTTTGTGTTGTTCGATCTGTTATCAAGAATAGCTCTGTAAGGTATCTACGACACGAGGAAATTTATTTTCTAATCTACCTAAGGAACACTACTGAATCGACCTGCTGTGCAGACCAGGAAAAATCAAGACGTGACCATATGTTCTAAATACACGGGATTCAATGAGACCATCAAACTCAGTAAGGACTGTGCTTGTAAGAGGTCGTCTGTAGTAAAATATAATATCCTCCTGACAGAATTTTGGATACGGCAGCCAATCACAAGCCAACTACGCCGGAGATATTATAGTGCGTCTGTATGCGCAAGCGCAGGTACACTCTCTCTTCCCTCACTCTCATAGTCCAATGGGACGGCAAGCCAACACGACCGGAGAGAGATCATGCGCAGGACCGACGGCTCTACGTGATCTCCGAGTCACGAGCGAGTAGTAAGCCCGAGTAAGATAATAGTACTCAGACGTTAACATGCTCACTTGGCTTAGGCCCGTGTGCATCAGAATATGATTTAAAAACCGAGTAAAAAAAAACTATAATCATATCGCTAGACGAACAAAACAACTGGGCCCCAAGTCTGCTAACACAATCTGTCACTGTCACTTTAGACAGATATCCCATACAATATCTGTCAAAAGTGACAGTTACTATGCGGTTGATCTTCTATTATGAATCGATTGTGTTAGCAGACTTGGGGCCCTGTACGGTCCCCGGACTAAGCACCACTTGTATTATGGGTACCGTACAATGGACTAGAATGTACAATGAAAATGAATGGACTAACTATTTACCAAAACAACATTTTCTTCACATCTATCCATGAGGGATGTGATCAAATGTTCATACTTCTTTGTTAGCTTTCGTTTCTGCTCCTTCAGCAGTGACCTGCCCTCTTTCGAGGGTCGCGGGGATGTTACTGCTATAGCTTGGATGTTTCGTTTTCTGGGTGGCTTGGCTGGTTTGTCTCCTGATTAAGAAAGGAAATCTTAGTACTGTGATTTTAAACCTATATTACTACGATTACAGGGCCAGTCCCTGTAGTAATATAGGTTTAAAATAAGGTGATACTATACGGCGATAATCCTCTAAAAATTTTTTCGATGGTACTTGTATAGACGCATAACTAGTACACACACGACGCACGCACGCACACTCACACGCACGGACGTTCACACACGCGCGCACACACATGCACGTACATACACACGCATTTTACTCTAGTTAGATATAAAAAAAACAGTAACTACTAACTATAAAATCTAATGTAGAATTTATACACTGTATACATTGATCTACCCTTATACAATTTATTTAGTATGTAAATTGATTATTATCATATGTACTCTGTGACTAGGGCAAATGGAATTACTGCCTGAGGTGGTCAGTCAAGATGAGCAGTCCAGTTCTAAATTATTTTGTAATGAGAGCATTAAACATCCTAAGTGTCATCTATGGGGCATCGTTCAGGAATTCATAGTAAGACTTGAAAGTCTTACCAATAATATCCCTTGGATCCTCATACATTGGGTTCTCATCAACAACATTCTCCCCAATCATCTTAGATTCTGTCCTCTTCATCACCGTCTCCAAGATATCCTGCCTCATGCTAGCTCTCCTGAACGGCTCTGATATATTGAATAGTCTGTGCCGCTGTGTGAAGTTACCAGATAAGGACAATTTTTCTGGCGATATGGATGCTGTGCAATGCTTTGATGCTGTGCGGATTGATCTCTGGAACATTTAAGATGTGGGCTGTGAACATAACAATGAACAACCTCTAGGAAATCTTTTCCAGAACATATTATGAACACAAATGCCAATGTGTAGTAGTTAGTTTCAAATAATTATTTTTCAGAGTTGACTGATGGAATACTTATATTACCAAGTAAAATATCACTGACTGGAACAGCAAAGGTATTGTAATAACTTGGAAAATACAAACATTTGGGATGTGAAATTTCTTAGAATTCCAATAAGCACAATTTACACAAATATCTAGGACTAGCTTCTGTCTGCGGCTCCATCCACAGTACGCCAATGAAACAGCGTATAGCATTAATGAATTTTTCTTTCTTTCTCATTAAGGGAGTTTGCCAGGCATCATGGTAAAAGTTTGGTTCCATATTACATTGGGATCGAAATACCATCAGTAAAATGTGAACATACATACTCTCTCTATGCTTTTAAGGAATATAATATGGTGATGATGGGATTTAAAGTATAAATAAAAAAATAAATTACTTACCTATAGGTAAGCACTTTTAAGAAATGAATTTAGGAAGACATAGTTGTAAGTAGGTACCTTTGGGGGTTCATCCATCGTCAACAGAAGTATTATTCGCTGTCTTAGCCATATTTGAATCTCAGCAATATTTTACACAAGAAGGTTTCACAGTAACTTATTCCCGTTTGCTGATAGTGTCCATCATAATACAAAGACAAACCAACAAAATTAGGTTAGTAGGTCGATTCAATAAGATACAAACCAAATTATATAAAGTTATTGATAAAACTTTGAACACATTTATGGCAAACATTTTGAATAAATACTTATATTTTCATCAAGCAAATGAAGAGAATAGTTTCATTTTACATATTTGACGTGCTTTATTACATTAAACTGTGTCTTATAGAGCAATTGTAATATTTTTCTCATAATTTTTCGTAAAATGTATACACCGGTAGTTTGACACTCCTATTACCATGGATACAGACGAATGTGTACATGTATGTATAGATCGCAATCGCATCGGTGTGTGTTTAATCTACGGTTATAGGGTTGCTACTGTAAAAAAAGTATTATTGTTTATTTTTTACTCGAGGCAGATGCATCATTTTTTATTGTAGCTACAGCTCGTAAGACGGAGAATCTACAGCTCTATGTGGTGTATTTCACTGTACTATGGATTTTCTACCTCCGTTTTCCATGGCTGCTAGTGCATTTCACTATCACTATAATCATTGCTGTTCAGATTTAGACAGTAGACCATAGGCTACACAATTACGAAAAAGAAGTATGTAAGGTAGCGCCACTGACCAACAGCGGCACCATCATTTAAAATATCTGTCTGTTTTATGGCAACATAATGCGTTACTTTTACAAATTCTTAATAATTTCTATAGATGGCACTAGCAGCAGCAAAAACAGATTACGCGACTAGTAAAAAAGTTACGATAGCCTTGATCTCCAGTTCAGAGATTATTCTATTTGATTTAGTCGTCTTATAACCAGCGTGAGCATGCGCGAAAACAGCTGAGCGACAGCAGCGACGTTTTGCGGTGGTAGAGCGAACTAGGCAGTCGCATCATGTCTGGCCGCCGGCTCGGTGTATGATGTTCGTCGGTGTTGTTAACCTATAAATTAGTTTGTTGTTACTCAGTCCTCCCCACTGAAGTGACTTTATATTTAATTTTGCATTTGTTTTAGTAACTGTTCAGTTATTATTGTTTAAGTGTTGCATAATAGTGAGATATCTCGGTGTATCTGTTGACGAGTTGATCGCTCGGTCGGTACGCACTTGCTGTATCCTTGCTGGCGTTTATCGATTTTCATTCTACGATGAACGTACAAGTTTTGTTTACTTTTTAAACATCGTGTAATACTGTCATTAATATGTTGATTGAGTGCGTAATTCAACGTTAGTGTTGTGAATTGTGATCGATTCAAGTATGTGCGAGAGTTCGCGTGAGACTTCGTGTTTTGGATGACAGAAAAATGGAATTCGAGAACGATTTCAGCTTGAAAGAATGGGCGAAGGACAAGCCTTTGTCCATTCTGCAGTTGGACCCGGCCGACCGTGCTGTTTTAAGGATAGCAGGTTAGTTTCTATACCTTTTAAATCTTCAAAATCTGTGGTGGACCATGGTGTAAAATATTAGATATTTTTAACATTTACACGGGTATAATCGGTCCACGTTATCGTGCATTGCGATAGTGACGACAGTTTTAAGATTAATGTTTTGCAGTGTGAACCCGATAAAATGGGTGTTCTGTTAATTATAATTACGTTATCTAGTTGTTTACTGGGGCGGCACCGTGTTTCAGCTGTTACATTTTTTGCGCGCTCAGGACTCAACGGCCTCGCATACCTAGGCCTATTTACTTACCTGGATTCTCACTTTCGTCCGAAACCATATTACGCTTAGTCATAAAAAAATTGGTAGACAGAATTGACATTTAGTTTCTGTATGTAGGTACACAAACTATTTCAACCGATAAAGTTCTTTGGCTACCCACTTATGATATATAAATGTTCGTTAGACTCGTTTGATTCCCGTCCCCGTGACTAGGTACCTACATCGTGTGAGTTTCCCATGGCTGGCTGGCTAGCACATTGAGCGATAAATTCATGGTAAGTATTATTAACCCACCAGTGT
Organism: Pheosia gnoma; assembly: GCA_905404115.1. Classification (NCBI taxonomy): domain Eukaryota; kingdom Metazoa; phylum Arthropoda; class Insecta; order Lepidoptera; family Notodontidae; genus Pheosia; species Pheosia gnoma. Next base: position 1,611,924 of record FR989919.1, on the reverse strand, counting down.
TGCCAACTACGGCGAGATTCCCATGATTTTTATTAGGTATTCGATTGTCATAGTTTGTCGTCGGTCAACTGTTTTTGTCGCTACACGAAATATCGTGGCTGATGAAGTAGGTAGGTACCTAGCTAGGTAGATACTAGTTACCTACATTCTACCCCTTTGATAATAACACCGAAGCTACCTACTTTTTATTTACCAAGGAAGGAGCTGTATTTTTTTAAATATAGATTAGTTAGGTGAGTACCTACCTACCAGTCATCCACACTCTCGTTAATCCATTAAGTAATTAATTCCACAACTGCCCCACATCATATGCTTTCGATCCTCGCTCGCTAGTTTAATAGGTACCTACATTGCTCACAGCGATTATCTATCAGTATGAATCAGAATCATAATATTTTTTATTCATGTAAACCATTAAGTACGGTACTTATGAATCGTTAAAATAGTTACACATTCCTAAGGTACAATTTTACCACTCGTTCGGAATGCCATTCCTAAGGAAAAGAACGGGCAAGAAACTACATGGCTGTTCTTTTCAAAAATATTTTTTACATTTTTGAGCAGTACATTGTTATGGGTATGTGAGAACAATATAGGAACGACTAGGTAGAATTTAGCAGCTGGTCAAAAAAAGTACTGACTCTTTGAACTGAACGAGCCCATTTAACCGTTACAATAACATTGCATGCGCAAGGGCAGGTGTTCTATGTACTGCGTCGAAGAATAATAACTAAACCCTATTCATTCCGCATAGGTACCTTACCTTCCTACCTACTTACTTACACACAATAAGTGTATCGTTTTCTCTTTCTAGCAAGGATCGCCTGACCATTGTTACGGAATGCATCTTGCAATGTTCTAAATTTAAATCCTTTGAACAATTTAAAGGTCGTCAGACAAAGAGGTTTGTTTATTTCATTGTTTAGGATGTTGGCAATACTGGTAATAAAATGTCAAACATTCGTCGTACTTGGGTTTTGAGACAGCCTCAGCAAATCAAGCGCTGATTTTTAGAACTCCGATTGTTCTGGCCCTGTCAGACCTAGGCTCCTAGCGCAGATGAGATCTTTAGAGCATAATAGTAGGATCTTATTTAAACTCCCGCGCATTGTCTATAGTTGCATATATTGTCGTTTCCCCTTGATCAATATTTCGTTCGTGACCACACTGAGCTAATCGTGTCTTCATAGTCATCTCGGCCTAAAAATATTGCAAGAGATGGCCAGATAATCATTCCTGCTAAACGGAATTACGTTACACTATTTCTAGTCCGGCCCACGCAGGTAATGATTCATTCCACCCTTTTCCACTTCCCCACAGTGCACTTTCGTGTTATAAGGTGTCATAGACAAAACCCGGTTTGTGGTTTATGCATAAAATACGATGCAATTATTTTTTTACCTATATTTTAGAATGTCAATATTCCTATTTCAGTTTGATTCGAAATTTGAATCATCCGCCCTCTTCCGATGCATACACCTTGCACTTTTTGTGTAGAATATCAGAAGTTGCGTTTACAAGGTTGTCCCATAAAAGTAGCTAATGAAGTGCCATGTTGCACCTTGCTAGATAAAGTTGGGCAAGTTAATTAATTATCTCCTAATATACACGGCGGAAACGGGGTCTCCCGTGCTTATTAGCGAGAGATAAGATAATAAAGAGCTGGTTTGTTTTTTTTTTGTCAGATAACAGAGATAACAAGCAATTAAACTACGTATCCTAAATTACATTAATTGCTTACTATCTGGTTTGAGATCCAAAATGTGTTGACGCATACAAACAAAAGAATAACGAATAAGAAACGTGGAACTTTTTTTGAATTGTCTTTTCTTTATAATTTGAAGCAAATTGATTTCTTATATTTACGCGAATACTACACATTGAAATAAAACTAATCTTAAAATCCGCGATAAAATCCTTAAGATTAGTTTTATTTCAATTTGAAGCAAGTTTAAAAAAAAAATGTCCTTTTTAATCTATATCCCTACTAATCGATCGAAATCTTATGTCATTCTCACACAACGTAGCATGTCTCATAGTTTGTAGAAAGCCATCTTCGTCTGGAGGGCAGATCGAATGCAGATTCGATCTGCCCTCCAGACGAAGATAAATAACGCACTGCTAAATATCGCCACAGCAAAGACAATCGTCTGTTAATCAGAAAGTTCGTTAACCTCAGTTCGCTCCTAATTTGTTGCTAGTTTTTTTCTTCTTCTTTTGACTTAAGCAATCGTTAACTTTCACCATTGTGACCGATGTTTCATTAAAATTGTGACAATCTATTCCATCAAGGTCCAACGAGTACATTGAGAACGATGAAGTAACGAGTCGGTTCTGGAGTGTGTCTTATTTATTTGCAGTCTCGATTTGTAGTGACCCTGCTTTCTGTACCCAAGGGTCCTGGGCTTGAATTCCGGTAGGGGCCAACTGTGACGAGCATGAATGTTTTAACCCGAGTCAAAGGGAACTTATTTCAGTTTGCTAAAAAGCATCAAAGCTTTCAAATCAAATAGCTATCCCTAATCTAGATACTTTAGGGACAAACAGTCGGAATTATTCAGATTTTAGTAGTTAATCCAATGTTTTACAGTTTTATTCCAGTGTAGACAGATTTCTATCCTCGAGGAGATAATGGGGCAGCTGTACTGCCCTCACCGTTGCAGTAAGCGTTAGCTACTTACCTAAAAAAAAACATAAAACAACTGAACACACAGTACCGTGAATAATATTTTTTAACACGCTCTGCGCTGCAATACTTTCGATTTCATCGGAGGTAAGTAATGTTTACGCTTCGCGACTCCGGCGTCTGACACAAATGTTTCGACGTAATCAGCTGACCGGGACACGTTTAGTTAAAACTAATAAAAACTATATACGATAAACTGTAAAGTCAATACAAGTCAGTGCTAATGGAGCAATCTGAAAGCATTTCATTAGTTTTTTTTTCTACTTGCTCCATATGTTTACATCTTGATCGTTTAGTTATCCCATATCGTTCCAATATGGTTGGCGGAGAATATGGAGCAACACTTGCTCCATAGGGGGCACTTAGTTAAACTACTTGATATGATCGTGAAGTCCAAATCGCCTGATGATCCCCACAAGTCACAACCCGGCAATTTTAATTGCCTGCGTAAGGGTGCTTTAACTCGACTGACTTCGGAACCAATGGACTCCTCGATATAACAACGATTACTTTTTTGTTCAAGCATTTTGCGCTTTAACATAAAGTTTAACTTTAGTCCCGTTCTTAGTGACCAACATCGGGTTATTGCATGTTCTTCCTCGATTTAAACGGTACATAGCACTATTCCAAGAACACGACTGGTTCAAAAGTTTTATTACAAATGCGATATCTATCTAGTCCATCGCAATAACTTAAAAATAAAAACACGTCGCCAGTTAGACCAACAGATCAAACGTCTAAACGTGAGAAAGTCATTTATTTGAATAATATCGAATGATTCGGACTGGTTTTGGTACCGGTTCGTACTCTAATAATACCAGCTATAGATTTTATATTTGGTATAAATTGAAATTATGTAATTTTATTTTATTCAGAGCAGTGTTGGCCAAGTTGGTAGAACTTACAAGTGTTAATAGTTTAGATATTTTTCATACAACTTCTCGATCAGTTTTTACGATAATCATCTTATGCCTATAACCGGCCGGATGTTTCATTCTGCAAAAACTGCCTAATCACAGCTGACCTTCAGTCTCAAGCTCGTGGTCAGTCGCGATAGGCATTAGATCTGTGCGCGGCTAATTAATTTTATCAATAACACCGACCAGATATTATCAATAAATCATTGTGAGTTATCTAACACGTTCATCGATGGAGTGTAAAGAGCGCCGAGCTAATTAATAGCTACCGACGAAGAGTGTTTCATGGCGTTTCGATTGCGATTATATTCATAGATATTTCGATTTTAATTAAGCAATCCATTGGATAAGAATTATTGCCGTGTACTTGTTATACCCTTGTATTCCCTCCTTTTCTATGTAGGTTGCATTGACTATCAAATAAGACGTCCGACTGGTCTGACACCGTGTTTAATCAGTTTATGATAAAGTTTCTATATTTCTTGTGTCCCCTGCCTTTTTCATCCTTTTCATTTTAATGATTATCTTCCAGGGTTGATAAAAATCATGATTTATTGAATTTCGATCAAATGAAAGGTTTATTTCTCTTCTCAGTCTTTTGTTTTGTTTTCATTTAAAAAAAATCGATTGCCTTAGTAAAATTAGGACAATATTGTATGTTAAAAAAGTGTAGTGCAATTTGTTTGCGGCCAGTGTGAATGTTGATTTTTTTAAATCCTTTATTTTATTTGTATTTTGTAATGTTACCATTGCGTAGAAAATTATTTTATTATAACATAAACAAGTTTGTTTTAAAACAATAAACCCTGCTCTTACCATTTGATATTTGTGATCTAAAAGTCGTTACATTGAACTCAAATTGAACCTTAAATAGAGGTGTGGCTCGTTATATTCCAAGTTCAGATATCAGATTAAATTAAATTCACGACTCACGATCGTTTAATCAACAGTTCAAATCCTATTGTGATTGATACGGGCTGGGTTCAATGTAGTTTATAAAGCCACAATAATGGGTTCGATGAAACATTCCAACGTAACTCATGAATCATGAACCCGCTACGGTCAATCTTGGTCAGAAACACAAAACTTCTGTGATTATCATAAAACAAATGGTGACAGGTCTCGGTGCCGCTCAAATTTTACAACACTATAAAGAGGATGCTTCCAATTTTGGAGTTCATTGACCGCACCGACATACCTTTACAGATGAAATACACTTAAAATTCATTAGGTCTCTCCAATTGGAAGAGGGTACATGGAAATGTACTTTCATTAATTACCAGCATTGTTTTTGTCAGCGTTCTTGGCGGTGCTACATCCATTGTACGCTGAGCATGCTACATGAGAATACTTACCCGTTTTGCTAGATTAATGTATGTATCGTACTTCTGGTGACTGACGATTCTCCTTTCTTTTCCGGCCTTCCTTATGTAGACACTTCATTTTATCATCTCCTAATGTGACACCTTTGTTTCAGACATTCCTGCATGTAACTGTTAGGTATGCAACCTACGTTGTGCGAATGTGTAAGACCATAGAGTGACACATGTCACTCTGCTTACGCCTGTGTGTGTGAGACATGTTCGCCTAGCCCTGCTGTACCTAAATATATAATAGTGGCGACGAGGATGGGATAAGTTATCTAGGGTATGAAATAGACCGGAACGGGTTGCATAAATCGCCAGATAAGGTCAAGGCGGTAATGGAAGCGCCCAATCCAGTAACTGTTGGTCAACTGCAATCGTTTTTAGGTCTGGTTAACTATTACAGAAATTTCATACCGAATGCTTCATCTATTTTGAGTCCGCTTTACGAATTGTTAAAAAAGGGGGTGAAGTTCAATTGGGACACCAAACACAGTCAAGCATTTACCAAGGTAAAACATTGTTTAGCGTCAGATCAGGTCCTGGCGCATTTTAACCCAGATTTTAAAATAATTTTGACGGTAGACGCGTCTCCTAGCGGGCTTGGAGCTATTTTATCTCAGATTGAGTCCGATGGAAACGAGCGACCTATATCTTTCGCGTCGCGTACGCTAAGCCAAGCTGAAAAGAATTACTCGCAAATTCAGAAAGAAGCTACAGCTATTATTTTCGGGATGAGACGTTTCCATCAGTACCTGTATGCTCGATCGGTACCTTTTATTTTGCGAACTGATCATAAGCCGCTCCTTTCTATTTTTGGTCCGCATAAAGGTATTCCGGAAGTCTCGGCTAATAGGCTGCAACGTTATGCGATATTTTTAAGTAGTTACAATTATAACATCGAGTTTGTTCGAAGCGGTGATAACAGCGCGGATTTCTTATCGCGAGCAAGTCTGCCGGCGGATACCGCCGACCAGTGCGCGGAAGAAAGTTTATGTGCAGTTGACCGGGCTACTTATATCAACTTTGTGATAGAGGGTGGGTTTCCGGTGACGCTTAATGATTTACGGACTGAAATTCGTAGGGATGCTACGCTAGAAGCAGTTATCAAATATGTTCTTAATGGATGGCCCAGAAAAGTCATGGATGCGGAAATCGCGCCTTATTTTAATTGTAGGATGCAATTGGCTTATGAGAACGGATGCCTAATGAGGGGTCACAAAGTTGTTTTACCCCGCGCTTTGCGTTCCAAGGTTTTAGCGGAATTGCATCAGTCACACTTAGGTATCGTAAAGACGAAGGCTGAAGCGCGTTCTAGATTTTGGTTTCCAGGGATTGACAAGGCAATAGAGGACATGATAGGAACCTGTGAGGTTTGCATTCAGTTGCGACCGACTCCAGCACGTGCGCCTCTGGCGCCCTGGAAGTATCCTCAGCAACCGTTTTATAGGATCCATATGGACTTTCTAGGTCCATTCCACAGTAATGTTTTCCTAGTTGTTGTAGATGCGTACACTAAGTGGGTCGAAGTGTTCACTATGGGCAGTAATGCCGGCACGGCTGCTGTGATCGATAGCCTATGTGAGTTTATGTCTCGTTTCGGGTTGCCTCATACTATAGTAAGTGATAATGGCACGGCGTTTACGTCACAAGAGTTTTCGAATTTCTGTGCATTAAATGACATAGCGCATGTGACGTCTCCTGCGTATCATCCAGCCAGTAACGGGCAGGCGGAGAGTTATGTTAAAGTAGTGAAGAAGGGGATTCGTTCTTGCTTATTAGGCAGCAAAAACGCTAGCAATTATAAGTCTAGGCTTGGGAAGTTTTTGTTTGATTATCGGAATTCAATACATTCCACTACTGGATTTTCGCCTGCCCAGTTAGTTTTCGGCCGGAAGCTTAGGTCACGGTTGGATTTACTTAACCCGCTATCGCCGCCCTCGTCCACTGACCTGGTTGTTAATGTGGAGAACAAACAGTCCTTGCAGAGTAAACAATACAACGGTCAAAATAGAAAACCGTTTAGTACAGGAGACTCTGTATTGTACAAAAAGTTTTTGGAGAACAATAAATTTTCCTGGCGTAAAGGTACCGTCATTAAGAGAACGGGCAAAGTGACTTATTTGGTCGAAGATGCTGAAATCCCAGGCTTGATAAGGAAAAAACATATAGATCAATTAAATATTTTTAAAGGGTTGTCATGCCAACCAGACACAACCTGGTCATGTGAAATTGGCTTGGAAGATTTGACTTGTTCCGTAGCTGATGCCTCTCATGTCGGCTCGCCAGGAATATCTTCGTCCACTGTTGGGGAGGAAGGACCGCCCGTAGCTTCGGAGCGTGATGAATTTTACGACGCCCAAACAGAGCAAGCAAATGCGAGTGTGCACATGGAGCTCCGTGACATTCCCAGAGTGGACTATAAGAAGTATTATTAACATGTTTAGTTTAGAGTTACGTTATTGTTTGTTTAGCATGTATGGTAGAGGTTTAGCTATGGGGGAGGAATGTTAGGTATGCAACCTACGTTGTGCGAATGTGTAAGACCATAGAGTGACACATGTCACTCTGCTTACGCCTGTGTGTGTGAGACATGTTCGCCTAGCCCTGCTGTACCTAAATATATAATAGTAACCTATCCTCAAGACTCATTAACAAGCTTCAACAAACACGCCGCTATCCCACTCCCTTCCTCAAGTTTACATTGTTCATCATTCGAAACAAGACGACGTGCTAAATAAATAAGTAAACCCGGCTACTATTGTTCAGGTGTTCTGCGCTTTGCATACTGAGTCATGCGCTGAGAATTTGCTGTAAATATGTTCTGTAATACTACAAAATGAATAGTGTTAGTCCCCACTAAGGTCAATGTAACACCGTGCGTAGCTTGAACATTATATGCAATTAGTTTTCGCACGGTAGGTAATTGTAAAGTCTACGAGAACTGATGGCAAAATCCAAATTAGATAGCAATTTCGAGTTATGTCTTCTCGTCTGAATAGTATTACCTGGAAAATATTATGGTAATTTTATGGCAGAGCAGTGATAGCCAAGTGGGTAGAACACTTGCCTCTGTAACGAGGATCGCAGGTTCAAACCCCGGCTCGCACCTCTGGGATTTCTGGATTTCATGTGCGAATCTCATTTTCAACCATGATTATCACTTGCTAAACGGTGAAGGAAACATCGTGAGGAAACCTGCATGTCTAAGTGAAGTCCGCCAACTCGCACGGGGCCAGCGTGGTAGACTATGGCCTAATCCCCCTCGCATTGAGGGGAGGCCCGTGCGCAGCAGTGGGACATTAAAAGGGCTGCAATTATATTATATAAGGTTGAGAAAAGTACAATCGAACATGATATATAATTCCGATATCACAAGGCTCACAAATTTAGCAATTCAATCGTATCTCACGAATTCTAATAAAGCCAGCATTGTATTCAGACGTCTGGCGTTTACGTAAGCAATGCCTCATACGCAAGTCCATGTGTATCAAGATACAAAAAACAATACGTTTGTGAGAGTAAATATTAGCTTAGTAACAATACGGATATTCCAATAAGGCACGGGATAAATGTATGTGTTTTAACCGAATTCAAGGAGGAGGACTTCCTCCTTCTTGTAACACCTATTTAAAACACTACCGACTTGATAACCTTATCAAGTCGGTAGTGTTTTAAATACAGGAGTCTTACTCACACGTACCTAAAGCATAGTGTTAGTTTTAAGAGGTTTTATACAAAATATCCTAGAAAGATCAATGGCCGTGTACTAATTAACACCCTCGCGAAGTGTGGTTTTATACAGTTCAAATAATCCTAGAAAGATCAATAGCCGTGTACGGACCAAAAGTCTCGCGAAAATGCCTCAGCCATTTACTTAGCCTTATTTATGTTATTAGGTTTTATTTATATAATTTTGCGACACCTTCGCAGTTGACTTGCACGATTACTCAATCTGTTAATGCAAATTTGAGAGTACACAGCTCATACATAATCGTTTTTATAGAAGTAAACTAGCTGTTAACCGCGACTTTGTCTGCGTCGTCGTCGCCGTTACATACATTAAGAAATATTAAATGTTAGGCTCAACTGGCGGGAATAACTTACCAAGTGATAATTGATCAGTTATCGAGCGGGATGAAAAGTGATTAAATTACTAAAAAGACTATTAAAAAATAGGGGTTTGTGGCAGAAGGGTGAACATTTAGGGTTGTATGTATTTTTAATGCCACATAAAAAGAAAAAAAAATAGATAGTAGCCAATTCTCAGACCTACTGAATATGCATATAAAAATCGGTCAAGCCGTTTCGGGGGAGGAGGTTTTCGGAGGTTTGGTAACTAACATTGTGACACGATAATTTTATAGATAAGATAACGTTTCTATTTTTTCTAAATAATTACATGAGTTAAGCCTTCGGTTACCTCCCTATATTTTCGTAAGTCAAGCTAGAATAAAAACCCATGTAGAGTTTCTTTAACAAAGTAAAATATCCATAAGCGGCCCAGTAGTACTAGGCCTGCCCAGGTGCCCCAGATATCTCTCACATTTATTTACAGCCTAAAATCAATACACGTACCTAGTGCTATATGTGATGGAATCGTTAGCGACGAGACATGCTGCCACACAACGACGAGAAATCTAGACTTGTAAAGCCTCTTTAGGTGATTCAATTTCCGCCGAAGAATACTACACATTGAAATATACTAATTTTGCGGATTTTATCGTGTTTATTTTATGATATTTACGTTCCCGTCGTCCGAAGCATTGAATCTAGACGTCGGGAACGTCAAAAAAAAACGCGATAAAATCCGCAAAATTAGCTTGATTTCAATCTGCCAAAGAAGTATATCTTGTTGTAATAAACAATCAATAGTTATTGAATAAAATTAATGAATTTTAATATGGTGCTGTTAGTGTAAAAGGATTACTCTCAGTAAACTATGGATCAAAATAGCTATGTTAAATAAACCTAACATAAATTGAAGCTTGCATGTCTAAACATAATTAAGCATTTAAAGTTTATCGTAGATTCTATTCGAATTGCTTGTAGACGTACCTAACTTTATGACTATCAACCAAATATTTCGCTAGCTCTATTAGCGTAAAGTAAACGAAACACATTCAGTTAACGAATAAAGTTGTTTATAATTGCAGTTTTTGAAATCGGCACTGCGTAGGAGGTTTAAACATGAGTCACTGAGGTAATTCTTGAGGTTATAAGTTCAAGGTCAGTCCATACGTATGGTTATATCCATGCGTCTACGTTAGGTGTAACACGCTGGGTCTGGTTTCAGTCCGGTTAAACTGATGTCAGACCTACCGTCTAAGTCTCTGAGACTGATTGAGACTGAATTTTGGGGTCAAGTCACCTTCGTCCGTAGGAGAATTAAGTACCCTCGAGATACCCTACACGTGACCCTGGGTGGTGCCAACTAGGTGCCAACTCTACTGGTGGTAGGCTTCGGCCGTGGTTAGTCACCACCCACTGAACAAAACCATGTCGCCAAGCGGCCTAGCCGTGTTCCGGCATGATGTTCGGTGTTGCCATTCATGGATGGCGGGTCAGATCAGTTGCGCTGCATGTGCCTAGTGAACGTAGCGTCTCGATCTACTGCCGCCTTCCTACCTAGGCAAGTATGCTCCATCGTAGATCTCATCGTCACTTACCATCAGGTGAGATCGAGATCAAACTGAGACTCCAGACTGACAGATATTTAAATATGCTTGTCTAGTCTGGTATTGTCCAGACTGTAACCAGCCTAAGCGTGTAACACCCAACTGCCAGGCTCCCAGCTCCCCATTTCTCCGCAATGCACCACTTTGCACACGCTATACTCAAAAGTACATTAGTAATGTTTTAGTGCGTATGATTATATATCGCGACAGGATATGGATGAAGTAATGGTTGATAAAACGTCATGCGGACATGAAAGATTAACGTTTAAATGTGAATCATGATAATTTATTTGTTTAATACTCGGCAATGTAATAAATAAAACAAATACCGGATCAATGTTGACATCTATATATAAGTATATGATACAAAGTCGTTTTAGTTACACCATTTATAAGGAGCTCAGGAGCGGGTAGGATTTTATGGATCTATGATTTTTTTAATTATTTGTCGCCGTCCCGAATATTAGCATAACTGTCAAAACATGGGAAATATTCACTAATATAATTTGATTCTGAGGTGTTAAGAATATACCGCAGCGCAGCCTTAAGTAGATCCCGGAGTATCTACATAAAGATGTGTTCATAAAGAGTCATAAAACATCATCTGGTTCTGAATAATTGTCATTCATCATATTTGCGGTGATAGCTAAGTTGACATTCGCCCTGGAATCGAGGGTCGCATGATCCAATCCTGCCTCGCTCCTCTGAGATTTCTGGGATGTTAACCGGTAATGGAAAACATCGTTAGAAAACCTGCATATCTGAGAGCACCTAACCCAGTTCTTGAAAGACGTGTGAAGACCACTAACCGTGGTGGAATCCCCCTCGCATTGTGAGGGGCAGCCCTCCTGTCCAATAGAGGGACAGTTTAGGGCTACTATTTTAATGTACCTGAAGATGTTTATTTAAGAGAAAACCACGACCACGAACTACTTATTTGTAAAAGACTCAGTTAATAGTTAAGTTAATGAGTCCTCGTAAAAGAAGATGATTCGAACGAAGGCCGTTTCCTAAGTGGTATACTTTATTCTAGAAACCTATTTGTATAATGAGCTGTCGACATTGAAGTCTACATGAAAATATAGGTAACAGTAATATAAACCCGAGGCTACACTTAAAAGTAATAAAATAGTAATGACACAACATAATATTTATTGAAAACTTAGCGTTCGCGTACCTTGTGTGTAGTTGATGCAGTAAAAGCCCATGAACGACACAACTTGCCAATCAATCTGTAGGCCAGATTAGTTGGGTCTGTAGCGACCTCTTCAACCGCGCCACAAGCTACACAGATGGCGCTGCAGACGAATTCAGAACAATTTACAATCCTGAAACGCGCTATGAGAGTTTTCGGAGCACGTAAAATATATACAAGATCCAGACAATAACCGTCGGAGCATACCGGCCGCCCCGCCTGGCTTGAAGATCTTCCCTTTTCCGCCAAAGGTCCTTACCAATTGACATCCCAATGGCTACTTTGCAATGGCTAGTTAACTTGCCACTTGACATACTACAAATCAGAATGGTACCCTACAAATCAGTCAGAGGTCGGTACAGATTGGGTGCCGGCCAAGTTAGCCGTGCGTAGAGGCCTTAAGAAACTATTGATTTTAATTCAAAGCTACAAGTCGTAGATACAACAGTAATGTCAGTCCGCCATGTTTGAAGCCCTCCCATTGGGTGAAGCGAAACGTCTCGCCGCTGCCGTTATTTTACAAACACTGAAAACTCTATGGAAATATACTTTAGGAACAATTCGTCTACCTTATTTGCATGTATAATGTAAGTAAATAAGCTCCGGTACCGTCGTCGGAGAATTAACACAATACCTTATTAATATCGTTCAGTGCAAAAGTACCGTGGATGAGTATGAGAGGTCAGTGAACCGACAAGGAGACCATCCATTTCCGAAGAACAGGGACAAATGGAGTGAAGTAATACGGCCTGGGTTGTTTTAGCTTTTAGTTTGACATAGAGGAAATAGGACACTTAAAAGCCAATACAGATATGATGAGGGCCCCAAGTCTGCTAACACAATCGAATAGCAACCGCATAGTAACTGTCACTTTGACAGCTATTGTATGGGATATCTGTCAAAAGTGACAGTTACTATGCATTTGCTGTGTGATTATGAATTGATTGTGTTAGCAGACTTGGGGCCCAGGGCTCGCGTTCCGAGTTCTGCGTTCCGTATTCTTTAATAGGTAAGAGTTATGTAATCCATACAATGCATACAAAGAGGAACGACCCTTAGGTCTGTTTATGTTATTAGTAATCCAATCTCAACTCTTAGCGCGATCTTTTAAGTGCATTTATAACATGCCGTTTTCCAAAATGACATATCCAGAGCTCACTCAAGTTTTTGCATTAGTTAGGTACACAGAGCGATGTTTAAAGTAATTCTCTCTAATAATGTTGATTTTGGCATGGCGACTTGAATCTAATACGTGCCTTGCAATGTGTTGAATACAAACTGTACCTATATCCTTCATAACTGTATGGGAATGTTTAAAAGCAACATTTAAAGGCAAATTCTATTGGGTCATAGGGTAACGTCATTGAATGAATGTGTGCAGGTGCTGCATAAAAAGCAGGTCCTAGCTTATTTTATTGTGTTAACTGTTTAATTTTTTAGTATATCCACCGAGGAGACTCATATTGGTGCCAACACGAACGTTTTTTATGTAGGTACAACATTATATCAAGTGGGTTATTTTAAATAATTCGGAATTGACATCGGAAACGGATTTGAAACTTTCCGATGTTGGTGTCGCTCCCGACGAGCTTTCCGGCGGATTTTTTTTTTAAAATCGATTTGTTATTGTCATCAAGATACATCGAAGATAATCAAATTCGGACATTTTAACAGCGATTGCGGTAATCCAGTTCGGAAGTTTTCGATTCCGTTTCCGATATCGATTTCGTATGGTTTAAAATAATAAGGATTAAGGAAAACTGCACGAATTTCAAAGGCTTGGTTAAATGCCAATGGCGACAGATAACATATTCCCCATGGATGTGCAAGCATGCCCCAGATTCGGAGACGGCGTCTGAACGCCTGGCGCCGACCGACCTCTGACGTCATAGAGTCAGGTCTCGAGTTTGTAAGCATCGGACATGTCTAGTATAATCGATAAGTATGACTATGCTTTCTCAGTTTAAAAAAAATCTAGAACTATGTAGCGCGTCTTCTTTAATCTGCGGGATTGTGTTGAAATTAGGTCTTTTGGGATTTTCTGTTGGAAAATTGAACTACGAAAACGTTATTTCGTTCATTACGAAAACGTGGCGTTCTTGTTAGATAATATAATGGATGAAATAAGAGAAGACTTGGATTATTTAGTTTATGTGGGAAAATGCCATACCTTATCTACTTGCAGTAAGTATGTAATTTGTAAATGTGCGAACCATGTAGCCATTAACTTGTAATGATATAAATACTTAGTTAGTACTATTTTTTGACCAGCTGCTAAAGTCTGCCTAGCCGTTCCTGCACTGTTTTCACATACCCATAACAATGTACTGCTCAAAAATGGAACGGATCTTTTTAAAAAAAGAGCAACCATGGAGTTTCTTGACCGTTTTTCTCCATAGGAACGGCATTCCGAACGGGTGCTAAAGTTGTTGCACAGCATTTTGTAACTATTTTGACGATGCATAAGTACTATACTTAATGGTTTACATGAATAAAAAATATTCTGAAACATGTAAGTATTATGATAATTAGTGTATCATTTACGTGATGTTCGAGATAAGGTGAAAAAAGATTATTGTCGCCTTGAGCCCAAACATGTATGTTTTATGTCCGTTTATAGATTAGCGACGACCTTCAGAAAGATACAATCATTGATGATGGAATATTAATTAATAAGTCTGGAAACACAACGACACTCTGGTGTTTTTTTTTTCAATTTTAACTGAGCTGATATTAAGGACTATGCCAAAACGCCAAAAGCCTTAGGTCATTTCAAATAAAAATAAGGTTAGTAATCGATGGTTTTACCCATTTGAGTAAATGCACAAAAGAGGATGACATCAGAAGGCTTAGATAACTTGTCGTCCTGCCAAGAAAGCTTGGCAATCGAACGGTATTTTCGATTCCAGGTATTGTGATAGTTTTAATAATTGCCAGATCAAAATATTATATGAAAACTAGACAGAAGTGTAATCTCAGGCTGTTGAAATTGAGTAAAACTCCTTAATTATTATCAATGCTCCGTTTATTCTTCGTTTTTTTTTTCCATTTTGCCAGTGCCTTGGCAACGAGGATCGCAGGTTCAAACGCCGACTCGCACCTCTGGGATTTCTGGATTTCATGTGCGAATCTCATTTTCAACCACTATTATCACTTGCTAAACGGTGATGGAAAACATCGTGAGGAAACCTGCATGTCTGAGAGAACCTTTCGAAAGATGTGTGAAGTGCGCCAACCCGTACTGGGCTGGCGTGGTGGACTATGGCCTAATCCCCTCGCATTGAGGGGAGGCCCGTGCCCAACAGTGGGAAAGTAAGAAGGGCCGGTATTATTATTATTATAACCTTAAAGAACACGGTTTCGATATGTTTCCATAGAGAAGAGAAAAAGGATAGAGTGAATGACATAATCGAGTTACAAGATGGCATATAACAAAAAGAGACAAAATAACATACTCTGTTTCACTGATTATTGTACACGAGTATTGATTTAGAATGGACACAAGTAATGAAAGTTTAGACGTAAATATCTTGGCTATAGTATTCTAAGTTTCTAACATGTCATGGCCGTCTGGACAAGTAGAATCGTTCGGGGTTATTCCGTTGCTTAACAAATCGATCCTGGTGACGTCACGTCTGCCTATCCGACGCCGTCTGGAACTGTATTTCATCGCATTTCATTTCGTAAAGAAATATGAGGAGAGTATTGGGATGATATACGCCATTTTCATATCGTCATGTCACATCCATTACTTTCATTATTTATAATGTGTTATTGCTCTTAATTAATTGACTTTGGCAAAAAAGCCGCTACGTTGTGGGTAAGGTCGTTTGCATCTCCATTTTATTTGCAATAATATAAAAATTGCAATGAGTTACATTGGGAAAAGGATGGTACGGCCGTGCCCGAGTTGTTAATACTCGACATGGCGGAGGCACTGCCGCGCCGTGCCCCCGCCATTTCGAGTCAAATAGCATCCAAGCAACACATTATTTTTCTGCCGATTTTAAACTGATTTCAAATGACCACGTTACTTCAGCTACGGGGTTCACAAATCATTGAAACATACAAGACTATAGTCTATTACCTATACACCTATTCAGTAAATAATTAGAAATGCACGGTGACTCAAGCGGGTAAAAGTGAACTAAATAAATTAATTGCACCTTATTACTCGGTTCAATAGTTCCATTCACACAACAAAATTACACAAAATTATTTGAGAATCGACTTAACGTGGCACACACATCAAAATGAAATTATAATGCCGAAATCGATTGCTATAATGAAAATAAAATAAGTTATTTTTAGTTTTTTTTTCTTGGTGATAGGCTACTAAATAATTTACTATCCAGTGGACGGTGGTAGCTCAATTTAGTAGCTTAAAAAACTCCTAGCAAAAACAAAAAAGTAAACGAAACTGGTGGAATCTTTACAAAAAAATGCCCATCCATGGAGGCCCGCCATCTTGGGAGAACTTGAAATATATTATACCTTCATTAATCAAAGAATCATATTTATAGTAAAATAAACCAATATTGACAACGTTGCTCTACAATTTCGCGCAAAAAAGCGTGTTAGTCTTTTTCCACACACCAATAGGTAGGAATGTAGATATAATCCTAATTATCCATATTTACGAACACTGATTATTTAATCAAATTAATTAATAGAATATTTATTTCAATTTCAATTAATATTTACATCAACAAAGTATTTGTGAGCTCCAAACTAGACAATGTCTGTATCTTGGAGCTCGGTACACTATTTAACATACAAGTAAATTTTAAATGGTATATAATTTCAATTTCTTAAACTAGAACAAAAATGAAATAAAATAAAATAAAAGGAAATAAAACATTATTCTTTAAAAATAAGATAAGATGAAACGTAAAACATTATTCGTTGTGAATTAAATGAAATAAAGATTAAAAATTTAATAAAATTAAAATTAAATCAAAATACAATTAAAATGAAAAAAAAAAAAAAAAAAAAAAAAAAAAAAATTAATAGATAATTATGCCGCCGAACTTGTCGATAAACTAGAATATCGTATTAATTCATAATTTGTCGATATCACGCACGAATGTGTGACGCATACAACTCTCTGTAGATGTGTACTCCGTGCACATACAAACATCACTTTCTAAGTGTTTGTACATGGATTCACCGTGCGTAACGATATTTCAAAGACCGTTGTGTTATTAAATTATGATCATTGCATAATCAAGAAAAAAAAGAATAGGTATGTTTCTACCTATTAAAAAAAACTTAGTAGGTACCTAGGTAATCTTCTTCAGTAAGTATACATGTTATTTATCGAACTTAGAAACTGAGAACTCACTAGGTACTTAAGTAACTATATTGTGGCATAAAAATATTTAGATACAAGTATGTATCTTCCTTGGTAACTACAATGATGAATAATTAATCAATGGGTAAGTACCTATACCTTATCGCCCGTGTCAAGCAATAATAGGTGATTATCGATTTAAAACGTCATTTTCATAAAAGGAACCTGCAATGTCAAGACTGGACCGTGACCGGACATTGGTCAGATGGGCCGCGGGCGGCCGTCGACCCGCGATCACGACCATAGATTGGTGGATTACGCGCATGCGTCGAAATGCGCGAGGAGCGTGTTTCGATTGTTTAAAAAGTTTCGAACGGAACTATGATTAAGATTGGCGCCATTGTCGGGCTAAACGTTTCCTAATTTTTTGTCAATGAATTTTTGTTCTTGGATTTCTATGCGGGAATATTTTGTAATCGGCTATACTAATGATTTTATAACGAAGATCATAAAGTGTTCCACAGTGATCTCGTACGGACACGATAAAAATGACGGGCGACCCTTACTGAGCGCACGAACAAAACGGTACTGGATCTCCTTGCTTAAAAAAAATCAAACATAATTAACACAACTATTTTATATATCAACGTGATTCATATAACTTACTGATTCACCTGTGTTGCCGAAGCTGTTGCTTCAGCTGAATGCATCTTTTTCTTCCATTTTTCAAGTATTGTATTTTAAGTAATTACTTTATTGCGCTTGCGTCTTCAGCTTGACGTTTCCATTTTTCTTCTTTTTTAATGGCTGCCGCGAACTTCCGGTGTTGCCCGATTAGTTCTTCTACGGCTAATGATGGGCTATTTAGTCGGCGTTAACCTGTTAAAATATTTTACACATAATAAAATAATACTTGTTACTCATACAACATGACAAGTGCTGCACTATGCAAGGAAACCAAGTCTGCGAGCCAGTAGCCCGATCGGTATCTTACTTACGAGACATTTATAGCAAAAATTACAAAAAAAAATGGTGAATATTAATAACGTCGTTTGAAGTAGACTCATGAAAATACTTAACTGAATGCCGGTTACGAAATAAAATATTTTAGTTTAAAAGTAAGTAAGCAATTATTTTTAGCCTGGCAGCAATTAATTCAAGGTTTTTTTTAGTGAGTGGAAAAGAAGGCGAAGGGCAACGGATGTTATTCAGTATTGTTTTATCTAACTAAGCAGTTAAGTTTAATTAATTCTCATGGTACCAGCTATTTTTCACAAGAAATGTCGGATACGAAATTGTCGGAATACCCTCTAATCCGATTTGAATATTGTGTTTAGAACGTAGAGTTATATCAGTGCCATAGAAAAACAACTTGCTTGGGAAAAAAACATTGAAACGATAAAATCTGCTCTTCAACATAGAGATAAACATCTTAACTCATTCACAAAACACGGCCAAGAATTTGTCCTTCAACTGTATGACACATTTGTTGAAGGAAAACATACAAAACTTGATAATATCTTGTCGTAATAGAAACCGTGGACTAGAACTAGTTTACAGTATTGCGTAAGTGTGTATTAGTGATGTGCTGAATCGTCTGGTACTCGATTATCCTTCTTCTTATTTTTTTTAGGTTAGCACTCGGCTCCAATATAGAGTAATTTTGCCAGTGTCGAGTATTTCTTAATAATTATAATAAAATGCGAAGTACCCCTGATGATAATAATGATTGAAATAAAACAAATTTTGTGGATTTTATCGCGTTTATTTTATGTTTTTTACGATCCAAAATTAGTTTTATTTCAGTGTGTAGTACTCGCGTAAATATAAGAAATCGATGAGAATCATGTTGGTTGCAATGATGATGGTGAAATGATTCCCATATCAATAAAGCGGTGGATACTTTACTGAAAATCTACTGGACATCTTGGGAGAACTTGAAAAGTCATCTTATACTATTTTATTTAAATTTTCTGCACCCGTGCATGTATATGAACACAAATTGTTAATATCCCACTAATATTATCCATTATTCATAATAAAAAAAAAACAATTGACAACTTCACTGTTAAATTTCCCGCCAAAAAGTCCTCGAATACCTTTAACCAGGGTTGATAAAAATTAGGTTAAAAAAAACATGATTCAACATCTTTTAATATTCCTTTTTTTAAATAAAAAGAAATAACGAATTAAACTGGACTAGACTCGACTTAATCTTGGCACATCACTGCAAGCAACCGGTCGGCGCCACAGAGGACCTTTACTTTTAAGATTAACATAAGTTATATTGTAGCAACGAATATTTAAAATTATTGCTCTAAATACAAATGCTAGGTGGTTATAAAAATAAATAACTCGACATTTGGTGTGATCTTGACATAAACATATTTTTATTACTTTGGGTAAGTACCTACTTAATCGTACTTAGGTATATAGAAAAGGATATCAAACAGAAATAAGAGTAGGCCAAGGCTTTTGTAGATCGCGATAACCTTTAAATAATGTATCCCACCCCTACTAAAAACAATGTTGTAAAAATAAAAAATACACCAAGTCTCGAGATTTTTTAAATTGCAAAAACGTATGCAGTCTAATGGAGCCAAGTCCTGAGAGAGTTTTCTATAATTCTGCTCTCATTAAGTATTTACCAGAAAATTTTGCCATTATGCATCTCTTTGGGTAATATAAATTTATACCTTACTCGATTTACAAAAGTAGATATCTTGTTTGCCAATATCGCCGCGCCGACCGCCACATAATATAAAATATATCATGTATTTAATCGTTTTAAGTGGGAGATGAAGAAATTATTTCAACTAATTTCTTCAATGAAACAGTCGACATTATCACGCATAGCTACGACGTTTCTTATAACCTAATCGCATGCGTAACAAATAATATGGCGTGTTAATTATAGATACTTAGTTATTTATATATAAATGATAAAACTAGGCGCTACTTGGTGGAAATCCATTGTTAAACAAATGTCATCATTCGTAGCCCAGTCGTCCTGAGGATGCCTCGTTTAGAGGAGAAACACGTGTCGAATACTTTTTTAGATTCGCTTAGTGTTGCGGAGAATTTCATTTTATTTGAGATCCCGTCACTCGCGATAGATAGTTTCTCGATTAACATCTTAGAGGAGTTCGGTGTTGCTGGCTTCTTTAATTATCGATCAACTTGTTTGGTTTATAATTGGAAAAGTTGACAAGCCGAGGGTCAGTGGTGGGTCCTCTTTCCCCATTAGGTTAACAATGGATTTCCGCCAAGTATCGCCTAGTTCTATCAATTATAAATAATATAGCCTCAAAAGCATAGCCTCCATGCACACATAGTAGGATAAAGGGGTAATTTTCTTCACAGCTGAACGATCACAACTACTGCTGATCGATGTAGCGCCCCAGTTGACAATGGTTGCGGTATAATGATGTCACCGGGCGTGGTCCACTTGTTACCAACCCGCCACCTGTCATAGGTAACATATTAATGATCCAGGTGAGCTTGGCAGTGCAGACGGGCAATTTTTTATATTGTTATCAATGGTTTAACCATGGAGTTTCTTGCCCGTTCTTCTCCATAGGAACGGCATTCCGAACGGGTGGTAAAGTAGTAGCATAATATTTTGTAACTTTGGACGATTCATAAGTACTGTACTTAATGGTCTACGTAAATAAAAAAATATTCTGATTCTGGTTTAACAATATTTATTTTTAATCTGCTATTAATATTATAGATTTTGATACCCATCGCGACAATGCAGTTACACAGTTACATGCAAATATTTAATTGTGACTTTAATGTTTACCAATGTAGAATTATGGAGGCTTCGTTGGATGCTGTTGAGTGTATACTAGCAGCTAATGAAAATGCAAGAGACATTTCTAAATCCACCTTTTCAAGAGTCTTACTTATGTATAACCTCTTGAAATTGGGACACACTTTATTAGATCAGTGCGAGGTACTGGGACCTCAAAAAACTTTTCTAAGTTCTTCCTTTATCCTTGTATTAAGAACGAACAGCCTTATTGATGCTAAGACACTTTCCGAAATATATTCCGTGTTAACATGAATGAGCTTACTGACATTGCTGCTATACGCAAAGAGATTCGAAACAAAGCAGGTAGATTATTGTGATTTGCAATGCATCTGAATGATGAAATAACTAACCTCATAGCCGCTCTCCCAATAATTTGTATTAGGATAGGCTTTCAGTCCCTCGTTTGACGGATAACTGATATTCACCCGAAGGGACTGATATCTGCTGACCGTGATCCAACTAATAAGGCAGCCTGATGGTATTTACATTTTCTGACTGATCAGACCTTTTTTTACTTTTATAAAGTATCAGAATGACAGCCAGAAGCACCACCATCAGCTGATTTTGGGATGCAAGAAAATGGGAATCTTTAGAAGGACGTAAGTGGTACAGTACAGTATAATGATGGCTTTGTGTGTTGGAAGAGGAAGACATAACTCCCAATTAGATAGTCCAATTTAACGCTTCTAAGTGACAGTTGTCACCGTCGAATTACGCTCCCGATCGTCATATGTTTTTTTTCTATGCTGTAGCCATGGTAACGTTCATTGAACTCCACAATTTTACTACTTTAATATTGAGATAAATTACGGTTAAGAACAGTACATTGCACTAATTAAATGGCCCAATGAAATTATATGTCGTTACCTACATATGAAATTCTAAACTTCATAATAGTGAACAACCTATAATAATATTAAACCTAAAATTTTCATAAATTCCCACACAAATGAACCGTGCGATTCTGTAAGTGAATCAAAGCTGTCGAGTAAACTGCGAAATGACTTAATCTCTGTACCAAATGTATGATAACTGTGACCAATCACAAGACGCGACTCGAGACGCCTCCGCAGACAAATGGTCGGTGTCGGTCCCTCACACGATTTGTGATCGTCATGTCTTATAAACATTATAATAATATGTTGTGCTTATTGAGGTAAAAATGCAGACAACATTTTTGAAATAAATCTTATGTCATATTTTTTCCTCCGTTCCACCATAAAATATTGTTCTATAGACTTAAAAATACTTACTTCGAAATTGATTTCTAAGCTCCAAAAAACTTCTTACAAAGAGAAGCGACGGTTCCTTTGTTCGTTATACACGGTTTACAAGCAAGGGACCGTCTCGCATTGTCCTAAAATAGGACAACGGTTAACGTTTCCTCGTTGAGACCAATTTAAAAAGCACATTAAACTTTTTAAGACAATGTTCTCTATGGAAAAGATGAGGCTGCTAGTGTTGTTTGTTCAATTAGAGTTGCTACTGAAGTTATCTTACATTTAACGGAGAGTACCACGACTAATATATCCGAATTAGAGACGTCTCTAGTGATAAGAATAATCATTTGAGCCTCTTGTTGGTAGATCCTAGCTAACAGAATCCCGGCTGGAATATAATCTGGGCAACATTCGCTCTATATATAAGGTTCTCTGTGTTTTTTTCTCATTCCTCTATGGCGTCTTGTTGTAAACGTCCATTTAAAAATTTGCTAAGTATTTTAATTAAATAAACAATTGGAGAATTGAAACAAGATTATAATCTTACCCTCGGGGTCCTCGGTATTTTAAACATGGCTACAAGTGGTATTGTGACCAAATACCCATATTGACTTGTTTAAGAAGAAATATATCAATTAATGCGTTGACGATGACGACAGGACAATTGAAATTTTGTCGCCAGTCTAGACTGCACTTGAGTATGTTCTATTTAGCTTAATTGATGGCGAATGTACGCAAACGAAGCGTAATGTAATTGTGTCATGTTATAATAACATTTATTTTTATAATCTATTTTGTCACTGCTGGGCATAGGTTTCCGCCAAAGGCTTTTATTAACTTTGCGATAGTATAGGTAAAAGAAGCTTTTAGGGGACTGGACTTGGGATCCAGTAATTAAATCCAAAACCAAGCGCACCATTGCGAGACCTCAAGACACTGTGAGCACTTTCTGCATAGATCGGACCGCAAGCAACAACTAAATATGAGGGTACCCCGTTTCAAACTATTACCATGGTTGCTGGCAAGCAGCCGAAATGTCGGGAACGTAAACATACGAGTAAATGACATATGGCCCTTTACGGTGAGTGAATTAAAAAGTCATTGCTTGCATAGCGAAGAAATCTTATTCAATCAGAAGTGCTGTTACTCTGTTCGTGAATTATATTACCAATAACAGTGAACTAATTTAGGTACCCACGAAAAAAATTGACCATGAAACGCCGTTACCGTTAAATTGAACCTTTATTTACAATACTATTCTAACAGTTACTCGTGAACTGCAAGTCACCGGTGCTTTTGTTAAACACCAGTTTTTGTCAACGACTCTGACTGAATATAAACCTTGCTGATTTGCGTAGTATTTAGCGATGTAGGCACACATGCACCGTCCAAACTTGAGGGATTCTTTATAAATAATGATGACGAGCTGATTGTTATAATGAGTTTTTAATCAAAGTTTACAATATTTATCAGATCTAGCAGTGATAGCCAAGTTGGTAGAACGTTTGCCTCGGTAACGAGGATGGCAGGTTCAAACCCCGGCTTGCACCTCTGGGATTTTTCATGTGCGAATCTCATTTTCAACCATGATTATCACTTGCCAAACGGTGAAGGAAAAACATCGTGAGGAAGCCTGCATGTCTGAGAGAACCCCTCGAAAGATGTGTGAAGTCCGCCAATCCGCACTGGGCCAGCGTAGTGGACTATGGCCTAATCCCCCCTCGCATTGAGGGGGCTGGAATTATAATATTTATCAATAAAATTGCACGTCCGCCTCTTCCGGCGCCATGGTAGGGTCAATGGCTAGTGATGCGCCGTCCACGTAGTGCCGTGCACCATAACATCGACTAATGTCGAGTTGCGCGTGCACATGCACATTCAAAGCTTGCCAATGGCAAGTCTAAAGGCGACGCCATTAAACTGAACGCAATAGGCAAGCCATTACGTAGATTATAGAATGACTTAGAGGCGATAGCAATTGCGATCTTGTTATGATAGCAAGTGTTTATAAATAATCTTACCGATTTGGCGTCTCATAAATAGAGTTCGGTAGTTAGTTCGTCGGTTTGTAATTTATTTCTTTAACAATCTGGACGCCGGAGGTAGATGAGAGGAGTGCTCCGCCAAATCAAGCTAAAAAGCGGTGCTACCCTTTTCTCAAAGAACTTGGCGTAATTTTTGCAACAACTTATTCGGCCGCCGAGAGAATGCGTTCCTGACAGGTCGTGTTTTATCGTATTTCTTTCGTACGATGATGATATTGTAGTATTTTTATCGTTTTCTCTTATGCACCGCGGACACACAATTTAATTAACAATTATATTATTATGTATACTTACAAAAAACGATTTAGGCTAGCTAGATTTTATTAATGTTTGAAACGCATCCTCTCGGCGGCCGAACTGTTACTACAAAACGATATAATGCTATTACCTGCTTCTTTAAAAAAAACTTATTAACTAGTACGGAAATTTTACTCCGACTATTCTATATAAAAAGGTACCTCTTAACTATGAAATTGCCATTAGGTTATTAGGCGCGCATAAGTTTTTCTATATGCTCGGTAAAATACTAAGCATATTTTTTTATAAAACGCATAGGTGTAGCCCTGCTACCCGAAGATCGCTCACCAATAAATTCCCGACCAGCCGCTAGGAGAGTAATTGCGAGAGCTCGTTATGGATGACTCGTTTATCATCTTCGATTTATGAGCTCCTGGTATTAAGCGCGGAAATTACTTATTTTTAGAAGTCGTTTCTGTTTTTTCTTCCTTGATGGTCTTGCACTCGAAAGTGCATACTGCTGATAAATAACTATAAGGTATCAATAGACAGTCGAATTTGGTCTGCTCTGTACCAAATCTGTTCGTCAAGAGAGTAGTCTGCGGCCAATACGGTACGGACTGTTGGTTGGTACGAAGCGGACCGAATCCGTGGCCCGGCCCGTTCATGCCAAGTTTGATCGTCTGTTTATACAGGGTGTAAGTCGCTTCGTAACGAAAACCCATACCCTGGATTCAACTCATGATCCTGGACCCCAAGAGTTGGAATTTTCGGTGGATCTTTAGATGATTTTTACGCATTATGATAATTTCGTTTTAAATTGATTTTAGCGTGAAATCATAATAGGAGTCTATCTCACCGTGATCTATACATATAAATAAAATTGGAGTGTCTGTTTGTAATATTAAAATAACCGCTTTTTACTAAGTGCATTTGGATGTATACACGTTACATATGCCGAAACAACATTTTTTACAATTTTTGTCTGTCTGTCTGTCTGTCCGTCTGTCTGTCTGTCTGTCTGTCTGTCTGTTTGTTCCGGCTAATCTCTGAAATGGCTGGACCGATTTTGACGGGACTTTCACTGGCAGATAGCTGATGTAACAAGGAGTAACTTAGGCTACTTTTATTTTAGAAAAAAAAAATAGGATCTCACGAAAAAAAATTAAAACCAATGTTGCAGCGCAGCGCCGGATTAAGTTTGATAGCAACAACCTGTAATGCGTCCCGCGGGCTCAGAATGGGCGAGCAGGCTGTTGTCAACGGGTGTCTTTGTTAAATACCACGCGGACGAAGTCGCGGGCAACAGCTAGTTATAAATAAAAAACATAACATTTAGACCTAAAACTGCACTCGAGCGCCCTCGTCTCTCGCACGCGTCATGCATCGCGCTGAGCGTTGTGTTGTAATCGCGTTATTTACGATACATTGCATACTTAAAAATGACAATATTTCTAACTCATGACTTTCGACATAATTGTTTTCTATATTATTTTAGTATAGGCATTAAGAGTGTAACCTTTACTCAAAGTTTTAGTTGCCCCCTTACACCCTGTATACTGTTATGACGGCTTATAACAGATATATCTACGTTAACACGTCACGTTTGTTGCGTTCAGAAACATAACCGCATTAAATAGCTCTAATAGCGCTAACCACATCACGACTTCCTCTATTCTGATTGGAAATCTGACACGTGCCCCGTACAGCTGTGAACGTGATAAATAAGTTCTCGGAATATTTATATTCCGGTGCCTATTTAAGATGCGATATCCTTAATTAGTATTGTTTCTAGTTTGAACACGTAAAGCAAATTGTCTTGGATCGTTACATATTTCTTTTGGCTGAAAAATTGCATGAGAAAGTAAAAATATCCGTAGCATAGAGTGCTTCAAGCTCAATAGACAGGCCTCAAAGAGAGGAGGAGGGGGAAAGGGCTTAATAAGTCTTGAACCTGGGCTTCTTTAGTGCATTTGTAATCATTATGTGAAGTCAGAATTCGGAAACTTCTTCTTTTTTTACGAAATGAAATGCAATGAAATAAAATGGATATGCAAATGGCCTCATCCACAACTTAGCGGAGAATTCGGAAACGTCACTAAGAAAAAAAGTTCTCTAAATGTCAAAAGTTTTTCTAAACGTCAAAAGTTTTTCCAAACGTCAAAAGTTTTTCCAAACGTCAAAAGTTTTCCTAAACGTCAAATTTTTTGTGCTAGCGTATAGGTATCGAAATTCTGACTTCACACAGCGTTTACTTATTCGCTATAGAAGCCCAGGTTCCGTGCTTAGTATACCCGTTCTGAATCATTCTGTATATACTTACCTAGCGTGACTTCAACATACACATGCTTCGTTCCCGCTCACACCACCAAGCAGCCAAGTCACCTGCGACCACTTGTTTGGACCCAGACAAGCATATCGAATGAACACACATCACAATGTCCTTGATCAAGTGTTATTGTTGGTAACATTACCAGCTGTACAAAGTCAGGTCCAGGTCCCCAAGTCTGCTAAAACAATCGATTCATAATCGAACAGCAACCGCATAGTAACTGTCACTTTTGTCAGATATCCCTTACAATAGCTGTCAAAAGTGACAGTTACTATGCGGTTGCTGTTCGATTATGAATCGATTTTGTTGCCAGACTTGGGGCCCAGATTTCTTGGAATCTACGAATCATAGGCCTAAATACAGCCTCTTGAAGTTTTTAACAGACTCCAATAATCAGAATCGGATTATTTGTTTATTCATGTAAACCATTACAGTACTTATGAATGGTCAAAATCGCTAGTCTACGGACTTTTCCACGTATTCGGAAGGCCGTTCTTATGTAGAAGAACGGGCGCGCAACTCCATGGTTGCTCTTTTAAAAAGGATCTTATACTTTTTTGTGTAGCACATTGTTATGGGTATGTAAGAACAATGCAGGAACGGCTAGGCAGGCTTGATTAGCTGGTTAAAAAGTATTAACCCTAAAGGATGTTGGATAACATTTTTAGAATTCGAACTATCACATATTCCTAGGGATGCACCCTACCACTTGAAATCTAGTATAAAGTGCTGTTGTGAAATTTTGTTGAAAAACGATAAATGTTCATATTTTCGACTAATGCATTGAAATCTGTCAATTCGACTGTTATGTTGAGTCCATCTTGTATAACTATCAAGTCCCGCGGTGTTACCCGCGATTAAATAGTATGTCTATCCCACGGGAACCATACATGTTACCGAGATAAAAAGTAGCCTATGTGTTATTCCAGACTATAATCTATCTCTGTGCCAAATTTCATCCAGATCCGTTCAGCCGTTCTGGCGTGATTGAGTAACAAACATCCATCCAAACTTTTATATTTATAATATTAGTAGGATTGCTCAGTAACACCGTTCACACAGTCTCCTTATCCGGAGAACAGTTATAGGCAGTTTAAACTGAACCATCGCATCAGCATGCATCGCATCGCTTATAGCGGGTAACGGGGCGCCTGCGCACGTGGATGGCATTCTTCATCTGGACCGGTTGAGATTCCGTATCATGATGCCAAAGCAATACCTAGCAACACTCAGAATCAGAATCAGAATATTTTTTATTCACGTAGACCATTATGTTCAGTACTTATGAATGAAGGTTCCGTTCAACAAAGATTTTAAAGAAACAAAAAAATCTAAATTATTATCCTTTAATTAATATTATACATCTTTTTTACGGAGTTGTGGTTTATTTCATAAGCTATTAGTACTAAAGTACGGAACTCTCCGACATTTACTGGTACGACATCTACTGGCGCCTGACTGCTAGCTTTTAACACATTTTTTTTCTCTTTACAGGTAATAAGAAGTCAGAATTCAAGTTTATAGCGACATCGCGCTGTCAAGCGTTTCCGAGAATTATTATGTTGCGGTGATAAAGACTGGTTCGTTTTATGGTACCCTGGTAACTAATTAATTATTTCTTAGATGTAATTATACAGATGTTGGTGGTCTGTGAGAAAAGACAGGGCAGGATGTTGTATTTCTGTAGCTATAATAATTACTAGGTTTCTCCTTCGGCTTTGCCCGAGTAACCATCTATTTTGTTTTGCAGTTCGGCCGCAAATGGTAATTACGTAAATATATGTACTGTACCATTTATAGTATTTAGCTCGAACACATAGACGAAGGAATCTAAAACCACTTATTTTAGATACGGAAACGTCCAAAAGTAACTACTTAACTAAACTTCGTGAAATTACAGACGAAAATTATGATGAAATAAATGGGACCTACTTTAAGGTCTGTTCAATAAAAAAATAAATACAAAGTTATGCGTATACGCAATGTAATAGAGAGAGAGAGAGAGGTACACACTACACTCTCCTAAGTGAGACGCTTTTGGGTCGTAGTCCCAATCACACTAACCCACTATGGCGTACTGTATACTGTTTTATAATAGTGTTCATAGGTAACATACGAATCCTTCCAATTTCAGATATATTTATATTCTATCACCGCGTCAAGTTTCATTAAAATATGTCTTTATTTTCACCTGAAGTGCGTATAGACCAAGGAATACCGATTACATTCTATCAAAAGTACCTAATAATCTTTAGGCAAACAAAGTCGCCGCGCCGTCTTATCAATGAACTCTCGAACCGATACGGGATCATTAGGTCATTGACCGACATAAGATAACTACCCACGAACGTTATCGGTCGTTACCTTAAATAAATCGTGACTCCATGACAGCAAAAACTCTATAGAGTTCGCCCACTTGCGGCACTGACCTGACACAATGTGCTGAGATTAAACAGATGGGATAGTCTTTTGATCTGTTATGTACCTACCTATCGGATTCATTTCCTAGGCTCTTCGTATTTTGTTAATAATAATATCGCAATTTGAACACCCAACTGTACGGTCCCAGACTAATAAACAGGTAATATGGGTACCGTACAATAGAGTACAGTTCGGCCGCCGAGAGACTGCTTTCCAAACATTAATAAAATGTGATATATAATATAATTGTTAATTAAATATTGATTACTTATACTTACGCGAATCCTACACATTCAAATTAAACTTATATATCAGATTTTATCGCGTTTATATTATGTTTTTACGTTCCCGTTTCGGGACTTTACAGCAACCATGGTCACGGGTCGACTGGCGAAGAAACGTCGGGAGCGTAAAAACATAAAATAAACGCTATAAAAATAAGGTTTATTTCAATGTGTAGTATTCATAAAAAATGCTTTAAAAGACTACAAGAAATTGAGACTAGTTTTAATCCAAGTATCGAGTCTCCGTCATACGTAGTCTTTGGCAGGCCACGCCTAAACGAGAATGTAAGCCCATAACATAAATTACAATACAAAATGATTGATAAGGTTCCGATTGTGGGTGGGATAACTCGCATAAGTAATGTGATGAACTACATTGAAATAAGCAGTGTGTAACAAAACAAATATCAAACATGACTACACAGATGACATATTTAAAATCAATGACGTTTTTCTGTTGCATGTCATCCCATCATCGTCACCCATTATTCTACAATGTGTTTTTATTACTTAATTAATTAACTTGCTATCTATACTAATATTATAAATGTGAAAGTTTGGATGTATGGATGGATGTTTGTTACTCTTTCACGCCAGAACGGCTGAACGGATCTGGATGAAATTTGGCACAGAGATAGATTATAGTCTGGAATAGCACATAGGCTACTCTTTATCCCGGTAAAATGTATGGTTCCCGTGGGATAGATTTGTTTAAATTTTTCATAGAATACCAATAAATACATTTTCTCATACATTTGATTCTGAGGCGGTACGAAGTTCGCCGGAACAGTTAGTTGCTAATAATTAAATGTGAAGCGACCTCTTCAACCTCGCCACTAGCTAAACAGGTGGCGCTGCACACGCATTCAGAAAAATTAACAATTTTCCATACAATCCTGAAACGCGCTATGAGAGTTTTCGGAGCACGTAACATATATACAAGATACAATTTCTATCCCGCTACACTATATTTAGAAATTAATAATGACTTAATTCCATTTCGTTTTCGTTGGGTGTAACGAAATAATGCATGTTTACATGTTTACTAATAAGTTGATGATTGCGAGTGGCGTCACATGCGTGAGAGAGAGACGCTGAGAAAGTGCTCGTCACGGCACCGTGAGCCGCGATGTTTTTATGCAATAATTTATGCGGGGCTCGAGTCATGAGCGGGAGCGGGTGGCCTAGGTCAGACCTAATTCCGATAGGTGACTTAATTTACCGAAATATTGTATTTTTTTATTTTTTGCAGGCAGTGTTTTAATGCTTCTTGCTCGGGGCTGTGGGACAATAGCATAATATCTTTTGGAATAATTAAAATAAATTTAACACTGCTTATGAGAAAAAGGTTTATATTCTATATAATAAAAATCAATTGCTGTTCGTTTGTCTCGCTAAAACTCGAGAACGGCTGGGCCGATTTAGCTGATTTTGGTTTTGAAATGTTTGTCGTAGTCCAGGGAAGGTTTACACGGTGAGAAAATATGGAAAAGTTGCGAGGACGAAAAATAAGTCTTTATTGTGCTTTATTTTTTCTGACTGTCAGTTGGTTTGTCGAACGTCAGTTTTAATGTCGTTAGGATAGGTGATACGAAGTACAGCGGGTCAACTAGTTATTAATATAATGAATGCCAATAACGTTGTAAAAATTTCAGAGCCATGTATTACTGAGCAGTTACCGAAAGCAGTGAATTATTTTTTACTACACACTAATCACTGGCAAAAATAATATGTAGTCCGCTTCCCTTTAAACCGTGTACCAAAACCACGTACAAATTGAGAAACTTAATTAAAAGCAATATACCTACTTATGCATTTGATATTTGAATAGATAAATGGCTCTTAAGTTATTTGTTACTGCGATTTCGCTCAGTACATACATGTCACGTTTTTTGTTGAGATTAACTAGCGATATCGTTAGATAATTGGTTAACAATAGACGGATTATAATTTATTGTCATGCAGATTAAAATGTTGTCATTACATTTAGACTAAATCTTGTTTTCATAAGAAATCAAACGAAAAAATAAAATGTAAATATCTTCCTTGTCTTTTATTTATATATTTTTGCTGGGATACTAACATGTTTTTGAACATCACGGCTAGCGTCCATTTTATATCTTTTAATTTTTCTAATTACTAGACTTCTTTCTCGTTTTTTTATGTTTTTGAAACCAAAATTGGAAGCCAATTTCTAGGTACCCGCTTTATACGTGTTTAAATACTAAGTTTAATCTCGTTTGATGTGGTCAATCTTAAAAATTTGTGAAACCTTAACTGAGTTTTGTCTGAAGTTTCTTTTTATCTTGAAAAACTTGTTACATTGAAGTAAAATGAGTAATATTCGTGTTATATTATGGTCCACGACGTTCTCCTAAACTTATACGAACCTTTTTTTTTTAATTTATTGTACCGCAAGCAAATGAATATTTTGTATAAAGCGGTAAACACCACCAGCTACAATATTTTTTGTCAGTAAAGCATACAATACCTGTTGGGTACACCTAAGAATTTTCAGATTTTGCGCTTGGACTATTAAGCCCAAGCCTTGAATCATAATTTGGCGATGGTTTCTGCTCGACACTGGCAAAATACTCAATATGGTGACGCCATTCTTTAAATAAGCTACCGTTAAGCTCGTAATATACGTAATGCAGGAATATCCAGCTCCATTATGCAATGCACCTGCCTCGTCCGGTGCATTCGTGCGGCGCTATTGTTTTTATTGTCACACTCCACTGGTTCTTGCGTCCATTCATGCTGTACTGAGAAACGATGGGTCGGGATTTTTCTTACGAAATGGTTTTTATTCGGTTGCAGGGCTATCAAATTTCAACGTTCGTATTGCACTTTCATCGTAGTCGTGATGACACCAACAATCTTGCAACAAAGGTCAAGTTCTCTACATTTTCGAATTTAATATTAAATCAGCCGTATGTTTATAATCGACGCCGCAACGCATAAGGGTTGTTATAAGTTTCACCCTTAATAGTCTGTCGGTATATGTGTAGACTCGTACCACCCGAACGAATAGTGGTTCTTCAATTGTAACTTCTTATAGTATATAAATCGGTTCGGCGGTTCGACATACAATAATTATTATTTGAAAAAAAGTATGAAACTAATGAAAATTCAAACCAAAACTGCAATAAAGAACCTGTAAAAATGTGTCGGACAACGTTGTAGAACATAGTACAACAAAAATGCCCATGTTACATGTCATAATATTGAATGGGGCTGTAAGTACAAGTTATCAAGCCTTTGAATTGAGTTGCATAAATTGACATTATAATTTTTTCCGAGTACTAAGACCACCGAGGACGTGTCGTGACATTTCGAAGCAATGACACAATCCTCTTGATTGACTAGAAGTTATTTGCTCGACCTCGCGATGAGATTAGGCCTCTAAGGGCAATTGAACAAATATGATGTCATTTTACTTGACGGAAGTAAGCTATGAATCAGTTGTATAAACCTGTACTGAATCACAACGTTACGTACGTTTTTTTTATTGACGTTATTAATTGACCAGAATGATTAAATTCCTATTTCTATAATATGGATTAGCTCAGCAATTAAAAAAAACTGTAAGTATTTTGTTAAGAATGTCAAAATAATTTATGCATAGTATATAGCTATGCCACCTTCATAATCAACAAAAAGTACCAATGTGTGAAATTATAAATGCAAGTTTAATAGATGAATACTATTGATATAATTATCTATCTTAATAGTATTTATATGGGTCATCGCAGGGCCCGACCCGTCGGCTTAACGTGCTGTAGAGGCGTCAGTAAATAAAAATCATGGTTGAATATGAGTATCGCACTTGAAATCAAAAAATCCCAATGGTTTTTGTCATCTGTATACTGTTAAAATTCCTTCGGTTCGTACTAAGCGTTTTGCTTCTTTCTTCTTACTTTCATCGTCCGAACTGCCAAGGAATGGAACAAGCTGCCGGCTTCTTTGTTCCCCGTTGACTACAATCTGGGTGTTTTCAAGACGAGAGTGAACAGGTACCTTCTAGGCAAGTATGCTCCATCGTAGATCTCATCGTCACTTACCATCAGGTGAGATCGAGATCAAACACAAATAAAAAGTGTGAGCCTACGACACTCGTTTCCTTGCCAAGCGTTCTACCACCTTGGCTGTCACAAAAAATCTAATAAACATATAATGTCTTGACAATGTAACGGTGACGTGTGAGCACAACAATCGCGTTCGTTACACATTGTAAATAACCGGTAACGCCTACGCTGATTTTATCAGTGAATCGATCATTGTGGAGCAAGTCATGCAATACAAGCGGTGGAATGTCGTCTCGTTCAATGAAACCCAGGGCCCCAAGTCTGCTAACACAATCGATTCATAATCGAACAGCAACGGCATAGTAACTGTCACTTTTGACAGATATCCCATACAATATCTGTCAAAAGTGACAGTTACTATGCGGTTGCTGTTCGATTATGAATCGATTGTGTTAGCAGACTTGGGGCCCAAGTCACTGGTTTTAATGACAGCTTAGTCAAGTCATTACAACAACAACGTTACATAGACCAAGTTATCTTCAAAACTGGTTTACGCTTTAACCACTAGACTAGTGGTCTGATTATAGACCGCTATCTGCACCGGATAGTTTAAGACTCGATTCTGTAATTCCTGGCCTGTACGTTACTAGGATTACATTTCGTCTAATAGTACTCATAATATTCGTATGCGTTTCTTAGAAACATGCAGTTAGTTTGTATGCATGGCGATCTTTCTTTCTTCTTTACGAAATGAAATGCGATGAAATAAAATGGATATGAATATGGCCTCACCCGCAGCTTAGTGGGTATTTTGCCAATGTCAAGTAGTTAATAGCAATAACACATTAATAAATACACATTATACATTAAATAATGGATGTGACATGATGATATGAAAATGGCGTTTACCATGTATGGCGATATTTGTTTGTCTATTATAATTTTGACATTGACATAATACCTAAGATGTTGGCGATATATTATTTTTAAAGAAAAAAAAATACTGTATAATCAATTTTATATATTTTTTTTTCATTCATCTACTTGTCTTTGGCAAAATCATCGGTAAACGATGGAGCCATAAATATCAATTGGAATTGGAAAGAAAAAAAAAATCTTATCTTAAATAAGAAAACAAATCTGCACCCTTCAAGACTGACAATCGTTTTATTGTCGCCTTATGATTCGTAAAATATGTTTACGGTCCTAGGAACAAAGTGGTTCTATACCCGCTTGCGCTTATCGCTCACGTCGCATCTCAATCGAACGTCGAAAAAGGTCAATTGATGCCTCCCGATCAAGAACATTATATTTAAGAGGCGTTAATAAATAATAGCAGGGTTCACAATGTTGGTTCGTTGAAGCAAGATGTGCACCCCGCCCGCAAGGGTCTACTGACAACTATGGATTTTTTTCAATAATGATAATCACTTGGTACGGCAAACCAGGCGGGGCTCTGCAATTGCCCCCCCCCTGCCCCTCCCCCGCACAGGAAATCCTGTATATACGTCTGAGGCCAACGTTATGAGGACAGTTGAAAGGCGATTATTTTGTTCTTGCGATGTTATTTCTTGCAAATTGTCTCGTCCCCGTTCGTGTACATTTTGATAACTTATTTTGCATTTATTTTACAGCGTTCTTATTGCCTGTGCTCTGATATTATTTTCGTAGTAAGTACCTACCTTTTTTTATTTTATTTCTTCATCAATTTTGGACATACAACTTTTGGCGATGTTTTGTCCGAAATATTATTCCGCTATCATGTATATTTTTTATTATTTGTGTTATATAACGGTAAGTATTTGTTGCTTGTGAAATAAGAAGCTTATATAATACCAGCCCTTTTTTTAATGTCCCACTGCTGGGAACGGGCCTCCCCTCAATTCGAAGGAGATTAGGCCATAGTCCACCACGCTGGCCCAGTGCGGGTTGGCGGACTTCACACATCTTTCAAAGGATTCTCTCAGATAAGCAGGTTTCTTCGTGATGTTTTCCTTCACCGTTTAGCAAGTGATAATCGTGGTTGAAAATGAGATTCGCACATGAAATCCAGACATCCCAGAGGTGTGAGCTGGGGGCTTGAACCTGCGATCCTCGTTACCGAGGCAAGCGTTCTACCAACTTGGCTATCACTAGATACTAATTTTGAATGTGACCATCTCAGAAATAGCACTGAACGACGACTATGCTAGTACATACTTATAGCATTTGATCTAAGGAGGTAGGTATACCGTAGTCAATTTTTCTTTTTCTTCTTTTGTTGCTGGACAAAGTTCTTCCCCAACTCATTCCCATAAAACTTTGTGGGTTGGGGCCGTTGGGGGGCACTACGAACCCGACTAAAACACGATCTATGACGTTACAGAACCTAAAAAAACCCTGTAATCCGTATGCTGGCTGACGTAAGCAGATTACGTAGATAGCACCGTGATAAAGCTAATTATAGATTTTATTGATTATGTTCAAAGTCCATTGACATACTTAATTAAGTTAGTTTTTATTAGTTTCGCGGGGCCATCGATGATTGGTTTAAACGTAGCTACTTAAACACGAGTATAAGTTAAGTAGTATTGCATTGTGGACCCAAGTCAGTTAACCATAATTTATATATTATGTATACATAACCCAATCGACGAAGTCGAGAAAAGAAAGCTTGCACTAGATCACAAATTAGCGTGAATTTTGCCATTGTCAAGTAATTACACATTATAAATAAAATAATGGATATTGATTTCTTATATTTACGCGAATATTACACATTGAAATGAAACTAATTTTAAGATCCAGTAATTAATATTATTAAATCCAAGACCAAGCGTACCATTGCAAGACCTCAAGACACTGTGAGCACTTTCTGCGTAGATCGGACCACAAGTAACAATTAAATATGAGGGTACCCCGTCTCAAACGATGACACCAGTACGACAACCACCTCAGTCCTCCCGTGACCATGGTTGCTGTAAAGCAGCCGAAACGTCCGGAACGTAAAATCGCGATAAAATCCTTAAAATTAGTTTCATTTCAAAATAATGGATGTGATATGAAAATGGCGTTTCCAACTATTTATTTATCAATGTTATTGAATTCATTGACACCTGCTACATACGATGTATGAGGATATAGATAAAACAGATTTCTTGAATAAAGATTACCGATAGATTATCGTCATATTTTTTTTAGGAATTTAGCAAATCGCAGATAATATTGTGAGGGCTTTTACCGGGAAGTTTGACAGGGAAGTTGCCAAGTGTTTTTATTTGATATATAACGTGTAATATTATTGGGATATTAACCATTGTGTGTCGATTTATGAGCACGAGTGAAGGGATTTAAAATGAAATAGTATAACTTGCCTTTTCAAGTTCACCCAAGATGTCCGGTAAATTTTCAGTAAAGTATCCACATCTTTACTGATTGGTGTAGGGGATTCATTCCGTCATCATCGTCGTCATTGACATGATCATTATCATCAGGGGTACGTATAATTTTATAACAATTGTCATTGGACGTATTTTGTAGCCGACTGCCAACCTCAAAAAAATAATAAGATGATAAGATTGCGATTTTAACATTCGTTTCGTGGTAATTAAGTGTAATTTTATTATTTGTTATGTGCTTATCAATGATAAAACATATTCTAATAAGTAATTTGACATTATCGTCCTGGATAACAAAATAAGACGCATTCCTGCGTGTTACACCAGTCGCTAGACTAGGGCCCTTTGCAAGGTCGTAGCCAGGAATTCACTTCGGGAGGGGGGGGGGGGGTCGAGCTATGTACCAGAGGCATGAATGAGTACCTATGTATAAAACTCTCAGGTATTGTGGGACAAATGACGAGGCTCCTCACAATCCCGAGCATAGCGGCCGCCCCGCCAGGCGTACCACCCGCCTCGCTGGAAGATCTTCCATTTCCGCCAAAAGGAACTATCGAAAGGCATCTATGAACGGGTCAACTATCAATCAACCATCAATCTTTAGGGCCAATTTGTAGACTCCCTACTAATTGGCATTTCAATGGCTGGCCTACTTGAGTCTTCACATTCAAATTTTTAGGGACCCTAGAAATGGGCCCCACAGATTGCGTCCCGAGTTGTGCTGTTCGTAGAGGTTATAAGCCTCTGTGTTTCAATGGACAACTTCAAATCATACAATTATTTATCGCGTTCACGAAGTGTTAACCGTTTAACGATGCGATACGAACGTACCTACATCAAAGTGTATCGCTAAGACGCGCCGCAATGCGTTCAGATTGTTGAGAGAACGGTCGCCATGATTTCAGTATATTTATGGACATTCATTTATTGACGACCTGATTAGCTCAGTGGGTAGTGACCCTGCCTTCTGCGCTGCGGGTATCGAGTTCGAATCCTGGTACGGCCAAACTTTGTGTGATGAGCACAAATGTTTGTACCCGAGTCATGGATATGTATTATATACTGGGTTGGCCCTCAGTCCATTGTACGATACCCCTAATAAAAGCGTCGCTAAGTGTGGGACCGTATAGTTGGTGTGTTCGTCTGGCGACATATTTTTTTTTTTTTATAAAACTTTCGTCACATCAACTTAATGTACACTAAATATATTTATGTAAGTAAACCTAGGATCAAATTTCGTTTAGGGAATTTTGCAAGTAAGTTAAACATTAATGGCAGTCATTTATTTTGCATCAACAGGTGATACTATTGTGAACTATCAGGATACAGTTAAATAATTTCAAATGGCAATAAGAATAAAATAAATAATCGGCAATACAAGGAAATTGTAATAAAAATAGCAGCATGAAAGTCTGATATAATCTCGGAACACATGGTCACTGTAATTGCTATATTAAAACCACACACATCGCGAGTGTACGCGTGGGACTAAAATAACGCTTCCCGGTTTAATGAACTTGACTCGAAAGCGAGAGTTGTTCGCGACTGTACGCTAAGGGTCTTCTAGTACCTAGATTGTGTAGGCTGTATTTGCTGTATTGAGCAACACTTAGCCCCGCCCCGTATGTCTGGAACAAAGAATTAGGTCTTGAATCCGCATTTTTTTTTATATTACGCCAACCTAGGGAGACCTCCCACACGTAAATCGAACAATTTGTCAATAGAACATATCTACTCGTACAATGCCTGCTGACAAACGGTGGTGTAATATTACATTTCTCCTAAAGCGTACTGTATCGTGTACAATTAGATTCTCACATTGACGCCGTTCCCACTTGTTATCTCAATGTAAATAGTACTTCAGTTCTAGTTTAAATTGTAAGATAAAAATATTAGTTTTCTTATTAGTTAGATACGTAAGTAGCTGTTTTATCTTTCTGGAGTGTGGAATGGTTTCAGTTGAATTAACAATATTGTTATACTTACAGGTAGATACGGCTAAATTATAGTTGCTTGAGTCAGAACTTTTTTTTTTTTTTTTTTAATTTGGCATCACCATAGGTATTTTGCCAGTGTCAAGTAATATATTTTTTTTCTGTTTTTGAGCATATGCACAGGCCCAAAGCCTAGGCTCAAGTAAAATACCCCCCATCCCTCAATCAGTAAAGTGATGGATACTTTACCGAAAGATTTTTCATGGATTTTTTGTGAGAAACTGAAAAGCCATGTTTCGTCACTCTGTTTCAATTACCTACACTCGTGCACTTTACCGAACCCATAATGGTTAATATTCCACTTATATCACTCACTATAACTCGCAGGAACACTTTCTTATATTTACGCGAATACTACACAATGAAATAAAACTAATCTTACGGATTGAAATTTTAAAAAAAGAACACTAGTTTTAGAAATTAAAACACAACTGACGCCATGACTTTTCAGTTTCCCGCCAAAAAGTCAGTCAGAACTTCTAAAGCGAGGTTTCGTGTGTGCTCTGCCATAGATTTAAATTTGAAACTATATTTTTTTCTCAGAAATGAGTAATTACCCCAGCTATAAATGCTAGGTGAATAGAATACAGGAACGACGAGCCGCAATTCACAAACCCTGCCTTTATCTGGACGGATAGTACCTACAATCAGAATAATACACAATTTCCTGGCCTCCCTACCAATTCACACTAAAAACGGTCCGAGGTAATTTTAATGTCTTCCTCGTCGTAAACCCGTCAATCTAATGTGTTGTCGTTGTCTCCGAATACTTGGCTACATTTAGTCATCATAGGAAGAGCGTTGTTAACCAATAGGATCTAGCGAGGCTGTTTCCGCAACTAATGATTGCCGCTGCCAAATTGCCATCATCCTTTGGGGCTACTTGTGCCTCAATGCACTGCACAATGACACCT
The DNA here is from genome assembly GCA_905404115.1 of Pheosia gnoma. Taxonomy (NCBI): domain Eukaryota; kingdom Metazoa; phylum Arthropoda; class Insecta; order Lepidoptera; family Notodontidae; genus Pheosia; species Pheosia gnoma. Next base: position 1,572,122 of record FR989919.1, on the reverse strand, counting down.
CCATCGTTCAAGTATTACGTAACGCAATTTTTGGAGATTTTTGACCCCCTCCCCCGTATGTAACGCGCTGTAACGTCTTCTCTCTCTCCCCCCCCCCCCCCCCAGGAAAATGTAAAATCTCTACGCGACCGTTCTTAACGTTTCAGAAGACGAACGATAGTTTGATTTTTTTTTTAAAGAAGGCGAACTTAAGCGTCTTACGGCGAACTTAGTACGCGGTGCTGAATTAAAATGTCTAATAATTTGATTAATTTCTTTGAAAATGTTATCTGTATAACCTGCTGGTGTACCTGTTATGTTATCTGTGTAATTCTGTTAAATATTTTGCACTAATATAATAATATATACCGTTTTCGTTAAGATTTGTATAAACAAAAACGGTAACAAAACGATCTTCTAACACGCTAACAAGCACACAAACGTGACGTCATCTTCGCATCACGCTGCTAATGAGTTGGTAACACACTGCGAATGTTTGCCGCGCCGGGTGTGTCGGCGTGTCGGCTATTTGCGAGATCAGTTCCTGTTGCACTCATCGGAATTTAAACAGTAGCTATATGGGAAATCGATTTGAGTTTAACTCTTGAAGCAACTATAATAGGGATGGCATTATTTAAATAATAAAGAAATATATATCGCCAGACGAACACACCTACTATACGGTCCCACACTAAGCAACGCTTGTATTGTGCGTACCGTACAATACTTGGGGGCGAACCCAGTATATATTACTTATATAAACTTTAAACATTAATAACTTGGGTACAAAAATTCGTGCTCACTACGCATAGTTAGTTACGAGTACGAGTATTTGACGATTTGTAGTATGTCTCTAGAAGGAATTAAATGATTTCGATGCGACTTAACTGCTTGCTGTTATAGCAATATAGTTCTTAAGTTTGGATTTGTTCAGCCATTTTCTAGATTCTCCTTAGTCCAGTCCTTGTAGTATACAATCTCATCTACATACCACACTGTCTTTAACAACTTACTGATCGAAGTGTTATTCAGAATCAGAATATTTTGTATTCATGTAAACCATTAAGTAAAGTACTTATGAATCGTCAAAAAAGTTACAAAATGCTAAACTACAACTGTACCACCCGTTCGGAATGCCGTTCCTATGGAGAAGAATGGGCAAGAAACTCCATGGTAGCTCTTTTTAATAAGATCTTTTACATTTTTGTGCAGTATAGGTATGTGAGAAAAATGTAGGAACGGCTAGGCAGACTTTAGCAGCTGGTCAAGAAAAAGTACTAACTCTAAGTATATAAATTACAAATGGCTACATGGTTCCCACATTTACAAATTACTTTTGTTAATGAAAATTTAAGAAATATTTAACACTAGCTGTCCCGGCGAACTTCGTACCGCCTCAGAATCAAATGTATGTGAAAATGAATTTATTGGTATTCTATGAAAAATTAAAACAAATCTATCCCACGGGAACCAAACATTTTACCGGGATAAAAAGTAGCCTATGTGCTATTCCAGACTATAATCTATCTCTGTGCCAAATTTCATCCAGATCCGTTCAGCCGTTCTGGCGTGAAAGAGTAACAAACATCCATCCATCCATCCATCCATCCAAACTTTCACATTTATAATATTAATTAATTAATAATTAATTAATAAAGTAAATAAAGTATAAAGTATAGAGTGCCAAATTTCATCCAGATCCGTTCAGCCGTTCTGGCGTGAAAGAGTAACAAACATCCATCCATCCATCCATCCATCCGAACTTTCACATTTATAATATTAGTATAGATTAGTATAGATATAATATTAGTATAGATTAGTATAGATTTAATAACGTCAATATATCAACAAGTAAATATAATAATTAAGTTCCCACTATAATCATCGTGTAACCACCTAATTAATTATGAAATCAATTAGCACAGTAGTCCTTAATGAACCGCAATCATCGAATTATCCGACACACACATTAGCTATTGTATTGTAGGTACTCTCAATTCATTCATGAGTTTTGTGAAGTCGCTTAGCTGAGACTGGCGAACGCGATAAAATTATTAACCCCCAAATTTATAGAAAGCTATAATTGATTATAGTAGCATTATAACGAACTTTCAGAGGAAAAAGTACGTTATAATAGCTTTATAATCCATTATAACTTTCTATAATTTTGAGGGTTAGTGTATAATAATGATGTATGCAGCAGTGATAGCCAAATTGGTAGAACGCTCGCCTCGGTAACGAGGATCGCAGGTTCGAACCCCGGCTCGCACCTCTGGGATTTCTGGATTTCATGTGCGAATCTCATTTTCAACCACGGTGAAGGAAAACATCGTGAGGAAACCTGCATGTCTGAGAGAATCCCTCGAAAGATGTGTGAAGTCCGCCAATCTGCACTGGGCCAGCGTGGTGGACTATGGCTTTATCTCTCTCGTATTGAGGGGAGGCCCGTGCCCAGCAGTGGGACACTGAAAAGGGCTGGTATTGTTATAATTATTATCATAATGATATATGTTAATGTATGTATGTATATGTTAATATGGGGGTCGAGTCACCTTCGTCCGTAGGAGAATTAAATACCCTCGAGATACCCTACACGTGACCCTGGGTGGTGCCAACTAGGTGACAACTCTACTGGTGGTAGGCTTCGGCCGTGGTTAGTCACCACCCACTGAACAAAGCCATGTCGCCAAGCGGCCTAGTCCGGCATGATGTTCGGTGTTGCCATTCATGGATGGCGGGTCAGATCAGCTACCCGATCTACTGCCGCCATCCTACCTAGGCAAGTATGCTCCATCATAGATCTCATCATCACTTACCATCAGGTGAGATCGAGATCAAATACTTGCCTATAATGTAATTAAAAAAAAAAAAAAAATGTTATGTGGCCCCTTATCGTCTCATATGACGGCCTTTTTAGGGGGCCCACCTAAAGACCGGCGAGTCGCCACCTGCCAAGAGTAATGAGATAAAAGCTGATGAGTATGGCATATGTCCGCTACCCTTCCAATAGTCCTATCGCGTGTCCATCCAAACCTTAATACATACTCCTAATTATCTTTCCATATTCCTGCAATAGTTCCCTGCCTGCTGAGGTCAATTCGCCGTTTAAGCTATCGTTTTCAGCAGTTGACCCCAGCAGGTGGCTAACATGACATTAAAATTCCCAAAAGGGGCCTCTACGTGTTGGACCAACATCCCCGCGCAAGCCTTCCAAAGAGCCGGGTATAGCCAGTGTGGAGATAAATTGCCCCTTTTATATTAAGACATATTATAATAATTCCCTCGAATTTATAGACGTTCTATTAATTTATCAAACGTCATATAGTACTGCGCAAAGCTAAATTCTTTTGCGTATTACTATAAAGTTATAGACCGTCTATAAATTGGGGGGTTTATATCTAGATAATGTAAAATACAGGACTTTCTGCTTTAGTATTTATTTCGATGAAATAGGATCTAGTTTTCAAGATTATCGTGAACCCGTAACGGAATAGGTACACACGGCCACAGAGAAACAGAGACAGCCGGCTACTATAGCTCTGTCTCATTCTGTCAGGGCCCCAAGTTTGCTAAGACGATCGATTCATAATCGACCAGCAACCGCATAGTAACTGTCACTCTTGACAGATATTGTATGGGATATCTGTCAAAAGTGACAGTTACTATGCGGTTGCTGTTCGATTATGAATCGATTGTCTTAGCAGACTTGGGGCCCTGACAGAATGAGACAGAGCCAATGTAGCCGGCCGTCTCTGTTTTTCTTGGGGCCCTGGTGGTTCCCACCGCGTGGACGCGGTATTATATTTAATTACCACTGTCATACCTTTTTATTGAATAATCTTTATGTTATGTATGTTTAAACAATAGTTTACATATGTAATAACAATAATGATTACGTTCTCACGTTCTGCACCAAATGTTATGACTGCAATGGCGGTCTGGCGAGCATTGCAGGTAACACTATTTCGCATGTAGGTCAAGAGTATGGATTCCTTTTGCATTCTCCGCATTGTAGATTAGATCATTAATTATTGGTTTCAGTATCCTTCCCTTATGATCCTCACCTCTTCCACATACTGACCGCATAGGTACCTATTACCTAAAGTTATATTTAATAAACAAGACTAAGAAAAAAAAAGTACCTATGTAATAGAACGAAAGTCGTGAGCAAAATTTTACATGTCGGTTATTTTGACCACTCGGATCACGGCAGTAGGCTTATTACGGTAATATATCTGTTGCTACTACTAATATGCTAGGTAATATTACTGCCTAGGTACCTAGCAGTAGGCAGTACCTATACGTAAATAATATTTTCGCCATTTGCCCTAGTCTGTAGCGAAGGGTAACTCTTCTATTTTCAAGGTCTTGGTTACTAAGAGGGATCGTCCGCAGTTTCTTGTGTGGTAGCAAAGTCAAAAACAACCCACAATAGAAGCGTGTCAAATTTCGGATCACACACATGGTGTATTCATCTGGCTATATTCATCTAGTTATTTCTATAATTTAATTATCAGTATCAATTAATGTCACGCATGAAGCACGCACTTAAAAAAAATTAAGCAATCATATCGCAAAAATCTTACACTGATTATCGATCACTAATCCGGGCACGCGATACATACGTAGTTTTGTTTATATTTGAGTCTTGCTTAAACTGACAGCTAGCGCACTCTATCGTACACTATTGTACTTATAGTGTAAACGAACTAATGCGTGAGACTAAACCATGGGTACTCGCTATTCACGTGGTTCACGGCTAGAATAACAGATGGCGCAATATTAAGTCTTCATTTTTATTTATTTTATGAATGTTTTGTGTCAGGTAAACCAAATAGCAAAACATCAGTAACAAAAATTATTGCGTATCAAAGCGTATGGGAATAATAAATATATTTACTATTTTAAAATTACACCGTCCCAAAAATGCTCTGACTATACGCGTCGATGTCCTCAAGGAACATCTTGAGATAAAGTATGGCAAAGGAAGGCCAAGAATAAAATGGCTGAGCTGGTATATAGAAAGAACTTCTACTACACCGATCATATAGGTCTAACCTAGCATTAAAAATAAACAAGAGATAACAGTATCAATACTTTATTAAAAACAGTAAAATATAAACAAGTAGATATACTTATGAAAAATATATAATATAAAACAAATAGGTAGGTAGGTATGAGATGCGAACAATTGAGAATATTGACGACTTATACGTTCTCTATTAATTATTTGCTGGCTTCTTCTTTCTCTTTGATAACTTGTGCTGCGTACGACTTAACTTCACCAGGATTTAGTAACTTGAATGGCTGTGACACTTTTATAACAGCCACCTAAATGTAGAAAACACTAAGTAAGTAATAATAATAATATCCCTTTACTCCCGTCCCGGCGAACTTCGTACCGCCTCAGAATCAAATGTATGAGAATATAACTTATCTTTATTACATTGATTTCTTATATTTACGCGAATACTACACATTTAAATAAAACTAATTTTACGGATCCGTAACATTAAAATTTCGTCATCCGTAAATTTTGTTTTATTTAAATTATCTTTATTATATTTTTATTGTGAATTTTACCATGTTTCAATAGGTATTGTCTCCTTATTAGTCAAAACAAATAATCGATCGATTCATAATCGAACAGCAATCGTATGGTAACTGTCACTTTTGCCAGATATTGTATGGGATATGTGTCAAAAGTGACAGTTACTATGCGGTTGCTGTTCGATTATGAATAGATTGTCTTAGCAGACTTGGGGCCCCGAGCGTACCTTGGCCGAGCGCTGTCATTTGTCAATTTGTTACGCGCGAGCGCGGCGCGCGCGCGCTGGTCTGGACACAGCCAATGACAATACAAGTCCACTCACATCCAGGTTATTATTCCCAGACTGCACTACTTCCAGCAGCGCTCTGATGGCCAGTTTAATAGCACCATTATCCGTGTCCACCGCTCTATCGTTGTAGTTCTGTTCCAGATACTCTCTTATGGCTTTTTCGCCTCTACCTGTTGATGTTGCCTGTAAAAGAGCACAATAATAGTATAAGAAGCTCGAGTTAGTTAGAGTCTTCCCTCAATAAATCTTGGCTCATAATTTTGGCAGCCCCCTACTTTTCCTATAAGCGCTAATTTGCTCAACTTATTTTACTTACAATATGACCCATATGGCTTTGGCTTTGGCGGCCCCCAAAAGATCGCACCTATTTACACATAACGAGAAAATTGGGTAGATTTACATCTACTGAGCACTCGGCCGGGAGCACTGTCTCGCCATTTTCAGAGCATATCTATCATACTCCGAAACCTACCTTCCACTCATAGTAAATCCCCGACGGTTCAGTCTGGTACAAATGTGGTGTGCCATCGTAGTCGAAGCCCCCCACGACGCAGCCGATGCCGAAGGGCCTTCGCCCGTTGCTCTGCGTGTAGTTCTGCTTCATCCCGGCTATGTACCGCGTGATGTGCTGCACTGTGACCGGGTCCTCCACTGTGAGGCGGTGGGACTGACATTCGATCTGCGCTCTGGAGATAAAAAAAACGAGATTCAGGTGTTCTTGGATGCAAATGAATTAGCCGTCTTGAGGACGCCTCGTTTACGGGCGAACCACGTGTATACGTGGAATACTTTTTGAGATTCGCTTCGTTTCGTGGAGACCGACAGATTTTCGATTGACATGTTAGAGGAGTTCGGTGTTGTTGGCTTCTTAAATGATCGATCAACTTGTTTGGTTTATAATTAGAAAAGTTGTCAAGCTGAGGGTCAGTGGTGGGACTCATTTGGTTAAAAAGTAATTGTTTTAAACATCAATTATTATGCCACAAAAGACAACATGGGTCCCAAACTATGTTAATGTGCAAGAATTTCGTAACATAATTTATCACATACGTACTAGTAGGTATATTAAGAAGATACGATCATTGGACTAACATAAAAATAAAAAAATAAAACGTGAGAAAATCATTTGGTCGAGTCCATGACTGATTCTTCTTGTCAGAGCTATTTTCTAATTAATTTAACCATAATAAGCTTTCGTGGTTGCCTATCGTATATATAACATTTTAGAACTGCCAAAATGGTACCTAGAAACCAGCACCCTAGCATCAGCCCTCAACCCTGCAAAGGCCAACCCGACATGGTGATCGAGCGCCAATATCTTCTTCTCTGTCCTCTCATCTTGCAACAGCGGTACCACCCTCTTCTCCACTGCCAGGACCACGATGTTGGGCCCCCTCACGCCCACTACTGGGGAACCTCGCCGCACCGCTTCCTGGGCATATTGCACTTGGATAAGATGGCCGTCGGGAGAGAAAACTGTTATTGCATGGTCAAACGCAGACATGTCGTAAATACGTTTCAAAAATAAGAATAAAAATAAAACGAGAGTAAAACATGTAAAGAAATCAAAAAGAAGTAATAAATAATATCATTGAGATGTGTCCTGACGGCCCATAAAGAAAAAAGTATGTTTGAAATCTGCATAGAGTTTGTAAACTCCTTGAATTCATATTGTTTGAGAAAATCAGTGGTCTGGCCCGTACCAAGTTTTACTATTAAGCAATGTTAGGTTTTTTTCAAGATTTTTGCAAGATTTTTTTCATATATGTACCTTGGAATAAAACTAATCTTAAGGATTTTATTGCGGTTTATTTTTTATTTTACGTTCCCGACGTTTCGGCTGCTTTGCAGCAACCATGGTCACGGGAGGACTGAGGTGGTTGACGTCCTGGTTGTTACTTGCGGTCCGATCTACGCAGAAAGAGCTCACTGTGTCTTGAGGTCTTGCAATGGTACACTTGGTTCTGGATTTTATGATGTTTACTACAGGGTCTCAAGCTGGTGGTAGCACCCAGCCATCTTCCCTATTGAAATTAGGATGTTTTTTAATTTCAATGGCCTCGCGTATCATCCTTGGTCGGAATCGGTGTTCTTTTGCGAGGATCTGTGGCTTATCAAATCTGATATAATGGCGGGTGCGATCTTGTACATGTTCACAGATTGCAGACTTCGTGGAGCGCCGGTGTTTTACATCAGCAATGTGTTCTTTTACCCTTAAGATTAGTTTTATTTCAATGTGTAGTATTCGCGTAAATATAAGAAATCAATATGTATGTACCTATTTGTGTATCTTTGTGTGTTCTTTACTTTTACTTTTCAACTCAATGCTCATATCTTCAATTTAATCTTCACAATAATTCAACCAATTCGTGGAATACGTCACGGGAACTCGTCGGGAGTGGTTTATTCGAACATTACGACACGAGATATGACGGCATTAATGCGCATGCGCCGATTGATTTAATTGGCTTGCACTGCTTTTGATGTGACATCATGTTTTACGGTGTGCGGTTCAATGTGAACACTTGCAGACTTATGGTATAGTTTAGTATTATGGGAATCGATGATTTTTTTTATTACATTATAGGCAAGCATTTGATCTCGATCTCACCTGATGGTAAGTGACGATGAGATCTACGATGGAGCATACTTGCCTGTAAGGTACCTGTTCACTCTCGACTTGAAAACACTCAGATTGAAGTCAACGGGGAACAAGGACGCCGGCAGCGTGTTCCATTCCTTGGCAGTTCGCACGATGAAAGTAGAAGCAAAACGCTTAGTATGTACCGAAGGAATGTCCACAGTGTACGGATGTCACTTGTCCGTGCGTCTTGTCGACCGACGACAGAATGGAGATGGGGGAATTAATTCGTGTAATTGGTGTAATGATGACGTGATATCCCTAGGTTCATCTAACTGCTAGAGTAAAACAAACTAACTATAAAGTTAAGAGCCTCTCGAGACCAAGGTTGAGACTATAAAGTACAGCCATAGGCTATATACGTCCAGTGGCCTCGGTCCAGTAGTGATGTGCTGCTCCGATTTAGAAACGAGTCCTTTAATATGGACGCAGAGCTTACACGAGTCCCCCGGGGGGACTCTAAAGTACTTTGCGTATTTTGTAAAAAAAAATGGTGGGTAGGAAACGAGCCCCAGTAGGTGACATACGGGGACATAGTTCGTCCTTACCGGTATTCAAACCCGGGAACTTTGGTACCGAAAGCAGATTCACTGATCACTGTACCAATAGGTACACGTCTTCCATTGTGAGGAGTTTGCTAATGCCACCAACTAAGTTACTCTCAGAGTTATTTTTATCCCGGTGACATAGTTATCATAAGACGTCCCGTTATTATATGTTCGATAAGAGAACAGACTACCCAACTATGTGCTGATAACTTATCTTAAAATATAGATACTTAAGGGTTACATTGATGATATTGTATAATAATTAGGTTAATATGTGATTAATTGTTTTAGCGTATACAAAATGATTAGTGTTGGAAATATACAACCTTTAGGTTTATAGTCAATCCCTCAAATTTATAGACAGCTATAATTTTTTATCTATCTATCTATCAGCTCTATTATAATGGTATTATAACGAACTTTTCAGAGGAAAAAGTGCGTTATAATAGCTTTATAATCCATTATAACTGTCTATTAATTCGGGGGTATGTCTTGCATGTAGTTTTGAAAATGGAATAGAGGTAGTTAGAACCAATCCATAATAATAACCGACCAAACTGTTGCCATCTCTTTTTATTTACTTATCAAGGTCGTTCCGCGGCTAGGAGGTTTTTCACATAACCGTTAGGGCCAGCGCACACGAAGTGGCGGCGAAGCGGCTAATTCGATTACTACTGTAAGTTTCTATGGATTATGTCCCGTAAAACCTTTGCTTGGAGGGGGAGGGTGCCCGGCTAATGCCAATAGACTCGCCCGCCATTACATTAGGTTCACATATCATCGGTGAATGTCCGTGTATCTCTACCTACCTCTGTAGGGATTACAAGCGTGACGTTTCTTAAATAATACAAAAAAATTTATGAATATATTTCCCCTACTTTTAGCCTCTTTCAGAATGAGCTGATTAAACATATCCACAACTTATTCTACTAATTTGTGTAGATAGGCCATATATATACTTATATACTAGTCTATATCTATATATTTTGACGACCTGATTAGCGCAGTTGGTAGTGCTTTCTGCGCCGAGGGTCCTGGATTCGAATCGTGGTAGGGACAAGCTTTGTGTGGTGAGCATGAATATAAACATCCGAGTCATGGATGTTTAATATCCATATAAGTATTATATACTGGCTTCGCCCTCAGTCCATGGTGCGGTACTCATAATACAAGCGTTGCTTAGTGTGTTACCGTATAGTTGGTGTATTCGTCTGGCGACTATATTATTATTTTTCCTTTGACGTACAGAACCCGCAGAATGATCCCACTAATATTATAAATGTCAAAGTTTGGATGGATGGATGTTTGTTACTCAATCACGCCAGAACGGCTGAACGGATCTGGATGAAATTTGGCACAGAGATAGATTATAGTCTGGAATAGCACATAGGCTACTTTTTATCCCGGTAAAAAGGACATACTTTTTAATCGCGGGTAACACCGCGGGGTGCAGCTAGTGTAATTATAATTTACACACTTCGTCCTTCATTAGGTATACACTCATGCCCTTAGCGACAATCTCGCGCCGTGGGTTGAGACGGGGGCGGGTACAGCCTATTGCCAAATACGCAGGTTTGATGCCCGGCTGATGTCATCGGCAAACAGATCGAAACATTACCGATTCAAGTGAGTTCATCATTCTGGTATGCCTACGAATTAGTCTAAATACACATTTTTGTGGATAATTTATTGTATACGAAAAACGCAGTGATATTTATGTAAATTACACATTGAAATAAAACATTTACAGATTTTATCGAGTTTATTTTTTGTTTTTGCGTTCTCGACGTTTCGGCTTCTTTACAGCAAGCATGCTCACGAGAGGAGTCCTCCCGGCACGATGGTTGCTGTAAATAGTTTTATTTCAATGTGTAGTATTCGCGTATATATCAAAAATCAATATATATTACACCTACTGATAAGCACCGTTCCTAGTGAACCTGATTTCTTTACCCAAGGTCCCGGATTCGAATCGTGGTAAGAGGAAACATTGCGTAATATACACGAATGTTTGCACCCGAGTAATGGATACTTAATATCTTTATGAATATATTTAATCTGGGTTTCCGCAGTCCGTTATAAGATACCCATAATATAAGCGTTGCTTAGTTTGGGACCGTACAGCAAGGCCCCAAGTCTGCTAACACGATCGATTCAAAATCGAACAGCAACCGCATAGTAACCGTCACTTTTGACAGATATCCCATACAATATCTGTCAAAAGTGACAGTTACTATGCGGTTGCTGTTCGATTATGAATCGATTGTGTTAGCAGCCTTGGGGCCCTGGTGTGTTCGTCTGGCGATATTTACTTATACATGCTCTACCGTTACCTCTATTGAACTCGTGTAGAGTTTTTGCGTCAATTTTATCGCGCCATTTAAGTCCACATCATAGTACTTGTGACGGAGTCAGCCAATGACGGTGGACTTCAAATATAAACCAGTTCGTCACCGATGATTATGTCTACCTACGTATGGAGTAAGTATGTAGGTGAATTACCAATAGGGCCGGTCAGGCGAAGTTACCGAATTCATATAATTTGTTTGTTGAAATAAAATTAATTTTACGGATTTTATCGCGTTTATTTAACGCTTTTACGTTCCCGACGTTTCAGCTGTTTTACAGCAACCATGGTCACGGGAGGACTGTGGTGTTTGACGTCATAGTTTGAACTGGGGTACCCTCATATTTAGTTGTTGTTTGCGGTCCGATCTACAATGAAACTATCACAGTGTCGTGAGGTATTGCAATGGTGCGCTTGGTTTTGTATTTAATTATATTAATTACTGGATCCCAAGTTGGTGGTAGCACCCAGCCATCTTCCCTATTAAAATAAGAATGATTTTTAATTTTTTTTTTTTTAATTTAAATATTGTTCTTTTCGTCTGTACCAGCATATTAAATCAATCGTTCACGGCTAACGTGTTAATTGCATAAGCCCTTTGTTTCATTCGAGTTTGTACACTCGGCGACACCGTGGGCTTCATTCGTCATCATTCATAAATGATTGCTCATTTGACAATAGCTAGGCAAATTATTAGCGAGTTGCATATTCGCAGTTCTCATTTAGGTCTTATGGTTGGATGGTTTGTTGTACACGATGAAGTGGTTATTATACCTTGTATCATGGGCGAAGCCAATGGGAGCTGGGTGTGGCAGCTGCCCCCCTCTGTCTCATAGTGTCAAGTGAAATATAAGTATATTTTTTTTAATTTAGTTATAATTATTTTTTTAGATTATCACTCCTGATGGAGTTTCTTGCCCGTTCTCCATAGGAACGGCATTCCGAACGGGTGGTAAAATTGTAGCTTAGCATTTTGTAACTCTTTTGACGATTCATAAGTACTGTACTTAATGGTTTGCATGTATAAAAAATATTCAGATTCTGATCTGATGTCAAGAAAATATAAGCGTCTATAGTATTTTGGAAAATAAGGGCAGCGACTTCAGCTAAAAAGCTACTTTCTATTCTTGGTGTCAGATTTTTTGAATTCGAGTTTACTTGCTTTGCTCTACCATGAAGCAAACCCGGGCTAGGCCCATGCCATGGATTCAACTCATGATTCTGAACCTCCTACGTTGGAACTTTTCGTCGATCTTTTCATGTGTCGATCGAAACATAATCCACTATAATAATTCTTTCGGAATGTTGGCAGCATTGTCTGCGTAGGCGCACTGTAGGCGCTACATGATCTAACTCGCCCGATATGGTAGAGTTTTCCATCTAACGTTATCAATAACAAGTTTCCATGTCCTAATACAGGTTGTTTATGGAATATTTATGTGTGATTTGACATGTAAATAGGACTATTGAAACGACGCGACGTTAGTATTTAAATTGATGACGGGTTTACCTAATTAGCCGTCACCAGACTGGCCGTGCTATTATAGTGTGTACGAATCGTAACAGAACTATACCAGTTTGGTATGCTATTCCCATAACGTATTAACGTTAGATTCTTCGAGCGCCATATGTTCTAAGTGCTATGGAGGCGCGTTGAAGTCTATCTCATCCCACTAATATTATAAATGTGAATGTTTGGATGGATGGATAGGTGGATGTTTGTTACTCAATCACGCCAGCACGGCTGAACGGATCTGAATGAAATATGGCACAGAGATAGGTTACAGTCTGGATTAGCACATAGGCTACTTGTTATCCCGGTAAAATGTATGGTTCCCGTGGGATTGATTTGTTTTAATTTTTCATAGAGTACCAATAAATTCATTTTCTCATACATTTGATTCTGAGGCGGTACGAAGTTCGCCGGGACAGTTAGTTAAAAATATGCTCCTGATTGGTCTGTGTGGTTGTTCTAAATATTTTAGTTGTGACGTGTCCTCGTCGTCAGTGTATTATTCACGAATTTCACAACAGGCCATATATAAAGATAGTGGTAGCCAGCGGTGGGAGGACACAGATTGATTTAATAGATCAAAGGATTTTACATTTAAAGTTAAACTGAATTTCACGGCCCGATTAGAGCAGTTGGTAGTGTCCATGCTTTCTGTGCCGATGGTCCCGGGTTCGAATCCCATAGGTACAATCGTTGTGTGACGAGCACAAATGTTTGTACCCGAGTTCTTTACCTGTTTCTTCTATATGTATAGTCTGGTATATGGATGTATTCCTTGAACATCCGTTCAGGGCCCCAAGTCTGCTAACACAATCGATTAGTTAAGTTTACAAATGTAGCTACTTTCACGAGTACCGTAAAGCTGAGATGTTTTCAGAAATAGAAACAAATGCAGTGCGAATGAACCTTTATATTGATTGAATTCTGGGTAAGTTGTGTTGCGTTTGTAGGTAACAATGGTGTATAACAATGTTACTTGTAACATAGTGTTTCTGTTTCTGGAATTTGTTTTGTTAAGTATTTACTATTTTTGGTTTTGGCGCGATAACGCAAGACTGGAGCCGTAGTAGCGAACAAATCACTCGCTCGCTCGTATTATATATCTAGGACTTCATATCTATATATCATAATAATAATACCAGCCCTTTTTAATGTCCCACTGCTGGGCACGGGCCTCCCCTCAATGCGACGGGGATTAGGCCATAGTCCACCACGCTGGCCCAGTGCGGGTTGGCGGACTTCACACATTTATCGAGGAGTTCTCTCAGACATGCAGGTTTCCTCACGATGTTTTCCTTTAACGTTTAGCAAGTGATGATCATGGTTGAAAATGAGATTCGCACATGAAATGCAGAAATCCCAGAGGTGCGAGCCGGGGTTTGAACCTGTGATCCTCGTTACCGAGGCAAGCGTTCTACCAACTTGGCTCTATTATTTGGTTTGTATAAAAGCTATGCAACCCTTATGCAGCTTCAACTCACAATTTTCTCCGAATAAGGGCTATTATACTGGAACTACAAGACTGCTAGGGCTTGTGCTCCTATACCGTATACCATCTGTATTGAAGTAGACAGAACGTTTACTGAACTCCATTATTTATATTATTATCATATTAGCTCTACAACTCTTATACAGCTGGTTTGTGCTTGATATGCAATCTTCTATATACTAATATACTTTATACTATTATACTAATATTATAAATGTTAAAGTTTGGATGGATGGATAGATGGATGTATGTTTGTTACTCAATCACGCCAGAACGGCTGAACGGATCTGGATGAAATATGGCACAGAGATAGAATATAGTCTGGAATAGCACATAGGCTACTTTTTATCGCGGTAAAATGTATGGTTCCCGTGGGATAGATGTTTTAATTTTTCATACTTTTTATCACGGGTAACACCGCCGGGCGCAGCTAGTTGATTATATTATATCCTTAAATATACTGGCATTATACCACCACGCGTGCATCGATTATAAACTCATAAAAAAAGTCTACAAAGTACGTTCACCTACACATTAGCTGTGGCCTGTGTTGATAAGATAGCGGCACTTTGAACGTACTATAGATCTTTATCAGGCTCGTTACCGTTCAAATTAGGATGTTTTTTATGTTACAAACTTTAGTAGAGCTGTATTGATGTATCCAATGATATTATTTCTATGATTGGTGTCTTTATATTGCCTATTCAAACATGGCCTGAATTACTTTTTAAAGTGTGAGTTAATTTAGGTACGCTTGCTATAGGGCAGGAGGGAGAGTTCAGATAGGGATCGCCCTGTCTCGCTTCATGCTTTTAGATATGTATAAGGTCTTATTTGAAACTTGCTGTTCCCCGCGACTTAGTCCGCGTCTTTAAATTGATATAACTTTTTTATTAATGAGCTGATTGTAATAAAACAATCACACACAAAATTGTAAGTGAAGTTTACCACAATACATTAGTGAAAACCGCAGCCAAATCGGTTAAGCCGTTTGTGAGATTTGCGCGCACAAACGCACAGATGAACAATTAAACAGACAAACATTCTAACAATCATTGTTTTGGGTTCTATTGCGTTGATAAACGATCCACGAATCGTAGTGCCTTATCGCGCTTATTTAAATCATTCGTCCACTCTAGACTAGATTATGGTATTTCGACATGTTGCAAAATAATCGCGTGTCTCCGAGGTTGTCCGCTCCACTCGCTCGCCTCGCTTCGCCCACGCCGCTCAGCTCGCGTCACTAGGGTTGTCAAATGTAATGACTCACAAGATGGAATAATTAAGAGTTATGTTACGTGTTGATTGGGTTTCCTTGAAATATGAATGATGTTGATTTATAATTATGACACATTGCAAATTACTATTGCCTTAGTTTATATATTTAGTTATGCAGTTACTTGCGAGGTTATGATTTAGAATTAAATTAATTTTACGATTTATATATGGTGTAATAATAATAGCGTTAAATATATCAACAGGGCCAACAGTAGGATATAATGATAACATTCGCAAAGAAATAAATCAAATTGACTAATCTGTCAATTTGACTAATCTGACGATTTGACTGACTAATCAATCAACTAGCACCTAACTAATTAACAATCATATTTATTTGTATTTTTCATAAGAATTACTTATTGATATCACATCTACGAAAAAAATAGTGAAATAGCATTTATTGACTAATTGGTGTTATTGTCACTCAGTGCTTGTACTGCCAGTAGGCCTGACGTATGAAATTCAAGACTTCCAAAAACACTTAGATTTTTTGGACAACCCTACTCCACCTTTTCCGCGTAGTTAGAGAAAGAACCTCTTAGTCAATAAACCTGCATAAATATGCAAGTGTAAACAGTCCCCACACTTCCTGCTGATTTCGCTAAGCGTGCGCCTACGCATCCCGCGATTACACCAAATGTTCGCCTGATTCGGTTAGATCATTGGCAAGTAATTAGCATAGTGCTATTACTAGCCTTTTATGTTATTAGACGCTTACTGCTTTGCCTTGCTCAGTCAGCTCTTTTGATTGGCCTAGGTAAATGCTGCGCTTAGCGTGCCCCCCCCCCCCACAACAAGGCGGGAGAAGGACCACCGTGGGGTTTTAGTCGGTAAAAGTCCGGCTTGCCTCTCTCGGGGCTTGCGGGTATACATGAGGATTTCCCCACGCAAAAAAGAAAAACAAAGGTAAATGCTGCGCTGCCTCGCCTGCCGTCCATCTGCCTCACTGTCAACTTAACCGTTTATGTCAACTTCTCGTGAATTGATTGCTAGGATCAAATAGTGGCTGCCTCACGAGGCTACACACGAGTCAATTATTGCTACAGAGATCAAGCTGTGAGTCCACTCCGCTCCGCCGGCCAAGGTTTGCGCTCCGGCTGATGCAGTATGATCGACTGAGATTGTTGAATTACATTACTGGGTGGTGTTATCGTGCTTTTAATGATGAATGAAATCACAAAACCACTTATTTTATGTTAATTTGGATTAACAGAGATCTAGGGCCGTTTCAATGTAACATGGTCTCTGTAAGGGTTATTTACTCGTATGACTACACGTTCATTTAACATAATGACTATTTCTATACGACGATCCCATAAGCTAATCATCACCATATACCATAGTATTATTGGTTTCTTGACCGCATTTCTTCGGCCATATTTGAATGCCCAAGGGAAACAGCCATACAAACACTTGCCATGTAATAATGATCGTTAATCACTTCATTAGTTCAAACCTTTTTTTCATATATTTTTTTTTTTACTTTTATGGGATTGAGTATTTTTTTTTGCAAGCTTGCTGTTTTTAGAGGTCTAAGCAGATTGATTCAATGTTATAAACATCTTGGAGTTCAATCGCAATTGGATATATTATGTTAGTTGTTCCTTTTATAGATACGACCGCACAATACATGAGGGCGTCGTAGCGGAGTTAGTAAATGTGATGGGTGACTAATAATAACGATAAATATAAAGAACAACCATGGAGTTTCTTGCTTGTCCTTCTCCATAGGAACGGGTTTTAAAGTAGTAGCTTTGACGATTCATAAATACTCATAGCTCGCAGAACCGGTGGCCGTTGGGGCGGAACGGTTCTAGGGCAAAAGGCGACCACGAACCAGAAGACGTAGTGTATGAAAGCCCTTGTGGGGGCCTGGGTGGACCGATGATAACACACGCGTAGCAGGAAGCCGGTGGATGCGAGTCACGGAAGACCGTGATGTGTAGAAGTCATTGGGGTTGGCCTATGTCGAGCAGTGGACGACTTTCGGCTGATAGAATAGAATAGAAAAGTACTTTACTTAACGGTTTACATGAAAAACAAATATTCTGATTCTAACATCTGACCCCCTCTGTGATTCGAAGAGGTCGTGCTAACATCTTTGACACACGTAACGGGTTGATAGAAGCGAGAAATTGAGACAAATGGCCCAGCCAGTTGGTAACGGGTAACCCCACTAGTTGGGTGCCGGAGTGCAGATGGTAATTGTTCCGCGTAATATCAGCTAAATCTGGGTAGACTGGTAGCTGACCATGATACAAAAACAGGGAGGAAATGTTAGAAAGAGGAAGAAATAAGAATACCGCAAATTAGATGCATTTCATAATTTCGCTGCCAGTATAAGCCGCCCTGCAGTTCGCTGATCGCTTCAAATTGCATGCTAAAAAGGCCCAAATAACTCAGTCGCAAGTAAATAACAATTTGCATGTTGTCACTATTTATTGACCTGCTCCATTTACTGTATATTAATAGATCTTATTTGCGAAATTCCTTAGTCATGTAAACATCATCTGGTGTTCCTGTGAACTGTGACATCATCAGCGCATCACAAGCGCTCCAATGAATTAGAAATAACTTAAACGAGGAAAATTATGTTTTATATTTATTGTTATTGCCCTAGATTACTGTAGGTCATATAATAAATAAAAGGTATACTGTTTAAACATGATGACGTATTTGTTTGTTGGTGGGTAAAGTTTCCTTAAAACATGTGAGATTAAGGACGTTAGTTATATGCCAGGTATTCTCTTTCGATGGTGGCCCAAGATGTAACAGCTGCAATTAATTGGCATCTTTTGTCAATGGCCGATTACGTAGTGTAACGTAGCTGGCACGGGAAGAAAATACCTGTTGTTTACGCCTTTTCATGTTTTCGCCTCTTATGTCTGCACGTGAAATGTTTTTTTTTTTCAATATAATTTTCATAAAATTTCTATAGTATTGTATCCCTACTGCCGTTTTATTCTCACGCGAGCACGTGGCGGACCTCCGGCACCGCTTACACCTGGTATAGCGTATACCTTGCACCATGGTGTATTTCATCTGTGAGACACTTTAGTAATCAATCTTTTGTTTTGTTGCAGGTAAAGTGGCAAGTAATCCGTAGTCTTGGAACGTCTTCTGGGACATGGATTATGCATTGAAATATGTACCCTCGTATTATGGAACTTTGGACCAACATCACTCATCACTCCCGTCGATATTAAATGCCATATATGTTCAGCTGTTTAAACTTCCTGTAATTAATCTATCATAGACATTTCAAACAGGACCCCAGGGTTTGATGTGCGAGCTGATTTAAGGCCCATTTAAACAGATTCAGGGTGTTCACCTTTCATGAAAAGATGAGTCCAGCCAGTGCCACAAGTATGCAGTTCCCATTATATATAAGTCATTTAAGTGTTCAAGTCAAGTAAGTGTTTCTTAAATGTGCAGTTTTTGTTATATTATTAGATGATCTGTGGTGTTGATTCCTGACACCAATCGTCGTAACTCTATTGTCTTTACTCCATCTACTCTTTCAGTTATAGCATCTTCATCGCTACTCATTACTCCTATAATAATAATAATAACATCCACATATGAATTTGCAAATTCATTCCCACTGGCATACTGCACAAGTGGCTGCGGAAACCTTGTCAGAATAGCCTAACGTTCAAAGGTCGTAGTCCAAGTACTGGTCGCGTGCGAATAGGTTTTAACTCAAAAATGGTATAGCCGAAAACAAAAGCGCACGTGGCGAGATCTGGATGGGTAACCGCTAGTGATGTTTTAAATGAGCTCTTCCATGGTTCGCAGGGCACGTTAAACTGTCGTGTACCGCTATTACCTTTGTTAGGCCATGTTAAAGGGATTTGGGTGCCCTGATAACTTCGACAGCAAAGTTGGCCACTAGCTCAAGTGAACATACATAATTAATAGGTACTTAGTTTGTGGCAATTGACTTGGCACCACCTTTAGTAGTCTTACATAATTAATATTGAAGAAGAGTGGGCGTCTCAACTACTTGCAATCATACATACATACAAATAAATAAAATTGGAGTGTCTGTTTGTAATATTAAAATAACCGCTTTTTACTATGAGGGAGGTACACGGTACATATGCCAAAACAACATTTTTTACAATTTTTGCCCGTATGTCTGTTTGTTTCGGCTAATCTTTGAAATGGCTGCACCGATTTTGACGGGACTTTCACTGGCAGTTAGCTGATGTAACAAGGAGTATCTTGGCTACTTTTATTTTATAAAAACTTTTTTGTTAAATGCCACTCGGTCGAAGTCGCGGGTAACAGGTAGTGCTTTATAAGATTCTCTTTGGACATGGCGGTTGTCACTCCACAGTTGACCACTAGTCCATACGAACTTATTACTGGCACACTAAACTAATGCCATCAGAATTGCAACAAGTACTCAATGTAGATAATGTCAATCATCGTTTAAAAGCACGTCTAGAATATAGACCAGTAGACTGCCTTTCCCCTTATTCAAATGGTTAGTCCAGTTGAGTTGACCATGTTCCGTCAGTGAAGTTATACATTCAAACCATGATGTATTAAATTATGACAGAATTCGATAAGTGCCTGTTTAAAGGCTCTACATTCTAAGGAATATTTATTATAATTAGATCACAAGCAACAATCAGTCATTGAAGTTGATAACGATTCAATTGTATGCAAAAGGTTGATCACAAATCATTTTCACGTTACAACAAAGCAACTTCATAAGTATTACTCAAAAGCGCTAAGTTATTATCTTCTTGGATCAATCCAAGACTATTAAAGTCCTAGTCTAGTTCTAGTTTCATCTACCAAAACAGATAAGTTTAAACTAAGCTGCATGCATGCAGTTTCCTAAATATCGAGGTTAACAATGCCCGAGAAAGATCCGGCCTTGACATTAGTGAGACTTGAACAGCCAATGTAATACCACCTATGAAGAATAATTGCGTTTTTTTAACAACCCACTCGGCTTAGTCATTTGTCGACTGGGTTGCCAGGTGCTAATGTTTAAACACCTCATTTGTTTTGTAGTATTACGTGTTAATTACATTTTAAATGTTTGAAATGAACCGTTTACAAGGAGAGCAGTCGGGATGTTACTTTATAGGAACATCGTGACGATCTTATAGGAACTGGATGTTTTTATCGATGTACTTATCACCTGTCACGTATGGCAGTTCTTTTATGAGTAAATATGCTATTTTATTGTCACGCGACTGCTCCAAATCTGGACCTCAGAGGCTGCTAACACAATCGACACCGAATAGCAAATGTCAATTTTGACAGATTTTGTATGAGATAACTGTTAACATAGATTGGTAGCAGACGTAGGCCGTGTAAACTATTTAGAATGTCTCTGGTCAGCAAAAATGGGTAACCTCCTGAGCATTGTGTTATTTCCTTTTACGTCGTCTTTTTTTCTCCGTATTTATTTTCTTTAACGATATTTGCATTTTATTTTCTTGAGCTAAATATTTATCTTGATTACAATTTGATTTGTTTAGTTGATGTAAATCGGTGTCTTGTTTGTTTTCGTACATACTGGATAAACCAATATATCCGAGGAGTATTTTTAAATTTTTCCAGCTTCCTTACTGACTTGAATAAATGTATATAATATAATAAATGTGTAAATGAAGAAATTGAGGCTCAATATGAAAAAAAAAAACGTCTAGCAATATCTTCAAAAGTGAAGCCTGTTGTAAACGCTTCAAATTCCATCAAATTCTTGGAAAAAACGTTGGCAACACCAACTGTATAAACGAGAGTCGTCGCCTACCAAGTTTGTAGAAGCCTTTATCCAACCTTTATCCATTCAAGTCTCCACACACACATGCGTGGAAATATAATTACTACACACCACGCTCACTGATAAACGAATCGAGTTTGACAGTTCGCGGCAGCCGGATCAGTCAGTTGGCCGATGCTCGGCGTCGCGGTACGATCGCTCACCGCCGCCATCTTGAATTTTACGACGTGCTATTTTTTAATTAAAAATAAACTTTACCGTGTCCAACTGTGTTGTAAGTGAGTGCTACAACGTTCTTGTGGAGGTTTTTTAAATATCGGATACACACAGTAACGAGGTTTTCGGTATTTACTGAGAAAAAAAAACAAAAGCTTTTTATTTGAACGTGGCGTACACCGGTGTTATGTAAATTGCGAAATAATTGTATCGGAAAATTGATCATAAGTAGGTATCACGAGTGTATTGTTAGTTGGACTCAACTGGATTTTCTTAGGTGTTTTTATCTGTGCTCCTCTGTTTTTTTTTTACTGTCAAATTATCTGACGTCCCGCGAATATGTACCTAGGTTAGGGCTTGAGATTTTAGCAGTGCATAACATTGAGGGAAATAACTAGCCGCATTATTTATCTCGAATTAACATAATTAAGTACTTACCTATTAAGTAATTACTCGCTAGCATTTTATTAAATTGTCATACTCATTAGCTTTTTCATTTTTATGTCAAGGTAAGTAGGTACGTATTAATTGAATGTTGTCATTAGTAAATGCATTTTTTTGTTAATTTATTGGTATTTAAATGGCTTAATCTAAATTAAATTGTTAATGATTATAACTTATTTAATGTGTATAATAACTTAGGTACCTACCTAGATGATGTTATACGGTATAAACCAAAATCGAACGAAGGAAGGAAAAGGATATTTGTAATAACACAAACTTTGTTGGCGTAAACGTCACTTTTAATGAACGATAACATTTTTCCTCACACGGTTTACGTTACGGGCGATCATATTTTTTTTTATTAAAAACAAAATATAATCGTTGAAATAATATTTTTAACTCCTAATTTAGATAGATAAATACAACACCTACCTACAATATTACTTGCAAATAAGTATCATACCTACCTAGTTACACGAACAATATTTTTTTTTGTTTAGTTTTTATTTGAAGTCTTTCAAAGTTGTCTATGTCCATTTCTTTTTCTTATTATTTACCATTACTTTTTAATCACTTATAGCTACTACTACATTTAGTAGTAGTTACCCATATTTGAGCGTTTTATGAAGGATAGATCAAAATAGCCTATACAGGCCTTGAATTTCGCTTGGTCTACGTTCATAATCCGATTATGCATGCTACTCGATTGTAGGTGGTATACCTCGATGCCGGCAGATTAAAGAAAATTTTTTTTTTTTATTTCCGCAGCAAGCATTCATAAATAAGTTGTAATGCTTGTCAATGCGAATGATGTCACAGTAGGCTATCAATAGTGCCTGATGAGTTCCATTTGAAATAAAATCAATACACTGATTTTGGTAACAGGCAATATGGCGCAATTTTGCAGCCTATTGCCGAGTTGACGAAAAAAAAAGAAGACTGCTTTTTTAATCTTTGCTTCACTACCGATGCATCACAGCCCCGGGGCAGTAAGGTCATGACATCGTTGCTCTCTGACGTCATGCTTTTAAAAAGTATCCTCATCCGAATTCTTACTTTTTTTAGGACACCCATCTTTTTTATAATACCTGACTGACTCACCGATAACGTCACACCGTTGTCATGCTTCAGACATTCTTCTGCTATCTGTACATTCAAAGAATTTCAACCTTATTCGTTTCGCAATAAGGAAATACGTTTTCGTAATGGAGTTTGATGTGTTAGGCAAACATTGACATCGTGAAGGTTTTGTGTTAGTATAGTTACAGTACCTACTAGATTATAGTTCATACTACCTACAAGTACTAAAAACAAATAATATATATTTAAAATTATAACTTTACATGTTGTATAATTAATCCGAATGCAAGTACCCACTTATCGTCTTCCTTAAAGTTTAAAATTTCATTGATGATCTTAATTTCAAGATCAATAAGTCAATGGAAATGAACGCTCTACCATCGTAAGCCGGTCTCAAATCGCTCCAATCAATATGATTGGTGTTTCCAGATAATTTCCGATTGGCCAATCTAGTTTGATGTAGCGAAACCTGTTTTCGTACCGGTCGGTTTTATTGATGCCTGACTTATTTCGGTATGGCTTGGCTATCTGACCTCCATGCTTGTTTTGGCAGTCAGAAGCCTACGGGCAGTCAGAAGACTCACAAATCGTGAGCACGACTAAGTCCAGTTTACGGCAGACCTCTTCTGTAAACATATAAGTCTTATGCCTCTTATAATATGTGATGTCATGGCAACAATGTGGTCGCTTACTATGGGCCTCATAAAAAAGCTCAAGGTCGCTCGACGCGCAATGGAGAGAGCTATGCTTGGGGTTTCGCTACGCGCAATCAGAAATGAGGAATCCGTAGACAAACTAAAGCAACCGACATAGCTCAAAGAATTGCGTAGCTGAAGTGACAGTGGGCGGCACATAGCTCGCAGAACCGACGGCCGTTGAGGCTCAGAGGTTCTAGAATAGCGACCACGCGTAGGAAGACGGGGCTGCCCCACACAAGGTGGACTGATGATATCACACGCGTCGCAGGAAGCCGGTGGATGTGTGGCCTTTGTCCAGCAGTGGAAGTCTTTCGGACGATGAATGAATTCTTCTAATAGAGTCTTGAAATACTTATAACTATCTTGAAATGTATTATAATAATGTCACCTTTGTGTGTAACCAACTGTATCCAACTCAAGTGCAGAACGCGTCTGACTCAAGTTTTTAGTTTACAATAAAAATTCACAGCTCTATCGTGCAATTGAAAATGTTATCTACGCCACCCGTTTAGAGTGCATTTTTAACTGTCACTCGTATACTTTAATCGTCAAATTGACCTTGGCATTGACCGATAGTTAGTCTGCACGTTAAAGACAGTTTTTGCTGAGTTATTGTGAAAAGAAACGAGACAACGAATAGAGACGAGATTTTTTTATTAAAAATGACCTCTTTACTGCCTCTGTGCTCCTAGTACTTTGATACTTACATAATAATATTGCCAGACGAACACAGCAACTGAACGGTCCCAAACTTTGAGCGCTTGTAATGGTACCGTACAACGGTCTGACGGTGATCCTAATATAAAATTTATTTATCGATATTTAACATCTACGACACAGGTACAAACATTCGTTCAAATTCAAATTCAAATTCAAATTATTTATTTCGTGCTCAACACACAAAGCTTGCCCCTACCAGGATTCGAATTCGCCACCCTCGGTTCAGAAAGCAGGGTCACTACCAACTGTGATAATCGGGTCGTACACTCCCACCTAAATCTCCAAAAAGTAATACGACTGATCAGAGCCATTACTTGCAGTGCCCAAGATAAAGTAAGCTCAGCGAAGAAATGATACGGACCGAGTATTGCGAACAACATTACTTGCAGTGCCCAAGATAAAGTAAGCTCAGCGAAGAAATGATACGGACCGAGTATTGCGAACAAAAACTAAGCTGATTCGTGTAGTACACACGAATTTCGAACTTACGTGTACACATGTCGTCTTAGTTTTTTGTTCGCGAAACTCCTATATTATTTACCTTCGTCTGAAACAGTAAGCCTACAACGGCATCCTACCCGCCACATCTGTGAACTTAATTTGTCAATTGTGACAATGACGATAGCATTCTAATTTCATTGCGAGTCGATTGTGTTAGAAGAATTTGTTACCCAAATTTGGTATACACACTTTTCAGCAAAATCATATAGAATTGTGATTTGGCTCAGTTAAAAATTATGCCATAGAGCAGTAATTCATTTGCCATAGAGACTTTTCACCAAAATCATTGCGATTTGGCTCAGGGTACAATTAGAAGACAATTCGTGACGACCGTTGAGTGAGGTGACAGTAAGATGAATAGTTAGAAAATTAATAGGGTTGTCTCTCTTAAAACTATTATTAATAATTCTTTATCGTATACTTTAAAGTGGAATGATTTCACTCGAATTTATTTATTATTTTTTACTCGTATTAAATTGAAATAACAGGAAAGCATAAACTGTTGATGTTCCAAGATAGGACCGGATTTAACCTACTTATAATATCATTATGGGCTTGCACAAGAAGACGAAGTAATTAACTCGGTCAAAAGTTGTCTTTCCTGAATACGTTAAAATAGTTTGTATGCGTGAAATGAGGCTATTAGATCTGTATTTTGCAAATTCTTTTTGAGACTTGGCAACCCTATTCCGTTCGTTCTCTTTCTTCGGCCGTCAATTCTTATGTTAATGATTGTAAACAATAGCATATTAGAAAACGTCTAGCTCAGCATATGTGTGAAATATTTATACATTTGGAAAACCTATTCAATTTCTAGATTTGCATACGAAAATGAACGGCTGTGAAAAAGCTATACCAATATATATATGAGTAGATATATCTAGGTTTTTTCATATATGATGAATAATAGTAACGTAATGATAGTCGTTTAACTGTTTTAAAATAAGGTTGCAAGTCCTTTACCTTTCACTTTTGCGTAACTCTACTATGACTCTAATCTAAATTCAAAGCACTTATAAACTAGCTAAACAAGAGCTATACACATACAACTTGTATAGAAGTGCTTGTATAATGTGCAACAGTAACAGTGTAAAATATGTCAACAAGCCCAACAGTAGGTTACAAAGATAACATTCCCAAAGAAATAATCGAATTATTAGACATTAAAAAAATGATACACTGAACTGAGCGCACGGCCAAACGCTACTGGTTCGCCTAGTTTAAAAAAAATCAAACATCATTGACACAATTATTTTATACATCAACGTGATCCAAATAACTTACCGATTCATCTGTTAAGATATTTTACACTATTTTTGTTACACCGTGTATATATTCCATGTCCATCTGCAACAATGTAGGTATTTACGAAAGTATGGCGGTCTATGGCGAATTTCCCACGCACGTGCGATACTCATACTTGCCGTAAAAAAAGAAAGCTAAACAATAAACTCAATTCTAGTTTTGACACGTGATATTTAAAAATGTAGAGTACTACTTGTTGAGACCATTCACGAATAAAAAAAGCTAATATAACTTCTCTATGTCCTGTGGGTTAAGGGAAGAGGCAATGATTAGTACACCCATAAAGCGATGATGGTCTTAGATCCTAATTTCAATGGCAAAAATAAAAACAATTGTTACATGTTTTTCTAATATAAGTGTTTTTAACTTCACTCCGATTTGTTACTCCAAAAGCAATTATCCGCTCATTATGATGGAATAATTGTAAACAGAAATGGGAACAAAAGTACAAGCATAATCTTTAAACCTTAAGTATAGAAAACATTTTAATGGAAGTGGTGGAGTTGGCTGGTACAACGCTAACACTATTTAAGTTACAACCAATATTAATGTTACAGACACATTCATGTACGTGCTTGTTGAGTTTAATGACGAGAAAATTCAAGCATACAATTACAAAACAAACGAGACATCCATTAAATGATCGCAAATAAAATATTTACACAAAACAATCTTATCCATTGACGAAAGAAAACTCTAGTCAGTGTAGATAACGATGAGACGGTACTAAGTGGAGGCAAAAGTAGGACACCAGTTGGCAGTATCGGTATACACGCTGTCCGTGACGTAGTTAGTGCTGGTACTTTCATAGCCCAAAGCAATTGAGCGTGCAATGGTGACCACACCAAGATGACCGTAGAAAGGTGAAAGGTATAAGAGTATAATCATTTGATTGTACCAAGCGAGGAGTGATGAATTCAATGACGAACAGCTCCAAATTGCTTTATTCGTTCGGTTAAATTAATCGCGTTAACGATTATTTAACTAATCGTTTGGCTATTTACATTTATTTATGATTTTTTTGGATGTAACAAGATTTTAATGCGAATTAAATTGTTTCAGATCTATTATTCGGTTAATGTCAATGATTTGCGGTTATAATGCTGCATCGAAGCATAGAACCTTTCACTGATTTCTAGTCAGCATTTTATAACAATTATGTTCCATTCATAATTTTAGGGGCACTCTTCTATTATCTGGCGCGTGCCACTAACTATCATCAATAGGTTATACCATAACAATTATCATACATTACCATACACCAAATGCCGTATCAAATCTGTATTTTCGTGCATCTTCAGCGGTGTTCAATGCTATCCCGTTACTATGAACCGGTCTAAGCGAATGCCAAGCGTTCTCCACATTGTTTTGTTCAATGCTTTACTGATTTTCATTTATACTACATCTGTAACTACATAGGAATGATTTGGTTAGTTCGATTTAGGTTCTTTATTAACGTAACTGTCATGTTTATTGATATCTTCTTCAGTATCTATAACATCTTTTAGTATTAGGACATTCACAGGATTATGTTACGTAGAAAAATTTGAGCTTAATATTGCCGTAATATTATTTATTACTTGGTATTGCGTAGCTGTTTGATATGTTTCAGAAACAAAACTGTGTCATTTCCTTTCGAGTTTCCATTGGAGTTTCGAAAATGTGTCAAATGTTATGTTTGTAGTTTAGCACGTTATGCTGAGTTCAGTACCTAGATTAAATTTGCTATTTTAGTGAAACCAATGATAAGGAACGGTTTTATGAATGCGACGATTATGAGTACTTCTCATATTTTGTTTATACCACATGACTTAGAGGAAGACAAGACCTGTTTGTTTTCATTTGTGATGCCACGACAAATAAGGGTACAACAGATACTCTCCAACATCACATACATTTTAAAACTTCAATTTATTTGCAAAGTTTTAAATCCAATTAGATTACATTTACACATTCGCATCCCAAGTTCCTTGGCTGCGTGTAGGTGATTTCATGTCATGTTAACGGTTCTCTCGGTCAATGGTCATGGAATCGTATCTCCCAAGAGACGCAAACGCTACTCAATCACGCACAATAGGCGATTCGTCTTGAGAAATGTAATTTGTTCGCACGAGATCGGCCGTTTCTGTTACAATTTTTTGGGGTACCCACCATGAATTCTGACGACTAGTTTAAACCCGGGCACTTGGTATAAATGTATTTACATCAATGATAAATGCAGCGTGTCACAAAATTCATGATTAGGTTGATAATACTCAATGTACACTTAGAAGCAGTGATCGCCAAGAAGCAGTGATAGCCAAGTTGGTATAACGCTTGCAGGTTCAAGCCCCGGCCCGCACCTCTGCGATTTCATGTGCGAATCTCATTTTCAACCATGATTATCACTTGCTAAATGTTGAAGAAAAAATATCGTGAGGAAACGTACATGTCTGAGAGAACCCCTCGAAAGATGTGTGAAGTCCGCCAACCCGCACTGGGCCAGCGTGGTGGACTATGGCCTAATCCCCCCTCGCATTGAGGGGAGGCCCGCGCCCAGCAGTGGGACATTAAAAAAGGGCTGGAATTATTATTATATTGTACACGTCATTCAGGACCTTACTCAGTCGAGATACAGCACTAGTATGTTTTCCGTGTTCCCCAAACACACTTGTGTCTTGGATTATAACAAGTTGGTTTTGTTTATCTGCATCATGAACTACATTACATCTATATAATATGTATTGTTTGTACAAGACATTTGTCTGGGTGATAATTATGTTTATTGGAATGGCTATGATAACCTGATTGCGTTCTAATTTAAATCTAAATAACGATACATTGAATAATTCCGAAGATACCAAGGCAATTATTTAATCGACATTTCTATATTATTCTGCCCTTGCATTTGGTGTAATTCTTACAAACAATGAAGACATATATTTCTGCAAACAATTGCAGTACCAAACGTGTTTACAATTTCTTTCAAACACAATCTTTTTTACGTGTTTCAGTAACGGAACGTCTTCTATCCCTCTCACAACACTGATTTCGTAAATAAGTATAACAGTGACAGCATGTTGCATGGAAGGCGTTACGATTTTACAAGTTCCTGCTTACCCTACTAAATCATTAAAACATTGCTGAAATCTGATCCTCGTTCCTTGACACGATCAATCTTTTCATATTAATGATCATTGACAGAACCCTTTCCATGTGGCAAAAGTTTGCATATAGCCGTAACTCTTGTTGCATTGTAATTAAGATGTTAATAGCTTAATTTGAAACATGTAATTTGATATCAAAGTTTCTTTTAATGGTCTCCGCAGACTGGTTTTTGTTTGGAGGACATTGATCTGAATTTCATTGGAGTGTGCTAAGTCTGGGTTTTGATATTTTCCCACGACTTCATACTTTAGCTCAGCTAACTAGAGGTCTAGTTTGTTAAGTGTTCATATCTCTTCTTACTCAATAACTTCTGGACTGAGTGGTCGTGATGGTAATAGCAGCGCATTGATATCAGTGACGAAAATCAGGTTCCTAATTTGGTTTATCTCACAGTTGATCTTGGGTTAATATACGTACGATAAAATGAACTGTTATAGTTTTAATAGGATCGATACCCTGCATTATACCCGTATAACCTTGTCTGTATCACCATTCTTAGTATTCAGAATAGACAGTTGTTCCTCAAATATTAATACCGAGTCAGTAGCACATTTTTACTTAGACCAATGCATGTCTTATCGCCTCTTGACGTGTGAAAACCCTAAACAATAAGAACAGAGAAAAATACTCCTTAAAAAACGCGAGTCCAACTTATTTTCGTGTCGATGGCACAATTTTAGTATCCAGTATACTTTGGAAAATACTAATGACATTGACAACATCAGAATTGGCAGTATGGATTGACTCCTTCGCTTGTCCTACTGGACGAAATAAACTACTACTACCAGTATACTTTGTCTATGGACATCTAGTGCAGGAAGTTACTGCGAAGTATTAGAATCCAGCTGAGAACAGATAATGACACGATGGATGACGTAGTCATATCCCAGAATACGCGAGGTAATATTTTGGAAGTGCAGTTCGAGTAAATTATGAATACGTAAAGCAAACATTCGGTTTGTTAGGAAGCGATCGCTAAAAGTGAGGGTAAACGGTGGCAACTGGTTTTTATACGCATTTAAAATAATCTTTAAATATTTGACAACAATATCCGTGGTTACGTTAGCATAACCAGATGGTTGTAAATAAAACTTCAAAACGTGTTATGTTATTTATCGCGAATTGAGATTCTTAAGAAGTTGTATACAAATACTAAACTTTTTTATATTATTTTATTCGTTTTTTTGCAATACGTGGGCAAAAGTATTAAGGTTCCTTTTTTAAATCTTACCTTTTTATTTTATTTTAGATTGTCTACAAAATAATGCCATTTTTGCCAGTGTGGAGTAATTCTTGATAATTTTTATAAAATTATAAGTACCTCTGATATTAATGATGATAATGATGACGATGATGATGATGATAATGATGAATTAAATCCCTTATGGCTTTCAGTAAGTTAACTTGAAAAGTCAAGTTAAATTATTTTGTATGAACACACAATGGTTAATATTAATATCCCACTAATATTAAACATTATATATCAAATAAACACATTCTTCGGAAAATTAAATAAAATTGACAACTTCGCGGTTAAACTTCCCGCCAAAAAGTCGAATCGTAACTTTATTTCATTAAGAACCGACATATTCTCATTTTAAACATGTTCTTTTTTTAAAGAACCTTGTTTTGTTTTTGGGCTAACGACTATTCATTTCGATTATGGCTATATCTCGTATGACATAATAATACCTACTGACACTTTCCGTGACCGAAAAAGCCTTGTAAGCATTATTTTGGTTAAAAATAATTAAAACAATTACAGAGACACGCATCGACATGTCAATGGAATTACACAATAAGTACATAGTTTTGAAGAAATCGAGAATATCAGGATAAAAAAAAATCATAATAATTTCGATTGGTCGACGTATCAGAGCCATTTATGCCTTAATTTTTTATCGAAACGGTTTTCGAACACCGATAATTTCACGAAAAGTTGCCAACAAATATTATTAAGAGTAAGAAATAAAAAAATATTGCGGCATGTATCATGTCATGTACTAGTTGTTTCTCATAATATAGGTTATTTATGCTTGCAATTGTGTGTATGTAGGTTATTTGTAGATGGCAAGCGATTGTTACATAAAAAACTTTTTAACAAAATAAAAACCGTCTTCAAAAATCTAAAAAGCAAAAAATAATCTAATCTTGAAATCTACCTTGTCTAACCACATCAAATATTTAACTAATCTGAAGTCGGTGCCAAACAAACAACTGAGTCGAGTATTGCCGGTCTGCGCCAAAGACTATACCTACAAATTGGTCCGCGCATCTCGTTACTGAGTATACTTTTGTTATTCTTCGTCGGTTGTTTATTTGGCACCGACTTCAGATTAGTTAAATATTTGATGTGGTTAGACAAGGTAGATTTCAAGATTAGATTATTTTTTGCTTTTTAGATTTTTGAAGACGGTTTTTATTTTGTTAAAAAGTTTTTTATTTTAAACTTTTTAGTGGATATATACTATTCTTTGTCACTAAAAAGATTTGTATATCAATCTTTTTACTGGATAATAGGTATACCAATAATCGAGATTATCTCGGCGCAACCCGTGAAATACGTAACACTGACAAGTTCCGCTGGCCATTTGTGGCCTTCTTAATCACTTCCACTTCAGCAAATGATACTTTCTGAATGCAAATGCTTGACTTCTTGATGAAAATACCAAAATTGCTATCGGTATGCCAATAAAATTAGAGGAGTCCTCTCAATTCCTCATGGATCCCATGATCAGAACATTTTTTTGAAAAAAATGGGACCAATCTGTAAACATATCCTTTCATATAAAAAAATAATTTTCCAAATCGGTTCATAAATGACGGAGATATGAGGTAACAAACATAAAAAAAAATAAAAAAAATACAACCGAATTGAGAACCTCCTCCTTTTTGAAGTCGGTTAAAAATAACCCAACATTCACAATACTAGGCAGCCAGTGTCTCAAATTTCGGATATCAATCTAAATTTGAATTTCACAATACGGTTCAATTGTTTTAATCATAAAAAAATGAATTCATAATTTAAAATTGTCCGTTTTTTTTTGTTCACAATCTAAAGCATAGACTAATAAAATCTGCAATGCTGCAATAAATCATTTCATCTTGCAGTCGCTCTTGCCCATACTGGGATGGGTGTGGGCGGGATAGCGGATTAGTAACCACTCCAGTTTACTGAATCGAACACAATTTTTCAATTACCGTTCACCTTTGAACGACAGTCGTTACACTGACCTAATTAAACGACCTAGAGTGGCTTGTTTATGGCGGGAAATTAGATATATTCTGTTAGACTTAAAAATTAAAACAAAGCCGATTAACCAGTATTACTGTGATTCGCCATTATACAGGTGATTCATAAAGGGTATACCTAAGCCTTGAACGGGCGCTGCATATGCAATCATTTATTATGTGAAGTCAGAATTTCCATCGGTCGATTTAAAAAACAATTTTTTGGTTTCCCAACTAAATTATAATTATAATTGTGATTTTTGGGAGCACTTTTTTATAAAGTGCCTTTCTTGATTAATGTATATACTTATTGCGTATATTATGTACATTTTTCCCTGATGGCGCTTTCCCATTGAGTTAGGCCCAACGCGATTCTGCCATGTCGAAGTAGTGGCGAAGACACCAAGAAAATGGCTTGATCGGTTATGGTGCTTCCGAGCTTAATTAATTTAATGTTGTTTTTACGAAACAGTAAATTAGGGAGCTATTCTCAATCTACGGTAAATTATGTCACGGTTAAAGGATCAACCATGACACAATTTTGTGATTTTCCACACAACTCGTCAACAATAGTGATTTGAATGTGTTGTATTCACAGCTTATTAAGCGTATGAGTGTATGCCCACTTTATTGAAACAAATGTTCCCAATGTCTGTTGAGCGTTAAATGACGTGTATCTCAAGTGTAGCGAATTGAGTTTGAAATGATAATTAGATACAGCAATGTGCGAAATGCTTTTGCATGTTTGTACAACATTAATATTATAAGTAATATTCAACATAGAACACAGCGCCTTAGACAATTTAAAAATTACATAAAAATAACTTATACACTTCGCAAAGAATGCTTTATTCTTCTTCTTCTTTACGAAATGAGATGCGATGAATTAAAATGGATATGTATATGGCCTCACCCACAACTTAGCGGGTATTTTGCCAATGTCAAGTAATTAATAGCAATAACACATTATAAATAAAATAATGGATGTGACATGATGATATGAAAATAAATTAACTCTACATTACCAGAACAGACATTAACAGACTATTTGACGAACTGTCAACTACAAACTGTAATTACTGCACTAACATAAAGACAAAAAATAAGGACTATTTGGCGGGAAGTTGAGCCGTGAAGTTGTATTTTTTTTTAATGTGTTTTTTTAATGTGTTTCTTTGATAAATAATATGTTCATAAACGTGCACCAGTCATGGAATTTGAAATAAAATAGTATAACTTGACTTTTCAAGTTCTCCCAAGATGTCCGGTAATGTTTCAGTAAAGTATCCACAACTTTACAACTGATAGGGGTAGGTGATCCATTTCATCATCATTGTCTACAGCGAAAATAAAAATAATCAGACAAAAATAGCCTTCAATGCAATATCAAGCTGGCTTACATTGCAATATTCTTCAAATTCGTCTTCTAAATCCTTGAAAATTGCTATCGAAAACTCAGATCTTGCAACAACAAGGTCCTGCCCCACATACTCGTTTGGTTTAGATTTACAAAACGAACAATGCGCCGAAATCCGGACCCCAATAACATTGTCTGTGACCTTACATGTGCTTGGGGTGCCTTTGAGAGCGGGAAACGTCATAAACTAGCTAGAATCGGGCGTCAAGCGAAGATCTAAGTCTTTTTAGACGTAATTTATATTATACAATGTAACAAACTGAGATAGATCTAGATATATCTTATGCTTTAAGGAGACACATATATTAGGCACAAAAATAATAGTGTAAAATACTTTAACAGGTCCATCATCATCAGTAAGCTATCAAGGTCATACTGCCGAAAAAAATCAAATGATTCGAAATTTAAAAATAACACCACGTACTAAGTGCGCGGTGAAAAGTTACTGGGCTTTATTCTCAGACAAAAAATAAATAACTGCTTACATATTATGTATTTTATACATAAACGTGATCGTTTTGACCTAGTTATTAACCCCTTACAATATTTTACACTTTTTTTGTTTGTTGAGTATATTTTAGTTAGTAAAAATACATAAATAGGCTTATTGGAAAATGGTTAACAATGTCGTAAGAGACTGGCATCTCCGGAGATTAACACTGGCTGGTGGACGAAGGGCGGTAAAAAAAGAAGTTATTAAAAAAGTTGTGGGATAGGAATAACATGAAAAACTATTAAAGTTACCGGTAATTGGCGTTTTATTATAGTTTGTGACATTATCAGTCTTTCTTTTATCAAAATAAATCAATTTATGTCCAAGCACAAATAATAATTCGATCGAGTCGATCGAATAAGAATCCAAATGAAATCATCATTACATATTTACCTAAAATAATATTTGTTCACTACTAAGGTGTGATTTTATTATGTGTTCCATGACGCCATCCCCGAACATAACCATAAAGGAAAGAATGATTTTATACAACGTTACACCAAAAACAATAGTTTTCGTTACCTTAAGAAATGTTGGCAGAATGAAAATAACATGATTACTGAAGTGTTTGGTCTGTAGCTCAGATAAACAGCCGTATCATTTGATTAAGCATTATTATCTATGATTTATCTATACTTTTATCTATGAATACACGGAAAGGAACGCTCTATTCACGTGTAGGCCAAAAACAAATTGTATTTCGTAATACCATTGATATACTTACCTACTTATTCTGATTGATTAAATGTTTACTTTGTTAATAGGTAAATAATACACGAAATGCTTACATGATAATAGGTGATTGATAATGATTTTTAAAAACATTAACCTTGGAGTTTCTTATCCTGCTCCTCTTCCTCCATAGGAACGGCATTTTTAACAGGTGGTAAATTTGTAGCATTCATAAGTTACTGTACTCAATCGTTTACACGACCAAAAAATATTCTGATTCTGATATGAGTCTGACATTGGATATACGTAAAAGACTTTGGTCCTCATTTGAATCAATAATTATAGTCTATGGCAGCTATACTCAACCTGCGGCCCGCTGGGCTTTTGTGGTTGGCATATCTGGTGTTACTTTATTTTTAACCATTTTGTATTTCGCGCCCATAAAATTTGAGAGCGTGCTGAGTAAGTAGGTTCTACATAACACTACCGCGCCTATGAATGAATGAATCACCTATGAATCCGTTCATAGTTGTTTAATTCAATTTGTAATAATAGCGAAAATCTATGAAATCTTGTTTTTTGCGGCCCGCGACTTCACGCCTACCACGAGTTTGTGACCCCTATGAAAAAAAAGTTGAGTACCACTTGTCTATGGTTACAGGGCCGATCGCTTTTTTTATTAAGTTTGTAAAAAACAACAGTAATAAGACATAAACATTCGTAATCGCTAATCGCGCGAAGTGAAACCCTAATATTGCAATTGTTCTCTGTTTCCCACGGCTTGTGCGTTTTGTGCCAAAGGTTGGCCTTGGATTTTTGTCCGTTTGTCAGTCCTTACGGGATGTCGCACACAGTTGGGGAACTTGTTCATATTGTTAACAAAAACCTGTCTATCGTCGTACTTGGTCTGTGAAACAATTTTGGCCAACTTCGAAGGTGGAATAAGACGTTATTTTTTTTTTATTGGGTCGTAGAAATCGGTATATTAAGAATGTAATCATCATTGATTCGATTTTCATGTGCGTCTTGATTAAACTAAACAAGACTAGTTATTTTTTTTATTTAATAAATCGAAGACCTATTCTGTTTTCGCATCGAATAAAAATCTTAAATGTCATCTAATGAGTCCCACAGCAACGCTTGTATTATGGATACCGTAGAATGGATTGGGGGTGAACCCCAGAATATAATACTTATATAGATATAAAAAATCCATGACTAGGGTACAAACATTCGCGCTCATCACACAAAGTTTACAAGTCCCTACCAGGATTTACACTCGGGACCCTCGGCACAGAAAGTAGGGACACTACCCACTCAGCTAATCAGGTGCTCAATCTAGGTACTTAATTGTTTTTTTATTGCAATATAGGCCAGTATTTGATCTCGATCTCACCTGATGGTAAGTGACGATGAGATCTACGATGTAGCATACTTGCGTAGAAGGTACCTGTTCACTCTCGACTTGAAAACACCCAGATTGTAGTCAATGGGGAACAAAGACGCCGGTAGCGTGTTCCATTCTTTGGCAGTTCGCACGATGAAAGTAGAAGCAAAACGCTTAGTACTCGTAAGTACCGAAGGAATGTCCACAGTGTACGGATGACACTTGTCCGTGCGTCTTGTCGACCGACGATAGAATGGAGATGGGGGAATTAATTCGTGTACTTCTTGTACTTTTTCCCGGGAAATGCAAGGCTTCCCCGGGAATACGATAAAAGACAAGTCGACCCCTTTTGTTCCAACTTCCAATAAATAACTCTAAGACGTAATATTCACAGCAGATCAATTAAGATTCCACAGGCCGCTTTATCGCGTATGTTAGCCAATCTACAAAAAAAAATAGCCAAACAAAACTATTACAAAACTCGCTCAACTAGTTTTAATAATAAAAATTCTGTGCACGCGCAGGAAAGCGCCACGCAAGGCACTCGGCAACACTTTATACATGTCTAAACGCGAAATGTATCAAGTTTAATTAGCAAATTTTTATTCACGGCCAAGTCCAGTTTTGGTCGCTAATCGGTATCATGATTTAGCAAACGAGACGAGTTTAATCTTATGTGACCATTTTGTGACTATTTCTGCTTTTAGAAGTACATTACATACGTATTTTTATCTTTATAGTTATACAAGCTATCATATAAGGAGATCGAAGTTGGTAAAAATGTCTGATCAAGCGGCGCGTATCTCGGTCGGGACTTGGATGGGTGACCGAATTATTACATCTAGCCTCCTTGGGAAAACAAGTTAAGCTATCAGTCCAGCTTGTTTATGTAATCTTTTGATATGACGATATAAAAAAAACACAATCAAATTGAGAACCTCTTCCTTTTTGAAGTCGGTTAAAAATGAATACATTCTACGGAAATTCGAATGGTAAAACCACATACGTGTAGGCCACTGCCCTTTTTATTTTTGAAGAACATTATTCATCTTAAATCACTATACCTAGGTAATAAAAAAGTAAAATTTTATTTCGTGAACCATCAAAAAACTTGTCGTATTTATACTTTTTTCATTACTATTTAAAGCACAGATAAAAACTTTACAAGAACATTGTATTCAAATATTCGGAACATAGACTAGGTAACTTTTTCTATAAGGTTACTTGCCAAATTATGTTTAATACTTGATTCGCCGTAATTTACCTGAACCGCGCTTACAAGGTTATGTACTACCTAAATCCTCGTTCTCACAGTAAATACCGTCATTAAAGCACCTCCCAAAGAACGTGTGAGTCATTAGTGTGTGGTAATTTAGACCTCGTGAAATAAATCATCCAATCCCTTTGTTTCACAGGCCGTTTCGACAGTATTTACACAAATGTGTACACAGCTTTATGTGAAAAATAAGTGAATCATTTAAAAAGTAACCGAACATTCCAAATTTGAAAAAAAAATCTAACGTTAATCTAGTGATGCCATATTAACATTTAACAAGCTTTTTTTAATCGCTTAAGGCAGACATTTAAGTGAATAATATACAAATAATCGTGTCAAGATCAATGAGTGTGTGTCAAGGGATTTCTGCAACTTTCCTTTTGTAGAACAAGCCTACTGGATGACATCGATCTTGATAAAATTGTGGTGAATCGTTTAAACACGGCCTCTGACCATAAGCGGGCTTATTGTGGATGGATTTTGGCGAATCCTTTCATAATAGCGCGAGAAGCGGCAGTGCTCGGACCTAAAAACTCTCTTGACGAATGGTAAAAAAAAACTAATCAAAAAATTCAAAATTTAAAAAGTGTTCTAAATTCGAACTATGATAAAAGTGTGTGCGTGATAATGTCGAACCAAGCGTATTACAAGGAGCGGCTCGGCTTCGATCCGCAAGAGGCGGCGCAAGACGGCGTCAACGGTGGTGGCGCTTACTACGAGGGGCCGCACCAGTCGAAACGGCACAGGGGTGAACTCTCCGAGACCCACGACCAGGTTTACGAGGAGAACCTCACGAAATTCAAAGGTACAACATGTTGGGAGTTCTTTATACAGCAGTCAGGTTCGTGGTGGTGGGTTATAGAGAATGCGCGTGTGTGCGTGAGGCGTTTGTTTTTTAAACATTCGATTGTTTTGATGCAACGGCTCAGTGTTTTAACATTCTTTGCGCATTCCACGTAGGGTTGCCATCCGTCCGGTTGTACTGTATACTTACGATTGTGTGACATCCGATCGTGGCGATGAATCGAGATTTTTGAATCAAGAATCACTATTGAAAACAGTTTTATTTTAAACTGCTGTTTAAAAATAGAATTTTTGTATTATTACGCAATATTATTAATAGTCACACTAAATATGTTATTTTTTATTGTAGTAATGAATTATCTTCATATTATTTTTTATACGTATGGCAACTTTACCTGTTACCTAACTAGTTGTTACTTTATTTTAAAAATAACCTTGCAAAAGTGTAGATTACACTTAGGTGAAAGAGAACTGGAACAAAATTAATTCCGTCGAGTTATTATAACAAGTCGTTCAACAATATTCAAGTTCGTCAAAACCTGTTGCGCTATCGTTCGTTTTTACTTTATTTTGTTGATATTTATTTTAAATATTAACGAGAATTGTGTTATTCGTTAGCTATGGCGTCTAACGTGTTTGGCTGTTGGACTAATATTGATGTGTTTTTTCGTTGTGTGTGTGATTAGATAAGAAGTATTACATAGTGTGCTATACAAGTTCATTCAGAAAGAGTGTACTAATCATTGAACCTGCTTTTCT
Organism: Pheosia gnoma; assembly: GCA_905404115.1. Taxonomy (NCBI): domain Eukaryota; kingdom Metazoa; phylum Arthropoda; class Insecta; order Lepidoptera; family Notodontidae; genus Pheosia; species Pheosia gnoma. The sequence continues at coordinate 1,532,585 of FR989919.1, read as the reverse complement.
TTTGCGTATTGTAATATGATGTCAGAATTTCGATATATTAATTTTTTTTTAAATCGTAGAAAGGCAAATTTGGTATTTTATTAAAGATTAATTTCTTTTTTAAAGTCGACATGTTGAAATTCTGACTGCACATAGTGTTTACAGTGCACTAAAAAAAGCCCAGGTTTCAGGCTCAATATACCGTTTCTGAATCACCTTATAAAAGGTTTAACATTCATAGCTACACATACATAAATAGTTACCCCTTATTGAATAATGCGTGGGACACAGTCTGTGAACTACGCAACGATTGTACTTCGTACTTCAATCCCACGTGACATTTCGAAAATATGACTCACGGGACCCGCGTTCAGTTATTTTGAAAGAACAATCTGGTAAAGGTTCAATAACTTAAAAGGTGTTCTTAACGAGGTCTAAATTCTGGGCTTTAGCATTCGGATTCGACATGCTGTTATCTTTTTTTTTTTTGTCGTCAATGTCGAGTAATTCTTGATAATTGTTATTGAAATATATGTACCCCTGATGATAATAGTAATGTTGATGACGATAATGTGGTGAAATGAATCCCCTACCCCTATCAGTAAAGCTGTGGATACTTTACCGAAAATTTACCGGACGTCTTGGGAGAACTTGAAAAGTCAAGTTATACTATTTTATTTTAATTTCCTTCACTCGTGCACGTTTATGAACACACAGTGGTTAATATCCCATTAATATTACACATTATTTATCAAAGAAACGCATTTTCTTGGAAACTAAAACAAAATTGACAACTTCACGGTTCAACTTCCCGCCTAAAAGTCCATGCTGTTATCATCTGTGCAACAATAAAAAAGAGGCAACCATAAAAGTGTTGGAGTTGCTGCAATAAAAAAAGAAAAAGCTAGTTAGCAAAACATCGCTGAGCGTTTTGCTAGCGAAAATACAATGATTGACCACTTGGTAAATAAATTGAATACCAAAAAAACAAATGTGTTTGTCACGTTTGGTTCCTCAATTCGTTTTCCTATTTTATTTAAGTAGGTACCTACGTCCTTTACTCGTGCTTGTTTCTGGATGTGAACTGTTAATATTCCAACAATATTACACATTATTTATAAAAGGAATATTTATTTTCCCAAATTTATAACTTTACTCTTCTACTTCCAGTCAAAAAGGCCGTAAGTAACTAAATTCAAATTGAGTCGAGAGTGCTTTTAATTGATACAAATTACAAGCAACCTGTTTTAATATGACCTTAAAAACCTTGATTGTATTGACCCGAAGTCATCGGAACAAATCGGTTAATTAGTGCAATCAACTTGCCAATTGATGTGGCTGGCCGATAACATGACGGACCATAGATTCTATTTGTTTTATACCTGTGCCGATTAAAAAGTATACGCGTTTTTGGTAAATAAGAAAAGAAAATATTTCATGGTGTACATATTGATTTCTTATATTTACGCGAATACTACACATTGAAATAAAACTTATATTACAGATTTTAATGTGTTTATTGTATGTTTTTACGTTCCTGATGTTTCGGCTGCTTTACAGCAACCATGGTCACGGGAGGACGGGAGATCGGGAGGGGAGGAGAGAATAATATCTGTAAAATAAGTTTTATTTCAATTCCATGGTGTAGATTTATTTTTAAATGGTGACGGAACTTAATTTATTGCTGTCTTATTTTAAACATTACTATGTACGTAGCTATCTCCACAGCAATCTCCTAAATGCGTTGGCGTACCTTGCATCGTACTTCACCATAGACAATATAAACTTGCTCAGTAACAACTTAGGGCTTGGCTGGTATGTGAGGAAGCCCCGTACAAAGGTGCCTTAAGCCGATTAAAACTAGCCAGGGTATTTGTCACTATGGGCCGGTTTGCCTTGTCTATAAATATTTGTGAGATTCTATGGACTTCGGACTCCTTGGCGGGAATTGGAGAGTTATGTTGTCAGTTTTAATTTAATTTCCATAATTTCTTCGATATTGGAGGAATGTTATCTGTGGTTTTGTAAAATTAAGTGGTGTTAGTTATTTGTAAATGTAGGAACTTGTGTGTGTGTAATTTGTTTGTTATGTAAAGATAAATAGCCACCACCGAGACGATTGTCTACATCCATTCAAGTGCAATTCAACTCTACACCATACAAAATGACGCAAGTGAACTGATGGGCGTGACATACAATACATCACGAGCCTTTCGTGGGTGTGACTCTACCATGACTCTAGCGCAATAGCCTTTCGTGGGTGTGACTCTACCATGACTCTAGCGCAATAGCCTTTCGTGGGTGTGACTCTACCATGACTCTAGCGCAATAGCCTTTCGTGGGTGTGACTCTACCATGACTCTAGCGCAATAGCCTTTCGTGGGTGTGACTCTACCATGACTCTAGCGCAATAGCCTTTCGTGGGTGTGACTCTACCATGACTCTAGCGCAATAGCCTTTCGTGGGTGTGACTCTACCATGACTCTAGCGCAATAGCCTTTCGTGGGTGTGACTCTACCATGACTCTAGCGCAATAGCCTTTCGTGGGTGTGACTCTACCATGACTCTAGCGCAATAGCCTTTCGTGGGTGTGACTCTACCATGACTCTAGCGCAATAGCCTTTCGTGGGTGTGACTCTACCATGACTCTAGCGCAATAGCCTTTCGTGGGTGTGACTCTACCATGACTCTAGCGCAATAGCCTTTCGTGGGTGTGACTCTACCATGACTCTAGCGCAATAGCCTTTCGTGGGTGTGACTCTACCATGACTCTAGCGCAATTATACAAACTCTCTATCGCCTTGGGGAATGCAAATCGCAACTGCATTGACCCAGTTTGAGTACTAAACTTAGAGATAGATAAGGTTCCACGGGGCGAATGTTATAGTCAAGAATTGAAGCTTATGCTGTGTAGGTAACTCCGTTGTAAAGTTCCTTCATTGGCCCGAACCTATGTTCAGCTCTGGACAATAGGTTCTTAACGATGATTAGGTTTAGGTCTCATGGTAAATAAAGCCTATTTCAGTTTACCGTACACATTGAGCTGCCTTCTGTTTACTGAAAAGTCCTTCGCAAGTCCCTGATATAAAATCCAAAAACAACATAAGCAAGTATTAGCCTACGAGTACTAGGAGATAAAAGCTTTTAAGGAACTCATAACTGAACAAGGAGACGTTCGGTTCTTACATTATTAAAGACCAATGATGCTAAAATAAATATAATCAAATATTCAAAGAAAGAATCGTATCTATTGATACACAAAATCTATGGTATAAATGATGCGGATTATTTTTTATCTGATAAGTTATCTATGCATTCTGTTAATGCAGTGTTGTTCTTCGAATTGCAGTATTATTTTAGGTGTTGCGAGCGGTTCAATTTATAATGGCGTTAAATAATAAACAAATGTCGCCAAACAGACACCAACTGTACAGCCCCCAACTTACCAACGCTTATATTATGGGTACCGTACAATTGACTAGGGGCGATCTTAGTATATGTATAACTTCTTATAAGGATATTAAACGTCCATAACTCTGGTACAAACATTCATTCTCATCACACAAAGTTTGCTCCTACCAGGGCTTCATTTTCCTGAAATCCCATTTGGGATTCCATTTCCTGAAATCCCAAAAATGGCCTCAGTAAATGAAATAATAATTATTATTTTTCTCTAAAATATTCAATGTTCAGATACGCGCGTCCTATTATATGTTTGGCTGATCTCATTGCAGCTTTGCATGTATCGACAATTGAACGTCACGACTCGGCGTTATCAGATCTTATCTGGCATGCACTAATCATCAAGGGCATAGAGTGACGCACACGGATCTACTTTCTTTTTCCACCGATTTGTGTATCTTCAATATCAGTTTATTGCTCCAACGATAGACCTTTAGTTTGAATTTTCTTTAGTCTATTGTATGGCATTACTTCTTAGAACTCGTCCACTTTGGCATTATCGGAAGGTGCATTAATACAATGTGTATTTTTTTTCAAAATCAACGGCCTAATTGCTGGATACGGAAAATATTTTTTCACTTTTAATTTTCACCAAAATCGACCTCCAGACTCCTTTAAGCATTTTTTGCTTATCCCTATAGTTTGGGATTTGGCTATCCACTCCCACCTAAATTCACCCTGTGTATGTATCTATTTCAATTTTCTTACCAGCGAAATCTGGTACGCCCATCTTTCCTATATGTTTTCACGGACTGGCAATTTCCTTCTTTTATACCTAAATATTTGTATAGGTCAACAAATAACTTGTACGTAATATGTGCAAATTAGGTCATCAACATTTAAGTGACAACTAAATGGCAATATACTTACCGCACAGTGATGTCATATACCGCAAAAGATGGCAACATCGCCATAAATAAAACGAGAGTCGATTGGAATGAACTCACAAGTAAATAATTGCCACTCAAAGCGATAGCTCGGCCCATTCGCGTAACCACTGAAACACTCGACGATCAAACGGATTGTGAAACATCTTGCCTCTTAAGAATGAATGTGGGAACTGATAAAGGAATATACAATGATCGAAACACTTTCCATGCATTCATATAAGACTGTGCCAAACTAATAATTATAATATAATATAATCATTCCAGCCCTTTTTAATGTCCCACTGCTGGGCTCGGGCCTCCCCTCAATGCGAGGGGGACTAGGCCATAGTCCACCACGCTGGCCCAGTGCGGGTTGGCGGACTTCACACATCTTTCGAGGGGTTCTCTCAAAGTTTTCCTTCACCGTTTAGCAAGTGATAGTCGTGGTTGAAAATGAGATTCGCACATGAAATCCCAGAGGTGCGAGCCGGGGTTTGAACCTGAAACCCTCGTTATCGAGGCAAGCGTTCTACCAACTTGGCTATCACTGCTATTGCAATCCTCGTTACCGAATTACCGAAACTAATAATTAGTAATTATATAAAGGCTGATTATGACAGGTGTGTCCGGAACTCTTCCAATATTCCTATCCCATATCCAATCCATAGTCCCAATTATCTTTTCATATTCCTGCAATAGTTCCTCCGCCTGCTGACGACGCGACGCCGCAGCCGAAGCGTCGGGAACATAAAAACATTAAATAAACGCGATGAAATCTGCAAAAATAAGTTTTATTCCAATGTGTAGTATTCGCGTAAATATAAGAAATCAATATTAATATTGTTGGTAATACTGTATGTTTTTTTACACAGCATTTTTTTTCTTTAACAACTTGGCACGCGTATAAGATCAATGATCGGTATTTTTTCTCCCCTACTGACCGACAAACGAGGCTAGATGGTATAACGAGACTAGATTAGCTTTTTATGGCGCAAGCGCAGCCGATTACGAGCTAGGTACGATTTCCGAGCTGGGTTTGACCTTTTGTTAAGCTCAAGTTAATTTCACAGTCTGGATGTGTCTGGATGTGTCTGGATGTGTGGATAGGCTCTTGCCCTGTGACCTATTACTCATACAGGGGATGTTTCGGATAGTGTATACTAAACTTTGAACCTGCGCTTATAAACAAAATTAAATATATTGACATTTCGAAATTAGGACTTCACATAATGATTACAAATGCGCTATTGAATTAATGGAATAGACAATGCAATGAGTTTTTTGAGAACGAAACAAAAAAAAAACATCTTCAAAAAAGTAATAATTAAAAAAAAATCTTGCTCAACAAACAACTGAGTCGAGTATTGCCGGTCCGCGCCAAAGACTATACCTACAAATTGGTCCGCGAGTATACTTTTATTGTTCTTCGTCGGTTGTTTATTAGGCACCGCATTAAAAAAATACATACGAATTCAGGACCTTTTGAAGACTGTTAAAAATAGGTGCAGCCGGTCTACAAGTCGTACGGTATTTCGCGGTACAGTGCTAAACAAACTAACTGGTTGACATTGAGAAATTGAGACGGTCGAATTATGATATGGTATACCAGGTTAACTGTTCCGCTACTGTCTGTGGTAAAACTTTCAAAGTGCTTAACTTTTTTTTCCGACACAAGAATCAGGATTCAATAGATAAATATTTGACGAATTGTGAGGAAATATAGCTCAAATAACGTTGAAGGAAAAACGTCTGAGATAATCCGCCTCGAAAGACGTGTGAAGTCCGCCAACTTTCACTGGGCTAGCGTGGTGGACTATGGCATAATCCCCCTCGCATTGATGGGAGGCCCGTGCCCCACAGTGGGATATTCAAAGGGCTATTATTATTATAGCGGAAACGGCGAGATTAAACAGACCAAGACAATAAGATTAAATAACAATGACATAACGACTGTTCTTGACCATCGAAAAGTACAACTTTGTATTAGTGTTGCCATTTGAATCAGGTCGGATCTAGTAATAGGAATACCAGGAGTGAATGAGACGAAAGATGTACGGCATAAACTTCTTAATTAACTGTGGCGATGGCTCATCTATACTATCTATACTAATATTATAAATGTGAAAGTTTGGATGGATGGATGGATGGATGGGTGGATAGATGGATGGATGTTTGTTACTCTTTCACGCCCGAACGGCTGAACGGATCTGGATGAAATTTGGCACAGAGATAGATTATAGTCTGGAATAACACATAGGCTTTTATCCCGGTAAAATGTATGGTTCCTGTGGGATAGATGTTTTAATATTTCATACTTTTTATCGCGGGTAACACCGCCGGGCGCATCTAGTTAAAATATAAAGCGTACCAGGCTGTCATGAGACATGTATTGGTGTCCCGCTTGGAAGTAACCATAGACAAACTAAAGTACAACGTGCGATGTTGTGGATCAACTAAGTAGGTACTCAAATCGTACATACAGCAAGATATCTGGTACTTATGATCTATTATATAGGTAGACAGTACCTACCTACATGAGTAATAGAAGTCGAAATCCTAAAACGAGCATCGTCAATCAAGTTATAATAAATAACGGGGCCAAAAACAGCAGGCGACGAAATATCCGATGATGAATTTTTACGCCATTTTAAAAGCTCATCGTTCCTCTAAATTAGATTTGGACAGTAATTAACAGCATTAATTAAAAAATAACGCAAAAAATGCGTACCGAACGCGGCGAAAATTCAATAGACAGAGTTCCCATCTGTACTTCCGATCTACAAATAATTTGGCAACGAGCCGCCATGTTGCGCGCCAAAATAGTATGTTTATTATTAGACTAGATTAGAATGCTATCGGTGACGTACCAAGTTCGTTCACCCGCTACAGCTGTTTTAATTTGGTCGTGTTATACCTAATGCAAGATAATGACCTTTGAACTTTAAAAAAATATGCTGTGTCGTGGTGATGATGGTATTAGCTTATTTATATTTAAAAAGAGAAATGGAACGTCTTGAATAATAATGTCCTGAACGTTTCAACAAGGTACTGGACATTAAAATGATATTTTTTCACAGAGAAGGAAATGGTTTGCAAATTGGTGTTTCAAACGTGAAAAGAAAAGATCGCATAATTTGAAAATTTCGAAAATATGCGTTCGAAATTATTTGAATGCTTTAACTAACGTTCGAAATTTTTTTTTAACGGGTTTCAAACTTTGACACTAACTGGGGTACGTACATGAATATTTTCTTAATTTTCGCTTCCTTTTTTCCAGATGAACGTGACGCGATCCAAAAGAAAACCTTCACCAAGTGGGTCAACAAACATCTCAAAAAGGTAAAGATTTTTTTTTTTAAATTATTTTCTATTACTTACCGGCTGTCACAATATGCCAATCGATAAGCAGTGAGCAAATAATCAACTTTATAATTTCTTTTTTTTAATTACGACGTGTCCTATTGCTTGTGAATCAAACTTCATTACATAAGTATATATTTTTTTATAAAATTCTCGAAATTCTTTTTCATTTGAAAATAGAATAGGATTTTATTTTTACTGGTGAAAAGATACACAATTTGATAACATCGAATGAATAGGTATTACGTAGTCGAAATCGTGATTTCTAATCAATTTTACAGTGTACACGCTCCTAATACCTAATTAGCTATATTACCGGTATACAGACAAATATAAGTAGTACAAATAGGAAGATATTTTAAATAAAAAATACGCTATTATATTAACCACACACATCTTTTTATTTATTAATTAAATTATTAAAAAATCTATATAGGTTGCTTAGTGTGGAACGGTATCGATGGTGCGTTCCTCTTGCGATATTATTATTATATTAGTAGACATTCAAGGAAAATACATTATCCAGGTTTACCAGATTTAAACTACTGTGAATATCTTGCATTGAGTCACACATAGAGCTATATTTCCCACCTTGCAACTGAGTCGTGTGCTATAAATTGTCACTTTGTTCGACGTTCGCGGTCAATATTCATAGAGTTGCGACTAGCGCTCGTGAGTCGCTTATAAAATATAAGGTGTAGCGCGCAATTACGCTAAAACAGAAATACTATCAAAATGACCATGACGCAACCAAAAAAAACGCAGTGCAGATGCCGCAGTGAAGGTAGGACGCATCTTAGGTCGCTGGGTTGGTCTCTTGGCTGCAGCACGCTCAGGATCACAATAAAAACACATGCTCATATATTTATTTCGTATATTAGTGGCAGGGCGCGACTAGGAGAGTTTCCAATATTTTTTTAAATTATACTGAGCAGTCTTGCTTGCTTTCGGTACGACGCGGGAGCGGAGTGAATGTTAGAGAAGTAGAGAGTGAGAGTGAGTGAACAGTAAGAAAGTAGAGAGCGAGAGTGAGCGACAGATCGTTTCTGATTCACTGTCTTAAAGCTTCTTCTGACGGCACCTACCATCTAATATGTTGTGCTCCTACCTATTGGCATGTAAATAACTAGCCAGCATGCCTATTCACACGCCAATTTGTAGGGACCCTACAAATCGGTCCTACAGATTGGCAGCCAAGTTGGGCCGTTTGTAGAGGCTGTAGCGACCTCTTCCACCTCGCCACAAGCTACACAATCGGCGCTGCAGACGCATTCAGAACAATTGACAATTCTCCATACAGTCCTGAAGCGCGCTATGAGAGTTTTCGGAGCACGTAACATATATACAAGACCCCGACAATAACCGTTGGGGCATAGCGGCCGCCCCGCCAGGCATACCACCCGCCTGGCTGGAAGATCTTCCCTTATCCGCTAAAAGGCTTTTATGGACAGCTCGTGCGAGTTTGACGCAATCGTGTCGCCAATGTGTGATATCCCGATGTGTGTATTGAATAATGATTACAGCACGCATGTTATCTATTGTGTACTTGACTCAGTTTTCGTGATAGACAACCTAGGTTCTTGCGGCGGTCGTTGAAGTTGGATTAGTATTCTTATCAAGATCTTTATTTCCTTTGCCACGGTGTGTTTAGTTTACAAGCTTGTTCAATGGAGTTGTGTAAATATGTAAATAAAGAGATGATTCCAGCTCTATAGTAATAGTAACGTGATAAAACAAAGAAATGATGATATAATAATTATATGTATTTTCAGACGAACACACCAACTATACGGTCCCACACTAAGCAACGCATGTATAATAGGTACCGTACAATGGACTGAAGGCGAATTCAGTGTACAATACTTATAGATATTAAACATCCATGACTCGGGTACAAACATTCGTGCTCGCCACACAACGTCCGTCCTTACCAGGATTCGAACACGGGACTCTCGGCACAGAAAGCATGGTCACTACCAACTGCGTTAATTAGGGCGTACTAGCACAATAATATAAAGCAACATTTAGCTTGTTTTAATTTAGCCTGTGATGAGGTTACAAAGGATTCAGTAAAACATTGTCTTGGAATATCGATATTTCTAAATAATAATATCGATATTTCGATACATCGATATTTTATCAACAGTCCTATCTTGGATTTTAAAAGGTACTCTTATAATTCCTTGAAATTCTGTCTTTTGATACATTTATCATCCTAAATGTATGTTACCAAGAAAATCTTCGTATATTTATCCCAAGCTCATTTATTATTGTTAGTACCCCAAAATACGACTTACCAATGCATTATGTATAAACATTGTTATACCTATACGTGGTAAGGGAGTTGGTACTTCAAGCACATTCGGCCTGTTTACAGACAGACGGACAAAGCGATCCTTCATTTGATCTGCCCATCCTTTGTTCCGAGATCGACGGCTTACGAGTTTGGAAAAATATTTATTTTTTCAGTATTTTGCACATGGCGGTTAATAAACGTGGAATTGAACGAAAAGCGCATTCAGCTCTTGCGCACACACAGACGCAACAACGAACTCCTAACACACTCATCTGATAACACACACCCTGCACGTACACATCTAAATGCAAGATACATACACTCCAACACACCGCTTAAGGCCTCAGCCTCGAATTTAGCGGGCAGCGGGGCGGTGGCGGCGGCGGCGCGGGAGCGGCGCTCGTTGGCCGCCCCGCGCCGCTGCCGCGCCGCTGTTTTCGAGAACCGGTCCATTTGATTTTACGCATAAGATCCTGCCGCTCCTGCGCCGCCGCCGCCTCCGCCCCGCTGCCCGCTAAATTCGAGGCTGAGGCCTAACATACCTACACTCGCACACTGTCCCTAGCACAATTTATTAATGGGTGGGAGGATAATGTAGAGCAGGTATACGTATTCTCAGTGACGCAAGTAAACGTAAGTGAACTTAAGAACTATGCCCATCGATCACCAGCTGTGATAACATAGAGCACCCAAAAGACGTCCACTGCTGGACATAGGATGACTTCTAATTCCATTTGGTTCATGGGTCCAAGTCTTAAAAAATTAAAGTTAGCGTATCGTATTACACTCTAAAAATTCATCGACGAACTTTGGTTGTATTAACTACATTGCACCCAGGGGTGCACAACCGCTATCCCCGAAGGTAAGGAAGAATAAGGCAGGCCTTATTCTTCCTTACCTTCCTTACCTTACCTTACCTTCTACCTAATAACAAGTAGCATTGGATAACGTTTTTTTTTAGGTCTGCAAATCGACTTTCGTTTCTTTGACAAGCCGGTACCCCCATGCATAATACATTATATTCCTAATCCACTGTCCGCAGTAAGTGAAGGGCTTACATTTGCACACACCAAATAAGGCAATGTGCAAATAGTGGGCCTCGTATAATGAACCAGGTCTATTACAAATGCTTGGAATAAACAAGTTACGTATTTAATTCATTATAATAATTATGATGGATTGATGATATAATTACGTATAATGTCCAATGATAGCCTAGTAGGTAGAACGCTTGCCTCGGTAACGAGTATCGCGGGTTTCAAACCCCGGCCCGCACTTCTAGAATTTCTGGATTTCAAGTGCGAATCTCATCGTGGGGATTAGTAGGAGTAGGAGTCGTAGGAGAGGTATTAGTAAGATGGTCAAACATCGTGAGGAAACCCGCAAGTCTAAGAGAACCGGTCAAATATGTGTGAAGTCCACAAAGCTGCACTGAGACAGCGTGGTGGACTATGACCTAATACTAAACTCGATGGGAGGCCCGTGCCCAACAGTGGGACATTACTCGTAAAAGAGAATATTATTATTATAATTTCCAAACATGACTGGCATGCAGTTAATTTATCGGGACGATGCAATCATCAGACCAAGCTGCAACTATCTTCCGAACAAAGAGTTCAAAGTTCTCATGACTCGGAAACACAGACAAACATTCATGAAAGTGTTACAAGAAGGTTGTATGCTGCATTAAGATTATTTTTTTAAGAAAGTGGCCCTTGTTATAACATGAATGATGAATGGACTTCCGTTGAGCTTGCCTGACGCACTTTTGATAAAAAAAATATGTAGAGACAAAGATGATGATGAAAGACTCTAGATGTGCGAGTGGAGAGGACCCACTCGTTTAAACCATTGGCTACGAGTTGATACGTAGATCATCAAAGCTTTGCCCAAATCACGAATATTTTAGAAGTGCAAGTCCATCTGGAGGAGTACACACACAGATCTTGTTGAATCCAATCACAACATCTGTGCGTTCAAGCATTATTGCCATACCTGTGACTGGAATCGAGAATCATCCGCTCATAAGATTAGGATCAACTACTGAATTAATTTCGTCGCGGGTTCCAAGACAATTAGCTTTTCCTCGTGACTCGCCGAGGGTTAAACCTCGACGTCTTCATCGGTCACTGCTGTGGATCTTGGCTTACAAGAGTAACAGCGGAGGGAGTGCATGCCGGTCCACTTAAAAAAAGTGGCAGTCCTTTCCACTCAGTTTGTTAAATCTTATACTTATAACCGTATTACTTTATCTAATTGAATAACACAACAATGACACACTTGCAGTAAGCTGCACCATACATTTGCATAGAAGTAACTTATAACTAACTTAACATAATAACCTCTTTGTATACCCATGTTTACATGCCATAGTATTATGTTCACCATAACAAAGGATGTTATCGAGCTGACGCATACAGTGTGTGCTGCAATGTTTGGTTCCCGCTGACCCGACTTGAGTCATCTACCTTATGAGATAAAGTAGGCATAGAGTACTTAACTGAGAACATTAGGGATAAATGTTCGTAGACCTGTATGGTGTTTATACAGTATGTTTGAGGAGGGGTATACTAAGTCTTATTCCAGCGCGTCTTTTTGTTATCATTCTGAGAAGTCAGAATCCCAATAATAAATTTTTAAAAAAATTGCTCGGGAGAAATCACAAATGTCTTTCCGCCGCGTATTTTTGTTATCATTATGAGAAGTGATCATTTCGATACATAAATTATGAAAAAAAAATGCTTAGAAGAAATCATAAATGTCATTTGGGTAGGGTTTTTTTTTTTTTTTGAATCGATATATTGAAAGTGTGACTGCACATAATGATAACAAAAGCAGCGCAGATTAAAGGCTTACCCCAAATTTATAGACGGTCTATAAATTATCAAACGTCGTATAGCATTGCGCGCAAGAGTTTTGCTTTGCGCAGTACAATGTGACGTTTGATAATGTTATAGAATGTCTATAAATTTGGGGGTTAGTGTACCCACTCTAAATTACCCTGTTGTTGTAAAAAATGGTAATGTCATAACTAGATAAACTGCTTTAGCGGAAAAGGGAAGATCTTCCAGCCAGGCGGGTGGTATGCCTGGCGGGGCGGCCGCTATGCCCCAACGGTTATTGTCGAGATCTTGTACATATGTTACTTGCTCCGAAAACTCTTATAGCGCGATTCAGGATTGTGACGTCAATTGTCTATTGTTCTGAATGCGTCTGCAGCGCCATCTTTGTAGCTTGCGGTGCGGTTGAAGTGGTCGCTACACTGCTATCCACCAGCTTTTAAATACAATACCGCTAAGTGTATTTTGAGTCATGAATTTGGGAGGTCTAAGAAGTTGGTCACTGGGTGGTCGAATTCTACATGTACAGCAAATGCAACAACTACAAACATGGCTTAACTACTGAGAGCATCAAGATTTTTATTACAACTGACTGCTGTCTCGTTACCATTTCTGTGCTATATGATTTATAACCTTCTTGAAATATATTTGATTTATAACCTTCTTAAAATATATATAATGACTAGCTGTTACCCGCGACTTCGTCCGCGTGGTATTTAACAAAAAAGTTTTTCTAAAATAAAAGTAGCCTAAGTTACTCCTTGGATTAAATTACTAAGATGACTATTAAAAATAGGGGTTGGTGATAGAAGAGTGAAAATTTAGGGTTGTATGTATTTTTTTATGCCACATTATAAAAAAAAATACCAAAAAATAAAAATAAATGTTAAGGGTGGACAACGCTTATCACTTAGGGATATGAAAAATACATAGTAGCCGATTCTCAGACCTACTGAATATGCACATAAAAATCGGTCAAGCCGTTTCGGAGGAGTATGGTAACCAACATAGTGACACGAGAATTTTATATATAAGATGATATGATTCTGACTCAGCACTCAGCTTTATGACTGCGACAAAATTTTTACTCGATAATACATTTCATTCATTCTCCCATATACCTTCACCGCCTTATCGAGCAATCGCCATCTTCCTACACACACAAAAAATATCGAGAAATCCACTAAAATGGTCAAAGATGACATAATCTGTGCCTGTGGGTGTTAAAACTTAAATGTATGGTAGCTGACCAGTCATTTTTGACATAAAGCCATAAAGGGTAACATATCCCTGTGAGACACCTACGAGTTATGGCCCAACGGCTACCCACTGTCGTAATATCAATGCTCTTGGATTTGCATATTTGGCGGTGATGCATCTACCATTCGCGAATGGCAAGTTCGGTGGAATTATGTTACTGTAAGAGATTACTGAGAGCTCATAATGTAAATAAAAAAATATCTCCACACGAACACACCAATTATATGGTCCCACACTAAGCAACGCCTGTATTATGGACATGGTACAATGGACTGCGGGCGAACCCAGTATAAATTACTTATATAGATAATAAACATCCATGACTCTGGTACATTCAAGCTCATCTCATAATGTTTGACCCTACCAGGATTCGAACCCGTGACCCTTGGCACAGAAAGCAGGGTCACTACTAACTGCGCTAATCAGGCTATCGCACATTAGGTATTACTTACAGCGCCGAAATAATACAAAAAGCTAACAAAAAATCATAATTATTATCATTTTGTTGAGATAAAAAAATATTTTTTAAAATTTATTTATAGTCATTCTGACTTCACATAATGATTATAAATGCGCTTAAGAGTAGCAGGTTTAAAGCTTAGTGTACCCTTCCTGAATCACGCTGTATATCTATTAATTTTATTGCAGTGCACATGTTACATGTCTACATATCATATGTCACCTTTGAAGCAGTCTTCTTAAGTCACAATTTTCTTAATACTGATATAACATTCGTTTTCCTCAATTGAGCAGTCTACTCATTTGTATGAGTCAAATCTCTTTCTTCTTCTAATTTAAGGGTTAGACCCTTGTCGGTGTAGCTGATGAAGCTCTTTCCATCTGTCATTATCAAGAGCAGCTTTCCTTCACCTCCTCGTACGACATGACACCGATCCTTTCATTTGTTCACGAGTCAAATACGTACATTTTAATCTAAGCTACATATGGAAAATACATTACTCTTTTTGGAACCCTGTCTTCAAATCACGGCCATTATCATCCTTTCCAAAAAGTACATCAATTCCAAATCTAATATGGAATCAGTGTAGCATAAAATTTAAATAAATATTTTAACAAAAACGGCGAGCAAGTTCAGTCACCCAGCAAACATTCGTTATCGAAGCGAATACGTGTTAATACAACAAGTATATCAGTACGTCAAGTGCTAGATTATTCGTAAGCTAACTGTACAGTTTACGTATTTATACACATGGTATTGCAAATTGAACAGCGCTTCTAGCGGGCAGTATTTGAAAAATTCAATTCTCCATACAATGTGTCTAAATTCGTTGACTATGAAGTACTTTTGTGTTTTCCCTTTTAATTTTCACGACGATTGTACCTCAAAGGTAATAGAAGAACAACCAACTTTAGAAAGCTATCATATGGTACTTAATGAGCAAAGTCGTCCGTCAGCTGTGATTAACACTTTTTCATTGGCCGTTCTATAAAAGAATTGATCGCATTTGGCACGTGGTTCATAATAAACAAAAGAGATATCATGCCAATACATACGTCATGGTAGATTTAATAAAAGCCAAATAGCACTCATTGATCAAGTCACTTATTCATGATGAGTTAGTGAATCCGCAACTAGAATTGTAGCACACAAATTCCTTTTTGATTTGTAGAGGCTCGCTAAGTATGTTTTGTGTTTGAAGAATGCAAAGTCGCAAGTAACAGCCAGTTGTAAATAAGAAATTTCCCAGAGACTTCATTGATGTTCACACGCACTCTACTCCATTAGTGTTAATTATTAAAAAATAGATCCCCAATAAACTAAAACACTGCTTTAGATTCAGAAGCCTTCGGTCTTCAAAATTCTCAGTCTATATATATAGTCTAATTTTACTCCAGATATTTCTTTGTTCACGAAGATGTCCGAGCCCTGTTCCAATAATTTTAATTCAATGTTTATTTGTACACATCTGTCATAATACCGTATGCAATATTTCCAAGCACACTAAAATCAATTTACCAAGTCAATAATTATTCTTTGGATTAATCATCAGGCCAAATGGTACCTATCTGTGCACAGACGAGTCGGGAATGGGTACATCCTAATGGATATATTAATCATTTAAATGACTCATGACTAACAGAATGTTCCTTTCAGGGCACATTTGTTTTATGTCAGATCGGATGACCGGTGTTAGTGCATAATCAATTTTGATGAGATCCACTAAAGAGAGAGCTATTTATATGTTGGTATTTATATTGTGTTATCTTAGTACATCATCTATTTACATTTAAAAGGTTGTTCTAGTTTGGATCATCCACGTTTTCCTAAAACAAACAGCGCTGTTCAGAAAGCAATATTATCGTCTGAACTTGCGCTTCCTTACTGCATTTGTAATCATCATGTCATTATATGACGACATAATTTCGACGCCAAACTTTGTAAAGAATAACCGTGTATTCCAAATCGGTAGTAGATTCTGACAATTCATAAATGCATTGCCTACATCAATTAAACAATGTGCGAGATGAGCCAACCGCCTCAATAATACAGTTCCTATTAGATGGACCATGGTGTAATCATTTATTAGTTGCTCTAGATGACACCCAAAGAAAGACTTAAGAGTCCTGTATTACCATACGTAGAATATGTGTCGTCCGCTGATAAAACAGTTGCTTAGGATTTGCAATTAGCAATAGTTAGACGTCTTGCTATTTCATACATCTTCATTATATTTCTTTCTATAAATGATGTACCCTGCAGGTTTGATATCAAATTAACGATCCCAGCATTTCATTAAGGCTTGAATTACATTGTTGCGTATCTAATGGTACTCGCTTCATTTGCTTGGTTAGATCGCTATCTCAGCAATTTAGGTTCGCGCAGGCCTCTGGCTTAGTATACTAGATCCGCGGTTTATAACAGTTTCATGTGATAATGACTTTTATTATGCGTCTGATTTGAATTTTTAAGTTAGACACTAACACCAAAACTAGGAGAGAAAGGATACTGCAAATATTAAATTTCTGGTGAAAAAAAATAACATTCTGAAACATAAAAAATAAAAGTCAAAAATATTATACACGATACATGAAATACATATTGAAATAGCTTAAATAAATGTTGCGCAAAATCCTTAAAAGTTGTTCATACGATCCTTGAGACTTAACGAAAATTCTACCAGCAAAGGAAATGTTGCAAGTACAAGTACTTTTCTAGTTTATAAGCAAACTTTTATATTACAGTAATTTCATTTGTTGCATACGATACGGCAAATTGTGACAGCTATAATTGAGGTTTGACATAATTATAAAAAAATAGGTTTTTACTAACTTTATTTTATTTGTCTTATTGACAATAACATTGTTCGCGTTATGTAATTTAGGACCATAAGATTACTATGTTATTCTAGTAATATTTATTATAATTTCGTCAAGTCCATCCAAATTAAATTGTCATCACTAATATGAATGTCTGTGTTTGATTTTTCATCGCTTTTCATTTGGACACGGAGCAGCACTGGAAGTATCTGAAGGTCTGTAGAATACACTTGACACTTGACCACTGCGTTTGTTTGAGTTATATCAGTAGTCGCTTACACATCATCTACATAAAGTCTATCAACTCTAAGTACAGTTACGTGTACAGTGAAATTGGTGTCAAAGATCTCGATGAGATTTGTTCTTTGATTTGGCAGAGTCATAGAAATGCTTATGTTAGTATCATCATTACGCGATGTAGGTGGTCGTTTGAATACTGTTTATAGGTCGTGTGTTTTGTATGTGATCTTATAGTTAGAAATTGTATCACCTACAAAGTTGGCCAAAGATATGTACGGTCGTGTCTCCAAAAAATGGTCACAGTGTGATTAAAAAATCGAGAGAACATTATAACACATGTAAACTATATAGGTGGTTAATTCGTAGAAAATTCTCTGAATTAACCTTTTAACTGTCCTCGCTGTTTCGATAGTATCATTCTTGGAAATATAATCATTAATGAGCTGAGAGACGAACAGTATCAACATATTGATTTTAATCGTGTTTAAAATTTTGTTTTGCATGCTTTTCGAATGTTTAGATGATCTTCTTTTAATTAGATATTTCAAAATTTAGTCCTTTGTTGATCTTCAGTTGGTTTATTTTGTCTTTTCACAAGTATTCATAGAATATTTTGTAGCGATGTAATAAGCTGAGAGTAACATTCGGAAGATATCATGCTATCCTGAATAAATAGCTTCATACTGTTATTGTTTTTTGAAGCATTTGCTTAATATCGCTTCTGATCATCGCGATTTTATTATCACTAAACATTTTAGCCATTACTACTACATGCAAACTTGGATGACCTAACTGGATTATCTCCTATATTGTTGTTAATTCACATGGAAATTTTTGGTGGACATCCAGCAACATTATAATTCTCTATGAATTAACTGTCACTCCCGTTTATTCTCATCTTTATCACTCGCTTTATGAATTGTAACAGCATCTTCTCCAACTGCTATGCGCTCTATATTGACGATGTTATGGGTGCTCCCAGGTGCTAAAGTATCTTTTGCCCACGCTGCTCGGACAGACGTATACACGTCTCCACGTGTGCGAGATCATCAACAACCAGCCGTGTTGTCCTCCGCAGCAGGTAAGTTGACGTTGTGTCCGTCGCCGGGTAGAGGGGAAGGCAATAGAAGATAGAGCATAGCATGCATTTGTTTTAGACTTTTTTTATAGATTTGTTCTTTGTATAAGTTTTCTGTTATTCGTACAAATGTTGTTGTTATTTTGAATGAATGCATCTCACCTAATTTAAAATTAATGGTATTTATAAAACAAATGTGAGTGAGATACTGATGTTTTTATTGATATATATATGATGTTATTTCTGATGTTATTATTATAAATTGTACAATTTAATTTGCCTTCCCCAACCGTTGTTGTAGTCATTATGTATTTTGAAGCATGCTGTTTTTTTTTGGATCCATTAAGTTTTCTTACGATCATGGTTTCTCGATAATTGTTTTCTTAGTCATAAGTTGTGTTTCTTTCGTTCGAATAACATTTTTAAAATTCGTTTTGTAGACTTTATTTTGGCTTTATAAATATTGTTTGCTGTAGTCGTTGTTGTAGGTACTAATTTTAATCACATCATTGTAGATCTCGAAGGTTTTATCCCTTTGATTTGTTTTCTCGTTGTTGAGTGTGTGTGGATATTTGTACTAGATAATCATTTACAGAAACAAGTTTTGTTTGAATATGCTTATTAGTTTGAATAATATGTTGTTTTGTATGTCCAGGTGAACCGTCACGTGAACGACCTGTTCGAGGACCTGCGCGATGGACTCAACCTCATCTCTCTGCTGGAGGTGCTTTCTGGCGAACACCTTGTAAGTATTCAATGTTCATTATCCTCATATAGGTAGCAGTAATAGCCAAGTTGGTAGAACGCTTGCCTCGGTAACGAGGATTGCAGGTTCAAACCCCGGCTCGCACCTCTGGGATTTCTGAATTTCATGTGCGAATCTCATTTTCAAATATGATTATCACTTGCTAAAACGGTGAAGGAAAACATCGCGAGTAAGAGGAGTCCGCCAAGGAGAATTCCTCATCGATCCCATCATCAGAACAAAATTTTGAAAAAGAAAATGGGACCAATCTGGCAGTATATCCTTTCAAATAAAAAAATAATTTTCCAAATCGGTTTATAAATGACGGAGCTCTGAGGTAACAAACATAAAAAAAAATACAATCGAATTGAGAACCTCCTCCTTTTTTTGAAGTCGGTTAAAACGTATCCATCTTCCTCAATTGTAAAGCGGACGATAAAACAAGGCTTGACTGAAGGGGGTATGAATAAGACCCCATTATCAGCATACCCTATAATATAGGGCTGGCACAAATTCCAAATTCTATGAAGAATCTATTTCGCGATAACACCGATATCAAAGGCCCAATCGATCATGATACCGTAAATAACTAGCTCGCATTAATCACTTACTGCCAACCCTAATACCGCCTATCCCGATAGTATACAGGATGGTTCAGAAAGGGTATACTAACATTAGAACCTGCGCTACATTATCATTACGTTAAGTCAGAATTTCTAGAGTAGAGTAAAAAAAATACCGTTTTTTTTTTTTTGTCAAACTTATTGAAATTCTATCTTCACATAATAAATTATTAACGGATGGTTCATAATAAATATCGCCAGACGAACACACCAACTATACGGTCCCACACTAAGCAACGCTTGTGTTATGGGTACCGTACAATGGACTGAGGGCGAACTCAGTTTAAAATACTTACATAGATATTAAACATCCACGACTCGGGTACAAACATTCGTGCTAATCACATAAAGTTTGTCCCTATCATGATTCAAACCCGGGACCCACAGCACAGAAAACAGTGTCACTACCCACTAAGCTAATCAGCTCGTCAAATAATGATAACAGATGTGCTAAAGAAGCGCATGTTCAAGGTTTAGTTTACACTTTCTGTATCACTCTGTATAATAGGGTGGGGTGGTATCATATCCGCAGACACACCCACCTTTTAGTCTCATCAATTTGAATAGATACCTGATAACCCGATTCGATCGCTATGGTTAGTAGCGACCCTGCTTTCTGTATCCAGGCTTTCAAAACCTGGTATATGAGCAAACTTTGTGTGATAACCACGATTTTTACTACCCGAGTCTTGGATAAACAAATGAGGGAAGAGGAACCTACCACTGACCCTCGGCTTGTCAACTTTTCCAATTATAAACCAAACAAGTTTGATCGATAATTAAAGAAGCCAGCAACACCGAATTCCTTTTAAGATGTTAGTCGAGAAACTATCTATCACGAGTGATGGGACCTCAAATAAAATTCAATTCTCCGCGAAACGAGCGAGCGAGTCTTGGATGTCTAACATATATAAGTAATTACGTATATAATGCGATAGCTCCCAGACTATTGTACTGTACCCATACTACAAGCCTTGCTTATTTTGGGACCATACAGTTGTAGTGTTCATCAAGCGATATCATTGTCTTTAGTTACCTTTTTCTTCTTTTCGTGTCGACATGAACTCTACGCTTTATTGGACCAGAAACGTATCACTTCTAGTGCATTTATAACAACCTTTTTTCGTAGAGCGTGTTCTACTCCCGCTCACACGACGGCTTTCATAAATAAGTGTGAAAGTGTCAGCATGCTTTCTCGATGACTGTACGATTGTATTACGTAAGAGTTCCTGCTTAACCTACTGGTTTGTTTCATTCCATCCATCAGCCGAAAGACATACACTGCTGGCCATAGCCCTCGCCCAATAACTGCTACACATCAAGATCCTCTCCACTCGTCTCCACCAGCATCCTGGAACGCGTGGTATATCATCGGTCCATCTTGTTGGGGGCCTTCCTACACTCGTCTGCTTGCAGTATAGTAAATAATGGAAGTACAAGTCTAATCATCCTCTCTCTTTTATTCCAGCCGCGAGAGCGAGGCAGGATGCGGTTCCACATGCTGCAGAACGTGCAGATGGCGCTGGACTTCCTTCGGTACAAGAAGATCAAGCTCGTCAACATCCGGGCCGAGGACATCGTCGACGGAAACCCCAAGCTGACACTAGGACTGATATGGACTATCATATTGCACTTCCAAGTAAGTGACGCTTTTATTATGCTGATATGGAAAATTGTCACACGAGACGAATGTCAAGAGATTCTTGCCAATAAATATTTTTTATATTTTGTGACGCCTGAAGACTTATACATGAGGTAATTACAAATCAAGCTCTAGTAGACTACTAAGTGAATACAAATACAAAGATAATGTTAATTGGAGAGCCTACTACGTTACCGCAAAAAAAATACTATGGAAATTTCCTTTTTTTTATTTCAAAATTAAATGTTCGTTCGATAAATAAAATGACAAAAAAAAATATAACTTTGACAACGAATTAAAAACTTAACTAAATATAAATAAGTATTATCATGTTTTGTGACTATTGTACGAAAAATAACACGTATAGTCAAATGTAAATTACCAACTATAAAGAGTAAAAAAAACACTCATCGTACATAGACAAATCGTATTTTTTTCCTGGATACACGCCAGTCGCTTACGTAACTGGCGTTGATATATTTTTTTAATTATATTCTGACGAAATACTACAAACTTTTCTCTGAAGCACAGATGCGTCATACGTTGATGATTTAATAGAATTGGTCACCCATAGTACCGGTTTCTGTACGAATCAAAATGTCTTCATTGAAGCTCGTCGTTGTTCATAAGATACTAGTTTCCCAATGAATATTCTTCTTGAATAGGAATGTTCAGCTTAAGAATAGGCTGAAATAAAAGTAAAGACACTAGCTCTTAAAAAATCTTTTTTAAATACTCTAAGGCCTTCATACATATTATATGTTTTTTCACAATGTAAAAGTCGAAAAGATCAACTCGGAAGTGACACTAATCTATGCGCAAACGCAGTGACTGTCCAGAGCACATAATACGATTACATAACGGAAGTGTTGTGTTTGCACATAGATAATTAATTTCTGTTTTTAATCTCCATTGTGATTGCTGAGTGAATGTGAATGAATACATTAGCTATGCAATGTTGTAGTCTAGTTTGAAACTTAAAATCTATCTTCCAAGAGACATATATAGTTATAATAAGAGTTAATTAAAACGATTTAAAAGTATCGCAGGATGATCTTTTTTTAGGTTGGAAATCGGCTACAAAATAGTGCTATTTATGCCACTATTTTGTGTTCAGTAAATTGTTTCATCGGTGTTGAGAAATAAAACATGAAATTTAAGTACTTATCTACATCGTTTTAAGTTTATTGCAATTTTGCGTTGTACACCTTGACCTTAAAAATGGCTGCCTTTGCTTAGGACTCGACGAGAGAAAAAACTGAATGACCATAAATACCACGAAATAGATGACATCATTGTTTACGTAAACCCAATGACGAATGTACCTGTAATTTGTCAACAGCTGATCTGAATAAGTAATAGGAAGGATACGCGTTCCTATTTTATATTTAGAGGCTGTATTTATAGAGGGGATGAAAACGCACCCCAAGCAAGAAATGTAATAGCCATTGGAGTCGAGCTTCAGAGCAAAATTGTTGGATGCGCGGGCGCGGCCGCAGGAAAAAGTTGTTCTATATATCCCTTCGTAAAAACATGTGTGTTTGCTTTTGCTATTATCTGTGGCACACCGTACCAGATCCAAATACTCCGTGCTGTGACAGTTAATAAAATGCGAAGTGTCGAAGCATCTCATTTGAATTTGAAAGAGGTACGATAAGGTATTCACAGTGGTGACATCAGTTTTGCGTCAGTACCCCGCGTGGCGATTGATAACGACGGGTGTCTTTGAGATATCAGTACGTAACGAATGTATGCTCTGCTATAGAACTATTAACGACCAATATTGCCAGACACACCATCGGTACGGTGAAAGTAAAGCTTGTATTATGAGTAATCTACATTGTACTGAGGGCGATCTTGGTATTTCATTACTGATCTCAGAAAAAATACGAAATTAGGTCTAGCAAATTCGTGTGTATAACACAAATCGGCTTGGTTTTTTGGGCTTCAATGTGTTGTTCGTGACGCCCCGTCTGCATTATTAATTCCTCTCAGTTATTAAACATCTATGACTACGGTACAAACATTCGTGTCTTTCACACAAAGTTTACTCCTACCGAGTTTCGGGCGCTGAATCCTCGGTACAAAAAGTAGGGTCACTAAAAAAGGTTATTTTGTTCACCGGTATTTTTGTTACCATTTCTTTTCGGTAGACATGGCCTCATAAATATTATTAAATCCAAAATCATGCGCACCATTGCAAGACCTGAAGACACTGTGAGCACTTTCTGCGTAGATCGGACCGCAAGCAACAACTAAATATGAGGGTGCCCGGTTCAAACTATAACACTAGGACGTCAAACACCCCAGTCCTCCCGTGACCATGGTTGCTGTAAAACAGCCGAAACGTCGGGAACGTATAATAGTATAATTAACGCGATAAAATCCGTAAGATTAGTTTTATTACAATGGCCTCATTCTTAAAATCCTCAATGCGTTATAAATACAGAATTCAGTATGGGCTATCTGTCAAGCATGTTGTGGAGAGGGTTTATTAGTAGATGAAGCAGACCGTACGACATTTTCACTTCCATTCGCATTATAATGTTGCATTATCCTCATTCAAATTCTCTCCAAGGTGTACCCAACGCGTATCTATCACTCGTAACGGCATTGCATTCAAAGGAGAATTTATTTTAATAATGAAACGCCTAATAGAGGTCGGGGTGTGGATGCCAGCCAAGAGTAGTGGCGCCATGCCATGCACTGCAAGGCTTCGCTACTTACTGGAATTTATAGTTAAGCCTATTAACTGGTAAATGAACTCGGCTTATGAGCACAATTAGCCTCTTCATGCTGTGGTTTGTAGCCATTTATTTTCCGGGATGGATGTTGGAACTCCTAGGAATCCTAGGTGTAGCCATTACCCAGGTTAAAATCTTTTATGTATGTTTATGTATGCCAAGTACAATTATAACTCCGTTCCGTTGTTTCCAGAGAGCAAATTCTAAAGCTAGGGACTTGTCTGCTGCATCCAAAACGAGTCCACAACCAATTTGCAGTCTTATTTTATGTAAAGATAAGATTCAATTTCAAATGAAGATAATGCTGCAATAAGCTCAATGACTATATCTTCAGGCATACCACCTTTTACTTCCTACAGTAAGCTCTGCCTATTGAACACCTAAAATGTCAACTTATATAACGGCGCTTCAATGAGACTGTTGCATACAACTTTCGTGTTCGCTTTCTCTTTCACCCTTGTTACGTAACACGTGTCCTGTGTATACCTCTCTGTCTCACAAGAAGGATGTCACGTGCGAAATGAAAAGGAAATTGTTTGAACACGATGCCCATATTTTATTAATACCTTTTTCATTTTAAATGTTTCCGTACTGATAAGTAGTAAGTACTCGTATGTTAATAAAACCATTCGATCGCTGAATCAGAAAGAGAAAAATATTTAATTGTAAAAAGAGTTTAGTAGATCATAATTCGCCCTTTCTCAAGTCCCACTGTTAGGCAGGGGCCTCCCTTCAATACGAGGGGGTTTAGGCCATAGTCTACATCGCTGTTCCAGTGCGGGTTGGCGGAGTTAGCACGTCCCTCGAGGGGTTCTCTCAGACATGCAGGCTTCCTCACGATGATCTAGTGATGATCATAGTTGAAAATATATTGGCACCTGAAGTTTGAGCCTACGACCCTCGTCGCCGAGGCAAGCGTTCTACCAACTCGGCTATCCACGATTGCAAATTCCAAAACCGTATCGCAATCCTCTCGCGGTTGCGAATAACAATAATATGAAGCGAAAGTGAAATTATTCAGGTGGCTGGCTCAGCCGCTAACAATGAGTTACATCACCGCGGATTCATGCACCATCTCGTGATTAACCCCAGTCTGTACTTAGGTAACAAATTCTTGAACTGCCTGAAAACAAATTCTTGAACAGCCTGAATAACAAACTCTTGAACAACCTAAATAACAAAATCTTGAACTGCTTGGGTGGTAGTTGAATGCGTCATGAATTCTTCCCTGAAAAGGTCTGAAAGAGTCGGATGATTTATTTTCTCCATTCTTCACATACCATTTTAATGATGACATGTAATCTTGACGGCCTGATTAGCGCAGTGGGTAGTGACCATGCTTTCTGTGGCGACGGTCCCAGGTTTGAATCTTAGTAGGGACAACTTTGTGTATTGAGCACGAATGTTTTAACTATATAACTAAGTTTGCCCTCAGTCCATTGTACGGTACCCATAATACAAGCGTTGCTTAGTGTGGGACCGTATGGTTGGTGTGTTCGCCTGGCGATATTATAATGATTATTCTGAAAATTAAAAGTAGATCAATCATAGAATTTAGTACTTTTACTTAATAGTTCTTCCAAGATGTCTCATACATTTTCAGTGGAGTATCCACAACTTTACTGATGGGGTAGGGGATTCATTTTATCATCATCATCATCATCGTCATCGAAATTATCATTATCATCAGAGGTACCTCATGATAATGGTACGTATTCACTTGCAAAATGTGATCTATTTTGTAGCCAATTAAAAAAAAATAAGGTGAAGAAATTACTTTGTAAGTCGTATTTGGCTAGCCGCTGTTGAGATACAGATAATAAATTAAAAAGTAAACGATCGGCTATCATAGCTATTCTGACGACGCGGTGTGGGTGGGTGCTGTCATGCGCGCTGGCACACTTTTGCGCACCCTTATATGGCCTGGCGCTTTATATACAGCCTGTTTCACATTACACACGCGTATGAGTGTGCTGTATGAGTTATCTTAAAAAAATATTATATACTAGCTGTCCCGGCGAACTTCGTACCGCCTCAGAACGAAATGTATGAGACAATGAATTTATTGGTATTCTATGAAAAATTTAAACAAATCTATCCCACGGGAACCATACATTGTACCGGGATAAAAAGTAGCCTATGTGCTATTCCAGACTATAATCTATCTCTGTGCCAAATTTCATCCAGATCCCTTCAGCCGTTCTGGCGTGAAAGAGTAACAAACATCCATCCATCCATCCATCCATCCAAACTTTCACATTTATAATATTAGTATAGACTAGCTGCGCCCTGCGGTGTTACCCGCGCAAAAAATCATGTCGATCCTTTGCTCTATGAAAAATTGAAATAATTCCAACCATACATTTTACCTGGAACCATACATTTTACCGGGATAAAAGGTAGCCTATGTGCTATTTCAGACTATAATCTATCTCTGTGCCAAATTTCATCCAGATCCGCTCAGCCGTTCTTCTCATGGATTCCAATTTACAAGTAATATATTTTTCGTATATTTACTCTGCACGTCAAGTGCGAGTAGTGATGTCAAGAAATTATTCTTGTACTAGCGTTAAAGCGTAGCGTTTGCGTTTGATTAATTTATTCAATCTACACTGGATTAAATCTAAAAAAAAAAAATATATCAGTTAAATTACTTACAAAATTGTAACAATTTGACCAATCAACAACATTATTATAATACTGCAACTTTATTACAAGTATTCAATACGAACCCAATTTGTAGGTGAAATAAAAAGAATCAGCCTGTAGATGTCATACTTCTCGCTCCTTATTAAGTCGTGTCGGCTTAATAATATACGAAATGTTTATTCATACGATTTATTTTTTATTTAATCTGTGGCTGTATTGTGCTGAAGTAGAAGCTTGCTTGATTGTGTTCGTTGATCTTTTGAAGCATACACGTCTTTGTACTTATCACTGGCTTTCTATTTAATTGTAGTGGACAATAAACAAGGTGTTACAAAAATAGTGTAAAATATTTTAATATGTTAACGTGTGCGAGTTAGTTATGATGGATTAATACAATCATTGAACTACATGAATACGATTCGATTTAATGACATGGCCTGCTCCGCGAAATCACTTAACTCCCTTTTTAGTCAGACCATTAAATTAAAGTACCAGGAGTGCATAAACTGTTGCAGTCATGGAATTATTACTGACTTTGTGACTTCAATATAATGTATAAGCCATTGTTTCGTTTTACACGCAAAAGATGGCGTTGAGATCGTAATAAAAAAATGCACTTTACATTGTGCAATACCTATTTAAAAAGAATTGTATATGAGTGTGTAGCAATGATTCGATGTTCTTAATTTATTTTCATTGCTCACTTATTTTGCTCAGTTTATTTATTACTGTGGCAACCTTATTTTTTATTCAACAACAATCTTGTTAAATGTATTTATAACATTTGAGGTCAAGTTTTATTTATTACTTCTTATAATCCTGTCTTATTCGCAATAAACTGGTTTTCGGCTCTTCACAGCTTTGATGGTCAATTTAATATGATTATTAAGTGTTTCTCGGATTCGCGACATTATATTAAAATCTTTAATGGTTATGGTAATGGTTTTTTAATGAATAGCCTATGAGATATGTACTATTGCATTGAAATAAAAAGGAATGTTTCGATTTTTATCGTGTTTATTTTGTTTTTACGTTCCCGACGTTTCGGCTGCTTTACAGCGACCATTCACGGGAGAACTGAGGTGGTTGACGTCCTAGTGTCATAGTTTGAACTGGGGTAATCTCATATTTAGTTGATGCTTGCGGTCCAAAATAAACGCGATAAAATTCGTTTTATTTGCGTAAATATAAGAAATTGCGGTAAGAATAATTCCCTAAATAGCTTATTATGACTTCATTAGTGTGGCCATCAGATTAATGGTCTAAAATGCCACATTTAATGCTTAGTTAAGGATATTCCGCTGGTAATCTTCCATTATTCTAAGTCCAAAACCCATAGGTTCATCTTCAAAGGCCGCAGGTTCAAGGCGGAACTACCGGCTTCGGTGTAGCCGCGGCAGTGCGCGCGCGCAGAGCACGTACAGTTACGCGGGTCGAGGGTCAACGCCCCCCCAGTTATTGTCGGCACCACCACGCGTGTGGAAGCCTTCGGTTATTTTTTTTTATTGATTTTAATTTGGCATACCTCTGGTAGTATAATAAAAGGATATGAGATTCGTAAATATTAACCATAGATAATAAATAGCATAGCATCTTTACGTAGAAGTGCTGAATAGCTGTATCCAGCGAATCTGCAGGATCGACGGACACCAAGTCGTGTGGGAAGGTAGAGACAAAAGGCTGAGCCGGCGTCGAGTTGAGCGTGGGGTTCCACAGGGCTTGGTGCTGGGACCTACCCTGGGATCCCACCCTGTGGAATATTGGGTTCGGGGCCGCCTCATCCCGAGATAGGGGTGTCGTGTTACACAGATTACAAACGTCCTGTAAATTCCGATAGAAAAGCACTTTTAGTTGATCCCAAATTTTATGGACAGTTTAAATTGTTTACTTTTTAAACTTTTTTAATTCTTCTTTCCCTAAAAACCTTATTCGACTATAACGATCATTAAAAAAATGTCAAATCGGTCCAGCCGTTCTCTAGTAACGTGCTTACCGACGGACAGCATTTATTTTTTTACTTATATATAGATACTATAATTATTTTATAACAACGGAAAAACGTGATGGCTAAGGTCATGGCGATCGTAACATTGTCCTTCCATCCGTGGCTTTTCAAGGTCCTTTACTTAATCGACTGTAAATGCCATCTAGCGACGAAAACCTGAACTTTATTTTATTCATTCATCAATTTATTATTATAATAGATTTTAATATAGCACGAAAAAAATATTCCTTGTAAGCATGATCACTTGATAACTTTATAAAATTAATTCTATAGAATTCAAATAAATCTTGTTCGTTATGCAATGTAAAACCTATTTGTATTCGATCAAGTAACGCCATCTATTTTTGAATGATTGTACTGAAAAGCTGGCGCTGCCGCGCCGACTTTTTTGTTTATATATTTTTACTAGCTGTTGCCCGCGACTTCGTCCGCGTGGTATTTAACAAAGACAACCGTTGACAACAGCCTGCTCGCCCATTCTGAGCCCGCGCCGCGGGACTCATTGCAGGTTGTTGTTATCAAACTTAATCAGGCGCTGCGCTGCAACATTGGTTTTAATTTTTTTTCGTGAGATCCTATTTTTTTTTCTAAAATAGCCTAGCATATAATAAAAGTAGCCTAAGTTACTCCTTGTTACATCAGCTATCTGCCAGTGAAAGTCCCGTCAAAATCGGTCCAGCCATTTCAGAGATTACCCGGAACAAACAGACAGACAGACAAAAATTTAAAAAAAGGTTGTTTTGGTATAGGTACCGTGTATACATCCAAATGCACTTAGTAAAAAGCGGTTATTTTAATATTACAAACAGACACTCCAATTTTATTTATATGTATAGATTGTATGGAGTAAAAAAATGTGATTCATTGCGCAAATGATAACATAAATACATGCTTGCGTTTCTATCGTGCACGAGTACAGGGAATTCAAATAAAATAGTATAACTTGACATTTCAAGTTCTCCAAAGATGTCCGCTAAATTATCAGTAAAGTGTCCACAGCTTTACTGATGGGGGTAGGGGGTTCATTTCATCATCATCATTATTATCAGGGGTACTTATATTTCAATAACATTATCAAGAAATATTCGACAAGGGCGAAAATGCCACTATTTTGTAGCCAATTTTCAAAAAAAAAAAAAAGAATAACTATAAAAATAATACCCAGATATATTACTAATTCATATATGAATTATTTGCATTAAAAACAACGTCAGTAATACATTTCCTGGCTCACTTCCTTTTAATCTAAAAGCGGACTATTAATTGCTGCATCAATAAACTAGCAACGTTTTCCGCTTGCCGATGCGAATGCTAGTCACGTGACGTCATCCTCGCCCAACAGTCCGGATGACCTATAGACCATAGGGCCTGCATGTAGGTCGCCAGAAGGCCGCGGACCAGATGGCTGCGCCCACGCACCGCCCTCGCACCCTCTGATTACGAAACACGACACCGTGATAATATTCGGATATCCTCGGTATGACGTAATCAACATGACATTCCTCAGGAAGGGTCTGTTTCAATGCGGTGATGGATGAAGTAATTAGGGCTTATCTAGATAAATAAAAATTAAATACTGCTCGATGGTAAGCGGGACCGATTTGGCCATGTATTGCTTCTTTATGTGGTCGTAATTATTATATCGATTATAACAACGTAATAGTCGATCGATCTTACAACTTACAACAGAAAATATTATATATATACTTGTCCGGAAAATTTGAAAATACATTTGGAGAGGATAACCGTTTGTCGGGTATGATGATGAAAGTAATGCAACGAAAAAAAACAGGTCAGCTAGTTCATTCCCTTCTTTCTTTACGAAATGAAATGCGATGAAATAAAATGGATATGAATATGGCCTCACCCACAACTTAGCGGGTATTTTGCCAATGTCAAGTAATTAATAGCAATAACACATTCAATAAATAAAATAATATTATTATCCCAGAGGTGCGAGCCGGCGTTTGAACCTGCGATGCTCGTTGCCGAGGCAAGCGTTCTACCATCTTGGCTATCACTGCTAGTTAATGATGTACTTAATATGATTTATTTGCGTTAATCTTTATCCTTTGATCAGTTGACAGAGTTTTGAGTGAATGAATTATATTAGGATTATTACAAGCAAGTTTATTTACATCGAAGGTCGTGATTTATTGATTACGTAATTGACATATACGAGCGAAGTTATGATTTGTTTACTATGAGTTTTTGCGTCGTGTTTAAACTTGTTACGAAATCTATATTTATAGTTGATTCTTATATTTACGCGAATAGTACATATGGTCACGGTAGGGCCAGTCCGCCCGTGACCATGGTTGCTGCTCCTATGGTTGCTGTAAACCAGCCGAATCGGGAACGTAAAAAACGTAGATTATCGGTTCATACTTGTATAGGAAATATTTTAAACTGATTTCCATACCTATTTGAAATTATGTTCTATGATTTCAGAACGACAAAAATAATGAGTGTGTGTACTGATCTCATTTCATACTAACTGAAATACCCTCATTGATAAACACAAATAACAGCTACTCAGCAAAGTGGACTTACAAAATGTGTGTGATCAAAAAAGGCTTAAGGCAAAAAAAAATAATGAGCCTGTATGTTTTAATTATACATTATTTAATACTCACACACCTTATTTGTACATGCAAACCTCTGGCAGACCATAATGGTAAGTTGTCAGAGAGCAATGTAACCGAAATAAAATGTCATTATTATGCGCAGAAATAAAAAAGCTTGCTTGCTTGTTGTTTATAACCACTAGATGGCGCTGTATGGTTCGCGCAGGTGTTGAGGTTCAGATCGGAGTCGCTTAGTAATGCTTTCCGGAAAGCTCCGATAGATGGCGTTAATAGTAGCGTAAACAATGTAAAAAAATAATCTATGCGCTCGCGACTATATAACTAATAACAAACTACTGTTGTGTTTATGAATAAATGCTATAGAGTTAATATTTATAGTCTTATTGAATATTAACATAATATTGTAATATTGTATATACTTACGATATTACTAGCAATTATAGTTTTAATAATTCTCATAATGCGTCCCACATAATACCGAATACATGTTTTATTTATTGGAATTTGCAATTGAAATTCAGAAGTACCTTTAGTCCGTATTTACATTAAATTTGCATACCTAGAGCTAACTAGTGCACTTGACTGACAGTGTGGCAGGTGTTGTGGCATAAACCTTCATACACTAATGGTATGGAATTATAATTAACCCGAACCATCATTGAGATGTCATTGTCATTCCATTGCCAGTTCATTGTGCCACCAGTGCTGAGGCCTAGATTATTCGGCAACCCGTCCAAATCTAGAGGGTTTTGATAGCTAATTCCACAAAATAAAGTGTTTTTATTACATCTAATAGTTGATTTTTTTTCTGAAACATTCCTTAGAAATAACACTGCCGTTAAATTTGTAACTATCATAATTATGTTTCAGTGTAACCTCATAATAAAATGCAAAATCCCACGTACAAAATACTATTTTTTTAGTAACAGAAGCCGTCATGGGTAACTTACCGTCCATCTGCGCTCGCGCAACCAGTCACCTGCAAGCGACCGGCGTAGATGCTCGCGCTCCGCGTTTATTTATAAAAAAAAAAACAAATTCGAAATTCGAACACAAATCGAACAATTCAACTAACAAATATAACCGACTAACAGTGTTTTTGAAAACCGAACTCGTAGTGTATAGTGAGTGCCGACCTTTATCTACTGTTTTTTTCTTTAAATAGTGACGTGACTTATTGAGGATTCGATACGCGATTTTCCGTTGTTTTTTTTATATCGATACCGGTGACAGTAACGGTTTAACATTTTATCAATGAGTAGTTCAATGAAGATGTTCAGATTCCGAAATCTTTGCTAATTGACAGACCGGCGGCTGTAACAAGGCCATTGTTTTTGACATAGTATGTTAATTTAGTACTTCTAATTAACTTCGCTTAGTAAACAGTATATTGATTTCAATTGTTTGAACGCAATCGATAAGTCTTGAGATGTAATAGTTTATTTTGAATTCCATAACTTGTTAAGATGGTTATACTCAATTGGTTTTATTGGTTTGGTCATTTAACTGCATTCCAGTAAACGTATGTTCTCAAGGTTAACGAGTATCTTATTTAACTTAAACAATATAAATTTAATGCCTTCATTTAATGTCTTATAACTACGATGCCCAAGCGCAGACAATCATGCGTACCTTGGTTCGACTCCACCTTCGAATAGTGTCATTAGAACATTTTGAGTATCAACTCATATTCTAGCTAGAAGTACCTATGCTAAGTAATTGATTTCGTTCCTTGTTATACTCGTATTGAAACCTGATAATACTAGGTGGCATTGTAAAAACTACACATCACTATTTTTATTTTTTTATGATTCTCTATTGTTTGGGACAACATTAGGTCAATGAATCAGAATATTTTTTATTCATATAAACCATTCAGTACAGTACTTATGAATCGTCAAAAAAGTACATAGTGCTAAGTTATAACTTTACCACCCGTTCGGAATTTCAGTCCTATAGAGATGAACGGGCAAGAAACTCCATAGTTGCTCTTTATAAAAATATATTTTACATTTTTTGAGCAGTACATTGTTATGGGTATGTGAGAACAATGTAGGAACGGCTAGGCAGACTTAAGCAGCTGGTCAAAAAAGTATTAACTTTAAGTATATAATTACAATTTATGCTTAACTGAAACCATGTAGTTTAGAGAATTGAATGAAGCCTTAGAATCGTAAATTACTCAAATGTGTAACTACCGTTTGTGAAGTTCGTCGTTATCGTCACATCGCCATTTTCGTATCTCTGAATCCCGTTTGAGCAAGTCGCTGTTATGGGAGTATATTCCCACACATCACTTAGCTTCATACTAAAATGGATAAACATAAATGCTTATATACGAATAGAATTTATATTGATTTCTTATATTTACGCGAATACTACACATTGAAATAAAACGAATTTAAGGATTTTATTGCGTTTATTTTATGATTTATACGTTCGCGACGTTTCGGCTGCTTTACCGGCAACCGTGGTCACGGGAGGACTGAGGTGGTTGACGTCCTAATGTCATAGTTTGACCGAGGTACCCTCATATTTAGCGAAATATTAGGGTACTTAGTATATAAATTAGTTTTATTTCAACGAATAGAAGTTGTTTACCAAACGACTCACCGACTAGTTACCGACGCATTGTAGACGCAAACATTAACTAAACTGTCTCGATTTCACCTGTCTAGACGAGACGCTTCTTTGTACGTAAACGGATTTCCGTACGATTGCACATTTAGCGCGTGTTAGACATCTGTTAAGGGTGTTAACAGATGGTAATATTACCGGGGTTTTAGACCTAGTGACCACTTTGTGAATCTCTGAACTATACCAATTGGTACCTTATTCAACCACGATTTTTACTCGGGTTAATCAAGTACACCTAATAGGATAATGTATGCTAGACCTATGTCCTGAAGCTGCCTCGTTTAGAGGCGAACCATGTGTTGAATACTTTTTTAGATTCGCATCTTTTCGCGGAGAATTGCATTTTATTTGGGGTCCCGTCACTCGTGACAGACGTTTTCTCGACTAACATCTTAGAGGAGATCGGTGTCGCTGGCTTCTTTAATTATCAATCAACTTGTTTGGTTTACAATTGGAAAAGTTGACAAGCCGAGGGTGGGTTTCTTAAGAGAAACCCACATTGTAAAAAATTGTGTACACAATTTTTTACAATTTACACATTTTAAAATTTTCTCAAATTGATGGGCAGTGGACCAGGTACAATGGCAAGGCTCGCGTCCTATTTCATTGGGACCAAATACCATCGGCTAAATGTGGGTTCACTGTAGTGGAACTCTACCTACTCCTTCTGAGATTTCGAGCGTGATGTTGTTTTGTTTCGTATTGAACCAGATTTTCTATAAATCTTGCACAAGTTTGTCTAATAACATGCAAGAATGCCAAACGCCCAATTAAAATTGAACCGACAATTGCGTTTGAAATGTCGTCCCCATATATAGAGGTCCAAGGTTCGGTGCTGTGGGCGTCACCATTGAACCAGTACCCTCCCCCGCGCCTCAAAATTATCACCCACACAGGATATCATGGATTGAGATTTGATATTATCTTTGTATTAAAGAAGTGATAAAAAATATAACAAGTTTTCTCAGCTACATATTTTTGGAGATGTATTTTTGCACTAGCTCCTGCTCGCGGTTCCGCCCGCGGTTGCAATCATACGATTGGTTTTCGCGTCTCAAACAAACAACAAATAACAATTCTAAGTAACAGATAGTTAAAAATACCGATTGGACTACATATTACATGTAAAAAAATGTGTTTCCATAGATTATTTTCATGTGAGAACTCCTAGGCAATGGCTTATCTATGGTCGTTTGCGCATCTGATGAGAACTTTATAAACAATAGCAATTAACACATTTACTTGGCACAATACATGGACTTGGTAGGTAGTACAAATCTACGTATAATATTTTACTTTTGTATCTATGGTGACCTTAAACTTATTAAGGTTAATATTACCGTCGTTTCGGCTGCTTTACAGCACGCTTAGTCCTCCGCAATAAGTCCTCCCGTGACCATGGTTGCTGTAAAGCAGCCGAAACGTCGGGAATGTTTAAAACCTAAAATAAACGCAAGAAAATCCGTAGAATTAGTTTAATTTCAATAATTAGTTTTATCTTATCATCAGTATCAAAAATTTTCGCAATCCAGTGATCTTCCTTTAAAGCATATGTTTTTGGAGTTCCAATTGTAATATGTTCATTGCACAGCCATTTCGAACTCTATGGATTCATATCTTCATAATTGTTTTTCACATTTTCCAATGGCATCGCAATTAATTCACGTTTCACAATAACAAATATTATGACATCAGTGTAACCAGTTGTTATGTCAGCGTTTGTGTGCCTCATTCGGGTCAAGTTTAACTAGAATGACTCTGACAGTGAAATTCTTTATAAAATTAAATAATACCAGCGCTTTTAATGTCCCACTGTTGGGCACGGGTTTCCCATCAATGCGAGGGGATTAGTTAGTCCACCACGCTGGCCCAGTGCGAGTCGGCGGACTTCACACGTCTTTTGAGGTGTCCTCTCAGAAATTCAGGTTTCGTCACGGTTTAAAAAATATTTATATCTTCCAATTGTATATAGACTACTTTTGATATTGTTAAATCATTATTAAACTATTCTGGTTTATTTTTGGAATAATTGGGTCTACTCGCATCGAAAGATAGCATTAAATTATTATTATTTTTTTCATAAAGATCATGTCTTTCTTTCTTTTTATATGATTTTATCATCTTGATCATCTCGATATAGATCTTTGACTCGGTTATACAAGCTGTAATTCTGACCAATAATATCTGAATATATTGTTCGTTAGCAGTGATAGAACGCTTGCCTCGGTAACGAGGAAGCGGCTGGTATTATTATATTATTATTATTATATTGTTCTGATTCCATAGTTGCCGTCTGTTTGGTATAATTCTTCGTTAAGTAGGGAGGTTATTTTAGAAAGGATTATCGAGTGTAGAGTCAGCCTCACAGCGGTGTCGCCAGGCGAAAGGTCGCTAAGGTCCTCGATTTCTCACTGTAGCTAGCTCTTGCATAATTATAGAATAGCTTTTCACATTTATTGCGGAAATTGTATTTCAACTGCTGCTAGATTTGACAAAAAAAGTACTTTATAATCTAATGTATTGATTAATAATTAATTAATAATTTATCATTATTTAGTTGGACACTTTAAACTTGTCGACATAAAAGCGTTATAAAATAAATAGTTATCGACTACCTGATTAGCTCAGTTGGTAGTGCTTTCTATGCTCCGGGTCCCGGGTTCGATTCCTGGTAGGGACAAACATTGTGTGATTAGCACGAATGTTTGTACCCGAGTCATGGATGTTTAATATGTATATACGTATTATATACCGAGTTCGCCCTCAGTCCATTGTACGGTACCCATAATACAAGCGTTGCTTAGTGTGGGACCGTATAGTTAGTGTGTTAGTTTGGCGATATTTATTTCTTTAAAGTTCCGTTATGAACCAGTTCAGCCACAACTCTTAGACGTCTCCCGTTCAAATACATAAGTATTTGATAACAGTCCCAGTTAGGAATTTGTTATGAATAGAATCAAGATGCCGTATCAAAGCTTTCAAACGTCATTTTAAAATTGGATCTGATATTTCCCGTGTGCCGTCTGCCGGAAGGGCCCCTCCATCCACAACGACTGGTCGCCATATTTGGCGGCAGACCATTCCTATTCCGTAACACGTTGAGCATACCGACCACTTTTAGTTTCAAACACTTGAGTATTTACTTTCTTGATTTGTTGCTGTGTAAATACACTGCTGCCTAGTTTGGGTTAGATCTGTAAAGATTACATTTTTAAACAAACTGTTGATAAGATCTGAAAAAAAATATAGCAAATATAATATAATATGAATGATTCAGAAAAGGAAAGCATGGAACAAGCGCTTCTTTAGCTAGTTTTTAAGCCAAATATGATGTCAGAATTTCGATATGTTGAAATTTAAAAGTAAATGTTGTTCCCAATTCCAGAAATTAAGATTGTTTTTTTTTTGTTAATTGACGTCAGAATTCCGACTTCACATAACGATTACAAATATGCTAAAGATCCGCAAGTCCAAGGCTTAGTATATCCTTTCTGAATCACTCTATCTATACTATCTATACTTACTTATAATATTATAAATGCGAAAGTTTAGATGGATGGATGGATGTTTGTTACTCTTTCACGCCCGAACGGATGAACGGATCTGGATGAAATTTGGCACAGAGATAGATTATAGTCTGGAATAGCACATAGGCTACTTTTTATCCCGGTAAAATTTATGGTTCCCGTGGGATAGATGTTTTAATTTTTCATACTTTTTATCGCGGGTAACACCGCCGGGCGCAGCTAGTATAATATAAAGCATACAATAAACCACACCTAGATCACAAAATCGACCTCGCGTATACTTTTCCTCGTTCTTGAATTCAAATATCTCGTCACACCATAAAACTGTTACCGGTGCTATAAGCAAATGCCCTACGCGTATCGAATCCTTAATAAGTGGGAACCCCATTGCAGCGAACAGTATTATGTTACGGCGGCCTTAAGGCCATCGCGGAGCCAACATGTCGATGTACAGATTTGTAAAGGAAGGTAGCAGCAAGCGCCTCTTCGTTCAGGGGACGCTCGAAAACGATGACTCGAAACCTTTAAAATCAAGCTTGAAGAAACCCTCTCCATCACCTGTCGGGTCGCCGATAACGACCAGCTTGAATCTTGCGTCAGTGCCGAGGAGTCTGCGTGAAGGATTGACGAGACACGAGACAGTCTATGATGGGAACTATCCAGGGATGGAGAGGTCGTCGAGCTACCGCTCGGGGTCCTACCGAGAGGACAGCTACAATGGTCGCATTTTTCATGATGGAAACCAGACCCATTTTGAGTATGATGGCGAGAGTGCGCTGGCTGTGCCGACGTCAGCCGGTGGTCTAGGAGTTTCGGAGCTGCAGGCGATTCATACGAACAAAAGATTGTCGACCGAGGTTCTAGGCTCTTCTTTAGAGTCGACAAAAATCTCGAAGAAAGACGACAGTGGGCAGCGGAGGATCACAACGAGGATTGTGCGGAAGGTGACCACGCTGAGCAGGGGTGAGGAGAGGGCGTCGGCGGAGGATCTGAGGGGAGGCAGGGAGGTGCACAGATCGGCGGAACGTTACAGGCATGTGGAGATGGAGTCATCGCTTCCCAGGAGAGTCAAGGTATTACTAATTTAAGGCAGTGTTTGAATTTTGATGAACGATAAATCGATGCTAAAAACGATTTATCATCTGAGTAGAATTTAGACATTGATGTCCATGTGTCTTGAACATTACAGTTCTATTTTCCATATCTACAAAACGTTAAATTTCTAGTTTCTTGTATGTAATCAAACGGTGTGTTATCATAATGATAGTCTTTCGAATCGAAAACGATAAATGATTCGGGCCGTCAAGTAGATAGCTCTAATTGATGGTTAAATTGCAAAGCACCAGATACATTGTAATTAACTTCGGACATTTGAGTAATGAAGAATGTTACGAATAAGTGCAATTACGTTCGGGCCGCTTTTGTAACCTAGATATAATTGAATGGGAAACATTTAAAGAAGGCGGTTCGAATTTATCAAATTTTAGATTTTACAATATTAGAAACTTCAACAACATTGTCTTTGAAAATGTGTGTAGGTTTATCTTCGGTTGCCCAGACTCGTAGCAATATCCGCAAGTACCTTCTTACATTTTGAAAACACACTACCATAGGACTTTAACTCCTAGAGCTTCTAGCATAATATGCAAGCCTGGTACTTTAAAAAATCTTTACATAGATATTGAATCTTTATTCGATCCTTCAAATCAACCTTTTGGTTGGCTTGTAATTAATATGGAAATACCCTTCAAGAGTACTCAGGGATCAAGGGCTTCAGAGCAAATTCCGATCCAAAAATAAGACCATCAAAGCCTTTGATTGCTCTCAATTGAAGATCACTGTCAGTCATCTCAAGTACTGACTATTTTGAATGGAATCTGTATCCGATATGTGGTGGTACATTAATCTTGTGTATTGAGTGCGGAGAGAGCTGGGCTCTTTGTGTTCAGCTCGTGATTTCGACATCGCCATATGGCGTCGTATGGAGAGGTCTGGATTTATGTAATATTTTAAGTTTAAAATTGTTTAAAATGTAACCACAGTCTGTGTTCAAAATTCGTCTTAAGATTTGGCCGAAATATGTGTAGATTATGAGATACGATTTTCAATTTTAAGGTAAAAGTTTCCCATGACTAATATAAGCTATGTTTTGAAAATGATACTCTCCACTATTCATATTAATTCTACTGTCTTCATAATGTAATAGTTCGGCAATGACCTAGGCCCCTGTCATATAAAACTGTATTAATTTAAGGACCAAAACCTCTACATGCATGATTTGTACTATGCAGCTAATAAGCAGCTTTCGGCGTTAGATACTTTATTTAAATCTAGATTCTAGAACTAAATATATCAAAGCAAGCACGTAGATAATCCTTGTTCGCCCGCACGCCTTTAATCGACGTCCATTTTGCTATGCAAATAACAATAACGAACTGCGCACGAGTGTGACCCGCAGAGCCATGATGACGTCATCAGCGATTTGATTGATAACCTTAGTTCCATCAGGCTTTGATTCGGATAGTAACAGTGATATTGGAGTCAATAGCACTGTTGTAATTTTGAATTTGTTTTTATAATTACCAAAATCTGTTTCTAATAGCTTTGCTATACAAAACTGGGATAGACACCAATGGTACAACCTTGTATGATCATGTTTATGAAGCAACATCGGCACAGTGATTGATCATCTTATGTATAAAATTTACATACTTAACTAATAATATTTTGAGTCACCGCCTAAGGCCAGTGTAATTAAATAAAATTGTGTGTTGACCCTGTATCTTCCAAGCATTAAATTCGTTATAATTGGTCTCACTAATAGTTTATACAACAGTAACTCATTTTGTACGAAATAAAACTGTTACAGGCAAACTAACAATATTTTTGAACTACGAAATGCTTGGCACAGGCCTCCCCTCATCGAGAGGAAGTCTCGCTGCTCCAGCTGACTCAGTATGCGTTGGCGCACTTCACAAGCCTTATAAAATGAGGTTAATTTCTCTCAGACGGGCAGAATCTTCACGATGGTTGCCTTCTCCATTCGGGAAGTCGGCAAAAGAATCACGATAAATACGTTATATACGGAAAACGTTCTATTTGATCTGCGAATCGCAAGACTTATATATAAACTAGACATGACAGCCCTTTAAATTGCGCAGCCGATAGAAAGTATTAGATAAGGAACAATGGATTGCTCTGTAAAGTTCAACTCTGGAAATAAACTTAATAATGTCACGATGGCTCCATGATGCTCATAGAAATGTAGCCCTTGCAGCAATGATGCAGAGACTGTAATCGGTTGTGTGTGTTGGCATTTTAGTAACCCACTTTATTATGCCTTATGACCGAATGCATGCAGAATGTTAGTGTATTGACCTATGAGATGATAGTTGCATCATCGGATAGATTTTGTATTTATTTACATCACTGTGCGGTCCCAAACTAAGCAACGCTTGTATTATGAGTACCATACAAGGGACTGGGGACAATCTCAATAATTTACTGTTATTTGTATCTAGAAATTATACATCCATGACTCGAATACAAACATTCGTGTTTATCACATAAAGTTTCCCCTACCGGTATTCGAACCCCCTCCTCCCAGAAAGAAGAGTCACTACCAATCGTGCCAACCGAGTCGGCAAACAGAAGTTATTATAGTTAGTCCGTCTAGATCATTATAATTTAAATTTTAACATTAGTTTAAAATAGCTTTTGAAGTTCCTACCATTGAAAATTCTTGCCCTAGAATTTTCTTAAAGTTTTACATGACAGTTCAAGACAATCGCTACCATTTTAAAACCGTCTTTTATTCACCGTTTACCTCAACCGATTTGCGGTTAAATTGAGCGTGGGATATGAAACTTGTTGCATTACGACCAACATACACAAGTCTGCATCAGCTACTCACACACGAGTCCCATTCTTCTCAGATTTGTTTTGGAGTTTTACAGCGCTAAGGATTTCATAGGGTAGAGTTAAATTGAAGGCTTCAATTTTGTATCATAAAGCGATTGAGCTAAAATAGATTTCTGTTTACTCCCTTAAGCTTGTATACTATCTGCTATTAGACTGGTATCCTCTTTCGTCTACACACTTACGTACTAATAAAAATTGCTCGTGTCTATATCATCTGTGGTTTCGGAAGTTTACTTTTTTAAGCTATCTCCATCATCAATATTGTCAAAAACTATTTCAGTAGTTTAAATTTTAATATGTGCATCCAATATGTCGTTAAGGAAGTCTTATTTAACTAAATCTTCACCGTCAGTTATAACGCTATACTTAACTACCTCATTAGGGCAAAGATCATAGCAATTCATGTCTACAAAACAAGTAGTAATTAACTTAACCACAGCAATAGCTTGCATAGAGATTACTTAACTGTGTAATTTTTTTCAAGTTTTCTGTTCTAAACAGTCTTCTAGGAAACAGTTCTTATTTGCTACTGAGCGATGTGAAATATATACACGATGTAAAGGATATGGTAATGAAAAATTATGGTAGAGGTCGCTCTTAATGACCATAATAAAATTATAAAAGTCATTTATGTCGAAAGACATGAGTTACAAATGTTGTAATTCTTGAGCGCGCAATGTATCGTGAACCACGAGACTACAACACAACGCTCCGCGCGATACACGACTCGTGCTAGTGACTATGTATAAAAATATTAACTTACAACCTGTATAATAAACATTATCAGCTCTTCATTCTTATGAATGATAGCAACGTAATCGTTGGCATGCAAATTATATGCTTTCTGTGGCATGTCTGCTGTGATACGCTCTGCCGCCTTTGACAATTACAAACTAACATCTAGAAAAAAAATAGTTATTACTTAATTCTAGTCCATCGTAAACTTTCCTCTTTATAATGTTATTTCAATTCCATCGCAATGATGCTTATTCTTGTTCTAACTTGAGTGAGCGTAGCGTAGTAGAGTAGCGTACCGTATATTTTCTTAAACTCGCGGTTATAAATAGCTCAATTTTCATTTTGATTTTGTAACTCTATTCGTCGACTTGTGACTCTAATATCCAACAAATTATTATTCTCTTATCGCGACATTAATTTGAACAGGGCCCAAGTCTGCTAACACAATCGATTCACAATCGAACAGCAACCGCATAGTGAACTGTCACTTTTGACAGATATCCCATACAATATCTGTCAAAAGTGACAGTTACTATGCGATTGCTGTTCGATTATGAATCGATTGTGTTAGCAGACTTGGGGCCCAGATCTCATCCTATCTGGCATCCAATGTCATTGTTGGCGAATTCGCACGTTGAGTATGCATCATTAGGAGTTACATTATGAAGATTTCTAAGATTAGTCATAGTTTTGCGCGTCGGACCGCCGGAGCACATCATAATATATCACGAGCGGCGCCGGCGGTTCCGGCTTGATGCGACTCGTCCAAGCTGCCAGAATACGTGGGGTTAAGAAACTTTATTGTGTTGAATTCAAGTATTAACGTTTTTTTTATTTCGTCTAGTGGTTTGAGCGTAAGCCGGTCGGGTCACTGAACCAGGTAGGTACGGGTTCGATTCCTGCCTGGGCAAATTTCGGAAACGGTCTTTTCGTAATTTGCCCTGGTCTGGGTGTTACTGGGATCGCCCCCAGTCCATTGTACGGTACCTATAACACAAGGGTTGGTGTGTTCGTCTGGCGATATTTATTTATAAAAATAAATAAAAATAAGGTACTTTGGCTCCTCTTTTTCTAGGCTGGCTTTCGGGTACAAAATAGTCCCAACTTTGCCAGTGTCGAGTAGAATTGTTTCATCGTTGTTTTAAATTTAAGTACCCCTGAAAATACTGATGATGTTGCTGCCAATGATGGTGGTGAAATTAATCTATACCCCTATCAGTAAAGCCGTGGATATTTAACTGACTTAAATTAACCGGACATCTTGGGAGAACTTTAAGGGTCATGTTTCTTATATGATTTTATTTAAACTTCCTTCATCGTGCAATTTTATTAGGAACATACAATGGTTAACCCACCCATACACACTTACACATGATTTATCCATGCAACATATTTTTCGTTAAAATTAAACAAAATGAACCATTTCACCGTTCAACTTTCCTCCAAAAAGTCCAATAGGGTACTTCTTTTTTTTATTTTGGCAAT
The DNA here is from genome assembly GCA_905404115.1 of Pheosia gnoma. Taxonomy (NCBI): domain Eukaryota; kingdom Metazoa; phylum Arthropoda; class Insecta; order Lepidoptera; family Notodontidae; genus Pheosia; species Pheosia gnoma. Next base: position 1,488,618 of record FR989919.1, on the reverse strand, counting down.
CAGCTACAAAATTACGCCATTTATACCAGTGTCGAGTAATTTTATTAACAGAAAAAAATATAGACAATAAACAAATACCAAAAGACAGCCAAGCAACTATAGTTCAACAAAGGAGATCGCAATTCCCGCCGTACATTGCCAAGGTAAAAACGAGTCCTGAGGTTTTATAGCCTATTTTATGTTCCAACGCTAGCAAGGCTGGTGCTAGGCCTTTGTCCACAATGGCTTCCCATTTACGTCTCCTCGGGCGCTTGGTCTGGGCATGGTATAAACATATGCTACACCTGGTATTCTCATCCGACGATGGCCCAAGACAACGTCACGATAATTTTTGCCATTCATTGCTTCTTCAATAAACACCGCTCTTTGGTCGAAAATGGCGTATGACGTAGTGTTAAGCTAATCACGTGACCTAGCTGTCGCGGAAGAAACTTGTATTGGAACGAAGTTCCTTATCACGCGTTGCGAAAGGGGGCTAGACGGAAAAAAATATCACGAAAAGTTGTAACGACACTTTTTGCTATCTTTGTCGTTTGCATTTACATAATGGTCAGTATTTTCGAGACATTGCACAAGTGCATCCGTGGCGCAATTGGCTAGCGCGTTCGGCTGTTAACCGAAAGGTTGGTGGTTCGAGCCCACCCGGGGGCGATATATTTTTGTTTCCCAAAATTATTGATTTTTTGTACATAATAAATAAAAAATAATAATAAAGGAACTTCGTTCCATCCGGGTGTCCCTTGACACCTCTCAAGTTTTTTTTTTATACCATGGGTTTGTGATTGTTGTGGATACTTCACCAGCAATGGTATCCGATTCTTCGCACCATTATCGTTTCTAGTTTCCATATAATCTAATTATAAGACCAGTGTATGTTGGATTAATATCCTGCTTAAAGGTCCCCACGGAAACGAAAACCAATCTTCGGCTTCCAGACTTAAAGATGTTTTCAAATTGGATTAAAAAGTGTTATTAGTAACTTGAACCCAACCATGGCGCGTTGAAAACCAATTATGCTATATAATTTTACTGCATATTTAAGGATTCTCGCTGACTACCTCGGGGTTTTCCTAAACACACCTATAAAAAAAAATATCGATAATCAAATGTGAAGGAAACAGTGTAATTTTCTGATAGAGACAATAGAATAAAAAAAAACTAGATGTCATTAGTCCATTTTCTCTACATTTACGGCCATTTACTCTACATTTACAGCCATTTACTCTACATTTACGGCCATTTACTCTGCCACTCCACATAGCTCTATAATAGCTCTACTAGAAAGTTGTCCAAGTCTCAAAAATATGATCATCCCTGTTACCATGAGCAATTAATGCTACTCAAATCAGGACCTCCCTCATTTTAATCAAGTCCTTTGGTACAAGTTTGCGAGGTAGATTAAGGTCCTCATTTAAGTTTTGAGTCGCATTGATAGTTCATAGTAAGCCCCCACATGATGCCACTAGGATGGAGATATAAAACTCGTAGTAGCGATCCAAGATGGCTGACAGGAAGCGCGTACAGGTGCGGTCATGCGCACATGACATTAGCGCATGCGCGGCGGTGCGTTACGCTGTGAACTTGACGCGACCGGTGCAGTATGGGGCGTGTAGCCCCTTTTTCGTTGCCTTCTAAAAGGAATAACTGCCTCGTTAGCATCGCTAGAGCAGCCTGCGATCTGTTATTAGTATATTCTAGAAGTCTGGTATTTTTTTTTAATGTTTACTTCACTAGTAATGCGTGGTAAACCCATTACTAGCAAGCGCGTTAGCCCTTCTTCCTAAGCCAGAGCTTAAGCTAGAAGAAGGCTAACGACATAGTTTTAATAGGCAGAGTGGGTTTCTTACTAGGCCTTTCTCGCTTCTAAATTGTAATACAATCACATTTGGATCGAATAACATGCAATTTGGACTAAAAAAAACAATAGCAAGTTCCCGGAAAAGCCTATGCATAAAAAACTATAGCACATAACATTGAAAGTGGTTGTTCCGTGCTAATAAGCAGAGGTGCGCCCCGGCGCCGCTCTTAGAAAGCAAAGGGCCAGCTCCACTCTAATTGGGAAAGTGAGAATGCTATAAACAGACGCATGATACCAGGGTATCAGATGTATCTTGGTTTTACTTATTATGTATATGTGAAGCTAGCCATAACTCGTGGATAGTATATATTATTATTTTATATTATTCCAGAGTTTAAACTACCTCTGTTCATGAATAAATAATAATCGAATCTTTGAACCGTTTTTGCATGACAAACAATCTCACTTTTGTATTTAGAATATTAGTAACAATAGACAAGATAGACATAAATCACAGTGTAGAATGTTAGTAACAATAGACAAGATAGACATAAATCACAGTGTAGAATGTTAGTAACAATAGACAAGATAGACATAAATCACAGTGTAGAATGTTAGTAAGAATAGACAAGATAGACATAAATCACAGTGTAGAATGTTAGTAAGAATAGACAAGATAGACATAAATCACAGTGTAGAATGTTAGTAAGAATAGACAAGATAGACATAAATCACAGTGTAGAATGTTAGTAACAATAGACAAGATAGACATAAATCACAGTGTAGAATGTTAGTAAGAATAGACAAGATAGACATAAATCACAGTGTAGAATGTTAGTAAGAATAGACAAGATAGACATAAATCACAGTGTAGAATGTTAGTAAGAATAGACAAGATAGACATAAATCACAGTGTAGAATGTTAGTAAGAATAGACAAGATAGATAAAATCACAGTGTAGAATACAAATGACTATTACTTTCGTCTTGAAATACTTCATTAAAAACACACAAGATAATTAAAAAAGTTAGATAAGACCAAGGAGAAATTAAACCAAAAATTATGACATAATCTAGTCTGTGAGTGTTTAAAAAATAAATTAAATTCTACTCGGTTACAGTTCAGCCGCCGAGATGCGTTCTAAATATTAATAAAATGTAGCTCACCTAAATCGTTTCTTGTAAGTAACCATAATACGAGTAATATAATTGTTAATTAAATTGTGTATCCGTGGTGTATATAAGTAAATGATAAAATACTACACTATCATCGTTGTACGAAAGAAATACGATACAACACGACCTGTTTGGAACGCATTCTCTCGGCGGCAGAATCGTAACTCAAATCAGTTTCTAGAATCTTCTTAAAATCGAATAGCACGCCTACTTGTGATTTTTTTAGTTTGGTTGGTGTGTTCGTCTGGCGATATTAATTATTATTGTTTTTATCTAATCGGTCCATGGGCACAGAATTATTATAATAAAACATGCTTTATGCTATTTTCAGCAGGCGGCTAACATAACATTACAATTCTCTAAAAGGGCCTCTACGTGTTAGACCCATGTCCCGCGCACGCCTTCCAAAAGTCCCGGTATAGCCCGTGTGGTGAAAGACATAATACATGTCATAAGTCATGAATTTCATAGAAGCCTAAGTGCTTTACTTACTTACTTTCCTTTTTTTAACCAGTCTCAGTACACGCTAGTTTATCTTTAAGTTACACATAGCAATAAAGCTACCGCTCGTTGCAATTTTCCTGGAAACTGCAGAACCTACTTAACAAGTCACGCACATTGGACTGGATTTTATCAAATGCTGAATGATGCAAAAGTAAACTTGCTTGCTTTATTTTGACCACTACCTTCTATTCTCGTTAGATTGTCGGCTATAAAAATAATCGTTATCCAATTGATCTACGACAATGTTATTGTTTTTATCTACTTTGATTGCCGTTTAGTATCGAAATGAACCTAATCGTACGGATTTTATCGCGTTTATTTTATGTTTTACGTTCCCGACGTTTCGGCTGCTTTACAGCAACCATGGTCACGGGAGGACTAAGGTGTTAGACGTACTAGTTAAAAGTTTGTACTGAGATACTCTCATATTTAGTTGTTGCTTGCGGTCCCATCTACGCAGACAGTGCTCACTGTCTTGAGTTCTTGCAATGGTGCCCTTGGTTTTGGATTTAAGTATATGAATTATTTGAACCCAAGTCGGTGGTTTGCGTTTAGTAGTCAGATAATATCATTTATTTTAAATCCCAGAATAAGGTGTTCAAAATTTGTGAATTACAAACACTCAACAATCAAAAGATGGTTATTTGAAATTCACCCAAAATAAAACAATGTTTGTGTGATATTTCCGTTCATGGTGACATCACGGCGCTAGTATTTATATTTTAAAACGGTTTATTTAGGTTTCCGTTGTAATCCACTTATTTATTATACTTAAAACGAGGTTATCTTCTAAATATGTTAATTAGCGTATTCCATATTAGGAGCCTTTGTCATTAATGTTATCATTATAGCTGTTTATTTTTAATTCTTTATTGACTACTTTCTTTTCTTGAAACAAAATAATATATAAATCTTTTTTTTATGTCCTTTGCATGGAAAAGAAAATTGAATCTATGCTTAGTTAAATAATTTAAACCCAAACTTTAAAACGATTACTTAACATAATTTAAAAGTTTATGTCAAGATTAAGATAATGATACTAATTAAACTCTTGTACCGTTACACAATTAGAAGTACCAGGCGTTTATAACCGTAGCGCAGTAAATCTTCCCCCGTGCGTGTTCACCGTTACCTCGTTGAACCAGAATCCTGCGCACCTTCCGACGCTCCACATGTATCTCGCATCGTCACATCAGTGACGTCATATATAACTGTATCATTGCATGCTTTGTCCTCGAAATCCAATTTTTATTGCTATTCTGCGTCCGTGAGTTGAATAGTTTGGTCGTCTTCAGGATTAAGATGGCTTACTTTTCTTTGGAAAGTACAAGAGACATGTGAATTCCCTTGAAGTGCATGGTCCATTCGATGTTTAAAATAACTTTTATAAATCACGGAATTTTAAAAGGAGTTTCAATGAGGCTTTGCTGTACAATCCTTCATTATTTCTTGGAGACTACCGATATATCCTGATTTGACTGATCAAGTATCGAGATGATCCATTTCTACTTTTTACTAGATTTAATCACAAGTCATTAAACCACACAATAGAACCTTCGCTGCGTCTATAATCTTGACCCCTACTTAATGTAATATTTCAATTATCAAATTCTTGTTTGGCTCGTCGTCATCTACTTAGGTCTTCAGATGACTAAACATAGCCGTGATGTAAACTACATCTTGCATGATCTCATGTTTACCGATTAAATATCGATTTGGTTTAGATGTATAATATTATTTATGGCTTTCAATTATATGTACGTTAAGTTTAGTAGTTAAAATTGCCAGAGTGGGAGTAAATCATGTTAAAATAAATACGGTAGAGTACTAACTATACAGATGTGGACGGTTTTAGTAGAGTATATTAATAATATTTGGAAGAGTTGAGTAGTAACACCGGGGGCAAGAAATTGCCTTTATAGAGTAACAGCCTCGGTTGTGCTTATGCGAGTATAGAGTCCAACTACCTCAAAACAACTTTAGGGATTCTAGGCTCCAGTTCGAGAGTTATGAAAGGGAAGGACATGAAGGCAATAGAGAGTGAGATGAAGGAGATTCACGTCGATACAGGCTGTAGCTCATAGCAACTATTCTTCAGTAGTCTTTTACTGAAACCGTGTGAACTAGCAAGTTACCTTGTATACCTCCAGATGGTAAATGATACATTGCCATATTCATTTCGTGTACATCAAGATAGATAAGCTAACAATCGGACCAGACTTCAGGCTCACAATGGCGGGATCGCGGACTATCCGCCGACGATCGGCGCGAGCGCAGTTTCTTTCACTTACCCGCGCTGTAATTGGTCAATTGTTTTCATTGTACGTTGAATTTAAATGTTATGGTACATTCATAAGTATTTTGCAGAATATTCGGTCGCTGATTTTTGTGCGTCGCTATTTTATTTTATTATTTTTTAATTTCTCAGTTGTCTGTTGGTACTCGGATGAAACAGTATATATATATATATTTACCGTGCAAATATCCAAGTCCACACAAGTTAAGGTCATTACACGAACTTGCATTTAGAAAATTCGTCACGTTTGGCGCACCTACGCATATTTAAAAGCTGACCGAAGCGGGCCTTGGCCTGAGGATATTGCTTCATACGAACGTGTTGTCAATTGTTAGGGAGTGTGTAGTAAATACCTTTATAAGGACCTCCATTTTAGTAGAGTTGATAGAGTAGATTGATTGTACTTTATTAAAAGAGCAAGCAACACTTTTGTTGCTCTATATTCTTCTTAATTTCCTTGAGGAGGTTTGGCTCTAGGCTTAAAGGTGTTAAGGAAAATCTACCGTAGCGATGCATTGCGATACATCCTCATTTGTGACAGTTAGTTTCAAGTCTTTGTACTCATTACACTTGAAGGACTGTTATATATGTATTACCACGTGATATTCCAAATGAATCCATTTGATCTTCACAATTAAGGTGGCTTATTGCTATTTTGCTTTCTTCAATTTTATTAAAAATACTTTCATATACTTGAAATCTGTTCTAATTCAATGCAGCTGTGAGTGAGGCTGGTGTGGGTCGTGGGTAGATACTTATCGAGCAATCACGATTGCGCCTGCAACGCACGAACCGCGCTTGATACACAATTATTTGCAGCAAACCTTTTCGTTGTTTATCCACTCCTGGTAGCTTTTATAACGGACAGCTCGAATCACGATACATAGTGAATTATTATTTCTTCTTCTTTCTTTAAGAAATGAGATGCTATGAAATAAAATGGATATGAATATGGCCTCACCCACAACTTAGCGGGTATTTTGCCAATGTCAAGTAATTAATAGCAATAACACATTCAATAAATACACATTATAAATAAAATAATGGATGTGACATGATGATATGAAAATGGCGAATCCGTTGACAAAATTGCAGGAGACCAAAAAAAGAAAACAAAAAAAATACCAGTTAAGCTTTGAAAACACGGATCAATCTGTGTTTAGGCGTGTTTGATCAAATCCAATAATTACAGCTCGGAAAACAAAACAGGCGATTGGAACAAGTTCATCGGCCGCGTAACGCGAAGATCAATGCCGATCCCGAAATAAATCGATACATTTCGATCAATCATCTCGGGTGATAGATGAATCGAGATAGCTTCAGTATTTGGACATGGATTTACCTCTCTCACTTTCTTTATCTTTTTGGTCTGAATAGTTTTGTTTTATTGTTGATAGGCTTGCGTCTTACCACTATCTTGCCAGATGTTAATTAGTTCTGACATGATTTTTTTTATATAATAATAACTTTGCGACCGTGGGAATGATTTTTCCACGCCCCCCAATATCAAGTCTACATAAAGACATAGTTATCATTCTTTTACATCATGTTTCTAGGATGTCAACGCTTATGATAAGGTTATGGTATTTCATTCTTCTCCTAGATATCGTTGTGATTAGACGACGTGAGTTGGTTTACAGCTTCACATTAACAGATCCAGTAGCAGTTTTGCTAAAGATGAATTTAAGTAAGCTTACGAAACATCAAGCGCTGTTCTAAATACTTTGATAGCTTCGGCAAGAAGTGGCGCCGTGCCTTGTATGGCTACGGTTGCTTGTTCCGCCAAAAGATTTGCCTTTCTCGGAAATTTGTCCATTACCTTTTTGCCTACATTTTCTTGTTCGTAATCTATCGGTGATTGAAAATGATGAAGGAACGTCCATAGTTGTGATCCATTTTCGGCTCTTCGCCACTGAATTATAATTTTAATGTCGGCTTTAGTTCGTGCGTTATTTGCCACGCCTTCTACCTATTGTGTTCTACCATTATGGCAAGTGTTGCTTAGCTTGAGACCATTATTATGAATGGCGTATTTATCGATTGATTCTTACACACAATTGAATGTAGAGAAATTCATGTTCTCTATATTAAAATTCTTATTTGTCTGTAAACTTTGGATTTACAAAGCTTTTTTTACATTTAACGCCAAGAGTTCAAATATACGGCGCAAAAACATGATCTTTGAGTTCCGGGACGCTGCCAACAAAAACATTGTTAATTTAGAAGAAGAAATTAATGCCTTTCGAAATTCGATTTAACTCAATAAGAGTAAGCTTTATTTAAATCTGCACAAAAGCTCTTGGATAACTTATGACTATTTAGTTTAAAAATTAAAGCAACACAATGCACAATGGTTTATAATAAGAAACTTGAACTAGCTCGATCCATATTTTACGATGCTGATTCATTTTTGTATCCAAACTACAAATCGCTGACAAACTTAATTTTGCGTTTGCAAATAGACGTCTGTTCTATCCGGCAAAGATATTTAAAAAAGAGCTTTTTGCAGAAGTCCTTTTTAGGCATCTTTTGTGAGCTTAAGATCTTAAAGGCTGTTGGAAATTTAAATTTAAAACGAACCTACAATCCTTTCCAAAGCCGGTATTTGCAAATATGTAGTACAAGTACTTACATTTTTTTTTCTGAACTTTCATATCGTGTTTTCATAGCATTTTATTGTGTGACAGTTACAAATGATTGCGTTTTTTGTTAAGTTTGGATGATTATATTTCGGTAACTTGATATGCAGCTAACTCGTAGCCTATAGCAACTAGTTTTGGTATAGCAATGTTTCAAGTTATTTTCGGAACTGCAAAACGAAGTTGGGCATTACGCGAAGCGTGACTCGACGATTTCATTAAGTTACCAATAAGTCAGTTCCTTTGGATACTCGATGCAATTGATATGTATCAAGTTATAGATATTTATAAAACATGCTAATACCGAGTATTGTGTTATTAGCTGTCAATTATAATTTGTTGAATTGGATTTTTTGATTATGTTTGAAGGTTGTAAAAAATATATCTCCTCTAAAAATTCTTTAAAATAAAAGATTTTTTGGAGTGAATGGGTGGATTCTACACCAATGTCGTAAAGAACATTTACTGTACTTATGCTAATATACATTTAGTGGCAAACAACAGTACCTAAAGTTCTCCTTATAAGGATACTCGCACAACAAGCGCATTCCTTACGTCTTACTAATGTTTTCAACTTGAAAGCCGCCATTGTCCGCACACAAATCAAACCGTAACACTGTTTTACGAACGGGAAGGTGTAATCCTTTGTTCCTCAAAGCAATTAACAGATTCATTGCGAATTTTAGCGATCAGATCTGTGGAATATACTTGATATAAGTTGCGGTTTCGTTCGTGACGAATTGATTAATTCAGAGGATACGCTACCATGAGATGAACATGGTAAAGGAGATTTAGGTTTAGTGACAGATATAAGCACAGTGGCAAAAGAAAGCATTATCTTCACTATCTGAAAATCTGCACTATCTGAGAATAAACACGATTAAATAACAAACTTATAAAAACACAGTGACAGCTAGCACAATCCTTTTTACGTTCTGGTAACGTTATATCTTCCATCCCTCTCACACCGCAGATTTCATAAATAAGTTTGATAGTGACAGCTTGCTTTCTCGATAAAGTTACGATTGCAGGAGACCCTCCTTAACCTACAGAGCAGAGAAATGAAGACTAAAGGTTGCCCTCAGTATTTTGACAATTTTTCCAATTGTGATGTTAGAAAGAGACGAATAGATTGACATTGGATTAGATAATTGTAGTGAGGATATTACGTGGTACGTAGGTATGACGTCATGCGAAATAAAAACCGAATTGAATAAAAACATTTACCCATTCATGGTAATTAGTGATGCCTCCAACGAATCATAATAATAGTCAGTTATCATCGGTCCTTTTCAGTGCTGTTAACATCGTCAACTTTGTGCGTGTGCAATATTTTCGGTCACGAAAAGTCAATATTTTTTACGGTTTTATATATTGCCCTGGATATATAAGGTGTAGCAATAATAGTGTAAAATATTTTAACACGGCCAACAGTTTATTCGTACCTCAAATACTCAAAAGTAAGTAGAGTAAATAAATCTTAATACTTCTTTGTTCAATTTTTGTTATAGCGGCTCCATTCAGCTAGATGCGTGGGCTATAAGTCTCCCGGGGCTGTCCGCTGAGCCATCACGGTAACTTCTTTAGCGCGATTGGGACTGTATTGAATGCGTATTAGGCGCCATCTATAGAGTAGCATAGAAACAATGTTTAACCGATTTCAAAAAGGAGTATTTTTATGTAGCGATTTAGAGTTCGCTACACTTACAAATGTCCTGATAAACCGGTAGCAGTAATTCAAATAGGAGGTCAAACGGACACAAGAAATATATAAAATTGTATATATTACTTTTATCTACACCAAGATTAAGTGAATTTGGCGCTTCCGTTATCCATTGAAAACTTGTAATAAAACATTAAGTGTAGACTAAGTGAAGACCCTGACATGGTCTGCATGACATCATAGATCTCACCTCGGACTCACGCCTACGCACTACCAACACAAATCAACCTTCTAACCAAGTCTTGTGGACCTTTATTCTCTTTTGAATAAGGCAGAGAAATGCCTGGAAATGTATTTGAGTGTGGTTCTATGATATATTGGTTGTTATATTTACTGTGATATAGGTATATGTTACACTGATCTATGACTTACTGATTCTGTTTCTATATTTAGAGGTTTTCTATCTATATGTTATAGACAATTATTTTGTTTAAGGCACTCCAGATACTATATATCTTTTATACTAGACCACCTCATTCGTAGCCCAGCCGTCCTGAGGATGCCTCGTATTGAGGCGAAACACGTTTCGAATACTCATTTAGATTCGCTTCGTTTCGCGGAGAATTGCATTTTATTTGGGGTCCCGTCACTCGTGATAGATAGTTTCTCGACTAACATCTTAGAGGAGTTCTGTGTTGCTGGCTTCATTAATTATCGATCAAACTTGTTTGGTTTATAATTGGAAAAGTTGACAAGCCGAGGGTCAGTGGTGGGTTCCTCTTCCCCCATTTGTTTAGACCACCTATTTAGATGTGATGATCTATGTCACCCATTATAGCGTTTCAAATTCTGTTTAACTTTGGATACGCCAATCCCATCGTCTCTACAACGAAAGTTGTTTCATGTGTTTACATGTATTCATGGACCGATTGCTGCGCGTGCGCCGGTGGGCCAAATCATTGAGCACGATGATTATACTTTCATAAGCATTATGTGGATTTAACGTTTCTCATTTTGTGTTTAGAATTCTCGATCAGTCATTTGTTTCCGCTATCCGCCTTTTTTTGTTGAATTCTCATAATGCCTCTATTCAAATTATTTGTCAAAATGTGTATGTTCTAATTTTCCATGCCGAAAAAGTCGCGGGCAATCGCTAGTTAGTCTATATTCTCTAATTAGCCTGAAGGGTCGACTAACATTGTACTAACTGAATACAAACAAAAAAAACTTTCACAATCATCATGAACTTTATACACTCCATTAAATGGCCCATTCTCCATACACAATTATAGAATAGGTACCGAACATGACAAGGTCAGAAACAGACCTACAAATATGTTTGTAACACACTTAACACCTTCAAACGACCCGCAAGGTCGGTAGGCGGGACTGATGCATATTCGCCAAAGGGAATCACTGTTGTAGCCCACATAGCTAGGCTTCTATGTTATTTAAAGGAAACTCTGACTGGTTATGAGAGCCAATTCGATATGATTAGCGTCTACAGTTATTTATTAGGTTCTACCTTCAGATGTAGTTTTAAATGGATATAATGATATCTCTAATTAGAACAATGGCTCTACATCGTCGTCGATGCTAAAGTGTCCACTACGCCGGCCGCGTTTCCGCGCTGAATAGCGAGGCTCACTCTCTGCTCAATCAATTCGTTTGACTGAATCCATGAAGTATTTACAACCATCAAATACAGCAAGCAAGAACATTATTTTTATGCCTTCGTCAGGCCTCAGCCTCGAATTTAGCGGGCGGCGGCGGCGCGGGAGCGGCAGGCTCTTATGCGTAAAATCAAATGGACCGGTTCTCGAAAACAGCGGCGTGGCAGCGGCGCGCGGCGGCCAACGAGCGGCGCCGCCCCGCTGCCCGCTAAATTCGAGGCTGAGGCCTTATAATGTATCGTGTTGCGAATTTCATCACGTCAACCAAAACAACTAACATTGTACACATGAAGAGATACAAAAAACTGTCTTTTATGGTCGCATAGCTGTTGCCCGTGGCTTCTTTTATAACAATCTCATGCTTTTTAACATGACAATGCGTGCATCTTATGGGGTAATCAGTTTTTGTGGCCACAAAATTGTTATTTGTTTATTGAATGCGAATAACTTTACGAGTGGAGCTGTCTGCACATAGTTATTTATGTATTGCTTGCTATTGAGTGCACGTTTTTACGAGGTCTTATGTTCTTTGTATGAATGGAACCTGGGAATTCATTATTCTAGGATATTGTGGCCTATGTTGTTTTGTGAGATTATTTATTGCTTGTACCCATATATTTTTGCTTGCGAAGTCTGTATTATGAACTTTATTTCCGCTCCTAAATTCGGTTTATATGGATATTGTAATATGGAAGAAAGTCTTCTCAAATTGTTCCCTTATCAATAAAAGTATTATGTGTTATCACCTGATCAATGTCGTCAATGAGATTATGTATCTCTTATCACTTCGATACTTCATGTAATTGACATGTTGTATTAACTTAAAACTGTTTATTAGAATTGCAGAATTGGTTGCTATCAGTTTCTCTATCTTTATCTTTTCTCTTTGAAATGTCAGTTATTTTTTAAATCCTTTATCGAATTTGAAATTCTTGCCGCATTATTCACAGTTTTTAATGCTACAAGTATAAGGTGTAATAATAATAGTGTAAACTATTTTAACAGGACCAACAGTAGGTTATAAAGATGACAAAGTCAAAGTCAAAGTCAAATCATTTATTTCGTATAGGCCTACGGGGGCACTTACAAATAGTCATTACATTTTTTCCTTAACTCTACAACCGGATCGGAACGCGACCTCAACTGAGAAGATCCGGCAAGAAACTCAGCGGGCTTGTCTTTTTTTTTAATCAATTATTTTTACAAAAAAAAATATAAAAAGTAAGCTCCAGTGTGTTGCCATGCGAGGCGCACACACGCTACACTTTAACATTATAAATATTGATATGTGAGCGATCAGTCCCAGGCTGCTTTATCATCCAAATAATCCAAGATTCTGTAATAACCCTTACGACATTCCCAAAGAATTGAATCAAATAAATGACATTTAAAAAATAACACCCCGTATTGAGAGCACGGTTACTGGTTCGCGTTGTTTAAAAATAAATCAAACATATTTTACACTATTATTATAAACATCAACCTGTATATAACTTACCGATTCATGAGTTAAAATATTTTACACTATTTTTTGTTATCCCACTTCCCACTAATATTATAAATGTGAAAGTTTGGATGGATGGATGTTTGTTACTCAATCACGCCAGAACGGCTGAACGGATCTGGATGAAATTTGCCACAGAGATAAATTATAGTCTGAAATAGCACTACTTTTCATCCCGGTAAAATGTATGGTGCCCGTGGGTATTTTTTAATCGCGGGTAACATCGCGGGGCGCAGCTAGATACCTTATATATCCAACTAACTTTCATTTACCAGTTCTGAAAAATCGATTGTTTTTTATTGTTCTAATTAAAGAACAATATTACATCGATTGCATTTTAGCTGATCGAATCGATTTGACATCAATGAGTTCGTTGCCCTCGACTTAAATGTTATATTATCGTGTAATACGGGCTTCTGTATAACGGACTGTGGGACTTTGTTTTTTGTTCGAATTCGAATAGTTCACAGGTAGAACGCCGGCGTTCGATACGGCCGAACCGAATCGTGGTATTGTAGTTGATCTTTCATATTTGGAAAAACGTAAACGCTGTGAAAAAACAAATGGCTAGATAGATGTCTTAAAATATATTAATTTATTATTCAAAGAAGTTCTAATCTGTTTTTCATCCAAATTAGAGTTGAATGTATTGTGGGCGAGATAAAGATTATATATAAAGACTAACCGAAAAGGTCCATGTGTGTCCAAAAATATGCAAATTTTTATACAATGGCTAATTTTTATTCAATTTTCTTAATAATCCCATTTCCTATATAGTTGGCAGCCCTGCGGCAGACGCATTTCCTCATAGTTTCCATCTATTATTGGAACTGAATGTTGGCCAGACTGTGCATTGAACCGGACCACTGCACTTTCACTGAAATTGCATTTCGTTAAAGTATAAAGAGCCTTTTGAATTTATTATTTAACGGATATTTTTTTGAGTCTTTAGCAAAAATAATGCCGGAGTTTTTCAGTAATTACAACTTCCTAAATAATTAAACAATACACGATCATGGAATCAAAAAAGAGTCTTATGATATGAAACTCCTCAATAATAGTTAATAGTCTTCTGATATCAATCAATTTAAAACTCTACTTGCTGTAAGTTAAAGTACATTATCTCATCAAATTTGTCGAAATCCGCCAACCTATTGTTAAAATAAGCTTCTTAATTGGATGTATTCCCACGTCGTTATAATATTAGCGATAAAATCGAGATTATAATGATTATACTTGCTGTTCATTGTCAGCTTGATCTAGTTTATGACCTAGTTCTTAAATATACTTACCTAATATAAAAAGAAACATCTCAAGACATATAAACACAACAAACATAACAAGAAATATCAATAAAACTTTAATTAATATTGTGTTATTAGTAGTAAATATAACATTTTCTGAAGCAGTGATACCAAGTTAGTTGAATGCTTGCCTCAGTAACGAGAATCGCAGGCTCAAACCCCGGCTCGCACATCTAGGATTTTATGTGCGAATCTCATTTTCAACCATTATTATCACTTGCTGAATGGAAAACATAGTGAGGAAACCTGCATGTATGAGAGAACCCCTTGAAATATGAGTGAAGTGCGCCAACCCGCACTGGGTGCTTGACTATGGCCTACATTCCCATAGAGGAAAAATTACATAGAATCATAGAGAAAAAAATACATAGACTAATTAAGACAGAATGGCGCTGTCCTTAACAAAAAAATATTTGGTTAAATAATATTGCAGTATATTGGTATTGAAGCGAACGAATGTGGACTGTATATAATAATAATGAAACGAAGATGTGAATAGTGAATATTTATATAATTAGATACAAGAACAAACCTCTCTTACCAATACTTCCATCAATCTGCCAAAACTTATAATTCAAATACACTTCAAAATATAAAAAGAACATCAAAATAAAAAACGAATAAAACAGTAACAAAAGAGATTGAAACAGGTATACTAACGAATTTATTTTCTTTCCAGATATCTGACATCGTCGTTGGCCAGGAGCCGAACGTGACAGCGAGGGAGGCGCTGCTGAGCTGGGCCCGTCGTTCCACCGCCAAGTACCCGGGGGTCAGGGTGGCGGACTTCACGTCATCCTGGCGCGACGGACTCGCCTTCAACGCGCTCATACACAGGAACCGTCCTGATCTGATAGACTGGCGTAATATCAGGTGAGAACCTCAAAGTTTATTTCAAAAGGAATAGTAAATAGGTCCTGACGTCATCATGGTGGGCGTGGCCGTGCTCAGACTTTCAACATCACCTTCCCTGTTAGATCCTAGTTTAATATTCTCTTTTATTTTAATTATGGAGCCACAGTGTATACACGACCTATACTGTATGTATAGTCTGTGTCGTCATGGCTTTAAGAATTTCAAAGATGATACATACATACATATACTCACGCCTGCCAGTATCCCATGGGGGTAGGCAAATACCACTGATTGCCACATGCTACGATCCTGGCATACCATTTTTGCTTCATCTTTTCATACACTTCCGTCGGTTGAATGTACTACGGACTTACCCTTTCTGGAACAGACCATTTATCTGGTCGTGAAAGTTTTTACTCGGGCGCCCCCTTCCGACACTACCACTCACGTTTGCTCGGTAAATTTCTTTTGTCAGTCGTCTTTCATCCATCCTCTCAACATGGCCAAACCATCTTAGCATTTCAAAGATGATGTGTGGCACATAGTTCGCAGAAGCGATGACCGCTAGGGGTAAAAAGCTTATAGAATAGGGACCACGTACTAGCCAAAAGTAATAGTGTATGAAGGCCCCCCCACAAGTGGACCTAAGATATCACACGCGTCGCAGGAAACCTGTAGATGCATGTGTCGAATGACCGTGATATGATGAAGCCATTGGAGGAGGCCTTGGTTCAGCAGTGGACATTATTCAGCTAATGGATGAAAGATTCTAGGATCCAGGATCTATAGTGGTGTCCTATACTCCGAGCTTTTATCTTCAAAGTGAGCGTAATATACAATCCACAATTTCATTCTTCTTGTCACCTGTCTATAACTGTAATTATTATTTGTGTCAGGTCAAGACAAGTCCGTGAGCGCTTGGAGACAGCATTCCACGTGGTTGAGAAGGAGTACGGAGTAACTAGACTACTGGACCCCGAAGGTAAGGAGTTGTTAATGGAACAGGATCATTCTCACAGCTTACAGCCTCTCAAGAAGCGGATGGATGGGAGTGGCGGTGATGTGGGCGTCTTCCAGATTCCGTTCCCATCCCATGTCCCAACGGGACATTAAAAGGGCAATATTTTTTGTAGTTGTAAAAAGATACAGTCGATAGTTTGTCGATAGATTGATTAAGCGTGACTCAATCCCTACCGTGGTGTTGCTATGAAGGAATTCGGTATAATTTTGGTCTCGTGTTGGCCACACTGTTGTGACGAACGGTGTCGATTAAGCAAAGCGTCAAAGAAACGATTTAGTTATTCAAATTCTGATTTCAAAATGATTGAGTCATATTTCATTATTCTCACTAGTTCCGCAGACTTTTTTAAAGTCAATAAAAAAACAAATATATATATCCTATGGAAACAGCAGGGGGTATGGCTTTCAAGGAATCCAAGCAATAAATTATATCGTGAGTTCAATCTGTAAAATCGCGTGATGGCTATTTCCGTCCTTCTCTCTCTCATGATAAAAAATATGTCGTTACGCGCAATAAACTCCGATAATGTTTGCGGGTCTATTTTTTTCCATTGCGGCGATGGTAATATTAGTGTTTTAAACTGACCAGTGGATATTTATTAATAGCTAGCTGCGCCCCGCAGTGATAACCGCGATTAAAAAGTATGTCCCTATGTCATTTTCTGATCCCTAAACTACCACTACCTATGCAAAAAATCATGTCGATCCTTTGCTCTATGAAAACAAATCTATCCCGCGGGAACCATACATTTTACCGCAATAAAAAGTAACGTATGGTCTACGTGAATAAACAATATTCTGATTCTGACTCTGGTGCACTAAGGAGGGATTTTTGGACATTCGACCCCTAATTCGGGTCAAATGGAGGGTCAGAGTTTGTATGAAGAAACTTTTTTAAATTACGATCGGGCACTAGCTAGGTGTTAAATAATTGATTGCAAATCACGCGCACAGGTTGATATTCAATGCGCCGTGCTTTACGAGCCATTGTTCATGGTAGGCGCGTGACGTCACACATTATATGTGTGTGATATACGATGAATCAAGTTGCCTTTTAGATATATAAATATCGCCAGACGAAGATACCGATTGTACGGTTCCAAACTTAGCAGCGCTTGTATTATGGGTACGGTACAATGGAATTGGTGCGATCCCAATATATAGCGAAATAGAGCTTTGAAAAAATAACCAAAACGGTTCATAAATGACGGAGATCTGAGGTAACAAACATAAAAAAAATACAACCGAATTGAGAACCTCCTCCTTTTTGAAGTCGGTTAAAAAACAAGCCGTTCCTTGCCTAATCTTCTTAGTTGAGGTACCGTTCCGATCCAGTTGTATAATATAATAATAATATAACGGGCCTCCCCTCAACGTTTTGGGGATTAGGCTATAGTCCACCACGCTGGCCCAGTGCGGGTAGGCGGACTTCACACGTCTTTTGAGGAGTTCTCTGAGATATGCAGGTTTCCTGGCGATGTGTCCTTTGCCGTTTAGCAAGTGATAATCATGGTTAAAAATGAGATTCGCACATGAAATTCCCAGAGGGAGCGAGTTGGGGTTTGAACCTGCGATCCTCGTTACCGAGGCAGTAGTGGGACATTAAAAAGGGCTGGTATTATTATTATGGTATTATAAGTGACCAGACCTAGGCCGTTCCCTCGTTATTTCAATTGATTACTGCATAATGACAGTGAACAACCTTTAAGTAAAACGTTGGTTTGAACAAAAGAACAATTACATTTCAAAATCGCCGTGACTTGGCGTATATAATTAATAGTCTTGAGCCGTCCAGGGGCTAGACTCACTGCCAACGGCGAGAACAGGCACAGGCAAGTAAAATGTGCAATGATGGTGCTTCTGCGCATGCCTAATTGTATAAATTCGGCATTTTTTGGTATACAAATACCGATTGAGCGAGAACAGTTTTACGCATTGGACTCACCGTGTATCAAATCCCTATCGGGCATGTCGACGGTGGCGCTAATACCCATCTCTTTCCCACAGATGTGGACACCCACGAGCCGGACGAGAAGTCCCTCATCACCTACATCTCTTCGCTATACGAGACATTCCCGGAGCCGCCGGCGGTGCACCCGCTGTTCGACGCGGAGTCGCAGCGCCGGGCCGCCGCCTACACCGAGCAGGCCGCGCAGCATCGCGCCTGGCTGCACGAGAAGTGTGCACTCATGCAGGTGAGTGTCTTCTTCGACTGGTGGGTCTGTGGTGCAGCTTTCTTAGCTTCGCTGGGAAGCTACCCAGATCTTTAGATGTCGCTTCAAAGTCCTCTACGAGGGCACAATTCACAACACATGTCGATAGGCAAATAGGCTGGTCCGATTGGTCCCACATATTGTGAGCCAGATCGTGCCGTTCGCCTTAAAGGTGTCATTGTGTCTGTTAAATTCCACCAAGCCTGATCATCTTTTATTCCGCCTTTATTCAGCTTCTGCATAAAGTCCTGTCCCTAACACCTAGATTAAAATGTTTGTCAAAGTTCCTTTGACATGCTAGTAGGACTGTTATAAGTGATAAATAAGATCTACTTAGATCTAGCAGAGATACAGAAATTAAGGGGCGAGGTTACAGCGAATAATTACCAGTTTAAATTAGGTCTTTTAATATCTATGAATTACACGAGTTGTTAAATAGTGTTAAGTCCGCCAAGAAGGACTACGGTCTCCCTTCTCGTCTCGGTTTCTCCTTCAATGTTGTAAATGTATCCGATGATTCAGGACCGTGCTTTCCCGTCAACTTTGATCGAGATGAAGAAGCTATTGAGTGAGAGCACGCGCTTCCGGCAAGAGGAGGTGCCGCTCAGGCAGAAGGAGAAGCAGAAGCTCTTCCACCATTACAGGGAGCTGGAGGTTTGTCTTGAATACGTTTAAACGCCACTAACAAAGAAGAGAAAGAAGAATGCCTTTGTACACGGGCTGGTTTTGTGGCAATTTCTGCTGTAGCAACTTGCTGCAATTCCATTCTTAAGGTGTTCGCAATTACATTGCAGTAGGAAAGTATCACTGGCCAGATCTCCAGTAAGATTTAATACGTGAAGGTTAACATTGTAAGGAAACTTGCATGGCTTTTGAAAGGCGTGGAAAAAGTTCGCCAATTCGCACTGGGCATGGTGAATGATGGCTCAAATCGCCCTCGCATTGAGGAGGTGCGGGGTATAGTTGCAATAGAATGGACCTCTATTCACTGTCACCAATTTTGCTCTGCGAAATATGGTTTCACGGCAATGTATGCCCACTGCGTTGCCTTCGGGGAATCATCGGCTTACATTAGGCCAGGGCTCAGGCGACCTTCATGTCATAAGGCCGCACCCTTGTTGCAACAGGTGTTAGGAGTAATGGGTATCTATTTTGAGCCTTCAAATAAAATGAGTGCGGTGCTTCAAATAAATTGGTACGGAGAGGTGATGGACATGTTTCGATGCTCATGTGAACCTGCACCGATGAATATGTAATTATTCAAAAGTTGGATCCAAATAGGCGCTTTTTCATACAGGCATCCTTAGTGATTATCTTTAATATTTCAATCAGAAATACTTCGAATCCGTGGGCGAGTGCGATATCGAGCCCACACTACGACCGGAGGCGCTGGAGCAGGCGTGGTCGCGGCTGGTGATGGCCCAGCAGGAGAGGGAGCGCGACCTGGCTGACCAGATCCGCCGGCTCGAGCGCCTGCAGCGACTGGCAGAGAAACTGCACAGGTACGTACACACACACACACACACACACACATGCATGCACGCACATACCAAGAATTAAGGCGAGACAGGTTTTCTTTGGTCTATTATGTCTAATACGCCAAAGCCGTGTGTAACCTACTAAGCAATTATGTGAGTCTACTTTGGCTCGAAAAGTCAAGGGGCTGCCTCCCTCCTCCCTGGCTCAGTCGACTGTTATTTGCCTCGCCGCGTTATCTGTCTGCCTGAGACAGCCCTACGAGGCGACGCGACCGATCAACTATTTTCTTGCATCAAAGTTCTATTGTTTCACTTGTAGTACTTGTATCACTTGTATCTCTAACGACCCCTCTCTGGACAGCCAACTAAGGCAAGACAGAGCTGAGAGTCCTGCGGGCCCCCGTTGGTTTCCACTCGGCCGACAAAACACGCTGAGGTGGGGGCCCTGACCGACTCTCTGGGGCACTCGGGTCCGTGGTGTCGCTACTCGCCAACAGCTCGCCACAAGCTGTCCTGAGGTTTTATTTATTATTATTACTGCCCACAGAGACATCAAACAAACCGAAGGCGGTCTCGACAACGTAGAGCGTCACATCGAAAGTGAGATCCGACGTGTGGAGCGCGGGGTCCACCCCGCTGAGGCCAAGTCGGCGGCCGAGCAGATTGAACAAGACCTCAGGGCCATGGAGCACACGATACAAGAGATGTTCCAGGACGCGCACACGCTGCGAGAGGGACGGTACCCGCAAGCCAACGAGCTGCAACGACGGTGAGGTTTATGATTATACGGTTATGGTTCAAATTTGTGTGAATAATAATTTGGTGCTATTTATTTTTGATCGTAGATTATTGAAATAAATAGACGATATTCCGAGTTTACCTTTTTAAGCATGACTATAACTCTCTGTCCAGAGTCTATCAATATTTATTAAGAGACTAGTTCAAGCCAGTGTATAATTATTTTTTTAAATGTGACCAATTACCAGTCACGAGTTTACCAACATTTTAAGTAAGGCTATAACTTACCTAGCAGAGCTTACCAACATTTTAAGTAGGGCTATAACTTACCACTAGCAAAGTTTAACAACATTTTGAAGCATGGCTATAACTTAGCAGTAAGTAAGCCAGAGATTACCAACATTTTTATTTACTTAAAAGTTCTTTATCGTTCTCAGAGTGCAACAACTACACGACCGTTGGCTGAACGCGCGTCAAGCGTTCACAGGCCGCTTGTTGCCAAGATTATCATCAGTCCGCATGCCGGTGCAGCAGACCACCGTGCGCCGGGAGACGCGCACCGTGCTGGAGACCAGGGTCCACGACGCCGACCCCAAGTTCCAGCAGCTCAGCGAAGCTACCAAATGGTGCAAGGAGAAACTGGTAAGCCTTGTGATATCACCATGTAGAGAAACTTGTAAGCATTATGATATCACCATGAAGAGAAACGGGTAAGCGTTATGATATCACCTTGAAGAGATATTTTTATGGGACTAGGCCCGCCACACACTCCCATTACTCCTGTTAGCCAGGATCTACAGTGGTGTCCACCGAGGTTTGATCCTCGGCGAGACCCGGGATAAAGTCAATTGTCTAGGAACCCGCACAATTTAATCGAAAGATGAAAAAGGGAGGAGTTGAAAGAAAATTATCCACTTCCCTCCATTGCAAAGCGGGAGACAAAAAAGATCTGGTAGACAAATTTCCACGGAAGCAGGACTCTTACAGCTGGACAAGTCCAGGTGTAAGGCACCACGGAGAGTTTAAATACAAAATAGTTGGTCCTAAACTTGTGAGCTGACTAAACTTGATTCCAGTAATAGGTATGGCAGAAACGCTTGAACGCACGGAAGTTGTCGCATTCCGATCCGGTTGTAGAGTTAAGGAAAAAAAAAATATGACAATTTGTAAGTGCCCCCGCAGGCCTACACGAAATAAACGATTTGACTTTGACTTTGAGTTAGAAGTAGGTTTTTATTAACTGCTATTTTTCCAGAAAAAACTTCATGAGTCCGACTACGGTTCGGACCAGCCGTCGGTCCAACACGAACTGGACAAACACCAAAGGGAGCATAAGACGATCGATCAGTTCCACTCTAAGGTAAGTATTTCACCGTTTAACACGTTGTTAATGACCTTGCTTTCTGTACTGAGGGTATAAGTTTCGGATCCTGGTGTAGACAAACTTTATGTGATAACTTGATGTTTGTACCTGACGCAAAGTCGTTGATTATCATACAGTGATATACAGTGTGATTCATAAAAGGTATACTTAGCCCTAAACCCGCGATTCCTTAGTGAATCTGTAATCATTATGTGAAGACAGAATTTCAAGACGACAATTTAAAAAAGACTTGCTCAGAAAAATAATCATAATTGTCATTTTGTAGGGAACAAAAATATTTAGAGCTGGTTCAATGAAGCTGTATAAGTAATGATATACTGAGATCGCGCCCAGTCCATTGTAAGGTACCCACCCACAATAAAAGCGTTGTATAGTTTGACACCGCACAATCAGTGTGGTCGTCTGGCAATATTTATATATCTTAACATATATAAATTACGTGTCACGGTGTTTGGACGCTACGAACTCCTAAACTACTAAAGCGATTTTAATAAAAGTTTGCACACTGTGTGCAGTTTTATCCAACTTGAAAGATAGGATAGTTTATATCTCAATTTATTTTATATGGCAAAACAACGTTTGCCGGGTCAGCTAGTATATATATATATATTTTATATTGTTATAGGTGGAGCAATGCGTACACAACCGCGCAAACTTCAACGGTGAGGAGCTAAACCTGTACAATCAACATCTGAGCCAGCTGCAGAAGCTCTACGCCGAGCTGCTCTCCACTAGCACTAAACGGTAAATAGAAACAGTAACATTTCATTGGTATGAGTCTATTTGTTCTTAGAAACATTATCGCTTTGTAGCGACATCTATAACTCGGTAACAATAAACAGTGTTCTGAATTATTTCACAGATGGCGCTTATCGCAATAACGTTTTTTCAGTAGTAATTGGAATACCTCCCACATATATTATAAATGTGAATGTTTGGATGGTTGGATGTTTGTCACTCAATCACGCCACAACGGCTGAACGGATTTGGATGAAATTTTGCACAGATATAGATTATAGTCTGGAATAGCACATAGGCTCCTTTTGATCCCGGTAAAATGTATGGTTGCCGTGGGATAGATTAGTTTTAATTTTTCATAGAGCAAAGGATTGACATGATTTTCTGCATGGGTAGTGGTAGTTTAGGGGTCAGAATATGAGGCTAATTTTTATCCCGGAAAAAGACATACTTTTAATCGCGGATATCACCGCGGGGCGCAGCTAGTAGTAAATATATTTAATTATAAATTATTTTTCTTTCAAACAGCATGTCAGACTTAGACGCTCTGCAAGACTTCCTCCAATCAGCGACCGCCGAACTAAACTGGTTGAATGAAAAGGAACAAGTTGAACTATCCAGGGATTGGGCGGACCCGAACATCAACCTGCCAGCCGTACAGCATTATTACGAGGTCAGTATCATTATAAAGCTCTTTGGTTTTGTGATATCCTGGTACCTGGTCCTCACGGAGTATACTTATCTGTTAACAATAACGTTTGTTTTTAATTATATTTTTTTTTATTAGTAATACCAGCCCACTTACCATAAAGCCCCAGGGGGCTATGTACTATTGATGCTTCTTGAATCAGGACCTCAATTGATCTTAATCGCAAATTTGACCAACGTACTTGATAAAGGTAACACAATATTCCGATTATGATCCTGAATAGAGTCGCGTTTATAGTTAATTGTAGGGTGCTATGCTATCAGCCGAAAGACGTTCACGCTGGACATAGGCCTCCCCCAACGACTTCCACACATCACGGTCCTCCGCCACTCGCATCCACCGGCTTCCTGCGACGCGTGTGATATCATCGGTCCACCTTGTGGGGGGCCGTCCTACACTACGTCGTCCGGTTCGGTATTGTAGGTTGTAGTATCGTAGGGTATCAGTGTTAGATTGTAATGGTTAGTGGAATTAACTTCGCATCAGTCTGTAAGATTTCAATTGATTTGCTGTGTTATAACCATTCATACCACGTCAATGGTAATTACCCAAAATTGTTAGAGAATTACTGTCTTTCAGAATCAGAATCAGAATATTTTTATTCACGTAGACCATTAAGTACAGTACTTATGAATCGTCAAAAGTTACAAAATATTATGCTACTACTTTACCACCCGTTCGGAATGCCGTTCCTACGGAGAAGAACAGGCAAGAAACTCCATGGTTGCTCTTTTTTTAAAAAAGATCTTTTACATTTTTGAGCAATACATTGGTATAGGTATGTGAGAACAATGTAGGAACGGCTAATCAGACTTGAGCAGCAGGTAAAAAAAGTACTAACTAAGTATAAAATTACAGTTAATGGCTACATGGTTCCCACATTTACAAACTACTTATGTAAAGAATAGTGTACATAGAAGAATTTAAACACATCGAACTTCCACGAGCACTGATAAATACAACCTCTCCCCCCACTTTCACCACTTGTTATAACATGTTGTGTTAACAATTATTTCAATGTGTTCCGTTTGTTTACGCAAGCATTCGTTTGGGGACGATAAGGAGGTTTGTTTTACACGATATTTTAGTTGTAAAATTATTCAATTATTTTGCGTTGCGTCGTTTTAGTTTTTTTTTTGATACGCCTCTTTTACACTTTTGAGCTTTAGCGGAAAAGGGAAGATCTTCCAGCCAGGCGGGTGGTATGCCTGGCGGGGCGGCCGCTATGCCCCAACGGTTATTGTCGGGATCTTGTATATATGTTACTTGCACCGAAAACTCTGATAGCGCGATTCAGGATTGTGACGTCACTTGTCATTGTTCTGAATGCGTCTGCAGCGCCATCTGCGTAGCTTGTAGTGCGGTTGAAGTGGTCGCTACAGAGCGAAAACATTTTATGATTATATGATGTCGCAATCACCGTCAATAAATAATGATCTTGATTATAATATTAATTGGTAGTAAATAAATATTAACATTTATTAAAATAAGGCTTTCTTGTAACACTACAAATGTGTTATTATCTGTTTAATCCATGGCAACTGTACTAAGGGTGCGTTCAAGTATTACGTAACGCTATTTTTGGAGATTTTTGACTCCCCCCCCCTCCGTAGTAAAACGTAAAATCTCTACGCGACCGTTCTGAAGGGATAAAACGATGTTACGTAACGCGTAGTTCAAACCCCCCTCCCGCCCATGTAACGCATCGTAACGTTTCAGAAGATCCCCCCCAAATTCGTTACGTAATAGTTCAACGCTCCCTAAGCTAATTAGTAACAACCTTTAAAAATTCCTTGTGTGTCACATGGATGGTTTTTTTTATAGCAACTAATGTCGTCGTTGGAGAAACGCGAGCTGCAGTTTAGTAACGTGATCGACCGCGGGGAGGCGCTCATAGCGCAGCATCACCCAGCTACGAAGACTATCGAGACGCATCTGCAGGTAAGTGGGCATGTCGACCTTAATGTAATTCGTTTTTGGTATGAATCCTGTTTGACTCCGTATGAGTTTGGAAAAAGTGACGATTTTAGATATTACATGACGTTACTCCATTCTTATTTTGAATTAGTTTCGGGACATAACATGAGAAATGACGTTTACGACATAATGTGAAAAATATAACATTAGAATATAAAAAATATCATTTAATATCCCCGTGTTGGGTACAGGACTACCCTTAATGCGAGGGGGATAAGGCCATAAGCTAACATGCTGGCCCAGTACTGATTGGTGTACTTCAAATGTCTTCCTAAGGCAACTCTCAGGAGAGCAGGTTTCCTGGCGAAGTTTTCCCTCACTGTGAATATTAATAACAATGTTGAATATTATCTTAGGTGATGCAGTCGCAATGGGCATGGGTGCTCCAACTGACCTTATGTCTGGAGACCCACCTGAAACACACTACACAGTATCACAACTTCTTCGAAGAAGTCAAGGAGGCTGAGAAATGGATACAGAAGTGAGTACTAGTAGCGACATCTATGTTTTGAAACTAAAATTTAGTTACGATACACCGCAAATAGGTGGCGTTTAACACAATAACACCCGCCATCATACAAATTCGTGCAAGTCTGTAACGCGCTAGAGGAATTTATTCATTTTTGCGTTATAGTATCAAAAAATGTGTGTTTTATGTCGTGTGTCCTATAAACATGAAATGTGAAACCTGACATTTTAAATTCCCTAACAAGTCCATAATTTTTTCAGCGAATAAATAAATGATTTTACTAATAAGGGTTGGTGATTTCATTATTATCATCGTCATTGACATCATCCAAGAAACTGAAATATTTGCAACAACCATTTTTTTTAAATTTAATAATTAAACATTTCATGTTGCTGTAACGTTGTTATCTACTACCATACACTTTTGTTTAGTAGTTCCTTATACTTCTGCTTCCCTTCTGGCGGTGCAGGCTCAACTAACCGTGTATTTTTTGTTGCGCAGACGCGAGGAAGCGTTGAACACGATGTTCTCCCAGTCGGAGTTCACGCTGGACCAGGGCGAGCGGCTGCTGAAGGGCATGCAGGAGCTGCGCGAGGAGCTGAACGCGCAGGGCGGGGGCGTGGCGCGCCTGGCCGCCGCCGCGCCCGCGCTGCGCCCGCTGCGCCTGCGCCGCGCGCCGCTAGCGCGCCCGCTGCGCGCCGACACCGTGTGCGCGTACAAGCACGCCAATGTCAGTATATATATTTTTTTATTTACGCCCGCAGCAGTGATAGCCAAGTTGGTAGAACGCTTGCCTCGGTAACGAGGATTGCAGGTTCAAACCCCGGCTCGCACCTCTGGGATTTTTCATGTGCGAATCTCATTTTCAACCGGGATTATCACTTGCTAAACGGTGAAGGAAAACATCGTGAGGAAACCTGCATGTCTGAGAGAACCCCTCGAAAGATGTGTGAAGTCTGCCAACCCGCACTGGGCCAGCGTGGTGAACTATGGCCTAAACCCCCCTCGCATTGAGGGGAGGCCCGTGCCCAGCAGTGGGACATAAAAAAGGGCTGGAATTATTATTATTATATTATTTACGCCCGCCAAACAAAACTAAGTCGTCCCACTATAACTCTGATTTGAGGGCCCCCTGTAACTTGGAGTCAAACGTTATCCCTAAGAAAACCGTGTCGTTAACTAGCAACAAGCTTCTCATTAT
Organism: Pheosia gnoma; assembly: GCA_905404115.1. Lineage (NCBI taxonomy): Eukaryota > Metazoa > Arthropoda > Insecta > Lepidoptera > Notodontidae > Pheosia > Pheosia gnoma. The sequence goes on along the minus strand of FR989919.1, from coordinate 1,461,280 downwards.
TCAGTACTACATCGCAATCACTACTTTTGACATTTGGTAAAGAATACTTTATACATTTCGTTTTCTTGCTATTTAACGCTAAGTTATTAATAGTAAAACAGTTATGTATGTGAAGAATAGCGTCATTTACGTCGTCAAAACTATTTACATGTCCGCAAATAACACTATTTTCATCCTATTTTGAATTATATGCGGTAAGTCATTTATAAATACTAAAAACAATAAATGACCTAAAATGGATCCTTGCGGAACACCCATTTTTACTGCAGAGCCTATCAATTTAGTACCATTTATAAGAACACTTTGCTGTCTCTCTCCTAAATAAGATTTTACAAGATTAAGAGCTTTATCTCTAACACCGTAGTGCTCTAATTTAAGTAAAAGGGCTTCATAATTCACGGAATCCGAAAAAAATGTGTTATTTCAATATTGCCAAAAAAATCAATTTCACCCTAATATATATGAAATATACCAGTAACCGGGGAATACCACTCGCCTGGCTGGAAGACCTTCCTTTTGCCGCTAAACGCTATACTAAGTACCGTACTGTTGCGCAGGTGGCCATAGAGAAGGGCTCGGCGGTGACGGTGCTGGACAACTCGGGGCGCAGCCGCTGGCGCGTGCGGCTGGGCGGCGCCGGCACGGAGGCGCAGCTGCCGGGCGCGGTGCTGGCGCTGCCGCCGCCCTGCCAGGAGGCGCTCGACGCCGCCGCCGCGCTGCGCGCCGCGTACGACAGGGTGAGTGACTTGTCTGTCAACAATATTACTTTGTGTCATGGTGCTGGTTGCTCTCACAGTGTTTGTGTACCAGAGAATGTACTCATACAAAGCTCTTTTTTGAAAAAGTATTTTTTTTTTGGAAATTCAACGCTTTGGGGGGGGGGGGGGGTCAAATTATGTATGTAGAAACATATTGATTTCTTATATTTACGCGAATACTACACATAGTTTTATATCACTATTTATTAAAGTTACGATCGGGCACATGCCATAGTAATCTATAAAATCAAATAACTGACAGCTGTCATAAGTGTCATTGTTCATTACCGCTAGTTTAGTTACCCGGGATTCGTCATTTTAATATTTTCTGTCACAACCATTATTTAATTTACAATGTGTAATTATTTAATGTGTTATTTCTATTAATTACTGGACATTGGCAAAATGCCCACTAAGTTGTGGGTGAGGTCATATTCATTTTATTTTATCGCATTTTGTTTCGTAAAGAAAGACTAATGTTACCACTAACTAATTAACCGATCACAGATAATATTATTTACACGAACAACCAGTATGTCAACAGTGATAGAGCGACGTCCGCATTACATCTTTAAACTGTGGCGTTGTACATCGTATTAATGATTTTATTTTTCTGTTTTCTGAAGGTGATACTGCTATGGCAGAGGAAACAGTTGAGAATGAGACAGAACATGATATTCGCCACTATCAAAGTGGTAAAAGGATGGGACTTTCCTCAAGTAAGTGATATTTTTTCGTATTAAGAACCAGCCTGTCCATCGCAGCGAGCGAGTTGAAAAGAGATGGTGTAAATTACTTTCGCTTGCAACAAACAGCGACAGAGAGTGACCCTGGTTTTACTGGTGGTAGGCTTCGGCCGTGGCTAGTCACCACCCACTGAACAAAGCCATGTCGCCAAGCGGCCTAGCCGTGTTCCGGCATGATGTTCAGTGTTGCCATTCATGGATGGCGGGTCAGATCAGTTGCGCTGCATGTGCCTAGTGAATGTAGCGTCTCTGTCTACTGCCGCCATCCTACCTAGGCAAGTATGCTCCATCGTAGATCTCATCGTCACTTACCATCAGGTGAGATTGAGATCAAATACTTGCCTATAATGTAATAAAAAAAAAAAAACCACATTAAAATGGCTGGTATTATTATATGTATGTGTGTTGGGCACGGGCCTCCCCTCAATGCGAGGGGGATTAGGCCATAGTCCACCACGCTGGCCCAATGCGGGTTGGCTGACTTCAAACGTCTTGCAAGTGGCGTAGGACCGTGATGTGTGGAAATCATTGGGAGAGGCCTATGTTCAGCAGTGGACGTCTTTCGGCTGATAGATAGATAGATATGAGAATTTAAACGGGACTTAAATTTATTACTCCTATTATTGATTTCTTATATTTACGCGAATACTACACATTGAAATAAAACTAATTTCATGGATTTTTTGGCGTTTATATTTGTATGTTTTACGTTTCCGCCGTTTCGGCTGCTTTACAACCACGTAAAAACATAAAAATAAACGCGATAAAATCCATAAAAAAAATGTTTTATTTCAATTTATTGATCCTATTAGAGTATTTTAAAGCGTTGGTTTGACTGACTTGATTATTATTTCATTTGCTCTTATAAGATTGTTTTAAAGAATCCATTGGTCGGTTCAGTTCGTGGCGATGGGCGCGGAGCAGCGGCAAGCGATCCGGCGCGCGCTCAACGAGGACGCGGAGAAGCTGCTCGCTGAGGGGGACCCCGCGGACCCGCAGCTGCGGCGCCTGCGCAGGGAGATCGACGACGTCAACCGCCTCTTCGACGAGTTCGAGAGGCGCGCCCGGGCTGAGGGTACGTTCTAATAACATGCGTTTCTATCATAAGAGCATTTTATAACACACGTCAATTAATATTACCGTACGGTCCCAACTTAAGCAACGGTTGTATTTACTACTAGCTGTTACCCGCGACTTCGTCCGCGTGGTATTCAACAAAAAGCGGACAAAGTCGCGGGTAACAGCTAGTCTAAAATAAAAGTAGCCTAAGTTACTCCTTGTTACATTAGCTATCTGCCAGTGAGTCCCGTCAAAATATGTCCAGCCATTTCAGAGATTAGTCGGAACAAACAGACGGACAGACAGACAGACAATTTTTTTAATAAATGTTGTTTTGGTATATGTCCCGTGTATACATTCAAAGGCACTTAGTAAAAAGCGGTTATTTTAATATTACAAACAGACACTCCAATTTTATTTATTTGTATAGACTGGTACCGCACATTGAATCGCTTAAATCGTACTAGGGCGCGATTGATAAACCAGAAATTCTTTTTGTTTCGTCGTAGGATATTGATAAAAGCCATGAAACACATTTTGATTCGTATTTATGAAGTGGGAGAGTATAAATTTCCAATATGTACCTACGTGCAAGTAATCGTGGTCGAGCAGTCGTCTATTAGAGTGTTGATGAACTTCGCCATGAAGCAATAGCAAGCTAATTGCAGTACCAACGAGTTTTAATTTAAAATGGTTTCCGTATGACTCAAAGGATGGATGATATTATACTTCCATTAACCCGCAGGTCAAATCCATGGGCAATCCTAATTGTCTTTGGTTCTTACCTACTTTACTGTATACTTTATAGTCTACCGTATTTAGATATTTTGTATGGAGAATTGAAAAGCGTCCCTAGCAGACGGTATTTAAAACTTTCAATTCTCCATACAAAATGTCTAAATACGGTAGACCATAAAGTATACAGTTAGCTCGCACTTGACGTGCTGCACGTCAAGTGCGAGATTATTCGTAAGCTAACCGTATACTTCATAGTCTACGTATTTAGACATTTTTTATTTAGCGAGGCGTCTACAAATTTTAGTACGCTATACCTGGATACACTATAAAACCTCTCATTAACATAACCCTCTATAAATAACTTGTAAAGAATGAATTGCATTGTTGATCACATCGTTGCATCCAACGACGGTAGCGTTTAATATACAGATATACTGGTGCATTAATGGACAAAGAGATAACGCAATGTATCTAGTTGCGATTGTACGTTGACACAGCGAAAGTAGTTTTGATACTTTACCAACGTAAGTTATTCTACAGGTCTTATTCGAAACAAAAGTTTTATTAACAAGACACAGATTTTGCATCGCTGTCTGATTATCCCATGGTAACATCCCATGGTCATATGGGGATAAAATGTGTCACTTATATACACTAAAGACGTAAGCTATCAGTGTTAAATTAAGTTAAAATAATTCGTTATGTGATTAAAAAACGCTCTGGATTGTTGGTTGATGTTTTGTGACGTCACAACGTCGTCATCAGTGTCAGGTTGTCAATACGAGTTGGGTAATATTTGACATTTTAATGTTTTTTCGTTTAAAAAAATCGCAAGGGTCCCGTGACCCCGAGGCCGCGTTTTGGCGGTATTTTTATTTGTTTACACTTTGTCATCGAATTTTATGGAAACTACGTAAATTTACAATGAAAGTACTAAATTGTATCATATTAATATAATGAACCATTTTAATATGGTATTTCAAACATAGTCAAATAGCCTATTATAAGATTAGTAAGTTCATTACTCGCTCTAAAAAGGGTTACCAGCTAACATAAAGAATTATTATTTAATGTTTTCGGGCGATATACGAAATTAAAAAGACAAAAATGTCTACATTGATCCATGGTATGGTTTAAAAAATCAAGTATCAAGACAATAAGTCGAGTTTTACAATCATCTCGACGACAAAGGACAGATCATCATCGTCCTACCATAGCAGTTGTCAGTTGTAATTAGCGAGCCCAACGCATGCGCGTTTATCGTACGCTCCGTGTCTCGTTTCACGCGAAAAGTATAGTTATACACACATTTTAGTATAGATCTTCTGTAGATCCTTATTTACAGTACCTAGTAACACTGGTCGTAGCTCCCACAAGTCGTCCCGGAAGTCAAATAAAAACGTCACAAAAATATAGATTGGATTCCGAATTAAAACTTATTTTACAGATTTTATCGCGTGCATATTATGTTTTTACGTTCCCGACGTTTCGGCTGCTTTATATAAACCATGGTCACGAGAGGTCTGAGGTGTTTGACGTCCTAGTGTCATAGTTTGAACTGGAGTACCCTCATATTTAGTTGTTGTTTGCGGTCCGATCTGCGCAGAACGTGCTCACGGTGTCTTGAGGTCTTGCAATCGTGCGCTTGGATTTGGATTTATGGATTTTCTATTCAAAACATACTCGCATTTCTATATACATCTTTGTTTCAATGATAGCATAACCTCAATTCCCCTGAAACTTTACCTCAATGATTAATGTGGCCAGTTGTGACGTTGTATATGTTGGCAGCAGTTCTGTTTTTAGATCTTAAACGTTTGAATATTATCATTTGATACAGAAACACCGAATGTGTATAATAGCCAGCATAATTTCAGCCACTCTGAGTTAGTATTAAAAGTGAGAGTATCCCAAAGACACTGCGTAGTAAAAGGCTTATGTTTGTCAGTTAAATCCATAGTTGATAGATAATTAGCTAGGTATTTATTTCCTCATAGGTCAGGCAGAAATCTAAGTACTGTAGTAACATCAGTATTTCTTCACTTATAAGTGTTTTATAAACTGTTGAAATGAATATATTAGTTCACAATGTTTTAGTGACTTTATGTGTGTAAAGTTCTGGAAATAGTGTTGTTAAATTAGTTTACGAAAATGAAGAAGCTAAAGAGAATTTTCTCCATTGGAAGAGGCGGTAGAGATGGTAAAGTATTGACTATCATGTTTTAATCTTTAAGTCCTTTAGACGTTTTGCAATAATAAATTATTATTATTATCCACGCAACCGGCGACCCAAGGGCCGGGCAATTCCTCGCTCAGCGAATAGCTTTGGCTGTTCAGCGAGGAAAAGGCAGCGTCTTGGGTACTTCACCGCAAGGGTCAAATATTTTGTCAATATTTTTGGCCAAATATTTTACATTAATTTTTGTATTCGATTTTTTATTTCTATGGTCGTTGAACTTATTTTTAAATAAGTTTTCTAATTAATTTTATATGGCCAGCCCATCTTGGCAGAGCCTAACATTTTATTAGATTTTATTATGAGTTTTCACAAGCTATCTACGAATTATTCCATTGCAAAATTTTATCAAAATTACGTCATCACTTTCCGTAACTTTTCTACCAATCGTTTTTATAACTTACTTAAATAATTTAACTTATTATTGCTTTTAATTACTTGCCATAATTGGCAGAAGACCGACGACTTACTTTGGAACAAAAAAAATACAAATATCTTTCAATCTTTTTACTCTTTTCCTCCCACTTCAATCAAAGATATTTTTGCGTAGACAGCAGCGCAGGGAACTACATCGTCAATCACAGATGATGTCACTAACGCCATTTGTCCAATTGCTGCAACAATCCGAGGTGCCGGCCTTGTCACGAGGTCCAAGTATTTTCAAACCAATCAGAGACACCCACTTTTCGGGGCCATTATGAACGATGGTGTCAGGTCATCTTGGGCAGACCGTTTGTGACGTTGTTTGTGTGTTTGTTGATTGGAGAATTATTTTGTTTGCGACCGAGGTAGCAAAGATGAGTGGCGTTGAGTGAAATTACTATTTGGCACTTTGGGACTGGGCAAATGCAAGGCATTTTTGTTCAGGAGTTTTGAAGGTTGTGGTTAAGTAATGGAGTAAACTTACTACTATCGCTACAATAGATGGCGCTATAACAGGAAACCCTAAATTCCTGGGAGTTTACTACGAGTTTTGATAGAACCGCCTCACGCAGATTCACTAGTAAATGTAAGGAAACATTACATGACTCGAACGGTAATTGAAAGATGGCTGCACAAAAAAACATTATTTAATTTTTTCCCTACCACCTAACATGTGATCAGACAAGAATATTGTATTGATTGCGCTTACAGCTGTAGGTGCCGCCCAATATAATTCATACAATATTAAAAAAAAATAACTCAACAAGCACCAATTAGGCTTTACGACCGCATAATGATGTCATTGTGTTTTTCGAACGAGTCGTCAATTGGTCGACCTTGCGTGAGCGAAAATACGGGCTGATGATTACCTGACGCCGCTCATCACGGGATTACAAGATTGGGATCTAACAGCTTACTTGTAGTGTGTCTGGAAGGAGTTTTATTGAATTCCACAACTATGCCATCAGCTACCTTAGTTTATATTAAACAATCTGTGAGCATATTCAATATCCTTTCAAATAAAAAAGAATTTTTCAAATCGGTTCATAAATCACGGAGATCTGAAGTAACAAACATATTAAAAAAAATACAACCGATTTGAGAACCTCCTCCTTTTTGAAGTCGGTTAAAAACTAAAGATCATTCCAATCGTAGTAAAGTTTAAGTTGAGTCAAGAGTTCCTTATATAACTGGTATATCAACTAACTCTTAAAAACGCTGACGCGAAGAGATGAGCTATGTTTTTAGGGAGATAAAATGAATGAATATTATATAAAGAGGGGAGATACAAGCTCAGACGTGGGATAGTATAAGCTAGGATCTTGTTATCAAAATTACCACTGCACTGTTAAAAATAGCTAGAGCGCAAATGATGCAGGGTACGGGAAAGCTTAGGATAATAGTACTCCTGACCGAAATTCGGTCACGGTGCGGCGGCCAATCTCAAGGGAGACTAGCCAACTACGCAGGAGCTATTATAGAGCACGACTGTGTGCGCATGCACTGGTGCACTCTCTCTTCTCTCACTCGCACAGTCCGATTGGGATGCAATTTGCCATGATCGCAGAGAGATCAGGTGCAGGACCGATGGCTTTACATGCTCCCCGAGTCACGAGCAAGTGATAATCGTTGTTGGAAATAAGATTCGCAGAGGTGGTTGCCGGGGTTTGATCCTACACCTCTCGTTTTGTACCAACTGGGTTATAATCGCTTGGGCGGCTTACATAAGGATAAATAATCTGAATTGTAGTAACCCCAATGAAAGCGTCGCGGTAAACCACAAGCGACTACCTCAACAGTCTGTCTGTGTGACGTAAGGCCTTTTTTCGATCGAGTCCACTTCAATTCGATTGACCTTGCGTGTTCTGAAATACGGGCAGGCTGTGACAGTTATCTCTGCAATTCTCGGTCGAGATCTGAGTGGGTGGCGCGCACAGAGTAGCTGAGCACAGTTGGGTCAAATCACTGTTTAAATATGTTGATGATTGGATAAACTTTTCAGCGTAATTCTAGAAGAATGACTTTCTTTCGCTCGTTTATTGATGTCTGTGTGTTTGACCAATGACGTTGGAAACTAAATGAAATGGCAAATGGTCCTGATGACAGTTCCTAGGAGACTGGCTACTGATTTTATGTTTTAGACATTAAGTCATTCAAAGGCAACACACTGGAACAAAAAGTAATTAAACTATAACATCGCGAAAGTTCTGGAATAAAAGACTAAATCCGTCGAGTTTCCTTCCGGATCTTCTCGTTGAGGTCGCGTTCTGATCGTATGCTGAGTTAAATAAGCAATGTCAATTAGTAAGGTCCCTATAAGCCTATGTGGAATAAATGATTTCACTTGACGTTGAGTTCGATCTGACCAAAACTGTGTTTGGTATAAAAAAACGACTTTACCGGAACTATTACAATTAGTTTTCCGGGTCATTGGCTTCATTTAAACAATCCATTTGGTACCGTGTTCTGAATCATGCAAAGTTTATATTTCAATAACAATTTTACAACTCTATCATGTTTCATGAAAATATATATATCGTCATACGAACACACCAACTATACGGTCCCACACTAAGCAACGCTTGTATTGTGGGTACCACACAATGGACTGGGAGCGAACCCAGTATATATTACTTATGTAACGGGTACAAATATTTGTGCTCATCACGCAAAGATTGTCCCTACCAGGATACAAACCCGGGACCCGCGGCACAGAAAGCAGGGTCACAACCAACCGCGCTAATCAGGCCGGCAAATATTAATTATGTTGTTCAAATCAACAAGTTTCCCTGTGTCATGCAGACATTGTTGAATGGAGCTGTGGTGTCACGGTATATCATCCAAATCGGTTCAAATTGAACACGAAATATCGAATGATCCTACTGCCACAACACCTACTCTACATCCCGAGTGATCTAGATCTGAGTTCTGATCTCAGTCAGTGAACCGCTGCCGTGCCGATAAGCATTATTTCGTTCATTTAACACATTTAAATGTTACTGAAGATCATACTTGTTTATATTGAAAGGACTGTGGAGAGAACCGAGTACCGGATTCTTGCAGGTGGTTTTTGTTCGAGTAATTGCGTAAAAGATGCAGTGAACCGTGTCCGATTCGTCTGGTTATCTGTGGTTGATGTTTTGATGTGAATCTCCGATTGGTTTTAATGTCTTTTGATTGTCGTGCAGTTTTTAAACAGGTATTTTATAGACGGTACCTACCAAAGGTTACTAGAGAAAAGGCTGTTATAATGCAGTTGTAGTTGCATTAAAGTTCGTTGACACGAGGGGGCGCGCGGAAAATGTGATTGGTTGAAATAGTTCTAGTTACATGATGGGGTTAGCAAATATATTAAAACTGAGATATTCACACGTGCGAACGTATGTGTAGACGCGTGTGTGTGTGTTTGTGTGTGGACGGTGTGTTATAGAATGTATGATTTAGTGGGTATTTAACCCCAGTACTGATATACATATATAGGTATGTTTACGCCGAAACTTATGTTCTTACGATAGCAGATGGAAATGCATGTTCTAGAATGTATAATTCAAAATCCAAGATTAATTTAATATTGAGCTAAAACTTTTTTTTTTATTAACCCTTCATACATAAAACAACCTCTATCTTCCGCAGAGGACTCCAAGAATGCCGCGCGCATATTCACAGAACAATCGTCGAGTCTTCTAGAACGGCTCGAGATACTGGAGCGGCAGCTTCACGAGCGGGTGGCGAGCCACATCCCCCGCGACCTGGACAGCCTGGAGCACCTGGTGCTGCAGCACAAGGACTGGGAGAACAGCCTCCATACGCTCACCAGCGATGTGGAGGAAGTGCAGACTACGTTCAGAGGTATGCACTAAGGTCTTCTTGGGTATGGAACTTGAGGTCGAAATAATAACAATGGCCGCTACCGTTATACCAACTTTCTTCTTTCTTTCTTTACGAAAAATAAAATGGATATGAATATCGCCTCACCCACAACTTAGTGGGTATTTTGCCAATGTCAAGTAATTAATGGCAATAACACATTCAATAAATACACTTTGTAAATAAAATCATGGATGTGACATGAGTATATGAAAATGGTGTGGCTTTATACTACACAAACTTTATACATAATATTTAACGACATATACAGCAAAGACGTCGCAGCGAAATAATGTCAGCTGATTGTCACTTTGATCATGCAATCGAAAATAGGCCTTGCGACCCTATGATGTGCCAATGATATACGATCTTAAGGTGGTAAAGACAACGAGGTATTTCCTAGGGTAAAGGACTTTCTTGGTTGACTCTACCTATTTAGTTGAAGTTGCTAGCGACTGCTGTCCAACTTCTAAGCTGCGATTACCCTAATACATTTTCATAGGACTTTTCCCATCATGACCTATATGTAGCAGTAATTAAAGCCTTAGTTTGTTTGTACAGGCATTGCTCTCAAGACTCCTGCGATGAAGAAGAGCCTTGACAAAGTGATGGGCAAGTGGAACGACATGCAGTCCAAGAGCCAGCTGTTTGTTGAAAGGTACTACACATTCTGTTACTCATAACAATAAAAATAATCACAAATACAAAGTCGCGGGCATTGGTAAACTCACATAGAATTTACGTTCGGGAGTATTACGACGTACACACACACACACACACACACACACACACGCACGCACACACAAATACACACACACACACACACATACACACACACTCTAGTCTAGTTACTAGTGTCACTGCTATATCTTTTAATTTGTTTTGTGACTTATGACTAATAGTTATAACGTATGAAGACTTAGAAATGTAATTGACTTTTAATTTCCTTACTAGGTTGAAGTTCGTAGAGATCATAGTGAACAGCATGGAGGAGAACCACCAGACAATATCGGAGTTCGAGATCAAGCTCGCGCAATTCAACGACCTGCCCAACGATGTAGAGCTGCTTAAAGACGTAAGATTAATATACAATCGTAAATTCCACCAAACATTCTTTATATCTATAAAACCGCAAATTGTACCCTTTTATTTGAATTTCATTCACTCGTCCAGGATATTGTTTCATTTATCAAAAAAAATTTTTTGGGAAATAAAATTGTCCACTTCCCACCAAAAAGTCCACCACCAATCAGAATGAATCAGAATATTTATTCTTCTTCTTTCTTTACGAAATGAGATGCGATGAAATGGATATGAATGTGGCCTCACCCACAATTTAGCGGGTATTTTGCCAATGTCAAGTAATTAATAGCAATAGCACATTCAATAAATACACATTATAAATAACATAATGGATGTGACACGATGATATGAAAATGGCGTGTCGGAATATTGATTATTCATGCAAAACAAAGTACTTATGAATCGTCAAAAATATCACGAAATGCTAAGCTACGACATTACCACCCTTTCGGAATGCCGTTCCTATGGAGATGAACGTGCAAGCAACTTCATGGTTGCTCTTTAAAAAGATCATACATCTTATACATACATTTGATGTTATGTAATTGACTGTGATTAACGTCCTCCACCAGATGCACGAAGACCTTCTCCGCATGCAAGTTGCCGTGAGCAAGCAGCAGATCCAAGTTGACCAGATGAACGACGACGCGGAGAACTGCCGCCGGCTGGTGGAGACGTCCAGGGCAGCTCTGCCTCACTCCTCGCTGCCGCGCTCCGGGAAACATATCGACCTCGAGAGGCTGGACAAGGAGGTGTCGCAGCTGAATAATAGGTGGAGCAATGTGTGCGGTCAGCTGGCTGAGAGGTGAGTTTATATAGTAACTCTTCATTGTAGACTAGAAATAGACAGAAACTGACATTATAAAAGAAACAAAACCAAGGAAAGAAGAGCAGTGCACAATAGGCTGCAGCTACACCGATTTTAAGTCAAGATTCAGCTTGATTTTGCAATGTAAACCTTAACTGTAAAGCTATAACGCTCATATTATTACTTACATTGAAACTGATCTATGAATGATTTTGTTTTGTATAATGTCTGATGAATAATTCGTAAATGACAGCATCTCTCAATTTGAAAAAGGAATAACATTGAGTTTTATCTCCCAATCGCAACACAGACTCCGCAGCTGCGAAGCGGCATACCAACTCTTGCGCAACTACAACGCCGGCCTGGAGAAGGAGGCAGAGTGGATCGACGACGCGTACAACAGACTGCAAGCGCAGCCGCCCGTCGAAGTCAGGCCCAAAGAGCAGTTCGAACCGACTAGGGTGAGAAATAAGAATAAAAAAAGTTAAGACTGTCAAAATTGACATACGTCAGAAGTTGTGATTTATTTATTTTGATAGATGTACACTTTTTTATCAGGCGACACCAATTATTGTTTTTTTCAGAGTTCTAGTCTCAGACGAAGAAATAATACATTGAAACTCAAAAAACTAAGCTGATTTATGGGGTTCACGCAAATAACAACTTTACGTTCACGAGAATTCGCGTGTTCTACACGAATCGGCTTGGCTTTTGGTGTATACGACATTCCGTCTATATCATTTCTTCGTCTGAGAGGTTTTAGACATGATATTCTGTTTCTGTCTCTGCGTCGATAATATTTGATTGGTTGAAGCTAGGAATTCGCATGATTTAATATTAAAAAATGATTAATTTACTTTGCATTTGGTTTGATGGAAATACCATAATTTGATTGACATACGGGTAAAATAGATTAAAGCATGTTGATATATTTTTAAAAGGATGTCGTAATTGTCTTTAACCGACATACACCAATTAAATGTCACGGTGGCACAGTTATTTTAGTCAATCTTAATAAGATGGTAATGGATTTGAAAAGTATATCCATTTGTTTATTTGTAACGTATTAACATTTTTTTTAAATTTTGGGGTGTTATGTGGTTTATTCACAGAACCTACTCACGAGCGTGGTCGAGAGGACGCCTAAGATCGAAAAAGTTAACGTAGACGGTGGCAGATACATACGCGAGGCGAAGGTAACTATCAGAGTACTAATTGCTATGTACTACGTTCGTTTAGTCTGTGGCATTTTTGTGGAATATTCGGTATTTACGGCGATAAAAATGTTATATGACTGAAAAGGCTTTTTTTTTCTCGATATTGAATTTGGTTTTTTTAACTTGCCCCAGAATATTACACAAAATGCTGATTTTTATTTTTTTTATTTTATTTTGATGAAAGGTTTTGAAAGTGTTTCTAAAAGGATATCAAGTTCGGTCCAGCGTCTCGATCCCGTCCATTTTGTCTATGCTTTGGTCGTTGTTTTTTTTGGGTCTTGTCTCTTCGTATATCAGAGGTATTCTAGGCTCAAATGTGTTCTTATTCAAATGCATGATCGCTTACGTCCTTACAATAACGCTTGCGTGTTCCACTAATCGATGCTTGGCGGTATCTAGTATCGATTTGAATCGATTAGCTTTCACTAATCATAATCATTTTGATTGCGTGATGTTTGTGTGGCTGTAAAAAGCATTGTATTACTGCTCTGAGATATTTGCTGTGTGATTAAACCGAGTACTGATAAAAGGAAAAAAAATGTTTATTGGATAATAGGACTTATAAATAAATAGACAAGCGACAAACTGTTTCTACATTGTTCTCGAATACCCATCATAATTTACTACGCAAACGTATAACGTTTTTATAAAACCAGCAATCATTGAGTTTCGTTCCACATCTTTTCGATGTGAACGGCATTCCAAAGAAGCGCTATTATCGTGGCATAACATATTGTGAAATTTGACGATTCATAAGTAGTAAATTTACATGAATTACAAAATATTCTTATTCTGAATCAGCCTTAAAAAATCAGACAGTGGCAAGAAAAAAAGTCAACTATGCCTGACGCCATTACGTTATGTATGCCATATTTATTCTGATCTATTCTAGCAGACAAACCGACAAATCGTTTCTTTCTTCTTGGAATATAAAATTGTATCCGCTTTGTCGGAACCTCTGTTTTATTACAGACAAACCATATTTAGTCACGAATTTGTAATTCAAATTATTTTTTTATACCACATAAAATTATATGTAGGTTCATTGTTCACTTCAAAAATGATTTGCATGCACTCTATGGGTGTTTATGTTGCCAGTTCACAAAAAAACTACCATTTTATCTGTCTTTTAAAAATAGAACGGTGTTTCAAATTTCTGCTTAGATTATGTGCACGAATAATTGGTTAGTGTGTTTGCACTTACCTTATCATTGGTGTTGCACGCTTAGATAAACCTGTATACTGTACAGGCCAAATTCTTCCAGCATGAATTCATTCCTACGGTACCTTTTAGCTGGACTGGTAAATTCAATGTTGCCATTCATAAAAAACTGGTATGTAAAAAAAATATATGAACGGTAGAATGAACGATAAAAATCTGGGCTTATATTTAAAAAATTAAGCACATGGTTTTGTGTACGAGAATAATGAATGGTAGAATTATTATTTTGTATGTTTGCTCAGAAAATCAATCAATTAAATGTCAAAATTTTAAAGGTATGTGTGCAAAGTATGGCGAAAGGAAACTCTAATATTAAAAGCTTAATTTTAACAACACAGATTGTTTTTTTTAATTGCAAAAAAAAACATAAAAAAGACCAGTCTGTTGTACTAAAGCGAACCTAACCTGCTTGGATCCTAACAACTATATAGATATACTCATCGAGATGTCAGCGATATGCCGAATGGATATGCGAGGAAGTCCACCCGTCGCTGGACATGCGTCAGCTCCGGCGACAGGCTGACGTGGAACTGGCTGACCGAATCCGCAACCGAGGCAGGAGCGTGGATCCGGAGCGAGTGCCGGCGGGATCCGAGTCCGTCGTAAGGGAACTGGACGAGTTCAACGCGAAGTACCAGAGGCTTATGGACATGTTGTATGAGCGGCTGAGGAGGATCGCCGCCGCGAACCCGGGAGACATCGTGACGTTGGTGAGTGTTCTTTATTCAAATATGAAAGTGAAATACCATTTGCTTTAATAAAAAAAATGTGCTCAATGAAGCAAATAATTTTAAAATAAGAACTCATTATCTTCTACTAAGCAAATGGCATTACATTTTATGTTTTTACTACACTCCTAAATAGTAATAAATCGCGATGACGTGGTGATCAAACATTAATATCAATATGGCTATTTCATTTTATAGCCTTGTTTGTAATTAGATGTTGATTTATAATGTTACTCGCCATGAAAAATAAACCAATTGAACGTTTCTCGAATGTATCCTATTCGCGGAATTAATATAACCTCTATAAATAGGTTCATAAATGAGAATTGTGCATTTATGCATTTAAATTAGTAGTTGCGAACTGTCATCGGCTTATTATGATTTCTAAACATCAAAACGTCACACTATAATATTTTAATGGTTTTGGTAGATTTTTCTAAACTATTATGGCAGCACTGATTTTGTTATAGTAGTATTTTTTTAAGAAGTCCTATATAGAAGCGTATTGAATAGACGTTATGAACTGTGTTATAATAGGCAGCTTTCAAAAATATGTAGGTACCTAGTATAGAAATGACGGCTGTAAGCAAGACTTACGTAATGGCTATCTAAAAAAAAATTCATTTTCTACCAAAAAAAGGTAATAAAACCTCTTTAAAATTCCGGAACTCATTAGCAGTCTTACAAAATACATACTCTTGGGCATGTAATTCATCACGATTTGTCCTTGCAATTTTATTATTCCACTGCTAATGTCGTTAGCTGACCTCATAAACAACTATTTAGAGTTAAAAAAATGTCAAATTGCTTCACGCGTTGATTTGTTGCATTTAAACAAATGAATTGTGCTTATTTTAAGACATTTAAATGTAATTATTGTAAGAATGATTCAAGCGAGCTTGCTTTGTTCCCTAGAACAGTATTAATGTGCTCATTGTATTAACAAATTTGTTTTTCATTCCTTTCTTAAATATTAGTTTAAAATTTACACTTAAGGACGGGCCGCTGTGCACTGACGTGCATAGAATATCGGGATTTGTGTATACTTATTCAGTTTATTGTTTGCCATTCTGATTTTGAATTTATCTTGTGCGATTCAGACTCGTATGGCAAATCATCGATTCTACTGAATATCGTCTAAAGCGCCATCTATAGAGGCGCATAGAATACAAAAATATTTTTTCAAGTGTGCGTGGTCGGCCAAATCCGGAACTATAGGAAATAGCAAAAAATCCTAAAAGAACTGATTGAGATGGAAACTAAATTGCAATATTAAATTTTTGAAAAAAAAAATTATTCTCTAGCCATAAACCGAACCTGTTGAGTTTGAAAAAAAACAGGGATCAAGTTCAGGGAAGCAATGACATTCGGCAAACTAATAAATATGCATTTTTTTTCATAAATGACATAAACCGTACGTACCGTGACCGCTCAAATCGTACAGACCGTACCCACCTAAAATTATCCCATATAAATATGAAAGTTTGGATGTATCGATGTTTGTTACTCAATCACGCCAGAACGGCTGAACGGATCTGGATGAAATTTGGCACAGAGATAGATTATAGTCTGGCATAGCACATAGGCATTTTATCCCGATAAAATGTATGGTTCCCGTGGGATAGACATACTTTTTAATCGCGGGTAACACCGCGAGGCGCAGCAAGTATTACAATATGGAAATAATAAATGCGACTCAACACGTCAGTTAAGTTAATTCACGTGCGAAGTGATGTCACCGTTCTGTTGTACCTATACTGGACCCCGTTCAAGGCCATTCGCTATTTATATAATTTTAACGATATGGATACAGAAAAAAATAATTGCGGTTTGAATCAAATTCCTTTGAGTTTGGGCTCAACTTGCCCGATGCTATTAGCCTCCATATACTGGTTATATACCTATTTAAAGAAATTTAAACATTGACTATAAATACATATAAATATCGCCAGACGAGCACATTAACTATACGGTCCCACACTAAGCAACGCTTGTGTTATGGGTACCGTACAATGGACTGATGGCCAACCCAGTATATACTACTTAAATAGATAATAAACATCCATGACTCGGGTACAGACATTCATGCTCATCACACAAAGATTGTCGCTACCAGGATTCGGATCCGGGCCTCGCAGTACAGAAAGCAGGTTCACTACCCACTGAGTCAATCAAGTAAAGCTTGATTACAAGTACCGAGTAAAATGGCGGGCAGTGCTCTTGGCCGAGTAAACCAGGTTTATCGGTACCGAGTAATGTTTACACCTAGCACTCGGCTTAGAGCACTGACTCGCCATTTTACCCGTAACGTGTGATCAAGGCAATAATAGGCTACTTTTCATCAATGTACAGTAGGTGCAGCCGCGGGTACGAGCTAGTATTTTAAAAAAGAGTTGGATAATAATTATTCTCTCTGTCTGTTTGTTTTCGAACATCGGGGAAAAGTAATTGTAGATAATATTACCACATTATAAAACAGGCCCTTGGTATAGCAAGGACCAAAAATAGGATTTTTTTTGCGAGGTCAAATCTCCTCCGCCCACTATGTTGCCAAATATTGCCATAACAATAAAATACCGTCTTGCACCGGTAATAATTAGGCAATAATACCGCAGTACCATTTATTGTCTACCCACACTGCCTACCCACTTGCGATAGCGTGGGTAGTGGTACAGACCTTATATGGAAACTATGATCCTAGGTTGTACCTTGGTGATTTCATGACTAACTAAATGCTATTAAACGCGTACTCAGTTTTTTTAAATAATAGTTTTTTTTTTATTACATTATAGGCAAGTATTTGATCTCGATCTCACCTGATGGTAGGTGACGATGAGATCTACGATGGAGCATACTTGCCTAGGTAGGAAGGCGGCAGTAGATAAGAGACGCTACATTCACTAGGCTCATGCAGCGCAACTGATCTGACCCGCCATCCATGAATGGCAGCACCGAACATCATGTCGCAACACGGCTAAGCCGCTTGGCGACATGGCTTTGTTCAGTGGGTGGTGACTAGCCCCGGCCGAAGCCTACCACCAGTAGATGTTTCATTGTAAAGACAAAATGCAGTACAGTTTTAAAATAAAGCAATCATAGAGCATTATTCATAGAACGTGTACCTAATTAAAATATTGAAAGCCCGCAAAATACATTACAGAAAAACCACAAACACCTCAACTGATTTTAATTGTAAGAAATTGGTTGGCATAATCATTCATTTTTTAACTGCTCACAAGAGATTTGCGTTGCGCAGTACTATATGACGTTTGATAAAGCTATAACACATCTATAAATTGGGGGGCAAGTAAGTATGTAGGTATCGTAAAAGCTACAAGCAAGATAAAATTATTCTAATAGATGTATAATGCATTTATATGAATTATTTTCTGTAAGGTGGTACCTTTGTCAAAACTCATATAAAGTAAGGGCTCTTTAAATTTAATTTGTATGGCAACTAGAACGTTTGTTATGTTGATGATGGCACCATGAAGATATTTTGGTAGACCAGTAGAATAACTCCTTACATATAAAAACAAATTAAACATTCAGATTACCGACCTGAGTACTTAATTCCTGTTCCAAAATTACAATCTCACTAATATTATAAATGTGGAAGTTTGGATGGATGGATGTTTGTTACTCAATCACGCTGGAACGGCTGAACGGATCTGGATGAAATTTGGCACAGAGATAGATTATAGTCTGGAATAGCACATAGGCTACTTTTTATCCCGATAAAATGTATGGTTCCCGTGGGATAGATTTGTTTTAATTTTTCATCGAGTACAAATAAATTCATTTTCTCATACATTAGATTCTGAGGCGGTACGAAGTTTGCCGGGACAACTAGTGTAGTTATATAACTTTAAAATATTATAAAAAAAGTTTAGCTCATCTATACGATCTATGAAACTGACATTCGCAATAAAAGCATTAAGACGGATGTCAACGACCACGTTTCGGATGGGCGCCAGGCCTGACTACAGACCTGCACTACTGCTAGACTAGTGATAGTTGTCGCCGCGTGTCGTTTTGTGCCTATTCGATTTTTGCCATTTTGTCGTTCATAGTAGTGATAGCAGGTAGTAAGCGTCCTCGGAACTAATGATTGAGATTTTACAAATGACAACAATGTCTAAAATGGATTACTTTATATCATAACAATAATACTTACATCATTTAATACCTCATTAGAAAAATGTATTCTTTAAGTGTTTTTTTTACCTTAAAATACACAGATAAATATGGAGACGCTCCAAAACCACGCGAAGGCAATTTGCATTAAATGTCAAATTTAGGACATGCTTCAACTCGGCACAAAAAAATGTTGTCACTTTGTTGTTGTAAATCAAGTCTACTTGTAGTACAGGTCAGTGGCGCCCGTCGCTAACAAAAAACCAGCTACATTTACCGAGCTATGACGAGTGGCCAACGAGTGGACATATCAAAGTGAATCGTGCCGATAGGATTCTTGGAGGGATGTTGTTTTTTTTTCTTTTCTTAAAAATATGTTTTTTGATAAATAATGTAGATATATTGGTGTAATATTAACCATTTTGTGTTCGTAAACGAGCACGAGTGAAGGAAATTCAAATAAAATTGTATAACATTACTTTTCTGGGTCTCCCAGGATGTCTAGTACATTTTGAATAAATTATCAACAGCTTTAGTGATAGGGGTAGGGGATTCATTTTATCATCATCGTCTACAACATCATCATTATCATCAGAGGTACTTTTAATTCTATATTAATTATCAAGAAATACTCGACACTGGCGAAAATAACACTATAAGCTACTATGTAGCCAATTGCCAACATAAAAAAATGAGGAAAGTTTCGGCAGATCATGATAGAAATATACATATTGAAATAAAACTCCTCTTACGGATTTTATTCGCGTTTATTCTACGTTTTTTACGTTCCCGACGTTTCGGCTGCTTTACAGCAACCATGGCTACGGGAGAATGAGGTGATTGACATCCTAGTGTCAAAGTTTGAAACGTGGTACCCTCATATTTAGTTGTTGCTTGCGGTGCGATCTAAGAAATCTATATAAAAAATATACATTGTTAGGAACTATTCGTAATTATCATTCCATAGTACCTCGAAATAACTCAAAGAAAAATAAACTCGGCTGGGAGGCCATTGCCCCGACTAAAAACGGGAAGATTGCATTCGACTCGATTGAATTCAATTCGATGCTTCAAATCGATTCAATTACATTGTATCCCAAATGTTAATCCGTATAAACTAAAACTAAAAATGACTAACAATCCTAACGTCATCAGTTCATGAACTCATCATAGCGTGATGTAATGCAATTCTCGGGAATAGACGCTTTTTAAAGCTTTTTTCGGCTAAGCATAGATTTGTTTGTGAGAAAACTTACGTTTTTTATATATGTAGTTTTTTTATAGAGTTTCGTATCTAATACAATGCTACGTATGATTTTCGTGAATTATATTATTTTACTTCGTGAATGTTATATCTATCCAATCCTTAATCCATACTCCCAATAATCTTTCCATATTCCTGCAATAGTTCCTCCGCCTGCTGAGGTCAATTCGCTGTTTATGCTATCGTTTTCAGCAGTTGCCCCCAGCATGCGGCTAACGTAACATTAAAATTCTCACAAAGGGCCTCTACGTGTTAGACCCATGTCCCCGCGCAAGCTTTCCAAAGATCCGCATATAGCCCATGTGGTGAGAGATATACTTACATACTGCAATAAGTATCTTATATATTATTAATAAAAAACCTTATAAGTGTTTCATAACAGCCATTGCCGTTATTTATATTTATATTAAGTACTTGCTGTAATACCAGCGCAGTAAACAGCTCTAAATATAGCCATTACATTATTTATGAATCCACTCTATATACATATAAGGACGTGTCCGGATTCATATGGAGCGAATTATTCAGTTCAACATAAATAACTGAACCAAGTTGAACGTGATTATGTAATAAATGTCGCTGGTTGAAGTGGGTGGTCGTAAATATAAATAATCTGTGGTATTTGCGCTGAATAATATTTTTTAAAGTAAACGTTTTGACTGCATTGACTCAATGAAGTGTTTTAACTGTTTTAAATTAAAACCTAGAGCACCGCCGATATACAGCGGCACTGGCTTCTCAATACTTTTGCCTGGGCCTGGGGTTTTTAAAAGTAGAAAAAAGTGTTCCATATTCAATTGTTGTAATTTTGTCACTTAGACTTATTAACACCCAAATAATGCACGAGCATTCACATATAAAGATGTAAAGGCTCGGGCATAATAACCCCTTATAATGATTTCTTATATTTAGATGAATTTAATGTAATTACCTACCAAACTCAACGAGATGCCCAAGCAACTAATTGTAAAACAATCAAATTGGAACAAAAAGTAATCTTAATTCAATTAATTGGATCGTGCGATTGCTCAACGCGTGTCGACGTGACCGATTTAAAACAGTAATTCGCTTTTTTCGTGTTCCTATGAGTAACAGGTGACGTCATTGGCCATCAGTTATGCTCTGCTCTATGTTGATTGCTATTGACGATTGGAAATGTGTGAGAGAACTTCTAGTTCCGCGTTGAATCTTAAAACGTCATATCAAACATATGTCACGTACTTATATAGGGTTGATCTAATCTATCAGCCGATAGCCGTCCACTGCTGGACATAGGCCTCCCCCAACGACTTCCACACGTCACGGTCCTCCGCCACTCGCATCCACCGGCTTCCTGCGGCCTGTGATATCATGGGTCCACCTTGTGGGGGGCCGTCCTACACTACGTAGTCCGATTCGTGATCGCCATTCTAGAACCTTTCTGCCCCAACGGCCAATTCGGTTCTGCGAGCTATGTGCCGCCCATTGCCACTTCAACTTTGAAATTCTTTGACCTATGTCGGTTACTCCAGTTCTTCTACGAATCTCCTCATTTCTGATTCTATTGCGTAGCAAAAACCCCGAGCAAAGCTCTCTCCATTGCGCGTTGAGTGACCTTGAGCCTTGTTATGATATTCTTATATAGGGTTAAAATTAAACTAATTCTACGGATTTTATCGCGTTTATTTTATGTCCCGTTATGACTGATTTACAGTAAGATGCTGATTCGTGTAATCAAGCTAGGATTCGTGACTGGTAATGTCGACTCCACCCTAACCTTTGTATACAAATCGTTTGACTTCTGACAATCAAAATTAAACAATTATTCGCAAATAAAACGCTATGTTTCCCGTTTACCC
The DNA here is from genome assembly GCA_905404115.1 of Pheosia gnoma. Classification (NCBI taxonomy): domain Eukaryota; kingdom Metazoa; phylum Arthropoda; class Insecta; order Lepidoptera; family Notodontidae; genus Pheosia; species Pheosia gnoma. The sequence continues at coordinate 1,439,156 of FR989919.1, read as the reverse complement.
GCGATAATCCATTTACGGTGCGGTGATGTAATCTTTATGGCTCCGAAACCAATTAAAACAACAATTTTATTTGACTCAGTGGGCAGTTTTGCGAAAATAAATTAACAGAGTCAGCTCACTTTTGGTCACAAATTTTACGTTATTAATTCTTTAGCCTTCAAATTAAAAGCGGAGTATGGATAGAAATTTGGTTTTGGTCAAGAGATCCATCTCTAAAAATATCGATCTTATCGACTATCGAGTTAACATGTTCGAGTATTCGTCTTTGTTTCCAGCTGCGAAATGGGCTGGCGTCAGTATTCTTCTTCGGAAAACTGTTAAATAATCGGAAAATTATTGAACCATGACTTGTATGATTTAAAAAAACACCTGCTCTTTTTCAATCCAAAGTACATGTTACATAACTAAATAAATCACTTATTTATCAAATAGGTATGTAATATTTAGCTGCTAATAGTAAAAAAGTAAGATACAGCCACGTATGTTTCCTCAATGCCCCCATGTTTGTGTTATGTATTCATAATGGTTACGTCATCAGTGACGTAACGCCCGGCGACAAGGCGCCATGGTCGCGGTGTTAAGGTCACCGGTGTATTTATCAGTACCTCCTGTTCTATGAGATAGGGACAAAAGAGACCACAGATTATTGAGAAGATCGATTTATAATCGTATCGTTACAATAGAATATTAAATAGCGCAACACTATTGGTCAATATAGCCCTCCCCTCTTCCACTAGATTACCTCACTCCCCACAAAACATTAGACGGTACTTAGTGGATTTGCTAGGTAGAGCCTTGAATGATTCAATGCCTTTAGATGCTTATGCCAGCGTCAGTCAAATTAAAAAAAAGGCTTGAGCTAAGGTTGCGTAAATTGGAATTAGCCATGCGTGTATGCCCACTATGACCTTCGCTAGAAACATTTAATGGTTTCACCCTACGGCTAAAATATTTATAGCCTACAATTTGTTCAAGGTTAAGCTAAAACAAGGTTGACTAAATAGGACGATAGTGTACAGTGTATACTCACAAGTGTTGCAACGAGGTAATACACGATAAGGGACTTCAAGCGAATTGTTCTATAATGTTACAAGGACGAAATTAAAATACTATAAATCGCGAATGCTGCAATATTGAACGCCAAAATACATTTCAATTTCTTCGCTTAATGTATATCTAATAACCTCTAACCCTCTAAGTTTCCACCAAGACTACAGTATCTCCCTCTCTGAAAATTTTCTCATTAAATACACTGAATCTTCGACTATTAGAGAATCGTGAGGCTCCATTTTGTCTTCGCACGTGTTTGTGATTATAAGCTCAATATCGAAGTAAATTACTAGCATAAATGTACCTACTTAGATCACTCAAAAAGCTTAGGACTTCGTCTTCTTTATTGAGATAGCCGGAACTAAAATGTAATAAGTATTGTAGAGAACAGAGACCAGCGCTGCAGCGCTGTCAGTCGGAACGATGCAGCAAATACCTATTCGTGATAGCGCAATAATTTGATACGATGACTGTTGGCGGGTTCGTTTTTTAGTAGCGCGCGAACGACGACCGGCGATCGACGCTCGGCGCGGGAAACTGACGCGAACGAAAATTATTTTCTTTGAACCGAATTCGAAATTCGAAGTGCATTTTTTTTTGTGTGCCAGTGCTTTTTTGTGACAAAAGGTTTTGTGTGTAAAAATAATTTAGTTTTGTGGAAGGAAATTTTAATAATGTTAAAATAATATCTTTATTATGGTTTAGGTGTTTTTATAACCTTATCTACCTATATTCATGTGAGATTAAGATGTTATCGGTACCAGTATTGAGCGTGATATTTGCTATAAAAATGGTTGTTTACCGCTGACCTTAACCAACTTTGTTGTGATTCATGTTAACAAGAAAAATGTCAATGTAACCAGCACCAAAGATAGATGCAAAAACGATTGCTTGTGCAATAAAGTTTATTCGTTGACACGTAGGATATGTAGTTAATGTACTCGTTTAGGTATATTCACCTTATGAGATCATAGCTTTACTTTTCTTCAAGGTTGTCTACATACCTAGTTACCAAAGAAAAATACTTATAATGAATAATTTATATTCATAGCACTTCGGTACTTTAGGTAACTACCGAAAAAATACAAAAGATAATTTTTGTTCGTGACTGTAAGGAAAAGTGATTAGCCAAAAGCTATGAGCTTAGGTATACCTACTTGGAAAAGCTATGGCTAACTGCAACGAGAGACCCCTAAAGTAGAAGCAAACAAAAAAAGATATAATAATATCGCGACTAGCAATACCAAACATCGATAATGCTCATCTAAAATAAATACATTTATCGACAACTTGATAGATTGCAATTGTCCAGCGATTACTTCATTACTTATAAGATACCGTAATATGATTAACTTCAGTTAACACGATAAAAGAAAAATTATGTCATTGGGTATACTTACTTTGTATCCATATCCAACTATTAAAGACCCCATATAGCAATCGTGCACTACCTCTGTACTGTGACAAATTACCATAATTTATATCATTTGATAAGTCAAATCGTTTATTTTGTATAGGCCTACGGGGACACTTACAAAATGTCATTACATTTTTTTTCTCTTAACTCTACAACCGGATCGGAACGCGACCTCGACTGAGAAGATCCGGCGAGAATCTCAGCGGGCTTGTCGTTTTTTTTAAAGCCATTAATTTTACAAAAAAAATGTAAAAGTAAGCTCCAGTGTGTTGCCATGCGAGGCGCACACACGCTACACTTTAACATTATAAATCTTGATACTTGAGCGATCAGTCACAGGCTACTTTATCATCCAAATAGTAAGTATATATCGCCCTATCTTTTCAGTTGAGGTCGCGTTCCGATCCGGTTGTAGAGTTAAGATTTTTTTTTTAATGAAAATTAGTAAGTGCCCCCGTAGGCCTATACGAAATAAATGACTTCGAATAGCTAGTAACCTCAAAAACTTTTAACAGTGATATTCTGTGCAATGTTACCTTCACCAATTTCGATCGAGACTCGCAATAACTGGCAGAGGCTATTAATTGAAATAAAACTAATTTCAAAGATTTTATCGCGTTTATATTTCGCGAAACGTCGTCGGGAACGTAAAATCAAAATATAAACGCGATAAACTCTTTAAAATTAGTTTTATTTCAATGTGTAGTATTCGCGTTAATATAAGAAATCAATAGAGGCTATTAATTTCAGGAGTGTTCGGTATTGTGAATGTGTTATACGAAAGGTATTCGCTAATGGTAATGCTACACTTTAAAAGCTGCGAGCTATACGTGAACTCTTAATAGTAATATAACGTAGAATGTATACAGGTGATTCAGAAAGAATATACTTATCCTTGAACCTGAACTTCTTTAGCGTATTTATGGTCACTATGCGAAGTGAGAATTTTGATTTAAAAAAAAAGTTTCGATCCCAGCAAAATTACAATAATGTTTGTTTGTGTGACAATTCGAAGTTCTGACGTCAAATAATGCTTACAAAAACGTTATATAAGCGCAGATTTAAAGCTAAGCATACCCTTTCAGTACCACCCTCTACATAATAATGGAGGTCACTACATCTGATAGCTGGAATGAAATTTTACTTTTCAAGCAATTTTATTGTTAATCAATATAACCCCCCCTGTCACGGCAAATGCAATAAGGTCGTATATCGTTCTTATCTGAAAGCAGTTGCTCCTAGTAACGTCAGTCAATATAATATGTTTTTTGGTATACTTTTGCTGTACGATATTCAACTTTAAATGGATCCCTAAATAGAGTCCGCAACTGTACCTACACGTATGAATAACTAACAAGTATTAGGTAAACTTTGGCCTTGACATTTGTTAACGTTACGTCATTTGCCCTCTTGAATACCAAAAATCTGTTGGCTGTTTGAAATCATCTATCTTCTGACTGCATACTCTAAGGTCTGCAAAGTCTCTTGTTATATCAACTTGCGTCTTCACTGTCAAGTTTGCCTTGACTATGCCATGCCATTATTTCTATTTGGCCAGATCCCTTACATGGTCACACCGAGAAGTGATCTACGTTAAATGACCATTGACCTCATAGAACTAAAACCTTATAAAGCAATATAAAGACAAAGTAAGGAGGACTTGTTCATCATTCCGATCTTCTTGCGCGCCTACATCTTACCTCTCCTAATTTTTATTCCTACACTGAGTATAATAATTAATAAACAAATACCAGCCTTTTCAATGCCCCACTGTTGGGCACGGGCCTCCCATCAATGCGAGAGGATCAAACTACACACACACTACACTGTGTATTCTCTGAAGTGATAACTCATCTTCTGTCCTTGACATTAGTATCCGTACTTTACGGATTTCCGAACGTATTTAATGTCACGATGACAGCTGTCATTAATGACAAATGAAAATTAAATACAGTCCATTGATATATTTACTGTGTTGGCTAGTACCTAACTGTACAGAAAATCAACAGGATTAATTATTGCAAACAACCTACTTGTTAGTTTGACCCTACTTATCAAACTGTTTATTAAATCAACGACCGCGACGTTATTGCATTAATGACATCACCACACATTCGTCCTTATTTCGCTTTATGCAACATTGTTGTGCGTGTATTTGATGCCGTTTTTCCGGCTCTATGGTAATCGTGTTACGTCAATCATTGGAATTTTCCTTCTGCTCTGACCACATTTTTGGGGACGCCATTTTCATTTCATCATGTCACATCCATTATTTTATTTATAATGTGTATTTAATTAATGTTTTATTGCTATTAATTACTTGACATTGGCAAAATACCGGCTAAGTTGTGGGTGAGGCCATTTGCATATCCATGTTATTTCATCGCATTTCATTTCGTAAAAAAAGAAGACCACATTTTTGACAGAATTAGGTTTTAAAATGTCATTATAACAAAATATGGGTAACGTTTTAAGGTGCTTCAAAGAATAACTAGCTTGCAAACATTACCTAAGTTTATACCTACTGTGCTGGTTAAGTTTTTTCACAAGACCCAGAATAAGCAAGTCGGATATAACCGTGACTTTTTGTCCCTAACTCATTACCTAAGACGTAACTACAAGTAATTTACTTTTTACACTACTCACTTGTTTCTGCAACTAAAACAAAACACTATTATGAATCCCTTGAATCAGAACTCCGAACAAAATGCAATGTTTATTTCAAACACGTGCGGAGCGGCACAACCTTAGCGGCTAAAGACAGGTCGTTGAATTAAAGAAGGTGAAGCGAAAACTACAATGGCGGACAATAAAGATAAATATTAAAAGAAATCCTTACATAGGTGATGCTGATTTGATTATAGGGTCAAATTGCTACTTATAGGGCTTCGACTTTAGTTGTTGATGTATTTATATCACTTCAATGTGTATTAAAGAAGTAGATAATGAAAGTAATATCAGCTCGGACGGTTTATTCTGTAGACATTAAAAAAAAATATGTAAATGTTAAATTTTAAAGTCCAGTCTCAGTAAGGTCAACTTTTTGTTGGCACGAAATAGGCGCTCTAGTTCAATATAATATCACTTTAAGTATCACTCAATACAATCATATTGAACTCATAATCATACAATTGATTTAAGCTCAGTAAAAAATGGAGGTACTGCTAGCTTACAGTTACAAATCCACATGGTGACATTTGATTGATCCTGATTGACGGAACAAAAAATGCTTTCGGCGTAGCTTATGCTAAATGTGTTGACATAATCCTTGATATAGCAACGGTATTTAATATATCAACATAAGTAGAGGTAGAAAATAATAACTATACAGTTGTTGATTTCTAATATTTGCACGAATACTTCACATTCAAATAAAACTAATTTAACACCGGCGCTCCACGAATTCTGCAATCTGTGAACGTGTACAGGATCCCACCCGCCATTTATTATATCAGATTTGATAAACCACAGATCCTCGCTAAAGAACACCGATTCTGAACAAGGATGATACGTGAGCCCATGGAAATTAAAAACATCCTAATTTCAATAGGGAAGATGTCTGGGTGCTACCCACCGACTTGGGATCCAGTAATTAATATAATCTTAAGACACTGTGAACACTTTCTGCATAGATCGGACCGCAAACCACAACTAAATATGAGGGTACCCCAGTTCAAACCATGACACTAGGACGGCTAACACCTCAGTCCTCCTGTGACCATGGTGTACTTTTCTGATATGACTGACCAGTAACTGCTAGCAGCATTCTTGCTTTATTTGATGCTGTGTGCATAGTTGATCAGTTATCTAGTTATCTACTAGATAATTAAATAATCTGGACACATAATTATCCTATTTGTGTCGACATCAATTATGTACCAGTGATCTACACCCAATAGATTGAAATGGCCGCTTACAATCACTGATCCAATTTAGCTAACGTAACAAACTTTCTATGAACTATAAAATCTTTTGTCCACTACCATAGAGGTGGCTGCTCATCCGTGCAACGTGTGCACCGGTCATGATGCTATTTGGCATCTGGCACCATTCGAAATCGGTTCACAATCCATGCCAGATATATTTTTACCCACACAACGACATTTGCCGGGAACCAATTAAATTGATATTTCAATGCATGATTAAGAGATATGGTTTTCTTTATCGTATTATAATGTTATGCCTTGTACAGTGTTTGCGCAATCCTCGTCGTTAGTGCTCGTGGTATTATGGATTATTTTTGCTTCTTTTACGTGAGTGATATGTTGTTTATTTATATCAGTCAGAAGTTTGTTTTCAATTGTACTGCGCTTGCCAAGGTCAATGTCTTATAATTGTTGACAAATAGTAGGTACGAGTATACTTAGTTAAAGCTACGTTTTTAATTTTTTTGTTGAATATACTGTGTAGCTTTTATTTGTTTCTAATATCTACGGACTCTTTGAATTTTATCAAAGGAAAAATGTATTGAGTACATTGGATAGTTTCCAAGATTGGTTGAATTCGATTGCCTTAGCTTTTCCATGTTGGGTTCATATTCTAATCGATGAATCTATATTATTATGATTTTCATGATGTTATATCTAAACTAAAAGTATTTTCAATATTGTTTCAACAATTTCAGAGATTTCCTTGCATAAGTATATCATCGATTTTATTTAGCTTTTTATTTGAGAGTGTATTTTATAAGTGTGTGTGTTTCATAAATATTCCCCCGTTCCAAATGTTTTCTTCATTCCCCTTTCTTTAGTTGGACGCTACACAAAACCTTTATTGCCCAAGATTTATAGCGATTGTTTTGAAAACGAGTGGATTTGTACTATTTAAAATGTTAAGTAGGTCAATGAACTGTGTGGCAATAACGTTTGAAACGTTACACGAACTATTATAAACAGTATTGAAGATATGAATTGTTATGAGAGTGATTGAATGAGTTGAGATTACTTCTGATTTATTTTTAGCGGTTTTGCTATTAGAAACATTGACTAGACATTTTGTTAATGGGATGTGATGGAAAAGGGGGCACGTATTCAGAGTTAAACGTGGCTGAATCATTATTACCTACGGTATCTAGGCTCTTACACAACATTATATATGATGTAGTCACCTGATGCTTTCTAAGACTATATCTTGTAAGATTTATTGATCAATTGTCTAGTTTCTTCTCTGCTACTATAGCATTTTTCTAATCGTATTGATTAGATAACCAGTTATAATCATAAATCACTTTGTATCGTAAACAGAATAAGATGAATGGACTACAATACTCATTGTAATTGCAGATAACACGTTCGGAATATAGAAAATAACCTTGGTTCGTAGTAATTTAGTCTAATATTTAAATTCTCGAACATAGACAAGCATTCGATTGTGTTGCTAATCTTCAGACGAGGTAAACATCATGTTTATGAACGCACAACTCTAATTGTTCCCTCAATATCACGTAAGTTACGAATATTTGAACGATTCAATTTGTCATGCTTGTTAATTGCAAAAAATTAAAAAAATAATGTTAGGTGTGCCGCTAGGTCAACTATTAGGCCCTCTATTCTTCATACACTGTTGTTTGTATTTACAATCAATGAACATTATATAAACATTTCTTTATTCATTTTCTAAATCCATCACTACATATAACAAATATTGAAAGCATTTGCTTACAACAACTTCCTCACGATTTATTTATATCGTAACGTAATCGGACCCATCTTAACGACGGTTTCGTGAGGGAATCTCGTAAACTAATCACGCTTTCATTGCTTTATGCTCTGTTTGTTAGAAATATTCTTAAATCGATTTTATACACCATTCGTTTTGTGGACCGAGATAAATGGAAAGGATGTACCCATTAAGCACTGTGAGTGGGAAAACTAATTATTTGAATTTATTAATTCACGTAAGGATACAGCAACGGAAGAATGGTTTTAATTAGTAAACATCGCCAGACGAACACACTCAACTATACGGGCCCATACTAAGCAACGCTTGTATTATGGGTGCCGTACAATGGATGGGGGCGAACCCAGTATATAGTACTTCTATAGATATTAAACATCCATGACTCGGGTACAAAATTCGTGCTTATCACACAAAGTTTATCCCTACCAGGATTTGAACCCGGGACCTTCGGCACAGAAAGCAGGGTCACTACCAACTGCGCTAATAGGGATAACAAGTCTAACATTGGATGGATTGCGCATGATTGAGTAGCAATGAACCCCACAGATGTAGGCAAGTTTTTAAGTCGAGTAACTATAGTCTCTAATATTATTATATTTACCTTAAATCTAGTTCAACTTGATTGTCCTTTACCAAAATTGCTACGTCAGTTGAATCGTCTTTCAAATGCCTTTATTTTTATTTTACTTTTTAAAAGATTCTTGCTTCACCGTCCCGCCCTTTTAAATTCTAATCTAATTTTAAAAATGTTGAACTTTGAATATTCCAGACGGTTGAATTATTTTTGAAATAAGAATGTTGGTTCCATAGACATGATCAATTTTTTTCGCTGTGTGTATTCAAACAGCGAGTACGAATAAATTAAGCTTCCTACACGATTTCTAACTGTTACTAGCCCACGTGCGATCTACCGGTTTTGTACGTAATAGTTCAAACGCACCGAAATAGATGCAGTGGGTATAAATGCTTCCGTTAACTGCACGTCTGTGTGTCCATCTGTTGTTACATACGCGAATAACTTTATGTAGCTTGTGTTAATTAGATCGATATGTACATGTTTTAATCAATACTAAATAACTGAACGAATGATTAAATAACACACACCGTTAATAACTTAGCCAACAATACATATTGCCAGAGTAAATTCTACCTTTTAAAAAAGTATGAGTGACACCATAGATTTTTAGTAACATCTATATTTGGGCGTTACGTTACTTGCTATATATAGAGCGTCTTAAGATGTGGCGTAACAGAATAAATATTTATATTTAAGTCTTTAACAGTATACACATTTTATGTTTATGTAGTAAATATATTGAAAGATTTTAGGTAGCAATCAGTATCGTAAATAATGATTTGTTTATAATGAAATTTACTATATATATTTGTATGGCACAAGGATGTTTTTAGGTTATGACAGTATTGATAATGCCCACGTGAAGTTTTATAAATTCGATTTGTGATTATTCTTGCCTATAATGTAATAAAAAAAAGGTACTTACCTAATCATTGTAAAAAATGCATATATGTGTCATTTACGTGTTATGAGATCATGATATGACACAATAACCGCAAGACAACTAGAAAAACGTGACTATTTCATTGTAAACATTCCATAAGTATAAATTATTCATCTAGGCCGTACTTGTCAATACGTGAGATACTATACGTATTTAGATTCAGTGACTAAATACTGGCGACTTATCTCTTTTGTCTTTGAAAAAAAAACTGCATCATACAATTTATTTTTTTATTCTGAGGCTTTATAATGTAAAAAGAAAATCGATCATAAATGAGGCTATGTGCGTTTTAATACTCTATGCTCTCCAATAAATTAAAAAGTAATTACCCAGAGCTTAAATAGCGGTTGTCGACATGCGTTGTGCACTATTAGTAAATCGACTAAATGCATTCGCTAGTTTCAACATTAAATCATTTATTATCTTCACCTACTTAGCACCTACTAACGTATTTTTATTGCCTCATATTTAAATAATCCATTCAAAATGATTGTAGACATTAGTTTTCATACTGTCATCCATTTATACGCATTAAATATTTTAGTGTTACTAAAAAAATTACGGGGTCCTGGCACAACTTCTGAGCGGGACAGATAAATAATTTGATATCGTACATTGAACATAAGTAATAAAAAACTAAGGTGATTCTTCTAGAATTCTTGTCTGTGTCACGGTATAAACATATGCCAGGTATTGTCTTTCGACGATAGCCCGAGACTACGTCACGATCAGTGCTGCCATTAATTGACTTCTTCAATAAAATTAACTTAGCTCAACATACCTAGTATGTTTATACCATGGTTTTTGTGTTTATTGGTTAGTTAGACCATCATATAATAAATACTGGAATAAATACAACGGACAGTCGATAGTTCGACTCGAAGATAGGGTAATGTAATCACGCTATGACTCTGCATTAGTGGTTGATGTGCAGAGCAAAATCGATGGTTTTGTGAGCGAAGCCGTATACAAAAGCTAGTATAGACTGATTCATTTCACGTATCTCGCCTTACGTATAAACCGCAACAGTTTATATAAATAAGCAATTTATAACCACACAATTAAGGGTTACATTATATTGTTACCACAATGAGTGTCACAGTGTCAAGATTACTCGGGCGTCCCTCCTGGGCGGCGCATGCGCGCGCATCGACCTCGAATTTTCCGTAGTAGTATCGAATCGGCGAGTCACTTTTCCTAACCTCAAAATCGAACAACGAACAGCTGTTTCGCAATCGCGTTTTATACAAACACGTAATTAACTAATATTACCGTACATACGCAACAATGGCACGGGACGTCTAGACGCGTTGGATGCCATTACGAAATTGTTTAAATTTAGAATCGGACTGTATTTTTTTTCGATTTACGGTTTTCTTGGCTTTCATTCAGTTTCCAGCCAGCTCGGCTCGCGGTTAGCTGTATTCTATTTTTTTCGAATATTCCATTTGAAACTCTGTTTATTGTATTGATTGGTGAATTGTTTTTCTTTTTTTTTTACTGGTTTTGCTATTGTAGGAAATCATAGACTAACGATGAGACGTTTTATACTTTTTATAATGTGAAATCAGTGTTTACCAGTTATGTTTGTGTTAAGTGAACGTTACAAATAAAATATTTTAGTGTTGTGTTGTTTAACCGTTTAAAATGGAGGAGTACGAGTATGACTTCGCTTACGAGTGCCGGGTTCGTATTTTACTTGCGTTTTATTGTTTATGCTGCTTTGCCCAAACATACGGTGTTACGTGCAACTGTTCAATCAAATTGCGATAATGCAGTTCAATTCAATGCACGTGACTGAGCCGCATACTTCGTCAATAAAACCCGATTTCACCAGCAGCGATTTTATTAAAGATAACATTGTAAGGTTTCCAATTGGATGGATAGGTACCTAATTAATTTATATCAGCGTTATACCTATTTTTTTTACTGAAGTCTTAGAATGTGACTTGACCATTGTTTTTTTAATGTACCTATCTATCTACATTCTTATTTTTTTTAAATGTATTTATCTAAATTCTTAGATGTAAATGATTAGATTCTTAGATGTTTTTGGGACCACAATGCTTCCTTGTATCAGTGTTTTTGATGTGGCTATATGATCCAAACAAAACAGAATCACCCTAGTTTATATTTATTGACTATATGCACTCTGCATAAATTGTCATTGCCTTTTACGAAAAAAAATAAAATCTTTTCCGAACGGTGAACCGCGCTAATTCAAAAATGGAATTAATAAAAAGAAAACATAGATCATGCCAGTAATTCGGGTCATAAGTACAGTAAATATAAAGGACAATAAATATTACCATACACGTTCGCCGAACATCGCCATAAGTATAAGAAAATACGAAATTTCGCAACACAACTGCTAGTTCATTGAACTCGACGCCAGCCAGTTTTTATGCGACAAAATCGGTCTCAAATGTCGGCTGCAGTCAAAGGTAGACTAGAGTTTATCGATTAAACTACCTTTCAATCGGTAATCAAATCGATGCATTGCATCATACTAATAATGCGAGTATTTAATAAAGGTTTTACGACCGAACATGTGATAAACATAAAGAAGTATCGATACTTATTTAAATCGCATCCTTAACTAGTTCAATCATTAGGTATATAGGTATCATTACTGTTCCAAAAAACATATTGGGATCAGTTTTCAGTATAATATTCAATTGGTTTATTTTTTCTTTGAAGGTTTTTTGTCTGAATATCTAAAATATGCTGGCAACACTACTGCTTTATCGGTCGATCTTTAAAAAGTAATTTAAAATATCAGACACATAATTCTTAAAACCTATTTATTTATGTTAGCCCTACCTACCGACCTTGCCCTTACGACTTCGCTCGTAAACTTGAAAAATAATCTTATTTTTATTTCGATACCTACTTGTGACATAAGAAAAAAAACAATGAACTAATAAACATATACACCTATAACACTTCACGTTACCATTTTGTGACGTCAGAAAGTAAAAAAAAGTAGTAATAAATTGAAATTCAAATCTGGAATGTTATTTTTTTCAGCGCCTCGTTGAGTCCATGGCGCCTCGGTCCGCACGCTCCTTCCGCCAAGAGTTCAACATGCAGGACTTGACCACAGAACATACCTATACTACACACTATACATCTGAAAAGTAAGTAAATTATACGAACTACCTACGTTATAAGTAATTAAAAAAATCGCTCATGAGGTTCAGGGCTAGTTTAGACTGTTGTACAGAAGTTTAACGCTGGCAACCTAGTTACTACGAAAAGTACTATGAAAAGTCTTAGCAGTAGGTAGTCTGACAAATATTTAAACAAAAACGAATATATTAGCTTGTTTCACGTGTAGTGACAAAACAATGGATATACATGAATGCCAAAAAATATATTCTACAGTTGTAACATATAGCTACCGTAATTATCTTAAAAAATATAAAATTTTAAAACTGTTTTACTCTAACAGCAGATACGTCAGGACATCACACTCAACAGAGTTAGACGGGCAACCCCTGAAATCAATAGCCAACGGCAAATTAAGCTCGCCTAACTACACAACAAAGACAACAATCACAGATGACGACAGACCTGACGTCAGAAAACTCAAACGAGTCCACAGAATGTACGAAGGACCTAACATCATAGAATCAAAGGGGATTGTCCACCCGGAGACGAAAGAAATCCTCACAGTCGGTCAAGCTATTAGCATGCGGATACTAGATGTTAGAACAGGCAGACTAGTATCTTCGCCTGAAACTAGACAGACCATGTCTATCGAAAACGCCGCGCAAGAAGGTCTTATAGATCCCAAGCTCGCAGCTAGATTGACAGGACCATGCGGCATGACAGAAGATGGAAACGAGGTCACATTACTAGAAGCTATTCAAAGAGAATTGTACGATGCCGAACAAGGATTCGCGGATCCAGCTGAAAAGAGAATCAAGGTAACTGTTGAAGGAGAGGCCACACAAGGAATGAGTATCTCGGACGCTTTGAACCGCGGACAAGTAGATCTACAGAAGGGTCTCTACAGACTACCCAATGGAAGCTACATAACAATAGCAGAGGCGTACCAACGTGGCTACCTCATTTACAACGAGATTATCAAGATAAAATCGAGCGCTCTGTGTCTGTCGGACGCGATCAGTCAAGATCTTGTTGATAATAGCGGTTGGATTACGGATAGGAATTCGGGCGATAGATTCCAGTTAGACGTTGCCATCAAAAATGAACTGATCAATCCTAATATTAGAGAAGTAGTCGATGCTAAGAACGACACAAAAATATCGCTTGCTGAAGCAATAGATAGGAACATAATAAACACCAAACATTCTAAATACGTACACAATGTCACTAAAGAAAAACTTTCTTTCAAAGACGCTGCAAGCAAACGCTTTATTTGCAAACCCATGACCCTTAAGGACGTTTGCGATAATAGCCTCATGACTAACGATGGTAAAATTTTGTCTCCAGCAAATAGGGCTCCATTAAACATTCTAGAAGCTATCAATATAGGTGTTCTTGATAGCGATAACGTTAAATGTATCACCAATACAACGACAGGCGGTCTTCTCACTTTGTCCGAAGCTTTAGCCGCGAAAATCATTTCGACAGATAATAAGTTTAGAGATAATTTGACCGGTGAAATTTGCACAATCCCCGAAGCTGTTGACCGTGGTCTAATAACTTCAGTATCTCAAAGATCAATATTCGATATAGACGGTTTCAAAGATCCCAAGACAGGTGAATTCGTATCATTTAACGTCACACTTAGTAAAGGTCATCTGAAATACGTAAACAGCGAGACTTTCCTTAAATCGGAGAGCGGGGACTGGGTGTACTTAGAAGATTGTACTAAAGTGTCTTTGGTAAGGCCTGAAGTATTAGAAATGTTCAATCGTAAAATAGGCGTTTACGAGTCCGGTAAGGAACTGTCAGTTTTAGATGCCGTATTTAAGAATATTCTCGACCCTAAAACGGGTCATTTGCTAGACGGAACAACTAAAAGACCTATTCCATTCAACAAAGCTGTAGAAATTAACATGATTACTCCAGAAGGCGCTGCATTGTTAAACTCTCTGCTAAACATTACTCTTACATTACAAACTGTGACTAAGACAGTGAAACGATACGTAACTGTTACAAACACGAGTTCAACTCAAAGATCTGAGACAATTATAACATTTGCTGAAGCAATAAGGAGAGGACTTATCGACGAACACACCCAAACATTCACTGATCCTACAACTGGAACAGTATTCCCAATTCAACAAGCTTTAGACGAAGGTTTATTAGGCGTTGAAAAGAATGAACCGCGTGTAGTCCATATATCTGATCGCGTTGCTAACAAAGAATTAGTACCAGGCCAAGTCGTTGAACTTAAAATCACTAAGAAATCGTATATTAAAGATCTACCACCAAGTCCTGAGGATAAAGTCCAAAGGGATAGTAGACCTGAGACAGTTAAAAGTCCAGATTATATAATTCGTGAAACAATCCAACCTCGCGAAGGTGTTGTACAAGAAATTAGGACTGTCACTTCAAAGTCAGTGGTTTCTGAACCTTCAGTGACATCAATGAAAATTCAAAAAAATACCATAGAGCTCCCATATGGCGGATGGAGTCTAATGGATGCTATACAACAAGGGCTCTTTGACCCAGCTACCGGTATGTTCGTTATCCCCGGCACTGACAGAGTTTTAGATCTCGAAGAGTCTATAAAACTTAATCTAATTAACGCAGATTCCGCAATCGCCATTGACCCTAAGACCAGGAAAGAGCTTCCTCTCAACAGAGCATTAGAATACCGTATTATTGATAGCACAGGTCGGTACAGGCATTTATCAACTACAATAACCATGAAAGAGGCGATTGAACGAAAATACATAATTTACATTAATCTAACGAAAACAGTATCTTCTCAGAAACTTATTACAATTACATCTGTAACGGGTATGCCTGATAAGATGGAAATATCTGAAGTCGATGACACACCTTCTCATGAGGTTGTGTCTGAAGATCAGTCGGCTTTAGAGCCGGTACAAGTTACGCCAGGAGTTATTTTCGATCCGGCTACAGCTCTAGTTATTTCCACCACTACTGGTGTATCCGAGAACGTTATAGAAGCAGTTGATCGCGGAATTATACCTTCGAATACTGTACATGTTATTGAACCACAAACAGGTCGGGCAATAACCTTAAAACAAGCTATAGATCGGGGTATCGTTAATAAAAGAACTGGTGAATATAAGGATAGAACAGGAAAGAAAATAAGTCTAGTTGATGCCGCTAAGGTAGGTTTAGTAGCCGTGATAGGAGCGCCTCTAGTTGCTGCGTCTAAAGTCATACAAGTAGTTAAGAGTACAATGGTTGTAGATCCGCAGACAGGTGAAAAGCTACCGATGGAAGTCGCTTATGAACGAGGTTTAGTTGACCCAGTCACTTACAGAAAATATGAAGAGTCAATTAGGGATAGGTCACCAGAGACACAGGTTATTCAGGATACGAATACAACTAGCACCAGTTCGGTTACCTATTCTCAGGTAACAACAAATACAATTCCCAATCAAACTACCGTTACCGTAGTAGTGGACCCAAAAACAGGAGAAAAATTACCCATTGACGTAGCGTACGAGAGAGGGCTAATAGATCCAGTCTCATACAAGAAATACGAGTTATCAATTAGGGAAAAGACTCCTGAGTTTGCTCAGAGAGAAATAAGATCGCCAACGTCAAGCGCAGTGACGTTCACTCAAGTCCCAAGTCTAACTTCACCTGATTCTGTTGTGACAATGGTAGTTGACCCCAAAACTGGTGAACAACTGCCCATTGACGTTGCCTATCAAAGAGGTATTGTAGATCCTATTACATATAAAATTTACCAGAACTCTCTTGCCATTAAACAGCCCGAAGTTGTTTCTCACGATCGTACTATTAAAACAACACCTGGTACTAGCACAGTGACTCTTTCTCAGGTGACAACGAAACCTGTCACTGTGGGCTCTGCAGTGTCTGAAGGTTTTATTACAGTGGAATCCATTCAAAACAGCCTTTCAGCTGATAATCGAAGAGTTATCGAAACTATGTCCACAGATAAATCAAAGCGTCCAAGTGACGTTGTACAAATCATTAAAACCACTGTTAGTGCAAAACCGAAGTACAAAGTTAACATCGGTAGAGAAAGAACACCTGAAACCCAAGTGCCGGAATTGAAACCTGTGGTTCTACAAAAACTGCGAAAACGTGTTGTTACTCCCCTCGAAGCTGTCGAAATAGGTCTTATTGATAAAGAAACAGCAAAGCTCTTGCAAGCTGTAAAAGTATATAAAGATGAAAACGGAGCGCCAATCACACTAGAGAAAGCAATCGAAATAGGTTTGATTGACGAGTTCAAAGGTAAGATTATCGACCCTGTTCATAGGGACGTACTCTCGATCAAGGAAGCCTTGAAACGAGGCGTTTTAGATGGTGAAGGACAGGATGAAGTATTAATTCCACTGGCAAGAAGTCTTACTATTCCAGAAGTTCTGGAACAAGGGCTATTAGATCCAGTCACTGGAAGAATAGTTCATCCTGAGACCGGCAACCTCTTAACTTTAAGAGAAGCTATTATCTGCGATATTGTTGATCCTTTATCTAGTGTGACTATCGCTCCCGGTAAAAAGATAACTTTAGCTGAGGCTATTGAACGAAATATTATAGACAACGACAAAAACGTAATTAAAAGTAGTGACGGTTCGCTTGATTTGATATCAGCTGTGAATGCTGAAATATTCCCGGACTCAGATGTTCAACCTATTCAGGATATACCACTAGCGGCTATGACACTTAACATTGCTATCAAAAAGAATCTAATTAACCCTCACACGGGAGAAATGAGGCACCCGCTTACAGGTGAAATGTCACCTGTTGGAGACGCTATAAAGAAAGATCTAATTATGGCTATTCCTTATCCTCAGTCTGCTGAAACGATTTCTTTAGAAGAGGCCGTAGATAAAGGGCTAGTAAATCTAAAACAGGCCACTTTCACAGATCCAAAAACTAAAGAAGTATTACCTTTAGATAAGGCATTAGAACAGGGTCTGCTGGCTGTGAAGCCTATAACAGACATGCAAGCAACTGGTGTCGTAACAACAATCACCGAAACATTCACATCGCAGCATACAGTTACCACGAAAATGATTGAACTTCTTGCAGACTACGTACTTGTCAGCTCAAACCAAGTTCAAAACACAAGGACAGGGGAAATTATCTCTATTGATGAAGCGCGTCGACAGGGCATTGTTAGAGAGGAACAAACAAACAAGGAACAATTTATTACAAGCGATACAAATATCAGCTTCGAAGATGCTATCAATCTTGGGTATATCAATATTGTGGAAGGTACATTTACACACCCCAAGACTGGGGAAACTGTCACAATATCCGAAGCCGTTAGTACCGGGGTGCTTAATACAGAGTTGTTGCCTAACTCAGGCAAGACATCTCCTAAGAAGCAATTACTCGAAATGCTTGACCTTAACGAAGCATTTGAACTTCTATTTGACGAAAAGACTCAGAAATTCAGAGATCCAAAATCACCCAACAAAGTCTTAACATTCAAGGAAGCACTTGAAAAGAAAATTATCAATCCTGAATCTGTTATTTATAATGTAGGGGCTGGAAAGCCAATTTCTCTTAAAGATGCATTAGACACTGGATTGATTGACAAGAAAACCGGCAAACTAAAAGAACCCAAGACTGGAAAAGCGATTGATGTGAAGAATGCTGCAAAGATGGGGTTAATAGCAGTAGTTGCGGCACCAGTTTTAGCCGGTATGGCTGTTGTTCAAGGAGCCAAGGCCGTAACAAGTAAGATTATGCAACCGAGACAAGAGAAAGCAGTTGAATCGCCAAATCGTGTCATCACTTCAGATAAAACTACAAAGTATGGAGTTGTAGAACCTGATGACGATAAAAAGAAAACACCTAAGCAGCCTGCATCTCAACCGATTAAAGATACTGATAAATTACAAAAATCGAGTGTTATGCCTAAAGAACTTCTATCAAAGCCTCAAGATAAAACCACCATTGAAAAGAAAACTATTGTTACTAAAGTGCCTGAAGGCAAAGATCCCGGAACTAGTGGACCTAAAGATTCAAGTGGTGATATCCCTGAGACAATGAAGACCATTCCTGAAACTAAAACATTCACTGATAAGGAAATCCCTAAACAAGTGTCATCGAAGCAAAAACTAAGAGAATCTGGCAAAATGGAAGAAGTAGAACCGGAACAACAAACCAGTAAAATTGTTATCAAAGAAATCACTACTGTTGCCTCTGGGACATTACCTGAAAAGCTTCAGGATTCTATCGTTGGACAACCAGAAGCTGATTCAGAAAAACGACTATTAGAGAAATACAAGGAACAACAATCTCAGTTCACTAAAGACTATGAATTTGAACAAAAAACTGTTGTTACTGAAACTAAAACTATTGTAACCGAAAAAATAATAAAACCTGATGAATCTGACACTGAAGATTTCGAAATCGTTGACGTGACACATGTAGAAAAGCCTAGTCCAATAAGGGATATGGAACACGTTGTTTATGAAGAAAAGCCAGTTATACAGGAATTCAGGAGAATAACACCTGACGGTGAAGAAGTCGTAACTGTTGTTAAGAAAACTGTAACTAAAACTGAATATGGTACTACTGAGCAAATAGCGCCAATTGACTCCACAGCATTATTGCCTACGTCTGAACAGCATGCACCAAAAGACCAGAGGCGTACCCCGGAAAGTGAAAAAGCTCTACCAAAGGAACTTAAACCGGAACAAAAAGATCAGAGGCGTACCCCAGAAAGTGAAAAAGCTCTGCCTAAAGATCTAAAACCGGAACAAAAAGATCAGAGGCGTACCCCGGAAAGTGAAAAAGCTCTGCCTAAAGATCTAAAACCGGAACAAAAAGATCAGAGGCGTACCCCGGAAAGTGTAAAAGCCCTACCAAAAGAACTACAACCGGAACAAAAAGATCAGAGGCGTACTCCAGAAATAGAAAAAGCTCTACCTAAAGAACTAAAACCGGTACAAAAAGATCAGAGGCGTACCCCGGAAAGTGAAAAAGCTCTACCTAAAGAACAGAAACCGGAATCAAAAGATCAGAGGCGTACCCCAGAAAGTGAAAACACTCTACCTAAAGGACAGAAATGGGAACCAACAGATCAGGAGCGTACCTTGGATATTGGAAAACCAACTACTTCTGAAAGGACTATTGTCACAACTGTTACTTCAGAAACAACTAAAACTTCGGGTGGTAAACCAACATTGGCTCACGTAAGACCAGGTGATATTATAGTAACAGATCGCGACCAAGAAATAATTGAAGAGAGACCAGTCATACAAGAGTTCCGTCAAACAAATCCAGATGGGGAAGAAGTAACGACAATAGTTAAAACTATTGTATCAAAATCTGAACCCAGCACAACAGAATATTTTACTGAACATTCGAGTACAGTTATTACTACTTCATCTTCTTCTGTGAGGACGATTGAGATAAGAAATGATGAATCTTCGTCATATCAGGTAGTGACTGAAGAATATTCTGGCCCCCAAGAGATTACAGAGTCTACAGTCCAAGATTATCAGGTGGAATTTGTTGAATCACCAGATGAAATAGACGAAGCTCAGATGACAAAAGAAAAAGAATCCCCTGACTTTGAAGAAATTTTGACTATAACTAAAACAGAACAACCAAGAGATAGTCCAACAAAGGAAATTAAGGACCTTAAAAAGAAGCAACCTGAACAGATTCTTAAAGATAAAACGCCAGTACGTGGTAAGCAAGAAATCGAGCAAGACAAACCTTTAGAAGTTGCACCAGGTGTAATATACGATCCTAATACTTCAGTGGTTATTTCCGCTTCAGGAAAACCAGATAATTTGTTAGAAGCTGTCAAAAAAGGAATAGTACCATCGGATACAGTTAAAGTGATTGAACCAAAAACAGGAAAAGAAATCACTCTTAAGGAGGCTATAAAGAAAGGTATCGTTGACGATAAGTCTGGTAAAGTTAAAGATAAATCAGGAAAGAAGATAAGCATTGTCGATGCTGCTAAGATTGGTCTTATAGCTGTAGTTGGTGCACCGATATTAGCAGCGGCAAAGGTAATCGAAGTAGTAAAGAGTGCAGTAGTCGTTGATCCAAAGACTGGTGAAAAAGTTCCATTAGATCAAGCCCGTGAAAGGGGCCTTGTCGACCCTGATACTTACAAGAAGTATGAGGAAGCGATCAAGGCGCAAAGGCCTGAAGAAATAATCACTGAGATTGTTGAAGTAAATACTTCTACAGAACCTTCATTACCAGGTATTAGTAGACCAAAAGATGTTACATTCTCTGAAGTAGTCGATCACCATACTACTACGAAAACAACTACACGAGCTGGTGAAGTTGTTATAACTCAGACAACTGAGTACAAGCCTATTGTTACTGAAACTACTACTATGTCGAGAGCTGAACAACAAGTTATGGAGTTTGAGAAACCAACGATTACTGTCGTTCATGACGGAAAGACGGTCTCTGCCATGCTTATAGATGCAGAGAAACAACCGTTAAGGGTGATTGACGAAATAACTGAACAAAATATCACTAAAGAAAAGAAAGATCCTATTAAACCTCTATACGAAAACATTCCGCTGATAGATGCGATCGCTCAAGGTAAAATCGAGCCTAAGGTCTGTAGAATCATCATAAACGATGTTGAATCTTCACTCACTGTTCAAGACTCGCTTGAACAAGAACAGATCAGTAGATTTACACTCGTAGATGTTATATCCAAAAACTGCGTTATTGTAAAAGAATTTAAACCTAGCTATAGCGTTGCTATATCTCATAGGCTTACACCCGAAGAGTTGTCAGAAATGGGCGTTTATGATATTGAAAAACAAATATTCTTGAATCCTGAAACAGGTGCTAAAATTTCTTTCGAAGAACTTGTTTACGGTTTACAAATCTTTGAACCCGACTCAATTTTAGTGAAAGATCTAGGTTCCAAATCAGATAACTACATTTCATTTGATGAAGCAATTGCTAGACCTATCATTGACAAAACCACCGGTCATATGGTTAACCCCAAGACTGGTAAACGCGTATCGTTCTTACAATGTATACAATTAGGTTGGATAGTGGAGAAACCTGAAGATGTCTCGGTCCCTGAACATATAACCATCGAATCTGCTTTAGATCAGGGCTTGTATAATCCTAGGACAGGGGAAATTAAAGACGTTAATACCGGTGCTCTGGTACCTATCGGCCAAGCAGTAGAAAAAGGTTTAGTCGACCAAGAATCCTTACTCATTAAAGTTCCTCGTACTAACGAGGTTATTCCGATTTATGACGCTATCGAACGCGGTATTATAGAAATTCACGAAGGTATTATAACAATAGTAGAAACTCGCGAAACAATAGAAATATCAGTCGCCATCCAACGTGGATTGATCACAATTATCCGTAGACCTATTTCTATTGAGGCTGTTATTGTTAATGAACTGTACGAAACTAAATCTGGTAGGATTAAGGACAAAATGACGGAGCAACTGGTAACTATTGCAGATGCTGTAGATAGAAATATCGTTCATCCCACCATATCTGAGATTAAAGACACGGCCTTAGAAAAGTTTGTGCCTCTGGCCGAAGCACTTCATACGAAATTAATTAATCCGGAAACCGGTAAAATTAAAGATAAAAAGACTGGTAAAGACATTCCATTAGATGATGCGTTGAAGAAGGGATTAGTCGCAACCAAAGCGGTTACATTCTCATTATTCGATATTATAGAACTAGGATATTATTCACCGGAATCCGGTAAAATATTAAACCCGAAAACAGGTCAGCTCATTTCATTGAAGGAAGCTATACAACAGAAACTGGTAGATCCGACTGACGTTAAGATTAAAGACGACAAATCTGAAGCAGTTATACCTTTCGATCAAGCCGTCAAGACCGGACTTGTAGACTTAGATAAAGGCATTATAACAGCCCCACTTTGCAATCTTAAAGATGCTTGTGATAAGGGATACTTGTTAAGTGACAAGAAACCATGGACTTTACAGGAGGGTTTGGTACAAGGTTTCTACGATCCGGAAACTGGTCTTTTGACAATTAACAATGTTACAATGACACTTGAAGACGCGATTAAAATCGGTAACATCAACCCCGAGGCTTTGACCGTTAGAAATTCTGTAACTGGAGAAATCATTTCTTTGGCCGATGCTATTAAATTCGGTATAATTGATTCCAAAGAAGGCAAAGTTAGGGACCCGATACACGGAGACAAAATCTCCCTGACCGATGCTTCCGAGCGCGGTTTAATCGTACCAGCTAAACGGAAACTCAGTTTACCCGAAGCCGTATTCAAAGGCTTTTACGATCCTAAAACGGGCAAGTTCTCGAATCCTCTCAGCAAAGAAAAGATACCAACTGACAGGGCCATTAAGAAGCGTTTGATTGATCCACAATCTACTTTAGTACACGTTGCTGGTAAAGTGATACCTTTCGAGTTTGCAGTAGATAGAGGAATTATTGATAGTAGAACAGGTACTATAAGGCTAGGCGATGAAAATATTGATTTCCGCGAAGCATTCGAGAGGGGTATACTGGTTGAGGTTAGGAAACCACTGTCACTTATTGAGGCTCTTGAGAAAGGCGTATACAATGAAATTACAGGTCTCTTTATGGACCCGCAAAGCGGCAAAAAGTACACTTTAGTTGATGCCATTAGATTGAACCTCATTGACGCCCACTCAGTTCACATATTAGACAATAGACTAGGTAAATGGGACAAGATTACGCTACCGGAATCGCTAGAAACTGGTGTGATTGACGATGAAACTGGTAAGATCAGGAATATAAATAACGACAATGAAGAAATCAGTCTCCGTAGAGCTTTCGAGATAGGTTTGTTAGTAGACAGCAAAGCTCCTATTAGCCTTCAGAGAGCGTTACACCAAGGCTTATACGATGATACCACGGGTAAAATCATTGACCCGGCGACGAACCGTAAAATAACATTGCACGAAGCTATCAGAAGATCCATTATCAGTCCAAAATACTTGTGCTATTTCGACAAAAAATCTGAGAAACCCTTATCATTAGCTGAGTGTTGTAGAAGTGAGATTATCGATAGGAGAAGCGGCAAATTCCATGAACCGGGTTCTGATGTTCAGATACCTGTGTCTGAAGCCATGAGTTTAGGTCTTATTGTTGATATTGAAAGCGCAGGGTTCACTTTATACGATACTTTAGCTATGAATATGTACAATATAACTGAGTTAGTATTCGTTCACCCAGTCACTGAAAGGAAAATCTCATTAAAGACTGCGATAGCTGAAGAACTAATTAACCCAGAAACATCATTAGTGAAACATATACCTTCGAGTAAATACGTAAATTTGGCCGAAGCTATTCAAAATGGGATTGTCGACCAAGAAAATAACGTGTACGTCCTACCAAACGGTAATCAAATAAATTTGCTAGACGCCAAACACCGAGGTCTAGTCGTAACAACGAAGAAAAATCTAAGTCTCGAGGAGATAATAAGGAACGGTCTATTTAGAGCTGACAACGGAAAAATCGTTGATCCTAGCACCAATGAATTTATCGATATTAACAAAGCTATCGATATTAATCTTCTTAATCCCGATCTTACGATTGTAAAAGATAACGTTACAAATAAATTCAAACCGTTGCCTATTGCTATTCAGCAAGGTGATGTCGATGTCAGCAAGGGTCGGGTACTCGATACTAAAGCTAAGAAAACATACAGCTTAGACATCGCTTTCGACAAAGGTCTTCTCGTCACCGTCATCCAACCAATCACTTCCCAAACAGTTACCAAGAGATACGTATCAGACTCTGGTGTCTCAAACGAACCGGTCCTTAGAGAATTCACATTAGATGAAGCTATTAAATACGAATTTATCGATCCCGAAACGGCTGTTATTAAAGATCCTCACAAAAACAAATACATTCCATTAAAATTAGGTATTACTGAGGGTATTATCGATAAAAACGCTAAAGGTTCCTTCGACACACAGAACAGAGCGCGTACTCTATGCTTCGTCTTTGAAAACGGTTTGATAGTGTACGTCCGCGAACCACTTACGTTTGAGCAAGCGATAGAGAACGGTCATCTAAACGTCAGCACCGCTCGATTCACCGATCCACATTCCAACCAAGTACTAACAATTAAAGACGCAGCCATATTCGGCTACATTGACCCAGACACGGCGCTCATCAAAGATAATCTCAAGAAGAGGTTAGTCAAACTGCCCGAGGCATTCCGTAAAGGGCTTATGGATGCAGAAAAGGGTAACATTTTGGACACAGAGACCTCGAAGCTGAACACGTTAACAGCAGCTATTGAGAACGGTCTTCTGATGACTCCAAAGAAGAGTTTCAGTTTGATAGAGACACTGAACTTCGGTATTTACAATCCTACTACCGGAGCTCTGAACGATCCATTCATAACTACAAGTGTAATAGACAGGAAGAGGTTGAATTTGGGCGAGGCTATACAACAAGGCATCGTAGACCCGTCGAGTACTGTCGTCAAAGAACCAGAGACAGGAAAGATATTGCCATTGGTGCAAGCTATAGAACAAAAGTTGATCGATCCCGTCGATGGTAGGCTTACCATAGATCCGGCCAAATCGATCAAGTTGGACTTAGTCAAAGCTCTGAAGAAGGGCTACTTGCTGCCAGCAGAAACGAGGGTAAGTGTGCATTATTACGCTGTTAACATTGTGCTTCTATCGAGCAAAGGTGTTGCTTCACATCTTCCTGTTTTCATTCTTAGAAGGTGATCTATCTAAAGCGTTTGGCTTACCGTGGCATGGGCACGACACCCGCCGGACTCATAGTGTCCATATTTCGGGGTTGTTGAACAATGGTGACGTCACAGTTTGTACAATGTGGCATACACTCAACGATATTACATTATTCAAATACTTAGATAACAGTGTTTATTGTTCTTTTTGTAAAAGTAGTAGCACTTATACATTTTGACACTTACATTTATGATTTCAAAGGTTTAGTTTTTCACTTTATTAGAGGATTTAGCTAGTAGTAACTTCAGTGCCTCCTGTGTTGTCTTTAGACGCTTAAGATTAGTCAACAGCGCTACTACAATGGCTAGTTTTTCGATGAAGAACTTGCGATTGTGATATGTGCTTTCCACTCATTGTACTAAGGCTCGATGTATGTTGTTTTTTATTTCCAGCCGTTGCCTGCGATGCTAAAGAACCCTTTTGAGCTAAATCGTGAATGCTTGCCTGTGAGGGATCATATTAACGACGATAAAAAGAACCATCACCGTTTCGCCAAATACCTAACCTCCCATGTTCATTGTGCTAAGAATTGTCGAGGTCGCTAATGGGTTCCTTGAGGGTCCCGTTCAGACGGCCTAGCGGCAGCTTTACTATGTTCGCTTCCATAAAACCAGTGTTCTATGACTACTGGCCCCGATACATTTTAGATTTTTCTAGAATCGTAAGATATACTCATTCCTTGGATACGTGCTCACACATTTTGGAATGCATGACCATCGCTATGCTCTTGTGATGTTGATATAAGGCGGATTTGCAAACATTCACAAATAAACAAAATGGTAAAACAATTCCAACACAAACACACGGAAGGTAGTATTAATTCATTATCGTCTTTCGTTCACCGTATACGGCTGGTAATATTGTTAGCTTACGTTGCATTGCGTTTGTAACTCGATGGGCTATTTCAGTTGAAATGCATTTCATATTAAAATCTATAGAGTGTGTTACAACTTATGCCATCTACATCTTGTTTTATACTTCCTGTAACGTACGCTATATGTATGATCGGCTTGAAATGTGACTTCATTTTCAAACGTTAGACTTTTATTTAATTCTTTTGCAACGCATGTATTGTCTCTACAGATCCATTTAGAACTGCATAAAGAACTCTATCATCAGTTGATAAGGAGTTAAATAGAATGAAGTCTCATTGTATGTCTTTATTTAAATGTAAATTACCTACGTCTGAATTTATATTTACGTGTAAATCCTTGACTTTATTTTTACTTTTACAAATATTTTCTCACCTCGTTCTTTACTGTTTCAAAGCAAAACTATTTGGAAATTTCAGATTTCTAAGAAGGTATACTTTTACTCTTTATTATTCCTTTTTTTTTAACAAATAACTCTAAACATTAATTATAAGACTTAATTACCGGAACTTGTTGGATACCATATTCGCAAAATGTTTGAGGCTAATGTCGAAAATAAAACTGTTTACAGTGTTGCTATCGTAATAATGAGATTATTTTCGACATTTGCCACCCCACTGCTTGCATGTGACGCTTCTGCATGATATTCTATGTTCTGTGTCTCCTCAACATTGGTTCTGTTGTGACTCGTCATTCTCATGCTGTTTGTATTGCCTGTCTATTCGATCGCCTCTGTTGTTCTTTGTTCTGTTTTTATTTCGTTTCCGCTTACTGTCTGCGTAGTTTTATCGTCTATAATAGATTCTTTTTCAGGTTACCAAATGGACTATTTGTCTGCATGAGTTAATTTATCCCATGGTTCTGGGACATGTACAGAATGTTTTACAATAACAAACAATTGCAGCTAAATTGCTATTGTTTTTTTTGGCCAAACAGAAATGCAGTTTGATAGCAATTTACTTGAAATCCTAAAAAGCCTTAATTCTGTGACGTATTTGGGTTTGGACACGTGGCAGCATTAAGATTGATATTTCAAAAATAAAATCAATTCGTTCATAATGTTCACAAGACATCCTTGGTCTTGTCGCAATGTACAGTTTTAAGAATATTACATCTCTCACTGTTCAGTTTGGAATGTACAGAAGTGTCAGCACAAAGTAGATGCATTGTACGATACGCTCTGTAGATAGATGAATGCACTGCC
This sequence comes from Pheosia gnoma, assembly GCA_905404115.1. Classification (NCBI taxonomy): domain Eukaryota; kingdom Metazoa; phylum Arthropoda; class Insecta; order Lepidoptera; family Notodontidae; genus Pheosia; species Pheosia gnoma. Next base: position 1,411,563 of record FR989919.1, on the reverse strand, counting down.
TAGCTCAAGGAGCTGTGTACATACTACATACAGAAATTATGGACAATTTGTAAGGCACTTCTATTCTTTAAATACAAAAAAATCTTTAAAACAGTACATAATTGAGCACTTATTGCATAACATCATCCATATCTACCTATAGCCGTATTGGAAGGTCTCGGATGTCTCTATCGCAGCTACACGCTACGGCTGTAAGTTCGAGAGAGACGTTCTTTTTAAACCTTTCGTATCCAAAGTTTGCCTACGCCTGGGCTATTAGTTGTCATTATTTTATTCTGGCATTGGATGGATTAATGCAATAAATACCATCACTTGTATTGGCTATACAGATTGTAGAAGAGTTCGTAAAGATTTTAACAATCCATAGAACTGCACTGCAAATTGAACTCTATTCCTGTACATCCTAATGTCGAGGTTGTTTCTGTGTGTTAATACATCTTTTTTCGATATGTAGCAAGCAGTAGAGGAGAAATACAGACTTTGCGATGAGACTCTGTCCAAGTTGCTGGAATGGATCGCGGTGGTTGAAGAGAGGCTCGCTAACCAGGAGGCCGTCAAAGAAGACCCGGATGAGCTGAGGAACCAGATTAATATACTCAAGGTGAGCCTTCAGACTATTTGGCAAAAAAGTATTCTCCAGTTTTTTTTAACTGCTATAACAAAATTGCGCAAAAACAAACGAACATTGGCGCCGGTTTGTCTATGACAAGAATAATAACCCATAGATAAAGTATTTTCGAGACTTTGTTAATCTAAATTCTTAAGCGTTTTTCTGGATTTCATGTGCGAATCTCATTTTCAATCATGATTATCACATGCTAAACGTCGAACGAAAACATCGTGAGGTAACCTGCATGTCTGAGAGAACCCCTCGAAAGATGTGTGAAGTCCGCCAACCTACACTGGGTTAGGGTATTGGAGTATTGCCCAATCCCCATCGCATTAAGGGTAGGCACGTGACCAACAGCTGGGCATTAAAAGGGCATATAATAATAAGTTTATTATACTTTTATTCTTATTTATTCACTTACGGGTTGCAGGCTATATAACATTTAAATGTTTCGCTAGTACCCACCGAGTAGTCTCAGCGTCTACGTTGAAGACCTTAATGGACAAGTATACTAACGAGGTATTTTCTTTCAGCTGATAAAGGATGACCTGGAAAGCCATCAGCGGCAGGTGTCCGCGTGCGCCGACCAGGCCAAACAGCTCCTCGTTTCCGGAGGCGATGTGCTCGCCCCCCACGAGGTACGTGACGCCCTGAACCATTCTGACACAAAGCTAGTTAATCTCAGTCTAATGTTAACTAACCTGTTGACATAGAACTGGACTGGACTGGATGAGGTTTGACCTCATAACTACTGTTTCAATCTTAGGTACTACTTTATACAGGTGTTTGCGTAAAGCAACATGTAATTATAGTCTGTGCTGCTAACTGCTGCTATAGTCTGTGCTGCCCATAAAGAATAGTGTTCGAGGCTATTTTTTTCGTGGCCCAAATCGTTGTGCTGTTTGGTTTTGGTACACGCGGTAACGTCTCCACTTGCCTTGCCGCGGGTAGAGGCATCGGGTGTCCCCACGGCTGCCTCTTTTGGAGGACTGGCCATACAAAAACGTTAACGAAGCATATCCTATTGTTAGCTCCTGGCACGAACACAATAATAATCCACCTGTAGCCAAAATATTAGGTATCATTCCAATTTGTACACCAAAGCCCAGTAGCCTTCAGCTAAAACAATAGGAAATAAACGGCGCGTCACCGAGACGTGTTCACGCCTCGGTAGCCGCGACGACAGTGACTGGTTAACGTCTGCGCTGGGTACAGGTGGCTGCGCTGGAGCGTGGCGTGCGACAACTGAAGCAGCGCTGCGACAAGTGCACAGACAAGTGCGACAAGATGCTGCGCAGATTAGCTGCGGCAAGAGACGAGCTTGGGAAATTCTCGTAAGTAACTTTAAAATTATAATTAATTCCTAGTGGTTGGACGGGCCTTTCAAAATGATCTTGACTGTTTCCTTATTTTTACTTTGTTTTTTTTTTACTTATCCTAAAGAAACGAACTGAACGCCTTCAACACATGGATGGAAGGTGCCTACCGCACCCTCGAGGATAAGGAGGCGTCTCTCTCCAAGCTCAACAACCTGCCGGGGCACAGCGAGCATGTCCGGGACTTCGTGTCCGATGTGATCGCGCACCAGGCTGACCTGAGGTTCATCACTATGTCGGCGCAGAAGTTTGTGGACGAGAGCAAGGTATGTAATGTAATATGCTTTGTACAGTCGCGGCATAGCATTATGGTACCTATGACAGCTGACAATTAAGAGACAATTCGCTATGTCCCGGGACTTGCCGAAGGTCAAACCATGGCGTTTATTTCTTTTTTTTAGGTCGGCAATCGGCTACGAAATAAAACTGTGTTTGCTAGTGCCGAGATTTCTTGATCGTGTTTGAAGTATGTTATAATACTTTATTGTAGTAGGCAACGAAGTAGTGTTTGAAACAGAAAGAAAATTTAAAAAGAAACCGATCACAAGTGCCATCATTTGCTGCCGCGACTTTATTTTTTTTTTATATTTTATTGTCTATACTTTTATGTAATTTATCATAAGTTTTTGTTGGTTTACGCTGTTGGTCTTACATATAATAAATAAAAAAAACTTGATCATTATGAGATACCACGAATTATAGACAGAACCATGACGCTCGAAGTAAAGACTCAACTTCCGAGCCTCTTCTCAATGTTATACATATAATCGTATCGTACTGTCTTCACGACTGACGGTGGTAGCTTGCTGCACCAAAGGTCTAGGACTCGAATCCCAGTAGAGAAACATCATGTGTAATATGTTGTTTTTTGCTAATATATCAATCTCTTTTCCGACATCAGGAATTCCTATCGATCCTGAACGAGTACCGCACCTCTCTCCCGTCCCGGCTGTCCCACGTGTCGCCGAGCGGCGCGGGCGCAGGGGCGGGCGCAGGGGCGGGCGCGGTGCGCGAGGGCGCGGCGCTGGCGCGGCGGCGGCACGCCGACCTGTGCGCGCGCGCGCAGCGCCTGCAGGAGCGCCTGCGCGGCGCCGCCGACGTCACCAGGCACTACCACGACGCCATCGACAGAGCTAACCGGTGGATCAAGGAGGTGAGTGAGATAGAGCACTTAGTAGGGGTCACTGCTCTAGATAGAGAAAGGCGGAAAGAGCTTTATTAGTTACACACTCCGACCGCCCATTGTGACACTCTCTGTGTATGTTAAGTAGGTATGGAAGGCCGAGTGCATTCCGTAACATGCCCAATTTTTGTTATTTATTTTTTATTTTAATTTATGTAGGGTTGTATTTAGTTATGGTAATAAACAGTGTAATTTGATGATTGAATAAATTAGTAGGTTTGTGTAATTTTGTATAAATTTTATGTGGTGGAACAATAAAGTGTTATCTATCTATCTACTCCGACAAGGGTCAAAACGTGTACATATATAGCGTATATATGATGTTTTAGAATTGCAAGTGAAGGTTTCGTTTTGACAAGTCATATGTCTGTTCAATATCTGTACAGCGTGGTTCAGACAGGGTGTACTAACATTTAAAATTCGCATTTCTTTAGCTCATTTGTAATCATTATGTCTCGTGGTTTTTTTCATTGTCGAAATTATTACTTCACACCATAAGTATACCCTTTGTGAATTACGCTTTTTAAGCATTTATATCGATGTCGTAGAGTTTAGGGTAAAATACAATATGTGCTAGATTCCACAATGAAAATAAAACTAATTATTCGAATTATATCGCGTTTATTTTATGTTTTTACGTTCCCAACGTTTCGTGTCAAATGTGTAGTATTCGCGTGAATATAAGAAACTATAGAATATATAAAAGTAAATAGTACATATTCCACCAGATCGAGCCGCAAGTCCGTTCGGTGCTGTCGGAGCCGGTCGGGGGAGAACCACGGGCTATAGAATCCCAGCTGGCGAAGGCGAAGAGCTTGTACAACGAGATATTGGCACAAGGACGGCTCATAGACAACGCCAAAGATGTAAGTATTTCTTTATCTCAATATATATAAATTACGTGTCACGGTGTTTGTCCGCTATGGATTCCTAAACTACTAGACCGATTTTAATAAAATTTTGCATACTGTGTGCAGTTTTATTCAACTTGAAAGATAGGATAGTTTATCATAAAAAAATCATGTTGATCCTTTGCTCTATGTAAAATTAAAACAAATTATCCCACGGGAACCATATATTTAACCGGAATAAAAAGGATGGATGTTTGTTACTCTTTCACGCCATAACGGCTGAACGGATGTGGATGAAATTTGGCACAGAGATAGATTATAGTCTGGAATAGCTCATAGGCTACTTTTTATCCCGGTAAAAAGGCCATACTTTTTAATCGCGGGTAACACCGCGGGGCGCTGCTAGTTTATAATATTAGTAGGATAGATAATATTATAATATAATGTATCGCCAGGCGTGCGAGCACCTGGTGAAATCGCTGGAGGGCAACCTGACGCCCGCGGAGATCCGCGAGCTGGAGGCGCCGGTGGCGGAGCTGACGTCCCGGCACGGTGACGTCAGCGCGGCGGCGGGCGCGCGCTGCGCCGAGCTGGAGGCGGCGCTGCTGCAGTGCCAGGGGCTGCAGGACGCCGCCGAGACGCAGGCCGCCTGGCTCGCGCACGCCGAGGCGCTCTACAAGTCAGTACCCACCCCCCACCCCCCACCCCCCAGCACTAGCACTTTTACCTGCACTAGCCGTTCCTACATTGTTCTCGCATACCTATAACAATGTACTGCACAAACATGTAAAGGATCTTTGGAGAGATCATGGAGTTTCTTGCCCGCTCTTCTCCATAGGAACGGAGCATACTATTTTGTAACTTTTGACGATTCATAAGTACTGTACTTAATGGTGTACGTGAATAAAAAATATCATCTTTCGTTAATTTCGTTGCTAAAGCGTATAACAAGAGATTAAATTCTTTGCCCAGAGATTCGCACAGAGTCAAACCTCAGCGTCTTTGTTGGTCACCACTGTGCTTACAGGAGTAACATTGGTGGGAATATATGGCGATTTCATACCAATAAAAAAGGTGATTCTATAAATTAATTACACATATCTCCCCATAGGAACCAACACAAGCCCGCGTCTCTGATACGCGAGCGGCTTGACGAGCAAGTTCGCGAGCAACGCATCTCGCACGGCGAGCTCGACGCGCGCCAGCCCACGTTGGCCAAGCTGCTGGCCAGCGCTAGAGACGCAGCATTGACTCCTTCCAATGCCAGGATCGCTAAGAAGCTGGAACAGAGAGCCGAAGACATCTATGCCAGGTAAGAGAGATAATCTTTCAGGTGGTAGCACTGACCTCTATATAGCTTGTATATATAGACGTCAGTGGGTGGTAGTGACGAGGTCGCTATGGTTCACAAATGCCAAAATTGTGCAGTCTTGGTGATCAGAAAGACGGCAATACATGTACTCCTTGCCCAAGAGTTGGGTGGTGGTTGGGAAGTAAACGGAGAGTTATAATATCTCAGTGTTAAAGGGTTGGGTAATGCCACTAGTGATGCGCATTCGCCGCGTAGTGGTGCGCAGTCGCTTAAATTGCGATAGTTAAGTTTTATGGGAGCTAATTTAGAAAAAACTTTGTCGCATATTTAGCTCTCCATCTTGCGCATACACTCGAACTCTATAATATCTCCTGCATAATTAGCTAGTCTCCGTGGAGATAGGCTGCTGTGACCAAAGTTCGGTTAACACGACTATTATTTTTGTCCATCTTCATTCCAGATACGAGAAACTCGTAGAGCGATCCATCAAACGCGTCCAATTCCTGGACGAGGTGTCCGTGGAGCTGACCATTTTCACGCAGCAGGCCGCTTCGCTGGACGCTGCGCACGCGCAGCTGTCAGACCAGGCGGACGCTAGAGAGCTGGGGAGAATGTCTGCTGTAGAGCTCAGTGCTAGACTGGCAGATCTTGCGCATCACAGGTAAGGAATCTTATTTATACATATAGCTTTTTCTCGCAGCTCTATATACTAGAATCGCCCCCAGTGCGAGCGTACGGTACCCATAATATAAGCGTTGCTTGGGACCGTTCTTTTGGTGTGTTCGTCTGGCGATATTATTATTAATACATCCTGGGACTTGTCCCAGTCCATTGTACGGTACCCTTAATACAACCGTTGCTTAGCTTGGGACCATACTGTCGGGATGTTCATCCTACGAATTAATTAATTTTAATGCCCATCCCAACAATTAATGCCAAGGGTTTTTATGCACTATGACGCGATCTGATAATGTATTTTCTTTCAGGGATAAACACATGCCTTTGTTGGAGGAATGCCTGCGCAATGGCAAACAGCTGATCGCGAAGAAAGATGTCACCGACACACATGTCCTTCGCGACAAGATGAAGGTACACTACACACATACATTTTATTACATCGCATTGCATTGCGTAAAGAAAGAAGAAGAACACTTTAATTTGTCTTATGCCCGGTTTACACTAGAACAGTACGCGAGTTTATATATATATGGTGTCACAATAATAGTGTAAAATATTTTAACATGGCCAACAGATATAAAGATAACATGAACAAAGAAATAAATCAAATTATTTGACATTTAAAGAATTACAATTATTTTATACATCAACGTGATTTATATAATTTACTGATTCATCGGTTAGAATATTTTTGTTACACCTTATATACGTATATTGCAAGATATTTTTTTTAACTACAAAAAAAAATTAAAATCCATTTTATTTTGTTTGCGATAACGATATATCGCATAAATCTTGTATAAACAATTAATAAACTGTCAATTTGAAGCGTATTAACTGGATATTGGATTGGCTTAGCACACAAGAACAAAGATTCCTAGTATTCGTAAACGAAATTGGACAATTGTTTTTTTTTTCAGGCTCTCGAGAACCAATGGCGCGACTTTAACGCGACTCTAGAGGAGAAACAAAAGTTGTCGCGACAAAGAGCCGACCAACTCAACCAGTACGAGTCTTTGAAGATACAAGTAAGTTGTTTTTTAATATACAACGTGATTCAGAACGAGTATTCTGAGCTATGAACATGCGCTTATTTATCGCGTTTGTAATCATTATTTGAAGTCTGATTTTATGTGTGTCGACTTAAAAAAAAATAATGTTTCCAACAAAATGTCAATTTTGAATATTGTGCATTTTTTTTTAATTTACCGCATTCTTGATTACAAATGGGCTAAAGAAGCGCAGGTTCAGTGCTTAGTATATTTCTAGATAGTGTTACCCGCGATAAAAAGTATGATTAAATTAAAACATCTATCCCACGGGAACCATACATTTTACCGGGATAAAAGTAGCCTATGTGCTAATTCCAGACTATAATCTATCTCTGTGCCAAATTTCATCAAGATCCGTTTAGCCGTTCGGGCGTGAAAGAGTAACAAACATCCATCCATCTATCCATCCATCCAAACTTTCACATTTATAATATTAGTATAGATGATTACAAAGGTATTTGTTATCACCGTTTGGTAAAAGAGATAGTAGGGAGTGAGTGCCGCTCGCGCTCCGTTTTCATCGCACTCGGGTTGACCCATACCTGTGACGTCATATGCCTGTACATTTTACTATTTTATTTTTTTCATGAGCGGAAAATTTTGAGCGCCTGCTTTTGCCTCCCCGTCGTCACCAGGGCTGGTTGGTATTGATGGTCTTCCATTCCCCAGGTGCTGGACTGGCTGCAAGGCACGGAGCACCGCGTGGGCCGCCTGCAGCCCGTGGCCGTGGAGCTGGAGGTCATCAAGCAGCAGCAGGACGAGGTCCGGCCGCTCGCCAAGGAGTACAGGGACTTCTCCATCACTATTGATAAGGTATGCTTGTTTTTTTTTATGTCAACTTTTATAATCGATCGATTGTATAATCAACAGCTCAACCCGCAATAGTGATAGCATGATGATATATAAAGCTTAACAATAATAGTGAAAAATATTTTAAGGGATCCATTAGGGGGGGGGACCACAAAGGTCACATTCCCAAATTATTTGATATTTTAAAAATAATAATAGGTACTAAGTGCGCTATGAAACAATGCTGTCTCGCTTTCTCACAGAAAAATCAAACACTGTACACACATATATTTTATACGTAATCGTGATCGTTATCCCCCTTAAAATATTTTACACATTTTTTGATAAATCTTATTTGTATACTAACCCTCTTGAAATAGGTCTAGTAGTTTTTATGTGTTGGTCGAACATGGCGATATTTATTTATTTGTGTTGAGTCACCTCTGCAGGGTAGATGGGGAAAGGATGTAGAGACTGGTTGTTTAATATAGTAATGTTGGTTCAGGTGAACGAGGCGGGCGCGGTGTACGAGTCGCTGACGCGCGGCGACCGCGCGGACAGCCCGCACCGCAAGCGGCAGCTGTACAGCCCCACCAAGCGGCAAACACCCAGTGAGTACACGCCTCAACATTCCCCGTTTGATGACACCTCCCTACTTGTAACATAGGACCTATCAGTATACAGGGTTCGTACAGAATACTTATAGGTAACCCCATAGGTCAATTACTAATACTGGGTCATTCTGAAAGGGTTTTAATTTTTTTTGATGAGATCCTATTTTTTTTTCTGAAATAAAAGTAGCCTAAGTTACTCCTTGTTACATCAGCTATCTGCCAGTGAAAGTCCCGTCAAAATCGGTCCAGCCATTTCAGAGATTAGCCGGAATAAACAGACAGACAGACAGACAGACAAAAATTAAAAAACAGGTGTTTTGGTATATATACCGTGTATACATCCAAATGCACTTAGTAAAAAGCGGCTATTTTAATATTACAAACAGACACTCCAATTTTATTTATTTGTATGTATAGATAAACCCTGTAAGATGTTTAACAACATGCAAATATTTCGTAGGCCGCACCCTGGACGCGCGCTCGCCGTCCCCCAGCAAGGGCCACGGGCTGGTGAGCCCCGGCTCCACGCACTCCACCTCCAGCGGGTTCAGCTCGCGCAGGTCCAGCCAGGATGGATTCCATCTTGAAGGTAATGAGCTCTTTAGGGTCGCGAGGCTATAATATGGATATATTACATCATATTTACATAACGGTGAAGGAAAACATCGTGAGGAAACCTGCATGTCTGAGAGAACCCCTCGAAAGATGTGTGAAGTTCGCCAACCCGCAATGGGCCAGCGTGGTGGACTATGGCCTAATCCACCCTCGCTTTGAGGGGAGGCCCGTGCCAAACAGTGGGACATTAAAAAGGGCTGATATTATACATCCTATATATATACATATACCCAAGACCTATCTATATTTATCATTTACTCGACACTGGCAAACACATTATTAGGTATATAAAAATGTGTTAACCAATAAAAACCTGTTGTTAAAACTTTGTAATTAAAATTGGACCTTATCATTTTGTCCCTAGAACTGTCTCCGGTGCAGCAGCAGCTGTCGGATATCAACAACAGATACAGCTTGCTCGGTACCAAGCTGTCGGACCGCCAGTCCGAGCTGGACGCTATTAGGGAGGAGATCAGGAAACATCTGGACAGCTTCCGAGCGCTCAACACATTCTTGGACAAGGTATGTCAACTATATATAACATTATTTATTTGATAGTAACTTAAAGGACTGGACCGGCGTGGTGGACTATGGCCTAATCCCCCTCGCATTAAGGGGAGGCCCGTGCCCAGTAGTGGGACATTTAAAAAGGCTGGTATTATTATTGTTATATTATTCAAGGACTAATAGGCTGAAGTCGGTGATTTTCTTCCCATTTTCTCAATTCGCTTTCGTTTAATTTCGTTTCGGATTCAAAGACAATTATCTTTTCTTAATCTTGGAGTCTGTGGACTGAGGATCCTGGCTTACAGGAGTTACAGTGATAGGAAAGATTGGCAGGCTTAGTCTTCTTAAAGAAAATGTATCAAAATATGCAGCTCCCCCCTCTAACCCTCCCACCAAATAGACTTACGTATGTGATTGTATTGTTTTACAACATTATTTGCTATCCTGTCTAGGTCCAGAGGCAGTTGCCGAAGGAGTCCGTGCCCAACACGAAGGAGGAAGCCGATAAGACCATAAAACAGGCACGCGCTGTGCTCGAGGAGATGTACGAGAAACAAAGCATATTGGACTCTACCAAGACTCAGGTAAGATCATTTTTAGGTCATCTCCATCTGATGAACAAAATAAAAAGATTTACCATCAAGCTACCTAACTACTTTCAAATGAATTTTATTAAAATCCAGCTGACCCAGCAAACGTTGATCAGTCCCGAATTTTCCAATATTTCGCTCAACTTTTTGAATTTCTTTCCCTATAAATATTATTTGGCTTATTAGGAAACATTTAAAAAGAAACTAGACTATTAGGTTAAATTTCATAAATGATCTGCCAAGCAACAAACATCATTAAATTATTATTTATGTAGATATATATTAGGTGTAACAATAATAGTGTAAAATATTTTACGAGGTCCATCGGTAAGCTATAAATGTCACATTCCCGAAAAAAATATCCAAATTATTTGTCATTTGAAAAATATCACTTCATATGGCATGGCTTTCTTTAAAAAAAAACATCAAACATGGTCTACTCGTGTGTTCGTGATTCTTATGACCTACTTGTTAAAATATTTTACACTATTTCTGTTACCTTTATATATACATGGATAATAATAATAAAAACATCATAACAATGTCATGACCACAAAAAATAATACATTATTATAAAAAGAAACACCATTCAGTTTCTTGCCTGTTCTTCTCCATAGGAACGGCATTAATAGCATTTTATAACATTCTTGCCGATTCACAAGTACTGTACGTCAAGTGCGAGATTATTCGTAAGCTAACCGTATACTTTATAGTCTACCGTATTTAGACATGTTGTATGGAGAATTGAAAGTTTTATGTACCGTCCGCTAGAGGCCGTATTCAATTTTCCGTACAAAATGTCTAAATACGGTAGACTATAAAGTAAACGGTTAGCTCACAATTGACGTGCTGTAATACCCACTTCATGGTCCCAGGTCCGGGAACTCCTAAAACGCAAACAGAGCGTCATCGGCGCTGACAGACTCCACGATGAGATGGAAGATGTCGCTTCTCGTTGGAAGGCGCTCCACGACGCGTTCAAGGACAAGATCAGACTCATGGAGGAGATGAAGGACTTCCACGACACACACAGCAATCTCACACAGTGGCTGAGCGCTAAGGACCGGATGATGGCGGCATTGGGACCCATATCCTCGGATTCTAGGATGGTGCAAACCCAAGTTCAGCAGGTAAGATAATTTGTTGCTTCGGGGATTAGGACATTAGTATATTATACTGTAATTGTACTGTTTAAAAACCTTTTTTTTGTACTTTCCAAAGGAAAAAGTGAGTTATAATTGCTTTTTAGTCCACTAGCTGCGCCCCACAGTGTTACCCGCGATTAAAAACTATGTCCTTTTCCTCTATGTCCTTTTCTGTAAATCATGTCGATCCATTGCTCTCTCTATGAAAATATTAAACAAATCTATCCCACGGGAACCATACATTTCTCCGGGGTAAAAAGTAGCCTATGTGCAATTCCAGACTATAATATATATTTGTGCCAAATTTCATGCAGATCTGTTCAGCGGATCTGGCGTGATTGAGTAACAAACATCCATCCGTCCAAACTTTCACATTTATAATATTAGTGGGATTATAAGTTTATATACATTCGAGGGTACGCCTTATGTAGTTCACAATAGGGCACACATTTGATACGTGTCTCTTGTCAGGAGCAAGTGCTCCGCGAGGAGTTCCGCGGCCAGCAGCCCCAGCTCGCGCACCTGGGGGAGGTGGGGCAGGCCGTGCTCTCCCGCCTGGAGCCAGACTCGCCTGACGCTACCAAGCTTAACCTGAAGGTCGTCGAGCTGCAGGACAGGTGGAACGACCTGCTCAACAAGTGAGTTCTTATATTAATAACTAGCAGTTACCCGCGACTTCGTCCGCGTGGTATTTAACAAAAAGCGGACGAAGTCGCGGTTAACAGCTAGTCTAAAATAAAAGTAGCCTAAGTTACTCCTGGTTACATCAGCTATCTGCCAGTGAAAGTCCCATCAAAATCGTTCCAGCCATTTCGGAGATTAGCCGGAACAAACAGACAGACAGACAGAGAGACAAACCGACAAAAATTGTAAAAAAATTGTTTAAGTATATATACCATATATACATCTAAATGCACTTAGTAAAAAGCGGTTATTTTAATATTATTAACAGACACTCCAATTTTATTTATTTGTATAGATTTTCTTCCAACTCCTCCTATTTTTATCTTTTGATTAAATTCGTGCGGGTTCCAAGACACTTAACTTTATCCCGGGACTCGTCGAGGGTCAAACCTTGTTGTCAAATATTGTATATACAATATTGGTGGTTCAAATATTGTATACTGTTATTGTTACATCTTATACATGTTGTGAACTCCGAAAACTCTCATAGCGCGTTTCAGGATTTTTATAAGCAGTCAAAATATTTCATTCCTAGAAACCTATATTATACTTGAAAGGTAGTCAACAAAAAATACAATCGAATTGGGAACCTCCTCCTTTTTGAAGTCGGTTAATAAGGAGAGTACAGTAAAGATGAGCTCAAGGTCCACGATGTGCCGTTCGTCTGACCACAAACATTTGCACAGACTCGAGCAGCGCGCTGACAGTCTGGGCGCGGCTGCGGACACGTCGCGCGAGTTCGACGCCGGCCTGACGCGCCTGCGCGACGCGCTGCAGACCATCGGCGACAAGCTGGACGACGTCGCCATGGAGAACGAACCAGACGAACAACTGCGCAAGATCGAGGTACGGGGAACGCATCTATTAACTACACCACTTAGGCCTAAAACTGCGTTAAGCGGGCACCCGCGCGTTTTCATACAAAATTGCTCCGTCGCGGGGACCTGTGCGGGCGCACGTCACGGAGAGGCGCGCCCCGCACCCACGCAACGGGGCCCGCCTCCGTGCGACGGAACCCGTCGCGGAGCCACGCGCGGTGCCCGCTAGCGGTAACACGCACGGCAGTGTGACCGTTTTTAGTATATTCAGTACCAAATTGGTATAATTTGGGCTCCGTAAAACTGATTCAGTATTTTTTTGGTATCCTTTCATATTCTGATATTTTTTGGTACATTTAAGCTTTCAACATTTTTAAACACATTATTGATATATTTTTGGGTTGGGCGGGCTACACTTATTTCCATTCGTTCGTATTTCGTTGACATCATTTTGTCTTTGTCTGATGTTTACCGCAACTGTATCATTTTGTCTCTTTCGAACGATTAATGCTAACAAAACCGCGAATCGTGCTTTAGCTACATATCTACGTTACATGCTCTACGTCGCGGGGAATTACTGAAACTTAAAAAGTAATTCTTAGCAATAAGTATAAAAGGGTCCACGGATTTTTTTGTTCTTTATTTATGTCTCTCTGTGTTATCGTGCGTGTGTATTGAAGATAATGCAGCGCAAATACAATCATATTAGATCTGACTGGGAACAAAATCCTGAATTTTCGTCAAGGTGGCCAAAGATAAAAATAGTGAGAACGCCTTGTGTGAAACTTGTGGAGCAACATTTTTGAGCAGAATCGCAACAATTAAAAGTCATGCAGATTCTGAAAAACATCGGCAGAAACTTACTAGTAAAAGTAGCGGTTTTTACAAACCTTGGAGTATTGTAATTTGTATCACTTTAGGTATTTTTTTAAGCAAACTTAATACATCGAGACATCCAATGCAGAATGCCAATATCGCGTAAAACTAAATTACATCGTAAAGATGTATGTAAAAGAATAATCCGGTGACCGCGACGGGTCCCCGCGCCGGGGACGTGTCCACAGAGCCCACCCGCGTGTCCACGCGCGAAAACACGCGACGGTTGCCCGTCGCGGGCGCCCGCTTAACGCAGTTTCAGGCCTTAGTAACTTTAGTTCTATACGGGCTGTAAGAATGTTATATCATTATATTTTAGAGGATGAATGTACGCATAAAACTGAACAAGTTTCCCCAAGAAACGTAGGTTGAAATATTAATAAAATAGAACAGAAAGTTCAAAATTAAAAATATCAAGAGTAAATTTTGACAATCCTACGGTGTAAGCCAAGTGTATATAGGGCGTAACAAAAATATGAAATAATGCAGGCGAGTGTGTATCTAGCCGCATCGAAGTGGGTACGGCGAGGTTGTCAAAATACTCAGTTACTACTAGGGTTGTCGAAAATATGCATATTTTTTTTTTGAGTTTGTATATTTTTTACTATACACATTGCATACTACAGCACTTGTATCTGCTTCTTTATTAAAAAAAGGTGGTGTCACAATCTTAGGTATAATGCCAATGTCAAGTGTTAGAACGACGTGATTGATATTGTATTCACCTTTGACTCTTCTCCCTAGAACCTAGAACGTCAACTCGAAGGCCAGCGTCCCCTCCTCGCCGACCTCGAGGGGGCCGGCGCAGCCCTCGCTACAGTACTGTCCGACCCCGCCTCGAGGCAGGACATACAGAGCAAGCTGGCGGCCGTCGTGAGGCAGTACGACAACCTGCAGAGGAAACTCGACCATAGGAAGGCGGAAATAGAGGGCGCTTTGAAGTGAGTATTAGTGATAATTGGATATGGCTTAGGTACTATTTGTCTATAAATGCGTCGCTTAAAAATACTGAAAAAATAACCTAAAAGATCGACGGCATAGTCCAACTTTGGGTGTCCAGAATCATGGGTTGAAGTACCAGAGTACCAGTTAGAGCTACTTATACCATATACGGAATTAAAAACATCAACTTCAAGTTAAAATATCCAATTGTCCGTGTACAGGGACGGTCGCAATTTGGAAGAGAGCGTGGCGCGCACGCTGGGCTGGCTGCAGGCGGAGCTGGGCGCGCTGCCGGCGCGGCTGCAGGTGTCGGCGGAGGCCGGCGCGCTGCAGCAGCAGCTGGAGCGCCACGCGCCGCTCTACCGCGACCTCACGCAGCGCGAGCACGAGCTCATCATGCTGCTCGACAAAGGTACGCGCAACCCCCCCCCCCACCCCACACACCCACCCCACACACTCCCGCGCATTCATACTCTTTTTTTTTTATTACATTATAGGCAAGTATTTGATCTCGATCTCACCTGATGGTAAGTGACGATGAGATCTACGATGGAGCATACTTGCCTAGGTAGGAAGGCGGCAGTAGATAGAGACGCTACATTCACTAGGCACATGCAGCGCAGCTGATCTGACCCGCCATCCATGAATGGCAACACCGAACATCATGCCGGAACACGGCTAGGCCGCTTGGCGACATGGCTTTGTTCAGTGGGTTTTTGTTTTACGCATACCGCCCAAGCCCGGGGGAATATGGACGGTTATGTGGGGCTCCTGGAAGAGTCCAGACTACCCACTAAAACCCAGCGCCGGCCTCTGCCTATTGCGGGGCGCCACGGGATCGCTCTACGAGCACACTACCGTGACGCCCCGAACGCGCATACATCCCCGCCGCTTGCACGCCCACTACACCTTTTGAGTGGTGACCTATACCATCACATTAACATTTGAGATTGTAGTGCGAGAGTACACTACTGTCTTAAGCGTAGTACAGTCTAGACCAGCCTTTCCCAAAGCGGGCGATAACGCTGCAGGCCTACAGGGGGACGGTAAGAGATCCAGAAAAAAATGGGGCCGCTGTGTAGAGGCTTACAAAAATTAATTTTATTTGAAGTTATAGTGGTTTTTAAGTAGGTGAAAAAAGTGGGGGCGTTAAAAAATTGTGGGCAGTAGACAAAATAAGTGTGGGAACCCTTGGTCTAGACTATAGTGTACTCTAGACTCGAGTGCACTCTTTAGATGCAGCATTATCTCTCCAATAATAATGCAAGAGCACACATAATCTTTAGATGCAGCATTATCTCTCCAATAATAATGCAAGAGCACACATAATCTTTAGATGCAGCATTATCTCTCCAATAATAATGCAAGAGCACACATAATCTTTAGATGCAGCATTATCTCTCCAATAATAATGCAAGAGCACACATAATCTTTAGATGCAGCATTATCTCTCCAATAATAATGCAAGAGCACACATAATCTTTAGATGCAGCATTATCTCTCCAATAATAATGCAAGAGCACACATAATCTTTAGATGCAGCATTATCTCTCCAATAATAATGCAAGAGCACACATAATCTCCCACTCTTATTTTCGTTATTCTCTCTTAATACCACATTAGTAGCGCTCATAATTATAGTGATATCTCGTATCGCCAGGTCGCGAAATGGAGAAGAAGCCAGCGCACCAGGGTCTGCGCAAGGATCTGGACAGAATACAGGCGCAGTGGGACAAACTCAAGCGGGAGACGGTCGACCGCCAGACCAGACTGCAGACCGCCATGGTGAGTGATAATGAGTTCATGTGCTTTTTTTTTTAACTGACACTGTTCACTTTTTAAAAGTATTTCTTTTAAAAACTGTTAACTGGTTCGTTTTGTTTATTTTAATTGTATTTATTTTTGTTAAAATTATTCTGCTACACATTTTAAACGTATTTTATTATTGTACTTTAAATCCAACTAGCTGCGCCCCGCGGTGTTACCCGCGATTAAAAAGTATGTCCTTTTGCAAATGCACGGTTCCTGTATGCTATCCCATAGGAACCGTCCATTTTTCCGGGATAACAATTAGCCTATGTCATTTTCTGACCCCTAAACAACTACTACCTATGCAAAAAATCATATCTATCATATATATTTCCTCTATGAAAAATTTAAACAAATCTATCCCACGGGAACCATACATTTTACCGGGATAAAAAGTAGTCTATGTGCTATTCCAAACTATAATCTATCTCTGTACCAAATTTCATCCAGATCCGTTCAACCGTTCTGGCGTGATTGAGAAACAAACATCCATCCATCCAAACTTTCACTTTTATAATATTAGTGGGATTAGCAATAATATTGAGAGTGCACAGAGTTTTGTTTATCATTGAATAATCTTGTTTGTGGCTGATATTATAAGCCAATAATGCAACAATGGCAATGTGGTGTACAGGAGCACTGCCGCAAGTTCCACAAGGCGCAGGAGTCGTTCGTGCCGTGGCTGGCCTCGGCCGAGCAGCGCCTCGCCCAGCTGCCCGCCGCCGCCTTCACCAAGAAGGACGTCGAGAAGCAGCTGCGCGAGCTGCAACAGATTAGAAACGACATCTGGAAGAGGTACTTTATCTTAATCTCACATCCTGGTAACACAGCTGCAATGACATCGTAATGTTGTTGACATTCCTTCGGTACGTACTAAGCGGTTTGCTTCTACTTTCATCGTGCGAACTGCCAAGGAATGGAACACGCTGCCGGCGTCTTTGTTCCCCGTTGACTACAATCTGGGTGTTTTCAAGTCTAGAGTGAACAGGTACCTTCTAGGCAAGTATGCTCCATCGTAGATCTCATCGTCACTTACCATCAGGTGAGATCGAGATCAAATACTTGCCTATAATGTAATAAAAAAAAAGTTTGCAATGACGTCATAATTGTCGCTTTTACCGATTGCCCGTATAACATATGTCAATAGTGAGATTTATTCCACCATTGTCATTCGATTTTGAGCCGAAAAGCGCAAAGCGTTGAAAGATCGGTATAGCAGTGCCACAATTGTCGGTAAAGCAGACGCAACTAACTCATCTAGAATTCATATAAATTATTATTGAAGAATCCAGTTTTTGCGTTCGAACTAAACAAATTTATTATTCTGTTAATCTGTGGCAAACGTGCTGGTATATTTTTTTATTCCTTACCAGCCGTCATAAGAAAAATATATAAAACCGTGTTAAAATGGGCATTTGGCAAAGGCCAAATATGCTACACTTTTTGTAAATATTAAGTAGGTATAAAGTATTTCTATTCTCTTTGTAATTTCTATTTTCGTTGTACATACTGTGTGAAAAAAGTTGATTTATTTGTCTATAGGTCTGGCGAATACGAGAACAACAAGACGTTGGGCGAAACATTCATCTCAGCGTGCGACATTGACCAAGAGGTGGTCAGGAAACTGTTGGACGACATCAAGGGACGATGGGATAGACTCAACAATGGTACGTAAATATAACGTAGATAGAGTTCTTTATACTGTGCCGCACGGGCGCTGACTTATAGCAGTGACGTCACGTCAAATATACCATGGGCCCTGGGGTGAAAATTATACACTTCTTGAGGTTTATATAATTATAATTTAATTAAATACTCAGAGCACTTGTTAAAATAAACGATGCCAACGAGGCGCCATAGAGAAGAGAGAGAAAACCATAGAGCATTTGTCATAGATTATTGTCGAAAGTGTATTCGGTGATGGACTTTTTGGCGGGAATCTGAAAAGTCATGGCGTCAGTTATGATTTAATTTCTAAAACTAGTGTCCCTGCGAGTTATAGTGAGTGATATAAGTGGAATATTAACCATTATGGGTTCGGTAAAGTGCACGAGTGTAGGTAATTGAAACAGAGTGACGAAACTTGGCTTTTCAGTTTCTCACAAAAATCCATAAAAAAACTTTCGGTAAAGTATCCATCACTTTACTGGTTGAGGGATGGGGGGTATTTTACTTGGGCCTGTGCAAATGCTCGAAAACTGAAATAATTTATATTACTTGACGCTGGCAAAATACCTATGGGGATGCCAAATTAAAATATATATATATATATATATATTCGGTGGTGACATGTGACCCTTTCCCGGTGCGCAGAGGTGCTGCAGCAGGTGGAGTACCTGGAGAGCACGGCGCGGCGGCTGGGCGAGTTCGCGGAGCGCGTGCGGCTGGTGGAGGCGCCGCTGCGGCGCTGCGAGGAGCGGCTGGGCGAGGCGCTGGCCGCCTCGACCGCGCCCGCCGCCGCCGCCGAGGCCGTGGCGCGCCTCGCCGACCAGGTGCACGCACTGCGCGCCCCGCTGCAGGTATACAACACATTCATTCTACATCACATCTTATGGTGGAAGCACAAGGTAAGGGCGCGAAATTCAAAATGTCAATGGTTTTTATTTATTTACGAATCTTGGACATCTTTACGATGTAATTTAGTTTTTTGCGATATTAGCATTCTGCATTGGATGTATTCAGTTTGCTTAAAAAAGTACCTAAAGTGATACAACAGGTGTTGTATCGCTTTAGGTACTTTTTTAACCATTGACATTTTGAATTTCGCGCCCTGACCTTGCGCTTCCCCCTTAATATATAATATATATAAATTACGTGTCACGGTGTTTGTCCGCTATGGACTCCTAAACTACTAATCCGATTAAAATAAAATATTGCACACTGTGTGCAGTTTTATCCAACTTGAAAGATAGTATAGTTTGTGTCTCAATTTATAATCGCAAATATTTAACTATAAAAATATTTCCTAGAAATAATGTACATGACAAAACAACGTTGGCCGTGTCAGCTAGTACGTATATATATATATTAAACATCCATGACTCGTGTGCAAACATTCGCGTCCGTCACACAAACTTTGCCCCTACCACGATTCAATCTGGGACCCTCGGCACAGACAGCAGGATCACTACCAACTGAGCTTATCTGGCCGTCAAAATAATAGAGTTATGTAATAAGTATTTAACATAAATCAATAGTAATGTAACTATGTGGTAGTTTAAAATTCTGCAAAATTAAATAATTCTTATTCTGTAATTCTACAGGTCACCTCCCAATCCATATATTTATTTACGGTGTTAAGCTATCTCGTCTATTCAAATCCTAGCTATCTTGACCAAGCTGTTGATAAATTACCTAGTAAGGTAATTAATATTAAATCAAACAACCTTCCATCACAGAGTATCAACGCGGCTGCCGACGACATAGTAACGCTTGCGCTGGAGTGCAACGGGCAAGAGGCCGCGGCGCGCGCGCGGCAGGTGCTGGATGCGCAGGCGCAGGCGCTGGCGGAGCGCCTGGACGAGCTGGAGGCGCGGGCCGCGGCCGCGCGCGGCCAGCTGGCCGGCGCCGCCGCCGCCGTCACACACTTCCAGGTGAGGAAAATCAACACTACTATGCCTGGAAATCTTCGTCAAGAGGACATAAATAAATAACTAAAATTCCCAGACAATTAACAACGCATATATTATGGTATAGGCCCAATTGTAACTTCAAAAAAAAAAGTTTCTTTATAAAAACTTGTCTCTTTAGAGATCGCACCCGCCATTATATCAGATTTGATAAACCACAGATCCTCGCAAAAGAACACCGATTCTGACCAAGGATGATACGCGAGGCCATTGAAATTAAGAAACATCCTAATTTCAATAGGGAAGATGGCTGGGTGCTACCACCGACTTGGGATCCAGTGATTAATATTATTAAATCGAAAACCAAGCGTACCATTGTGAGCACTTTCTGCGTAGATCGGACCACAATCAACAATTATATATGAGGGTAGCCCGTTTCTAACTATGACACCAGGACGTCAACCACCTCAGTCCTCCCGTGACCATGGTTGCTGTAAAGCAGCCGAAACGTCGGGAACGTAAAAACGAAAAATAAACGCGATAAAATCCTTAAAAATAGTTTTATTTCAATGTGTAGTATTCGCGTAAATATAAGAAATCAATATCTTTAGAGGGAGTTAAAAGTCAAATTTCCAAAAATCCTTCCTTAGTGTTCTATATCACTTATGTTATATAGGGAACTCCTGTGCAAAATTTCGTACTCCTAGACAAAATAGATAACATTACGGGGCTCATAGAAGTCGTTAATTCACTTTTATTCCGAATCGGAACGCAACCTCAACTTTGATCGTCAGATCCGGACAAGGAGGACTTTTTACTCAATTTTTTTATGATCAAATTAATTATCATAAATGTTAATTATTTTTTTTAACTCTTTTGTGTAACCTAACCTTCCAATTTCTACTTAGCCCCATCAATCAGATCGTATCTATGTATCTCTTAAAATATTTATTCCGCTATTATGACATCTATGGCTATGAAATTAATCTAGAATATCCAGTGCTAGATTCTGTTTATGAATACTTTTTTGACCTACAAGTTTTTTTAACACGTTCTTTTGTTTTTCAGGACAAGGTCAAGAGCCTATCCCATGACCTGAGCGACTTGGAGAAGGAGCTGGACACCATGAAGCCTCCAGGCCGCGACATCAAGACGGTGAAGCAGCAGCTCGACGACATCGGGCGGTTCTACAAGCGGCTGGAGAAGGCCGACGACCTGGTGGGAGACACGGAGAGGGCCGCCGAGGAGCTGGTGGATAGCGGCCACACCGTCGACACTGCCAAGACTAGAGATCAGGTGGGTGTTTAAAATTCAGCTTTATTGCGAATATTATAAGTTGTAATTTAAAGTGCCAATGTGACTTTTGCCGATTTGACATATGGCCCATACAAATTCTGTCAAATGAGTAGTGGATAGGATTTATCAGCTCAGTGTGCAGGGCGTGTAATTTTTTATTAAGTTAAGTTACGAGTTAACTAATATATAAGTAACAAGACAAAATACCTGCGACAGACATCAGTAAAAGACAAAGAAGGAAAAGGAAAGATTAAAAAAATAGATACGCGACCTTCATTTTGACGACTTGACAAAGAAGTAAAAGAAAAAAAAGGAAAAATTTGATAGGCAACCTTAATATTCGGTAACGAGTCAATCAGGGCTTTAATTACACACCGCGTCTCAATAGTAATTTCAGCATCATTCTTCATGATTTTATTTCCATCACAGGTGGAGGGTCTCCGCAAGCAGCTCGCGAAGCTGGACGAGCGCGCTCGCTCCAAGGAACAGGACCTGGACGACACGCTCACCAAGCTGGAAGCCTTCTACAAGGCGTACGACTCCGTCATGGATGACGTGGAAGAGGTAACATTACAATTTTCAGGACCACAACGCGTAATTAAAATTACACTAAACCTCCGACACGTCCCGCCCGGACTCATTTGACTTTTGACGACTTTTTGACCCCCCCCCCCCCCCCTATGTAACGCGCCGTAACGTTTTTCTTTATCCCCCCCCCCCCCCCCCCCCCCTTGTAAAACCAAATTCCTCTAAGACATCAGTCGAATGTCTGTCTGTTGTAAAGTCGGTACCCATGTATGTGTATGCAATTCTTTCCAAAACAAGTGAGCAACTATCTATCTTTTACATATTTTTTTAAAATATCATGCTTCTATCATGTCCAGGCCGGCGAACAATTCCGAAGTCTCAAACCTGCCTCCTCGGAAGTGGAACAGATCAGGGCTCAGCAAAAGGACTTTGCTGAACTCAAGCGCCGCACGCTGGAGCCTTTGGGGCAGAACGTGGGGCATTGCAACAAGATCGGCCAGGGCCTAGTGCGCTCTGCCCTGCAAGGCGTCAACACTCAGGTCCTGGAGAAGGACTTGGAGAAGATGAATGACAGGTGGAACGCGCTGAAGGAGAAGGTAGGTTCTGGTGACCTTTTCTTGAATAATTTGTCCGAATGTCCTAGTCACAACCCCGTGTCATCAAACTCCTAAAATCTTTTCGACATTAAAATAATGATTTGACATTACCCATCCTTGAGATCTCTTTTTTTTTATTCTGTCAACATACTGTCATTATCAGTGTAGGCCTCATGTATGTATTGGGTGGAGCGAAATCTAAGTACAGCGCTCCCTTGCTTGCGCATGTAACTTATCGGATGATCTACAACATCTTAAGTCTCTGACTGATTTGACCACTCACCCGCGCTTTGGTCCTGTCGTCTGCAGCGGCCGCTTGTTCGCCCCTCGGTAGGGCTGGCCCTGCTCTTAATTAATATTGTATATTCTTTTTATATTATAAAAAAAATATATATGTTATTTCATCTGAATAAGTTTTGCGTTTGATCTTCGTCTTCATAAAAATGGCATTGCAAGCGAGCGGTAGAATCTTAGGATATCATTTTGTGTTATTGTTGTTGATTCATACATACATAATAAAATCGTTTTTCATGAATAAAAAATATTATTAAGTGTTAGCAGGAACTCCCAATATAATTGTAAAGTCACCGAGAAAACATGATATCGCTGTCATTCTAATTTATAGAACCTTTTGTGTGAGAGGGATGAAAGACGTACAGTAACGTTACGTTAAAAGATGCTGCTTAATCTCCTATTTCTGATTCATCTTCTCTGTGCACAGATGAACGAACGCGAGCGTCGTCTCGACGTCGGTCTCCTGCAGTCCGGCAAGTTCGCTGAAGCCCTCACCGGCCTGGAGAAGTGGCTCGCAGACACCGAGGACATGGTGAACAATCAGAAGCCACCCTCCGCTGACTACAAGGTGGTGAAGGCACAGCTACAGGAGCAGAAGGTGAGATCATATGATCATCTAATTGAGTCAGTTGGTAGTGACACTGGTTTCTGTGCTGAGGGTCCTGTGAAGGCAAACTTTGTTTGGTAAACACGAATGTTTGTACCCGAGTTTAACAGCTAGAGTAGCTGCTAAAAGCATACTGTCACTGTCATTCTTATTTATGAAATCCGTGGTGTGAGTAGGACGAAAAAGACCGTAAATGCCGTAACAATAAAATATCGAAAATATATTTGGTCTTAAATGTTATCGTTTTAACAGCCTTTTTATTCAGTTTTAAAAGTGCGGCACATAATAAATCTGTAAAAACTTCACTTTATTTATGTACTAGCTGCGCCCGGCGGTGTTACCCGCGATAAAAGTAATTAAAACATCTATCCCACGGGAACCATACATTTTACCGGTATAAAAAGTAGCCTATGTGTTATTCCAGACTATAATCTATCTCTGTGCCAAATTTCATCCAGATCCGTTCAGCCGTTCTGGCGTGAAAGAGTAACAAACATCCATCCATCCATCCATCCAAACTTTCATATTTATAATATTAGTATAGAAGTATAGATCACAAGCTTCTCTGTAAGACTCTTGTATTATACCAGAATCCAAAGATACAAGCTTACGCTTAGTTGGGGACCGCAACACAAATACTTTGTAATTATGCTTATGGACAATAAATATTATTATTATATTATTATTCTGCCCGCGGTTGCACCCGTGATACCTCGTGAAACATAGTCATGCGGATTTCTATTAGTGAAATATTTTCTTTTAGAATCGAATCAGTATTTCCGAAGATTATCTCCTACATCCAAACTCACAAACCAACAAACCTTACGTCTTCATAATATTAACATAAATTGATTTGAAACAATAGTAACTTATATTTAAGCTGCAAAATACTTCGGATTGTGACCCCATATTCTATTTATGTGCTAAACATTTTCCTCTCCCAACAGTTCCTCAAGAAGATGCTGATGGACAGACAGAACTCCATGTCCTCGTTGTTCGCGATGGGCAACGAGGTGGCGGCGGGCTGCGAGCCGGCGGAGCGGAAAGCCATCGAGAAGCAGCTCAAGGGTCTGATGCAGAGGTTCGACGCGCTCACCAACGGCGCTCAACAGCGGATGCTGGATCTGGAGCAGGCTATGATGGTAAGATACACTTTACATAACAGATGGATGACTATGTATGGACGGCTGACTTGAATTGGTAGGCATTTTGGTCGCTAGTTCCGGACCCCAAGGTGTACTGGTTCAAACCCTGGCTAGCCTGGCCTGAATATCGCTGGCTGTATGATGAAGGAAACCTGCTCTCAATAGTTGTGTGAAGCTCGCCAACTGGCACTTGGCCATCCTGCCCCCTGATTACGTAACTTGCAATAGCCTAGCGATAGCAGCAATCGCGCAATATATGCTTTTAAATTGCTAATTCGTATTACGTAGCGCTGCGACGTCATACAAATCTGCGATTTGAAAGCAATTATTGCGAGATTATTGCTGTCGCTTTTCTTTCGTTAAGCTTGAAAAGATACGTAAACTGGGGGCTGGTTGGCTATGGCTGGATTCTGCTTGGTGTAGGCCTAGTATATTGGCATTATATTCTTCCTTTTAAATTAGGCCCAAAACCTCACAGTATGTGAGGTTTCTTGTTCGGATTTGCTTTAGCTAAGTCCCTAGCTTCACCTGCAAGGTGTCGTGGAACTCCATGGCCTTCTCCATGGCGTCGATGAGGTTCTCCTCCCTCCTCGCGTACAGCGCGGTGATGTTATCCAGGTCCTCTGACCTCTGACCTCCATCAACATTGTTCAATATGAGTCCATATCATCCAGGTGGCGAAACAGTTCGAGGAGGAACTGCAGCCGCTGGTGGAGTGGCTCGGCGTGTCGGAGCGCCGGGTGAAGGCGCTGCAGCTGGTGCCCACCGACGAGGAGAAGATCCAGCTCAAGATCAGGGAACACAAGGTTCGTGCTTTATGTATTGAGATAAAAGTTACATTGTCACGTTAATGTTCAAGCGGCAATATAGCCACGGAATAAAAAATAAATAATATTGCCAGATATTGCCAGAAGAACAGCAACTGTACTGTCCCAAACTAAGCAACTCTTGTATTATTGGTACCATAAAATGGACGGGGAACAATCTTAGTATATAATAATCATAGAGATATAGAACATCCATGACAAGAATATTGTTTAATACTAAACATGAAGTTTATCTTGGTGGTTGGGTTCTCTATGGCTATTTTTTAAGATTTGTATCCCTCTCTGTGTCCCTCTTTTTTATCCATCCTTCCTTTTCACACATACCCTTACGTTCCATTCCCTACATACTATTTAAGTTCCATTTCCACATATATTTGTAGTGTATTCCTAAAATCAAGTGTGCAAGCGATTCCGTTCCGTTCTTTGGCTATCCGTTGCACAGCATCTCATCTTTCTAGATTAAAAGTGTCCTTAGCTATTCTTGCAAGTGTTCACAATACAATCGCGTTCTGCAGACGCTTCACGACGACATCCTGTCGAAGCAGCCCCCGTTCAAGCAGCTTACGGAAACCGCATCAACTCTGATGGCACTAGTCGGAGATGACGAGGCCACGGCGCTCGCCGACAGGCTACAAGCAGCTACAGACAGGTAACATATACTACGATACAGTATGCTACAGTAGTGCCCACCTTAATGTACAGAGTGATCCGGAAAGCGTATGCAATGAACCTGATATAAAAAAAATATATGCCTGATAAAAAAAAAAAAAAAGACAAGCCCGCTGAGTTTCTTGCCGGATCTTCTCAGTTGAGGTCGCGTTCCGATCCGGATGTACACTTAAGAAAAAAAAAATGTAATGGCAATTTGTAAGTGCCCCCGTAGGCCTATACGAAATAAATGATTTGACTTTGACTTTGCCTTTGCGCTTCTTGAGCGCATTTGTAATCGTTTTGTAAAATCACTATATCGATACGACAATTTATAAAGTAAGTTTGGTCAATAAGTATTTTTGGTAACAAAAAATCACAATTATCATCGTATAATGGGAGCACATTGTTCTTTTATATCAACGTATGGAAATACGGAAATTCACATAGTGAGTTATAAATACGCTAAAAAAGCCCAAGTATACCATTTCTGAAGCAAGCCTGTAGATGTCTTCGTCTTACAAAAAGACTTCGTACTGTGTTTAATTTTTTCAATCAAAATTGATCCATTTGGTCCCAGGCGTAACATATCTCTCTTTAATGTACTGAGTCTCAAAAGTTTTATTTTTTCTTTCTCTCTTTTTTGTCCTTTTTTAAAATAATAATGCTCATTTATTCGAGGTGATACCAGCCTTCCGTCCAGAACTCCTTCATCCGCTTATCAGACAAAAGTGTCTTCATCCTTTCATCTCCACAGATACCAATCCCTGGTGGACCACAACTTGAACATCGGCGAGCTGCTGGAGAGCTCCCGCAAGGGTCTCCGCCACCTGGTGCTAACGTACCAGGACCTATCTGCATGGATGGACAGCATGGAGCAGTTCCTGGCGAAGAGGAAGGTGTTGCCCGTACAGATGGAGAAACTCCTGAGGCAGATGGAGGAGTTGGCTGTAAGTAGATTATAATAGTGCTGGTAGAATGGTTCTGGAGAAGTAACCAAGGGCTGGAACGCTCAGAAGCGCGGGAAGCTGCAGGGAGATGCAAATCGTGAAGGAAATTGATCTTTGGAAGTCATAGGGATGAGAACGGCATTTTTTTTTACATTATAGGCTAGTATTTGATCTCGATTTCACCTGATGGTAAGTGACGTTGAGATCTACGATGTAGCATACTTGCCTAGAAGGTACCTGTTCACTCGCGACTTGAAAACACCCAGATTGTAGTCAACGGGGAACAAAGACGCCATAAATGATTATAATTGGAAACATTGAAAAGCCGAGAGTAAGTGGCGGGTTCCTCTTCCCCCATTTGTTACTTAAATATGTCTCTAAGAACGCATTTTTTTTAAAATATCTATTCAGATCCTCATCCAACACACCGATCAAATTGACAACCAAGCTGATGACATAATTTACTTAATAACTATAACTAAAACTCTCTCCAAACAGAAAAAGACCGAAGAGATCGCAACCAAACACACCGCCGTGGACAGCACAGTGGAGTCCGGCCTCGAGCTGATGAAGCACATCTCTGGGGACGAGGCGCTGCAGCTGAAGGACAAGCTGGACGCGCTGCAGCGGCGCTACAACGATCTCACGGACAAAGGCGCCAAGCTGCTGCAGATGGCCACGGAGACGCTGCCGCTGGTTCGCCAGTTACATGACAGCCATGACAGGTAACTTGCAACTGACAATAACTGTACATTGAAGGGAAGCTTATTCGTAGCAGCAGCAGCTAAGATGGTAGAACGTTCGGCTTGGATACTGAGAGTCGCAGATTCAATCTCGGCTTGCATCTCCAGTATTTTCAGGTTTCATGAGGGAATATTATTTTCAGTCACTTACTTTACGGTGAAGTCAAATATTGTTGGGAATCCGGCACTTTTGAACACCGTGTGAAGTTCGCCAACTCGCACTGGACCAGCGTGGTGGACTTTAGCCCGAATCCTCCTCACATGAGGAAGAGTATGCCCGGTATAACGGAAAATGGGAGCTACAATACATATACATAGGGGTTACAACCCCTATTCTAAATAAACGAATCAAAGTCCATCCATACACTTGTTTTGTTGGCTTTTTTAATCATCGACGAACTTGTTTGCTATATAATTGGGAATGTTAAGAAGCCGAGGGACAATGGTGGGTTCCTTCCCCTTAACAATAAAATTCAGCCAAGTATCATTTATTATAAATGTTCATTTGTCCAGGCTGACTGACTGGATGTCGGGCGCCGAGTCGTGTCTGCAGTCCGTGGAGCCTCGCGAGGAAGACATCCTGAGGCTGGAAGCCGAACTGCACGAGTTCAGACCCGTGCTGGACAATATCAACCTTATTGGACCTCAGCTGTGCCAGGTAACATGAACTTTATGTTAATACAGTTAGAGGTACGATTCCAACAACGACTGTAATTATATGTTTTCAAATTTTTCGTGCCCATTCGTTTTACCGAGATAGCCCCCAATTAATGGACATTGCATTAGCGATCTGTAAATTGAGCTGTAAGCACGCTTAGATCCATAGTTATCCATTACTACTTGATCATAGAACACCTTTAAAGCGCTAGAGTGCGAAACGGCAATGAATTTAATGCAAGCAATCGAAGGTCATAATGGTGATGTTTTAGAGGCGAGATTAAGTCATCACCAAAATGTTAGGTCCTTCGATATATTAAAATGGTGATGACAAGCTGATTGACACATCTCAGACGGGGAGCCTCGTACTGATAGGCGCGGATACAGGATTTCGTTTGGGGCGGGGGTCCCTTTGAACGGGGCCATTTTACCTATCTTCCAGAGAAAATTATTTAAATTGGTCAACAAAAGTACTTTAGTAGTATGTCAGGGGTCAGATAACAATTGAATTTGGCCAAAATAAAGTACTTTAGTCGTATGTCGAGGGTCAGATAAAACTTGAAATTGGCCAAAATAAAGTACTTTAGTCGTATGTCGGGGGTCAAATAAAACTTGAAATTGGCCAAAATAAAGTACTTTAGTCGTATGTCGGGGGTCAGATAAAACTTGAAATTGGCCAAAATAAAGTACTTTAGTCGTATGTCGGGGGTCAGATAAAACTTGAAATTGGCCAAAATAAAGTACTTTAGTCGTATGTCAGGGGTCAGAAAACAATTGTAATTGGCCAAAATAAAGTAGTCGTGAGTGAGGGGGGGTAATAGCAACCATAGACCTTCCCCCCCCCCCCCCCCCCCCGTTACCCGCGCCTGCGTATCGCGCGCCGGTCTATAGCGAGGTGTACATTGGTCAGATCTCGCCGGGCGAGGGCGCCACGCACGTGGAGAGCCTGGTGACGCGCGCCAGCCGCCGCTTCGACGCCATCGCCGAGCAGGTGCAGCGCAGGGCAGAGAGGCTGCTGCTCAGCAAGAAGGTAACTGTACTATCACACTGTCATTAGGGTTTTTTTTTTATTACATTATAGGCAAGTATTTGATCTCGATCTCGCCTGATGGTAAGTGACGATGAGATCTACGATGGAGCATACTCGCCTAGAAGGTACCTGTTCACTCTCGACTTGAAAACACCCAGATTGAAGTCAACGGGGAGCAAAGACGTATATAAGTATTATATACTGAGTTCGCCCTCAGTCCATTGTACGGTACCCATGACACAAGCGTTGCTTAACCCTTAGTAGCCTGATTTACGAAAGTGATTTATTTTTAATATTACTGTGTTTAATAATAATGACATTTGATTTTTTTTTTAATTTCGTTGGAAAGAATATTATACAACAGTAAAATACGTACAGCCAACCTATAAAAAAAAACGAATAGTCATTTTTTTTTGGGACTAGGCCCGCCACACACTCCCACCACTGTTACTCCTGTAAGCCAGGATCTACAGTGGTGTCCAATGAAGACACCGAGGTTTGACCCTCGGCGAGTCCCGGGATAAAGTTAATTGTCTTGGAACCCGCACGAAATTAATCGAAAGATAAATAGGAGGAGTTGGAAGAAAATTATCCACTTCCCTCCATTGCAAAGCGGGAGACAAAAAGATCTGGTAGACAAATGTCCACAGAAGTACTAATAGTAATGTGAACATTCGGTTTAAAAGATTGGTATCAAAATTGAAACTCTAGGCTATTAAGGGTGGGACCGTATAGTTGGTGTGTTCGTATGGCGATATTTATTTATAATGGTGTGGCCCGCAGCGCTCGCTGGAGGTGGTGGGCGACATGGAGGAGGCGCTGGAGTGGCTGCGCGGCGTGGACGCGGCGCTGCGCGGCGCGGAGGCGCCGGCGTGCGAGGCGGGCGCGGTGCGCGCGCAGCTGAAGGACCAGCGCCCGCTCAGCGACGACGTGGCCGCGCAGCGCGTGCGCGTGCGAGACCTGCTCAGCCAGGCCAAGAAGGTACGTCACGTCTCTCTCCACAGAACATGCTGTCCCTCTCACACTTGTTCATGAAATCCGCGAAAGCAATAAGTACTCTTATTGCTATATATATATATGTATACGATTATTACGACGAAATTTTGACGAAAATTATCTACAAGATGAATCTACAAGATTGGGAGTTAACCTATAAAAAATTTAAATCCAGGTCCTCCGGGAGTGCCAGTCGTCGGAGGAGACGGCTGTCATCCGCGACCGCAGCGAGGAGCTGAAGGAGATGATGGAGGAAGTGGGGCACCTCAGCGCCGAGCGCCTGGCAGCCCTCGAACAGGCGTTACCACTGGCCGAACACTTCGCGGATACACACCACGGGTATGTCGGCATCAGGCCATATTTCTGCCAAACCATTTCAGTACGTGTTAATCATCAAAAAAGTCACAAAATGCTATGCCATGATTTTGCCCTCCGTTCAAAATGCCGTTCTTATAAAAGAAGGGCCATAAGACTCCAATTTTTGTTCTTTTTTTAAGGATGTTATACTTTTGACGACAGCTTGGTCTAGTGGTTTGAGCGTAGGCCGGTCGGGTCACTGCACCAGGTAGTTGCGGGTTCGATTCCTGCCTGGGCAAATTTCGGAAACGGTCTTTTCGTAATTTGCCCTGGTCTGGGTGTTACTGGGTTCGCCCCCAGTCCATTGTACGGTACCTATAACACAAGCCTTGCTTAGTATGGGGCCATACAGTTGGCGTGTTCGTCTGGCGATATTTATTTATTTATTATTTATTTATTTGATGTGAAGTACATTGTTATGGGTATCTGAGAACAGTGTTGGAGCGGCTAGGCAAGATTGAGTGTATAGCTGATTAAACAGTACTAACCTTAAGTATACAGGATGTTTCAGAAAGGGTTTATTAAGCCTTTAACGTTCGCTTCTTTGCCGCATTTTTGATCATTATGTGAAGTCAGAGTTTGTATAAAAAAAAAACTTGCTCCCAACACAGTTGACATTAGCACTTGGCTATTAGGCACTTAGCGTCCAATGGATAAGGTAGGCCAGCGAGGTTATTTTAAACCATTCGATATCGGAAACGGAATCGAAAACTTCCGAACTGGATTACCGCAATCGCTATTAAAATTTCCGAATTTGATTATCTTCGATGTATCTCGATGACAATACCAAGTCGTTTTTTCAAAAAGTTTCCGTCGGAAAGCTCGTCGGGAGCGACAACGTCATCGGAAAGTTTCATATCCGTTTCCGATGTGAATTCCGAATGATTTAAAATAACCCTACTGGTCCTAATCAAACATGATTGGAACCATATGGTCTTGTGCATTATCCTCATCCTCACCAATTAACTTTGATTGGCCACCAGCTTATCATCGTGGCTGGATGACATGGAGAAGCAAATCCAGATGCTGGCGATGCCTGCTCTCAAACCGGAGCAGATTGCTCAGCAGCAGGACAAGAATGAGGTAACACTAGACCCGTTTTGAGAGAACCATACTTAAAGTTTTTTTATATAACTACAGTCCATGAGAAAAGTTACTAGTTGTATTAGTAAATTATACCTGTTTGACGTATATTATGTTAGGAAAAGTTTATTTTGTTTATTGAATATACAAAAGTCCGCTGTTATAAATTTGAAATAACGATCTGGTTTGCCCTAAAATGAACCTCTTCGCGCGAGGACAGGAATCATTTTCGCGCGACGAAATCGCATTGTTTACTTGTACGAATGTTGACCAATAGAAGGGCTAGCACTCAGGTCAAGACAAAACCTATGTGAAGGATTATGCCATACCAAGTACACGCCATTTTCATATCATCATGTCACATCCATTATTTTATTTATAATGCGTATTTATTGAATGTGTTACTGCTATTAATTACTTGACATTGGCAAAATACCCGCTAATTTGTGGGTGAGGCCATGTTCGTTCATATCCATTTTATTTCATCGCATCTCATTTCGTAAAGAAAGAAAGAAAAGACATACCTAGTCACTCTCTCCCTTTCGTTCATACGTTGGAAGTAGATACCATCGATTTATCTCACATTTTGTGTTGTCATCGCCGGCTGTGCTGTGCCTAAGTTCCTCGCTTGCCCCAATCAGATGCTGCAGCAATCTATCGCCGGGCACAAGCCGCTGGTGGACAAGCTGGTGAAGACGGGCGAAGCGCTCGGCAAGCTGTGCAGCGAGGACGACGCGGCCAAGGTGCAGGACATAGTGGAGGCCGACTGCGAGCGGTACAACGCGCTGCGGGCCGAGCTGCGACAGAGACAGCAGGAGCTGGAGCAGGTGAGTGCGAGGGAGATGCGTGCAGGGATTTGTAGGGGCGGATACTGGTTCACTCGGAAAGGAAAGTTTTTTTTTGGGAGTCATACATACTCCTTTTCGCATCGACGAAGGGAATATGAATGGCTTTTACGATTTTCCCGAAAAGGTGTTTGGTTCCTGATAGTTTCTGACACGGAATCTTTCCAAGTGAAGACTTCTGCGGTTCACCTCTGCCCACCCCTTTGGGGATCAGATGCGTGATGGTGGACCCGCCGTAAACCATAATCAGATTATTTTTTATTCATGTAAACCTTTAAGTACAGTACTTATGAATCGTGAAAAAAGTTACGAAATGCTAAGCTACAACTTTACCAACCATTCGAAATGCCGTTCCTATGGAGAAGAACGGGCAAGAAACTCCATGGTTGCCCTTTTTAAAAAGATCTTTTACATTTTTGAGCAGTACATTGTTATGGGTGTGTGAGAACAATGTAGGAACGGCCAGGCAGACTTTAGCAGCAGGTCAAAAAAAAAGTACTAACTCCAAGTATATAATTACAAGTTAATGGTTACATGGTCCCTAATGCTCAAAAATGTAAAAGATCTTTAAAAAAAAAGAGCAACCATGGAGTTTCTGGCCCGTTGTTCTCATAGGAACGGCATTCCGAACGGATGGTAAAGTAGTAGCATAACATTTTGTAACTTTTGATGATTCATAAGTACTGTATTTAATGGTCTACGTGAATAAAAAACAATATTCTGATTCCTTCATTTAGAAATTACTTTATAGCCACGAAAATAAACGAAAAATAAACGCGATAAAATCCTTAAAAATAGTTTTATTTCAATGTGTAGTATTCGCGTAAATATAAGAAATCAATACTTTATAGCCTGCAAATATAATGATTATTTCGTCGTCCAGGCCCTGCAGGAGTCGTCGCAGTTCTCGGACAAGCTGGAGGGCATGGTGCGCGCGCTGGCCGGCGCCGCGGACCAGCTGCTGCGCGCCGAGCCCGTCTCCGCGCACCCGCCCAAGATAGAG
Organism: Pheosia gnoma; assembly: GCA_905404115.1. Lineage (NCBI taxonomy): Eukaryota > Metazoa > Arthropoda > Insecta > Lepidoptera > Notodontidae > Pheosia > Pheosia gnoma. The sequence continues at coordinate 1,377,938 of FR989919.1, read as the reverse complement.
TAAGTACATCTACACAAATAAATAAAATTGGAGTGTCTGTTTGTAATATTAAAATAACCGCTTTTTACTAAGTGCATTTGGATGTATACACGGTACATATACCTAAACATCATTTTTTTAATTTTTTGTCTGTCTGTTTGTCTGTTTGTTCCGGCTAATCTCTGAAATGGCTGGACCGATTTTGACGGGACTTTCGCTGGCAGATAGCTGATGTAACAAGGAGTAACGTAGGCTACAACTAAAACTTTTCTGTTAAATAGCACGCGGACGAAGTCGCGGGTAACAGCTAGTCCGTTCATAATAATACCGGCCATTTGCTTGACGACCTGATTAGCTAAGTGGGTAGCGACCCTGCTTTCTGTGCTGATGGTCCCGGGTTCGAATCCCGGTAGGAACAAATGTTGTGTGATGAGCATCATTGTTGTACCCGAGTCATATGGATGTTTAGTATATCTGACAATGATATCTCCCTTACTGGTTACACCAATACCAACGATGACTTCTTCGTAATGTGCGCGGGCGCAGTGTGTTCGTTACTGTATCCGTGACGTCATACCACAATACTAATCTCCTTCTCAATACAGAGATCAGATCGAGGAGAACAACGCGCTAGTGGAGGACTTGGAAAAGAGGCAGGAGGCGTACAATGCAGTCCAGCGCGCAGCCTCTGACGTCATCAGCAAGGCCAACAAGAGCGACCCCGCTGTCAGAGACATTAGAAACAAACTCGAAAAGCTACACAAGTAAGTCATAATTGATAGAACTAGGCGATACTTGGCGGAAATCCATTGTTAAACAAATGGCGGAAGAGAATAGATAGTTTCTCGACTAACATCTTAGAGGAGTTCGATGTTGCTGGCTTCTTTAATTATCGATCAAACTTGTTTGGTTTCGACAAGCTGAGGGTCTGTGGTGGGTTCCTCTTCCCCCATTTGTTTAACAAGTAAGTCAACTATCATGTTTTTAAATTGATATAAAACTTTTCGGATTTTATCGCGTTTATTTTATGTTGATACGTTCCCGACGTTTCGGCTGCTTTACAGCGACCACGGTCACGGGAGGACTGAGCGACGCGATATACGCGCTAAACGCGATAAAATCCGAGAAAATAGTTTTTTTTCAATGTGTGTAGTGTTCGCGTAAATATAAGAAATCAATGTCTTCAAATTTTAAAACCCTAAGATGAAACGTTATTTCTGACACTTTTACGCCTCCATTCGTATTTCTGGATGAATTTAACACGGCTTCACAGAGCATATTATTTATTACATAATTTCTAACCAAACCAATTCCACTAATTAATATTCAATGCTCCAATATTTTGACAGAGTCTGACTATTCAGTCAAAGGTTAATACGAGTTAAATAGTAGTTGTAACCAGCTATACTTGTATCCAGTGTAATACATCCAAGGATCATAATATCCATCTGGTAAATATAACACCCTGGGGTGGAAATTATAGACTTCTTGAGGTTTATATAATTTAATTAAATACTCAGGGCACTTTTTAAAACAAACGATGTCAAAGAAGCGCCATAGAGAAGCGAGAGAAAAGCCATAGAGAACATTATATAGAGCATTTATCATAGATTATTGTCCAGCATCAAGAGTTGTATCATTTTTGTCCAGACTATGGGACGACGTACAAAAAGCGAGCAACGACCGCGGCCAATCATTGGACAGCACGCTGGACGTGGCTCGTCGTTTCTGGGACCAGCTCAACGCTGTCATGGCGACCTTAGGCGACCTGGAAGACACCCTCACCGCCCAACCGCCACCAGCCGCCCAGCCCAGGGCCATACAGGCCCAGCAGGTTGCGCTACAGGAGATCAGGCACGAGATCGACCATACCAAGCCCGAGGTGAGTGGACATCAGCTTCCTTTACCGCCATCTGTTGTCACGTGTTGAGAAACAAGTTTAGAACGGTCGTCGATAGATGGCGTTACTGTCGAATAGAGACGCTGAATCGCGCAAACGATGCTGTTATTTCATTCTCATGCTCATTATTGTGAAATTTAATAGTTGTGTTGGTATTGCAGTATAATTATTACATCTAGCAAGTTCTAGCTGTAAAGACAAATGCTAAATATGGCGTCCTATAATCTGCAAATCAATCATTATGGCCAAAAGTAATTAATGCGATATTGTCCGACAAAATAACTATCGCAGAATTTATAGGCATCTTCATGCCATTCCTATTATTATGCGATCTTCGACTCGTCATTGAGACTTCCTACTCTCAAATCCTAGGTGGAGAAGGTGCGTAAGAGTGGTTCCACCCTCATGTCGCTATGCGGTGAACCCGACAAGCCTGAAGTGAAGAAGCACATGGAGGACCTGGACAGCGCGTGGGACAACATCACCGCGCTGTACGCGAGGAGGGAGGAGAACCTCATCGACGCCATGGAGAAGGCCATGGAGTTCCATGACACGTTGCAGGTGAGCCTGGAGACGAGATAAACTATTACTGGCAACTTAAGCTAATTCTCAACAGGGGACCTGTGTATTTATGTTGTCTTTTGTTTAAAAATAATTAGAGCAGGCAGAGGTTTGGTACAGTACACATTTGAATGGAATTAGGTCCTAATGTAATAGGAGTGACCCTATTGCTATTATACGGGGCACACTCCCCAATACGAAGGGGATTTGAGCCATAGTCTACCATGATCAATTAAAATGGACAGCTTGGCGCGGAAAAGATCCGTACTTTTTTTTCTATAAACGTTTCCATCATGGCCGGGACGAGTCTTTCAGCGAGCAACAGTTTTTCAACGGATTTCCCATTCATCGGCTTTCCCTAAAAAAAATATTACCCATCGAACGACTGGTTTAATACAGTAACTTTCGCTTTTGAAGGGGTCTCTGAGGGTTTCTTTTGTTTTGAATCGTAATAACGAACTTTTTAATAAGTGTGTAATATATATGGGAAACCATTTCGACCGGGTTTTCCATTTAACTAAGCCGAGTCCAAACTTACTTCGGACTATAGGCAAGCCATTTCAAAAGCTAAGCAAATCTGACAGCAGCTGTCAATAAAACCCAATCGAAATCCATTCATATGCTTACCGGGTTCCGGACCCAGCTTTAATGTATTCATCTGATAACACATTTCTACGTCCAGAATCTCCAAGAATTCCTGGACACAGCTGAAGACAAGTTCTCGCGAATGGGTCCTCTGGGATCCGACATTGATGCTGTCAAGAGACAGATTGCCCAGCTCGCATCTTTCAAGCAAGAAGTTGACCCGCACATGGTTAAGGTGGAAGCCCTGAATAGGTATGTAACCCTTGAACACTTATTCTTGATGATTTTCATTCCAATTTAAAAATATCCTCGTGAGGTTGTTGAGACCGTTTTGCTATGCCATAGACTTTTTTGGTTTTTCGAGACGTTTTGCTATCAATGGTGAATAGTGTTGGTTGTTTTTATCAAAATTGGGGTCTGGGTATTTGGTTCCATTATATACCTTTTTAAGAGTTTATATTGGCTTGATTTTAATTTTCTTTGTATGTGTATAAATGATAGAAAGTCAATTTAGGAGTTGAACTCATTGAAATTTACTTATAACTATGGTGACGGTTTTTTTAATAGTTTGACAATTAATTATAAATGCTTGACGTCACAAACCTGGATAAGTACTTTTTTAATTTTTAAACACATTTCAACTGTATTATAAGTGCAAAGTCATTGTCAATCATTTATAATTACCAAGAATACATTATATCGTTTTTGGTAACTACCAATAAATAAACTGATAACCTCCCCCCCTACTCTAAATAGCACTTATCCCCCCCCCATACACTGTTACTAATCGCAATTATTTTCTATGCGTTCCCTATCCGGACTGAATCATCAGGAGTTTGACGAGGCAAGGAAATATAAGATTTACTCCTGTGTTCGCTTGTGTTTGGACCCGTGTGTGCTGTTGCATGTCACTTGAGCGCTGATCTGCGCTTGCGCATATTTCGGGTGTGCCATGTTGAATACGCGATTGGTTCATCACCCAGGACTGCAAATGTGATAGGGAGCGTTCAAGTATTTCGTAACGCAATTTTTGGAGATTTTTAACCCCCCCTCCCCCCATGTAACGCGCCGTAACGTTTCACAAGCCCACCTCCACCTCCTCAACCACCACAGCCCACCTCCTCAAATTCGTTACGTAATACTTTGAACGCTCCCATACTCACATATTAGGGTACCGTAGTCAAACTAGGAACTCTCACAGTTTTTCACGTCCGAATCTGAAGAAATCTGAATTTTGTCACGTCAGAATCTGAAGAAATCTAATTTTGTCACGTCAGAATCTGAAGAAATCTGTATTTTTTATGTTTAGTTTAAGCGCTCAAGTAACGTGCTTAATCACTGTAGTAGTGTGCATTGAATATTATGTTTGTTTTGTGTGTGTGTGTTTGCCTGTGAGTCTTTTAAGGTGAAAGCACACCTGTCGCCGCGATGTAGCATTTCATATAAATAATTCTAAAATTCGTTTCGGTTGGCTCGGACAGGTGTGTGTTCACCTTAAACTCTCTCTCAATACCTCATATGCAACTTGATATGTCTGTCATATACAGGATCATTCAGAAAGGGTATACTACTTATATATACATTTTGTTCCCAACATTATGAGAATGGTGATTTTTTGTGAGCAAAATTGTGTTTGTTTGTCGTATTTAAATTATGACAGATAGATAGATAGATAGATAGATAGATAGATAACTCTTTATTGCACACCGATGTCATTAACATTGTATAGGGTATTGATACATGGGTACAGTGCACAGTGGGCGGTCTTATCGCTAGCTGCGATCTCTTCCAGACAACCTTAGGATGGAGAAGATTCTTAATAATTTAACACGGTGGAAGCCAGTGGTGCGCCAAGAATAAATAATATACTTAGATATAATATATTGATATACATACATAAATATATTATATTTTAAATGTTAATAGATACTGAGGATAGTAAATAGTGCATATATATATAGTGCATCATGTAGGAAAAGACACATACGTATTGTGACCAAGATTAAATTGCTTAAGCAGTGAGTAAAAGTAACTAGTAAGAAGAAATAAAATAATAAAAGTAAAAGTTATAATAAGTGATTACTGATTTTTACGAGGACAAATAGTGATTTTTTTCTTTCTTCACATAATAATTAAAAATGCTCTAAGGAAGTGCAAGTTAAAGGCTCAGTGTACCCTTTTTGAATCACCATGTATATGGACTATTCATACCCTACACGGACTAAGGGTATTCAGCGTTCGCGTTCCATGTTTCTAAGCTAGGCCCCAAGTCTGCTAACACAATCGATTTATAATCGAACAGCAACCGCATAGTAACTGTCACTTTTGACAGATATTGTATGGGATACTATACGGTTGCTATTCGATTATGAATCGATTGTGCTAGCAGACTTGGGGCCCTGGTTGCGCGGGCGCATTACATGGAACGCGGTACGCGACTCTTCTGTCTATTACGACATTTATTTTTAACGCACTGTTTTGTATTGTCGTTGATCTCTTCTGTCGTGTATACGATAACATTTTTCCATGTGATGTTAGACGGTTTTTACATGTTGGTTTATTTGTTAAAATAATCGGTGGAACGTAGAAAATGGCCTATTTCATGGATTTATGGAGGTTATTACATTATCTTATCTATGACATTTATATGTTATAATTTAATTTAGACATGATTTTATCTATGATTCGTGTTTTTTTTTGTAATCAGGCCTCGTATATTGTCATAGATATACAGGTTGATTCTTGAATGGTAGCAATACAAATCCTTGAACCTACGCTCTTGTAGCGTATTTGTAAACATTATGTAAAGTCCGAATTTCGATATTCCTATTTAAAGAAAAAAATCCCAACAGAATATTTTTTTTGTGATCAACATTTTTTATTGACATATCGACAAATTTTGATACATTATTATTACAAATGCTCTTAAAAAGCGTAGATTTAAGGGTTAGTATACCCTTTTTAAATCACCCTGTATATAATAATGTAATATCAACTGGTAATGATCCAGCTATCTATTAACTCCTTAGCTCGCCCTAAAACTATATGCCGGTTAGAATGCTAATAACCGAGAGGTTCTGGGTTCGACCCCCACCCATGCCATTATACTATCATTCTTCTAGCAACAGCTTTAGCTTAGCTGGAGGGGCTAGCAAGATTAGTAATGAATTTCTTAATGAAAAAATAATTACTAAACTGCTTTGACTGTAGCAAGATGTAACCTAACAATATTTTAAAATTGCAACATATTTTCGCTATAATTGACAACAGCTTGAAATCAACTTCGGTCCCCCATCCTTTTCTACGCCTTTCTGACATTCATCTACCTTGCAGGCAAGCTCAGGAGCTCACAGAGCGGACGTCGTCAGAGCAAGCCTCGGCTATCAAGGCACCTCTGATCGAAGTCAACTCCCGCTGGTCGAGGCTACTCCGAGGCATGGTGGAGAGGCAGCAGCAGCTCGAGCGAGCTCTCCTCAGGCTCGGACAGCTCCAGCACGCGCTGCAAGAGCTGCTGACGTGGATACAGAACACGTCGGAGACTTTGGACACCCTGAAACCTGTAAGCAAGATCAAATTTTACAAAGTGCTATTTTATAAATTATGAAGATTTCGACGGCTCGCGTGCACACACACGCACACTCACACATACTCACACATATACACACACATGTACACACATACATATACACACACATATACACACACTACCCCACACACACACACGCGCGCACGTGTGCACAACGCACACAGCGCCCGCGCATATACATACACACACACACACACACACATACATACACACACACACACACACATACATACACACACACACACACACACACACATACACACACACACACACACATACACACACACACACATACACACACACACGCACACGCGCAAACACAGAGACTTACTGTTATCAGTGATTAAAGTGCTGTCTAATATTGCATAACTTAAAACAACATATCTGAAAGGATCTTGTCGCCCCTAGGTTGCCGGCGACCCCCAGATTCTGGAGGTGGAGCTGGCGAAGCTGAAGGTGCTGGTGAACGACATCGCGGCGCACCAGGCCAGCGTAGACACCCTCAACGACGCCGGCGCACAGATCGTGCAACAGGGTACGGGTATGTGGCCGCCGCTTGTTGCTTATTCACTACTAAATACGTACCATTTTGGCGTGGCAGGACTCATTTTAAAATGTCTCGGAACTGTATAAAGACATGCGCTGCGCCCAGTTTTTTAAGGGGTAACGGGGGGGGGGGGGGGGGGGGGGGTTATTGTAGCCATATAAAATATTTCTACTGGACAAAATGGTCACAAAAATAAGCTCTGCCATACCTAACTTTCAAGTCTCCGCACAGACAGAAGAGAGATCAGCTTTTTTGTTATGTGAGCGTTGGGTTGCGCTTGCGCAATTAGCTTTCCATACCTTTTATAGTTATGACACGCTCTTCTGTCAGTTTGCGCGGGGTCTACATTCGAAAAGTTTTTGACATTTACCGTTTTAAATTTAAAAAAATGTAGTCGTGCATTTGATGTGTCTATGGGAGAAAATTATGTCAAGAAGTTTTTTTTTTAATTTTATAACTACCGTACTAAAAGTCTAATAAATCTATTTCTCTTAACAAATATAATTAGCACACTATCTCATTTTGCACACATAAGCAAATGTATACTTTATATCGTTCAAAATTACTATCATTTTCTTTTAATTCGAGAAACCTAATTATTCGGAGATTAAGTGTAACCAAATTTATACCTTATGGTCGATCAAATACAGTTAATTTCTCATTACATCGTTAATATCATTATCTACCAGTATTCTGTGCAAAAAGCACTAATGCTTTACGCTTTGAATGTTTGTGATCGTATAATACTCCTTCTTGTATGTGTGTAACAAATTAATAAACAATTAATTAATTAAACAAATAACTATTATAATAGTAACAATAAACTAAATAACAAAGCCACATTTTAGGTAGCCCATGCAAAATATATGATAATACTTTATAAAACTATGATCAAATATCTGAACAAAGTGATCAATTAATTACGATTCAACCAACCAATAGATTTTTCATTGTCACTCTATTAACAGAACGTTTGTCGCCATCCATTGTACTGTACCCATAATACAAGCGTTGCTTGGTGTGGGACCGTACAGTTGGTGTGTTCGTCTGGCGATATTATTAATGCTGCACAAGCACACATTTATTCGTAGTTACGTGATAATGATGTTATCCATTACTGCTTGCCCATAGAGCACATTCAAAGGGCTTGAGTTGGAAACAGTAATGCATTCGCCGACAGCGAATTTGAACTCAATAGATACCATACTTTGATGTTGTTAAGTTCATTGGTCAGGAATGTAAAAAAATATATCATAGTTTTTTTTCTACATTATCTATGCTACTTAGGTTTTTTTTAACTGGCACCACCATAGGAGATACAGGGAAGTCATAAATTAAAATAATATGTCAACAGTAATGTTGAATTCGTGACGTCGTCATCACCGCTATAATTGCAACACTAAATAGGTACTGACGAGGCTGGCGAGACCGCGGAGAAGCTGGCAACACTGAACCGAATGTGGCGCGATCTGCAGCAGAAGGCGAGAGACCGACAGACGGAGCTGGAAGATGCACTCAGAGAAGCGCAGAGGTAAGACCAGTTGGAATTATCCCGGCAATATCGGCATCAAATACCAAAATTGCTAAATAATTAGTCAACCAATATTATATTTATGTATTTATTATATAGAAAACCAACAGTGGAAACCAAGTAGTACAACTTATGATAACTTACGTAAAAGCATAGCCAATAACAGGTGTCTTTATGAGCCAATAGGAATTTGTTGGTAATATAAAACATATGTAATCACTGATACCCACAGCACTCGTGTAAAATATATTATAAAAAGTATCCCAGTAACACATGAAATTTCAAATTTCAAAAAACTTGGCGGCATTCAAAGTTTTTTTAGTTTTTTTTTTTTAATTTGGCATCACCATAGGTATTTTGCCAGTGTCAAGTAATATAAATTATTTAAATTTTCGAGTATTTGCACAGGCCCAAAGGCTAGGCCCAAGTAAAATACCCCCCCATCCCTCAATCAGTACAGTGATGGGCAATCGAAGTTGTGCCTTGTAACACTGCCACCTCTGGAGCATTAGCTCCTACGACCCCTCTCTGGACAGCTAGCCAAGGCAAGCCAGAGATGAGAATCCTGCGGGCTCCCAACGGACCCCTCATAGCTGACGAAGACACGCCAAGTTAGGGGCCTGACCGACTTTCTGGGGCACTCAGGTGTCGTTGTGTTGCTACACGAAGAGCTCGCTCCAAGTTGTCTTGCGGGCTCTTTTTTTGTGGGACTAGGCCCGCCACACACTCCCACCACTGCTACTCCTGTAAGCCAGGATCTACAGCGGTGTCCCATGATGACACCGAGGTTTGACCTTCGGCGAGTCTCGGGATAAAGTTAATTGTCTTGGAACCCGCACGAATTTAATCGAAAGATAAAAATAGGAGGAATTGGAAGAAACTTATCCACTTCCAATGGAGGGAACAAAGCGGAAGACAAAAAAGAACTGGTACATAAATTTCCATAGAAGCAAGACTCTTACAGCTGGACTAAGTCCAGGTGTCCTGCGGGCTTATTAATTGTTATTATTATCACCCACAGTTTCAACGCGGAGATCGGTGACCTGCTCAGCTGGCTGTCCGAGGTGGATGGAGTGATCACCGCCTCCAAGCCGGTGGGTGGGCTCCCGGAGACCGCTACGGAACAACTCGAGAGATTCATGGTAAGCCCACATTCACTGCACCTACATACTGGTGATGTTCTACGATGTTTAAACCGATTGTTCGTTCCATTCTACTCATAGCAGTTAAGCTGAGACGAAGGCCTGCAGCATAAAATTATCTCACATTAAAAATACATTGCGTTCACACAACGTAATAAATAATAAAAATAAAATATGTAATAAAAAATAAAATAAAAAAAAAGACAAGCCCGCTGAGTTTCTCGCCGGATCTTCTCAGTTGAGGTCGCGTTCCGATTGTAGAATTAAGAAAAAAATAATTAATGACAATTTGTAAGTGCCCCCGTAGGCCTATACGAAATAAACGATTTGACTTTGACTTTGACTTAATATTTTACTATTGATTATGCTACCATTGCTACTCTTGATTGAACACATATTAATTTAAATAAAACACAACAGGAGGTGTACAACGAGATTGAGGCCAACCGTCCCAAGGTGGAAGCCGTACTGCAACAGGGCCAGGAGTACCTGAAGCGGCAGGACAAGCCCAACCCCACGTCGCAACTGCACCACAACCTGAAGAACTTGAAGTCCAGATGGGACAACGTCACCGCTAGGTAAGAGAACTCATATATTGAATCACTAGCTGCGCCCCGCGGTGTTACCTGCGATTAAAAAGTATGTCCTTTTCCTCTATGTCTATTTCTGTAAATCATGTCGATCCATTGCTCTATGAAAAATTAAAACAAATCTATCCCACGGGATCCTTACATTTTACCAGGATAAAAAGCAGCCTTTGTGTTAATCCGGACTATAATCTATGGCGGTCTTATTACAAAAGAATGATTTGGTCATGGTATAAACCTGAATCAAAAGGTCTAGGATTATATTGATGTGGTTACTAAAGATTTAACTTGCTGCCATCAAACAGAGAATTTAAAGTTATTGTGTTAATAAACAGGGCTTCAGACAAGAAGATAAAGCTGGAGATAGCTCTGAAGGAGGCGACCGAGTTCCACGACGCGCTGCAAGCCTTCGTGGACTGGCTCACCAGCGCCGAGAAGACCTTGACTTCCGCTAAACCAGTGTCCAGGGTCATGGAGACGCTTCTTAGTAAGTATTTATTTATTTATTTAGGATTGCCAACAGAGTTTACAATGTTACATGTGATATAAATAATAAAAATAAAAATATGAGAGATATTAGGTAAGTGTAACAGTACTGGCTGGCAACCACATCATGTGCCACAGATACAGTGTAAGTAATAATAAGAATAAAAAAATGAGATTAAATGTAGAATACACTAATTATATTATATTATATGTATTATAAGTATTAAATGATAACATTGAGAATATGAGCGGATAACGATTTTCTTTAGTCTCAACAAATTATCTGCAATCTTTTTTTACATGTAAAGAAAACAAATCTTTGTTACCCTCTTTGGGACGTTGAACACTAATATTAGGGCTTTGTATCAGGATTTTTCAGTTACAGCCCTACTAGCCTAGCCTAGAAGTATCTTCAGCTATTTGCAGGTTGACAACCCAGAGGTCCTCCCAATCCAGTAGTTGTACATATGACCATAAACTTAACTATGAACTGTGTAATCACACTACTGATTGACCCCAAAGAGCTAGTACCCAGGGTCGTAAAACATTATAAAAATAATCTAGTACCTACATCCATCTTACCGTCCACTACTTGAGGTCTGATTAGTGCAGTTAATAGTGTCCCTGCTTTCTCTGCCGCGGGTGCCGGGTTCGAATCCTGGTTGCGACAAACTTTGTGGGATGAGCACGAATGTTTGTGCCCGAATCATGGATGTTTATTATCTCAAAAGTATTATATACTGAGTTCGCCCTCAGTCCATTGTACGGTACCCATAATAGAAACGTTGCTTAGTGTGGGTATGGCGATATTATTTCTATTTTTTTTTTACATTTAACACGTGATTAACAATCCACTTTTCCTTCAGCCCAAATCGAGGAGCACAAATCCTTCCAGAAGGAAGTGGCCACGCACCGCGAGACGATGCTCCATCTGGACAAGAAGGGCACACACCTCAAGTACTTCAGCCAGAAGCAGGACGTCATCCTGATCAAGAACCTGCTGGTCTCCGTGCAGCATCGGTGGGAGAGAGTGGTGTCCAAGGCTGCGGAGAGAACGAGGGCCCTGGACCATGGGTTCAAGGAGGCTAAGGAGTATAACGACATGTGGTGAGTTGCCCTTAAAAAACCAATGTCGTCTTAAACCATACCAGACATACTCATACGAGACCAACCAAAGAGTCTAGATACACTCAACAGCTAAGCACTTCTTGTTCTTCTTCTTTACGAAATGAGATGCGATGAAATAAAATGGATATACAAATGGCCTCACCCACAACTTGGCGGGTATTTTGCCTATGTCAAGTAATTAATAGCAATAACACATTCAATAAATACACATTACAAATAAAATAATGGATGTGACATGATGATATGAAAATGGCCAGGTAAGCACTTAAATTCATAGTGAATTTTGTTTCCAATACTGTTTGTTTTGTGTCAATATTATTTGCCCCGCAGTGATGGTAACTTAACATTACTTTATAGGCCGATTAACAAGTTTATTTCCTTCCCAGGAACAACTTAATGAACTGGCTAAACGATACGGAAAAGCAAATAGACCAGCTCAACTCCGAGGCCACCGTCAACGATCCAGAGAAGATCAAACAAAGGTAATTACTATATGTTGCATTTTTTTTTTTTATTACATTATAGGCAAGTATTTGATCTCGATCTCACCTGACGGTAAGTGACGATGAGATCTACGATGGAGCATACTTGCCTAGGTAGGAAGGCGGCAGTAGACAGAGACGCTAATTCACTAGGCACATGCAGCGCAGCTGATCTGACCCGCCATCCATGAATGGCAACACCGAACATCATGCCGGAACACGGCTAGGCCGCTTGGCGACATGGCTTTGTTCAGTGGGTGGTGACTAGCCACGGCCGAAGCCTACCACCAGTAGTGCATGTTTAGATCGTAATGTAATAGTTTGTTGTTTGTTAAAGAGTTTCACGCTCGTTCCCATCATGAGGGCCGATACGTTATTAATACACGATAAGGGGGTCAAACATATTCATACCATTGTAAAGCTGCCCATAAAAGTGGTTTATCAGTTTTGACAACAATTTCTAGTTAATAAAAGATTAACTAAGGCTGTAATTTAAAATGTTCTTAGTTCAAATTAAGGGGGAAGCTCAGGGTCAGGGCGCGAAATTCAATAACCGCTACTTTTACTAACTTTATGGTGTTGTATCGCTTTAGGTATTTTTTTAAGCAAACTTAATACATCGAGACATCCAATGTAGAATGTTAATATCGCAAAACACTAAATTACATAGTAAATATGTCCAAATTTTTCGTAAAAAAATAAAAACCATTGACATTTTGAATTTCGCGCCCTGACCCTGAGCTTCCACCTTAATGATAAATGACGAAAATAGACCTTGCCATCCTGTAGCGTGCAAACGATATTCGGCTCTTAAGGCGATAAAGTATTTTCTTGGCCTAAATTAATAATTTTAATTTCGTACAGACTAAATAAACACCGCGAGTTTCAAAAGGCGTTAGCAGCGAAACAGCCTGCGTACGATCACACCATGAAGACCGGCAAGAATGTCAAGGACAAGGCGCCCAAGGGAGACGAGCCAACTCTTAAGACCATGATGTCTGATATGAAGACCAAGTGGACCACCGTGTGCTCCAAGGCTGTGGACAGGTGAGGATCGGCATTTGTTTCTCCCCTCTCCTAAATCCATAGACAGACTATGTGTTTTTATCTATATACTTAACCTGAAATTTATAGCAAGTTATAATGAACTATAAAGCCATCATAACTCACGAAAAGTTCCTTATATCAATTTGGGGGTTAGAGTTAGTAATTTTTTTGGACCAGCTGCTAAAGTCTGTCTAACCGTCCCTAAATTGTTCTCACATACCCACAACAATGTACTGCTCACAAATGTAAAAGGTATTTTTAAAAAGAGCAACCATGGAGTTTCTTGCCCGTTCTTCTCCATAGGCACGGCATTCCGTACGGGTGCTAAAGTTGGAGCTTAGCATTTTGTAACTTTTTCGACGATTCAGAAGTACTGTACTGAATCGTTTACATCAGGGGATCCCAAACTTTTTTAGTCTACTGCCCATTTTGAGAATGAATTATTTTTTAGCGCCCCCATTTTTCACCTACGTAAAAACCACTATAACTTCAAATTAAATTAATTATTGTAAGCCTCTACAAAACACCCCCATTTTTTTCTGGGTCTCTTGGGCCCCCCTTTAGGCCTGCAGCGCCCACAAGGGGGCGTTATCGCCCACTTTGGGAAAGGCTGGTTTACGTGAATAAAAAATTTACAGATTTTTTTCTGAAAACTTATTCTGATTCTGATTCTGTCCCCATTCTCCCCGCAGACAACGGAAGCTGGAAGAGGCGCTGCTCTACTCCGGCCAGTTCAAGGACGCCATGTCGGCGCTGCTAGACTGGCTCAAGAAGCAGCAGAAGGAGTTAGCCGCAGACTCGCCCGTCCACGGAGACCTGGACACAGTCATGGCACTCATTGAACAGCATAAGGTGAGAATGACGTTGTTTCCTCGGAGATCACCAGTAATTGTCAATGACTCGCTCGTCGCTCTGAAGGTGTATCATGTGAAAACTACTGGACGCATTTGGATGGTATTTGTCATGGTGATAGCTTATAATACGGGGAAAATGTGAAGATACTTTTTTTTATTAGTATCACCAACTCCTTAACTAAGCAACCGTCATGTTATTGGTACAGTAAAACGGACTGGGGGCGACTTATATAGCTATCAACATCACACACAAAGTTTGCCCCTACCGGGTGTAGAAACCGGGACCCGCGATACAGAAAGCAGGTTCACCGCCAACAGTGCTTTTGTGTTTTCACGAGTTAACCAAAAAGTATAAATGTTAAAATCCTTTAACCTGGATATACTTGGCATGATCATATCTTACATACCGGGTCAATACACACGATACTTTCTATCCCGGGAAGTGAATGGGTTCCTCCCCCAGTAAATACATGGGTTCAGCCCAAAAAACTTAAGTTGATGTAATTATGTTGCAGCAATTCGAAGAGGACTTCCACTCTCGCGAACAACAAATGCAATCCGTCATGAAGACCGGCAAGGAACTGGAAGCGACGGTAAGAAAGAAAAATATCTGGATTTACAAGAAAAATTAATACTTTTTTTAAAAATTTGGTATCACCATAGGTATTTTGCCAGTGTCAAGTAATATACATTATTTCAGTTTTCGAGCATATGCACACGCCCAAAGGCTAGGCCCGAGTAAAATACGTTAATTTGAAGTTATAGTGGTTTTTAAGTACCTAGATGAACAAATGGGGGCGCAAAAAAATAATTCATTCTCAAAGTGGGCAGTAGACAAAATAAGTTCGGGAGCCCCTGTTCTAAGGTATACCCTGTGAAGAAGATTGATATATTATGTATTTAATTAACCATGTCTCGTTGCTCAGGTGCCTCGGGACGACGCAGCCAGCATCCGCACGCAATGCAGCTCGCTGCAGGCGGCCTGGGCGGCTGTGCAGGGCCTCAGCGAGAAGAAGGCTCACAAACTAGAGAGTGCTCTTAAAGAGGTGAGCACTATCACACCTGTGGCCACTGCAGGAGTAGGCAGAGTTGCTGCAGGGAACCCACGTATCATTGATGATATTTGGTCTTAATGTAATAGGGAGCGTTCGGGGAGTATTACGTAACGAATTTGGGGGGAGGGGTCTTCTGAAACGTTATGATGCGTTACATAAGCGGGAGGGGGGTCAAAAAACTCCAAAAAAAAACTATTTTCGAAATAAAAACAAAATTGACAACCCAACTTCCCGCCAAAAACACTCACGGTATTACTTTTTTCGCAACACATTCAGACAATACTTGTTGGAGACGAAAGTATAAGTTTTTATTTTTTTTTATCCGTCAGGCGGAGAAACTACACAGATCAGTGAACATGCTGCTCGAGTGGCTGTCGGACGCGGAGACCAAGCTTCGATTCTCCGGCCAGCTGCCCGAAGGCGACCAGGAGACGCAGCAACAGATCCACGAGCACGAGCGGTTCGTTCGCGAGCTCAACGAGAAGCAGATAGACAAGGACGAGACGATCACTCTGGCTCACTCTATCCTGAGCAAAGCGCATCCCGACGCAGTAACTGTTATCAAACACTGGATTACGATTATACAGAGCCGATGGGATGAGGTGAGCGACCTTTATATATTTTTTTGTGTCCTAGTTTTCATATATATTTTTTTTTGAGTTGAAAATATCTATAAATATCGATACAAATAATACAGCTTGAACTTGGTCGTGTCGCTAAATAAAACATTTAAAAATAAACCTATGAAACGAGACCTATGAAATGAGGTCGCTACAAATATGAACGAACCAACCCAAGGAAACAACCCAAGTTATATTAGATAAGATAGAAAATTGCATTGCAAATAAATATTGCAATCATCAATATATAAACACTGATAACACATTTAATTAATCGATTAGTCTTATCGATAATTGTGTGGATTAATTTTATTTAAAAAACTCGTGACACTCGAACGTGACGAGTTATATAATTATGTGTTTCATTTTTTAATGCGTAATAATTAAAAAAAAAGAGTAAAAAAATGAGTAAAGACAAACGGCATTTGGTCGCGACTGTGTTGCCTGTGATAAGAATATTCAGTAAAGTGACTCCTGGGCAGGTAACAAATAACTTGTACAAGTATGTATACAGTAACCAAGAAAATATGGATTGATTGTATTGATTGGGACGGCGTGATTGATTGTTGACGGCCTGATTAGCGCAGTGGTAGTGACTCTGCTTTCTGCGCCGAGGATCCTAGCTTCGAATCATGGTAGGGACAAGCTTTTGTGAGATGAGCACGAAAGTTTGTACCCGAGTCATGGATGTTTAATATCTATATATGTATTATATACTGAGTGCGCCCTCAGTCCATTGTACGGTACCCATAACACAAGCGTTGCTTAATGTGGGACCGTATAGTTGGTGTGTTCGTATGGCGATACAACAAATCCAATATAATATATATATATATAATAAGTATCCTCATCCAGGATTTGCATATACTATGCTAAAATTGGTTCAGACTCCTGGGTTAGTATGGTGATTTGTGAAACATCCCCTAACTTGATATCCGTTGTCCAGGTATGGCAATGGGCGATGCAGAGGGGCGGCAAGCTGGAGACCCACATGCAGAGCCTGAAGGACCTGGACTTGGTGCTTGAGGAGCTGCTTCAGTGGCTCGTCGGATTGGAGAACACGTTGCTTTGTGAGTATATCATAATATACCTGTAGTGACTTCTTCAACCTCGCCACAAGCTACACAGATGGCGTTGCACACGACGTTCAGAACAAATGACGACGCTGCATACAATCCTGAAACGCGCTATGAGAGTTTTCAGAGCACGTATCATATATACAAGATCCTGATAATATCCGTCGGGGCATAGCGGCCGCCCCGCCTGGCATACCAACCGCCTGGCTGGAACATCTTCCCTTTTTCGCTAAACACTTATGACATGAAGTTCAATTGGTAGTAGAAAAATGTGGATGCACTGCAGTGCCTACCTGTTCCGTGATGGTGTAATTTAAACTATAGTGTGACCGTTACCGCTGTGCGCGCCCTGGGAATGCGGGGCGTGGTGGGGGGCGGGGTAGGACAGAGAGTTACCGGCCAGTACTCCCCCCGCCTCGCCGCGCACATACTCAAGGCGCGGTACAGCCGTAGTGGTCAAACTATACCCAAAATTCTAATGTGGTAAAATATTGTTATAGCGCTTGAAGCCGAACCGTTGCCAGAATCCATCGAGCTGCTCGAGGGTCTGATCGAGGACCACAAGGAGCTGATGGAGCACACGCAGAAGAGACAGAACGAGGTGGACAGAGTCTGCAAAGCTTATCAGGTATATAACATAATTAATCATAATTCCTTACCCTCCTATTTAAAGCCTGATCTATTTAAAGTGTCATGTCACCGAGTCATGGGTGTTTAATATCTATATAAGTATTATATACTGAGTTTGTCAATTGTACGGTACCCATAATACAAGCGTTGCTTAGTGTGGGACCGTACAGTTGACGTGTTCGTCTGGCGATATTATTATTATTATTATGAATAGCATGTATACAAATAGTATTAATTGCAAATTGTGTTCAGGTCAAGAGTCAAAGCCAAGGTCGGGAGAGCACGCCTCGCAAGGTTTCAGCCAAGGCAGCCACCAAAGGAGCACCTGGGTACGTGACTATGATAAACATATTTTTGTCTTCTCTCTTTTAAAAAAAACCTTTGCTGTACATTTTTAGTCAGTGTTAAAAATTTGTTTTGTTTCCTCTCCATTAAAAAAATCCTTGCTGTACATTTTTAGTCAGTGTTAAAAATGTTCTGTGTGTGTAATGTTTTCTATAAAAATATGCTAATATTTTTTTTGTAATTGTCTATAGTTTAAAATATGAAAAAATAGAGGATAGAAATTGCAATTACACCTTAATAGGTATACTCGGGACACAATGTAATGGTTGTTTAGACATATTAAAAGTTTCGCGTAACAAATAGAAATACCAAATACAGTATTGCACAGGCAACCTTTATTGTTAAATGCTCGATTTACACCAGTACAGTAGGAAAGTGTACTCGTGTGAACCGAGTGCGCTTTACGAAATGAAATGCGATGAAATACAATGGAATATGATGAAATATGGCATCACCTACAAATCAGTGGGTCATTTCGCCAGTGTCAAGCATTTAATAGCGATATCAAATTTAATAAATGCAGATTATAAATAGAAAATGGGAGATGACATGAAAAGATGAAAATTACGAAGCCGAGTGAGCATTCGTTTGTTTCATTCAAACTGGGTGTCATTATGACGTTTGATGTGTCAAAACAGCTACGATACTGCGTTCCGATTTTAGTTCCAATACATAATAATTCTGACCTCTATTTATTTTACGTTTAGAAATCGTATTTTTTCATCTTGTTGTATTGTGTGTTCTCATCCATTCCCCCATTTTTATGTTTTTCGTTTTTTTTGTTCCCTCCCCATCTCACGAATCACACCCGTCACCGTGTCATCCGCCATATTGTGACGTCATTGCATGGTGTTACCTGCTTGCGGAATGTGTCGCCAACACGAATAAATTAAATAGGCGTGGATCACAGCACGATCTTAACAGGGAGAGATCGGTGTCGCCAGACTATTATGGTTCTAGGCGATTCAGGTGTGTTATTATTTTAGTTTCTTTTTTTTAATTTTCTCCTTTTTCTATAACGTTGTTAACTTTTTTTGTGGGACATTTTCACCATACACTTACAAAATATTGAAATACTTTTCAATAATAAATGTGAACTATTTCTTCTGGTCACTGTTGGATTTATTAATTTAAAAGGTGAAAAAAAACCTAACTTGCATAATTAATTTTATCTTACACTAACTATGACATGCTATCGTGAATAAATATTTATTAAATAATTATTTAATCTTAGCTGAAAATTATGATGTTATGATAGTATAGAATAGTTTTTTTGTGGTTATATTACTTTCATGTGCTTAACATGTCATTTCTGTAACAATAAATCCGTTGGTAATGGCTAAAAATAAAACTACATTGAATGTATTCAAAACTGCCCATTGACAACGCCACCTATAAACATGGCTTCGTCCCGCTCTAACACGTGTAAACGTTGCTTTCTGTCTCGCTCGTATGTGGCACACGCTTCAACACGGGCAGTTCCAGGATACAGAGTCGAAGTAGGAGAGGAAGGTTTGAAGTTAATTTTGTTTTTTAAGTAGTGTGTGTTGTAGAATAGTGCCTGAAGCTTTTTGTAGTTTGTCTTAATTTGAAATTGGAATGCCTATAAACGTTTATAATATGACCAGTACGAAATGTTTTTAATGGCATTGGAATATTTTGTCATCAATCTATAGGTTTAAATTATGGAACAGGTTTTGATATATTGCGTTTAGAATGGTACAATAATGAAATTATTGCTCTTTCTTGCGTACATTTACGAAAGCAGATGCGGTGGAATCTACTTTAGGTAATCAGTTTGTAATATGGTTTACTTGATACAGCCTCTAGAAAACTTTGTTTGAATGAAGATAGTGTTGTTATAGCGTGTGCTGAAAAATGTATCCGAAGTCAAACGATGCTTAGAAAAAAAAAAATCTTGCCTAACTTGTATCTTTAAAAAAATTGTGGATTATGCTTTAGATTGCATGTTTTTTTATGTAAAAATACTTAATGACTTCTAATACATATTATTTCAAAAATGCTTGTGTAGGTACTTAGTACGGTATGCTTTTTATTTACACTAAAGAAATTTAATAATAGAAAATCTTCTTTTGAAGAGCCCATTCAATATAATTAAACGATTGCTGTAATAATCTCTTCAGTTGAGGTACAAACTAAACGCATGGCCTTGCGCTGTCAATCACTGCATAGTGAATACTAACCAGACGTAGTAATATAATATAGATAAACACGCTTCCCAAACAAAACAAAAGCTCAATCCGAAATAGACTTTACTTCAATAAAAACAAAACGCATTTAAATAAATCCGTTTACACCGTGCACCGTAGACTAAACACTAACAGGGTTGCCAACCTAAAAAAACTAACAACCACGCGCGAAATCATCACCGTTCTAACGCGACTAACCATTTTTTTCTACACGACAGTGTTGCCAGCTGCACGATATAAATGTTGTAAGTAATTTAGAGTCCAAACAAGCAATGTTTTGCGTTCTTTAAAATGTATGGGTTGCTGACTGCCCGCTGTTTGCGCAGGCGCTATGCAACCCACATTAAATATACAACATGGATCACAGAACTCTCTGTGCGTTTGGACTCTCAGCTACACGACATCGACAGTGTTGCTAGCAACACGAAAGTGTTTGAAACCGGTGTTGCCACTAACTGGGATGCGGTGTTCGCTCGTTTTCCGTGTTACTATAACGTTGAGTGTGCCTCTAGTCGCGTGAGTCCCGGTCGCGAGACGCCAGACCGCAATCTGCCACACTACGGCCCAAGGTTCCCGCCGAAGGGAAGGTAAGGCATCTCTCATTGGTTATAACCCTGCCCACTACTCCTACCATTTTCGCCTCATCACGGCGTGTTAATAGCGTTTACGACAATAACTAATATTTATTCAACGAGTTAAGCCGCTCGTAAATGGGCTAGTATTGTAGAAATTTGTAGCTGCAATTGTATAGCCTTCGAGTTGCCGCAATAAATGATGAAGGTGTTGACAATAACATTGCAGCAAGTGGTCATCGCTGGCAATATTTCTGAGCTATATTGCCCAGCAAGATTTGCGGGATGATGCATTTGTATAGCTCTTTTATGTTATCTACAACTGTCTCTTGCAAAATTTCGAAAGCTTGACATCTTAAATCAGGGCATTAGATAATATCTCGAAAGAATATCACAGATACAAACATACTTTGCGAGATCGTATTGTAGCCACTCTTCATAATTTTAACGATTGTCACACTGTTCGGCGACAGTGACAGCTATAAAATATTGCATTATTTCGTGTGCAATTGGCGTGCGATATTTTTGTAACTTGATCGGCGTGCAATGTGTCTCAGGGCCCCAAGACTGCCAACACAATCGATTCATAATCGAACAGCAACCGCGCAGTAACTGTCACTTTTGACAGACACTATGCGGTTGCTGTTCGATTATGAATCGATTGTGTTAGCAGACTTGGGGCCCAGGTGGATTGCTTCATTGGATAGATTGTTAACAGTTTTTTGTAGCCGATTGAACCATCGCAATAAAGTTCAGTAGCTTTTAAAAGGGTTAAAGTTGTAAACACCTACTCGGGATCCATGTGAACAGAATCATCCATCATTGGTACAGAGGGTTTTGAATCATGGCTTCATTATGTCAATGGGATTGTGTGTGACAGTCCTATTTTTTTTATGGTTTTGCTCTATGATGGCTATGTGCCAACTTTTTTACTTGGCATGGCAAGCATTGGCACGTTGAAAATGCCAATGCCGTATATTATTTTGCATTCAAGTATTGATACTGCTTACTTAGATCTTAATATATATTAAGGTCTAACAATTTATGCTTTGTAGATACCTAGTTGAAAGTCTAATTGAAGCAGATACCATTGGAATACAAAAAAACTATTTACTTAACAGTCATCTCGAGAATTGATTTCCAATCCCCAATGATCTTTATTTACCTTCATAAGGAATCTTTGTACATAATATTATGTTTCAAATAACACCAAGAAGAATATAATTCGGAATGTAGACTTTTATCTCTTCGTTTTTGTCTATTATATCTCTCAACCAAATTCTTTAAAGTCTCTTTGAATTGTAATCTTGAAGATCTTGAACCTACCAAACAAATGAACAGACCAAATTCTTTCCATTATATTGCACCAGTCTGTAGTCTAATGCTTCCTCTATTTCCAAAAGCAGCAAAGGCGCCGAACCAGAATTCAGATCACCTCGCGTCAAACTGCTCTGGGACAAGTGGCGCACTGTGTGGCTGCTCGCGTGGGAGAGACAGAGACGGCTGCACGAGAGGCTAGTACATCTGAAGGAGCTGCAGAGAGTTTCCAACTTCAGCTGGGACGATTGGAGGAAGCGGGTGAGTCAATACATATACATTCCTTCAAGACGTACAATAGAAAGACAATTGGCTTGGTTGGTAGTAACCCTGCCTTCGGTTCTGATGGTCTTGGATTTGTATCTCGGTAGTGGAAAATTGCGTGTGGTCTTCTACCCTAGACATCAACATTTAATATCTATTTAATTCTTTATATCAGTTCCTAGGTGTCCCAACATATAGGGAATCTTAAATTGGGGCCAAATCAATGTGTGTAAAAGTGTGAAAAAAAAAACCACTTGTGAGAATGTTTGTGGAATGGAACGTAAGATGCGTGACAGGGAATGGAACGGATTAGGAGTGAAAGGGATGTGTGGATAGGTGAGAGAGGTATGAAAAGAGGGACGACACAGAAGACGGTTAAGATTAGAAATTGTGAAAATAAGTAATAAAGCAAGTATAATAAATAAAACCCAACGTTTTATTACTACATTAATAATGTTACACAATGTTTAGTACCATTATATTTACATAATTAATGTATTGTTAACAGTTCCTGAAGTTCATGAACCACAAGAAGTCGCGTCTGACGGACCTGTTCCGCAAGATGGACAAGGACAACAACGGCCTCATAGCGAGACACGAGTTCATCGACGGCATTATCAACACCAGTGAGTATATAAAGCAGGGGTTCCCAAACTTATTTTGTCTACTGCCCACTTTGAGAATGAATTATTTTTTAGCGCCCCCATTTTTTCATCTACTTAAAACCACAATAACTTCAAATTAAATTAATTATTGTAAGCCTCTACACAGCGCCCTCATTTTTTTCTGGGTCTCTTACCGCCCCCCTTTAGGCCTGCAGCGCCCACAAGGGGGCGTTATCGCCCACTTTGGGAAAGGCTGATATAAAGGCATGACTTTTTGAGGGTAGTCGAAGAGCTAGCATTTTTTTTTTATTTTGTGTGAAATGTGTTTCGTTGAAATATAATGTGTAATTTTGGTGGAATATCAACCATTATATGTTCATAAAAGTGACTTTGTGCATGACTTTTTGGGGGTTTCTAAAAAAAAATTGTATCATAAATGCTTTGTTACTTTTTAATTTCATATGTAAATGTTTTATATTATATAGTTAAAAGAACTTGTTCTTGTTAAAGGGAAAGATGTAATATATGCACAGATATACATTATATATTCCTACTGAGTAATAGTGTTAAATATAAGCATGCAATCATTCCATCACTCATTCGTTCAACTCATTCATTCAAATGTATTTCATTCTATGGAGACCGAATAAAGTCAGTTTGAGTTCCCGCAAGCTCGTTGTATTACTTCAATAAGTATACACCACAGTGGCGAAGGATGTTTGGCACAAGAGATTCTGGAAAAAACCTTACCTGTCAGTGCACAAAAAACTTAAAAAAAACCTCATAATTATTGTGGTCTAGATCGTTCGGTCAGTCTAGACCATTAGAAGTACAGCGTGATTCAGAATGGGTATACCAACCGTTCAACATGCGCATCTTTAGTACATTTTAAATTATTATCTTTGGTCAGAATTACGACAAGAAAGTCTGTATTTTTTTTTTCAAAAATGCAAGTACGTACCCAAATTTTTATGATGAAAATGAATTAGACAGGAGTCGTGTTGTCTTGACCATCGCCATCCCAAACAATCAGCCTAAAGACGTCCACTGCTGGACATAGCCCTCCCCCAATGACTTCCACACATCACGGTCCTCCGCCACTCGCATCCACCGGCCATTTCACCATCGCCATCCCGTCAGACTTTAAAACTTCGATACTAAGCAACGTTTTCTTTTGCAGAATTCGATACGTCCCGTTTGGAGATGGGAGCCGTGGCTGATCTGTTCGACAGAAATGGCGGCGGTCTCATCGACTGGGAGGAGTTCATTGCGGCACTCCGACCTGATTGGGTGAGTTTGACCGCGCTACATATTAAAAGTCCACCTATGCAGTGGCGTAGCATGGGGGGGGGGCGGAGGGTGCGGTCCGCACCGGGCGGCACTTTTCCGGGGACGGCATTTCACAGGCGGCGGTTAGAGAAAAAAAAATTAAGATATGAAAAACAAAATAAGTAAAAAAATAATCTTTCAGTGATTTTTTTTTTCGTTACCATGCCCCAAATTTGTATAATGAATAGCAAAAATAAGAGGGCGGCAAATTTCAAATCCGCACCGAGTGCTAATGTCCTATGCTACGCCACTGCACCTATGTTAATTTAGATAATGTTTATCTCTTAAATGTCGGTATCTATGCGACACTTCTGAGACTTCTGAGATTACATGTGCGAATCTTATTTTCAACCATAATTATGACTCGCACCTCGGAAAGCACGTAAAGATGACGGTCCTGCGCCTGATCTCTCTGGTCGGGCCGGATTGCCGTCCCATCGGACTGTGAGAGTACGGGGAGAGACTGCACCTGCGCTTGCGCACACAGCAGTGCACTATAATATCTCCTGCGTAGTTGTCTCGTCTCCGTTGAGATTGCCCGCCGTGACTGAGCTTACGCTCGCAGAAGAAGAAGGACTCATTATCTTAGAACTGTTAACAATCCCGAATTATACCTACATTGTTATCATCGCGACCTGCTATTGTTATTTTAAACCATTCGAAATCGATATCGGAAACGGAATCGACAACTTCCAAACTGGATTACCGCAATCGCTATTAAAATTTCCGAATTTGATTATCTTCGATGTATCTTGATGAAAATACCAAATCGTTTTTTCAAAAAGTTTCCGTCGGCAAGCTAGTCGGGAGCGACAACAACATCGGAAATTTTCAAATCCGTTTCCGATGTCGATTCCGACTGATTTTAAATAACCCACCTGCGCTCTGTATGTCGATACCTACCTACGTTCATCACTTATCAGCGGCCTGATAATCTAATCTATATATTGACAACATATCTCCACGAACTCGGGAGTCGTATACAAAAATATTAACGGAAAAAGGTGCCTGCCTACCGATAATTTTCTAATGGACTAAATAATTTAAAATAAAACGAAATTGACAACTTCACTGATCAATCTCCCGCCAAGAAGTGTCGAGTATATAATTAATGGTGGAAAGACACGCCATTTTCATATCATCATGTCACATCCATTATTTTATTTATAATGTGTATTTATTGAATGTGTTATTGCTATTAATTACTTGACATTGTGCAAAATACCCGCTAAGTTGTGGCTGAGGCCATATTCGTATCCATTTTATTTCTTCGCATCTCATTTCGTAAAGAAAGAAGAAGAAGAAGAAGAATTCTATCTATCTATCAGCCGATATGCACGTCCACTGCTGGACACAGGCCTCCCCCAACGACTTCCACACATCACGGTCCTCCGCCACTCGCATCCACCGGCTTCCTGCGCCGCGTGTGATGTCATCAGTCCACCTTGTGGGGGGCCGTCCTACACTTCGTCTTCCGATTCGTGGTCGCCATTCTAGAACCTTTCTGCCCCAACGGCCATCGGTTCTGCGAGCTATGTGCCCTGCCCACTGCCACTTCAACTTGGCAATTCTTTGAGCTATGTCGGTTACTCCAGTTCGTCTACGGATCTCTTCATTTCTGATTCTATCGCGTAGCGAAACCCCGAGCATAGCTCTCTACATTGCGCGTTGAGCGACCTTGAGCCTTCTTATGCGGCCCATAGTCAGCGACCACGTCTCGGCACCATATGTCATGAAGTCATGAAGAAGAATTAATGGTGCCTTTCTGTCAGGTGGAGCGCCGCGGTCCGCCGAATGATGCCGACAAGATCCACGATGAGGTGAAGAGGCTCGTGATGCTATGCACCTGCAGACAGAAGTTCAGGGTGTTCCAGGTCGGCGAGGGCAAGTACCGAGTGAGTATACACACCAGATCAGTTCTCCAGTAGGTTGCACGGATGGATGTGAAATAGCAATATTGAATCGCTTCAAGAAAAGGGTGCCAGCGCTATTTTAGGGATACAGAGTTAGTATACACACCAGGCCCCCAAGTCTGCTAACACAATCGATTCATAATCGAACAGCAACCGCATAGTAGCTGTCACTTTTGACAGATATTGTATGGGATATCTGTCAGAAGTGACAGTTACTATGCGGTTGCTGTTCGATTATGAATCGATTGTGTTAGCAGACTTGTAGCCCAGATCAGTTTGGCTGTAAGTTGAACGGATGGATTTGAAATAACAATATTGAATCGCTTCAAGAAGAGGGTACCAGCTCCATTTTTATTCTATAAAACGTACAGATACTATTTATTTACACCTCTTAAATAAGGTATTTTACACACTTTTTATGTATACCTCATATAGTTACTGTAGTCCTGAATAATAATGTTCCCCTCCCCCCCCCCATCCAGTTCGGTGACTCTCAAAAGCTCCGCCTGGTCCGCATCCTCCGTTCCACCGTGATGGTGCGAGTGGGAGGCGGCTGGGTCGCGCTAGATGAGTTCCTGGTGAAGAACGACCCGTGCAGAGGTTCGTACTATTATATCACGTTACGGGACCGGGGTGTTTGGATACGGTTACTGTGGGAATATTGGTAGTTAATAGGACTGAGGGATTATTTTACCCATTTATTAGGGAGTTTTGAATTTATAAAAAAATCGTCCTTTGCAATAGTGTTACATAGGAGTATTTATTTATCGGGAAATTTGAGGGTAAAACTATATTTTCAAATATAATACTTTTTAGGTACTTGTCGGTCCGCCTGTGGGCTCGTTTCAAATAACTAGTTTACTTTTATTACAAACTGTCTCGGCGAATTTCGAATCACAACGTTCAAAGAATTATGTCTCATAGCAGTGACTCTTTCTCGCTCGCACTGCCGAATTTATAAATAAGAATGACAGTGAAAGCATGCTTCCTTGATGACGTTAGGTTTACATTAGCGGTTTCTGCTAGGCACACAGAGTACAATACAAAATGTTAAGTGCCTCAAGTGTCGATTTAACCATATAGGCCATACATTTTATGTTGTTGGAATTTGATTAGTCATCATATTGTGTGAAGGTCCACTTTTCTATGAGTCACTAAATTCGTACCCAATATTCCCACACGGGAATAAAATTCCCACAGTAACCCCGCGTGAAAAATAATATTATAGGTGTACCACTGATAAAATTGGACGGCTAATAATGCTATAACTATGTCATTGAGACCATTATGAATGTTCTGGAAACCATAAATCTTCCAATTCCAATTGATATTTATGGCTCCATCGTTTACCGATGACCATAAATCTTAGTATATAGCATAATACCGTCCAATTCAGTTTTTTTTTGGTCACTGACTATTTTTATTTAGTGTTGTCAGTGATGAAAATATAACGAGGAGAAATTAATTTGGAAAGTTTATTAATGATTAATAAAAATGGTATGTGGAAATATTATTTTCAGTGTAATCCAATATTCGTACTTTTAGAAGAAACACATAATCCTTGTTCGCGCTTTCGGGTAGAATGTTAGTTTTGACAACTATTTAATTCCACATTCCATTTTTTTTAAATTGTGAAACCAAACAAATATTTTTGTTGATGTTTTTGGGTTTAGTTCGCTCGGATTACAGCACCGGGTGGTTGCGGGTTCGATTCCCGTTTGGGCAAATTACATTTTTTTTTATCATTTGCCTTGTGGTACCCACAATATAACAAAGCGTTGATTAGTTTGGTACCATACAGTGGTGTGTTTGCCTAACGTTATTTATACTATACTATTCATTGTATTGTCTGGTTTCATAATAGATCTTTATCTCATAACTTTATTGAGCCTTTTTTAACAAAAGGCTTTGTTAAAGTTATTTCTAATGTTGTCGTTCCGATATCGAAGCAAATTATAAAAAGAGAAACTATTTTTTAGTTATAACAACTATTTTAAAGAAATCAAAATGTCAAACTACCCATTTGTCTAATAGTTTGTTTCGGGGTCGGAATTATTTTTTAATAATAGGGATGGTGATTTCAAAGTGTCAATCAAACGTTTCGGTTTAATACTTACGTAATTAGTGATGTGTTAACACCCTAATAAGGGGGAATTAACTAATTTGTGAGCGTCGCTAACTTGAAGGCAAAAAAATAATGATGGGAAATCCTAATAAATTATGGTGATGGAAGGGCTCCTTGCAGTCAAAATGTTTTCTCTTATTTACAAAAAAAAAACCATCCTATTATTTCTGAGTGCCTTCATTTTCTCCCCATAATTCATTAGGATTTACAATAAAAAAAGTCTAATAATGTTTTCGAATAACAAAATAACACGGGTTTTTGAAATACATTTTTTATTACACGAGTACAAATATTAACTACAGATTACAAAATTAAACTTACATTAAATTTACAACTATTTTATAAATTATTTTATTAAGTAGCTGGCAATATCGTTAAACACCATTAAAACTAGCAATACTGTTTTAAATGCAAGAAAAAAATATAAAAATCACAGAACTTAAGTAATATACTAATAAGGTATATTTTTGGTAGCTCCGACTGGCAGAACCAAGGTCAGACTACCTGTTTTATGATCTAAAAAAACAGCATATTTTTAGAATGAGTCAGCACTATATTAGCTGCCTAAACCACCATAAAAGAGACCAATCTTGATCAATCTGATTCATTCATAGATCAAAAGATCACAATGTAAAAAAACAAATACATAAAGTTTAACCTACAAGCTTAAATTACACTAGCAAACAATTAACTTAAAAATGCAATCAAAATAAATCATAACAAAATATCAGTGTAAACAGGAATTAAGTCTTCACGATAGATTCTTAAAACTAATGGTTATTCCTCGCGACATAATATTATATGCTCAAGGAGCGATACGTTTATATAAATACTGAGTATAGTGTTCCTGTTAAACATTTGAGTATAATATTTGTTCAGCGATACAATGAACTATTTCTATGGAGAATGTCTAAATACGGAGTTTGTGTCATACTAATGAACGCCTACGTTAGGGCTAAACACGCGCAATATCCGACTAAAGCAATAATCGTAAAGTTTAATGACTTGGTTAAGAGAATTTCAACGGCCGATTACGTAATCGCATATGCGCGCTTTAATCTAGAATAGCATAGGTTGTTACAACTAACATTCTGGCTAATGTATTTTGTCTGTTGTAATAGGTAACAACATAAGTGCCAATTAATCCAGTAATACCGTATCCGACACTGGCGTAATGTCAATCCTAATGTGTAATAATCCATACATTGGATGTTCTATAAGTTGCCACAATTTAGTCAATAGTCGCTTTCCTAATGAATGAAGTTAGCGAAGACAACTCGCTGTTAGCCCTCTCATTTGGCAACGGACTGAACTCAAACTCCTCACTTAAATTCTGAGTATCTGATGTATTCTCCTTAACTGCCCAGCGCTTATGACTCGGTGCATACAAAACAAGCAATGCAAATATATAAATGTTCCACATTCCATATACTCCAGTGAAAAACGCTGAAGTGTACTCAATTTCAATGGTCTCATCCCATTTCCACTGTCCTTCAGCGGCTTGGCCGAGTATAAACCCTATCACAGTCAATGCAGCGCACAGCAGTGTGGCCAACATCAAAAATTTGAACCGATAGATGATCCCTTCATAGTGCAGACGGCGGACCGAACTCATTGTTGGTAGAGCCTGACGTTTATGTGATATATTGATGAACACCTGCCACACCAAGTAGCATAAGAACAGGAAATACACGCATGTTGATATCCCAGCAAGTATTATGAAGGTCAGAGCCAGATTGGTACCAATGTCTGTCACCCAGATAGAGTAGAATGGATTCCGGAGTTGCACACCCCGTTCACACATGTCAAATGTGAATAATGACAGGCACCCCATTGCGACTGCGCTTAAATGTCGCCAGTATTGTTTCAAGGAACTCTGAGCTGATGTATCTTGTATCAGCATGTGTTCCCCAGCAAATACAAGCCAGAATGAAAATAACATGGCATAAAATAAACCTTGACGTACATCTCCTAACAGCAGCATAAAGGGCAAGTCAAAATGGAGTGTTAAGTATTCAATTGGCATGTTCAATAAGCACAAGGCTAGTCCTAAACATAGGAGCATCTTTTCCAACAGTACTGGCTTCCGCTGGAGCATATGTATCCTCTGCCAGAACCATATAAGTATAGCAACAATGCCAGGAAAGAATACCGTCTTCAAAGACAGCCATACTTTAGTGAATCCTCCATTTTGATTGATCACAGTTATCCACATGTCTTGTATATGACCAATATGCATGTTCATAGTAGGTGTGTCGACCGGTAACCTAAGATTCAGTAGATAATAGTCATGAAACAATGAACTGAGTTCGAATAGTGGTACCGCTGAGCAGTTGTAGAGATACTCCTCGCTTTTGATATCAATAGCGCAGTCCATGTGGCGTTTTTCTACAGAGTTTGTGTACAGAGTCCATGCATCGTCGGGGTCGCCTTTGTTTCGATACGCCATTCGTGCGTCGATTGTAATTGTACTACGGGGTTGTACTTCGATTTGAGAATGGTATTTAATGTCTACCTGTAGCACGCCGATCAGGTTCTGCTGCCACCTGGAGTAGTCTAGGATCCTGTTCTCGCGGGGAAGCGGCATTTGGAATGCGAAAACTATGTCCCTTTCGGATAAATCAGTGTGCGGGTCGCCGAGATCGACGGACGTGCATGAGCCATTCCCACGGTTGTAGAACCACGTTGACGTGTCATTCTTCATAGTTGTAGTGTCCTTGCAGACTGTAGCGAGGATGTTTTGGACGTTTGCGGGCATGGGTGCGACCAACCCGCCGATCAGGAAACATGTTAGTTGGCACAACAAAAGAAACGACACTAAAACTGCGAGTTTTCGACCGCTGAGATTCTCGATTATTGTACCGGTCATTTTGAGGGCGTTTATCGCGAGGCTCACATTGATAAACTAAATTAAACGGGAGTTAAAATCGACCGATCGTAGATTCCATTGTTCTTGTTTTCTTTTTCGACGCGATATTTTTGACATGCGCAGTAGTCGGTGTTGCCAGTGAACTTAGTAACGTTAACGTGTTAAAAAATAACGATATCGTTTTAGTTATTTTAAAATAACGAAGTAACGGCATTCAGTAACGGAAACGTATTTAACTAGTTATAAACAAAAAAACGATAACTGATTTACGTTTTTTAAATATCAAAAGGCCGTCGAGAGATAGAACATTTTTTAAAATTAAAATATCATTTACAATTAATCCTCACACAGTCGCATTATTCACTTCACGTATTGTGAAGCATTTACCAACAGCTAGAATTAAAAAAAACTTATACGCTAAAGTAATCATCGAATATGTCCACATAAATTTTTTGATGTTGCTACTAATTTACTAATTCGTATTCGCTTTGCCCAATCCAATTCCTATGGTCCTTTATAAACATTCGTTACTCTTTGTTTATTTTTCTATATTGTTTTTTCAAATTCCTATAAAATCCCTTTACATAAAGTAGTATCATTAGTGCTACCGCTGCCTGATCCGAGCAAGCCGGAGCAGCATGAAGCTTGTTGCCCGCTCGGTAAGATTACGACCTGCTTGGGAACCTTTTATATTTCATACACTTTGAGGCTTCTTATTTCACAAATTCAATACAATATGGTTCCTTAACAGACCGTTTAGTTGGTGTGGCTTAGATTATAAATTTGCGGTGTAGTATTATTTTGCTATAAATTATAACATTGTACACGTTTGGTGCTTCAGTCGTGAAATAGCTTTATTTTATTAAATTCATCAAATGTGTAGAATGCTTGCAAGTAGTTTGGTTATTATTAATATATTACTAAATCTATATTATTGGTATTAATGGTTTATAATTATTTTTAATAAGACTGCTTAATATTTTGACGGCATGAAATTGTTTTTTTTTTTCTTAAATAAAATATTTGCCTAAATATTTTATAGAGTTTATTTTATATACTTAGTAGAAATACTAATTTTGGTATAACTCAAGTGCAAGATGTTGTCACGAAATCACTACTATTTTATGATATGTGAATACTTCATTTCATTTTTAATACTTTTGCACTTCCTAAATTAGTACTATTGAACAATAATTTTATCACAATAGAGACATAGATCAGTGACGAGTCTTGGGAGAGTCCATCATCCAGCAATGACTTGATGATATACTTTGTTGTATATTGACTACACCAAAATCTTGCCCTTGAATTATATGCATTTGCCTAATATTTGGTGAAAGAGACTAATCGTATTTTATATTATTCCTATTCCTGTATGCACACAATTACAAATCCTCCCGATTATTTTTAAATGTTGCGTTATGTTTGTTTTTGTTTGACATGTTCTGATTTGTTTGTTGTTTTTTTTTCTTTCCTCACTACCAATGCACGCTCTCCCGTTCTTTTTAACACTTTGGTGTTATTTTTTGTCCTCGTCCTTTTACCGAACGGTTTTCTTTAACGCCCGTCCCGCCCCGTCCTGTTTGTACTCCCGCGCACCGGACGCCGCCCGCATGCAGCCAAGGGACGCACCAACATCGAACTTCGAGAGCAATTCATACTGGCCGATGGAGTGTCACAGAGCATGGCAGCGTTCAGACCGCGTACGCCCCGCTCTAACACAAACACACCACCCTCCACCGGACCCATCACCAAGGTAAGTGCTCGACCCGCTGTATTTTTTATTAATTTATGTCCTCTCTCCTACAGCAGGATAGAACTTAGTTATAAATTCGCACAAATAAAAAAGCGCACAGTAGTTGTTGGAGGGAACATCCGGTTTGGGACTCAATTTATTTTTGCTTTGTTTTTATTTTTCCATTTGCACTCTGCACATGGATTGTGTTCATCCATATGCAAAGTTCATTGTCGTGAGTGCCGCATGTGTTGAGCTCGTAGAGTTTGGTCTTACTGCATTAGTGTTCAAGCTATGCATTGACGCACAGGCCCGTGTAGTGTTTTTGGTGTTGTTTGCTAGTGTATTTTCATTGGATCCACTGCATTGGAGAGGTGGCACGTCAGCGCCTATGGATATTATGGTAATGTATTTCGTTTCACCTATCCCGCTAGTTCCCAATCATATCCGCATCGGCAAATTTGATACGCGTTCGACTTAACGTGTGGACTAATAGTAACAGCGTCTCGGCTCGTCGTTAAAAATCGCGATTCGGCTTAAAACGATTGGCACTATGAAGGCAAAAACGAGTTATTTTTCGTTGTGAAGGTTCCTTCGTTCCTAATTTTAAGTGTCCCGGTTTCTGTATTGGTACGTTTAGCCGAGGAGTTTATGGAGCAGCTGAGGCCTATATTCGAGGCTCTGCGTCAGCGGGAGGAGCTTCCGTGTTCGTATCCTCTACACGTCGGTTCGACACATGGCACTAAACAGGCCTTCATATACGGCCACTCAAGATCTCAAGGTTCCACGACCCCCGGAGCACACCACTATACCCACCACCACGGATACCAGCCCTCTCCAGGATACCATTGGGTAATGCTACGTAGGCTATGTGAATGTGTCGCGATTGATTGCACTCTCAATTCATTTGAGGTCTCATTTCATTATTATTTGTGTAAGTCGCACTGTATTTGTTCTGGATACAGTAGTTATATATCGTCAAGTCCGTTAGTTTAGCATGTTATAGTAAATTGTGTATCGGTTATACATTACTGAATATTATTTTGCTTTGTAATTTTGTTAGAGTCATATCGAAAACATATTGCGAACAAGCTGTATCAATCAAGTTCTTTATCAGGCTACACTAATAGCGTGTTTTAATACATAGGTAAGGGAACGCACAGTTCGTTCCGTCCCGATGTCCGGCGCTGGTGTGGCGGGCAGAGCGTCAAGGTCTTCGCTGAGCGCAGGAACGCCTGACTCTCTGAGTGACAACGAAGCGGCCAGCGGACTCGGAGCGAGATATAGGAAACCCAGTGTGCCAAGGTACGGAACACAACTTATCAATAGACAACACTTATAAAAGATGAAGATAGAAAGTAACGAAATATGAAGTAAAGCACTAAAACGTGCAAACTACGTCAATGAGCCAAGTATACCATTTTACTTTCTGATTTTGACAGATCTACATTAACACCTGGTGGGTCACGACCAGGATCGAGGCCAGGGTCTAGAGCGGGATCAAAACCACCATCGAGACATGGATCGAACCTCTCTTTAGATAGTACAGGTATGGCCCTTTTGTTACGTTAACAGAATATGTTTAGGATAACCGTTAAGAACTAAGCAAAAACGGTTTTTTCTGTAGTGTAAGTAGCAAATAGAAGGTGAAGAGAAAAAAGTAACGGTTATTTTTGCATTTTTTTTTACTTTTGTTTGAATATGTAGGTGGTTGTTACAAACTAAGTTTTTTTTAATTAGATGATGTGTCAACACCATCGCGCATACCGATGCGCAAAGTGACGACCACGCGAACGTCTATCGCCCGCGCGGCCGCGAACGCGAGCAAGCTCGGTGTCGCCACGCCGAACGGTGGCTCGCGGCCTCGCACGCCCACAGGCTACTTGACGCCGGCTAGCGGAAGGTACGTTCAATAGTCAATGTTGCATCTTGATCTTAAATTCGTGAACCACAAGGTCGGGGGTCGGTTAGTGTAACGGATATAGAAATGTGCATGAACAGTCAAATTTTGACTCTTTCTACCGATAAAAAATATTTTTCAAATTGCTACGACCTACGACAATTGTGACCATTATAGTTTATTGGGGTAATGAGTTTATGCTGCCAAGAAGTTTTTGAGTACAGATTACAAAGATATTGTCTTTAAAAAATGTACCTAATTAAAAATAATTTGATGAATGCCTCTTTGGTAGACACTCATTCCTTCATAAAATCCCAAATAGCTGTGACACACATATTTAAACAATGAAACTGAGTACAACTGATATGCGCACGGACAGGTATCCTAACGGCGCGATGTACCGCACCTCGAGTATACCGACACTGTCACCAGTACCGGCGCTAGTGAGGTACACACACACTATTCAAGAGTTTGTCTCTTTCATGTGTATCGAGTTCTGCGGACGGAATTTTATTGATTTGTAGCTTCGTTCAATTAATTACTTAATAATCACAAAACTCAGTTACAAAGATCATTTTTTGTAATGTATTTTTTTTTTGTTTTTCTTGATAAAATTACGCCCGCAAACTAATGTTTGAGGTACGTTTAGAAAGCACGTCACGCTTTTGAAGGTTTAAAGGTATAGTGACGTCACTAGTTCGTCTGGACATGTTGGGAGTGCACTTGTATTGGAGAGCTCACGATGTTGTGTTGTTTATGATTGTATCAAATGTATAAAGTGGTTACGGGTTGGATAAGGGTAATTGGTAATTGGTTTTTGAAGAGAAGTCAAAAGGCATGTTTAATTAGTTACAGCTAAAAACGGCTTATCACGGTGTGGATTTTACTAACAACTATGATAGGTTAAAAAGTATAAAACTAAAATATTATTATTTCTTTCCCCCCGCATGCGTATCCGAAAACGGAATACAAAAAATAAAAACAGCTCGACACATTCCCAGCCATCATCGATGGCGTCCGAACATCCCAAATCCCTATCCCACACTCACCCAGCATTCCAAACGCAAGGGTCAACGAAAATTCCAGTTTACGTTGGCACTCGCTCGCATCGATCCCCGTCCGTTGAAAGACGCTTAAAAATATCGAGAAAATCCCACTCCCGAGAGACTTCCCAAGAGCCCAGTCCCACATCCCAAGGTCCAGGGAAATCGGAACAGAGAAGTCCCGAAGACGACTCCTCGCTATTCAGCATATCGGGAATGACAAGCGACAATGAATATGAGAGTAATATTAGCGAATCGAGCGGCGAAGCGTCCAAGCCGACCCAGCGCGACGTCAAAGGGTACAAGCTTGTAACATGCTAGCTTCCGAGTTTTTGCCCGTTATATTTTTGATTGATGCTCCTTGAATTTTTGAATTTTATTTTTTCACATCGCAACCTACTTATAATAATCGCCGCAAACATGTTACCATTCGTCATTTTGCTTGTCCAGTGAATAAATCATTCCCACACATCATCATCGCACTACATTCAATTATTTATTTATTATTTACCCTGCATTAAAGTTACTCATGCTTAAGTTAACTTAACAATAAAGCTTTGCACTTGAAAGAATACAATTAACATTTCACTATGCTTAACAATCATTAAGTTTCAACTCTTGATTAAATGCTCACTCATGCGACACGTCTTTGTCATTTAAAACATTCACTTTGTGCAATAATTAGCCTTTGCATTGCATTGTCTGGGTAAGAAATTGTGGCAATGTATCAAACAAATCATTAGCTTGAATTATAGTTGGATATATATTTTTTCCGGTTTTTAAATTTTGACATTAGTTATACTTTCTGACTTCTAGAGTTCTGGCATCCAGTTTTTACACTAAATACATTATAACTAATACTTGATACATTGCAACATTTCTATGAATTTTATTTTTGTACCTAAGTATATTCTTCAACTGTATGTATTTACTTATTTAAATTTTTGTACTTCTATATTTTTTCATTAAACACGTATTTTACCTATCCAGTAATATTTTATGTATATGCCTTGTTTTGTATGACTGTTTACGAAATGCGTGTTAAATGACAATATATTTTCCTTTTCTGTCGTCCTGGTAACTAATTTTCTGTATGTCTGTCCTTGTGCTCGCTAACATCATCGTAGAAGTGGGTCGTTCGCTTCGACCGAAGGACAAACTCCCGGCCGCAGTCGCATCCCAGTTTTTAAGGACCACTGTACTAACAGTAATACGAATAGGTAATTACTAAAATATTGTAAGTAGTGTGAGCTTTTACTTTGTTTACTGATTTTTTCGTAGTTTTAACTTACGTATATTTTTTAGGAACACAAAACTATGGCCGGTAATCGAGGAAATTTAGTGTATTTATTTGTTGTTGGTTCTTGTTTATCGTAGTGCTTTGTGCATGATGTATGCAGTGTTAAGAAGTTTTTTTAACATTAAAATGTACAATTCAGGCAAAGGACTCCGTCGGGAAGCACGACACCAGTGCGATCGGGTCAGCAGACAGCTGTTACCCGGCTGCTGAGGAAGCCTTCCGATGCCTCCGACACCGGAACGCCGACAACGCCGGCCTCACGACGCGCCACTCCAGCATCATCTCGAACGACGGAGAAACGCGAACCATTCCGACTTTAGACGATTTATCTTTAAATTACGCCAATCCTTTGGATTCGGGCATTTTGAAAACATGTCCAAGTCCAGGATATAATTGACCTATGCCATGCAAGACGCTCTGACGATCTATCGTATCGCTACCCATCCAATTTTGTGAAATTTCCTATAAAATTTTACCCACCTTGTACTCAACGTCAGAGCGGCTCGAGCGAGCGTAGGCAAGTGCTGACATAATATTAATAACTAACATACAATTATTAACCACGCGCGAATTAAGCCAAGCTTAATAAAAAAAAATATATGCCAATACGGCTTTCGATATAAGCGAGAACAATTTATAGATAATGGTATTAGTAAAACATAAAGTCTGCACTTGTTGCCTTGTATTTTTTTCTAAAATCCGCGCCAGTTTTTGCACTTCGTAATTTACTTGTTTTTTTTATTTATTTTGTGCCGTCAATACATTTACGTACAGTTTGACGCAACTTGTAAGTCGATGTGAATAAAAATATTTCTCTTATTTATTGTCAACGTTGCCATAATTGTTAGTGTACCTATGTTTTTGTATGTAAAATGCGTATAATTGTCTCTCGATGGAGACTGGTAGGGTGTGATGTCATTTTTGTAATATTTTCTTTAGGGACCATTTGGTTTTACGATGTTAATGAACGTAGTCGATCGCTGGTAAACGTTTTCTCGTTGTCAAATTCTGCGCGTAGCTTCGCCAGGCTTCGCGTCTTGATATACAACTTGCAAGCTGTTGTCAGCAATCCGTTAAGGTGATAATAGATTACTTTTACTTTTGTAATGCACAATTATGTATGTCCAAATCCCAATCTTATTTTTAAGCCATATTTTTTGTCATTAAACATGATTTTTGATTTCATTAAGAAGTAACTTTTATGTACATTTCTGTACTTAGGTATTTTTTTTTACATATTTATCAAAATGCACAATCTCATCGACGATAATAGAAAATTTGGGGAACACCCGCGGCTGTCGCCAGAGTCGAGGGTGTTTTATATTTATTGATATAAAAAATCTGTTTTATGATGAAAAATCGGTAGATTTTTTAAGTACCTTCATAAAGTACACTGTCGTAAAAGACATTGTATAATAAATAATAAAAAAGCTAAGAATATTTTGATATTTATTGCTTTAAAATGTATAACCTCTTTCAAAATGTTAACCATCGCTCACCATTTTATTTGTAAGTTTATTATAAAACTGTCCTTGTTATTAAATGCTTAATTATAATTATGAAGGATAAAAAACATTAATCTGGTCATTTTTATTTAAATCATTGTTATATTTGATAAGTAAAATCGTGAAAAATCTACTTAAAGCTTTGATATGTTTTTTTTTTGTATAAAATGATATCTTTGCATTAAATCAGTTTAAAATCTCATAACAAAATACCTATCAAATAAATGAAAAGTAACAATTAAACTTTGTTTTACTGGACATACACACCTGTTTATTATTGATAATGGTTTCCGGTTGTTCTCGTAAGCATTACGAGAACAACCGGAAACCATTATCGACAAGAAAGTACCTAGCCAGGATTATTAACATTTAGATATGGCCTCCAGTATGATTAATTAACATTAAGATATAGCATTCAGTGGTCTGAAATGGCTTGAAAACTAAACTCCACTATAAATATATTTATTACTAAATGGATCGATCCGTCGTAAAATACTAGTTGATGTCATCATTCCACTGTGAATCTGATATTTCCTTTGGCTGGAAAGCAAACCCTAAAAACTACGAAATTATCGCTATTTTAGAAATAGATATGATATTTGTATATTATAATCCTTTTCAATCCTAAAATTAATTGTGTTTTAGATAGAAGAAAAAGAGTTTGCAAAATAATTAAATGTACCTATCTAATTAAACAGGTATCATGATGAGATAGTTTATTAACACACGTTTCTAAAGCACAATATAGTTGATTGAAATATGACATTAAGGAATTACAGTAATTATAATGTTAAACAGAAAAATAAACTACTATAATGTGGAGTGTATGATATTAAATATATAAATAATATTTGAAAATAATTCAACAAAACGAATAAGATTTCGTTATTCCGTTATAAGCGTTATCTCAAATAAATAACTAGTCCACTAACGAAAATAACGATATGCTATATTTTTTTAAATAGCAATCCCGGCGTTGTCTGTCTCTTTCATGGTCATAAAATGTCAAAGCACCATTCACACCATCAGTCCGGATCACGATACTAAAACCGATGCAGTTCTCTACCGAGATCCAAATGAGTATATCGTTATCATATTCTATTGCGGTTGGAAAGAGTAGCTTTTATGACGCTAGATAATCAAACACGAGGTATTTCTTTCGATAGACTAAATTTAAAAAAAAAAATCGACTGCAAAGACACGAGTCTGTAGACACTCCTTAGTATCTGTAGCCTCCGTAAAGCTCTGTTCGCTTGTTTGAAGTAGTTATTGTAACTGCGTTTCAAGGCCTTTTTTTAAGTTTTCAAAGCCTTTGTAAAGGTTCGTGTTTCTTGCGATAGATAGCGTACATAATCATAATGCTGCCTTGATAAGCATCATGACTTGCGTGGTACCTACCTACGACAATACTGACAGTGTGAACTGCGCCTTTGTCAACTGTCAGATTAGATTATTTATTTCGTGCGTGACTCAGGAAAAAATAAACAAAATCTCAAAAATAACAACGCTATCATGGTAGGAATTAACATGGACGGGCCAGCGAGAGATACTGTAATGAACCTAATTCATGAAAAAGACAGAATAGAGAGTGAAATTAGGGAACAGACTTTAGTATTGGAGACCGACAACATTGGCATGGACGAACCCTTAGTGGACCAGGATGGGTTCCCGCGCACCGATATCGATGTTTACAAAGTGCGGCATGCTAGACATCGCATTATTTGTAAGTATCTACTCTACCGTTCTACGATACCTCAGTACTACTATCAGTCTTTGGAATTGTTGGTTTCACGTGCGAAGATAATTGTCAATAACCATTATTACATGGTGTACAAGTCAAATGTCGTGAGGAAATATGCGCGCCCTTCGAAATGCCGCCGAGTAAAGTTCACTAACTCGCCCTGGGCCAG
Organism: Pheosia gnoma; assembly: GCA_905404115.1. NCBI lineage: Eukaryota > Metazoa > Arthropoda > Insecta > Lepidoptera > Notodontidae > Pheosia > Pheosia gnoma. The sequence continues at coordinate 1,337,200 of FR989919.1, read as the reverse complement.
AGGGGTGCACTAAGGCCCGAATTTACCGATAATAATGGCAAAAGGCTCGCCACCAGAATCAGTACCAATGGTGATATGTGAGTGTACTGTAGTGAAGCTCTGCCTAGCCCTTTCGGGATTACAGTCATAATGTTTTTGGATTTTTAAAATTATTAAAAATATCTACTAATAATATAATAATAATCAATCCAAATATATTTAAGGCTTACAAAATGATCACAAGAATATAATGAGGGCAATTGAACGAGGTCTCGCTGAGGTGCACTCCCACCTCCGTGGCTCCACCGGTGAGGGTTCTTCCAACCGCAACACGCCTGCTCCTATATCCAATGGAAACATGAATGGAACAAACAGCGGGGACAGTATAGGCATATCTGAAAACGAACAATGCTTTGCCGTTGTCGGTTTGGTGCATGATGGCTCACCGGCTGATATTGCGGTATGTCACTAATGAGAACATTTTATAAGTATTATAAAAGTGCATGAGTATGGCCTAATTAATCAAAACATGTGAATTATGTTTTTTTTATTAACTATAAATGTAAATTAAATGCTGTGTGTCGGGTATGCACATTATTTGATAATAGCCGGATCAATTTGATTGAGTATTCTTTTTAATTTTCATAATAGAGGTATTAGGGTAAGAAAAAAATTTAAAGTCGTGTGGTAAATTTGGTAATTTAAAAAACTAAAGACCACATTTAAGAAGCTGCATAAATTTTAAGTTGCAATTCACTCAATATGCATAAAATACGGATGTTGGACTACCAGCATGACACATATTTTATACTCAGTTTTAAAATAGTGGATGCTAGATAAATTAATATGGCAGCTCTGAGAAACCTATTTTTATTTTAAATGCATATGGATGTCTATGCATTCTGTCTTATGTTCTGTATATGCATTGTGTATGCATTCTGTCTTAATATATATTTTTTTGGTATTTCCAGGGTCTCTGTGAATATGATGAAATCCTACAATTTGGTTCCGTCAACCACGGCAACTTTGAGGAGATAACACAGATAAACGATATAGTGGCGCACTCTGTCGGTCAGCGAGTGAACGTGAAGGTACGGAGACAGCACCAGACACACAACCTGACAGTCGTACCGAGGCCATGGCAGCAGCCCGGGTTGCTAGGCTGTCACATCCAAAGAAAGCAATAACAATAAATCTTGCTTTTATTTTTGTGATGAAAAAAGTCCAATATTTTTTTTTACTGTCTTTGACACAAGCAATTGTGCTGCCATCTTCAATTATCGGAATTAAACAACTTTCTGTATGAAGTGTGCAAGTTTCTATGATTATAAGACACTAACTTTAAATATTTTTAAATTGATTTGAAAATGGTTCATTTAAGAAGTATAACTTTTTTTTAGTTAAAAGGTGTGTGATGTGAGGGGTATCATACCTATAAGTTTGCATCATAAAATAATAATGTTGATGGCTATTTCCCCATCATTTATTAATCTTAAAATTACCTACTTAAATATTAAAAAAAAAAATGTTATTAAAAATAAATCTTATGATTTATAACCATAGCGTTTGATTTCTTCTTTGGCAATTTTATTTTCACCTGTTTCTCGTCATTTTTGCGTGAAATGTTAATTATTTTTTCATCGGATTCAACAATTTCTTGAGAATCCTTCGTTTCGTCCGTCCGATGGCACGTATCGTCATCGTACATGTATCTCATGGAGATATCGAAGTAAAGCTTGTCTTCAACTAACCGATAGTCTGGTTTGGTTATGGTGCCTCTCAGACAATCGTGGTAATGGCAGACAACCTTCTCCTGTTCATAGGTCTCGCATGAACCTGGAAATGTAAAAAAATACAGTAGGAGTAGGTAGGAGTTCCTCCTTATTAGAAAACTATATAGTTTAAACTAGTTAGTTTGATCAGGTTTATTATGCCATTTGCAATTGCAATTCAACTCTAGTGATGTCAGCAGACACCACTAGAAAATTTACATTTTGCAAATTTTATTTAGCTTGAAGAACAAAATCTATATTATGGCGAGCCTGGCCTACTCTTCACCTTAGGGAGCGTTCAAGTATTACGTAACGCAATATTTCGAGATTTTTGACCCAGCCCCCCCCCCCTTCCCCCATTGAACGCGTAGTTCAAACCCCCCTTCCCGCCCCTGTAACGCATCGTAACGTTTCAGAACACCCCCCCCCCCAAATTCGTTACGTAATAACTGAACGCTCCCTTAGGTGCGCAGCGACAGTGGGCCCACCATGGCGGGCCGTTCAGAGGGTAGAGTAAGAAATGAGAAAGAGAGGCGTTATTTGAGCACCACAGTGCTGAGCGAGACGAATTCCGCTTTATTACATCGAATTTAGAGTCTGTATTCATTTAAATGGCTTCATGAAGTCATCCTACTGGACATGTAGGTACTTTTTCAGCAATTATGGTGTATCCTGGTGGTATTGACCTGGTCTCTGCAGCCGGACGGTGAGCACGGCGCGCTCGGGCGGCACGCCGCGCCGCACCAGGTAGCACGCCAGCAGCGTGCCCGTGCGCCCGCGGCCCTGCCGGCAGTGCACGCCCACCACCTGCAATCAAACCATTTTAGCGGAAAAGGGAAGATCTTCCAGCCAGGCGGGTGGTATGCCTGGCGGGGGGCCGCTATGCCCCCACGGTTATTGTCGGGATCTTGTATATATGTTACTTGCTCCGAAAACTCTTATAGCGCGATTCAGACTTTTTGGTGAGAATTGTCTATTGTTCTGAATGCGTCTGCAGCTCTATCTGTGTCGCTTGTGGCGAGGTTGAAGAGGTCGCTACACCACTATTATTATAAATGTGAAAGTTTGGTACTCAATCACGCCAAAACGGCTGAAGGGATCTGGGTGAAATTTGGCACAGAGATAGAATATAGTCTGGAATAGCACATAGGCTACTTTTTATCCCGGTAAAATGTATGGTTCCCGTGGGGTAGATTTGTTTTAATTTTTCATAGAGCAATGGATCAATATGATTTTTTGCATAGGTAGTGCTAGTTTAGGGGTCAGAAAATGACATAGGCTAATTATTATCCCGAAAAAATACACGGTTCCTATGGGATAACATACAGGAAACGAGTTTTTTTATCGCGTGTGTTAACTTTTTAATCGCGGGTAATGCGGTCGCTCCCTATTAGGTACCTACATAGAGATCAAAATACTATCGGCGAAATGTACTCCTTCAGGGAATTCAGGCGTGACGGTGTATTATTAAGATTAGATTATAAACACCTACCTCTCCTCTTAGTTCTGCTCTTTCGCATATCTCAATAAACTTCAATATCTGCTTGAGACTCGGTACACCGAATTCTTTTATACGTATTTCAGTCCACTTCAGCTTCTTTTCACAGTCCAAAATTGGCGGGACCCGTTCTGGGGACAGGGTTATCAAATGGTTCACTCCGACGTCCACTAGATAATTCAAGTTCTCCACAGCTTGCGGGCACCCCATCGCCGCTATTTTATTTTCAATGAACCACGAGAAATTGTACGGCGGATACGCCTCATATTCTTTCTTTTCTTGTGCTTTCACTTTTTCCGGTTTCTCTTCAAGTTTATCCGTATTTTCTTCGCGATTCTTTGGCTCCTCCCTATATTTGTACCACAATTTCGCCAGTTTCACGTTAGGCCTGTTCGGTACGGTACTCATTTTGACAACACTATTTTAATTAATCGATTTGAATGCCTTACCGTAGGTTACATACTGGGTTTGGAGAATTGTAAAGTTTATTTTTAATCGTTCAAGCGCGAGCCAGTGTTGGTGCGAAGCCAAACACAATTGGCACATAGATCGGCAGGCTGATGCCGACATGTTGGTGTTGTATTTATAGAGAAAATGTCAATTAAGAATTAGGCCTATCTTTATTTGTTACATTAACCTTGACATTTTAAATTTAAAAAATAAATACACGTTGGTAGAATGTAGAAGATCAGACTTCCGTTGTTTTAAAATATCTAGTGGCTAGTAGTATATTTGTTTTGTTACCAATTTGTGCCTACGTAATATCGACTTTGTGTATCTAGTTATAGGGAACTCGTGAGTGCGTAGATACGTACATACAATAAGGAAGTGCTGTCATTGGATAGGCAATTTATTCATATGTTTATGAGAAGGCAATCTATTACCTACTATTCTTCTTCTTTCTCTACGAAATGAAATGCGAAGAAATAAAATTAGTTCAAGTTAATGGATATTTTGCCAATGTCATGTAATTAATAGCAATATCACATTCAATAAATACCTACACATTATAAATAAAATAATAGATGTCACATGAAGATATGAAAATGGAATTTAACGGTTTTATGAGTGGCATTTTATATCTACTAATCTATGCCAACGTATTGGCATTGGTGCTAAAAAATACTGGGTTTGTTTGGGTTACACAACCAAACTGTTCAAATTTCGAATTAGAACACCAATGATGGGTCATTCTAAAAAAACATATTATAAATTCAACAAGTAATTTTATTGTATTTTCAGGTACACAAAAAAACATAAGTAATTATTTATAAGTAAATCACAGACTAGTCGAGCACCACCTTAGTGCTCTCTTTGGCCGATTGTATGAATTCCTCCATCACATCGCCACTGACTCCGAATTTCAAAGGATTATCCTCTGTCAAATATTCAAAGTATCTGCCAACCGACTCCTCTTGTTCTGGGAAATCTATTGAACCTGGAATTGAGATAATTAAAACAAAGTTAGTACCCACGGACAAGCAGTGATAGCCATGTTGGTAGAACGCTTGCCTCGGTAACGAGGATCACAGGTTCAAACCCCGGCTCACACCTCTGGGAATTCGGATTTTCATGTACGAATCTCATTTTCAACCATGATTATCACTTGCTAAACGGTGAAGGAAAACATCGTGAGAAAACCTGCATGTCTGAGATAACCCCTCGAAAGATGTGTGAGTCCGCCAACCCGCAGTGGGCCAGCGTGGTGGACTATGGCTTAATCCCCTCGAATTGAGGGGAGGCCCGTGCCCAGCAGTGGGACATTAAAAAGGGCTGGTATTATTATAAGTACCCACTAGAAGTCATCGAGGACGTACGTGTTATGCCGTCATTCGTGATATTAACTGCAATATGATTTATTTTTGTGGCGGTGACATGTTCAAATTCGTCTAAACCGAGTTATGTCCTCTAGGTACGTAAACAAAGTGATGACGCAAAATCGAAAATTGTGCTACAAGGAATACAATTTAGCAGTAGAGGTTGTTATATACCTACCAAGGTCGGTATATAAGTATACAACAACATCTAGAACCTCTACATGCTGATGTTTCAAAACTTTACATTGTGATCCAAGTAAAAAAAAACCCGGAGATCCTCCACATACCTAATTCATTTTGTTGGTTATATTATATTTTTTTGAATATCTATTCTTTCAATTCTTATTATTGTTAAAGTTCATGTTGGATGCTGTAAGGTATTTTTGATCCTACATGTCCAAGTATGTGAACAAACAATTTTGTGCAGTTTCAGTATGCCAAAAACGTGATAATCATATAAATTATAAATATATTTCTGTAGGTGTAAAATTACGCATAAAGTTTTATGCACACAAGCTTTATTGCGCAAACATCAATTTACGTGCGAAGTTAACGATTTAAAACTGGCCGTTTGACGTAGACACCTCGTCTCCTTTTTGCGCCGAGATGCTGGACGGGGTTCTACCAATATTTTCATTCATTCTTATTTATAAAAAAAAGTATTCTTATTCTTTACTATAACTTTTTTTAAAGAATTTCATGTGTATTCTTGTCAGTATTATGAGATACTTAATATATCATTTCCACGACAATATATAGGTATTAACTATACGATCACATCAGCTACACATGTAACTTCTCTGAAATATTGGCTCTTGAGTTTAGCGTACCAGGGCACTGACGCGTTTACTTCGGATTTACGATAACAGTAAGTTTTATGTAGTAGTAAATTTGTAATGTGTTGGTAATTTGAAGTAAACGTGAGCCAACTACGCACCCGGCCTCATCATCCTGATGACATTCATGGCCTGGTCCGGCAGGAACCTGTGGAAGTGCACCAGGTAGCAGGCCAGCATAACGCCAGAACGACTCCGACCCTGGCGACAGTGGACGCCCATCACCTGCAGACAATTAGTAAGTATTTCAGCAAGCCTTTTATGCGTATGCCTACTATTGTATATCTACCATTTATGATATCATTGGCCCGAATAGCCCATAAACAATGTCAAAAAACTTTTTATTTTTTTATTGTGTTTATGTTATCACGGAAACTTGGTGAGTGAGTATCATTATATTGTGGCAAATAGCCATAAAATGTTAATGATAGTGGTTGGCACACAGAAGCCATTGGTTGGTAAGTAGGTATATTACGTACATAGATGTTTAATTAGACACTTATGTCAGGTAAACCTGCCTTTACTGTATTAAATACGGACTCCTACTTTTTATATTTTTTTCACTAAGTAGTTACTAAGTACTTACCTATAAAAGATCTTCATATTTTATAAAGAACGAATTATTTATTTAAATGATATCAGGCACAACGAATATAATATGTTATTACTTCTGACTTTAAAAATTCTCGTATTTTATGGATTAGGGATTCCACGAGTAGGTACTAGGTATATAAATGACTAGCTGCTCTCCGCGGTGTTACCCGCGATTAAAAAGTATGTCCTTTTCTGTAAATCATGTCGCTTCTTTGCTCTATGACAAATTAAAACAAATCTATCCCACGGGAACTATACATTTTACCGGGATAAAAAATAGCCTATGTGCTATTCCAGACTATAATCTATCTCTGTGCCAAATTTCATCCAGATCCGTTCAGCCGTTCTGGTGTGATTGAGTAACAAACATCCATCCATCCATCCATCCAAACTTTCACATTTAGTGGGATTAAAAAAATGCCTATAGAACTTACCTCCCCATTTTTATCAGCCCGTTTACACACGTCAATGAACTTCTTAATCTGTTCCAACGAGGGCAGTTCAAACTCTTCTATAGGCACTTCTGTCCACCTCAGCCTGGGCATATCATCAACTGGGGGCTTCTTACCAGCCGTCAACGTCACCAGATGTGTGATACCCTGATTCACAAGGAACTTTAGGTTCTCCTTATTCCTAGGAAACGCCATAGCTGCCACTTTTTTCGGAATCACCCACGAAAACTTTAATGGCGGGTACGCATCCACCTCTATGTCCGGAAATGGATTTTCCGGAATTATAACTGTCAATTCATTTCTTATTTCTTTTTTAGCACCCGCCAAATGTGTGTCGTCTTGTTCGGTAATGTCTTCGAACCTAGATATAACTTCACAATCTTCTTCCATGTTTGTTTGTGTTGATGTCACTGGTGCAATAAAAAAAAGTTGAATATATGGCGCGTAAAATTTTAAAAAAGAATACTTGTTTTTTTTTTAATACAGACTCGAGCACTTTTCGCAGCAACAGTTGTTTCGACGGTTGACCATCGAGCGCGATTATTGTTAACTGACTGCCGTAAAGGCGGGAAAAAGTTGGCACACAATTATACTGGAGTGGAGGAGGAACATTTATTTCTGGAGTCCACGTTTACAACGTATTTTTAACACGGTTTTGAACTTTAATAACAAGAATCATAATAAAAAGAACGTACATTGACTATTTGCTCCCGCCAACTGATGACAGCTCGTAAAAAAAAACGTGTAAAATTTTAATAAAAAATCCTTTTGCTTGCACTAGTAACATGAATTATAATGTTGGTAGTGACGCAACGGATGTTATCGTGGATTACGTTTGAGCAACGACCAACGATATTATAAACACGGAACATCTAATTCTAGACATTGTTAGAAAAAAATATTATTTGTGTAGAATGAAAACCAGTGCGCTTAGAACTGTGAATCGGGCAATAAGCTATTAAATTGGATAAGTAAACAGTAACGATAGTCCAGTTTGTAGAACGCTCGCCTCGCAAACAAAGGTCGCAGGTTCAAATATTTCTTTATGCTAGTTGAGTAGGTACTGTTAAATTTACGTACTATTTTATTGGTTACATTGAAAAACAACACCATTTCATTATGCCATCTGCCTCGGATATCTACGATAAGCCACCTTTACTTCTTCTATTTCCATGTTTTCATGCATTTGCAATTAATAGACGCTTACCGACGGCTTTTCTAATTGTATAGAAAAGAGTAGGTAAGTAAGTCTGTCTTGAAATCAAAATAAATATCGGATCGGATCAGTCAACGGGTCACCGTAGACTCGGCAGGATCCGACGGGATCCGATCAAAATATACCTACCATGGATTACGCGGCAATGTTATGTATCTGAAAATAAACCTTCAATATACTTTAAAATACCTGCTCACCATCTTTGATAGTAACTTCATGCAAATGGCCCAGATTTGTTAAAAAAAAAATATTTTTACATTTAAAAAAATAAGTGTTTATTTTTTGTGTACGTTTTGTTTAGGCTTGTGAACGTTGAACCCCAGTTCAAGAGCAGTCTTTGACGTCTCCTTGGACAGAATGAGACGTTTTGACAGTTTGTGATTTGTGCCAAACATAGCTCTGAGGTGCCAAAAAAAAGAATGGTGTTGATTGCGAAGTCAATATACCTACCTATATTTGGAAGAACCTAAGCTCTCCTCTCATTCATAAATAATGTGTCGGTTATTTTCAATATATTTCATTTTATTAATAAATTTTAATTATATTATATAAATACAACGAGATAAATCCGACGTGTGGAAGTTATTTGGGGTGGCTTATGTCCAGCAGTGGACGTCTTTCGGCTGATGGCTGGATGAGATAAATCTACGTATTGTTCTATTTTAAACCCTATTCACTAGTACAGACATTTAATTTTACACTTCATCGTTTAATCTCGCTTGACTCACCTACGTGTTCAGAATAGACTCATTACAGAGTTTTTGGGTCACGACACACGACGAACTTGAAACAGATTTGATAGGTATTTCAAACCGGTATAGCTAGCAAGCCTACAATTAGAAATAAATTATTAAGATGTATATTCTAATTTTATGACTCCATTTTTGACCGCGTCGTACAGAAGCTTAAAACATGGGAAGCTCAGGGTCAGGGCGCGAAATTCAAAATGTCAATGGTTTTCATAAGGTTTGTAAAAACCGCTACTTTTACTAACTTAATGGTGTTGTATCGCTTTAGGTATTTTTTTAAGCAAACTTAATACATCGAGACATCCAATGCAGAATGCTAATATCGCAAAACACTAAATTACATCGTAAAGATGTCCAAATTTTTCGTAAAAAAAATAAAAACCATTGACATTTTGAATTTCGCGCCCTGACCCTGAGCTTCCACCTTAAGTATTAAACAATACAACCGAATTGAGAACCTCCTCCCTTTTTTCAAGTCAGTTAAAAAAGAAGAAGCTCGCTGAGTTTCTAGCTGGATCTTCAAATTTGAGGTTACGTTCCGATCCGATAGAAATAAAACATTATGCCAATAAAGGTTTTAGACAGACGGTTATTATACCCGATTAATCGGCTAAATACTATTCATGTTCAATAGCGCCCCATTTAAAATAAAGTCATCATGAACAATGTTATAGGGTTTAGTAAAATATTTCAATTGGGCCAACAGTAGGTTATAAACATAACATTCTCAAAGCTATAAATCAAATTATTACACATTTAAAAAAATACACTCTGCACTGAGAGCACGGCCAAACGCTTCTTTTAAAACGCTTGTTTTAAAAAAAAACAAATATACACAATTATTTTATACGCCATATAACTTACAGATTCATCTGTTAAAATATTTTACACCAAATGTGGTAAATATACCGAGCGGGTAAAATTATAAACTTATATGAATTATACAATAGCTTAGTTATCGACAAGACGCCATAGAGAAGAGAAAACACAGAGAACTTTATATATAGAGAGAATTTTGCACAGATTATTGTTCAATGTCAATGAGTAGATTATGAAAATAAATGTTTAGACAAACAAACGGAGATACGACCCGATTATTCGGCTGAAATAGTATTTTCAAGTTCAATAGCGCGAGTTTTGTGCGCCATTAATATTAATAGCGGTGGGTGCGAAGGCTCTGACGTCACCGGACCAGATTATACGTAAATAGGTGATTTATTTGTCGCAATATTTTGAGAGAATGTGCATTTTAACGATGACCCATATTATACAGGTGAGACTTTCAAATGAATAAAGAAAGATCAAGGAGGAAAAAAAAATCAAGGAATGTCGAAAAGGAGCTCAAAGGAGTCTTGAAGCCGAATTTGTTGAAAAATTCAATTGCGTTATTCGATTGTTTTTAATAATTTCTCTAGCTGGGAATTGTATCCGTGGTTTGATTTTCAGTTACCCGTTGTCTTTTTGTCCAATCGAATCAAATGAAGGTACAGTCGTCTGTCAGCACTACACTCAAACCTATATGAAAAAGATACAACTGAATTGAGAACCTCCACCGTTTTGAAGTCGGTTAAGAAGCCTTCGATTGATCGAACCACGTTTCTGGTGGATTTGACACTTTCCGATGTTGGTGTCGCTCCCGACGAGCTTGCCGACGAAAACATTTTGAAAAAACGATTTGGTATTGTTATCAAGATACATCGAAGATAGTCAAATTCGGAAATTTTAATAGCGATTGCGGTAATCCAGTTTGGAAGTTTTCGATTCCGTTTCCGATATTGATTTCGAATGGTTTAAAATAACCCCGATAAAAAAAAATAGAACCGAATTGAGAACCTCCTCCTTTTTGGAGTCGGTTAAAAAGGAAAAAAGTTCACATAGCCCGACGGATCGGACCACGTGACCAAGGGGGCTATTATTGCGCGTAAAACTAATACAGAAGTCTAACGTTTTGGAAGAAATTATGAGCGAAGGTCATTCTATTTTATTTTATTATATAATCTCACTAAATATTTACAACAGAAAAATAAAAAACTTAAAAATGACATGAAAACAAACTATGTATCAAAAAGACCTTGTCCGCGTGGAATGGTGGCAAGAATGCTGGCTGCATTTCCTCGCTGTATAATCAAACTAATTTTTTGAGCGAGGAAAGAGCCAGCCCTCCTGTCACCTGTGGAGGCAATTAACTTTGGAGATATTTTATTTACAAATTGTTTTGCGCTATGGCTCCATGGGCCTAGCGTCTCTACGGCAAACGGCAGAAATGCGTAACTATTGTTTAATAGGGCGTACTTCCGCCGCTTGCCGAGATCCGCTCTCTCAGCCGCGGCCCCCGCGGCAGACACTGACTCCCTGAGATGAGAAGGAGCCAGTGTGTCTACACACGTGGCATCCCAAACAAGCGGTCGACCCCGCTCCCAGGGAATCAGCGTCATGCCATCAGGTCTCTTGCCGTCATCCCGAAACACCCCGAGTGGTTCCAATATTGATGGGACGTTTATACTGGCAAGAGCCCTTTTGATTATATCATTGAGGGAGCCGTGGCGAGAAAACCTGCCTGCGCTCTTTGGACATGAAAGCCCATGGAGACCAAAACGATCGACCTCCACTCCACACGGACATTTGTGTGCCATGCACACTGGTGCCCCCAGGCGGATACCAATAGCTATTCTGAAGCTCTCGTTGTCAAGGAATGTGCCAAGGTTTGGTGATGGAATTGTTTTATTTTGTTTTCTATAAGTAGGTTTCGCGCAAGAAGCTTACGTCTCGCGACACGACCGAAACAAAACGACAAATTAAATATAATATATTTTATTGTAACACAAGTAGATATACTAGCTTACACATGGAAATGTCTATCCGCTTAACTATAATCGTTTGACTATAACAATCTTTTGGACCATATTTTGAGCCAATCAGCGAAAAGTAAAATTACCATTTTTAATTTTAATACAATTTATAAGAACATGCTAAAGGCATCGTGTGATTTTAAGTACCTACCTACCTACGAATATTCATAAATATATATATAAAAAAATACTGGTTTGAAATACTTTTGTGAAAAATACTTAAATGGGGATTGCTGAAACAGCTTTATTTATACCTATATAAAACTGAAATAAAATATAGTGCATATCTTACAAGCGTCGTCGGCAAAATTCGTTAAGGGGGAAGCTCAGGTCAAGGCGCGAAATTCAAAATTTCAATGGTTTTAAAAAATACCTAATCCGATACAATACCATAAGGTTTGTAAAAAACACTCTTTATGGTGTTGTAGCGCTTTAGGTATTTTTTTAAGCAAACTTAATACATCGAGACATCCAATGCAGAATGCTAATATCGCAAAAAACTAAATTACATCGTAAATATGTCCAAATTTTTCGTAAAAAAATAAAAACCATTGAAATTTTGAATTTCGCGCCCTGACCTGAGCTTCCACCTTAACCCGAAGAATTCCGAACGTACGACCAATAGCGATTGATAATTTAAGACATGTCATAAAAAATTTGAAGCTGAACGATTTTTATTGGATGGCTCGTTCGGATGTTATCGGATTTACGAATTTTCCCGAGGACTCTTATCGAATTGTGCTCTACACTGTTATAATAAGTACGCATTTTGTAATAATAAACTGGAAATGATTTATAATAAAAAAACGATAGACAAAAAAAAACTATACATTGTTTTGATTTCATACAAATCATGACGAAGGAATGACAAAATTTATATCGTAAAAAATAAAAGAATACTTACGAATACATTCTACCATCTAAATAATACATTAAATATTGGATGTAACTTAAAAATAATTAAGTTAAGCTCGCATCAATAAAATTAATCGTTTGATCAACGTGTATAGTATTCACCTGTATATAACTAAATAAAATAATTACTCTCGATAAGCTCCCATCATTTGCAACTACAAATGTAGCGGAAAATCCGTGACGGAAATTCCGCATACCGCATTCATCGTGACTATTGAAATAGTACCGCCAAATATAGGACGGACAAAACGCCAATTCGAACCAGAATCCGTGCACGGAATTTCCGGATTTATCCATAGCCTACAACACATTAGATAATTTGTGGTACGAAAGAACTGCAATCGAATCAAGTAATCGTTTTCCACAATAATTACATTTAAATATGACCTTTGTTTCGTCGTTATAATGAAAAAGAAAAACATTAAATTTTTCTAACGTTGTCCCAAGCAAAGGGTTTGATTGGGTAGTGCCACCTGTATATAATAAATACTTCACGTATTTTCTATAATATCCATGTTGTAAAATGAAGAAGTATTATAATTTAATCTCTAAACTTCATTGCATTATTAAAAACTGAATTATTACATCAAGACATGTGCAATTTAAATAGGGGTACCGCAAGGCACGATTCTAGGCCCTTAATTGTAAAGATGTATAATACGTAAATATCACAACTTTTGCTGGAAAGCAAAACTATCTACATGTTATAAGCAAACCCTTAACAGCCAGTTGCTATCATATCTTTGCTCTATAAGTAACTGAATATAGGAGCATCACTATTTTATTTTTTAAACTAATCGAATAAGCACTACAAGAGATTCAAGGCACGTTTTCTTTTATAACAATTGGAATGTATATTCATCGATAGCGCTATCAAATTACATGAAAATATATGCAATGCAAATTTTACTTTAACATGCTTTGTACAAAGCGTAATTTCATTTTTATGTTTGAAAGCTCGAATATAGCCTTCAACGTCTATACAAATTATTGAGCATTGCAAATGGTTGCCTATCTTAAAATTGGATATTTATTGATATGATAGGGAATGCGATCTCTAACTTTCTAAATTGGTACCCATCATTAAGAGGTTCCAGCATTAGTTTTAACATAACACCATAGCCAATTGCTTGTTTAGCTTTTAATATCGTCCGAATACACAAACGCAACTAAATTTTGAGAGTGATGTGATGTTCATGTTACAGGCACTCGTAAGAAGGACACACTATCCGTGCATGTCACTCGTCTCCGCAGAATAAATAATTCTTTTATGGGGCAATGTATACGCTTCTATAATAAACTTCCCAAAGGAATCCGAGATTTGCCCATTAGTAAGTTTAAAACAACTGTGAAAAGTAATTTATGTCGTGAGGGTTACGACAGAATCTTGGATTTTTTGGATGATAAAGCAGCCTGGGACTGATCGCTCGAATATCAATATTTATAATGTTAGTAGTTAGTAGTAGCGTGTCTGCGCCGCGCATGCCAACACACTGGAGCTTACTTTTTTATTAATTTTTTTGTAAAAATAATGAAAAAAAAGACAAGCCCGCTGAGTTTCTTGCCGGATATTCTCAGTTTAGGTCGCGTTCCGATCCGGTTGTAGAGTTAAGGAAAAAAACTTAACTTGACATCTATCATATACTGGGATCGCCCCCAGTCCATTGTACGGTACCCATAATACATGTACTAGGTTTCGGTCTTTACAGTTGGTATATTCGTCTGGCGATAATAATAAACAGTTTTCATTGCACGAGCCTGCGAAAATATTTGAAGACAGCATTTTTGAGTCACGTTTGAGTATTCGGCCGTAGATCTTAATTAAAAAATTGCAATTCTCGGCTTCTAAATTCTAGAATTGACAGGGGTCATAATAATCTATACTTAATAACTACGACAATTTTGATTTCAATTAGCACCTTCCATAGGAAGTGGGGAAAAACTATCTAAATTATTTAATAGACGAAATAATTATGCCAAAGAACATCTCACGCGAAACTGAATTATTTTATCATATTTTCAAGTAGCAGCGATAGCCATGTTGGTATAACGCTTGCCTCGGTAACGAGGATCGCAGGTTCGAACCCCGGCTCCCACCTCTGGGAGTTTCATTTGCAAATCTCATTTTCAACCACGATGGTGGTGGGGAAATGCTGAGTGCGTTTTGAAACTTGCCTAATTTTAATCTTAATTCATTTGAATAGCGTAAGATGTTCTTGAAGCTAACACAAAATAATGGATGGATTTTGACACTTGCTTCACGACAATTTGTGTTGCCAGTAAAGTACAATATGGAATGATGACATTACACATTTAGGAATGTTTTGATAATTATGTACATGTGGCTGAAATGACGATCAGAACGAGTACCTAACATTTGTTTATAAACTCAAGCGCGGATACGGGGCACGGCACGGGTTAAGAGGGGGCAGGCAGGAGGCAATTTCTTTAAAGGGGGGGGGGGGGGGGCTTTTATAATAATTATGTGATCACCAAATTTCGGTGTATAATTTTTTTTTTAATCATTCACAATATATTTTTTAAACTTGTAACAAAATATTTTATTTTAAGTCTTCAAATCAATTTATTTTCTTTTCATAATGATCACAAATGCGCTACAGCCCCGCAGGTTCAAGGTTTAGTATACCCTTGTAGATATTGTATGTATGTATGTATATATATATATATATATATGTATATATATATGTATGTAGGTCCTCGCGACGTTGCCTCGGGCACACCGCCACGCGGACTGACAGCGAGGACAAAGGCAGATGATAGCATTAACACTGCCTCGCTCGAGATCAGCCTTGGAACCCTTGGTACTAAGAGCTCTGCTGTAAAATGTATATAAAGATCGACGATCGACGATCTCTGGACGGGTATCTGATGCATCCGAACTCGTACTGAGCCTCCAGTGTACCCATTATCGTTTTCATGAGCCGTCGAAAACAATTTGGTACATAATCCGTTACGGTAAAGCGATATATACCGATCTCATCTCAGTTTCAAGGATAGGATGTACATTTCTGCGTACCCCCTCTGACGCTTCGCGGTCGTGATAGTAACTAAACTTAACAAAATTGGAATGTTCGATCACTAGTGTTGTCCCTCGCTCGTTTGAACCGGCGTATTATGTACTAGAGGTGCAGCACCTGGCCGTCGTCCTGGCTGGGGACGAGCGGGAACGTGGTCGGCTCGGGATTCTCCTCCAGGGTCACCGCTGTAAGGTCTACGATCTCGTCTTGCTCGTCTTGATCGAATCTGGTAAAGAAGAAATTTAAAACATATTTAGTGCAACCCTATAATCAGAATCGGAATATTTTTTATTCACGTGGACCGCATTAAAGTATTTATTTCTTATATTTACGCGAATACTACACATTGAAATAAACCTATTTTTAATATAATATGAGGATATGACACTAGGACGTCAACCACCTCAGTCCTCCCGTGACCATGATAGCCGTAAAGCAGCCGAAACGTCGGGAACGTAGAAAAATAAACGCGATAAAATCCTTAAAAATTGTTTTATTTCAACCCATTAAAGTACTTATGAATCGTCAAAAGATTCACAAAATGCTAAGCTACGACTTTACCACCCATTCGGAATGCCGTTCCTATTAAGAAGAACGGGCATGAACCACCATGGTTGCTCTTTTTAAAAGGATCTTATACATTTTTGTGTAGATCGTATAAGTTCTTAGGAGAAGGCCCCGTATGACTGCTGCTTTAGCTGTTAAGAGGAGGTAAGGGCGTCTAATTGTGCCCATTGCACATATTATTATTTTACAGTATTATTATTAATTGTGAGGGTACAGGCCTGGGCCAGGGTGAGGCACAGGCCTGGCTACCCTGGCTGGCTACCCTGAAGAGGCACAGTGGGAGGAATTGCTAAGCACAGGCTTAGCGGTGAAACATGATAAGTGTTTATTATTATGCTAGCTTAGTGTCGCGGATGATATATCCCTATCCTTTGAGGTTGACCATAGTGAAAATCTCGAAACCGCACACCCCCCCCCCCCCCCTCTTTCGGTATGTTTGTTCGCGCAGGTGATAACTTATATCAAAACTGACATGTTGATTATTTTTTTGAATATGTAAATCGGTAAATAAAAGGGGCTTGGAATATTAATAAAAACTATCTCATATAGGCGGATTTTACTCACACTTGGCTTGGTTATAGCTTACATACCGAGTGTTTGATACACATTTCATCCTGGGAAATGATAGGGTTTCCCAGGATAAGAAATAAAACTATGGTTCACGCGTGTGTCGTCTCGCGTACAATAATAATGTGGGCATAGAACCTTTTTTTTTACTTTATAGTACATATGTAATAATACCTGTCCTCGTCGGGCTCGCTGGAGGGCTGCGAGTTGCGCGAGAGTGTCTCGGCGGGCGGCGGCGGCGCGCGCTGGTTGGCCGGCCGGACCGTGATGATCAGGTTCGAAGAGTTCGCCACCATCATGTCTGTCACCTGGTGATGGGAGGTGATGATCATGATCATTGTAACGAGAATCTTTAAGCATTCCTTAAATTGGAGCTTCGATTACTTGCACTTTGATAAAACATGATCACTTTGATAAAGATAAACTTAGTTAACTCTGATAGAACATGATAGCTTTGCTAAAACATGCTAATTTTGTAGATCAAGATAACATTGATATAACATGGTAACTTTGATAGAACCTGATAACTTTGTTAAAACTTGGCAACTTTGATTAAACTGTTTGCCGGGGCCTATTTCTGTAACATATATATAGTCGCGAAGATCATGTGAATAAATAACAATAGCTTTGGTTTGCTGTGAATATCTATACAAACATATAAATAAAATTGGAGTGTCTGTTTGTAATATTAAAATAACCGCTTTTTACTAAGTGCATTTGGATGTATACACGGTACCTATACCAAAACAATTTTTTTTACAATTTTTGTGTCTGTCTGTTTGTTCCGGCTAATCTCTGAAATGGCTGGACCGATTTTGACGGGACTTTCACGGGCAGATAGCTGATGTAACAAGGAGTAACTTAGGCTACTCTTATTTTAGAAAAAAAACATAGGATCTCACGAAAAAAAATTTAAACCAATGTTGCAGCGCTGCGCCTGATTAAGTTTGATAGCAACAACCTGAAATGCGTCCCGCGGGCTCAGAACGCGCGAGCAGGCTGTTGCCAACGGTTGTTTCTTTGTTAAATACCACGCGAACGAAGTCGCGGGTAACAGCTAGTATATAATATTAATCTTCATTTAGCATTGAACATGGACAAGATACAATAGAAACAAGATAGCTGGAACAAAACGTCTTGCTGACATACTACTATTTTTTCCTCACATAGAACCTCCTACATGATAAAAAGTATTTTTTTGTACCTGGTCGAGTGTTTTATTGGAGACGTCGATGCCGTTGACCTCGAGCACCTCGTCGTTGACGCCCAGCAGGCCGGTGGACTCGGCCAGCCCGCCCGGCACCAGCCGCGAGATGAAGATGCCCGGCGCGCGCTCCACGCCGTGCGGCGTCACGCGCACCGACGTGCCGTCCCTGCGGGGGGGGGGGGGGCTGCCCCATCAACACAACAACACACGCGGCGCTACAAGCGCTACATTCAGCGCTTACTTCCTTGTTTTCATGTCATAAGTTATGCTTCTCTACATCAAATTACATCTGTACCTAACTAGGGTTCTGCCTAAGCTAAGCCTACTTTTCGCACATCGTACTTTACCACCACTTTGTTCCACCACATAAAATTAATACAAAATTACACATACCTACTTAACTTACACAGAGAGTGTCACAATGGGCGGCCTTATCACTAAAAGCGATATCTACCAGCCAACCTTTGGATGCAGAGGATTTTAAAGACATTGTTACGTACATCGCTAATACGCATGGAGATAAGTAATGGGATACTTTTTGGCTTGGACATTGTACAATACCATATAAAATGTCTAAATATGTAGACTATAAAGTATACAGTTAGCTCGCACTTGCCGTGCTGCTACCCCTACTATTCACATTCTTAATAAATCATATAAAATACTAGTCACTACTTTCTTTTTAATTATGAGTAAATTATATTAGCTGACTGACTTGGAGCGAAACATACTTGTAGGCTGACGAGGAGGTACATGCATTACGTTGAGATAACTCACCTAATAAAAAACCCTAAAGGTCTGTCTGAGCCGTGCTTCAGTAGTTTGACCCTCCTGCACGTTTCTGGCACTATGTCCACGTCTATGATCGCTGATACCTGATACAGATAAAAAAATATCAATCCAAAGCAGGGCCCAGAACCCTGTAAGCCTGAACTCAATAAAACCTCTGAATGGGTTTTTATTTACTTTTTGAACGCATTTACTGCTGTCAAGAAGAGGTAAGTTAGGATTTGGTAAGTTGAACGAAAAAACAGATAAAATCCCTTCAAAAGGCTTCCCATATATCAAATACCATAGACAATGTTAGGTTTTTTTTATAAATTTCGATTCACAACCTAAGAAACCCCTTCATAAGGAAAAGGTATGTTATTAAGTCGGTCGATGGGTAAGTAAACTTTTAAGGAATCCCGATGCATGGGTTGAAGGACATGTCCAGGCCCTTATCCATAGAGATTAAAAAAGCCACAGAAAAAGAGTTCAGACTGAATAAACAGATACTCACCATTCTGAAATCGTGTGGGTTAGATATAGCCAGGCCTTTGTTCTTAGCCGGCGTGCCGCTGAGTATCGACGAAATTATGTTGCGCGGGCGCATGGTGCCATATCCGTTGAGCTCCTCCAGACTGTCCCCTGGAAACCAAAGTATTCACGGATTAGTTTGATCTGTCTTAATAATGGTATGTATGTAATAACTATTTAAATCAGCGATTGTATTAACTAATTCAATCTAAGCGAGCAAGCACGTCTTTTATTACATGCGGAAGTAATTTACGCTGCCTCATTTTAGTTCACTCGCGCTGCGATGCATACGTGGAGTCTTAATATCTGTCGCAACCATTTGCAGATACGTACTCATTCGGAAATGGAATGAAATAATTGCGAAACATCGGAAATTATTTCTAACGCACAAAGGAATGCCGATTCGTTTCTTAACAAGGAGTTATATTCTAGGCTTCATGACAATGAAGCCGGGTATGTTAGTAATTTCCATTGATACAACTGTTTTTGGTATGAAGCAAGTCTTGCAATAGAATCTTTTATGGCATATCTCCATAATATCTACATCTTTAATTTATAACGGCTTAGCTTCCTGTAGAGAATAGAATCAGAATATGTTTTATTCGTATTTAGGGCGAAATGCGTCGAAGAGAAATGCGCTCGAGTCAAAGCCATTAAAGTACCTACTTGTAAAGTTAATCGTCAAAAAATACACAAGATAAGCTTCTACCATCGTTTGGAATGCTATTTTTAAAGGAAATGGGGCAGAATTCCATGGTTACTCTTTTAAAAGGATATCATATCATACATTTGTGTAGTGCATTGTTCTGGATTTGAGAGAAAAATGTAGGTGGCACTAGGTGGCAGTGGGGGTTAAGGCAGGAGGAACCACAGCCGGGTTGATTTAAGTATTGGATGAGGCTAAGTCCACCAGTAAACTTTTGTTTGCTGGTAGATGGACGGGGCAACAACATTGGGACCAATTAAACCTATGGCATTGGATACAAGCTAAATTCGTAGCGGAACGTTGATGCTATTAGGTGATGTAAACACAAGCTCCAATTAATTTGTTACGACCAAGGGGTTAAGTACGCAAAATTGGTTGGGATGATGAAAACGTTGAGTGGACCCATTTATAGTTTGCCAAAGGGTGCAAGATCAATTCGTGACGAAAGGCAGAAGTTATTATGGGATGAGAACATGGCAAAGGCGTAAGAAGAAGCCGTGGCGAGCTGTAGTTGCAATTGAGACACCTCTGGCTTCGTGAACGCGTAAATTAAATAACCGTGAACACGCGAGCAAACAGATACTTTAATGAGATCATTGCCACAAATCCTAGTGCAGCGCATCAGCCGCGGGCGCTGGAGCGAGACGACAGGTGGCGCACGAGATACATACGACTAAAAGTAACAAGCGACGAGAGCCGAGATAGAATCAACAATACACATAGAATTTTCCCTAAGGGTTCGCAAGAACTGTGCTAAGTGTCGCAGGAAGCCGGTTGAATCACTTTCAGAATATTCTTTATCCATCTAGTACAGTACATACTTATGAATCGTCAAAAAGTTACTAAATGCTAAGCTACAACTTTACCGCCCGTTCGGAATGCCGTTCCTATGGAGAAGAACGGAACCACGATTATCAGTCATGATGGAAGCGTCCAAGAAGAAGATTATGTGTGTCTGTTCCGTTCAGGGATTAAGGAAGCTTTTTTTTTTTATTACATTATAGGCAAGTATTTGATCTCGATCTCACCTGATGGTAAGTGACGATGAGATCTACGATGGAGCATACTTGCCTAGGTAGGAAGGCGGCAGTAGATAGAGACGCTACATTCACTAGGCACATGCAGCGCAACTGATCTGACCCGCCATCCATGAATGGCAACACCGAACATCATGCCGGAACACGGCTAGGCCGCTTGGCGACATGGCTTTGTTCAGTGGGTGGTGACTAGCCACGGCCGAAGCCTACCACCAGTAGAGTTGTCACCTGGTTGGCACCACCCAGGGTCACGTGTAGGGTATCTCGAGGGTACTTAATTCTCCTAAGGACGAAGGTGACTCGACCCCGAAGCTGCACTATATTGTATACGTTTTCCTCTCCCGACGTAGGGCTCAATAAAGCCATGAGACCTGATAATATACTTGTAACACCCGTGTCACGGCCATGGGTTGTCATACAATCAGGTATTGACAACGGCAACAGGAAATGACGAAATGAGCACAGATTAGTTTAGCGAAAAAAAAATGTTGGGATTAACTGTATCTATTAATTTGGATGATATCATGGTATGTGTTAATACTTTGTAAATAATTCGCAAGTACCATAGAGTATGACGCAGTTGGTGGCGACAAGACTGGTAATCCACTGAGAAACAGGGTTGAAATACTTACAAGCAATATTCAAGGTAATTGAACAGTACCGAGGAAGTTAATATTGGAAATGATGTGTGTAAAAACACTAGTTTATGAACGTAAGTGCAATTTGTTGGAAGTCAGGCCGTCACGCGACGTCGCTCTCTGTCTACATTACACTATATACAGGGTGTGTAAGAGGCATGGTAACGAAATCTTTGGGTAGAGGTTACACTTAATGCCTATAATAAAATTATAGAAATAAGTTTTGTCCAAAGTCGTGAGTCAAAGACAAATCATTTATTTCGTATAGGCCTACGGGGGCACTTGCAAATTGTAATTACATTTTTTTTCCTTAATTCTACAACCGGATCGGAACGCGACCTCAACTGAGAAGATCCGGCAAGGAACTCAGCGGGCTTGTCTTTTTTTTATCCATTATTTTTACAAAAAAAATAATAAAAAGTATAATGATCCAGTTCTGTGAACTAATGACATAAACATGAAAATTCACCCTGTATAATACGAAAGAACGCGGAACGCGAACGCTCTTCTGATCAATTGAGCTCCTAAGGCTACCACAAGATCATACATTATAAAACACAAAGCATTTTTTTAAATTTACGCGTCATTATCGCGACCTAAAAAGTTATCATTATAATCAAACAATACACAACTCTATACGTGAATAATGAACCTTGTAGCCTTGACATAAAGACCGTTGGCGAGCGCTATGGGAGTGCATTCTATGCTAATTCGGTTCCCTTATCAGGACTACAATGGGTGTGCTGTACAGGTACTGTGATGTCGTCGGATCTAAGTTGACGGTTCCCGGGATGGTTCCACTATACTTAGCTATCTATATATATAATACAACTGGAACATGGTTGTTTGTACATTAAAAAAGTAATTTTAAACGACTTTTTCTTGATACTGAAACTGTATTAAGTGTTTCTTATGTGTAAGAGAAGTACTCCAGAATAACATAATATCTTTAGTCACTTTTTGCTCTGCTTCAGATCGAGCCATGAGTTAAGTGAATTTATAAATAATATAGCATAAGGATAGAATAAAATTACTAGGACTACCTGTGAAGACATATGGGTGTCAGCAATATATCTTTGTTAATCATTTGGTATGTCAACTTACCTTTCCTTTGTATGATAACCCTTAGCAGCGGTCTGGCCGTGAGCAGAGCTCTCGCCAAGTTGTCGTCATTGTTGATGGGAAGCAGGTCTCCATCCCGAGGGTCTGTGTATGAGATGAGGAAAGCCACGTCATGGAGTCGGTGGAGCTTCTCAATGAGTGCCTTGAAGTCTTCATACTTGAGCTTCTCAGTACGACTGAGGGAGAACCGACGGAATTCGGCATCAAACTGTTGGAATTTGTTTTTTGTTAATTTTATACTACAATTAAAACTAAATTATAAAAATAGCTGCTCCTAAGCCAAGTTCACTTCACTTGTTAAAACATTATGGCCTCCATCATTTGTTTTCAATGATTTTGCCAGAGTTGAAGTTTTTTGTTTTTTTCGATAATACAAAATCTATGGTGTGAGGGCAATGGAACTCACATACGGAAATGTAACATGTAGAAAGGTTGTGCTTGAGTAACTGCATTATAGATAATAAACTCGTAGATATTGGGTCATAGCAACACTAAATCAATGGTTTATAAATGTTATTTATTTTGAAAAATCAATATACTTAGTTGTAAACTTACCCCTGAATTTATAGATGTTTTATAACTTACTGCACACAAGAGTTTTGCTTTGCACGGGGTGAGTTTACGTAAGCGGGGTAATTCATCCCCAGGTAAAATTTACCCTAAGGGGGATCACTGAACAGTGTCATAGCTTTATATCAATACTAGCTGTCAAATTCTAATGTTAACTTGTCAAACTTGGCTCCAGTTGCAATTCAACAAGATTTGATCTAATTTGATGCAGAGAAAAATTTAGCAACCTTTAGGGTCACTAAAATTTACACTGGTCAGGGGAATACTTATACTAGCTGACTTCCGTAAACAGGAGACAGTAAATTTTACCCTATTATAATCCCCCCCCCCCCCCTCGGAGTCTCTGAACAGGGTATTTTGCATTTACCCAGTATAAATTTTATGCTGGGTAACCGTAAACGCAGCCCAGTACTATATAATGTTAGATAAAGTTATAGAATATTCATAAATTCGAGAGTTATAGTATGAGTAATTGACAAACAATAACATGTATGGGTTAGTCATACAGTGCTAACCTAAATGTTAGATCAAACTGTTGGCTTTTGCTCCCCATTCCTTGCATGAAGTTCCGCAACAGTTCTTATGCCACCAAGTTAATATGACTACTAATATTACTACAATAGTTCAAAATTTTGAAATGCAAGTTTTGGATGTACTGAACAAGCTATGGATGGTGATTAAAAAGTTGAAAGGATTTCAACATTGATCAAGTGTATGAAATAGTGTGGGCAACATACAATGGTAATAGAAATTGCAGCTTATAATAAGAAATATTGTAACTGTAACTCGACATGGTAATCGTCGATGGAACTACTTCTGAACATAGTCCTTACGATTGATTTAAGATATCATTTTGTAACAAATTCAAATTGACATGTTTCCGGCTACACAGGACATGTGTGGATATTCGAGTGACTGCAATACTATGGTAAAGAAATTAGAAATTCCTTCGCACTTACCTTAGTTTTAACTTCCACAGTTAAGCTATCAATGCGCGCCGCGATTTTGTTCTTCGACATTTCAAAAGCATTTATTATAAATCACTTACACTATAAAAATAACCCTCAAACCATTTAGGCACTTAATTTCAAACACAACATTGTAAAATATCAAAAGTTTTAGTAAATTACTGATATGATATGACGGTGTCCATTCCACTCGCGTCGTAATTGTAGTTAGCCTGTTCGCGTTTACAATATATTGTATGCACTAATAAGCAAAAAGTAATCCTGGCTTGACATCCAAAGCGCCAATAACAGTTAAAGCTATTTTTTTTTCTGCAAATAAATTAATTTTATTGGATGATATTTTTAGACATAGAGAACATACAATGACAGTTGCGAAAAACGTTCCATTTCAAGCAGCATTTTCTTTTAGTTAGTACCCAGAGGTATCTACATATAAATCGACACTACCATTTTTATGGTTTCTTTTAGCCATGAACCTAATAGCTTCACGCTTTTAAGGATGGGATTGACTTATGATTACTTATTCACATGGCTTACCTTTTGAAAGGGCTTTCCTATAACACTGGGTAATTTTATGGTTCGGGTAAGCCCTTGTAAACACGTTCAGCAGGGTTTTCCATTACGTCTTTCATAGAAAAAGCTCGTCTTTCTTTAAATTTCGATTCAGTACCCGGGAAACCCCTTCATTTAGGAAACTTACGTTATTCCTAATAAGAATTCAAGGGGATTCCTATTTAATAGGGACTCCTGATGAAATAGTATCCCCTTGAACGACTGACGAACTGAATAAGCTCATTGCACGACTTGTCCACTCCCTGTTGGTAGCGTTTAAAGCTAATAATTGTTGTAGGGTACGTTGTACATTGCATTTTGTAACAGGCTCGTATATTTTATTTCTCTTTATGAATATAGGAATTATACAGACGCATACAAGTAAAAAAATACTTAACCGTCGAGAGTGAACGGTTAAGGGGGAAGCTCAGGGTCAGGGCGCGAAATTCAAAATGTCAATGGTTTTTATTTTTTTACGAAAAAATTGGACTTCTTTACGATGTAATTTAGTTTTTTGCGATATTAGCATTCTGCATTGGATGTCTCGATGTATTAAGTTTGCTTAAAAAAATACCTAAAGCGATACAACACCATAAAGTTAGTAAAAGTAGCGGTTTTTACAAACCTTATGGTATTGTATCGGATTAGGTACTTTTTTAAGCTAACTTAATACATCGAGACATCCAATGTAGAATAGTCATATTGCAAAACACTAAATTACATCGTAAAGTTGTCCAAATTTTTCGTAAAAAAATAAAAACCATTGACATTTTGAATTTCGCGCCCTGACCCTGAGCTTCCACCTTAAAGGGAAACCCATTAACCTACTACAAATGAAAACCTGTCTAGCGCTAGCGCTCCGCCTACGGGCGGCTAGTGCGTTGATAGAGGTGTAACAGTTTAGCGTTACGAACGTGACGCATACGACGTGAATTAACGTGACGTATAGAGATCGTCTAATGTCATTATTATTTACTTTACTTGTCAAACCAATGTCAAATCCAAAATGAATGTCAAAATGTTATAAACATTACCATTTTTACAAAATAAAAATAACCAAGCAAGATAGACGTTATTCATTAAAACGGTGGTAGAAACGTAAACAAAGGCAAAAATGACTAGATTAGTAAACAAAGATGCAGAGCGTCTGAATCCATGTCTGAAGGTATGTACTTATAGTTCTTTGGTGTCGGAAAGTAGTAATAAACGAATTTCTCAGGTTTTTGTTAATTATATAACAATATTTCAGGAGCAAGAACTCTCCTACCAGTGTTTAAACAAGAATGGCTACGACCAAGTGAAATGTGAATCCTATTTTGATAATTACAATACATGCAAAAAATTCTGGGTAAGCAAAACCAATTTTAGTAAAAAATACATTTCAATAGCACATTTTTGTACTTTTGTCCTTTAAAACATAAGGTTAATGCTTTATATGTTTAGACTAAAAAAATAATCATGATAACATTTTGTATAAACATTCCAAATTGAAAAGACCATAAACAATTAATTAAAAACATTTTTGGTCGTTTTTTTTTTCATTTCAGGGCAAAATATATAAGGAGAGGAAAGCCAAAGGAGAATTCCCTTACCTTCCAGAGGTTGAAGATAGAGAAAAAATAAAAGCACAATATTTTAGTGCAGTTCGTAATAATTAATATTAATATGTACTAAGTACACTGCAGCCAATGTAATTTCGCCATTCTAACATAGGTGAACTCGCATCTGGAACTACACTCACAAGCACTGCATGTACAGTGAACATCAAAAGTAGATGATAGACTTACATATTTGAAAAACTCATTATTACAGTTTGTTCCATAAAATGCATTTAATTTTTTACTAGCCCGCCATATTCTACTGGGCAAAGGAGTCCCCACTCTTGTTTCATTTACTGTAATCTTCAGCTAACTGCCTCTAGAAATCTAGCCCATTCCACCATCATACTGAAATAGTTTGCATGTTTGTTATCTATTCATGTTAATTGTACTGCACTGCGTATGCATAGCAACTTACTATTATAAGTGGCGTTCCGACAGGGTGGCCAAGTTATAAGCCACTGTAAAACTATAGTCACCTTTAATCTTAGATACATTTGAGAACAGACAGTCATAATAACTCAGATATATCATAGATTCTACATTTTTGGTTTATCTTTTATATATAAATTTGGTTACCATTATTTGGTCCTGCCATAGAAAAAGAAATAAAACTAATTTGACTGAAAATTCCTGTTTTTTTTTGCAGACCCCTGGTCCTGCATTTAATACGAGAGACTGGGGGCGTATTACACGTAACTTTTGTTCCTATCAAGACCTAAAACATGTCGCCCACGACATGAGTTCCCGCTAAATAGTCGGGGACTACTTTTTTTTTTTAAATTTGGCATCACTATAGGTATTTTGCCAGTGTCAAGTAATATAAATTATTTCAGCTTTCGGGCATAGGCACAGGCCCAAAGGCTAGGCCCAAGTAAAATACCCCACCCATCCCTCAATCAGTAAAGTGATGGATACATTACTTTGAATGATTTTTTATGGATTTTTTGTGAGAAACTGAAAAGCCAAGTTTCGTCTCTCTGTTTCAATTACCTACACTCGTGCACTTTACCGAGCCCATAATGGTTAATATTCCACTTATATCACTCACTTGCAGGAACACTAGTTTTAGAAATTAAATCATAACTGACGCTATGACTTTTCAGTTTCCCGCCAAAAACCCCGGCGCCTACTTTTTTTTTTTTTTTTAATTTGGCATCACCATAGGTATTTTGCCAGTGTCAAGTAATATAAATTATTTCTGTTTTTGAGCATATGTACAGGCTCAAAGCCTGGGCCCAAGTAAAATACCCCCCATCCCTCAATCAGTAAAGTTATGGATACTTTACCGAAAGATTTTCATGGATTTTTTATGAGAAACTGAAAAGCCATGTTTCGTCACTCTGTTTCAATTACCTACACTTGTGCACTTTACCGAACCCATAATGGTTAATATTCCACTTATATCACTCACTATAACTCGCAGGAACACTAGTTTTAGAAATTAAAACATAACTGACGCCATGACTTTTCAGTTTCCCGCCAAAAAAAGTCCGGCGCCTACTTTTTCTCCGTCTGTAATTCAAATATTGACCAAAAACATTATGAAACAAGACAGTTTTTTTTATTACGACAAGTATGTAGGTATTATAGAATTTTTTTTACCACAGTTCAGTATACTGGCTGGAAATAAGTGTACGTGATACACCCCCCCAGCTCTCATTATTTACGCCTTAGGGATCAATACAATAAAACAAATATAACATCTATATAATTTGTTTATTGTGACGTCAAACGACGACGGTGGAGAAGCGATGACAGTGTCTCAGTGAATTAAGCAGCTAGCTATAGGTATATTAGTTTACTACAAGGCAATACGGGAAGAACATGTATCTTTTACAAGTTATTTTTTTATGGTACTATCGGCCGTATTGGCCTTTTTAGCTTCACCTGGTTTTTGGCGAGCGCGATGTGGGAACACGCCAGTCATTCAATCAGCGCAATCTTTTTAATATCCAAGTCCATACCGGCCGCGCAGCCTCGCGAGACAAGCTCGGGCGCTCGCCACGCGCGGACTGACTCACTCGCTAGAGTCTAGCGAGTGACGTTCGCGCTGCCTCGCTTGAGCGTTGTCATCTGAGAGTAGCATGGCATGTAAGCTAGGTTCGTAAGGCTGCGCGGCTAGTCTGGATTCGGCCTTGGGAGATATAACATCATCGGATATTATCGTCAGACGAACACACTTAAATTTATGGTCCCAAATTAATCATACAATGGTTTGGGTGCGATCCGAGTATATCAAAAATATTTAATGTCTATGACTCGGGTACAATCATTTTTATTTTTTTCATAATTTCCTTTTAAAATTTACATCGAAATTCTGACTTAAAACAATAATTACAAATGCGCTTAAGAATGTCGTGCAAAGGCTAGTATACCCATTCTGAATCACCTTGCATATGATCCTAGATCTATCTCATAGATATATTATGATAGTGTAATATCGCCCTAAGGTAGGTACACGTCTACTAGACGTTAAGCTAGAACGTCACGAATTTTCGTTTCCATCGCTTCAATCTTTAAAAGTAGCTATGTATGCCTATATATATAAAATAAACAGTACTCAAAATAAGTCTAATCTCGCAAGTCAAAATTTAATCCTAAGGGCAAAGTCGAATCTGGTATACTCTTAGAACAATTAAAGACATTTTTAAATTAATGATTAAAGAATTGCTAGCAATATAATTTTCGGTTAGAATCTCATTTAGTTGCACTTAAAACTAATATATAATAATATCGCCGACGAACACTAACCCCCGAATTTATAGACGTTATATACAGTTTATCAAACGTCCTACAGTACTGTGCAAAGCTTACAAAGCAAACTCTTGTGCACAGTACTATATGACGTTTGATAAAGTTATATAAAGTCTATAAATTTGGGGGTAACTATACGGTCCCACGCTATGCAACGCTTGTATTATGGGTACCGTACAATGGACTGGGGGCGAACCCAGTAAGTATATATTACTTATATAGTTAATAAATGCTCTTATAATGAGGTGTAACAAAAATATTGTAAAATAATTTAATTTTGTAGGTTCGTAGATATTATTTACACAAAAATGCACAATATCATTTTTTTTTAATTCTCTGATTATTTAACTCATGGTACACACAAAATAACGCCATTTTATGAATTTTATTTATACATAAACGTGATCAGTATGACTTACTTATTGTGCCTTAATATATTTTAAAGCCTCATAAATTATGTTTTACACAATTTTTGTTAGACCGTGTGTTTAATAAGAAAAAAAACAGTTAATTGTAGACAACTTATAAACGAAAAAAAAACAACATTCTTTTTTCAAATGAGGAATGGACCATAGCTTTTTTTAGAGCTTACTCAATAGTCTTCCTAACTTTTACCAAGTTCTTGGTAGTCGGCTTTCTGTCAACCCAGATTCGGTTGATTAGCAATATTTATACGAAACGAAAGCCTCTGAAACCCAAGGGCAGCGATTATGGATTACATAGGATTCGAGAGTCACTTGTTTTTGCATTGCGGCCCTAAAATTTAAATACATTGAATATGGTCCCTAAATGCCGAATTACTAATATAACCTAACTAATTTACACTTAATTATGACAGCACAATATTATAAGGTTTAGCAAAAATAGTGTAAAATATTTTAAGAGGTCAATCTGAAGGTGGTAAAGATACCATTTACAAGAAAATAAGACGTTAGTATGACCAGCTTCTTAGTATACAAACTCAATTTACATTGTATTTTATACATAATCGTGATCGGTATGACATACTCGTTAATAATTTAAAATATACACTATTTTTGTTAGACCTTAAGTATGTTATACTTAAAAAAAAATGAATCAAAACGTTTTTTCCTTTAGGTTGGTACCACAACTATTGCCATAATGATTCGGCTCCCGGTTCGTACTTCTAGAATATTCGGTTTTCATGTTGAATATTAATTTACTATCCATTGAATTATTATTATTTTTATTTTGTTAAACATATTATTTCCGTAAGTAGGGTATAGCTACTTAATTAATATATAACACAATAATAGATATTATTTTCAACATCACTTATCACTTGCTAAACGGTGAAGGCAAACATCCTGCATGAAGAGTTAATTTAAAGTATTCTAAAGCTGTGTGAAGTCCGCCAACCCGCACTGGGCGAGCGTGGTGGACATAGCCTAATATCCAGCAGAATCGTGATAACTATTTACTACGATGTATCGAGCTACAGATCTACAATAGAGATTTTTCCTAAGCACATCAAAACTAATAATTATTTTCTATGTAAAATAATCTCACAACTTAATACTGTTGGCGCGAAGTCTTCGATGTAGGTACTTTAAAATGTCCATTCCTCAATTTGCGTGGTTCGTTTGTAACCATCATGGTACAGTGAACCCGGGTATTCTATTCCAGTGACAGCTAGGTCACGTGACCGGACCAAGGTTACTTCATTGGCCATGTTCGAAAGGTAAGCGGTTTCATTTTATTGAAGACTAGCTGTTGCCCGCGACTTCGTCCGCGTGGTATTTAACAAAGACAACCGTTGACAACAGCCTGCTCGCCCATTCTGAGCCCGCGGGACGCATTGCAGGTTGTTGCTATCAAACTTAATCAGGCGCTGCGCTGCAACATTGGTTTTAATTTTTTTTCGTGAGATCCTATTTTTTTTTCTAAAATAAAAGTAGCCTAAGTTACTCCCTGTTACATCAGCTATCTGCCAGTGAAAGTCCCGTCAAAATCAGTCCAGCCATTTCAGAGATTAGCCGGAACAAACAGACAGACAGACAAAAATTGTAAAAAATGTTGTTTCGGTATAGGTAACGTGTATACATCCAAATGCACTTAGTAAAAAGCGGTTATTTTAATATTACAAACAGACACTCCAATTTTATTTATATGTATAGATGACGTGTCCATCGTAAGTCGAAGTCGAAGTCTTTGGACATTGTCGGGAGAGAATACCATTATCCTATCATGATAACAATTCAATGGCGTATATAATTTTGAACAAATTGGGGGACAGGAACAAACCACCGATCCTCAGCTTGTCAGGCGTATTTTATTTAGGGTTCATTCGTAGCCCAGCCGTCCTGAGGATGCCTCGTTTAGAGGCGAAACACGTGTCGAATACTTTTTTAGATTCGTTTCGTTTCGCGGAGAATTGCATTTTATTTGGGGTACCGTCACTCGCGATAGATAGTTTCTCGACTAACATCTTAGAGGAGTTCGGTGTTGCTGGCTTCTTTAATTATCGATCAAACTTGTTTGGTTTATAATTGGAAAAGTTGATAAGCCGAGGGTCGGTGGTGGGTTCCTCTTGCCTCATTTGTTTAACAATGATTTCCGCCAATTATCGCCTAGTAATTGTATATAAGGTAAAACAAAAACTAGTGTAAAATATGCTAACCGATGAATCAGTAAGTTATATGGATCACGTTGATGTATAAAATAATTGTGTCAATGAAAAAAAAAAACTATTTGTTTTTTTTTTTTAAACAAGGTGAACCGGTAGCGTTCGGCCGTGCGCTCAGTAGAGGGTGTAATTTTTTTAATGTTTAATAATTTGATCTATTTCTTTGGGAATGTTATCTTTATAACCTACTGTTGGTCCTGTTAAAATATTTTACACTATTATTGTTACACCTTATATTTTGGACAAAACGTGTGACGCTGTAATTAGCATTTTTTTGACATTTTATTTGATCCATTGGAAAGGTCTGATACTTGCGGGAGTATATTTCAGACATTCCTATTAAATGAAATGAGTGTCACATCGCGATTATTGTTTACAAAACAATGAAAGTTCTATTGAAAAAAAGGCTATGTTGGTACAGCATGTGGATGCAGCATTAGAGCCATATTAGAAGTAGACAATGCGTGCTAATAACTTGCTTGCTAAAATAAAGACGTACACAGAAGCAATATCATAGACATGATATTTATCAATTTAAAAAAATAACATCAGAGTTAATATTGACTTATTATAAATAGGTTTTAGTTTGAATGTTATTGACTTTTATGTTAACTGAATATGCTTTATGGATTTTAAAACGAACAACTTGAAATGGCACGTGTACAATCTTTATAACACAACAACATAACATATTAAACGTTTAGCAACAAAATGTACTAATTCTGTTCGAACACCAACGAAACTGTATATAATTGCAATACAGGTGATTCAGATACGGTATACTAAGCCTTCAACCTGCACATTTTTAGATCATTTACAATCATTATGTGAAGTCAAAATTTAGATATGTCAAACAAAGAAAAAAAAAACGATAGTCATTTTGCAACAAATTTTCTTTTTTAAATTCAAAATATGGAGTTCTGATTTTAAATATTGATTGCAAATGCGCTAAAGAAGTGCACGTTCAAGGGATAGTACACCCTTTCTGAATCACACTGTATATGACTAGACGGCAATACTTTTGAATCTGTCAAATTTAATTTATCATCGTATATTTGGGAAATAGAATTTGGGTCAATATGAAATTATTCCGTTTACAATTTCCAATCTCAAGTTATAAGGCTATGTATGACGGGTACATTATGTTGTTTGTCTGTCGAACTATTTCAGTAAACGCAAGGACTCGTTGCAGACGCGGGCATACTATATTTACCGATATCGCGCTCTCGCTCGCACTTGCATTACGGTAGAGCGTAGTGATGCGCCACGAATCGATTGTATTATGGGTATCAAAGGCTCCTTAGTTGCAAGAAAATGTAGCGCGTATAAGAGCTATTAAGTATTAGTAAAATTTCGACGATTTGAATTTTTTTTCCAAAAAAAAATAACATGCTGTATAGGTCGTATTTCCTATGTTTGCCACTGCAACATATTGTATTTAATTAACTGATCCATAAAATTCTCCTCAACATTCATTTTAATCGATAAAAAAAATCTCCAACGTGTGCAACAGTGCCAGTTATTTTTTTATCTATTTAGATCAATTTTAAAGTAATATTAACACATTGAAATACGCAACACAATGTGCCTCCGTAGCGAATTTCAGAATTACATCTTAAACATGTCACAATTGTTTGTTAAAAATTTAACGTTTTCAAATTTTTGATTTTCGCGCCCCGATCTAGCGCTTTCACCTTAAGTGAACATCTCTAATAGTGATTTATAAATGTGGGCACCATGTAGCCATTAACTAGTTATTATATACTACGAGTGAGTACTTTTTTATTTAGACCAGCTGCTAGTCTGCCTCGCCGTTCCTATATTGTTCTCACACACCCACAACAATGTACTGCTCAAAAATTTAAATAATCTTTTTAAAAACAGCAACCATGGAGTTTCTTGCCCGTTCTTCTCCATAGGAACGGCATTCCGAACGGGTGGTAAAGTTGTAGGTTAGCATTTTGTAACTTTTTTGACGATTCATAAGTACTGTACTTAATGGTTTACATGAATAAAAAATATTCTGATTCTAGTTCTATGTTAAGGCCTCATCGGCCTCAAGTCCTGGCATCTACGATAGTCAGTGACCCTACATGTGTATGTTATGTTTTATCTAGCACGCATTGTCGTCTAATAGTCAATCCGCGCGTTGTTTTATATAGAAACAGCTTATTCGGAAGTGATCGCACATTTGACGTACCTGTTGAGTAAAACAATGAAGATAAGTTTTAATAAATTAAAAATAAATTATGATTAAAATTAGGCAGGTTTCAAAACGCACTCAGCAAATCCCCACCACCATCGGCCGGGTGGGTGCCCAGAACGCTGGCAGCATCGCCACGTTGAATGGCAATGCTGATGTGTTGGTTGAGATAAGTTGTTGCATTGATATAAAACTAACTTTGCGGAATTTATCGTGTTTTATTTTATGTTGTTTACATTCCCGACCGCGAACAACAACTAACTACCCCAGTTCAAACTATGCCACTAGGACGTCAAACACCTCAGTCGTCCCGTGACCATGGTTGCTGTAAAGCAGCCGAAACGTCGGGAACGTAAAAAACATAAAATAAACGCGATATAATCAGCAAAATTTGTTTTATTCAATGTGTAGTATTCGCGTAAATATAAAATTGGCTGCAGTCGGGGTTTGAGGTTATGCGCGGGCGCATCTACCCTCACACTTCACACGTCCGTTTTGTCAACAGGCGCGGATACATGGGTTGGAAATCGATGCAATTTAAATAATTAAAAAAACTTTTTTTTAAATACTTACCACACAGCTGCCATAATGCACGTGAGCGGCGACGGTGAGTATCGTCATCGCGTAAAACGCGGCGAGCTCGTACTGCGGGAACACGAGCGACATCGCCGCGGCTGCCGTGAGCGGCCACAGCAGCCAGTTCACCGCGTCGCAGCGCTGGTTGCTCATCTGACTCACTATTAGACGACACTGAACACAAACAAATTGAATAAGTGTTATTTAGATCAAATGAGTGTAGCGTTAGATCAAGTGAGTGTAGTGATAGGTCTTGTGAGTGCAATGTTAGTTCATGTGAGTGTGACGTTAGATTCAGTAAGTGTTATTTAGATGAAGTGAGTGTAACAAATGTGAGTTTAACATTCGATCAAAATAGTGTAATGTTAGATCGAGTGAGTGTTATGTTAGATGATATTAGATTATATGTGATTTGATTGTAGGCCGTTTGGCTCATTGCCACTGGTGGTTGTAAGTTCGATTCTCGTATAGCAAAAGATCTCTTCATATTTCGTTGAGGACTGGATGTCACTAGGATTGCCCGTAGTTCATTGTAAAGTACCACCTACATTTGGGACTATACAGTTGGTATGTCCGTCTGGCTATATTTATAATATACTCACAGCGACGTTGCTAAACAGCGTCCCTATCAGCAGATACAGGGCCCTGGGTTCGGTGTCCGGCAGCCCGGTAGACTTGTGCACCCATACCGAGCAGACCAGGAATACAGACAGAAAGGACCACAGAGGCCGTAGCGCTTCGGATAATGGGCGCATCTTGCCGGTACGGAGTTTGTACGATCTATGGGCAAGTAAAAATACTTCGCGTACAGTCGGTCCGAAGCTACAAGCACATCGGCCAGTCCGCCTTGGCGGGCCCGTTCAATAGGTTGGCAAGCGTCAGAAGGGATAAGATTTACGCGATAGAAAGAGACACCCGTTGTAGGTATAATTTTAAATTGTGAGTTAAGTTTATTTGTTTTAATACTTCGTATTATTAGGTTTGTAAGTTTAAAAAAATAAACACTTTCGTTTTTTAAATAGGTTAGGGATATGACCAGCTTCTTGCCTTTTAATTTTTTTTTGTTAGGCTATAGATACAAGTAAGGATAGACTGAGACTTTTTGCTTGGAAGTTGAACCATGAATATATTTCAATGTGTAGTACTCGCGTAAATATAAAAACATCAATATATTTCGTAGCTGTTTGCCAACCTAAAGAAAAGAAGAAGAAGATCAACTCACTGATGTATATTGTAGAGAGCGACGGGTAGGTTCGTGAGCACGCCGGTCGCGTATATGAACCATTCGAACGCGTTCGCGAGCGTGTTCCCGGCGAACACGTACTTCTTGTAGAAGCCGGTGCCCTTCACGCCCGTCAGGAGGAAGAACGCTGTGGACGCCTGGACGGGCGAAAAAAAAAACAAATAATATAAATAGCCAAGTAGGTAGAACGCTTGCCTCGGTAACGAGGATCGCAGGTTCAAACCCCTGGGATGTCTGGATTTCATGTGCGAATCTCATTTTCAACCGCGATGATCACTTTGCTAAACGGTGAAGGAAAACATCGCCAGGAAACCATGTCTGAGAGAAACCCTCAAAATATATGTGAAGTCCGCCAACCCGCACCGGGCCAGCATGGTGGACTATGACCTAATCGCCCTCGCATTGAGGGGAGGCCCGTGCCCAACAGTGGGACATTAAAAAGGGCTGGTATTATTATTATACAATCAATTATAGTAGTACTCACCCACATACTGAAATCGTATCCCCACGGTAGAAATAGCACGCCAGTGTTGTATTTCTCCCAGTGACTTATGTAGAAGTTGAGGAGGAGATTCCACATTACATAATACATTCTGCAACAGACATGGCATAGCTAGTGGTGACCTTGCTTCCTGTATCCCGGGTCCCGGTTTCAAATCCCGGCAGAGGTGAACTTTGTGTGATGAACACGAATGTGTCATATCTTTATAAGCATTTGTATACTGGGATCGCCCGGAGTCCATATTGCGGTGCAACAAATACAAGCGTTGCTTCGTTTGGGACCGCACAATCAGTGTGTTCGTCTGGCAATATTTATTCATTGCTAGGATATAAATGAAGATTTAAATAAAGTGGCCTTATGGATAAAGTAAGTACCTGATAGGCGGTATGGAGTAGTCAAGCCTGCCGAATATGGAGTAGAGGCAGGCTGGTACGAAGAAGACGGTGTAAGAGTCCAAGCCGTGGTCGAAGAGCTCGCCCAGCGGTCCCGACGTCTGGGTCCTTCGCGCCTGTTTACCATCGATACCGTCTAGGAGACGAAGGATATATTGATGATGAATAAACTCCTTGAAATGGGATATTTGTCTATTTATTTTTAATTCAACTATAGTCTGATAAGGTATTAAAAAAAACCATTAAAATCGCAAAGTAAAGATAAAAAAAATATCTTTTACGAACTTGTGCATACTTATCGACTTGTTGAGTTTTCTAAAAGTACAACAATGATACTTACTACTAAAATATTAATCACATAATACAACTTATACAGTATCTTGAAAGTTTTTCAAATAAGAACTTGTGTTCATTAATAGGGCTCGATTTTTAGGCCTTGTCGACCCCTAAATCAGTTTTCGTTTATGTCGACTGACAGATGGGAAACCGATATCGACCACTTTGGGAATCCCTGGTATAAAGTATAGGTCATCTGACCCATAAATTTTGGATAGGGAACATAAACAAACTCACCTAAGGTATAAGCGAGGAACAAGAAGACGCCTATGGCGTACCACAAGGATTGCGGTATCACCTCGATGTGTCCGTTGAGGGCCGTGTCGGCGACCGTCTCGTTGTACGCGGGCGTGCTCGCCGCGGAGTAGTCGTAGTCGTAGTACGACAGGAGAACGAAGTTTAGTACGACTAAGAGGAAACCGCCGAACGTTAGCACGTTGGGAGCTACCCATTTTGGTACGAACTGCAATTAAATTAAAAAAAACAGTTTAAATCGATTTTAAATTGCAGGGGCGGATCCAGCATTTCGTTAGGGGGGGGGGGGGTGATTTTACCTACCTACCACTGATTTTATTTTATGAACGTGGATTAAAATAGGTCTATACAAGCCGAATTATATATTAAAAAATACTGATAATGTCTAACGTGATTAGTGATTAGATACCATTCAGATTGAGAATATGAATATTGGATAATAAATAAAATAATCTTTTTTTATTGGATTACATGATTTTTTTACACGGCCCATACATTATCCAGCATATTGACGAGTACAGTCAGAAATACTCGAAAAAAAAATTATAGGTAGCTCTGTTTGCTACTTGTTCTTTCAAATAGCAATGTCCCACTATACTGGATAATGTAAACTCGGGAGCACTGAATCCAGGTACCATTAACATAAACCCTAATATCTCTGTGAGAATTATCGTATATTCTTGAGGTGTAACTTACATAATTACCATATAAATAAAGAATATTGTGCACCAAATATTATTATTTTTTGGAACAGCATAGATATAAAAGCACAGCTGTCAATCTTAGTTGAATTTCCACAAAAAGATTGAAGTAGGTAGGTAGGTAGTAGGTAGAAAACCTACCTTGTTTTTTTACTTTTTTTGGAATTTATTAAAAAAGCTATAAAATAAATATATTATATTTTAATACGTCTATTATATATTATATTAGAATGTGATGTTGTATAAACCACAACACATTCTTAGTGTCCAAAATATTAAGGTTTATTTGGTGACCCAGATTCGTTGCTACTGAATGTATTATAACATTTTGAACAAATATTAAGAATACACTATAAACTCTAAACTAACTATAAACTCCCTCAACATTGCCTATCAGAGGTCAGTGCAATATTAATATTAATTTACCTACACATTTGAAAAAAAAAACAATTTTACAGTTTTTATACAGTTTGGAACAGAACTACCGACATTCCGGAAAATGTACGAATATGTAAGCCATAGAACTGCAATGCACCCTAAGAAACCATAGCAATATTTCTAACTTTTGTCAGGATAGAGCTTGTAAAAGTTGAGCTTGATAAAATACAGCTCTAAATGGCCTAATTTAAGGTTCAACTTTGTAATTCATTACATCAAAGTTCTAGAATGTCTGAAATTCGCACCAGCTCTGTATAGTTCACCTATTTTAGATAAATAGGTGACAAGTACAGAATGAACAATAACAGAATGAACAACAATGACCCTCATGATAACACAGACACCTGATAAAACCTTCATAATATGCACACAACAGTGAATGCAAATTGTACCGTAACTCAAAGCAATAAAGGCTACATTAGTATAATACAAACAAACATGCTACGTTTTTTGTAGCCAATGAAAATGACACTGTATCGAAAAGCAATAAAGACTAGAATGCTGAAATTAATATAAAAATATGATATTGTGATAAGGAAATCATGCGATGTTTAATCCACGGTTCTTATAATACAGGAATTATTATATGGTAATTGTTTGTTATTATCTGATGGTGATGAACGGGAGTCGGTTCTGGTGGCTTAACATGAACTCCTATTTCCTACTGTCTGGAACTGAACTGTCTGCCAATTTTATATTTTAACTCAATATTACATACATCCCACCCATGCCCCAACCCCCTTGCATTGATAGGAGGCCTGTGCCCAACAGTGGGACATTATAAGCGCTGGTATTATGATTAAAACATGCTTATCTTAATAAAAAAAAAACTATCTTGGTTCCAAACATAGCCCATCAAAATTACAATTATAGACTGAGAGAAAGTACTATCTAGCAGGAATTTATGTCAACTTTAGGCCTATGACTAATTTTAGGCTGG
The DNA here is from genome assembly GCA_905404115.1 of Pheosia gnoma. Taxonomy (NCBI): domain Eukaryota; kingdom Metazoa; phylum Arthropoda; class Insecta; order Lepidoptera; family Notodontidae; genus Pheosia; species Pheosia gnoma. The sequence continues at coordinate 1,297,664 of FR989919.1, read as the reverse complement.
GCAGGGAACTTCCTGAAAATAAGAGTCCATATTGCTTGACGTGGGATGCGGCGGGACACACACATCTTTCCAGGTAATGCCTTGTTAACTGATGTGTGTACTCACCTCCACAACTTTGTTCCAGAAGGGGTGCATAACATACACACTGAGGGGGCTGGTGTCTATCGCCATATACTGAAAAAAGGAATAAAAACGGGATCAACATGAAAGATGTCTTTGGAACAGCTATTAATGTGAATTGAGATAAAAAATCATTTTTTTTTACAGAAAAACATACACACCACACTCACATTAATATGGGACACAAACCCAAATACACAACTCGAAATAGATACAGGATCCCCCAAAATTATAGATGTTTTAATCAACATATAATCACATTACTAAGAGTTTTTTTTTAGAACAGAAGTGCCTACCTACAATTCACATGATGTCATAAACAATAATGATTCCAACTTATTTTAAATTTTATAGTACCTACCCTAATACAGAATGTATGAGAGAGTACTGTCTCTAGGATGTTAGGGTTTTAGGCCCCCCCCCCTAAAACCAAATCCTCCAAACAAGTCTGTAATGTTTTGGTTGCTCACTAAAATATATAAACATTGGTGGAAATGAAGGTTTGACCCTCCGACTAAGAAAAATAATATTCTTTTTGCTTGGAAAATTTATTTATTTCATAGTCTGTGATAATATCTAGATAATATTAAATTAAAACAGCTACGGAATGTACAGTATACTCCTAAAAATAGCTAATTATCTAATATGACCAGTACCAAACACGCTTAACGAGTGTTTATGTAAAATAAATCAATTAATAACGCCGACTTCCTGGTAGCCGCCGCATAGAATTGCGTAAAAAATCGATTAAATTATAGGTTATCTTGATGACCGTAATTAAATAATTATAGAACCATTGTTCACAGGTTTGATAAATATTTGAGGGACCTAATTTATGTACGTATTGTCCATAAAATAATAAAAAATCATTAAGCACCTTATAATTATCGAACCCTTCAAGGTGTTCACGGCCGAGGTATTTATAATTGAACATTTTCACTGATTACACTTACAACACACAACTAAAATTAATTTTAATTATCACTAATGATCGTAAATAAGATATCCGTGCATTACATAAGACATTTTAGTGGAGTTTATGAGTAAAAATGTAAATACTACGCGCAAGCAAATAATTCCGCCGCAAACCGACGTGAATTCGCCTGAGTGAGTGGTGATATGTATGACGTTTCTATGACTTGACAAAGGACTTAGTAGAATTGACAATGACGTTTGACATATCTATAAGCTTCAACAATTTTGGGCTTTAGCCAGAACCTTTTGGACACGCCATTATCATTTCTTCATGTCACATCCATTATTTTATTTATAATGTGTATTTATTGAATTTAATATTGCTATTAATTACTTGACACTGGCAAAATACCCGCTAAGTTGCGGGTGAGGCCAATTCATATCCATTTTATTTCATCGCATTTCATTTCGTAAAGAAAGAAGAACCTTTTGTTATATAGCACTTCTTCTTGACTATGCGCTTTTACATCCTATATTACTTAACTTTCTACATCTTATCTAGGCTAATTTGTCTAGGATCTATGTGCTACTATAAATATATATAAACTACATCCTTTATCAAGATACGCCTCTTTCAATGATGAAATCGGTGTGGAGGTTTTTACGTACACTTTAATACAAAGCGAAGTAAAGTCAGCGTGCCCGTGCGCAGGAATAGGACAGCATTTAGTCCTTACGCTTTAAATCAATTATTTTTTGGGATACTTTACTGTAACTGAAAACTTGAAATGTGCAGAACTCAACGCTATCTCGAAGTTGCGTTGTTGTTGCAGCCTGTGAATAAGGACAAATTAGGTTGCGGCCTCATTTTTAAATTGCCTGCAGATAAAAGAATAGCAATAAAACATCGAATGTTGTTGCTTTAAAAAAAATATCAGGCATATTATAACAGAATAGGATGAGAATACACCACTTTCAATATCATCTTGTCACTTCCATTATTTTATTTATAATGTGTATTTATTGAATGTTTTATTGCTATTAATTACTTGACATTGGCAAAATACCCGCCAAGTTGTGGGTGAGGCCATTTTCATATCCATTTTATTTCATCGCATTTCATTTCGTAAAGAATGAAGAAGAAGTACCGTCTATAGTCAATGTATGGCCACCACAGACCACATTGTCCCGTGCAGGTTTACAGACTTGCAAAAGCAGTTTAGGCTCTTTTATTACCAAGAAGAATAAGATTTTGTTGATAGATAATACTAAGATTAACAATTGAAACCCAAAGCATCAGATTTGAAAAGCGTAGAACAAATCTCGATCACTTAATTTTAGATGCGAATGTTTGACGTAATTGGCTATTGCCATGTATAATCTACTTATGTGCCTAGACCGATGTAAATACGCAAAATTTAACATCAAATGGGGGAAGAGGAACCCACCACTGACCTTCGGCTTATCAATCGTTGTGTCGGATACTTTTTTTAGTTTCGCTTCATTCGCTGAGAATTGCATTTTATTTGGGGTCCCGTCACTCGTGATAGATAGTTTCTCAACTATCATGTTAGAGGAGTCCGGTGCTGCTGGCTTCTTTAATTATCGATCAACTTGTTTGGTTTATAATTGGAAGAGTTGGCAAGCCGAAGGTCAGTGGAGGGTTCCTCTTCCCCCATTTGTTTAACAGTGGATTTCCGCCAAGTATCGCATAGTTCGATCAATTATATCATTTGCATTGTATCTTAAGTCAATTCATATTAGTCATACCATTTAACTTATATCTATTTAAGTTTTTTTATTTAACCCTTAGTAGCCTGATTTACGAAAGTGATTTATTTTTAATATTACTGTGTTTAATAATAATGACATTTGATTTTTTTTTAATTTCGTTGGAAAGAATATTATACAACAGTAAAATACGTACAGCCAACCTATAAAAAAAACTAATAGTAATGTGAACATACGGTTTAAAAGATTGGTATCAAAATTGAAACTCTAGGCTATTATTACAAAAGTAAAAAAAAAAAAAAATGAAAAAAAAAAAGTAATGTACGTACCATTACTAATAATAAAATATGGTGTGATATCATTTTCGAAATCCCCCGTCGACGGATCCATTATCATGTTGATTAGATAAAATATAACTGAGGTACAATGATAATACCGATATAGAAACATAAAACAGTGTTTGATAAATAATATTGGCAAATGCACGACACGTTACACAAAACAAATATTAATGACACAATTTTGGAACTTGCAGTACTAGTTCAGATTCTGAACTAGACTCCTGTTTTTGAGTGCCATAGTGTTGGTTACCCTGGTACCGCACCATCTATCTCATTATTGGATTAGTACCTCGTGTTGACCTAGTTGATGCATCAGTTCAAGGGTAACTGTTATCGTCAAGTGTGCCTTAAATGTGTTGACAATAGGTGATAGTACCTAACGAATCGAGTCATCAAATCCTGCAATTAGTAAAGAAAAAAAGCAATCATGGATAGAGACCAACCATATTTCCAAAACTACTCCACGTTCGAGTACGTATCCAGAAAACGAAGAGGCAAGAAGAAAGGAAAACAAAGAAACAGACAGTTGCCAGCATTGAAAAAAAACAACGAAGAATCTGATGCATCAAATGCACTGGAATCAAATGGAGACTCTAATTTGACAGACGATAATGCTAGCGACATAGAATTGGACGATGATACTGTAAATGCCAGCAATACAGAAGTGAAATTCGTTAATAATATGAATAATGTCGTAGTAGATGGTGTAATGATATCGCCACCGCAAATTAATTATCCCGAGACAGTTGACGATGTATCTGAGACGAAAGAACTAAATTCACCTTTAGTTAATGAGGTTGACAAACTAGCATTTGAAGAGCAGGAAGAGGCACTTGTATATCAAGGATCTAAAGAAGAATGTCTGCCTATAAATAATAGAGCTCTGTCCAAGAATGCCTCATCATACGAATTGGAGAAGTTTGAGAAGAAATTGTTGATTATATTCAATCAGGAGAAGATTGAAGGGCACAAACCAAGGCTCGGTACTGAAAAAGACGTCGAAGCGCTGACGAGGACGTTCAGAAATTATGATTTCGAAGTAATCGAACATAAGGATCTGACGAAAGATGACGTTTTTAAGGAGCTCAAAACCTGTAAGTGTATAACTATATATTTTGTAATAAGCGATGATGTAGGTTGCAGGAAAGGCAACTGGGACATGTGAGCTACACACAGTTTACCCACGATGTTTATTGGTAAGTCTCTGGTACTTTTTCTTTTGTTGATGGTGGGAAATCTTCGAAAGATACCTGGCCTCTGTGTAGGAGAGGGCCGGGTTATGTGGGATTCTTACCCATTAAAACTCCCCCGGTTGCCGCCTTCGACACATGTTGGAGGGGCTCCAGCATCTCCTGCCTGAACGCACCGGTGCCCATCTTGTGCCTCGCCCATCCTAACCTAGAAACACACTGGTTCTTGTCAAACTAAAATAGCTCTTACATGTTTACAGTTAGTGAACAAAACTTTACGGACTACGGCTGCGTGGCTGTAGCAGTCTTGACGCACGGATCAAACAACGGTCTGCTGAGGGCTAAGGACCAGCAGTACAGTGAGATTGAGATCATAAACCATTTCAAGGTGTTCGATAAACCTACCCTCGTAACGAAGCCTAAGATCATTATTATTCAGGTAAATTACCAAATAGATAAAGCATAGACATTGAAAGCCTGGCTTTTTCAAAGTTTTAGTTCTTCTTCTTCTTTCTTTTAAGCTACAAAATAGTGCCATTTTGCCAGTGTAGAGTAATTCTTGATAATTGTTATTGAATTATATGTACCCCAGATGAAAATGATGATATTGATGACGATGAGGATGATGAAATTTATCCCCTACCCCTATCAGTAAAGCTGTGAACACTTTGCTGAAAAATTTACCGGACATCTTAGGAGAACTTGAAAAGTCAAGTTATATTATTTCTATGTATATACCACCTAAGAACCACCAACCCATCAGTTACAATAATACCTTCATCTGAATTTTATAAAGGTGTGAATGAAACTAAGCACCCAATAGAATTCACCTTTTTAAGATATCTCCATTATCACGATCTATCTCTTGAATTCTTGGAACTTATAGCATTATTTCCTGCTGAAATTTAAAGAAAGTACACCTTGAGATACATAGGTGCTTAATTTTGAATCACTCGCTGGATCTCCGTTATCAGAAGCAGATAAGCTCTAGATAAAGATTACTCATCGGGTTAGATATCTCGCTAACAAAGATGCGGAGCTATCTTTCGATATTTTGATGTTGTTTATTTAGAGAATGCGGAATTGCGGCTTATCGGATCGTATGCGTCAATGGAATGAAGATCAAGCGTTCTATATTTAATAGAATTATTTTAAGAGTGGTGTGGAATAATGGTGGGTAATTCTGATTGAATCGACGATTGGGAAAAACCCCGTTTGGCACGCACATCCAGCTAATAGGAATTCCGATTCATAACAATTCGATTTAGGGTATTATACAGGGTGTAACTGTAGTTGTAACATAAGCTGATATGTGCCATGGATTCATCTCATAATTTTGTATCCCCAGAGTTTGAATTTTCTTTCGGTCTTGTATGAAATCATAATATAAGTCCATGTCAACATGATCTTGCAATGTAAATTAAAACTCGATAGGATCGAGCGTGCTCGTCGTTCTCACGCGTGGGGTATCGCGCGGAGCGTTGTGTTGTGATCGCGTTGTTTACGATACATTGAGCGCTCAAAAATTATAATGTTTCTAACAGTTCCAGTAACCTTTACCCAACGTTTTCGTTACCATGTCACTTACACTCTGTATATTGAAATATTTGGAGCTCTGAATACTCAAGATTTGCAACCACAAGCGTTTCTATTAATAAACATTTAACAATAAACGATTTAAATTTTTCAATAAGCGGAGCGTATACTGCATAGTCTGCGCATTAGTTTGAAATTGAACAGCGCGTCTAGCCGACGTTATCTGAAAAAAATATCAAATCTCCATACGAATTTATAGACGTTCTTTTACTTTATCAAACGTCATATACCTTGTACCTCAGTGCACAAGAGTTGCTTTGCGCATTACTACATACATTATGACGTTTAAAATACTTATAGAACGTCTATAAATTCGTTACGGCTAGGAGTACGCTCGAGCTCATCGTACATTTCCATTTTGGAAAACACTGGTTGAAGTAAAAAAATAATTTTGCGTAGCTTGTCGTTTAATTAGACATTCGTTTTGTTTATATGATACTTAACTAGACCGACATTTTGGGCAGTCCAATATGAACAAAAATACTTAGGTATTCGTAGCTCGTGTATAATAAATATGTATGAATGTAGAAGAAGCGAAAGAGTTAGGTATATGCCAGTAGTTCTGTCTTCTCTCATAGTATACAGGCACGAGTATATGTTACATAAATGTATATGGTAATAGCTACTTAGGAATCAATTCAATCAATCCTGCGAGACAGGCCTAACCTAGTGCACGAAGTTTTTGTCATTACCAGTGTACAGAATATAAAGTACCCATTACCCAATGTAAAGAATATCTGTAAATCTCTTTTTTGGTTAATTGGTTTGGTTAATTAATTTTAGGCTTGCCGTGGAACGAGAATCGTTCAAGGTGCGCCGGTCTTCCTAGCTGGCAAGATTCGGAAGGACCATGACGAAGATCTGGAGCCCTATATCCTGCCTTCAGAGTCTGATATGTTGATCTTGCATAGCTCTTACGTTGGCAGTCCATCACACAGGTAAATACCTATCATTCCTATAATTTGATTAACTCACCCACATATAGTCTTCATTTTACTTTCTCCTTATTTGAGGATTGAGGAGGTTGTAGCCTAGTTGCAAACACGTAGCTTCATAGATCAAGCCAACCCTCGCCTAGACTTGGTCTTTGATCTGATCTCCTCCGTACTTTAGAGAGCCGTATGTGAAAATCCTTCTCCCCATACATATTGTCACTTTGACAATAACTAAAATTTGCTCCATTCTATATCAAGTTTTCTACTCGCATGTCTCCAGGGACGAACTCTACGGGTCCTGGTTCATCCAGACCCTCTGCAGGAAGATCGACGAGCTAGCACACAACGAGGACTTGGAGACGATCATCACCGAAGTGAAACGAGACGTGGCTATTGATAAATACCACGAAGAGTACAACAAGAGAACGTTAGAGATGAACATCAACAAACAGATGCCCGTCATGACTTCAACATTGATCAGAAAATTGTATTTGAAAAGGTTTGGCGATGAGTCCGCAGTGACGAGCTCTGATAGGAGCCTGTTAGCGGCTGTTAGCGGGTCGTCCAAACATGAAGTCTTGGATAGTACAACGCCAAATACGCCCCTGTTGGTCCAGTTTGGACCGTGCTCATGTTTCCTAGACCATTTCAATTATATGAAGAACTGTTTGAGGTAATTTCTTTTTGTTTTATTTTGGTAAACTTTTTTTTTTGATTGACACATTTGATGAAAGGATCGTGCTACATCTAGGATGTACAGACCTAACACACCAAACCTATAGTCAGTAACTAAGTGGGTATTATTGGTGTCTTAATATAATGAACTGGGGGTGATCTTTGAAACATGAAGACCCAGAAGACCATTTTGTCAAATGTTTTCGGTATAGATTCGACAAATTCTAGATTTTATTTTACCTGGTGGTATAATTTTCCGAAGGTGCACCTACAATTTCTTACTTCTATCTATGTGATAAGATACTTGGTGAATGAGGTAGATACTTATTAAATATCCACTTATTTGCAGATATTTTGTTGAAGAGAATCCGCAGGACGAAACGGCAATAAACTATTTAGAAGTTGCCAACGCATTCGAGGAAAGTAACGAGTTCAACACTGCCAAAGAGAAAATGACGAAAGCGATCTGCAAACACTTGATCAACAACGCTAGAAGTTGCCATTACTATAAATATTTATATTTTTATAAGCACTGACGACGCGGAATTGATGTTCATTTAATTTGGCTTTCCAAAGCCGGCAATAATGTTAGCCGTCGAGTGAGCATGTATAAAAAAAATAGGTACCTAATGTAGATACCTAATCGAATAAAGTAACTAAGCAGGTTGGTACTACAAATAACTGTATTAAAACTAAGGTACAATATAACTTATTTTATGGTGTTTTACTTAAAAACTGTTTCTCAAAATAACTCAGTAGCTATTGATATTCGCTAGGTAAAACAAATTTATTCAAAATAAGATATTGCATCATTGGGAACATACTTGTATAAACAAACATATACCTACGTAGATAACCTTTACTAATGTTATATTATAATGAAGAGCAAACAGTTGTGCTATGTCTTTCAGCATTGGTATTGATGTATGCTTTCGAAACGAATATTCCAATAAATATAAAGTGTTGTGAAAGCCAAATACCATTAACTCGCATTCATCACGATATCATTAGAATTTGAAGACTTCACTTACAAATTTTCAGTTTCGTACTGAAAACCAATTATTAGCATTCCGCTCCACTCCACCCCGCCTCACTCCACTGCATCCCGCCCCTCTCCGCCTCGCTCCACCCCGGTCCGTTCCACTCCACCCTGCTTAGCTTCGGCCCGCTCCACTCCACCCCGCTCCGCCCCGTTCCGCCCTGCTCCACTCCGCTCGACGCGTTTCGTCTACAGATTGGCACTGTATAGACTTTATTTTACTTTACTGGGATCGGCCTCAGTTCATTGTGGTCTGGAGGCCAACGTTTGTATTATGGCTACAGTAATGTGTTCAACTAGCGTTATTTTTATTATCTGCATCGAGTCTAAACACCTGTATAGACGGTAAGTTCCATGTCCCACACCTTTTGTTCAAAAAACGTGGACTACTTGTACAGTTGTGCGACAAGACGTTTGTAGGGAAACCATAAATATTTGTCTCAAGGAAACGATACAATAGAACGGTGGACACTACCTTACTTCGAGCATATATCAAAGCCATCTTTGTATTTAAGTAGATACACCACCTACCAGGTTAATGAAACCATTAGTAAGTAATTTTAAAAGTTGTCATACCTGATAGGCCCACGGATCGAATGCCTATACGACCGTGTGGCCTTCTTGAGTGCGAGGATTTGCCCAAGGGTCGGGCGAACGCTGACATCTATCTTTTGCCTCTTCCTTTTACCAGAGCCAGCCTTGCGAGACAGGTCAGTCTGTACCCAGTCACAGTTAGTACTTTTTAAGACCAGCTGCTAGTCTGCCTAGCCGTTCCTACATTGTTCTTACATAACAATAACAATGTGCTACTCAAAAATGTAAAAGAACTTTTTAAAAAGAGCAATCATGGAATTCGTCGCTTGTTCTTCTGGTGAACGGCATTCCGAACGGTAAAGTTGTGGCTTAGCATTTTGTAACTATTTTGACGATTCATAAGTACTGTGCTTAATGGTTTATATGAATAAAAGAATATTCTGATACTGAGTAAGATTAGCGTTAAGACCTGCGTGCTTTGAAGAGGATGGCAGTCAGAAGCTTGACTATGTTATCAGATCAATCTTGGAACACGGTTAGTACTGCCTGCTGTCTGTGCCGAGGGTCCCAGTCGAATGCTGATGAGCACGAATGTTTGTACCCGAGTCATGGATGTTTAAGATCTATATAAGTATTATATTCTGGGATCGCCACCAGTCCCTTGCACGTTACCTATTATAAGCGCTGCTTAGTTTAGGACTCTACACTTATAGAGTCTTTGCCTTGCGAAACTCAAGGCTCACCTTCTTCTTCTTCTTTCTTTACGAAATGAAATGCGATGAAACAAAATGAATATGAATATGGCCTCACCCACAGATTAGTGGGTATTTTGCCAATGTCAAGTAAATAATAGCAAAATCATAAAAAAATACATATTATGAATAAAATAATGGATGTGACATAAAGATATGAAAAATCCGGGTTCGCCTTTTAAGAAGCAGTTATTTTGGAGCGCAATGACAGATATATCCGACAGATAGACAGATTCATTCAAGATGACATTTTGTCAGAGTAAATGTCAAGACAATTGATTCTTATGTTAATAGTGTAAACATTGCTTCAGTGAAATAGGAATAATAATTACGCGTCCTAGTGTTTGGAATATATTAGGCAAATATCATATTTTGTATAGGCACGAATGTTAGTGATGGAAATATTCTTTTGTCAGTTGAGTTGCTTTGTGTTAGGTATATTAGTGAAGTGGCTTTTATATTCATTACAGAGACCTGTTAGAATATCAAAACAATACACCCTAACCCTATTCTTAGACATTGTAATTTAACGGTAATGGCTCTACCAAGTCGTTTTAGAACAAAAAAAAATTCGCCAGACAGACTCACCAACTATACGGTCCCACACTAAGCAACGCTTGTATTATGGGTACCGTACAATGAATTGGGAGCGAACTCAGTAGGTATATAATACTTAATTATGTAAAAAAGGTAAATATAATAGTTTATTAGGTACTCAAAATGTACAAACTAAAGATATAATAAATTAAAATTAAACTGGTATCAGAAAGCACTCAGCAGATCCCCACCACTACTGGCCGGCAGGGTGCCCAAAACGCTGGCAGCATTGCCATGTTGAATGACAATGCTGATGTGTTGACCAAAATAAGTGCCAGCGTTCTGGTCACCCGATGTCTCTACCAGACGTTTTGAAACCTCTTTGAAAATACGATGGCTAGAAAAATATATTTTTGAAAATTATATTTTTTTTAATGTGAAATTTTGAGTAACAAACACTACCAAGGTTGTCTTCGTTGCACAATCTTTCAACAGATTATAAAATCTTGATATAATGCAGTCATCTGCATTTTGTAAGCTCTGACTCAGCCGACGTTTCAAAAGCGGTCGGAAATAACCTTAATGCATAACACTCTTATTGTAATGCACATAGAGTGCAACATTTTGGATTGTTAAGCCTGTGAAATTGTTACTTTGATGTGCTTATGTCGTTGAGGTAAGGTTGTAAATTCTTTGACCACGAGTGCATTAATAAGACTCACCGCGTATAGGTCTTTAGTCATTTTCAAAAATACCGTCTGATGTGGTTCAATTTATTTTGCTTTTGATGCTTATAAACACGTTGGTCGGTATATTTGTCATTAAACTTAAAATACATTAAGTATAGGTCACATCAAATAAAATGAGCAAAGATGGCGGCTCTATGCATACTACATTTTATTTGATGCGTTCTGTCCCTAATTTAGACTTTATGGTTTTGATCATGGTACAATAATGCTACGCCAGGTATTGACAGCTAGGTTACGTTTGATTGGCCTAAAGCTACGTCATCGACCATCCTCGACCAATGAACGGTGTTAATTATATTAAAGATATTAATTACGAAAGACATTATTATAACAAATTTTACGGAAGAAATAACCAAACGGAAGACTAGGCTGTATGGTCAATAGACTATAGCCTGCCTGAAAGGGCGAAAAAAAAAATAAAAAAATTAAAGATATTAATTAATAGTAGCACTGACGTGACGTAGTCTTGGCCATCGCTCGCGCCATAAGAGATCAACTGGCATAGCATATTATTATACCATATGGTTACAATAACGATTTTAAATAGTTAACCGTCAGTTATTCTACTTTTTAGGTTGGCAATCAGCTACAAAATAGTGCCATTTTTGCCAGTGTCGAGTAATTCTTGATAAATTTTATTGAATTATATGTACCCCTGATGATAATGATAAACGATAATGTTGATGGCGATGATGATGATGATGAAATGAATCCCCTACTCCTATCAGTAAAGCCGTGGATACAATGCTGTAAATTTACCGGAAATCTTTGGAGAACTTGAAAAGTCAGGTTATACTATTTTATATCAATTTCCTTCACTCGAGCACGTTTATGAACACACAATGGTTAATATCCCACGAATATTACATATTATTTATCAGAAAAACACATTTTTTTGGATAATAAAAAAGTGACAACTTTACGGCTCAACTTCCCGCCAAAAAGCTAACCGTCAGTTTTTTTGTTCTCTACACTACGACTATTGTCTATGCTGTAGTAAGAGGTTCTATTAGCGATCGTATGGTATTTTGATTCGCTCATTTTTAATTAACAGATGATGTCACTCAAATTAAAACTAATTGATTTGAGCAGCTACGATCGCGTCAGTACCTAGTGTTCGCAATAAAGTAATTAGCACAGGAGGCGTATTGTGAACAATTATTTCCAGCCAATTTATTTGTCGGCTTAAAACTTATCGTAATATGTACGTCAAGTGCGAGATTATTCGTAAGCTAACCGTACACTTTATAGTCTACCGTATTAAGACATTTTGTATGGAAAAGTTTTTGGGAATATTGAAAGGGGCAACCCTTTCAATATTAATTGTTATTATTATAGTTAACATTAATAAAATATAAAGTTAGCAGGCAGTTCAATTTACTGGCTGTCTTGAAATAAGACTACTTCGTATCGTACGCCCCCTGGACCAATATTTATTACAGGAGTCATAAGTAGTTCATTATAGCTATGCAATTCGTCATCACTTCTGATTTAATACAAATTTGTATGGACCCAAAGGCGCCTACCACATGAAAAACATAACACACTGGGCCGCAAATAAGAGGAAAACTATACTATACATATTGATTTCTTATATTTACGCGAATACTACACATTGCAATAAAACTATTTTTAAGGATTCTATCGCGTTTATTTTTTAATTTTACGTTCCCGACGTTTCGGCTGCTTTACAGCAACTATGGTCACAGCGACTGTGGTGGTTGACGTCCTAGTGTCATAGTTTGACGGGGGTACCCTCATATTAAGTTGTTACTTGCGGTCCGACGGTAGAGCAGCCGAAACATCGGGAACGTAAAAATAAAAAATAAACGCGATAGAATCCTTAAAAATAGTTTTATTTCAATATACTATACATATTGATTTCTTATATTTATGCGAATACTACACATTGAAATAACACAAATTTTACGGATGCGTTATATTATGTTTTTTACGGAAGATGGCTAGGTGCTACTACCGACTTGGGATCCAGTAATTAATATTATTAAATCCAAAACCAAGCGCACCATTGCAAGACCTCAAGATACTGTGAGCACTTTCTGCGTAGATCGGACCGCAAGCAACAACTAAATATGAGGGTACCGCGGTTAAAACTTTGACACTAGGACGTCAACCACCTCCCGTGACCATGGTTGCTGTAAAGCAGCCGAAACGTGTCGGGAACATAAAAAAGTATAATAAACGCGATAAATTCCATAAGATTAGTTTTATTTCAGTGTGTAGTATTCGCGTAATTATTCTAAAAACTTAAAAAACTCATACTAAACCCCAAAGAATATACATCCTTAGCTATTAGGTGATAATAAATTATGTTTTAACACTTTGTAAATATTTATTTGGTAGTAGGTTATTCGGTTCTCATTTTAATTCTCTTTTTTTGTATAGGTAGTTTTCGTTGTATAAATTAAATTATATTTTTGATTTACCCAGAATATTATAATAATTATTCGAGTACCTATCTCCTTATGTGGAATAATAAGGAATATACCCACGTATTTAAGTCCTATAATTGTTTCAAGGATAAATAAAATAGGTTAATTAATGTCTATAAATAAATAACCTACCATAATTTTATATTAATTATCCTTGCCTTTTATGTTATATTTTTATACAATAAGAACCTGTACTCATTTTTATTATTTTACTTGGGTCTAGAAAAATGGAAGCATCAAATTAAAACTACTTGAGGCCGAAGGGCGTCTATGCGCCGCCGGCCGGCCGCCTAGGCAGTTGCCTACATTGCCTGAGTATATTAATAATCCGGTGCATTTTGCAACGACGGGTAAGCAAACATCAGTCATCGATTTAGGGATAAATCTTTGATTTCAACCAATCGATCAATATAGCCGGTGTTACACACATCTAAATATAACCCTCGGCTCAGCCAACCGTCGGGATTCCATTCCTAAAGGTAAGCATTAATTTTGACGTGTGGCAACACACGGGCGTTGATTTATTGCGATTTGTTGCGGGGCACACTTGCGGCTGTATAATAAAAAAAGGGTAAAAACAAAACGCGAAGCATTTATTAAAATGCTGGCAGTACTGTTTCTTGAACTTAAATGTTGGCACTACGGTTCTTGAATTCTTACAGGCAATAGTCGACCTTAGACTGACGATCATTTTTATTCCTCGACTGTACATACTTTGGCGACTCGTTAATTTTATACTTTTCATCGATGACTTAATTTGGGTGTTTAAATATTACTCTTGTTTGCTTGCGGTTTTACTTTGTATATTAATTAGGTGTATTATCCACTTATTTATAGCTGTAAACAAGTCACCTTCTGAAATATCTATCATTAGTAATATGAGTGACTTGTTAATGTAGTCTGTTTATTTATTTTTCCTTAACATAATGATTCACTTTTTGTGAAAATGGCAACTAATTATGAAGCCATTAATTCGTAATCTATACATATAAATAAAATTGGAGTGTCTGTTTGTAATATTAAAATAACCGCTTTTTACTAAGTGCATTTGGATGTATACACGTTATCTATACCGAAACAACATTTTTTACAATTTTTGTCTGTCTGTCTGTCTGTCTGTCCGTCTGTCTGTCTGTCTGTCTGTCTGTCTGTCTGTTTGTTCCGGCTAATCTCTGAAATGGCTGGACCGATTTTGACGGGACTTTCACTGGCAGATAGCTGATGTAACAAGGAGTAACTTAGGCTACTTTTAATTTAGAAAAAAAAATAGGATCTCACGAAAAAAAATTAAAACCAATGTTGCAGCGCAGCGCCTGATTGTTTGATAGCAACAACCTGCAATGCGTCCCGCGGGCTCAGAATGGGCGGGCAGGCTGTTGTCAACGGTTGTCTTTGTTAAATACCACGCGGACGAAGTCGCGGGCAACAGCTAGTTATATAATATAATCCATCTATATATTTAGATTTTTTCATATAGGGTTGGCCAAATCCGAAACTATAGAGCATAGCGAAAAATACTTTTAATGAACTCTCGACACCTATTTCGGTGAAGACAAAAATGGATAGTTAGATATTTTTTTAAATTCCCTAAGCAGAAATTGAACCAGTAGATTATGAAAAAAAAAATGCATTCTGTATTATTGCACCACCATAGGAGTAACAATGGTGGGCGGGTGTGACGGGAAAACTCCCATAAACTAGTCTTATCCCACTATAATAATATTATAAACTAGCTGTTGCCCGCGACTTCGTCCGCGTGGTATTTAACAAAGACAACCGTTGACAACAGCCTGCTCGCGTGTTCTGAGCCCGCTGGACGCATTGCAGTTGTTGCTATCAAACTTAATCAGGCGCTGCGCTGCAACATTGGTTTTAATTTTTTTTCGTGAGATCCTATTTTTTTTTCTAAAATAAAAGTAGCCTAAGTTACTCGTTGTTACATCAGCTATCTGCCAGTGAAAGTCCCGTCAAAATCGGTCCAGCCATTTCAGAGATTAGCCGGAACAAACAGACAGACAGACAGACAGACAAAATTTTTAAAAAATGTTGTTTCGGTATAGGTAACGTGTATACATCCAAATGCACTTAGTAAAAAGCGGTTATTTTAATATTACAAACAGACACTCCAATTTTATTTATATGTATAGATGTGAAAGTTTGTATGGATGGATGTTTGTTACTCAATCACGCCAGAACAGCTGAACGGATCTGGATGAAATTTGGCACAGAGATAGATTATAGTCTGGAATAGCACTTAGGCTACTTTTTATGCCGGTAAAACGGACATACTTTTTAATAGCGGGTAACATCGCGGGGCGCAGCTAGTAAGTATTATTTCCGTACAGACGGTTCTCTTGTCCGACCATTAAGTATGCCCAATTGAAAAATAAGTATTTTAGTTCCATCGTATTGTTTTGTTCAATTGATTTTTTATTGAAAGACAATTAGGAGTGGTTGAAATCAATAAATATAGGTCTCGTTTATTTGCCATGTAGCCCAGTGTCGTGAGGAGCCCATTAGCAAGTGATAATCACGGCTGAAAATGAGACTCGCACATGAAATCCAGAAATCCCAGAGGTGCGAGCCAGGTTTTGAACCTGCGATCCTCGTTACCGAGACAAGCGTTCTACCAACTTGGGTATCACTGCTTAGTAGTAGTATACAGTTAGCTCACGAATAATCTCGCACATGACGTACTGATATGAGTTACAAAACTTAACTGAAAATATTTTTTTTTATGACAGGCAAGTATTTGGTATCGATCTCACCTGATGGTAAGTGACGATGAGATCTACGATGGAGCATACTTGCCTAGAAGGTACCTGTTCACTCTCGACTTGAAAACACCCAGATTGAAGTCAACGGGGAGCAAAGACGTTACGTGAGATAGTGCGGGAGAGAGGGAATATTAATGTGTTTATAGAAATGTCATTGTACAATATCGTCGTGTTACCAATCATGCCAATCAAATGGATAGTTCGCTAAACAAATTGATATGTCCTCTCTCGGTGTTGTTCTTCTTCTTTCTTCACGAAATGAGATGCGATGAAATAAAATGGATATGAATATGGCCTCACCCACAACTTAGCGGGTATTTTGCACAATGTCAAGTAATTAATAGCAATAACACAATCAATAAATACACATTATAAATAAAATAATGGATGTGACATGATGAAATGAAAATGGCGTCCCTCGGTGTTGTTAATTGTCAACCTACATTTTTAGTATAAATTTTATGGCATCGCGGCAATGTCGCTTGAATGCCCACTGTTCCCACGCCGATGATCTTAGTTGAGATGTTACGTTGTTTACAGTGTTCTATTTATGTGATAAACAAGGTTTCATGGCCAATAGAAGCGATGGCTGGTTTCGAGGTTTATATGTATAAGATTTCCCTTCGTATTCTTCGCGAGATCTAAAATAATCTTCATGAAACCTGGGCCCAAGTATGCTAACACAATCAATTCGTAATCGAACAGCACCCGCATAGTAACTGTCAGTTTTGACAGATATCCCATACAATATCCGTTAAAAGTGACAGTTACAATGCGGTTGCTGTTCGATTATGAATGGATTGTGTTAGCAGACTTGGGGCCCTGTGCCTTCACCAAGTCGAGTGTAGAGTCGACTTGGCGTTCTTTTGATACTGTAACTTTGGTCCGAGTGAGAAAAACCGGGTTAAATTGTGCGGTGTTTTGAGTAAAAATCTTGGCTTACAGGTGTACCTAACTGAGATGAGAGAGAGTGAGACAGGACAAGTCTAGATTTTACGATCAATAATTTTAATCTATTTTATTAAGTTCAGCTGCATAACTTTCTCAGCTCATAAGTAATTAATTTATACGTACTTTTAAATGTACCTAATTATTAGTATTTTACTTACTAGTATGTAGTTCAACTGCTAATCCTGATCCTTCGAATCGCTAGCATATAGGCATGGATCCCACACTTAAAGGATCTATGTAAGGATATTAATGTTATGTTAGTCAGCTACAGCAATCAACTGCTGATAATGATAAAAAGATAATTGGGTCTATGGATTGAATTCTGGGTGGCCAGTATTATTATCGTGTACATTACTTCTTTTGCGCAGCAACACAAAGTGTACTTGGCCCTTGGCCTCGTCTTTTTTAAAGAATTGATTATTTAAAAAAAACCTTTGGCGCCCAGCAAATTACAACAGTTATTTCGGGATTGTTTCGTTGAAATGTCGTTTCTTTTTAATTGATTTATCGCTCTGGCCCTTGGTCCGCGTGTCATATAAATTAAGCCGGTATGCGATAGCAACATTCGGACAAACGGCCAAGATTCTTCTAAATTTAAATTAGGTATAACAAAGGGCTTATGTTTAGAGTTTGTTTGTTTCGGGTGGGTTGGTAAAACATTACTTGAGCCATGATTTTATGTAAGGTTTAACTAATATAGTGTAAAATATTTTAAGGGGTTAACAAATAGGTGATAACAATCACGTTTATTTTACAAATATATGTATATACAGTGTTGCATTTTTCTGTGAGAAAGCAAGCTAGTGCAGTTTCATTGCGCACTCAATACGTAGTGTTATTTTGAAAATTTCAAATAATTTGATTCCTTTTTGAGAACGAGACCTTTATAGCCTACCAATGGACCCCTTAAAATATTTACACTATTATTGTTAAGCCTTATATAAAATGTTTCGGGTAAGCTATCTATTTAAATTGTAAGTCTTTTATTAACCGGTACATCTGCGGTATAGTTCGTCTCCAATCGAAATGTTATCGATTATTAACGGTTTGGTTAGAGCTAACTACGAACATGTAAAACCTAATAAAGTATAAGTGTTTAGCGAAAGGGAAGATTTTCCAGCCAGGCCGGTATGCCTGGCGGGGCGGCCGGTATGCCCTGACGGTTATTGTCGGGTTCTTATATATGTTACGTGCTCCGAAAACTCTCATAGCGCGTTTCAGGATTGTATGAAGAATTATCAATTGTGCTGAATGCGTCTGCAGCGCCATCTGTGTAGCTTGTGGTGAGGTTGAAGAGGTCGCTACAAGTCCATTTGTTGATTTATGGTGTTTATCGCTTCTAACGATGCGACGTCCGAAAGAATCGAGAGTGATTATATTTTATATCGACACCACTCAGAATATATTAAAACATTGATCGCAGACGTTACTGATATTATTATTTATTGGCTGAATGTTATTAGCTTTTCATCGGAAACGTTCTTTTTAATTCAAAGGGAGGTGCAAGCGAGTGCTGAAGTCAATAAACAAACTATTTTGATCGCCGAAGTGATGATTTGTGAAACGAGGCTGGCAACGTTCGAGAATTTGCTAAAATTTTAAATAGCCATTCGATTGATCCAGCTCGAATATAAAAGAGTTCTTCTTATTTTTCTTTCTTTAAAAAATAATATGCGATGAAACAAAATCAATATGACCTCACCCACAAATTTGTGAGTATTTTCTCCAAAGTTTTCGTTCGTCGTCATGGTTAAACAAGATATTTTTGGGGGTAGTCGAAGAGAAAGGTTATCAATTTAGTTTTATTTTGTGAAAAATGTGTTTCTTTGGAATATAATGTGTAATTATGGTGGAATATTAACCATTATGTGTTCATAAACGTGCACTAGTGTAGGAAAATAAAACTAAGTTTCCCAGTTCTCCCAAAAAGTTCGGTAATTTGTCAGTAAAGTAACACAAACAACTTTACTGATAGGGTTAGGGGGAGTTTATTAGGCCTCTTCTGCTGATTAGGCCTGCTAGAATCTCCCATATTTGGTATGAAAAATAATCGTTCCACTTGACGTTGGCAAAATACCTACCCAAAGGCCATTTAAAAAAAAAGTTAAACAAATAATATTTATTGAGAAAAATGAGGGCTTCGGCAATTGCACTGAAAATAAATGAGTCACATTCTGGTGATCCCGAATTTATTTTTAAAATGGTATTCGGTATTACATTGGATGTGGGTCAGGATTTGTAAAGGCGATTGTACAATAGCGTCTTATTACTGTCGGCACCCCATTCCCGAACGAATTCGGCGCGTGATACAATTGCTGTGTATAATAAGTAGTCCGGATCATTCTAGAGATATTTATTTATTACCAGCTGTGAGTATGTAACGGGATATAATTTATTAATTATTGTGTAACATTTAATATATCAGATTGTAGAGCTTGCACGTTTTATTGATATCAACAGAAGAATATGGTACCATAGAGTAAAAATACATAAAAAAAAATGTCATAGACACTAGCTGACGGTTGTCCTGTTAAAACAAGCGGACTGACGTACTATAGCCGCACCACAAAGGTTCCGTTTTTATCATTTTCGTACGGAACCCTAATAAGCATATTCAGTTTTTCCCTTTTTACGAAATGAACAGCTGTATAGTTTTTCTCGAATTTTCCAGTCCATTTTTTATTTTTTTTTCTTTCCCAATTGATTTTTTATACTGCCACGAATACTGCACATTGAAATGAAACTTAATTATAAGGATTTATCGCGTTTATATAATTTTCTCTTCCTAAAATCTATCCGCATAACCAAAATATAAAAATAACAAACTGGTTTATTTTTTTATTTACAATCTTGTCACGCAGCCTAGTTCTTGTCAAGAGCTTATATGCTCTGGTCCAAATAGTTTTATAACCCTTTAAACTTTTATAGCGGTTTAATTTTCTCTCTGTCTGTAGTCCGGCTTTATGACATCATAATGGCTACCCTGGATGTGGTCGCTAAAGGTCGTGTTATTTGAAAATTTATTGTATATCTGTGACACCTATAACTATGGTATGTAGTCCAATACTCAGAAGGCTTTTCAGTTAAATTTTGGAATCATATCTGCAACGCAACTCGAAATGAGAATACATATTGTGTATTCCTGACCTACGCTTGGTTTCTTGGGTTATACAATTTCGATGTAGGCACTTACTGCCCTTTTCAAGTCGTCAAAGTCAGAACTCATGGCGCTTATAAAAAAAATACACAAATGTCTTTTGTTAGGTATCCATAGCGCCATCGCATTTGTTTTTTTGTATTCGGCACATACAATTAAAAAATAAAAACACAAATAGGCATCATAAATTAAAATAAAACTGACGACATAAGTCTTGAATTTCCTGCCAAGAAACTTATGATGATAACTTTGTCACAAAGTGATTGGTTCCTCAACAGGTTGATTGCGTCATGTCGTCATATTTCGAATATCAAACAAACATTTGAATTTATGGAACGTCTGACCTCTACTACTGCTGGACTTGAGATAGACATCGTCGTCTTGAGTCTATTGGATTTTCGCCATTTTGGCGCTAATGGTAGTAAGTGCAGAGTCGCGGGTAACAGTATATATATATACATATATATAGTTTAAATCCTGGTAGGGACAAACTTTGTGTGATGAGCATGAATGTTTGTACCCGAGTCATGGATGTATGATATCTATAAAATTACTATAAATATACTGAGTTCGCCCCCATACTATTGTACGGTATCCATAATACAAGCGTTGCTTAGTGTGGAACCGTATAGTTGGTGTGTTTGTCTGGCGATATTATGATTATTATTATTTTAGTAAAAATAAATTCTGTAAGGGTTTTTTTTACTAAAATACACCGATGTATATAATAAGATGCTTCAATTGACGCAACGGACATTAGCATTCAATGTCAAATTTAGTTCCCGAGACGTTCGAGGAGGCCCCAAGAAATAGTAAATATGTATTCTGTATTGTAAATCAAGTCCAGCTTTATTTCGGTCAGTGTATGGAACAAAGCCCGTGTTCCAACCGCTGCGTTCGCAATAACCGTTTGGCAACAAAATGGCGATCGTTAACCGGGCTCCAGGTGAATCGCGAGGTATTTCAGTGCCCGGTGGTGTAAATACACTAAAATAATTTTAAGACGGCACATTCCGGGATTTAACGTTTCATTATGTGTGTTAATATATTTTCTAAGCTGATATGTTTTGATTAACTTGCACCTATGATATCCCAGCTTTGTCTGGTTACCATAGACAAATGGTCCGTGGAAAAGATTTAAGTATAAGATTTTTTAGGGCTGCAGTGAGACGATAATCTGGCGAACGGCTTAGCATTTACTTGCCGGAAAATGTAATTTAAATAGCTTATTATAAAGCTTATTTTAGTCATTCTCAAAGTGGTGTTCAGGTTAATCATTTTATGTTAAAAAACACTTCTCAATCATAATCAAAATATTTTTTATTCGTGTAAACCATTATGTACAGTACTTATGAATCGTAAAAAAGTTACAAAATGCTGAGCTACAACTGGTTCGGAATGCCGTTCCTATGGAGAAGGACGGGCTTGAAACTCCATGGTTGCTCTTTTTTAAAAGATCTTTTAAATTTTTGAGCAGTACATTGTTATGGGTATGTGAGAACAATGTAGGAACGGCTAGGCAGACTTTAGTAGCTGGTCAAAAAAAAGTATTAACTCTTACATTTATAGCTTCGTTTTATCGTCTTTTATGATTCACGTAGCTACACACTAATTAGTAAAATAGTTGCAAAGTTTTTAGTATGAGAAAGTGATCTTAACAAACAATGTCAATGTCATGTCAAGCTTATGAGATTACGGTGTGATTTATTGATGGGCTGTATGAAATTGGGGCGGATTTTCTTGTCACTCTCAATGAGAAAGTCTGCACAATCTGTGCATTTTCTTTCGTTTTTTTTAATGCTCTATGGTCAAAAAGATGACTAATTCGTCCTAAGAGCAATCAGGGCTAGAATTAATTCACAGTACGTATGTCATAAAATATTTACTTACTAATTATTATTTAATTATACACAATATTTACAACGACAATATAATTTAAAAAGAGAATAGAAGAGGTTACCTAATTAATATTTACAAATAGTGTAAAAAATCTGGCCTATGCGGTAGTGTACTAACGACGCTGACCGCATTTCCTCGCTGAATAGCCAAAGCTAGTCGCTGAGCGAGGAAATGCCCGGCCCTTGGGTCGCCGATAGCGTCGAAAATAATAATCATATACTTAAGTACATTTAAAAATAGGATAGGTCTTATACAAAAAAGGATAACGTCGCGAAGATAGGAACCTCGTAAGAAAAGAAGAGCCAGTTGTTTTTTCTTAAAAAACTTTCTTTAAAAAACTTGCAATAATTTTATGTAGGGCAAGTAATGTATGGTAAACACTCTTAATCCTTATTAACACTGAAACTTTCACTTGCAAACCACTCGCGACATAAGTTAAACGTACGCTTGACCTCGTCCTCAATTCGAGGCAGATTATCTTCTGTCACAGGCTATATAAATTATGGCAACACTATAATATAAAATAAAAAAATCTTTAACACGACGTGCAGGCTTCCTCACGATGTTTACCTTCACTGTACAGCAAGTGATAATCGTTATTGAAAATGTGATTCGCACATGAAAATCCGTTAACTCCAGAGGTGCGAGCCGGGGTTTGAACTGGCACACCTTGGTTCCAAGGTGAGAGTTCCACCAAATTGGCTATCACTGCCTAAAACACAATACAATAAAAATATAAATAGGTATATATATATATAATAATAATATATAATACCAGCCCTTTTAAATGTCCCACTGCTGGGCACGGGCCTCCCCTCAATGCTAGGGTGTTTAGGCCATAGTCTATTACACTGGCCCAGTGCGAGTTGGCGGACTTCACACATCTTTCGAGGGGCTCTCTCAGATATGCAGGATTCCTCACGATGTTTTCCATCACCGTTTAGCAAGTGATAATCCTGGTTGAAAATGAGATTCGCAGTATTTCGCACATGAAATCCAGAAATCGCAGACGTGCGAGCCGGCGTTTGAACCTGCGATCCTCGTTACCGAGGCAAGCGTTCTACGAACTAGGTATATAACACAAAATTATTATAGTCCGTTACTAGGAAAACAAACAAAATTCTTTAAATAACTATTATTGGCCCTCAAACTTTTAGTGCGTTCCTTTTATATTAATAGTTTGTTTATGAATATGGAAGATTGATTGTAACCTTAACTGTGAAATATACGTGAGGTGGGTATATATATCTTTATTTATATACCTCAAGATCTGGTTGCGTCGGAGCTTTGGAATGCTGATTATGTAATAGGGATATGACTGTGTTTGTTGTATATTAAATCATAAACTTATAATCAATTCATCCATCGGGCTAGAGACGTCCACTGCGGGATACAGGCCTTCATCCCCTAAAGACTTCCGAGTCATTTCGATTATTTTTTTTGGGAATAAGCCTACAGAAGTACTTAAAATATTTAACACTTTTATTGTTACACCTTATATATGACACATTCCGCTCCACTCCGCCCCGCTCTGCCCTGTCCCGTTCCACTTCACCCGTGCCGTTCCACTCCGCCCCGCTCTGTTTCGCTCCCTCTCGCTCCATCCTGCTATAAAGGTTTTATGTCAAAACTGTTAAGTCACTTTTTTCTGTTGTACACTGTTTTCGCAATACATACCTACAACGATCTGTCTAGCATGTATTCCTGTCACTATCTTGTCGTTAGCAGTACAATTTGGGGGCCTTGTAATGCAAAGATCTTATATATAGGTATTCGAAATGCCACTGATATCACAAAAACCTTCCGTGAATACAAAACGGTTGTATTTAAATTGATCCCGTAACTCTGTTGATTGTGTACCAACTCAGTCCAGTTTAAAAAACAAACGAGCGACCATAAATTAAAGATTAAAAAAAATCAGGTTAATACATTTTAAAGCTTCGTCTGAAGAGGACTAAAAATAAATATTAATGCAACGAATGTAGGAAACCCTTCCAATTCCACTTTAGAAGCGCCCAAAGCCTAAGCCGGCCGGCGTAATAGACCCACGAAAGAATTGCAATGGTTATAGGAATTGTTAATGAAGTCAGAGCACTGCATATTATAAATTTACTAAAAATCTTTCATAGCGCGTTTCAGGATTGTACGAAGAATTGTCAATTGTTCTGAATGTCGTCTGCAGCACCATCTGTGTAGCTTGTGGCGAGGTTGAAGAGGTCGCTACAAGCATGATAAAATAAATGACGTCTCGTAAGTCTAAATTATGTTTACCACGGTCTCCTCCACAATCCACCCCTGTGGGTCGCCTGACAACAGCTGAATGCAGCTCTTGAAGTGTTTTTGAAGTATTTTTAAATACTGCTCCAGTTTTGCGGAATTAGAATGATGAACGCATCCGATTTTTTTATCGAACGCGCTTCAACGGTTTACTCATAATATATACTTGCTACTTAGATTGTTTTCAGAATTAATATAAGAGACGTTCACAGGTGATTGCGAGCGCCAAACGGACACGGGAGCGCAGTTCACTCTAGACTCTCGTATAGAGCGCGCGCGCCATCTTGAATTATTTTCCCGCGCGATTCTAAATTCGAAACTTCAAAGTGACGTTAACTTTTTTAAATTGAAGTGTATTCTTTTGTAGAGCCCGAGTAAAATGGGTAGTTGATATATTTTGTGAAGAATAATTTTATTTTGCTAAAGTTGGGATTTTCATCGTTTTGACTGTATTTAGATTATAGTGTTGAAAAGATGAGTTACACGTAAGTTAAATTTGTTTTATTGTTATGATATTCAGATGATTTTTTTTTCACGCTGTTTGTATTTTAACTGTATTTCTTCGTCTTTATTTTCTCAAGCTAATATAATAATAGGCTACGACATGGAAACACTTTTGCCTGTGTCAAGTTAATTTATTGCTCGTTGTTTAAGTAATTAGAGTGCCGCTGATGATAATGATGATGCCGATGATGATGATGATGAAACCGTATTTCACTGTAACTTACAAATCTTACATCATGCCATAATGCAAGTTGACGAAAATGTATACAACTTGACGGTTTCAAAAATAAAACTAATCTTTATAGGGGAATTGGAAGAGTAAAGACATCATTTTTTTTTATATTACAAAAAATCTGTTGATTGAATCATATTGGAGAATGATAGTGAAATAATAACGATTATGTGTGTACATAAATGTCTTTATCAATATGAGGTATTTAATAAATACTCTAAGCAACAAAAAATAAATTTAACACGACACTGGCATATGGGTTTGATTTTTTTTTTAAAACAAAAAAAAAATGAGAACTTAAAATCCGTTATCCGCGCGTTTTATGGTCCTGCAACTTCGGGGATTTTGGCTTGACCATAAAAAAAAACCGAACAGATCTAGTCTCCAAACTTCATCTATGTTTAGGCTGTGCCTACTTAGGGATCCCTTATAGGACTTTTCCCAAAGAACAATTCACTTGAGCATACCGGCCTGACGCCGGCTCCTTAAAACCAAATATCCTGGACAAGTCATCTAAAGGCGGACAGAAAACAGTGATCATAATACCATAAGCTGATCATATAAAACTAGTTCACTCTCGATCGCTGGCATTCTGCTGGCATGCTGAAAAAATACAGTATATTCGCTGGCTACAGGTGGCTCTATTTATTAAATACTCAAAACTGGGTCTCGTAAATTCCCTTTTCTATAGTTATTATGTGAAGGAAATTATATGTACATTATAATAACAGCCCTTTTAATGTCCCACTGTGGGGCACTGGCCTTTCCTCAATGCGAGGGGGATTAGGCCATAGTCCACCACGCTGGCCCAGTGCGGGTTGGCGGACCTCACACGTCTTTCGAAGGATTCTCTCAGACATGCAGGTTTCCTCACGATGTTTTTCTTCACCGTTTAGCAAGTGATAATCGTGGTTGAAAATAAGATACGCACATGAAATCCAGAAATCCCAAAGGTACGAGCCGGGGTTCCTCGTTACCGAGGCAAGTGTTCTACCAACTTCGCTATCACTTCACATATGTACGTTATAGAGTCAAGAATTCATCTTCTTCGTCGTTACACTCTTGGCAGAGTGGTCGTGGTCATCGCTTAAGGATCAGTAGCACGCTTGACAATCCGTCGCCATTGCTCACGCACTATAACCCTTCTGGTACACATATAAAGGTGACAATCAATAGCAGGTTCAACTTGGTCGGTCCAACGCATACGCGATCTGTCCCGTGCTCTTATACCGGAGTCAAGAATACTCACGTATAAAAAAAGTAGGTACAGCGGAAGTTAATACGATAAAAATAAAATATAAAAGCAACCGTTGTTGGTGGTATCGGCCGATAAGACTTGGCTTTTACATTAATTAAACTAATATTACTGATGAACTATAACCTGCTTGCAGATCGAGTAGGTTACCTACATTTGTGAGAACAATAACTGTTTCCAGGAAGGATTGTTCGTGACAGTCCTTTTTTTTTTTTTTTGTTGACGGGGGGGAAATGTTCGATAGATACCCGGCCTCTGTGTGGGAGAGGGCCGGGTTATGTGGGATTCTTACCCACTAAAACCCCCCCGGTGGCCGCCTTCGACACATGTTGGAGGGGCTCCGGGATCTCCAAACGGAACGCACCGGTGCCCCTCTTGTGCCTCGCCCCCTTATGGGGGCCCGTCTCGGGGGAGCAGATGTTTGCTCCCCCTGCGCCCTCGCTGCGCACGGCGGCGGGGAGCCACGCCCGCCGCCGTCCTCCTCAGGAGTCGTCATCGTTACCGGACGTCCGGGGCCCACACCCCAGTCGTCCTCGACCCCGAGGGTAGCCCGTTATTTAAGGCCAACCATGGTTGCTGTATAGCAGACCAAACGTCGGGAACATAAAAACATTAAATGAACGCCGATAAAATTGGTGATATTAGTTTTATTTCAATGTGTAGTATTCGCGTAAATATAAGAAATCAATATGTTTTCAGCAACTCTATAAGAGCATGGGTAGTCTTGGTGCCACAATTATATCTATTTAGTATTTAAGTAAGCTAATGAGTTTGATATTTAGACCTCATAAAATTCATCTCATAATCGTTAAACTGTTCCGTGTTTAATAACATTTGTAAACACTTTGTTTCGTTTTAATCGGATTTTAGCTTCAATCGGTTGGTAATGATAAATTTCCAATTTGGTAGATACATTTTTTTAACCTTATGTTATGGAATAAAAAATATTTGGGTGGATAAGTTTTTTTTAAACTAATATGTTATGGAATAAAAAAAAAAAAATTAAATCGGCTCCTAAATCTAACTGCGGTAGCACTTTCTCTGTTTACTACACGCGGAAGTAATTCACGCTGTCTCTTTTTAATACGCTCGCACTGCGATGCACATATATTATTTGTAGTATATTGTTACCTTGCCAGATTTTTGTCGAATAAAGAAAATATGCTTCTAGCCGCAATTGCCCTACAGCTTCTCCTAACAAGATAGCTCACGCTAAGAGTTGTGCTATAGCATATAGCTTATGGGATAGAAAGGGTGGCAGGTACTCTTAAACTAGTCTCTCAAGGGTACCACAATGAAGGGCCAGGGCTCGGCTTACACGTTCACCCTTCACGCTGATGAGATTTACTCAACTCCGCAAGGTTGGTGTTTATTTAAGTGTAGGATGAAGGACCGTAGCACCTATGCTCTGGTGATACCAACAAAACACGACGTGACGTGATACCCTACACGTGACCCTGGGTGGTGCCAACCAGGTGACAACTCTACTGGTGGTAGGCTTCGGCCGTGGCTAGTCACCACCCACTGAACAAAGCCATGTCGCCAAGCGGCCTAGCCGTGTTCCGGCATGATGTTCGGTGCTGCCATTCATGGATGGCGGGTCAGATCAGTTGCGCTGCATGTGCCTAGTGAATGTAGCGTCTCTATCTACTGCCGCCTTCCTACCTAGGCAAGTATGCTCCATCGTAGATCTCATCGTCACTTACCATCAGGTGAGATCGAGATCAAATACTCGCCTATAATGTAATAAAAAAAAAAAAAAAAAACAACATATATATATGCTAGGCACAGTATCAATGTGTAACACTATTATCATGACAATGGGCGTATGTGTATCAACTTACCTTGAGGACATGTTAAATATATTTAAATTTTGCTCGTGTCTCGAAAACGGAACGTTGAAAAATGTATGTTGGCTTACGTAAAACAAAATATGTTTACAAGACTCATTGAGAAGGTACCTTTGTGTTCTATGTTTGATCCCTTTGACGATCTGATTGGCGCCGTTGTTAGTGAATTCCTATCCAATTTAATTTATTTGTATATATTCGTTTTATTTCAATGTGTATATTCGCGTAAATATATAAGAAATCAATATGTTAACTCAGAGTATTATCTTATCGCAATGGCTTACAAATGAAATAGCTATAGTTCTGCTTTAGCTCATATTAATCGAACACAGACATGCTTTTAGATTTGACCTAGGTGCAATCTTTGAAGTCTAGTTACGTAGCCCACCGCACCGGCTAGCTATTTAGCTTTTATTAGCGCGTTGCCAGTGTTTGGAGGTTAATAAAATTTTACGACTTATGTTCTTTTAGCTGTGGCGCTTAAAACGTAATAAACTGGAGTGTTTTAATGCTAACCAAAAGATGATTTATTATATTACTTGGTGCCAGTATTTTTGGTATATGTATCATTAATGTATTTTTTTTTATTTGGCATCACCATATTTATTTTCCCAGTGTCAAGTAATATAAATTATTTGAGTTTTCGAGCATATGCACAGGTCCAAGTAAAATACCCCCCCATTCCTCAATCAGTAAAGTGATGGATACTTATATGAAAGTTTTTTTATGGTTTTTTTGTGAAAAACTGAAAAGCCAAGTTTCGTCACTCTGTTTCAATTACCTACACTCGTACACACACATTACCGAACCTATAATGGTTAATATTCCACTAATATCACTCACTATAACTCGCAGGAACACTAGTTTTAGAGTCAGTTTCCCGCCAAAAAACCTTAATGTAATTATGCGTCATTTGCTTGGTCCTACCGCGACATGTCATTGGTTCAAATCGTGCCATAGACAGGGTGAAAGGCAAGAAAGGCAGTGCGTGCGACACCTTGCCGCTAACAAGCTGTTAATCTATTGTCATTTTCAATTCGCCAACACACGAGGAAAATAAACAATGTAGGGCGGGAAATTAAAGAGTGAATATGTCATAGACATTTATGTCTGTGGTAATTTCTGCATTGCATTTTATTTATCTATACATATAAATAAAATTGGAGTGTCTGTTTGTAATATTAAAATAACCGCTTTTTACTAAGTGCATTTGGATGTATACACGTTACCTATACCGAAACAACATTTTTTACAATTTTTGTCTGTCTGTCTGTCTGTCTGTTTGTTCCGGCTAATCTCTGAGATGGCTGGACCGATTTTGACGGGACTTTCACTGGCAGATAGCTGATGTAACAAGGAGTAACTTAGGCTACTTTTATTTTAGAAAAAAAATAGGATCTCACGAAAAAAAATTAAAACCAATGTTGCAGCGCAGCGCCTGATTAATTTTGATAGCAACAACCTGCAATGCGTCCCGCGGGCTCAGAATGGGCGAGCTGGATGTTGTCAACGGTTGTCTTTGTTAAATACCACGCGGACGAAGTCGCGGGCAACAGCTAGTATATCATAAAATGTGTTTCCTTTTGTTTGTCCTTTTATTATTATAATGTATAATATTGGTGGAATATTAACCATTGTGTATTCACAAACGTGCACGAGTGAAGGATGTTGAAATAAAACAGTATAACTTGACTTTTCAAGTCCTCCCAAAATGTCGTGTTATTTTTCAGTAAGTATTAGATAAAGCGTTCGCCGCTTTGCCGATGGGTTTGTCGCGATTTGATTTAATCAATATCATATCATCAGAGGATGTTTGAAAATCTGAAAATATAAATAGGCACCAAAGGGCTAGTTACCAATGGCCGTAAACTAAATTTAAAAAATAGGTTTACTTAACTTTTTATAAAAATACGGCTTCCATTGTTTTTTGTGGATGATTTTGACAACAGTTTTAAAAGAGGTTCGTATTTTTGCAATTTGTTCTATCTATTATCCATGCAGCAGATCCAGATCGCGTTTAGAAACCGCATTGTGCCTTATTCACCAGTGAAAGTATCGTTCTGGACCGGTTCTTTTGACTCAACAAAAAGATAATGCTGAAACTTAAAAAAATCGCGCGTCAGTTGTTTTGCGTTCCTCGTACAAAAAAAAAAATAAGATTCGATTCAGACAAGGATGCCATTCCAGTATTCTTGCCACCCACTCGGAGGTATTGCTTAACTGGTTTTTTGTGTGAGCCATCAAAGCTCACACGTGTTGCATTTATTCTTAATCTTAAATCAGGTAAAATACACGACGACGAGCAAGAAAATAAGTTATGATTTATCAATTTATCAACTAAAAGATCTGGGACGCTATTTAAATGATAATGTAATTTAGACATCCTATTCATGACTATAGTTGCCGAAAATTTAATTAATTTCATCGTTGATCATATTGATCCTAGATCACATTATACAGGTGATACAGAAAAGGTATATTAAGCTTTAACCCTGCGCTTCTTTCGTGCATTTATAATCAATATGGTTATGTCAGAATTACGATTTTGATTTAAAAAAAAACTG
Source organism: Pheosia gnoma (assembly GCA_905404115.1). Taxonomy (NCBI): domain Eukaryota; kingdom Metazoa; phylum Arthropoda; class Insecta; order Lepidoptera; family Notodontidae; genus Pheosia; species Pheosia gnoma. Next base: position 1,266,631 of record FR989919.1, on the reverse strand, counting down.
CTCACAGAACAAGCACAATAATGTTATATGTCCCATAGATATGTTATCTTATAATTTTACACCTACCGTTATGCTTCGGAGGGCTTGCAATATTACTTCTTATCAAACCTGAGCATAGGACCTCAAGATTCTTACCCACCCCACCTATATGGCCGTTCAACCATAAACTATACAGAATGATTCAGAAAAGGTATACGAAACCTAGACCCTGGGCTGCTTAAGAGCATTTGTAAATACTATGTAAAGTTCGAATTTTAATATGTTGATAAAAAAAATTGATCCCAGCATAAAGATAATTGTGGTTTGTTGCACACATTTTTTTTATATTTGACAACCACGGTCTGGCCTTAGGCTGGCCTTTTTGAATCACACCTGTAAAACGTTTATTTCGTACTAGCTGCGCCCGGCGGTGTTACCCGCGATAAAAAGTATGAAAAATTAAAACATCTATCCCACGGGAACCATTCGTTTTACCGGGATAAAAAGTAGCCTATGTGCTATTCCAGACTATAATCTATCTCTGTGCCAAATTTAATCCAGATCCGTTCAGCCGTTCGGGCGTGAAAGAGTAACAAACATCCATCCATCTATCCATCCATCCATCCATCCAAACTTTCACATTTATAATATTAGTATTTATAATATTAGTATAGATTTATAACTTATAACAAAATAAATTATTAATATACATTCATTATAAACTAGATTTCATTTCTATATAACGGTCGAACAGCTTTTCACAGACAAATTTTATGCACATACAATAATCGTATATCACAGCATTGTTTTTTTTTATCGATCAAGTGGCATCGCGAATAATCGATAGCATTATGATTTTTTTATTTAAATATCACCTTGGCTCCGTTTCTTAATCGTATTATTTTTTATCGGTGCTAAAAAGTGTGAGTTATTGTCTATTATTGAATGGGTAGCTTTTAAATTTCGAATTTATCTCGTGTAGCCAAATGCACTTATGTATTTTGACTGGACGAAGCTGTTAGATGTTTACATTAATGATACTGATATGGAATACTGATTGAGTTTTTATTTGCGTGAAATAATCAATCCCGAATCGCGAAGGTTATGCAACGGATTTAACTGGACTCCTTTTACGAAGGAATGCGGTGGTTATCTGAAGCGACAACATCATATCCACGGGTTTGCAAGTGAATTGTAAAATTTCAATATAAATTTTACATTTCACACGAGGATTCAGGCATGAGTTCGTCTTTTTAGAATACCACTGCTGGTCTCCCATAGCCCACGGCAGGGAAGAGAAGGAAATACACATGTCGTAATTACTTGTTCTTGTTGCCCGAGATTTTTTATTAAGTATGTAGATTTACGTTTTCGACCATCTTATAATTATATAGGCAAAGGAAATTATACGACGCCTATCACCTTTATTTGCTTCATTATCAACCTCCATTGTAAAACATCAGCTGATTACATTAATAGATCAACACACTCGAGTCGCACTTGACCGCGTTTTATTTTTAATCTCCCGACGATTTATTATTTTGTTTGGTCTGCTTATCAATGGTTTGAATAGCCGTGATTTTTTCATGCATGCAATGGAATGATGAAATTTATTCTACAAATATTATGTTGCTAGTTTGGAGTCTGCGGCTCCGCTAGCGTTGTTGACCCAAGTCCTTGAAATTCCAACATTGAGGCTTAATATGATGGTACACAAACTATGATTTACTGAGCCATATTATAGCTGTCATTCTCTTGTCAAATAATCATTTTTTTACAAAGTTGCATTTTTATTTTTTTTTAAACGGAATTGTGGATTTTGTTTTTTTATTATTTTTACCGAAGGTATTGCAAACAGCTAGTTACATTTACAAATGCATAGACAAATAATGATTTATAATAGATCTACTTCAAATGCAAACGAGCACGGATTAAATTTATTATTTATTTTATTTCTTTGGGAATGTTATATTTATATTCTAATGTTTTACACCATTATTGGTACACCTTATATTAATCTAAAAATCAACCGCGAAGGTAAAAGATATATATTTTTCTAAGCAATTTCATGGCGTTGGATTCGTTCCGTTGTAAAACATAATAATTGTTGTGTTTCTGTTTGTTTGAACACGTTTTTGCTATGATGTCACCTTTTTGAAAGGAACATGCTTCAAGTTGAATGGCAAGTAGTACGGCTGTCTAATTTTATCCGAGAGTCGCGAACTTTTTGGCGGGAACATGAACAGTATAGTTGTCAATTATGTTTTATTTAAAACAAAATGTTTTTTTTAAATATATTTGTGGTATATTAACAATTATGCGTTCATAAACGTGCACGAGTGAAGGAGATTATATATAGATAGTATACTATAAAATAGATAGTTGGTATAACTTGACATTTCAAGTTCTTCAAAGATTACCGGTATTTTTTTCATCATCATCGTCATTGATATCAACATATTTATCAGGCACTTGTATTTAAAATGACGATGAAATAATTTACTGAACTCTGGCATAATGTCTCTATTTTGTAGGCATATTGGCTCTATTTAGTAAAATAGGACTGCGTGGTCTCGACTTGTTATAGCCGAAAACATATTTGTCTACCGTACGCTACTTGCAAGTACCAGCTGTTACAACAAGAGAATTGATAATTTTATTAAATGTTCCATTTTGTAGCTACCTTGCTTAAAATAGAGTTGAGAATTGTATAACATTTGTAATAGGTGATTTATTTACCCACTATAACTCCACTATGTATTTACTACCACCTGATATAATGTAAAGATAACGAAATATTGTGTTACCTTATGCCCGATTGACTCATATTAAATTTTAGTTTCATAAACAAATTGTCTGAAAGTTAGCTGGCTACCTCCTCTGGTGTCATAGTTTTCAGTTTTCAAGCCGTCAGAAGCAGAGCCGTTTTTAACCTATTAGAGGTCTCGGACACTTGTAATAATGGGTCCAGGACAAACGGACATTATTTGAATTACATGTAAGAAGGCAAAAAAACAGTTGAATTTTAGAATGTTCAGAATCATAATATTTTTAACTACGTTTATTAACTACGTTAGTGAAAGTGCTATGAAAATTATTTAATGTAATGTTGTCTTTAAGATTTTTTGTAATAATTTACCATTGTTCTCTATTATTAAAGAACAAAAAAACACTATAATTAATGTCTACGGCCACTGCATATACTGTGATGCATGTCTATGGTCTATTGCATCATAGTGCGTAAATTCTTAGTAACACAACTCGAACCACTTTGGCGAAACATTATGAATGATTCTTTGTTACGACATAATTTGTCATCGCATACCTAAACATAATAGTACCTTTAACATGAATGAGTTTGATAAGAGTATCTAAGCAATCTTTGTATTAGGTTTTACTTCTGGGAAAACACATCCAAATTTCGTTGGAATTTTCCTTGTATGCTCTCTCTCGCTTTGGTACATACGTATCAGTAGGGTAAGCAAAAACTACTCAAGTAATCGTAATGTTATAGAGAAAACATGCTGTCACTGTTATACTTATTTATGTAATCTGTGGTGTGAAAGGGATGGGCGACGCTTACCTACCGAAACGATGTTTGAAGTCTACACATCTTGTTGTGTACCTACCTAGCTTTATATTATTTCTGCCCGCAGTTGACCTGCGTTTGAGCTTTTGACAACGGCAACATTATGCCATAATAAGCTTTATCTAATCAATTTTTAAACGGGATTCGTTGACGACGCAAATTGACCGTTATAATTTCCTGATCTCGTTATAAGCTAAATAAATATTAATAATAATTGTGTAACGGTATTGAATTAAAGATTAAACATCTCACATTTGCGTTCCGTCCTAAAGTGAAATTAAAAAAAAAACAGTTGGTGCCAAAATAAGATTACATACCATTTATGGCGAACAAGGATTTAAATAACGAAAGTAATCGTTATTCTTTCGGGTTCCGTCCTTTAATTAAATATTAAAAATAATATAAAACTGTTCAAAAAACATTCTGAAATATCATTACATAAATATTTTTAAATTAGGAACCTACTTGACCAGAGACAAAAGCGTCAATACTTATTTTGACAGTTAAGTTCGACAGCCCTAGTTGTTATATTTTAAAACGTAGTCATTATATACTCTTTGTATAGAGCAAAACAGTTAAGCCTATACGAAATTCATAGAATATATTTAATAAACCTTATCACAGTCGTGATGTGTTTATAATGGAATGTAGACATAATAAAGTGTACAGCGGAAGACTCTGCGATTATAAATGCCATCGACATTTTTATGCATACACTACCTACATTCCGGGGGTACTAACCTACTTCCTTGTTTTGTACAAACATACTAGGATGGAACGTCTATCTTTCCAGAGACCAATTTATAAGCTTTTTTTAAGGAAAGCGCAAATATTCTTTCAAACACATTCAACTTTCGAAGGTGCTTTACTTAGCGCCTCTTCGTATATGTCCGGCTTACCGATTACTAGTAGCGTGCGCGACAGAGACGCGAGACTAGAGATTTCGAATCACGTGAGAACAAAAAGTATGTCTGCATAAATACACTCCAAATAGGAACACTTCTTAATTCCATTAAAATATAACCCTAAAAGCCGGTCCGTGTTTGAATTTTAAACATTCAAACAGTGACATTTGATCTGGCGCCGGCGCCGACACGGCTTAACGGAATCGCCGCAAGCGCAGTAATCTCCGCACGAAATGTTCACGTCAACCTTTTTTATAGTGTCAGATAATTATAATGTTTATTTTATAATTGCAGTTCACTGAGATCTTTCAAATGAGTGTGGCCAATTAATCTTTGATCTGATATCGAATTAATTTAGCGTAATGATCAATAATTGATTACAAACACTTGTCTTCGCTAAATAAATTACTTGGGTAAGTATATGAAACGAATATAAAAGATTATACTGGCAGAATCGTCTTGAGCGTAATCTCAATAGAAAAATACAAAAAAAAAAGTTTCCAACTTTCAAATTTTATTCCTTTTTGACTTAAACGGCATCCTGTCTTTGTACCGAATTAATCAAGTCATAAATGGAGGCGATTTTCATATCATCATGTCATCTCCATTATTTTATGTATAATGTGTATTCATTGAATGTTTTATTGCTATAAATTACTTGACATTGGCAAAATACCCGCTAATTTGTGGGTGAGGCCGTATTCATATCCATTTTATTTCATCGCATCTCATTTCGTAAAGTCAAAGTCAAAGTCAAATCATTTATTTCGTATAGGCCTACGGGGGCACTTACAAATTGTCATTACATTTTTTCATTAATACTACAACCGGATCGGAACGCGACCTCAACTGAGAAGATCCGGCAAGAAACTCAGCGGGCTTGTCTTTTTTTTTTATCCATTATATTTACAAAAAAATAAATAATAAAAAGTAAGCTCCAGTGTGTTGCCATGCGAGGCGCACACACGCTACACTTTAACATTATAAATATTGATATTAGAGCGATCAGTCCCAGGCTGCTTTATCATCCAAATAATCCAAGATTCTGTAATAACCCTTACGACATAAATTACTTTTAACAGTTCTTTTAAACTTACTAATGGGCAAATCTCGGATTCCTTTGGGAAGTTTATTATAGAAGCGTATACATTGCCCATTACATAAAGAAAGAAGTCCTAAAAATGTGTGGTAGTCCAATCATCTCACAACTCCTATGTGACCAGGAATGCCAAGGTCGAGCGTCAAGCAATTAACTAACGCTGATATGATAAACAATCTTATCTTTGGATCGCGTTACGCCGCACAACAGATTTATGAAGTGTGAACGAAACCATGTGACTAAAAGTAATACTTAATTAGAAACCGAGGGAGACGAAAGAAAAAAATAATCTATTGTTTTAAGAGCGATACTAAATATATTATTGCAATCGGTGCGTCCTAAAAAAATTCTTGAATATTCGTATATTTTTTTACAAATTTTACGAAATAATAGACGAAAATCATAAACGCGAAGCGGCATTGCAAGCTTCCGGGATGAACATGATCTCATCATCAGAAAGTGCCAGGCAATTCAGTTTACTGTCTGGAAATATGAGTTCGTACCTCAATTTATAATAATTCGCCATCTCCAAATCAAACTAAGTACCCAAAGTCTTCAATCATAATTATAAAACTATTAAATTATAATCATCCTTCATATATTAATATGAACGACTGTACCTAAAAATTACCTCGCAACCTATCCTCAACTTTAACACACTGAGATAAGGCCCAAATCGGATCTACGGATGTACGTGCAATATGCATTATACTCGAATTCGTCCTCTAGATTAGCATAATTTGACTTGTAGTACCGCGCAGAGTTCGCCATTCAAATCACATTTTTGAGGGTAGAAAAGAAAAAATATACACAATGTCACCAACTTCACTTGTCCGGCCGCTACGATTTGCATCTCATTCGCGTTTCAGTGCTTCGCCATTCCACACGTTTTAACTAAGTGAAATACAAAGGATAGTTAGGTTAAAATGTCGAAAAGGAAGAACGACAAGAAAATAGAAAAGTTATACAACAAAATAAAATTAATAGAAAATGAATTACATCGCGTGAAAGGAAATAAACGTCGACGAATTCTATCTTCAAGTGAATCATCATCTGCGTCGCGGGACTCGCCGGCACGACTTTCAGAACCAGAAGGTACCTACGACGTGCAATGTTAATATAATGGTAATGTGGACAGTTTTTGGGACTGTTTCGTACCCTATTGTGATGATGTGGATAGTTTTTGGGGCTATCTCTTCATTAAAAAATCTACCCACAAGGGTGACTATATTCTAATGGTAATGTGGACAGTCTTTGGGGCTGTTTCGTGCCGTATTATGATGATGTGGATAGTTTTTGGGGCTATCTCTTCATTAAAAAATCTACCCACAAGGGTGGCTATATTCTAATGGTAATGTGGACAGTCTTTGGGGCTGTTTCGTGCCGTATTATGATGATGTGGATAGTTTTTGGGGCTATCTCTTCATTAAAAAATCTACCCACAAGGGTGGCTATATTCTAATGGTAATGTGGACAGTCTTTGGGGCTGTTTCGTGCCGTATTATGATGATGTGGATAGTTTTTGGGGCTATCTCTTCATTAAAAAATCTACCCACAAGGGTGGCTATATTCTAATGGTAATGTGGACAGTCTTTGGGGCTGTTTCGTGCCGTATTATGATGATGTGGATAGTTTTTGGGGCTATTCCTTTATCAAAAAGTCTACCCACAATGGTGATTACATTTTAATGGTAATGTGGACAGTTTTTGGGACTGTTTCGTGCCGTAGTCTAATGATAAAAAATGTTTACTCCCTTATAGAAGGCGACACATTGGTAGTCCCTATCGTAGATCACGATGATCTTGTTATGGAACACACCACTGGAAAACAAAATGATTGTGCTACCACTCAAAATACATCCATTAATATAAATAATTTACGGACTTCGGTCGGCGACAATGTTGACACTAATATACCTGCTTGTAGTACAACAGTACCAACCAATAACGAACTGGAACTCGATGCCGAGACCTTGGAAATTTTGGGCATCGACCCAACAATAGAGAAGCAATATGGAAAAGATATTCAAAAAGATATCGCGATACGGTTGGAGCATATAGCATTACAAGGGCTGTCCAAAAATGATCGTAAAGAACTTACAGATAAATATTTGGTTCCTGGCAACTGTAAACTTATTGATGCACCGCAACTCAACCCGGAAGTGAAGGCCGCCATGTCTGACCCCACTATGAAGAGGGACAGGGCTATACAAGATAAACAGAAGATATTGACTTCTGCAATATCAGGTCTTGCGGAAGCGATTTCGCTATTAGCAACTTCTAAAGATAAAAACGCAGATTTACTCCGTTTACTAATGGACTCCGGTCGTTTACTATGTGACTGCCAGCATGCTGACACCATAACTAGACGTAACTACGTCCTGTCTTGTGTTAAACCAGAGTTGAAAGAACAGTTAATGCAAAATACAAAAATTGAAGAATTCTTGTTTGGTAAAAATTTATCAGATACAATTAAAACTGCAAAAGCGATCAACAAATCTGGCGCTGAATTGAAAATTAGTCCTGCTCCAAAACCGTCAAACGGAAAAAACACGAATAATACATCAAAAAACTGGAAGGGTCCTCATCCGGCTCGCAGGCAGCCAATGAGGACCAAGGAACCAGCTCCAGCAACGCCTGCAGCATCGTCAGCGAAGACCCAGCGCTACTCCTTCAGAGCGTCGCAGAATCAGCGTGCACCTCGCACACTACGTTAGAAAAACCGGTAAACTATGCTGGTAAATTATCATTTTTCCTGAATCAATGGCGTATCATTACAAATGATCCATGACAAAGTGAATCGCATTCCAACTAAAATTATTTTATTATTATTATTATTTTCTCTCAACAAAACGTTGTAAAATTAGAGATTTTGCTTTCTTTGTTGGTTTGTGTGATCTCAGCCTGTCCAGCCATCGAATATGGTTATCTTTATATAAAGTTATTTGACCGAATCAAATACTTAAATTTAAAAAACAAAATGACCAATATATAAGTAATTATTCCTGACGAAATCATTCCGGATTTAACGTGGTGGCATAATGCGATTCAAATGTCATGTACAAAAATGAGAGATGACACGTACGTATTGAATATTTCTCAGATGCCTCAACAATGGGGTGGGAGTCGTGTGCGGTAATGATAGAGCTAGTAGAATGTGGAGTTTAGACGAACGTAAACAGCACATTAATTATCTGGGAATTAAAGCTGCATTGTTTGATACTCATGCCAGATTTTATTACGTATCGACAATACGACTGCCATATCATACATCAACCGTATGGTGGAATCCAACACCATATTTTTTTTACGCATTTCAACTATTTTTTAATGAATGATAGATGAAAGCCCAAGGCATTGTAGTAGTACCAGTTTGGCCTACCCAACCTTGATACCGATTATTTAAGACCCTGGTAGTGTCTGAAATATTATTGTTTAAACCACAGAAAAATATATTTGTCTCCCCTTATTCCAGCAGGAAAATGATGCACACCCAACTTACTCTGGCTGTCGCAGTATTATCGGGTCCGCATTACAACGACGGAACATACCCTCTTCCGCAATAAACATTATGTTAGCATCATTTGCACCTAATACACTTAAGCAATACGATGTATACTTAAGAAGATGGCACTTATATTGTTCACAATCTAAAATTGATTTATATAATGCTTCTAGCTCTAATGTCTTAGATTTTTTAACAAAATTATATAATGAAGGTGGCCGGTATGGTACACTCAACACGTGCCGATCTGCATTGTCATTGATTCTGAATGATCAGCTTGGGCAGGATGAAATGATAAAAAGATTTTTCAAGGGCATATTTAGGTTACGTCCCCCTTTGCCTAAATACGATAGAACATGGGACGTATCAATAGTATTAAATTTTCTAGAAAAAATGTATCCCAATGAAAGTTTGCCCTTAGAGGACATCTCTAAAAAACTCGCAACGCTCCTTGCACTTGCAACAGCCCACAGAGTGCAAACCTTGTCAAAAATAAATATTGATAATATTTCGGTGAACCCGAATCGCGTCACTATCAACATTTCGGCACTAATTAAAACTTCCAAGGTGGGCTCTCCGCAACCGGTACTAGTCCTCCCAATTTTTCCACAAAAACCTGAAATATGCCCAGGAAAAACATTAATTGCATATTTGGAAAAAACAAAGGCTACTCGTCAGAACGTGAAAGATCTTTTTATTGGTATTAAAAAACCTCACACTGCCATCTCGAGTCAGACGCTGAGCCGTTGGATTAAAAGCATGTTACAAGCGAGCGGGTTGGATGCGGCAACATTTGGTGCACACAGTGTACGACACGCCGCCACATCGACCGCGCATCGGCTCGGCGTCAGTCTCGACGTCATCAGAAGAACGGCCGGCTGGAGCGGCTCCTCTAATACATTCTTTAGGTTCTACAATAGACCTGTAGACTATGATGAAAACCTCGATAGTTTTGCACAAGCCATTATCGCAAATAATTGTGCATTATAAACAATTGTGTTTACCAAGCTAATAATAATAATAAGAGATTATAATTTTCTGATGATAGTTATAAATTAAATCTTATGGTTAAAAATTAAATATAATTATTGATTAAAAAATAATTAGGTATTTTATTAAGTACATATATATTCGCATATATGCTCATACCTATTCCAGTAATACTTCACGATAAGCTCTAAAAGTCTACAAGTCAAATTATGCTAATCTAGAGGACGAATTCGAGTATAATTAATGATTAATCGAGCTTCCCTGGAAGCGAAGTTCGATCATGATTATACGAAGAATTCGTCCGAATAGATTAGCATCCCTCCCTCCCATAAAGTATATTCAACTGATACAACCCCATAGATCGTGAAATATTCCTATCTCTAAACTAAATGAGATGCAAATCGTAGCGGCCGGACAAGTGAAGTTGGTGACATTGTGTATATTTTTTCTTTTCTACCCTCAAAAATGTGATTTGAATGGCGAACTCTGCGCGGTACTACAAGTCAAATTATGCTAATCTAGAGGACGAATTCTTCGTATAATCATGATCGAACTTCGCTTCCAGGGAAGCTCGATTAATCATTAATTTTATGTTATTAATCTAAATTGAAATCTATTTTTAAGTGATAAGATTGAAAATTATTTGATCATGATCAGGGGCCATTAATTATGATGAATGCCGTTTTCAAAGGCGCTTTTGAAGTTTTGGTTTATTAATGATTCTGGACGGTTATGTGAGTACTTTATTTATCTGCCATCTCTTTCCAACTTTCCACTAGCACGGTAATATTGGTAGTACGGTGTATTTTGGTTCCGACTGTACCTATTTTCAAAAGTAGCAAATAAATATATTATGACACCGATAAAACCAAGATTTTTATTCATCCATATTTCATTTATCAGATACTGATGTACTACTTATCAATGTTCCTTACTTCGGTTATAACATTTGTATATATACTATCTTATATGTATTATTAATATATTTATCAACAATGATGACTGATCATAATTATACTGCACACATTCCTACCCAATATGAGGAGCATTTAGGCCATACCACGCTGCCCCAGTACGGGTTGGCGGACTTTACACATCTTTCGAGAGGTTCTCTCAGACATGCAGGTTTCCTCACGATGTTTTCCTTCACCGTTTAGCAAGTGATAATCATGGTTGAAAATAAGATTCGCACATGAAATGCAGGTATCCCAGAGGTACGAGCCGGGGTTAGAACCGATCCTCGTTACCGAGGCAAGCGTTGTACCAACTTGGCTATCACTGCCAAACAACTATAAGTAGCACTTAATTTAAGGCCTCTGTTTGTTCATTGACATTTAAACATATACCTATGGCCCTTCACTTAATGCTAATATGGACTCAGTAATGCTTAATATAATAGCAATCATAAAAATATTACTTTATGCTACACACGTGTATTTTATATGCAACATTGAGTGCATTGACTGATTACAGCTCAGTTGGTAGTAATCCTGCTTTCTATTTCGAGGGTCTCCGGTTCGAATCCTGTTTAGGACACACTTTGTGTGATAAGCACATATGCACCCGAGTCATGGATAGTTTTATATATCTACTGGGATCGGCCCCAGTCCATTGTACGGTACCGATAATACAATCGTTGCTTAGTATGGGACCGTTACAGTTGGTGTGTTCGTCTGGCGATATTTATTTATTATTTACTAGCCGTCCCGGCGAACTTCGTACCGTCTCTGAAACAAATGTATAAGAAAATAATTAATTATTATTTTTTGTCATTTTTTACCATGCTTTAAGTTATCTGCTATTAGGAGCGGAGACAAATTAAAAAAATCAGGGATAATCAAAATCGGCCCACCCTTTCTTGATATAAATGGTGTAACTAACACCTTGTTTTGTATATTACCTACATAGATTATAGTACGTTTCACTCGCATAGTGATATCGAGTCGAAAATTGCTTTTTAAATAAAGATATAGAGGCGTTATCAACCAGTAGCTTATCTTAATCTATTCAGTAGACACATCAAAAAATAATATTATCTATCGTCTGCCTATTAGGAAATTATTCAGAATCAGAATATTTTTTATTCACGTAGACCATTAAGTACAGTACTTATGAATCGTCAAAAGTTACAAAATAGTATGCTACTACTTTACCACCCGTTCGGGATGCCGGGATGGAGAAGAACGGGCAAGAAACTCCATGGTTGCTCTTTTTTAAAAAAGATCTTTTACGTTTTTGAGCAGTACATTGTTATAGGTATGTGAGAACAAGATAGGAACGGCTAATCAGACTTTAGCAGCAGGTAAAAAAAAAGTACTACTGCTGATAGGTTTAAGCCGTTCTTGCCTTGGATTCAACGGTAGAGGAGGCCATTCACCCATGAAACGTTTGAACAAATGTCACCCAGATGTTGAATAATGACTAAATAAATAAGACTACATACAATAAAATAAATTGGCCCAATTCACACATGTCGACGTAATTTATAGCTAGAAGCAACGACATTTTGTTTTGCCTGAAGACACATTAATGGATTCCGACAATTTGATTTATCTGCGATAAATGTTACACACATTTGACTATGGCTGATTATTTTTGACCACTGTGCTTCTGTACGTCAAGTGCGAGATTATTCGTAAGCTAACCGTATACTTTATAGTCTACCGTATTTAGACATATTGTATGGAGAATTGAAAAGCGCGGACGCGGATGGTATTTAAAACATTAAATATAACTATAGAGTATACGTTTTTTTTGGGACCCTTTGGTGTTGTGCCAAAGGGTATTTTTCATAGTTTTATTATTTTCAAGTGTTGGCACGTTTAGTCTTTATTTTGGTGCTTAATATTGTTTGTCCCTCTGCTAATGGATACAGAGTAAAGTATATACGGTTAGCTCGCTCTTAACGTGCTGCTGTCGTTATTAAAAAACACGTTCACGAAAAAGTTCTTTCAGCCTGTTTCTACCAATCTACGGGGACAGGATATATGCGATATATACCACTGAAACTGAATTGAAACTGAAATGAACTGAATGTACTTTTATATTTTTTTAAACATAACGGTATAACTGACGACTCCATGAACAACGATACTCGCCATTGAAATGTCGTAAAATAGGAACGTACATAGAATGAATATACATAAAAGATAGGACACTGATATTTACGAATGGAATATTTACCGGGCCAAGAATAGATAAATATAAAAAGTCAGGACTGCGAATGTGACTAATAATACAGTAATTCGATGTGAAGTTATTACAATATGAAACATAACGCGAAGAAGGTCATGTACCTAATTCCTTGCCACCTTATGCTCGAATATCATTTGAACATCATAGGATGATTAGGTCTATTTTCTTTTCTTTGTTATACATTAATTTGAACGTTGAAATCTGAGATTTAGGTGACATTTTCATTACGTGTGGCTATCGAAACTGGTAACCACTTCCATGGTCTAATTTACTTCAAACTCAAAATCTGATTTTATAATAAATTTTCGCATATTAATTTCCTAATAGACGTTCCGATTAAGTCAGGGCCACCATCAGGTCGAGAGGGACAAATATAAAAGGGATTAACAACGAGCTGCCGAGTCTTATTTTATTTTCTCGTGTATTTTAGACCCAAGACATAGGAGTTAGTTTCAACTGACTAAGTAATTAGTACGTTGTGTCGGTTCTGCGTTTATTTAATTATTCACTGACCGTTTACTGCAGTGACTGAGCGACCTATTTCTAATGAACAAATGCTGATAAAACACCGCTGTTTCGGATTAATTGCGCGCGGTGTACAAAGTTTATGAAGAGTCGCGGTACCTCGCCATATTGATGGTGGCACGGCAGCGGTTCTGCCAAGTCTTAGAGCTAACCTTTCTCGTATTAATCTCATTTTTGTTTGCTTCAGAATCCCTGTGCTACTGTTGCTATGCTCGGTGGGGCTGAGCCTGGCTTACCGAGGAGACGACCTGCCGCCTGGTCCCTACTGCGGAATCACTGGCAACTGTTGCCAGAATCGGCAAGACGACTGCTCTCATCCTATTCTTGGTAAGTTATGAATGGGGCCAGTAAGGGCATATAAAGGTATAAACGATAGATAAGGCTGCGAAATAAAAAAAAAACGGTATTTTTTTGTACATTCGGTTAAATAATGGTTTTGGTTAAATAAATAAAATCGATGATTGCATCGATATATTGATCAGTAAATTAATGCAATATTCACAACAACAAAAAAAAAATATGTTCCTACTGTATGTAAAAAATATGTTCCTACTGTATGTAAAATATTATGTTCCTACTGTATGTAAAAAAAACCCGCGGCTTTTATTTAATTTCGCGCCTTAATCTAGCGCTTTCACCAAGGCCGTAGCCAAGATTTCACTTGGGGGGAGGGATGGGGGGATTCGAACTCTAGACCAGAGATAATAAGCATAAACAACAATCCGAACAAGAGTCCAAACTATCATAGTAAGTACCTATGCATAAAACGGTGGGTCGGTTAAGGTACTTGAACCCAGGGTTGGAACCTCTCACCTCCCCCCAGCCTTGTGTACTATTTCCATGTGTCAGTGTGTGCGAGTATTGATCATCACATCTCTTATAGACAGCCTATGCTACTGCGATGAGTTCTGCAACAGAACGCTGGGCGCGGACGACTGCTGTCCAGATTACGAAGAAGTTTGTCTCGGGATCGCGCCGCCCCCTCCGCCGCCGGGCGAAACCAAACTCGCCTGCAAGTTTGGTGGAAACCATTACGCTCCGGGTGGAGACCGGACTAAAGGCTGTAACAAATGGTGAGTTTATCAGCTTTGTATACGGCGTGAACCAGAACGGGTACACTCAGTTTTGAACTTTCAAAAAATCTCAATTATATTGTAGTATTTTTATCTTATACTTATAAGGCATTGTTAACATTTTATCCAAGTCGTTATTGCTAAATCTTATACTTATAAGGCATTGTTAACATTTTATCCAAGTCGTTATTGCTAAATCTTATACTTATAAGGCATTGTTAACATTTTATCCAAGTCGTTATTGCTAAATCTTATACTTATAAGGCATTGTTAACATTTGATCAAAGTCGTTATTGCTAAATCTATCTGTTCTAGTGTGATATTAGTGGAGGACAGTTCCTCTTAACTGTGGAAATTACAAATACTCATTCATCTGTAATAGAATAAATAAAAATTACCCTTGAATAGTTACTATTGTTGTCCTAATAATGGTCAGGTAAAAACCCAGTAATGGACACTCTATTTATTTTAATTAACAATTATATTATTACTAGCTGAACGGGCAAACGTTGTTTTGCCATATACATTATTTCTATGAAATATTTGCGATTATAAATTGAGATATAAACTATCCTATCTTTCAAGTTGGATAAAACTGCACACGGTGTGCAAAATTTTATTTAAATCGGTTTAGTAGTTTAGCAGTCCATAGCGGACAAACACCGTGACACGTAATTTATATATATTAAGATGTCTACTTACAAGAGATGATTTAGGCGAGATAACGCATTTTTTGGACGGCCGGACTGTATTTTTTTCCTAGAATGTGTAATATTTAAATCACAGTATCACAGTAATATTATAAATGTGAAAGTTTGGATGTTTGTTACTCAATCCCGCCAGAATTCTGGCACAGAGATAAATTATAGTGTGGAATATTACATAGGCTACTTTTTAACCCGGTAAAAAGGACGTACTTTTTAATCGCGGGTAACACCGCGGGGCGCAGCTGGTCTTTCAAATAGTTTAGTAGTTTATTTAATATTGTAGGTACCGTACCAAACCCAACCTATTAAATAATAGAAATGAAAAGCTCCGCTACACACATTATTTACGAAATAATGTCACTTTTCGCGACACACCGAAATACCGCGTAATATAAACACGAATTAATAAAGTTGAATGTACTGAGAAAATCTAATTTTCAGCAGTTGACACAATATTATTTTAACACCTAACCAACCTATTATTAAAACAATGAGTTCGTTGACCCGGTCTCGGCCATAGATTCAAGAAGAAAAAAACAAAATTTTTCACCAACTTTAGCGGTTATTTATATTTTTTATTAGACAATATAAAAAAGTCAAAAACAAATGCGATGGATTAGAAAAGCTACGATTAGATTTGCTATCTTAAATTGATAGAACTTTTTTATTTATAAGCCGCTAGAAATAAAACAAACACTCAATTTTAAGTGAAGCTTACACCACAAGTAGTACAGTAGTGAAAACCGCCCCTAAATCGGCAAAGGCTAAATCGGAAACGCCATTGAAATAAAACTAATCTTAAGGATTTTATCGCGGTTTATTTTTTATTTTACGTTCCCGACGTTTCGGCTGCTTTGCAGCAACCATGGTCACGGGAGGACTGACTGACGCCATTTCAAAGTTAGCGCGCACAAACGCAGAGACAAAATTAATCTCTCAATCGTTGTTAGCGGTTCTATTGCGTTGATAAATGCCCCCAATAATAGCTTTTGTAATATATTTTCCATGTGCACACAGCGATCGGTTACATTTTTAATATTTGTATAGATATAAAGATTATTTAATTTAACTCATGTTACATTATTAGATAGTGCTTACTTAAGTAGTTCCCAAAGTAGGTACTCTTGGAAACTGGACTTTTGAACATTTGAGTTGTCTGTCAATGTTACTTTCTACATTACAGTTTTATGTATACTTATAGTTATCGTGTAGTGTATTGTAAACAGTGATTGCCAAGTTGGTAGAACACTCGCCTCGATAACAATAGACGCATGTTCAAACCTCGGCTCGCGCCTCTTGGATGTTTGGATTTCATGTGCGCAACTTATTTTCAACAACGATTATCACTTGCTGAACGCTGAAGAAATTAATCGTGATTAAACCTGCATGTCTGAGAGAACCCCTCGTAAGACGTGTGAAGGCCACTATCCCTCACTCGGCCAGCGTGGTTGACTATTGCCTAAGCCCCCTCGCATTGAGGGGAGGCTCGTGTCTCACATTGGGAAATTAAAAAGAGCTAAAATTATTATTTATAGTGTTTTAATTAAAATGCTCAAATACCAAATACCTTAAAAAAATAATGTTCTTGACAACAAACGAATCTATTGAACAGATGCCTCGGATCAATTGAACAATGGCGCCAAGTATTATGTAAACAAATACAATAAGGAGTTCAGGGCTACTCGCTCATAATAAATTGACCGACGGATTGAATTCAAGGCTTTGTTTTGTAGCGACCACTTCAACCGCACCACAAGCTACGCAGATGGCGCTGCAGACGCATTCAGAAAATCTATACATATAAATAAAATTGGAGTGTCTGTTTGTAATATTAAAATAACCGCTTTTTACTAAGTGCATTTGGATGTATACACGTTACCTATACCGAAACAACATTTTTTACAATTTTTGTCTGTCTGTCTGTCTGTCCGTCTGTCTGTCTGTCTGTCGGTCTGTCTGTCTGTCTGTTTGTTCCGGCTAATCTCTGAAATGGCTGGAACGATTTTGACGGGACTTTCACTGGCAGATAGCTGATGTAACAAGGAGTAACTTAGGCTACTTTTATTTTAGAAAAAAAAATAGGATCTCACGAAAAAAAAAAAAACAATGTTGCAGCGCAGCGCCTGATTAAGTTTGATAGCAACAACCTGCAATGCGTCCCGCGGGCTGAGAATGGGCGAGCAGGCTGTTGTCAACGGTTCTCTTTGTTAAATACCACGCGGACGAAGTCGCGGGCAACAGCTAGTAGACAATAAAATTGTCATCACAATCCTGAATCGCGCTATAAGAGTTTTCGGCGCAAGTAACATATATACAAGATCCCGACAATAACCGTCGGGGCATAGCGGCCGCCCCGTCAGGCATACCACCCATCTGGCCGGAAGATCGTCCCATTTCCGCTAAAGTTTCAATAAAGACTCGACAACCCAATGTTGATTATTCTGTGCTGCTTTCGAAAGGGTTTCCCATATATCAAATAATTATATGACTTTTATAGACCTTTGTCTATAATGCATCGATATTTTTTTAAATATCGATTCAGAACTCGGGAAACCATTGGATGACCCCTTCATAAGCGAATGGTGCGTTGTTAAGGCAGTCGTCCGATGGGTAAACGACAATTTTGGGTAATTCCAATGACTGATGTACTCCATGTACGACGATAAATATTTTTATATTTTCTAAAATTGACACATGATCTATAAACATTTTGTTGAAAGATATATATAATATCATTGCATACATTTAAAAAAACGCAACACGGGATGCATCGCGGTTCGTGTATCATTTCCTATGGCAACTTTATCCTTCGAATCGAGATTTGTTTCGATTACGACTGAGAATATACGATTCAACAAAATAGCTTTGACGTTCGAAATTTAAGCCGCGATAGATCTGGAATCGCAATCTCTATTGCGATACTCTATCAAAACGAGAATCGGCCCCTTGCTTATACATACAATAGACAATTATAGAATATATACTTGCATAACAAAAACTAAATTATAAGGTGTGTAGCTACTAGGCACGTCATCATACAGAAATGCAGTTATGACTACTGTACCAACAATGCGTGCCTGCCCTAATGACATAGTGTTTATTCTTAGGTGTGACCCAGGTGTAGTTTCAAACTATATGTCTGCTGGCTGGCGGCCATTCACCAAAACTAGTGGAAGGGAGTGATCGATAGAAATAACATCGATACATTATAACGTATAATTTAACCCTTATTAGCCTAGAGTTTCAATTTTGATACCAATCTTTTAAACCGAATGTTCACATTACTATTAGTTTTTTTTTATAGGTTGGCTGTACGTATTTTACTGTTGAATAATATTCTTTCCAACGAAATTAATTCATCAAATGTCATTATTATTAAACACAGTAACATTAAACACAGTAATATTAAAAATAAATCACTTTCGTAAATCAGGCTACTAAGGGTTAATACTGAATAAATAAATATCGCCAGACGAACACCTACCAACTATACGGTCCCACTAGGAACGGCTAGGCAGACTTAAGCAGCTGGTCAAAAAAGTACTAGCTCTTAAGTATATCATTACAATTGAATGGCTACATGGTTCCCACATTTACAAAATACTTTTGTATCCTGGTAAGTAATTCTATTAAGCACCCTCTACCCCTTTTCTTCTTCTTCTTTATTCTTTACAAAATGAAATAAAATGGAATCAGGTGAATTATGGCTTCACCCACAAATAAGTGTGTATTTTGCACTATGTCAAGTATTTAATAGCGATCACGAAATCAATACACACAGATAATATCGAAATAAAATATGGATGATGATAAAAAATATTAAAATAGTCTCCCGTTTCGCTAATTCACATTGACTCAAAGCAGATAGACCTGATGACAGCTCAAGGACATGACTATAACTCATAGAAAATGACAATTTGTCATTGCAATGACAAAACAATAAAACATAATGAGTTTGTTACATGTCAGTCAAGGGTATTCCAATTCGTATTGAATGTCAATTGATATTGAAACAATATAATAAATAGGTCGAAAAATAACACTATGATGTTACAGGTTTTTACGTCAGATGATCACACCAACTGTACGGTCCCATACTAAGCAACGCTTGTATTATGGGTACCGTATAAGGTGTAAAAAAATAGTGTAAAATATTTTAATTGTTGAATGAGTAGGTCAAGCCGTTCACGTTGCTGCATAAAATTAATGTCCAAAATGAAGTTTGTTTTTTTTTTAAAGAATGCGAACCAGTAGCATTTCACCGTGCACTTAGGTGCTATTGGGTTAAAATGTCTAATAATTTGATTTATTCCTTTGCGAATGTTATCTGTACAGCCCACTGATGTACCTGTTAAAATATTTTGTTACAGCTCTAGATATTAAATATCCATGGTTTACAAATATTGGCGCTTATCACACAAGGTTTGCCCTTACCAGGATTCGAGCCGGGTACCCTCGGCATAAAAATCAAGGTCGCTACCAACTGCACTAATCAGGCTGACGAAATGATTCATATATTCAGATATTTCCTTTTCGCGCGTCCACAATAAAAAAAAAGTTATGCGTTCTTCACTATGGATTAAACTGTGCCAATTGTATTGTTTATCTTTTTAAAATTTATGGAAAATTGTTACGGCAATACCATTAAAACCTCTTTATTGGAGCCTTATTTCTGTCCATGATTTGGCTGATTTATCGATACTGTGCAGTGCCCTTTAAAACCTAGGTACCGTGGACAGTGACTACAGACCAATAAGAGAACAAGTTACTGTTACCACGGCTAGCCAAAGAGCTAGAGTACTTTTTAAAATTTTGCATGCTAAGTGCGGGATTGTGTTGTTTTTTTTTAAATATCAGTAGTGTGCTCACGTCAACTAATTTACTGCAAATAGGTTGTAAAGGTTATAAACGATCCGATGTGTTTGCCGTTACACGTCTACATGCTTTTGTCGTTTGAATAATACATTTTTAAAACGTCAATAAATAACATTTTTTTTATTATTTTAGAGTTAGGTAATTTATTGCTTTATTAGATTTATTTATGGACGGTTTGGTTAGTAATGAATTTTGCAATCTTATTTGTGCCTAAATACATATTATATCCTAATCCCCCAACTTAAAGTTTTTAATCAATTGACCTTCAATTTATTTAGAACGGGGGTTTGAAATAGCACTTTACTGTACACGAAAACTAACTATAAATTTGCCTACACGTCATTTCGGACGTATTAATGTATCTTTTAAATAAATTAGTTCATTGATTATTTAAAAAACAAAAATATTGTACCTATTTTAAAAAAAACACTACTTCTACATTTCGTATGTTGAATGATAGTTAATAAATTTTGACGCCTATATAAACGCGATAAAATCCTTAAAATTAGTTTTATTTCAATGTGTAGTATTCGCGTGAATATAATAAATATATATGACCCTATTTCTATGACACCCTTTTCTATTCAGCATACGTTATTGTTTAAATATCCTGCATAAAGCAACCATGTTTACCGTCGACATTAATATTGTTATAAAGACGCCTGTTTTGCATATACCTACCTACTTATTTATTTTATTTAATGTTAATAGGTTTCCGTGTTTCAAATTACAACCAGTTTCACATTATACCGGTGCGTCTTATCAATGGCTGTCATTTACCTACATCTTTATAGAGGCAACGAGATTATTTCACCGTATTTAATCAGCGCCTACACTAATTACTTATCTGTGCCACTTGGGTTTACCAGAAATGCTTCATTCAATATTTATTTTTGAACAATGTTTTGGCTGCGATTCCGATAAAGCATTTTTTTAAATATTTGTCTGTGCGAAACTATAAATATTTATTCATCCAAAAGATATTATTGGGCACTTATGAAACAGATTAATACATTTATTGATTTTCTTACATTTACGCGAATACTACACATTGAACCACAATCAACAATTAAATATGAGGGTAGCCCGTTTCTAACTATGACACCAGGACGTCAACCACCTCAGTCCTCCCGTGACCATGGTTGCTGTAAAGCAGCCGAAACGTCGGGAACGTAAAAACGAAAAATAAACGCGATAAAATCCTTAAAAATAGTTTTATTTCAAGATTAATACATTAGTCGGAATTATAATTGGAAAAGTTGACAAGCCGAGGGTCAGTGGTGGGTTCCTCTTCCCCCATTTGTTTAAGTAGCATTAGAAAAAAGGACCCCCTATCAACAAGAGCAATGCTGTCAGTATTTCTGGCACCTTGCCGTCAGAGTAGTGGTAGTGCCGTAGTGGTGGGAAAATGTTGCCATGCGACGCGCCTTTTCTTTTATAATCTGTATTTAATAATGTTAGAACATTACGTTAGCTTTTCTACAGAAAATTAAAGGATACGGCTAAACAAACAAAAGTGCCTGGGGTTAGATTTTAAGCAAGGTTTATAGACTGGACCCTAAGGTACAGGTCTAAGCGCTTTGAGTAAGTCCGATGAACATCGGCGAAGCTGTTAATACCATTACAGCATTATTCAAATCCAAAAAGGCGTAATTAGCATCTCTGTTATATATCCTTGGCACGGTTGTTGGTTTAACCATATTTGTTGTACCCAACAGTTAACTTGTTAACTAAGCATACAGAATTTTAAACGACTTTTTCTTTGCTAATCCGCGAATTTGGCTGTGGGCCAGATGTGTTCCGTTATTCAATAAGTGTGCCTTGTCTCAATGAGGAATTTTAAAAAGGAAACTTTCTGGTCGTTCGTGTTGCAGTTTATCGTTTAGATTCTTTGTTGAATTTGCTGTCCGGTTTATGTGCGAAATTATAAGTTCTTTTTCTTTTTTTATGTTGGCAATCAGCAACAAAATAGCGCCTTTTTTGCCAGTGTCGAGTAATTCTTGATAATTGTTATGGCATTTTATGCACCCCTGATGATGATGATAATGTTGATGATGAAATGAATCCCTTACCCCTATCAGTAAAGCTGTGGATACTTTACTGAAGCTTTACCAGACGTCTTAGGAGAACTTGAAAAGTCAAGTTATACTATTTTATTACAATTTCCTTCACTCGTGCACTTTTATGAACACACAATGGTTAATATCCCACGAATATTACACATTATTTATCAAAGAAACACATTTTTTGGAAAATTGACAACATCACGGTTTAACTTCCCGCCAAAAAGCCTTCAATCAAATTATAAGATATTTAGATAGATAATAATGAGACATGTAAGATCGAATATTTACATAATTTATGACATTAAATGGTTCGTTGACTATAAATATTGTCATCGAAAATTTTGAATTTGGAACAGCTTGAAAGCTTTGAATTTAGAACGTAAAAAAAATACGAGTAGTTTTATTTCAATTTGGAACAGCTATTTTTTGTTCACATTAAAATGACTTTATCTTATTATTTCATTTTGGAATGTTTAGATTACGATTTAATTTAGTATAAAATTGTAGATACATTTTGCTCGCGTCCTTATTATATATTTTGTAATCAACATAGCTGTGAAAAGTCATAAATTTCCTAACTCCTGACAAATTAAAAATCGTCTTATATCGACGGCCTCAAAATAAGTAATCTGAAAAATATATCGTAATAACAAATTAACAAATTATTCAAAAATGTTTATTAGCACCCAATTAATTCATGGCTACAAAAATAAACAAAATCTGAGTAATTTACAACAAGGCCAGAAGTTATCAGAGTCTATTTTACATTTGATATTATAAATAATTATTTTTACTAAATGGATCCGGTCCGTCTGTCAGAGATGTCTAGATCAGTGGTACTCAACCTTTTTTTCATAGGGCCACAAACACATGTTAGCCGTGGGTCGCGGGCCGCAAATAAAGGTAATGATTTCTTAGGTTTTCACTATTGTTGCAAATAGAATTATACAACTATGAACGGATTCATCGCGGCGCGGTAGTGTTATGTGGAACCTATTCTCTCAATTTGGCGCGAAATTCAAAATGGTTTAAAATAAAGTAACACCAGATGGGCCAACCACAGAAGCCCAGCGGGCCGCAGGTTGAGCGGGCCGCTGGTCTAGATATACATAATGAGATATAGGGACATGCAATTCACACATAATGTGTATGACTGCAAGATAAAAGAATAACCTGCTTACTTTAAATAATTTAAAGTAAAATAGAGAAGGGGGCAATACCTATGTTTTCGTATTCCACATCTCTCACGGAATTTCATTTGGCTTCTTTTTTTAAAATGTTCATGACAAACGTGACTCATAAAATATATACTGACGTTATGTCACGGCTACACAAATCCGGTTTTTAATTTAAAAAATAAACCATTCGTCACGTCTTTGAACCAAACGCCTTGCGTCACGGAGCTTAAAGATGGTAATGTATTGTGTGTGTCAGAAGAATGACGCCATTAGGTGCATGTCACATAGATATTTACATACAGACACGCTAAGAATTGACTCACGTTTTGTTTTTTAGGAAATTCTAATTTTAAATGTGTTCTAAATATAATCGTCACTTCTCATGCACGTAAAGTGCTTCTTATGCTAGGTGTAAGTAGACTAAAACTGCATTTTATGCTCTACTGCATAAACATAACATTTACTTTAAGTTAATTGCCTTCCTGTGTTCTCTATAGCCAAATACAATTTTAAGCCAGGTATAAGTAACAAAAATATTCACAAATGCATTTTTGATTAGGCAGCATATCCGATCCGATCTGAGCTTAATGTTTCGTATAGAAAATTAAAAAAAAAATACGGCGAGTAAGCATAGGCGTCATAGAAGTATTTTTCTTTTAATATTTTTTATTTGGTTTGCGATTAAAATTTAACTTTATTTTTAATCAGTGTTTCATTTCCTCGCATTCGAAGTAAATAGCAGAGTGTATAACTCGTTCCTAAAATCAGCAAATTTTATCCTCAACTTCAACATTTATCCTCGCTTTCGGCTCGGGCGGATAAACTTGCATAAAATGACCCACTTTATGAACTTGTTGTACAATCTACAATTTGACAACACCTGTCGCTCTTATATTGTAGATGTTGACATAATTATGTTCTTTGATTATATTTTAACCACCTTGAAATAATTCTGAGGAGTCCTAATTTATCAACATTTTACCTTATTAACAAAATAACCTCGACCTAATTCAACATGGCAGTTTTTCGCACAGATCCATCAAACTAGTCATCATATGGTTTTATAGGACGACACCACGGTCACAATAGCGCTAAACAAACTGCAGTATACGCGATGCATCAATCTTATGACAAGTGTAATGTATCAAAGTGACAACCCTGCACTATAAATGTGTCATGTCCAACGGTTTTATGTCTTTGCAACGTGATATTATAAATAAAAAGTTCTCAATGGAAAAAGGCCATTAAATACATTAAAAATAAAAAGTTTGTCTCGAAAAAAAAATGAACAACACTTTTTTTATAGCTCTTACCTGCCGGATGGTCGTCATCTGTCAATATGAGTAAATACCGCTCTTTTTGGCGGGAAGTTGAACGGGGATATTGTCAATTTTGTTTTATTTTCTATAATTTGTGTTTCTTTGATATACAATGTGTAATATTAGTGGGATAATATTAAGCACTGTGCGTTTATAAACGTGCACGAGTGAAGTAAATTGAAATAAGATAGTATAGCTTGACTTTGCGAGTTCTCCCAAGATGGCCGTAAAATTTTCAGTAAAGTATCTATAGCTTTACTGATAGAGATAGACGATTAATTTCATCATCATCATCGTCATCAACATCAGCTATTTACTACACTACACTACACTACATTACTATTATCAGGGGTACTTATATTATTTAAAATTAACAAGAAATATTTTACTTAACACTGGTAAAAAATTAAATTATTTTGTAGCTGATTGCCGACATAAAAAACGAAGAAGAACAAGACTAAATGCCGCTCTTTTGTATAAGTATAGACAATATCGATATTAGAATAAATGTCCCCGAACTATTCTAAGCTGACAGTGACATATACCAACGCGTCACCAGACCGATATATCTTGTTGCAGTTTTAGTGATTGTTGTGTAATAATTACACTTCGTCATCGCAAAAACAAATGCATGTGTGTTCTGAAGCATACAACTCCCTCGAGTGGTCTTTAAGGTAGTTTTGCCCTGTACCCAACCCTAGAGCTGGACTTTTTGGCGGGAAACTGAAAAGTCATGGCGTCAGTTATGTTTTAATTTCTAAAACTAGTGTTCCTGCGAGTTATAGTGAGTGATATAAGTGGAATATTAACTATTATGGGTTCGGTAAAGTACACAAGTGTAGGTAATTGAAACAGAGTGACGAAACATGGCTTTTCAGTTTCTCACAAAAAATCCATGAAAAATCTTTCGGTAAAGTATCCATAACTTTAATGATTGAGGGATGGGGGGTATTTTACTTGGGCCTAGGCTTTGAGCCTGTGCATATGCTCAAAAACAGAAATAATTTATATTACTTGACACTGGCAAAATACCTATGGTGATGCCAAATTAAAAAAAAAACCCTAGAGCTTTTTGGCGGGAATTACAAGACTGAAATTGTCAAATATTGATTTCTTATATTTACGTGAATATTATACCTTGAGATAAAACTAATTTTACGGATTTTATCGCGTTTATATTATGTTTTTTACGTTCCCGACGACGTTTCGGCTGCTTTACAGCGACCATGGTCACGGGAGGATTACAACATGGTAGGGAACGTGAAAAACGTAATATAAACGCGATATAATCCGTAAAATTAGGTTTATTTCATTGAAATTGACAATTTAAAAAAAAATGTCTTTTAATAGATAAAATTATAATTTGTAATTATTGGTGGGATATTAACCATTGGGTGTTCATGCAAGCAAACAAAATATCACAAACAACGGCCTGATTATTCGACTACCTGATTAGCGCAATTGTTAGTGACCCTGCGTTCTGCGCTGTGAGTCCCGGGTACGAATCCTTGTAGGACCAATCTTTGTATGATGAGCATGAATGTTTGTACCCGAGTCATGGATGTTTAATATCTATATAAGTATTATATACCGAGTTCGCTCTCCGTCCATTGTACGGTAGCCATAATACAAGCGTTGCTTAGTAGTTGCTGTGTTCGTCCGGCAATATTATTATTAACAAATTTTTAGGAGTCTAGCGAATAGTTTGAAGGCAACCCTGGTCATTTAACAGGTCAACTGTCTGCGGCGCAGCGGCGCGAGCGCAGCCGTGCCGGACAGCATCGTAGACTGACGCGTATAATAATAATGCTACGCCAAGTCATGGTATTGGAATATACTACGCCACACACAAATGTTCTTTTCGTGATAACTATAGGTCACTTGATCGTCCCACGATTACGTCATCGACCAAGGAGCGGTGTTGTAGATGTCAATTAATGGCAACATTGTTCATGACGTAGTCTTGGGCCGTCCGCGTCGTCGGAAAAGAGTACCTGCGGGGTTATTTTAAACCATTCGAAATCGATATCGCAAACGGAATTGAAAAATTCCGAACTGGATTACCGCAATCGCTATTAACATTTCCGAATTTGATTATCTTCGATGTATCTTGATGACAATACCAAATCGTTTGTTCAAATAGTTTCCGTCGGAAAGCTCGTCGGGAGCGACATCAACATCGGAATGTTTCAAATCCGTTTCTGATGTCGATTCCGAATGATTTAAAATAACCCACCTGGCGTAGCATATTATTATACCATGAACGTAGTCATAGACGCAAATACAAAGTGATAATTGCAAACGCAGACGGCGCTAGAACAATTAACGAAACATTCATTGTCGTAATTTGGATTAGGTCATATTTAACATTACTCTAATAAACTAGCGTGGGCCCGCGGTTTCGTATAAGCAATGATTCTTACAGGAAAACATAACAGCCGTTGACTAACCAGCCAAAGTCGCGATATTAATATTATATTTAGTAAAATAATGACATAGGCTAATGTTTATCCCGGAAAAATGCACGGTTCCTATGGGATAGCATATAGGAACCGTGTTTTTTAAACTGAACTTTTTAATCGCGGTTTACTCGCGAGGCGCAGCTAGTAATATATAAATAAATATCGCCAAACGAACACACCAACTATACGGTCCCACACTAAGCAACGCTTGTATTATGGGTACCACACAATGGACTGAAGGCGAACCCAGTATATAATACTTATATAGATATTAAACATCCATCTCTCGGGTGCAAACATTCGTGCTTATCACACAAAGATTGGCCCTACCAGGATGCGACCCGGGACCCTCGGCACAGAAAGCAGGGTCATTATCAACTGTGCTATCAGGTCATCAATTGTAGGTACTCTGTTGATATTACGTCATTAATTAAATTCTAGGTGGTCTTTGTTTATTCTGAATGGTTCAGGACTAACTGATATTTAATTCAGTCAGTTTACTAGCCTCCAGAATATTTCTCTTAAAAAAATATTTTACAAACAAAATAACTAAACAAAACAAACAAAAAAAATAAAAAAAACATAACTTTTTTTACGGCCAATTAAATATCAACAAAACACGGATTTTTTTTTATAGAGCTTATTCATTCGCGAAGCACCTCAAAACGACCCAATAAAACTAAATGGCCACCTGGTGATCTGATTTCTGTATATAAAAATAAATGTGCTATTTTCGTGCACTGTCGTTTAGTCATCCCGCGACAGAATGTCAACGTACTCTTCTAATAAATACACTCGCGGACAGTATAAATGGCCTAAGTAAAATCGCGTTATAACTGATCTAGGGTTGCCACTTCGCTTTTATCAAACTAATGACTGTAGATAAGATACTAAATCCCTTAAAATTTCCTAGATTTGGGAGTTTAATGTTGGTGATGAAACCAAGATCATCAATTAAATGGCCTTTTTTTAATTCATTTTTCCAAAAAAATATGTTTCTTTGATAAACAATGTGTAGTATTAGTGGGATATTAACCATTGTTTGTTTATATATGTGCACGAGTTAAGGAAATTAAAATGAAATAGTATAGCTTGACTTTTCAAGCTCACCCAAGATCTTCAGTTAATGTATTCACAGCTTTACAGCTAGGGGTAGGGGATCCATTTCATCATCATCATCGTCATTTAAATCATCATTATAATCAGGGGTACATGTATTTTATAAAAAAAAATCAAGAAATACTCAACACTCTAAAAATGTTTGCATTTTGTAGGCGATGGCCAACCTTAGAAAAGAAGAAGAATAAATATGTTGACTTGGTACATTTTATTGTTGACAACCCTATTAAAATATTTGATGAAAATAAAAACTGACTTCAGCATTCTTTATTAAAATAAAATACTTGTGCATTGTGTAACTTTTTGCTCATTTAAAGAATTTCACACTTTTTTTCTAATAGAAAAAAAAACCGCTATGCATCCTTTATGTTGTAACGTGTGCCTTTATAAATCTTTTTAGTGTAAAAAGAGAACAATGAAAAGGCAGTAAGTGTGAGTAATATTAAAGCTTTAAATATATTTGGAACATTATAAAAACTTGTCTGTGATGTTGATGTCACCATTCAAAAAGTATATACGGAATTTTAGTTGGTTGCATATTATAAAAAAAAAACAAGTTCGTAGGTCTCTAGCATTTTTTTTAAACAAGTTAGCCGAGGGTATACGAATCTTTATCTTCCGATTGGACCACATTGGCACTTTGACTGGGTTCAATCGACTTTCTGTCCAGTATCCGGCCACTTTTTTCAGGAAGATCCGGAATCCGGAATTATTATACTTACCTACATATACAACATCACACACAATTTGTAATTATTTGCAAAGGTCAAAACAATATTGCCCAATTGACGATCTTTTATTCATCGATGCCATTTAAAGGTTACTCGAGGATCAGATGACCGAAAACATGAAATTAAAAATTATTGTTTTAAATGAAAGTATGAATATAAATGTAAGAAATTATTTTTAGCTGTACGTCAAGTGCGAGATTATTCGTAAGCTAGCTATATACTTTATAGTCTACGGTATTTAGACATTTTGTATGGAGAATTGAACAGCGCCTATAGCGGACGGTATTTAAAACTCATTTTCCATACAAAATGTCTACATACAGTAGACTATAAAGTATACGGTTAGCTTCGAGTAATCTCGCACTTGACGTACTGTATAATCAAAACCTATATAATTATATAGTGTAGTAACGGGATGGACTAATTCCACTGGATCGCCTTCGCCACACAATTATTTTATACATAACTTACTTATTATTATTTTATACATAACTTACTTATTATTATTTTATACATAACTACATAACGCCACACAATTATTTTATACATAACTTACTGATTCATGTGTTAAAATATATAACACGATTTTTGTTAAACCTCAGGTACGCTAAAATCAGACTATTCGCGTACAAGAATGCTTACCGCTAATATTTGTTTTGCCAATAGCACCTAAACATTTTGAAAGGCTATTTTACTGTGGACAAATATACTAATGCTGTTATAATGTTGTAAACGACACAAAGTCCTAATAGGGAATTGGAATAAGGAATGATTGTATAAGTAACATCCTATAACCTATTATATCTAATAAATAATACAAGCCCTTTTTAATGTGCCACTGCTGGGCACGGGCCTCATCTCAGTGCGAGGGGGATTAGGTCATAGTTCACCACGCTGGCCCAGTGCGGGTTGGCGGACTTCACACATCTTTCGAGGGGTTCTCTCAGATATACAGGTTTCCTCACGATATTTTCCTTCACCGTTTAGCAAGTGATAATCGTGGTTGAAAATGTGACTCGCACTTAAAATTTAGAAATCCCAGAGGTGCCATCCGGTGTTTGAAGCTGCGATCCTCGTTACCGAGCAAGCGTTCTACCAACTTGGCTATATCTACATACACTGAATAGACATTCAATTCTAACTCAATGTCAACTAGATGATTAGCGATTGACAACAGGTGTGACGTCATCATCCAATCAGCTGGCAATAATAAATCACATACGTTTAACTAATCTGTGGGACATAATGAAATCTTCCACAGATAACAAAATAGGTATGGATTAATATACATTATACCCCACCAATCGCGTTGACTTCCGGTACCTTTTTTTGAACGATCGGATATCCTCACCCGGAAGCCCCGGGGGAAAAGGTAACAATAGGACAAGGCGGTACAAACAGTCGTGCTCATCACACAAAGTGTGCCCCTACCAGGATTCGAACCGCAAACCCTCGGCACAGGTCGTCTAAAATTCTTGCAAAGATTCGAATCAGTACGTCAAGTGCGAGATTATTCGAAAGCTTACCGTACACTTTATAGTCTATCGTATTTAGACATTTTGTATGGAGAATTGAAAGTTTTAAATACCGTCCGCTAGAGGCGCTTTTCAATTCTCCATACAAAATGTCTAAATTAGGTAGATTATAAAGTATACAGTTAGCTCGCACGTGACGTGTTGTGCTCTTCTTTAGTCTATGTACAAAACTATTTTTATTCTGTTGTCAAGGTTAATGTTATTAACAAGCTTATGTTGACAGATTTATTTATTATCTATGTATAAACTCCAAAAGGCCTTATTTACACGGAACAGTACTATCTACACGTTTTTTAGGAGGAAAATCTACTCAAAGCATATACCTAATAAAGTGATAAAGTATATAACAAAAAACGTGAAGTTCCGTGTAAATGAGGCTTTAGTTTATGTAAACATAACAAAATAAGAAAAAAAAATTGTCTTTTCTGACTTATCTTTGATAAAACTCATAACTTAGATACATGTTTTTGGACTTTTTGGCGGGAAACTGAAAAGTCTTTGGGCCTGTGCATATACTCGAAAACTGAAATAATTTACATTACTTGACACTGGCAAAATACCTATGATGTGATGCCAAAATAAAAATAAATTAAAATACATGTTTTTTGCGTTAATTACGTAGATAGAGAACTCTATCTACGGTTCATTATTATTAGTTACCTTCGCCGACGTAGTTGGGATTTATGCCACCAACACTACTTAAATTTGTCCTAGTTTTTAGTATTTTTAGATAGATAGGCAACCAGACATATGCAGGTCTATAAGTCAGTCAAGGCTTCATTATCACATTCGACTAAGCTATGACTTCATAGCTTCTAATAGTCTGAATTACAGCAATTAGAACGCGTCTGGCATGCACTCCGATAATGACTCTTGATCTAGACAAATCCTTCGGATCATCAAATTCAATTATTTAACTGGTGTGTTGCCTTTTTTATTTTTCTTTACCTCCTTTATATCCTATCCGCCATTTTTTTTATTAATCATGCCACAATTACTCCTAAAATAAGATCTTAGTCGTCATTGTTGAAACATATTTTAATAGTGTTTTCTAGGACAAGTTGCTGGCTTAGTACTTGTTTCTTAGTGACAAGATATATACCAAAACGTGCGTGGGAGTCGACTGACAAAATAAATTATATGCGAGCGAATGTGAATATCTGATATTCCACGAGCAGATAGGACCAAGTCTGTAGCATTGTATTTTGGTGTAAATGGGAAAATCTTCCAGTCAGGCGCGTGGTATGTCCAGCAAAATGGCCGCTTTTGGAAAACTCTCATAGCGCGTTTCAGGATCGTATGAACAATCGCTATGTTTGTACTGTAAGGTCTTCTGCAGCACCATCTATGTGGCGAGGTTGATGAAGTCGCTTCAGTATCATAATATGCTACGCCGGGTTGTTATCTTCCGACGATGGCCGAAAACTACGTAACGGTCAGTGTTGCCATTGATTGACGTCTTCAATAGAATTAACACGGTTCATTGGTCGAAGATGGCCGGTGACGAGTCTTCGGCCAATCATGTCACGCGAGGAGGCTACCTGGCATAGTATATTATTATTCTATGCGTCTGTAGAACTCTCAAAGGACGTCTGTCAAGATCGAAAAATTTGACAATCACCAGTCTCTGCTCATCTCCATAGGATGAAGATATTTATTTAGGTACCTATTCATCGGATTCATCACATTCCTTCCGCACGATGCGAATGAAATATTTAACAAATTGCATCATTGGTATTTCGATTATAAATTCCAGTTCTCCTCATCGAATAAACACTTCGGCGAATTAAAAATAAATGTTAGTACAAACAAATTGAGTATCGTATCATTGATATATAATTTACAATACGCCTGTATCGATTAGCGCATCGATGTATCGATAAACATACGCCCACACTCGATAAACGATGTCATTAAGAGCAAGTTGACGCTTCCCTTCGATGTCAAGGTCTAAAGCTAGTCGCAAACGAATAAAAGATTGTCTATGAGTGGCAGACATGGTCTTAAGCTGTGGTTTCCACTAAATATATAATGCAAAATATAATAGAATGTAGCAAACATTGCTAAATAATATAGAATTGTTTTTATTATTTGGTCAACCTAAACCTAAGTCTATCGATATGTAAATCAGAGTAAGCGCCATATATTTATAGTAAATCTTTCAGGAAGATTGGTCGACGCAACCGGCGCGGGCGACCCAAGGGCTGGGCATTTCCTCGCTCAGCGAGTAGCTTTGGCTATTCAGCGAGGAAATGCTGCCAGCATCTTGGGCACGCTACCGCAAGGGGCAAATTATTTACACTTTTAAATATTAAGTAGCTTTTCTATACTATATCTTTTTAATTTATATTAGTTTGGTATAATAATTTAATTTTCTCTATCTATATCTTTAGTTTGTAAATATTTAGGCAAGCAGCTGCCGCACCTTTTTCCGTATAGTTGTGTCTATCCCCACTAATACAACAAATCGAAACGAAATTAGCACCCAAACTGCGTATTGAAACTTCTGTGAATGCTGACCGCTTCTGGTTCTTACATAATCTACATTGCAATGTCGCAGGACATAAACAGCTACTCGTATGAGTGGGAATTAAGTATTTGCTGGTAGGTACCTTTGGTCGAACTCAGTCGGAAATGATGTCATATCCAGTGACGAATCTAGTGAGCTATCGATCCATACTTGGATTTGTAAAGTTTGTTTGTTTGTTTTCAAGAACTTTCTGCTTTAGTCATGAGAGCAAAGGTGTGTCATAGGCCGTGTACAGACCATCAGGATATGGGCTTAAAAATAATAATAATAACACCCCCCCCCCCACCCCCCACCATTTCTTGCTTGGCCCAAAGCCCGCGGATTTGTTTAGACCCCAATCACCTGGGAGAACAAATCAACAAAAAGAAATAATAATAAAAAACACAACCGAATAATAATTGAGAACCTCCTTCTTTTTGAAGTCGGTTAATAAATGACAGATGATAGCAATCGCCTGAAGCAGTGCGAACGTTTGTCTCGTCATCTTAATGTTCCCGGCATATTTCCGAGCCATTATAGAAAACCTGGGCAGCGAGTCTTGATAATAATAATAGTACTATATGTTGAAATAAAATTAATCTTACGGATTTTATCGCTTTTATTATTCGTTTTTTACGTTCCCAACGTTGCGGCTGCTTTACAGCAACCATGGTCACGGGAGGACTGAGGTGGTTGACGTCCTTGTGTCATAGTTTGAACCGTATAAAATCCCTAAGATTAGTTTTATTTAAATGCGTAGTATTAGTGTAAATATAAGAAATCTATAAGTCCTATACTTATGTGTTTATTTTATGTTCTTTGGGGAGCTTACGAATTATCGATCAGCTTGTTTGATTCAGGATTGGAAACGTTTACAAGACGACGGTCAGTTGTGGGTCTTTTCCGCCCATTTGTGTCACAAACTATTTGACAATATGTTGTACATTGCGAAATAGTTTCCTATTATTCTGTCACATTTACCAACTGTTAACCGATGATTTTTTGTTATCATAATATATACAAATTACGTGTCACGGTGTTTGTCCGCTATGGACTCCTAAACTACTAAACCGATTAAATAAAATTTAGCACACTGTGTGCAGTTTTATCCAACTTAAAAGATAGGATAGTTTATATCTCAATTTATAATCGCAAATATTTAACTGTAAAAATATTTCTTAGAAATAATGTATAAGGCAAAACAACGTTTGCCGGGTCAGCTAGTATTATATATATTCTATCAGTCAAGTGTCTTTCCAAACTCTGTTATTGGTCAAATCATCGACAAAAAAACCTAGAAGCTTCTTTTAAAGTGATCGATAATTATTTTATTGAAATTTATTTATTTTCCAGTGTATGCCGATACCCGGATTTCCCGGAGACAGATTACTGGGATTGCGAGAGAGACGAGTGCCTGATCTCGGACGAGGTGCTTCGGTACGTGAACCACGACTACAACCTCGGCTGGAGAGCCGCTAACTACTCCGAGTTCAACGGGAAGAAACTTAAGGATGGACTCATCTATAAACTGGGTAAGTGCTGGTACTTTTTATAGAAACTGTAAATATTTTTTATGCCTATGATTCGTCAAAACGAACTACTAAGTGCGCGGTGGAGTTGTCTGGCTAATTTTCTCACAGAAAAATCAAACACTGTATAGACATATGTTTTATACATAAACATGATCGTTATCACTTACTTGTTATCCCCTTAATATATTTTACACTGTTTTTGTTAAACCTTATATATATGTATTTCTATTAAAACATAACAAATAGAAGTGATAGCCAAGATAGTAGAACGCTTACCTCGGATCGCAGGTTCAAACCCGGGCTCGCACCTCTGAGATTTCTGTATTTCATGTGCGAATCACATTTTCAACCATGATTATCACTTGCTAAACGGTGAAGGGAAACATCGCGAGGATACCTGCATGTCTGAGAGAACCCCTCGACAGTCGTGTGAAGTCCGCCAACCCGCACTGGGCCAGCGTGGTGGACTATGGCCTAATCCCCCTCGCATTGAGGGGAGGCCCTCGTCCACTTGGCTGGTATTATTATAATATTATTAAAACATAGTGCTTTCCATTCTGAAGACACTACACTGAGTGCGATGGACTAAAGTTGACCTAATGGCCACTTATTTAACTTTACAATGTACTCAATAACCACGGTACGATACCGTTAATACAGCATCCATCTTCATTAACATAATGGGGATGATAAATCTACAATTCCATAGTCTGGTCCATACTCCATAGTTAACGTTTAAAAGTTCATACTCGTTAGCAATGATGTCATTTGAATGTATGAAGTTTTATCAATGAATTTACGAGTGAATATAAAATTTATTAATTCAAATTGTGTCTTAGCAATAATTTGTAATGTTGTTGGGTACAGATTTATCAGTTCAGTTCAATGAACTGTCTTAGCGATGAGTACAGTGTGTTGCTTTGTTAGATGCTACAGCACTTTCAGGGTGTCTTATATTTACGCGAATACTACACATTTAAATAAAAATAATTTTACGGATTTTATCGCGTTTATTTTTTGTTTTTTACGTTCCCGACGTTTCGGCTGCTTAACAGCAACCATGGTCACGGGAGGACTGAGGTGGTTGACGTCCTAGTTTGAAACGGGGTACCCTCATATTTAATTGTAGCTTGTAGTCCGATCTACACAGAAAGTACTGACAGTGTCTTGAGGTCTTGGAGTGGTACGCTTGGCTACGAAACGTCGGGAACGTAAAAAACAAAAAATTAACGCGATAAAATCCGTAAAATTAGTTTTATTTAAACTTTCAGGGTGATTCAGAAAGGGTATACTAGCCTTTGAAACTGCGTTTCTTGCAGCGCATTTGTGTCTAATCTTTATGTGAAGTTAGAATTTCAATATGTCGATTTTTGTTCCCAATAAGATGACAATTGTAAAATCTTGTTAGCATTACGGCCTGGGCCCCAAGTCTGCTAACACTATCGATTCATAATCGAACAGCAACCGCATAGTAACTGTCACTTTTGACAGATATTGTATGGGATATCTACCAGCCGGATTTGAATAAAACATGTCGATTTGTGGAGATTTTTTTTTATGAGTGGCTGTTACTATTCTACTCAGTGTCTGTTATAATATACTTACTTAATACTTTCTTAGATTCACTTCATTTCGCGGAGAATTGCATTTTATTTGGGGTACCGTCACTCGTGATGGATAGTTTCTCGACTAACAATCTTAGAGGAGTTCGGTGTTGCTGGCTTCTTTAATTATCGATCAAACTTGTTTGGTTTATAATTGGAAAAGTTGACAAGCCGAGGGTCAGTGGTGGGTTCCTCTTCCCCCATTTGTTTAACAATGGATTTCCGCCAAGTGTCGCCTAGTTCTATCAATTATATTCCTATAATATAATAAATAGATGAATATACTTGGGGTATTAACTCAGCATGGTGACAGCACAGCAGATTTGTATATCCATCGCCCACGAATAATGCTATCGCGCCTGAAGCATCTCTCGCATCTAAGCTCTTATAACACCGCACAATAGCTCAAAGCTATTGTCTATTATAGAATGGAGAAAGTATATCAAAATGGCGACCGGCCTTGTTTGTTTGACGTTGTTAGATGTTTGCTCGTAGCCTGGGGCTAGTAATAATTAACTGACAGCATGAACCACGACATCGTTAGGCATAAAAGTAATTGTAAAGTCAGCATCAAATTCGACTTTTTAGATAATGGCTGTGACCCCTATTACATGTAGGGGAGACCCATGGCCTATAGTAAGATTATAACAATAATACCAGCCCTTTTGAATGTCTCGCTGTTGGGCATGGGTGTCCCCTCAATGCGAGGGGGTTTAGGCCATAGTCCACCACGCTGGCCCAGTGCGGATTGGCGGACTTCACACATATTTCGAGGGGTTTTCTGAGTCATGCAGATTTCCTCACAATGTTTCTCTTCACCGTTTAGCAAGTGATAATCATGGTTGAAAATTAGATTCACACATTAAATACAGAAATCCCAGAGGTGCGAGCCGGGATTTGAACCTGCGATCCTCGTTACCGAGGCAAGCGTTCTGCCAACTTGGCTATCACTGCTTATTAGGATTATAATAATTGTACCCGAGTCATGGATGTTTAATATCTATACTAGGTTCGCCCCAGTCCATTGTACAGTACCCATAATACAAGCGTTGCTTAGTGTGGGACCGTACGGGCCCAGATAACCCATACAATATCTTTCAAAAGTGTCAGTACTATGCGGTTGCTGTTCGATTATGAATCGATTGTGTTAGCAGACTTGGGGCCCTGTTGGTGTGTTCTTCCGGCGATATACTTATTATATTGGTCTTCGTACACCCAGGTACCCTACAGTACAGCCGCGAGACAGCTCGTATGTTTCCGCTCAACTTAGACAAGGACATCCCGTATCCACCCCACTTCGACGCCAGATCTGAGTGGCCACGGTACATCTCCCCTGTGACAGACCAGGGATGGTGTGGATCTGACTGGGCCGTGACCATCGCTAGTGTCACATCTGACAGGTGAGTCCCATCGTACGAGCGTCAGAGACAGAAGATCTTCAGTCATCGTTATCCATTTTTCATTCAATTAATTATTTAGTAGTAGTATAGTATGTACTTACCTAGTATGTACTTAATATTAGTGAAAATTGCGACGTTGAAATACTAGCTTAACATTATATGAAGGTGAAATTCGACACTGGCAAAATACGGATTTTTTTTATTAAAAAAAATTGTAAATAGGACCTATCATTATTGATCTATTATAACTTCTATGCAGAAAATGACACTATATGCTGGGAATAACATGGAATGAGATGAGTGTGGCCATACCATCGCAATAACTCAAATAACAATTTGTCAGACCATCTTTTTTTTTTTATGTTGGCAATCGGCTACAAAATTGTGCCATTTTGCCAGTGTCGAGTATTTCTTGATAATTGGTATAAAATTATAAGTACCCCTGATGACAATGGTGATGTTCATGACGAAATGAATCCCCTACCCCTATAAGTAAAGCTGTAGCGCAGCCTTACCCAAAGTCGGCGATAACGCCCCCTTGTGGGCGCTGCAGTCCTAAAGGGGGCGGTAAGAGACTCAAAAAAAAATAGGGCGTTGTGTAGCTTACAATAATTAATTTAATTTGAAGTTATAGTGGTTTTTAAGTAAGTGAAAAAATGGGGGCGCTAAAAAGAATTCATTCTCAAAGTGGGCAGTAGACAAAATAAGTTTGGGAACCACTGTTGTAGCGGATACTTTACTGACATTTTACCGGACATCTTGGGAGAGCTTGGAAGTCAAGTTACACTATTTTATTTCAATTTCCTTCACTCGCACGCGTATGATCACACAATGGTTAATATCCCACTAATGTTGACATCTTCACGGTTCAACTTCCCGCCAAAACGCCGCCGGGAGTTGTTTTTAGTTTTCATAAAAAAAAAACAAATTGAGAGGTTATTGTTTTTTTTACGTATCCGACCAGCCGCACTGTCTAGACGTTGGTTTTCCAACAAGAAACACTCGAGCGCAACTGGAATGTGGATCCGACATGTAACATGAGAACCTTGCTTCAGACTTAAGGCGGACTTGTATTGAGTCAGTAACTGATGCCAGTGTTGACGCCAGTGACCGACCCTGTTCATCAAAATTATATGTTACTCTAGAATAGTAAATCAGATAAACGATCATGTTCCACTCGCGCGGTGTGCGGAGATGCTGGATACTGAAAAAGTTGTGGTTCAGGAACCACAGTTCAGTGGAAAACAGTATTTGTTACGAGCACTCAAAGTCTAGTGCTTCGTACATAAACCCCCGAATTTATAGACGTTCGCTATAACTTTATCAAACGTCATATAGTACTGGGAAAAGCGAGTCTTGTGCGCTAGGTATATGACGCTCGATAAAGCTATAGAACGTCTATGAATTCGGGGGATTATGTACAAATAACTAGATTATAGAGTATGTATTATATCTATGGTAAAACTATAGGTAATAATATAGTAGTTTAATTTTTACTGTACCGTACCAATAGCGTGGGAAAATTAAGAGGATTAGGGGAGCTTACTGACTTTAAAAAGGAACTCACCCTCGTTCGAATCAGTGCTGACTGGTCAGCTTTGGACTGACTGGCGTACCTAGCAGTATTAATTCAGCACGGACTTGCCTTTGAACTGGCCTCAGTCACTGCCTCAATGTAAATCTGCCTTAATTTTTCGCTATGCAAAACCTCCTCGGGCTAAAAATAAACTCTCAAGAGCCCCCCGTCGAGTGGTTCACCCTTTGTTCCGCTTCTGTGACGATGTTATGCAAAAACTTTGGTTTATAATTCTTAAAGGAAACGTTCATTGTTATTATATTGTGATTTGTGGTATTTTAGATTTGGTTTTGTTGCTCGAAGGATCTCGGCCCGAACTTGAGTTAGTCGGTATGCAAAAAAACTGTGGGTCACTGTAGGTGATGTTTGTTGTCCAGTATGCCTAGTAGCAACTCATCGTAACGTCATCGATAAAGTATATCACAAGTCATAGTGGCTTCATCTGCCCAGGGCTTCATAGATTTTGCTCTGTGGCTCGACCCCAATGGTCGTAGCGTGATAATATATTATTTGACATATTGCCGTTAGCCCTTCTCATAATCCAAACTGCTTGTATGGCTAAAAATTTAGAACGATCATGGTTGCTGTAAAGCAGCCGAAACGTTGGGAACCTAAAAGCATAAAATAAATGCGATAAAATGTGTAAAATAAATTTTATTTTAATACAACATTATATTTTAATAGCAACCCTTATTAACAGGCTAGCTATCCAATCGAATGGCGCTGAGAAGATTCCGCTGAGCGCTCAAATGCTGCTGTCCTGCAGCAAGCAACAGCAAGGTTGCCTCGGTGGGCAGTTCGACGTCGCCTGGAACTACGTCAGGATGAGCGGGTGAGTTGTCAGCAACTTTCCAGCTATCCTAAACACTGTCCCCAAAGCAGGGCCCAATTGAGCTAATTTAAATAAAATGACATACGATTGCCATTCCAGCGACACACTTTTGAGGTTCCATTACGACTGTGACATATTGGCTATTCTGTTAAAACGAAAGTCGTCTTGATAGAGTCTCATTTTAGTGTCAATGGTTGTGCGCGTCAGATAACGAGTAGAATACCATTACTTAGCTACATTATATTGATACACGACTGAAGTACAGAATACGAAAAGTTCAATGGCAGTTTAATGGCTGGTCAGTGGAAAGCAGCTGGTCTTAAAAAACTAGTAGACTACCAAATGTCTAAAACCATTCAATCGACACTCCACTGAAGCGTTTGTAAATTAGCAGAATTGGGCCCCAGCTTACCTACTTACTATAGAGTAGCATTTAATGTATCTGTTACCGCATCAAATAAACCTTCAAATTTACGTCTCGTCCACAAGTCACCGTGTATCCTATATGTACATACCTATGCCTAAAAGATCATTCCTGAATTTTGTCCAGACACAGAATCGAACCGGCAACCACAACGTGGAATGAACCGCGCAGCCCACCCTAAAAAGATACCTATATATAACACGTTAAAATTACAAGCTAAATATTTTCTTTTAACCAAAACAGGTTGGTGGATGAATCCTGCTACCCTTACTCGGCTGCACAGACCCAGTGTCGGTTCCGCCGGCACGGCAACCTGATCACGGACGGCTGCACGCCGGTGGTGCGCGCGCGCACCTCCCGGTACAAGGTGGGGCCGCCCGCCAAGCTGACTAAGGAGAAGGACATCATGTACGACATTATGCTGTCCGGGCCCGTTCACGGTATGTAAGAGGACTGATTAACCGAATCTTCGGCAATTTATGCCTTTGTAGTCGCGAAAATTATGTTTATCATAATTAGTTAGTTGTTTTTATGGGCATAACCAGGCTTTACTTCAGAGCAGGGCCCAGAACCTGGTAAGCCTATGGACAGCTAGTTTTGATTGGGTTTTTGAATGACTTAACTGCTGTCCTGAACTTTGCTTACCTTTTGATTCGGCTAAGTTAAACGATAGAACCTATTCGAAAGGGTTTCGCATATAACACACACCTGTGTTTCAAAGAACAAGCACTTTTTTAATTTCATTTCATAATTCAGGAAACCCCTTGATAAAGGAAAGTTACGTTAGTAAGCCAGTCGTTCGCTGGATACCTACGTAAAATTTTAGGGCATGGAATAGGATGGGACGGGTTGTACCCCTTGACCAACTGCAGCTCATTCAACGACTTTTCGGGGCCCTGGGCAAAGCAAGGTATCTGACCTTGAACCATCATCTTTTCTTCATCAAAAATCTGACACTGCTCTGATATCAAGTTCTTCAAGAATTACTGTTCTGTTACTGCAGGATCTTCCCGATGGCCAAGAACTGTGCGTTATCAGCATTTTATATTTTTTTGCAGCTATTATGACGGTGCACCAGGACTTCTTCCACTACCGTGACGGCGTGTACCAGCGTTCTAAGTATGGCAACCATCAGCTGAAGGGGCTCCACAGCGTGAAGATCATCGGATGGGGAGAGGAGAACAGACAGAAATATTGGGTGAGATTTTTGATCTTTAGCCACGTAGCACCTTTAAAAATATGTTTTATCATATAAACTTCTACGCCTTTAGGGGTCGAATATTCCAAAATCCCACCTTTATTCCCCCGGAGCGACCTCAACAACCGCACCACAAGCTATACAGATGGCGCTGCAGACCACATTCAGAACAATTGACAATTCACATCAATGATGAGCATGAATGTTTGTACCTGAGCCATGGATGTTTCATATCTATATTAGTATTATATACTGCGTTCAACCTCAGTCCATTGTACGGTACCCCTAATACAAGCTTTGTGTGGGACCGCATAGTTGGTTGTTCGTCTGGCGACATTATTATTATCATGTCTCTCTCCACGCCGGCTATACCCGAATCTTTGGAAGGTATTATTATGTGCCGAGTCTAGCCTGAGTTACTCGAGTGTACCAATCGAGTTGTAGACCCGTTTTACACGGATTGTATAATCATCGTTTAATTATTTGTCCACAGCTCGTCGCTAACAGTTGGGGAACAGGCTGGGGTGAGAACGGATACTTCAGGATCGCTCGCGGCGACAACGAGTCCGGTATCGAGTCATTCGTAGTCACCGTCCCGGCCCGAGTCACAGAGGCGTACAGACGGAAATAACATAGGACCTTTCTGGTCACCCCATTATGTGTCACTACGAAAATAGTGAACACAAGGAGAGGGATACTGCTGTTGAATACCACTAGGGATTTTGGTTAACGTTGGGTATCTAGGAACGAGTGGTACCTGGGAACTTGGGGTAGTCGGGAACTTGGGGTAGTCGGGAACTTGGGGTAGTCGGGAACTTGGGGTATCCGGGAACATGGGTACCTGGTAACGTGGGGAATCCTGGAACTTTGGTCATCTGAAAAGTTAGGGGTATCTGGGATCTTAGGGTATCTGGGAACATGGGGTATGTGAGAAGTTGAGGTATTTAGGAAGTTGGGGTATGAGGGTACTTGGGGTATCTGGGAACTTGAGAATGAAAGAAAAGTTCGCTATTAAAGCTGGAAATATAGCTAATAGCTTAGTAGGACCCTAATTCCCACTTTAACCTGAGAATAGCTACTTAAAAATAACCTAGAAATTAGAATATTTGTTCAAAATTTATTGTTTTTGTAGTAGGTAGGGAGTTATAATTAGGTACTTTAGACCAAGTATTTGACTTTTAAATTAGTAGTTTCCAGTAGCTATATCTATAATTATATAGGTACCTACATACTTAAATAGATACCATATGTTAACCAAAATCTATAGTAAGACGAATATATAGGTAACCACGATAATTGATAATTTAGTTCCGTTCAGACCTCAGCGATATTCGCTACTCACGAAGGTCGTTAAGTTCCGAAAAACATATCCCTACTCGGCATTTCGAAACTAAAAACACTGCCAGCGGGATCGAATACCGCCTCGGTCTGAACGGCTCTTAATTTTACGAAGAGTACGATCTCACACCGACTAAGTAGGTGTATAAGAGATTGATGATAAACGATTGATAATATTTAAGTTAATTAATAGGAAGCTAATATAAATAGTCGCACTAATCTGGTCTGTAAGGTTTAAATTAAGAGCTATAGTATTGGGAACGCTTTGGGGTAGAGGTTCTAGAATGACGTAGTGTAGGACCCCCCCCCCCCCCCCACATACGGTGGACCGATTATATGACGTCGCGAGAAGGTGGCGGAGTACTGTCATGTGGGGGAGGCACGTGCCCAGCAGTGGACATCTCTCGGCTGACGGATGGAATTCTAGTGGACACATGACCACGTGACATTTGATTTCACCGAATTGGAAGGTCTAGAACTTTACGCCATATGTTTGTTACCAATAACGTAGGTACGTACAATTGGTTTGTGATATATGTTTATGTGACAACCCTGATCAGAGTCACTAAGTATTTACATAAAGGGGGGAGCAGTTCAG
This sequence comes from Pheosia gnoma, assembly GCA_905404115.1. NCBI lineage: Eukaryota > Metazoa > Arthropoda > Insecta > Lepidoptera > Notodontidae > Pheosia > Pheosia gnoma. The sequence goes on along the minus strand of FR989919.1, from coordinate 1,222,769 downwards.
AAATCGAAAAAAAAACTACAGTGCCTTGGTTTAAGTGCTTACCTATATTGATGATTTGTTTTGTCAGTAAATGAGAGACACATTCAAATATAATTTACCATAGATAAACTTAATTATTGTTTAAAATTTGTATTAATATTAGTCACTATTGTAAAATCAAACGGTATGGTCAAGGTAATCGTTATGATCTCTATTACAACCCAATAGAGTCAAATTTAGTACATTTGTCAATTAGATTATAAAATAATGATTTAAAACTACCGATGGCCAAAAGGCTTGCACCCAGGGCCGTAAACAAGAAAACTATAATTTAGAATGGTAAAAAATTTTAACGAAGAACGCGACTTGTCTATAGGTTTCTCAAGTGCTTACCCCTTCAGGCATGTGAAGGATATTCTAGTAATATCGAAATTAATCAAACACTAGAAACCCCTTTCAAACCATCACTAATGTAATAACATGTTACTTGTATGAATATTTTTTATAATAAAAACATGAAAATAAACAAAAAAACTTTTATTTTAATAAAAATGTCTCTGGTGAATCTATGCTGCATGTATAAACGTGAAATAATAATTTAAAAACAAACTTAACTAGTCTTAGACTCATTTACTTAAGATTAAGTTATACAGACATCTCATATGTACCTATACTTATGGACAATAATCTTAATAAAAATAGTTATATATCTGCAAAATTGATTAAACGAATAACAGTTTATTCAGTAGAATCCCATACTGAATAACAAGCCTATAGTAACTGTCACTTTTGACAGATATTGTATGAGATATCTGTCAAAAGTGACAGTTACTCTGCGGTTGCTGTTCGATTATGAATCGATTGTGTTTGCAGACTTGGGGCCCTGTTATTGCCATTATAAATAACAGTTATTCATAGTGACAAAGGAATGTAACGTATAGCGATAATACAATTTTGATAATTTACTCACGTGTATGTCATCACGAGTTAAACGATATTTTAATAAAGGCAACAAATACACGTATTTTATATGAAACAAAAGTCGCTAGTTACAAATAATTAACTAGTTAAAGATATAATGGCGAACCTAGTCAGTAAATAATTGATCACAATATCGTTTAATAATTTCATATTCCATCCATCCATCCATTTGTAAATCAAGAGAACGGGTGGGCCAATTTTTTTTTCCCTCCGCCCCGATTAGCAGAATAAAAATTAAAACATGCCTTTTTTGTGAGATATTCTCATACATTTGATTCTGAGGCGGTACAAAGTTCGCCGGGACAGCTAGTTTAAAAATGTAATGTCGACCAAGAAACTCCATAATCACCTTAAGGTTGAATATCATTTGCACATCGTAGAATCGCAACGCCTATTTTTGTTATTTATTTGAACTTGGAACGTATCAAATGTGAACCTTAGTACAATTCAATTATTGTCAAAACTGATAAACTAGGTACATTCGTGGCCGAACTTACTAACAATGTTTTATAGCATAAATGAATATGCTAGTATAAGTTTTTTTTAATAATGGCAGTCTTGAACGCATCTGGTATCGCCATTATAATATATACGAGCTGAAAGGCACAAGCGATTCTGTATACCAATGTATAGGCCCTTTAATTTAACTGTAATCTCCATTAAATTTCTCAGTAAATATTAAGAATTGTTAATATACTACACTTAATTGAAATACATATTTATTATTAAGGTGGAAGCTCAGGGTCAGGGCGCGAAATTCAAAATGTCAATGGTTTTTATTTTTTTACGAAACATTTGGACATCTTTACGATGTAATTTAGTTTTTTGCGATATTAGCATTCTGCATTGGATGTCTCGAAAAATAAAAACCATTGACATTTTGAATTTCGCGCCCTAACCTGAGCTTCCCCCTTAATTAGCATCTATGTATGTACTTATGATACATTTAATTGTAATTTTATGTTAATAAAGATTAAATATAAAAATAATATTTTTTTTTTATTCTTTCCGAAATCATGCCCCTTGCCTGTACATTAAAAAGTAATAATAATAAATACTAGCTGTTTGAGGTCTCACTTCGGTTGGCTGCTTTCTCTTTGGCTCTCTTTTCAACATTAGCTGCCCTCGTCTGAAAAAAACACATACGGCTCAAGAAAAATCTGGACATTTTTTTGCTCAAGGAATTTTTGTGAGAGGCCCTGGATAATCACTTTCCTCATATATCTTCCATGTACAGATAGAGCTCAGTTACATTTTTATTATCTATGATACTAATATTATAAATGTGAAAGTTTGGATGGATAGATGGATGGATGTTTGTTACTCAATCACACCAGAAAGGCTGAATGGATCTGGATGAAATTTGGCACAGAGATAGATCATAGTCTGGAATAGCACATAGGCTACTTTTTATCCCGGTAAAATGTATGGTTCCTGAAGGATAGATTTGTTTAAATTTTTCATAGTGCAATGGATCGACATGATTTTTTGCACCGGTAACACCGCAGGGCGCAGCTAGTATGTATAGATTAATAATAATCACCTGTAATGACTGCACCTTCTTGTGTAGTGTCATCATGGAGTTTGAGATTGAGACTAATTTTTCTCTGTTTGTTGCTATATCTGCTAACTGTAACAAACAGAATTACTTTTTAATTTTGACAATACCATTGCATGTCTTTTAAAAGACGTGTGACTTGAGCCAACCCACACTGGAACAGCATGGTCAACCCCTAAGCCCCTCACATAAAGCTGATTCCCTATTATATTACATCAGGAGCGAATACCATCAGGAAAATGTAAGACTTTCGCCTACACTTTTACGTGGGATCACAGGCATGATGGCATATTAATAAAAGAGAATCTTGGAGGTCACCATTAACAATGTCTACAACCAACCAACCAACATTAGTGTTTTTGGTTAACAATATCCGTCACATTACTAAAATGGTTTTTAATTAATTTTAGCATTGTCATGTAATAATTACATACTCGCTAGGCCACTTGGGGTGCTTAAAATTAACTGGCAATTCCTACATAGGTGTTCCTGCAGCATTCCTGATTCCGTGTTTTTTATAGAAACTATAATTAAATAATAATTTTTCTCAGAGTACCACCTTTACATTTGAAAGTCTGTTGGGGCTCTCAGCTGATTGATTTGTCATACATTGAACATTAATATGGGACCCATTTCTTTAATACTTTCAATGACACTTGTAATGCAATAAGGCTTATATTTGTATATCATCATATCTGAGAGCAGTTGCTCCTAGTAATGTCAGTCAAAATAGTACATCTTATGGTATATGTTTGCTGGACAATATTCAACCTTAAATGGGTTCCAATTGAAAGGTTCCGACTGTACAACAAACTCACCAGCTTGGTGGACTAGTAAGTATAATTTTCAATCTGACTCTATACCAGTGCATCCAGTATAACATCATTCTGCAAATCCTCAAGCTTTCTTCTCTCTGATGTCAGCATACTATGTACTGTCTCTTGCTTCTCACTGCAACAACATTATTTTTGTTTTTTTATAATGCCAATATGTCATTGCCAAGGTGAAAGAGACAAATTTGCATAGAGGCAGCAGTAAAGACCATTGTGGGAACACCAATATGGGTAAATTACAAAAATAAATAGTGTTCATGGTACAATAAGAGGCAAAATAGTCAGAATTCAATATTCTGAACAGACAGATGCAACCATTGAATATAGATAATTGAACTGTGTTTGGGCTCTTTAATTACAAAAATTAAACCCATACACACGTATTTTTAAAAGCAAAGTGCTATGCACTATTGGACGAAAGCTTTTTATAAAATAGTTTAGATGATGTAAACAATATAATTTGTATCAATATAAACTTACGTTAATTCCTTTAAGTGTGTATTTATAGTGGTCAATGGTGGCTCGTAGAGTTCCATGATACCTTTGGCTAGAAGTTGTACGGTCTTTGCATCTTCAGAAGTGCTGCGGATAAAGTAAAATAATTATTTAGTGGGCAGGTCAACGTCACTATTGATTTGTTTTGTTTATAATTTGAGTTATACCTTCCTATTTCATCGCCCATACTGTTAAACTTCAATCAATAATCAATATATATATATTCACTTAGAAAACGAAAGTACAACCAAATAATGACAAATAAATTCTCCACCGAAACAACTATACAGAAACAACTTCCTTCCACTCACAGTCCACACTGTTTTTTTTCTGTCAATTTGACAGCACAGTTCCTACCTCATTTCGTAGGTTGGCAATCGGCTACAAAATGGTGCCATTTTTATCAGTGTCGAGTATTTTTTTATAATAACATTATTGGGAAAATTCATATTCAATTACTTTTCGCCAAAAATAATCGTTCTATACTGTCTACGCCTTCCTTCTTCTTTATACCCTGTGCTTTGGCTTTATGCTTTTCGTACTTTGCTCTTTGGCTCCTTATCTTTTCTTTCGTTTTTGGAATTAATTTTGTGCAAGCCTTATATGCAAGGCATTTTACAATATTTAATTTTATTTAAACGCAATACTATTAATATAATAAATAATATATAAAATATAAGTACCGATAATGTTATTTTTTTATGCTATGTTCGTTGTTTGGAAAACGTTAAACGGAACGCATCATATTTTTTATGGCCGCTAAATCCCCTTGTTTTGACGTTCTTTCATTTCATTTTTCGTATAACGAAAGGGGCATTTCTTATTAGCAACGGCAATAAAGAGCTTGGTTACGTCGCATTTTATCAGTTAAATAATACAAGAAAGCCGTCAAACTGGAAGTACTCCAAGTGACGAGAGAGGACGGCGACATGACGTCCGTAGCGAGGAGACGGGAGCACGATGATTCCGGAGAATACTCGGATGCATCGCAAGATATCGAGCACAACAACTCTGGGAACGTGAGTACAGTCTACACCCAGCTAGCTACGATAGCGTTAACTTTCGTTTTGGTGCTCATAGTATTACAGCTCACTTTCTCTCGCGCGTTCGCGTGTCGGAATGTCCATTTCTTTTAGTTATATTGAGGTCACGAATTGGGCACCACTCACCGAACCGCCTCTAGTTTGCTTAGACTTTAATTTTAGTTACGTTGGCGCCACGTAGGTTGTAAACAAACGGGTTTGTTGTGTTAAAAATGCATTTGTTGAAAGTGGAAGGATGTTTGCAGGATGGGGCCCAGCCGGAGTCCGACTACGACTCGCAGGGCAGCGAATCTGACAACTCCGAACAGGATCCGGAAAATAAGGTATAGTTGCTTTTGTTTTTGTTATTGGCGACTGAAGTATTTTTAAAAGAAGTGAGCAACCGGTATACAATAGAGAAAGTTAAACAGATTGGGGTAAGACTGACTACTCATCCCAGGCTTCCCAACATCCCAATTACAAGCCATATAGATTAATTCAAAATAAAAAAGGATAACAATATTAAACTCACTATGGTTTTAGCTGAGAATCTGCCTGTCATTACTGTAATTCACTCTTTGTGCTTAACAATTAAAGATGTTTGCAAGCTGAGGGTTAGTGGTGTGTCCCTCCCTGATATATTTTTAATAATAATAATATATAATAATTCCAGCCCTTTTTTTTAATGTCCCACTGCTGGGCACGGGCCTCCCCTCAATGCGAGGGGGGATTAGGCCATAGTCCACCACGCTGGCCCAGCGCGGATTTGCGTACTTCACACATCTTTCGAGGGGTTCTCTCAGACATGCAGGATTCCTCACGATGTTTTCCTTCACCGTTTTAGCAAGTGATAATCATGGTTGAAAATGAGATTCGCACTTGAAAAATACCAGAGGTGCGAGCCGGGGTTTGAACCTGCAATCCTCGTTACCGAGGCAAGCGTTCTACCAACTTGGCTATCACTGCTTGCCAACTTGGCTATCACTGCTGCTATCATATTTTTACAATGGACCGCTAAAGCATTAAATAATTAGGTATTTAGTCACTGCTTTCTGAGCTGAGAGTCTCTGCTCTAGCCGAACACGGCTATGTGACATCATCAGGTATTATATACTGGGTTTGCACCCAGTTCATTATGCAGTACCCATAATACAAGCATTCCTAAGTGTGGAACCATAAAGTTAATGTGTTCGCTCAAAATTGCCCTTCTTACAAAGATAATTTATTATCATATAGGCAATATTTGAATGTAGGTCTTCACAATTAAGTGCTACTAACATCAAATTATAAATGGATATACACAATAGAAATCAGCTATTATGATAATTGTGTAATAATGATTCACATCCTACATACTGATACCGCATGCAACATGTAAATTTCAACATTAATATGTAGGTATGTATTTATAGTACCTGGGCTTTATTGTAGTAAGATTAAGTGTTATATTTGCATTAAAATATAATATGTTTATCTAATAAGGTAGACAAACACACTAACTGTAGTCTCAAACTATTATATGCTTGTGTTATGGGTACCGGACAATGGGCTGGGGTGATCTGAGTGACACCTAGACCACCACCAACCAAACGAAAAGATTATCTCCGAAATTAATTATTCATATGTTTTAATTGCTCCCAAGAAGTCCCGTAATTTGTCAGTTAAGCATCATCCACTTCGCTGATAGGGCTAGGGGACGTTTTTTATGCCTAGTCTATGGATTAGGTTTACATAGACAACCTGACTAGCTCAGTTGGTACTGATCCAGTCTTCTGCGCTGAGAATCCCAGGCTCGAATACTAGTAGGGACTCACTTTGTGGGATGAACACGAATTTTTGTACCGGGTCATGGATTTTTAATATTTATATAAGTATTTGTATGGGTATAGGTTCGCCCCCAGTCCATTGTGCGGTACCCATCATACAAGCATTGCTTGGCATGGGACCGTATAGTTGGTGTATTCGTCTGGCGATATTATTATTATAGAATCACTCATATTCTATTAGTTATTTCTACTTAATGTTGGTAAAATAACATTCCATTGGACGGTGAAACGATTTCGTGAAAAAATAATTCGAAAGCATTTGTAATTGCAAAAAAACTCGTTTTAATGTATGAAACTGTGTTGTAACTGGATATTTGAATACATAATGTCCAGTTAATTAATAGTGTTGGTATATTATACCTACTGAAAAGCATTGATGTCTATTAAGAAACACGTAGATATGTTTTCTTTCGGTCAGCAATGGAACTCAAGTCTGATTAGGCTAGTTACATCGGTACAACAACGCAGCGCTATATATATCTGTCTTGTTAATCGTCATGCTATCTCGTTTACACTGCCATTGTATAGTTCAGTGTGTGCAGCCAAAGTGTGATACATTATAATTGACATGTGCACATCTATGTATCATATATCTATGTAATTGTTCATCAAACCTGTAATATGTATCAGTTCGATGCCATCGTACTAGCCGAGCAGTTAATTCGCCAAACGATCGAAATATTTCGGTACATTATCGAAATAATTATTTCTTTGATAAGTTTCGCAAAAACTGTAAATTGATTGCAAATAATAGGTATTTGCAGGTAGCGCCGTGTCGCGTGCAATAAAAATTATGTTTTCACAATGTGAACGCGGCATTCGATGCATAGATTTCTTAATCGATTGTAAATCGAGTGATTATAATGATTTCGCCAGACGAACACACCAACTATACGGTATATACGTAAATACACAAAATAAAGGCGATAAAATTAGTTTTATTTAAATAGCTATTACTAGTTTTGAACATTGACGATAGCTTGGTTTGGTGGCCGCTAGTCTCACTTTATGGGGTAGTTGTGGGATCTATTCTCGCTTGGGTAATTGTTCCTTGACTGGGTGTTACCGAGAATTATGCCCGGGGCCCAAAGTCTGCTATCACAATTGATTCATAATCAAACAGCAACCGCATGGTAACTGTCACTTTTCACAGATATTGTATGGGATATCAGTGAAAAGTGAAAGGTACTATGCGGTTTCTGTTCGATTATGAATCGATTGTGTTAGCAGACTTAGGGTCCGGGACCCTCGGTACACAGACAGCATAAACATTTTTTATTTTTTTATTACATTATCGGCAAGTATTTGATCTCGATCTCACCTGATGGTAAGTGACGATGAGATCTACGATGCAGCATACTTGCCTAGAAGGTACCTGTTCACTCTCGACTTGAAAACACCCAGATTATAGTCAACACGTGGAACGTTGTTCCCCACAAAGACGCCGGTAGCGTGTTCCATTCCTTGGCAGTTCGCACGATGAAAGTAGAAGCAAAACGCTTAGTCTTAATCACTTTCAACTTTTTCAATGGCATTTTACAATTAGGGCAAGTGATAATCATTATTGATAAATTTATTTTCAGGAGACCGAACGTCGCGTTGACGATGACGAGGACCGCAGTAATCCGCAGTACATCCCGAAGAGAGGCACTTTCTACGAGCACGACGACCGAACCGCGGCCAGGTGACCATCCTACTCCCTCACACTTCCCACTAAGGGTAGTTGCATACACAAACAGTTTTTCCTGTCACATGTCAGTAATAATTGATAGAGCTAGATAGAGAGATAGAGAATCCATTGTTAAACAAATGGGGAAAGAGGAACCCACCATTGACCCTCGGCTTGTCAAGTAAATCCATAATTAAAGAAGCCAGCAACACCAAACTCCTCTCAGATGTTAGTCAAGAAACTATCTATCACGAGTGACGATCCCCAAATAAAATGTAATTCTCCGCGAAACGAAGCGAATCTAAAAGAGTATTCGACACGTGTTTCGCCTCTAAACGAGGCATCCTCAGGACGGCTGGCCTACGAATGAGCATGTCAGTCAATAAACAATACTGGAGATCTCTTTTGGCTGATAAAACGATTATGAATAGGCCATGTGTTACTAAATTAAGGACGACGACGTCCTAATGGAGTGCAAGGGCCTGGCTGAAGCTGAACATTGCCATGCCGAAATGACCTTAAAGTGTCTCGGAACTAAGTATAAATGTTCCCGATAGTAGGTGGGTCTAGTTCCCAATAGTAGGTGGGTCTAGTTCCCAATAGTAGGTGGGTCTAGTTCCCAATAGTAGGTGGGTCTAGTTCCCAATAGTAGGTGGGTCTAGTTCCCAATAGTAGGTGGGCCTAGTTCCCAATAGTAGGTGGGTCTAGTTCCCAATAGTAGGTGGGTCTAGTTCCCAATAGTAGGTGGGTCTAGTTGCCAATAGTAGGTGGGTCTAGTTCCCAATAGTAGGTGGGTCTAGTTCCCAATAGTAGGTGGGTCTAGTTCCCAATAGTAGGTGGGTCTAGTTGCCAATAGTAGGTGGGTCTAGTTGCCAATAGTAGGTGGGTCTAGTTCCCAATAGTAGGTGGGTCTAGTTCCCAATAGTAGGTGGGTCTAGTTGCCAATAGTAGGTGGGTCTAGTTGCCAATAGTAGGTGGGTCTAGTTGCCAATAGTAGGTGGGTCTAGTTCCCAATAGTAGCTGGGTCTAGTTCCCAATAGTAGGTGGGTCTAGTTGCCAATAGTAGGTGGGTCTAGTTCCCAATAGTAGGTGGGTCTAGTTCCCAATAGTAGGTGGGTCTAGTTCCCAATAGTAGGTGGGTCTAGTTGCCAATAGTAGGTGGGTCTAGTTCCCAATAGTAGGTGAGTCTAGTTCGAGCATACTCCTCACCGACCGCATAGTGCGTACGCGCAGCTTTGCTTTACGTTAATGCCCGAGCTATCCACTCATGCAAGACGTTATATACAGTAGAAAGTGTATAGCTATCTATATATCATGTTAAGTATTGGGCTAATTACCCCTTTTCGGCGGTTTCTTTATTGCCCGTAACATAAGCACAGTTGATGATGGGGGATCTTAGCCATACAAAACGATTTAGAACACTCCAAGATTCATCACATGTATATGTAAATGTTGTATAATTGAATATATGAATCTAATAAAAGATTTGTATTAATGTAACAAACTGAAAATGTATTGAATAGAAAGATGACAGATGAATAAAATTAAAACTATAACAAATTACCAAAAAGAATATAAAAAAGGATTTATGTTTTCTACAGTATAAAAAGATATTCTTGTTCAACATAAGGAAAAATATATATTGTTTTTATTAGGATAAGTTAGTATGTATTGAGTTTAAATATAACATTGTCAGTCAGCTCAATATTCTGACTGAAAATAAGATCCCATAATTCGCCCTATCTCAGGGATTCCCAAACTTATTTTGTCTACTGCCCACTTTGAGAATTATTTTTTAGCGCCCCCATTTTATCACCTACTTAAAAATCACTATAACTTCAAATTAAATTAATTATTGTAAGCCTCTAATGCAGCGCCCACAAGGGGGCGTTATCGCCTACATTGGGAAAGGGTGCCCTATCTTCATATAGTTTATGTAAACTTACATAATTTATCAGGTGTAGGCATTGTGTCTCACGAACGCGCCAAATAGGTGTGACAATCTGGTTCAAACCCACAGATATATGAGAGGAGTTATGTTATGAAAGCGGTGTGCTTGCGCGCACAAGTGGTGCAAATTGCACTCACATAGAGTTTTCGCCGTCAGTCGACTGCAACTGCACGTCGGTATCGGTGCTCTAGCTTTTTTTTAAAATGCCGTGTTGTTCCGTGGTTGTGTGCAAAAATACTAGCCGCAAAGTGAACTGCACTAATGATAGAATCTCATTTCACCAATAAGTATTAAGTACCTTATTATATTCGTCTTTAAAATCATTAAAAACAACAAATCAAAAAACATTTGTTGCCTTTATTATGTTATTTTTGTTTTTATGTAACACAACGACTTTTTATTTTTTGTACAAAATACATGGCTCTTTAAGTTCCACCTATGTTCGCTACTGAGTGAATGTACGAGGCAATGGATAGATCGTCTAACGATACTTTGAATAAACTGGTGCGTCGCGTGGTACGGCCGCTGTATGCGGCGACGACGCAGCACGCACCGAATTATTGGCACGCGTGTGTGTGTGAGACTTCGTATTGGTTGGTTTTATGGAATTGCATGTGTATTTGTGGCGAGTGGTGGGGAACAAAACGGAGACAGCGAGTTCCCATACATTTTAAACCGCTATATATCTGATCAACAGTGGTGAGGAGTCCAATAACACCGCGTCGGAAACTGCGTCGGAGAAGAAGGAAGGCAGCGAGACCGCGGCCGAGCGCCGCCGCCCGCCGCGCAAGTCGGAGATCGTGAACAAATGGTCGCACGACAAATACAATGAAAACGAGCAGGTATGGGATGTCCTCAACACGTGTTTTCTGTTAAATATATCGGACAATATAAGATATAAATGACGGAACGCCATTTTCATTTCATCATGTCACATCCATTATTTTATTTATAATGTGTATTTATTGAATGTGTTATTGCTATTGCATTATTTGACATTGGCAAAATACCCGCTGAGTTGTGGGTGAGGCCATATTCACATCCATTTTATTTCATCGCATCTCATTTCGTAAAGAAAGAAGAATATAAAATGACAGCAGGTAGGTTATTTTCATTGATTCGGGATCGGATTTGAAACTTTCCGATTTTTGGTGTCTCTACCCGACAAGCTTTCCGACGGAAAAGTTTTTGAAAATACTACTTGGTATTGCCACCGAGAAACATCGAAGATAATCAAATTGAATTGATGAAAAAGAAGCAGTGATAGCCAATTTGGTAGAACGCTTGCCTCGATAACGAGGATTGCAGGTTCAAACCCCGGCTCGCACCTCGGGGATTTTTCATGTGCGAATCTCATTTTCAGCCATGATTATCACTTGCTAAACGGTGAAGGAAAACATCGTGAGGAAACCTGCATGTCTGCCCAGAGAACCCCTCGAAAGATGTGTGAAGTCCGCCAATCCGCACTGGGCCAGCGTGGTGGACTATGGCCTAATCCCCCTCGGATTAAGGGGAATCCCGTGCCCAGCAGTGGGACATTAAAAAGGCCTGGAATTATTATTATAAATTCTGTCAAGGTGCCGAAGTCCCGTGACGAGCTTGTAGCTATTTACGGCTACGATATTAGAAACGAGGACGCACCGCCACACGCCAGGCGGAACAGACGATACGGGTGAGTGCATAGAAACAAAACAAACATAGAAAGGACAAAGCAGTGAAATTATTGATACAACTAGGCGATACTTGGCGGAAATCCATTGTTAAACAAATGGGGAAAGAGGAACCCACCACTGACCCTCGGCTTGACAACTTTTCTCCTCTTTAGAGGATGCCTCGTTTAGAGGCGTAACACGTGTCGAATACTTTTTTAGATTTGCTTCGTTTCGCAGAGAATTGCATTTCATTTGGGGTCCCAACACTCGTGATGGATAGTTTATCGACTAACATCTTAGAGGAGTTCGGTGTTGCTGGCTTCTTTAATTACCGATCAACTTGTTTGGTTTATAATTGGAAAAGTTGATAAGATAAGGGTCAGTGGTGGGTTCCTCTTCCCCCAATTGTTTAAAGCAGTGATGGTCAATCCGGTAGAAGCTTCGCCTTGCAAACAACCTATCCGGGTTCAAACCCCAACCCGGTTGTAGGGATTTTCATGTGCGAATCTCATTTTTGATAATGATAATCACTCGCTGTAATATTGAAATAGCAAAACGTATTGTAAATTAAAACCTTATGTGACAAAAATTATGTGTGTTTTTACTTTGCGTTCCGATGTGGAGGTTCCGCAATGGACGGTTAGTTTCATGCAATATTAAGCATGCATGCCTTGCTGTTCAATTAATAATTATTCTTATTTACGTCTTTTTTGTAGATCTTTTGTGTGTTGCAACAATAACTATATAATATGGATTTCTAATCTATACATCTATACATATAAATAAAATTGGAGTGTCTGTTTGTAATATTAAAATAACCGCTTTCTACTAAGTGCATTTGGATGTATACTCGGTACATATACCAAAACAACATTTTTTTCAATTTTTGTCTGTCTGTCTGTCTGTTTGTTCCGGGTAATCTCTGAAATGGCTGGACCGATTTTGACGGGACTTTCACTGGCAGATAGCTGGTGTAACAAGGAGTAACTTAGGCTACTTTTAGAAAAAATTTAGAAAAAATAATAGGATCTCACGAAAAAAAATTAAAACCAATGTTGCAGCGCTGCGCTTGATTAAGTTTGATAGCAACAACCTGCAATGCGTCCCGCGGGCTCAGAACGCGCGAGTAGGCTGTTCCCAACGGTTGTGTCTTTGTTAAATACCACGCGGACGAAGTCGCGGGTAACAGCTAGTGTATTTATATAAATTGATTTTGGTCTTAATTTCGTTCACATTGAATACATTATTATTGGAGCTTAATCTTTGTCTTTGCATATATTCGTTTTATTAATCTGTCGAGTTGTTTTACTCGCTTGCATGATATTATATTGTACAAGAAAGCATTCAATAAATCTATTACGCGATGCGCAGACGTCAGATTGAAGTCGGTGGAAACGAATGTTTTGTTTGTATCTCTTTCTAATAATGTGTGTATCGGAGATCACGTAAAGCCGTCAGTCCGGTGCTTGATCTCTCTCCGGTTGATTATGAGAGTGAGGGGAGAGTGAGTGCACCTGTGCTTGTGCACTATAACTCCTGCGCACGTGGCTAATCTCTGTTGAGAGGGAGAATTTTGTTAATGGGCGGAGAAAGAGAAAAATATAAAATATTTATGCGTTTTCATCGACTTTTGCGTGACGACCTAATAATTGAGTGAACGTGTGGTCCTTGTAGCCGCGGACCGAACAAGTACACGCGCACGTGGGAGGACGAGGAGGCGTACCGGCGCCAGTCGGCTGCGCAGGCGCAGGCGCCGCCGCCGCCGCGCCGCCCGCCCAACCTGGAGGACTTCCCCGAGCTCGACGCCTCCGCCAGGAACAGGTCTGTAGTGCAGGAACAGCCCGCCCAACCTGGAGTACTTCTCCGACGGCTGTTGGGTCCGTTAATCCCACTATCCCACTAATATTATAAATGTGAAAGTTTGGGTGGATGGATGGATGTTTGTTACTCAATCACGCCAGAACGGCTGAACGGATCTGGATGCAATTTGGCACAGAGATAGATTATAGTCTGGAATAGCACATAAGCTACTTTTTATCCCGGTCTAATTGATGGTTCCCGTGGGATAGATTTGTTTTAATTTTTCATAGCGGTAAAGGACATACTTTTTAATCGCGGGTAACACAGCGAGGCGCAGCTAGTTATCTACAATAATACAATATTCTACAATAATAATAAACATCAAATGCTTCTTGTAAAAAACATTCGTGCTCATCACATAAAGTTTGTTCCAACCAGGATTCGAATCAGAGACCCTCGACATAAAAAGCAGGGTCAATACCAGCCACGCTTGTCAGATCGTCATAACCAAAACCGAACCACTTAAACCAAATGGTTTTTTTGTCAGCAGAAAGCCGCGCAGCCCGCGGCCGCGCTCCAAGTCGCAGCCCACCAGCAACGAGTCCCTGGACGCGGGCGCGCAGCTGCGCCGCCACGCCTCCACCAAGACCGCCAGGAAGCCGGCCGTCAAGACCGCGGCGGCCAGGACCGTGATCGCCAAGCCGCAGCCCGCCAAGCCGCAGAAGGAGAAGATGCCGCAGCTGGAGAACTTGACCATCACCGCGACTGTCAATAACAAGTGAGGTTTTTCGGTTTTGATGGGAGATGACGTAGTCGTGTAGAGACCACTTCAATAGCACCACAAGCTAGCACAGATGGCGCTGCAGACGCATTCGGAACTGTAGTAAATTTTCATCACTATCCTGAATCGCGGTATGAGAGTTTTCGGAGCGAGTAACATATATACAAGTGAGGTTTTTCGGCTTTGATGGGAGATGACGTAGTCGTGTAGAGACCACTTCAATAGCACCACAAGCTACACAGATGGCGCTGCAGACGCATTCGGAACTGTAGATAATTTTCATCATAATCCTGAATCGCGGTATAAGAGTTTACCAGGCATACCACCGCCTGGCTGGAAGATCCTCCCTTTTCCGCTAAAGTCGTAACAAATGATGTAGGCACTTTAGGTTAGTACTTTTTAACCAGCCTGCCTAGCCGTTCCTACATTGTTCTCACATACCCATAACAATATACTGCTCAAAAATGTAAAAGATCTTTTTAAAAAGGGCAACCATGGAGTTTCTTGCCCGTTCTTCTCCATGGTAACGGCATTCCGAACGGGTGGTAAAGTTGTAGCTCAGTTACTGTTTCTGAGTGTTTGGGTGATGCTTATAAACCTGTAGATTACCGCAGCAATATACAGCGGTCAACCCGGTATGGTACGTTGTCAGTTAACCCGTGCGGTACCGAGTGGGTAGACTGAGGCTATGCGGGGAAGCATTGATTCAGATACACGTGGTACAAAAAGTGGGTACTAGTGAACTACTTTGGGTTGTGTTGGTGTCCAGTTTGAAGCAGGTTGTTATTTCCAGCCAAGGCCCGGCCCAGCGGCGCGTGGGCGCGGTGGCGCAGCAGCGGCCGGTGCCCACTGACCAGCCCGCCCGCCATGCGCACGCGCAGGTAACGCACCCTACACCACACTCACACACACACGTCCAATACTATACTATACTCACACCCACCCATACACACACACACAAAACCCTACACGTCCACACCCACACACTTAGACATCCATGTCCCTATGCACACTCACACACACCAAAAATACAAACACACCCTTACACATACACACCCACCCATACACACACCGACCCTAACACACGTACACATACACACAAACACATGCACTCACCCATACACACTCATGCACACACACCCATATACACACACAAACTCAACTACATATACACACACACGCGTATAGAACTGCCAATACTTGGAAGCAGCAAGGATAATACTTACAGCGCACAGAATACGCTAATGTAAATGTATACTAAAGAAATATATTACACTCAATCAATCGCAATGCCAATTACTTTATACGTAATATAACTTGGTCAGTGACCATGTCACCTCGACCGCGACGGGATTTCAGTTCCTGTCCTTAAATATTATAAAAACATGATCCCACAGTCGCAGCAACAAACGAATCCGCCGAACAAATCGCCGCCGCAACAGCAACCGGCGTCGCAACAACAGAAACCGCAACAGCAACACCAGAATCAGCAACAACAGCCCGCTGCAGGTGAGTTTTATAACCGCACAACAATAATACAACACGTATTGCCTTATGCCAAAGAGCTGATTAACTAAAGGTTACACTTAATGCCTATAATAAAATTATAGAAGTCATTTATGTCGAAAGTCAAGGGTTACTAATGTTATTTTTGAGCCCGCAATGTATTGCAAACAACGTGATCACGACACAACGCACCGCGCGATACCCGACGCCTGTTAGAGCTGAGCGCGCTCAAGCGTATCGAGTTTTAAATTACTTCGCGGTTTTAGCTCATAATTAGTGTTTTTTATCTTTGGAACAGGCGGTGGTAGCAAACGGTACAGTAGTCTTCGCCAACGGCCGCTAGCCGAGACGTACTCGCCGCAACAACAGCAACAGCCACAGCAACAGCGGCAACAACAACAACAGCAGCCGCAGCAACAACAACAGTCGCAGCAACAACAGCACAGATATTCAGGTAAAGTTAATAAATATTTTGGTCGGGCTTTTTGAGGTTCTTTGAAGCCGAATAAGCAGTGATAGCCAAGTTGGTAGAACGCTTGCCTTTTGTAACGAGGATTGCAGGTTCAAACCCCGGCTCGCATCTCTGGGATTTTTCGTGTGCGAATATCATTTTCAACCAAGATTATCACTTGCTAAACGGTGAAGGAAACATCGTGAGGAAACCTGTATGTCTGCCCAGAGAACCCCTCGAAAGATGTGTGAAGTCCGCCAACCCGCACTGGACCAGCGTGGTGGACAATGGCCTAATCCCCCTCGCATTGGGGGAAGCCCGTGCCCAGCAGTGGGACATTAAAAAAGGGCTGGAAATATTATAATATTATTGAAATGTTCTGTCAGGTCCTGGCGAGTTCGTGTCCGGCCAGCCCGGCCAGCCCGGCCACCAGCCCAGCCCCACCCAGCACCCTCACCCGCACCATCTTATTCACCAGGTGGGTGCACTACAGGGTGATTCAGTAAGGGTATACTGAACCTTGAACCTGCGCTGCTTTAACGCATTTGTAATCATCACTTTGATATGTCAATTTAAACAAATATGTATCGCATAAAATATAACAAATGCCTTTTAATGTTGGGAACAAAATTTATTTTTTTAAATCCATATTGTGTCTTCAGATTATGGTTTCAAATGCGCTTTGAAAGCGCTAGTTCAAAGGTTGGTGATGGAAAGCGAAACCTCGTTTGAAAGTTTTTAAACTTATGTTTGCTTGTCTGTGATTTCCCGTTTTCCAAATACAATGTCGAGTTCATTTAAGCCTCAATCCTTAGTCTCAATTATCGTTCCATATTCGTGCAATAGTTCCTCCGCCTGCTGAGGTCAATTCGCTGTTTGTGCTATCATTTTCAGCAGTTGACCCCAGCAGGTGGCTAACATGACATTAAAATACCCAAAAAGGGCCTCTACGTGTTGGACCCATGTCCCCGCGCAAGCCTCCCAAAGATCCGGGTATAGCCTGTGTGGTGAGAGACATAAATATTTAAGGAACGATATTTAGCTAATTCCACGCGTTAAGTTAGTATAACGTTTCTGAATCATCGAGTATATTCCATACTAGCTGTTACCCGCGACTTCGTCCGCGTGGTATTAACAAAAAGTTTTTCTAAAATAAAAGCAGCCGAAGTTACTCCTTGTTACATCAGCTATCTGCCAGAGAAAGTGCAGTCAAATTCGGTCCAGCCCTTTCAGAGATTAGCCGAAACAAACAGACAGACAGACAGACAAAAATTGTATCCAAATGCACTTAGTAAAAAGCGGTTATTTTAATATTACAAACAGACACTCCAATGTTATTTATTTGTATAGATTGTATTACGTGTCTAATTAGCAATGTGATTGTGTCGCGAAGCAGCAAGTGCGGGTGCCGGCCGCGGCCGGCGCCGGCCACGCCGCGTCGCCGCCGCACCAGCTGCCGCCGCCGCAACAGCAACAGCAACAGCAACAGCAACAGCAACAGCAACAGCAACAGCAACATGCGCAACCGCCGCACGCGCAACAGGTAATACACAACAATCACCAAAACTCTCAGAAGAGTACTCACTGAGTCTCTTGCCGCCTCTTGCCTGTGGAACCGACATTCCGAATCGGCGGTAACTTCTGACTATATATACAGGTCGACCGCTGAGAGAATGCGTTCCGAACACTGATAAAATGTGGCTCGCTTAAATATAAACGCGATAAGATTAGTATAAGTAGTTTTATTTCAATTATATATTTTCCATATTTCGCAATAAATTGTTTTTAATTGTATTCAATTAATCCGTGTATTAACGGGGTTAGTTGCATTTGAAACATATGAAACCCTTCCTTACTTTCAATAAATAAATAAATAAATAAATTTATAGAAACCGTACCTTCAATTAATAAAGAAAAGACACCAAGATTAGCACAGGCGGACTCTTAACATATCTCGGTTGCATAAATAAATTAATAAAAAAAAATGCACAGGCGGGGCGGACTCTTAACAAATCTCGGTTGCATAAATAAATTAATAAAAAAAAATAGCACAGGCAGACTCGGTTATAGAGTTAAGAAAAAGATTTTTTTATGACAATTTGTAAGTGCCCCTCTAGGGCTATACGAAATAAACGATTTGACTTTGACTTCTTAACGTATCTCGGGTGCAGGTGCGGCTGGGCCTGCTGGAGCAGCAGCAGCTGGTGCCGCACCACCTGCCGCAGCCGCACGCGATGCCGCAGCCGCACAACATCGGTACCGTACCTTATGTCAACTTCATTAGTTTTTTTTTAGCTCAGCAATCGGCTACGAAATAGAGCCATTATTATTGCCAGTGTCGAGTGTTACTTAATAATTGTGTTAAAATTATAAGTAACGCTGATGATAATGACGATGTCTTAGGGAGCGTTCAAGTATTACGTAACGCAATTTTTAGAGATTTTTGACCCCCCCCCCCCCCCCCCTCCCCCCATGTAACGCGCCGTAACGTTTTTCTTTAACCCCCCCCCCCCCTAGTAAAACGTAAAATCTCTACGCGACCGTTGTGAAGGGTTAAAACAATGTTACGTAGCGCGTAGTTCAAACACCCCCCTCCCGCCCCTGTGACGCATCGTATTGACCCCCTCCCTCCCAATTTCGTTACGTAATACTTGAACGTTCCCTTATCTGTAAAGCTGTGGATACTGAAAATTTTCAGTGCATTTTGGGTGAACTTGAAAAGTGACTTATACTAATTGTTTAGTTGTTATTTCCTTCACTTGTTCTGGTTTATGAACGTTCAGCGGTGAATGTTTAACCAATATTTTCCATTATTTATGGAAACAGATTTTTTTGGCTCATTCCTAGCCCAGCCATCCCGAGGATGCCTTGTTTAGAGGCGAAACACGTGTCGAATACTTTTGTAAATTTGCTTCGTTTCGCGGAGAATTGCATTTTATTTGGGGTCCCGTCACTCGTGATAGATAGTTTCTCGACTATCATCTTAGAGGAGTTCGGTGTTGCTGGCTTCTTTAATTATCGATCAACTTGTTTGGTTTATAATTGGAGAAGTTGACAAGCCGAGGGTCAGTGGTGGGTTCCTCTTCCCCCATTTGTTGAACAATGGATTTCCGCCAAGTATCGCCTAGCTCTATCAATTATATTTTTATTTGTTGTTACTTGGGTCCTTAGTTCCATGAGCTTTGTTCTTTAGTTATAAACGAAATTTTAAATTTTTGTTATGTTTCCCAGGTCAGTTACAACCGTCCCAGGCGTACGCTCCGCCAGCAATGATGCCCGCTCAGTACATGCAGGTAACGTTTAAAAAAAAAAATTTTGGGTTGGCAATTGTCTACAAAATAACACTATTTTGTAAGTGTCGAGTAAATCTTTCAACGTAAAATTAATTCTTTACCCCTAACAGTAAAACTGTGGATTACCGAAAGTTTACCGGATATCTTGGGCGAACTGTAAAAGTCAAGTTATACTATTTTATTTAAATTTTCTTCACTTGCGCACGTATATAAACACAGATGAGGGTCAAATTGGGGTTCAAGGTTTGTATGGATTTTTTTATTCTCTTTGTAGATTAACTTAAAACCTGGTGAAAAGACTTCATAAAAATGAATTACATAGGTTTATTGTGTAAAAAAAATGTCAAATGTTCATTGGAATTTGATGAGGAAATCGAGTAGACTCATCGGGTTAGGGTTTCTTTGTTCGGCCTTAGGGTCCACTTTACGTGATCAATAAGCGTACTTAAGCTGTCATTGTAACATGTTAGCTAATCTATAATATGTGGTTAACGTGGAGCAGCAGAGCGGCAGCGGCGGAGTGTTCGGCGGCGCCGTGATGTGCGCGCCGCACGCGCCGCACGCGCCGCTAGCACCGCACGCGCCGCACGCGCCGCTAGCACCGCACGCGCCGCACGCGCCGCTAGCACCGCACGCGCCGCACGCGCCGCACGCAGCGTACTCGCATCCCGCGCAGATCTACCCGCAGCCGCACCACAACTACGTAACTATACCACAAATACTACCCACAGTTCTATTCGAGTGCAAGAACCGTTCTTACCTAGCATCTACTTGTTATAATTGGTGTGTTCGTCTGACGATATTACTTAATTTTAGCTCAATTATATTCCGAACGGGTGGTGAAGTAGTAGCTTAGCATTTTGTGTAATTTGTTTAGATGTCAGCTTGGTCTAGTGGTTTAAGCGTAGGCCGGTCGGGTCACTGCACCAGGTAGTTGCGGGTTCGATTCTTGCCTGGGCAAATTTCGAAAACGGTCTTTTCGTAATTTGCCCTCGTTTGGGTGTTACCGGGATCGCTCCCAGTCCATTGTACGGTACCTATATAACGCAAGCGTTGCTTAGTATGGGGCCGTACAGTTGGTGTGTTCGTCTGGCGATGTTTTTTTTTGGTTGTTTTGTAACTTTTTTTTTTACTACTTCAAAAGGGGAAAAGTAATATTTATTTTTAAAATCTCACTAATTATGATGATCATATTTTGTAACTACATATTGATGATTCATATCATAAGTACTGGGCCCCGAGTCTGCTAACAAAATCGATTCATAATCGAACAGCAACCGTATAGTAACTGTCACTTTTGACAGATATCCCATACAATATCTGTTAAAAGTGACAGTTACTATGCGGTTGATGTTCGATTATAAATCGATTGTGTTAGCAGACTTGGGGCCCTGTACTTGATGGTCGACATGTGTAATAGTGTTTGTGTTTGTGTCGGCGCAGGCGAGCCAGGCGGGCGGCGTGACGTACTACAGCTGCGCGGAGCAGCCGGCCGACCCGCCGCGCGCGCAGCGCCGCCCCACCGCCGCCATCCCCATCGTGCGCCCCCACCCCCAACCCCACCCCCACGCCGGGGACAGGTCGCCACACTACTCATCCACTTACTTACTTTCAGACAATTTATAAACCAATTATTTACGTAACCTCGGCAAAGACGAAACGTTAAATTTTTGGTGTAGATTTTCTCTATTGGATAGCCTATTGTTCGACGTACCATCACGCTGAGACTATTAGGTATCGAGCAGTGAAGATAAATGAATTGTCTTGTTCGCAGGCCAGCGAACTCGTCTGAAAAGGACAACATAGACAGGATCGTCGAGAACATGTTCGTTCGGAAGCCGTGGCCCGCGACGCAGGGCGCCGGTGAGTTGAGACCTTTATTCCTTCTAGTGTCGTATTGACCCCGGGTCCATGTGGGACATGGCCCGGGGCGGCTCGCTCAGCTTTGAATGCCTATAGTCTACCTTATTTATACATTTTTATGGAGTTAAAAAGCGCCTCTAGCGGACGGACTATTTTGGATCGGTCTAATCCGTAGACTAGGCCTAATAAGGGGCCATCCATAAATTACCGCTTACGTTAAGGGGGAGGGAAGGGGTCGACGATGTGTGACATTGTGTGACAAGGGGCGGGGAGGGGTCCCAAATTTTGTGACATCACATTTTTTCAAATTATAAAATTTTATATCTAAGTATTACAACTTGCAAAATATGTGACATTGCAAAATATGTGACATCACACTAGGTAGGGGAGGGTCTCACAAATGTGAGCAGTTGTGACAAGGACGGGGGAGGGGTCAAAAATTTATGAAATTCGTGTGACGTAATTTATGGATGGCCCCTAACCCCCCTCCCCCTAACCCTATCAGTAAAGTTGTGGATACTGACAAATTACCGAACTTTTTGGGAGAACTACAAAAGTCGTGTTTTACCAATTAGTTTTATTTTCCTACACTCGTGCACATTTATGAACACATAATGGTTAATATTCCACCAAAATTACACATTATATTTCGAAGGACGTCATTTTTCACAAAATAAATTAAAATTGATAACCTTTCTCTTCGACTACCCCCAAAAATTCTAATGATCATTTATGTGGTATAAAGATTTGCTCTGGGCGAAGTTGTCGTTGCAAGCTTGGCTCGGCTGGCGCGCACAGATGCAGTAGCCCGGTCACGAGCCGCGCGAGCCTTGAGTTACTGCACGCGAGAAGTTCAAAAAAATAAAAAAAAACGGAATAGAAGATTCCCATTTTAAGTTTTAAGTTTTTTTATGTTAGTAAGGTAACTTTTTGTGTTATGTTATAATATGTAGGTAGACGTAGATATGTAAGTGTATTGGTAAAGTATATATACGTTTCTATGTTTGTAATTTTATGTGGCGGTGTGATATTTTCGTTTCAACCAATGGGGGGGCCCGAAATATGGCGGATTGACATTTCTGACCTTCCCATCACCTGAAATGAAATGTTAAACCGCCATTGATCTCATCACCTGAAATGAAATGTTAAACCGCCATTGATCTCATCACCTGAAATGAAATGTTAAACCGCCATTGATCTCATCACCTGAAATGAAATGTCAAACCGCCATTGTTTTTCACATAAAAAAGTTATAGGCACTGAATAATACTATAATTTTAAACTTTACCATTATCATTGTTGTGTAGGATATTAGATAGTTAGGGTAAAATCTATTATTTTTAGTTTCATGAGCAATCAACTGGGAATTTCAGATGGTATAATCGTTTTCAATAGAACTTTTTCTTATTGGCGGCTTGTAGTTTCCTTTCACTCAAGGGGAAGGTCTGAAATGTCATTTCGCCATTTTACTGACCCTCCAGTTCGAGTCCGTAAAGTGGCGGTTTGACGTCAGTTCGCCCAGTGGTGTACTGATATGTCATGCCGCCATTAATTTTTTCATACATTGAAAGGTTCATAGAAAATGTCTAACGGTTGTAATGTTTGATAAATCATTAATCAGTGGCCACACATTGGTTACAGTCATAAATTTCATTAAAACATCATCATTACATGTAAAATAGTAGGTATACTTATGATTGTAATAGTTAAAAAACGTATATAATGTGTAACAATAATAGTGTAAAATATTTGAACACGGCCAACAGTAGGTTATAAAGAAACCGTTCCTAAAGAAATAAATCAAATTATTAGACATTAAAAAAATGCCACCCTGTACTGAGCGCACGGCCACACGCTACTGGTTCGTCTTGTTTAAAAAAAAACAGACTTCATTTCCACATAACTTACTGATTCATCGGTTAAAATATTTAACACCATTTTTGTTAAACCTTATATATCTAAAGGTAAACAAAAACAATTTGAATTGATGTCGTTTATGACCAATATGCTGCTAATAGGTCTATTAGCGCCATATTAGCACTTGTATTGACATCTTCAGAACCGATTAGTCTTCATAAACATGGTCGGCTCATCTCTAATCACATGAGTATCTTAACTCGTTGGGCTAACTATAAGCATCTTGTCTCATACAATACTAAAAACTTTTCAGATTCAAAAGACAAGCAGTCTGATAATAGAAGCTCCCAAGAGCCAGCCAGCAAAGAGTCCTCCCAGCCCAACAGCTTAACGTCCAGCTCCATATCAACGGATTCCAAGCCGTCGGAGAGCAGAGAAGAGAAGGCAGAAGAGGTCAAAGAAGTTGAGAAGACAGAAGAACCAGAAGAGGCGGTTGTCACGCAGGAGAGCATAGCGACGGATGCCTGACTGATAAGAATAAAGTTGTACGAATGCTATCAAGCTAAGTACTATAGCAAGAGGTAATTTCCTTTTTATTTTTTATTTATTTTCTCGACGGCCACGCTTATAGAGCCTGGCCTGGAGCCAAAATGGCCTCGTTTGGCGAGGCCGCGAATTGTAAAAGCCAAGGATTAAAGATTTAATGTGCATTCTAATTTTGAAACCAAATGGCCTCAACCACTACGGTCATAAATTGTTAAGGAATTGTGTGTAGTAAATAAATAAATGTAAGTTATCAATTTGAGGACTGTTGTATTTAGATTTCAAAATAAATGGAAATAAATATAGTAAATGTGAAATGTAAAAATTTAAAAGAAAATGTAATAAAATTATACATAGTTTATGGACGATCGCGGCAATCAAAAAGCACCATCCATTGGGCAAGAACACCAAAACAATAATTGTTAGAATTAAAAAAAATCATTAACATAGTAATTAAAATTTTAGTAATCCTGAATATATCACTCAATATTCGTATTGTAACTAGTTATAAACAAAACTATAAAATTATTTCTTGTACATACACAAAAGAAATGTCTTCAATACATTTTATCGTCATTTCTCCAGGCCGTGGCCTAGATGTCGAACAATTTTATTATTATTAGATTGTCACTTGTTACGTCTTGGCCTAGTTGTATGTATGGTCCGGGATCGCGGTCCCGGGGGTGTGTTGTCAATGCTCTCACTGCCGTGACTTTAAGGCCTAGAATTGGCAGCGTGGCCGTCGTAGGGACGAACTAAATGTATGCGTTAGATATTTTCAAATTACTATTTTGGCTGTGCTAGGGTCAATGAGGATTGTAAAAATGGTTGTTTCCTTTTAAGGTTTAAATTGGATGGATGTTTTGGAGTTAGTGGCAACCTAATACTGGTAGTCATGTTGGGGGCAAAATTTTGATTATAGGGTATTTGACATTTTTCTATTTAACAAGCTATTGTAAGTGTCCGATCAGAACAACGAAGCGATACAGAGCTACAAGTCTTTGACGTAACCACAATTCAATCAAAATGTGTCATAAAAGAATGAGTAATTTTATAGATAATTATAAAGGATTATAAAGCTATTATAACGCACTTTTTCGTCTGAAAAGTTCGTTATAATGCCACTATAATCCATTATAATTTTCTAAACATCTGGGGGTTATGGTTTAAATTAACTATTACTAAATTCAATAATATACTTATCTATGGCAAAAGACTTGGAATAAAAAGCAAAAATGGAATCAACAATTTTTACAATCGTACTACAATAATTCTAAAGTATAAATCTAAATCTGTAAGTATAAATCAATAAAAATATCTTAAAAATACCTATCATATCCTCATGTTGACTCATTGTTAAAATAGGAAATACTTATAAATAATTTATTGTTTACCTGTGCTAGATTTAATCGCAGTATGTTTCTTTTTGGATGATACAAATGGTGACTTTATATCTCGATTCGCGGAGAATTGCATATTATTTGGGGTCCGTCACTTGTGACAGACAGTTTCTCGACGAACGTCTTAGAGGAGTTCGGTGTTGCTGGCTTCTTTAATTATCGATCAACTTGTATGTTTTATAATTGGAAAAGTTGAGACGCCGAGGGTCAGTGGTGGGTTCCTCTTCCCCCATTTGTTTGACAATGGATTTCCGCCAAGTATCGCCTAGCTCTATCAATTATAAAAAAATATAAAAAATAGTAGCCCTTTTAATGTTCCACTGTAGAGCAAACACCACTATTGACTTCATGATGGATTTTTAGATGGCATTGTGGCTCGCCAAGGCTTACACGTAATAGAAGAAAAAAGTAATATGTCCTTGTTGTATCTGGCCTTTGTTCGGCATGGATGGCCCAACATGTGGATGCAGCGTGTCAATATATATTTTTAATGGAAATATGTGCTTAAATTGTTGCGTGGCTGTGTATCTTTTTAATCATTATTTTTTGGTGGAAATAATTCAGTGAGTGTCTGTTGAGTTGAATGTGGTTTAAAGTAGCTTTATGTGGGCTCATGCTTTTCAAAACTGTTGCCTGGCGTAGATATTACATTCACATATATCTATTATATGTTACTAGACATGTACATACACAAAATGTATGCAGTTGTCGAGAAATGTCAGCATAGATAGAATTATGTATTAACAACATTATCATAGAACGTCCTAGACCTGTCATAGATATATGATAACGATATATCCCTCCGTAGCCAGGGCAAAAGTTACGTTGCATTTCACAGTCCAATCAGCGTGGTGAATCGGTAAATTTAAATGTTATTCGTTTTGTACAGCGATCTCAGTGCTTTTGATTGTATTCTTTGTTTCCCATCATTCAAAGTGGTGTGAAATTTTAATTATTTGCGTGTGACGCTTATAATGTTGCTAGAGGAAAATTAAAATTGTGTTTCAGTACTATTTTTTTTTGCATTATTTCACAATTCTATTAGCTGAAGTTTCAAAAGGTATCATATTTTAGTTTGGCGCGGATTAAGTTTCGAATGACTCCTTTTTGACATTATAATTGGTAAGAAATTGAACAAAGTATACGAATACAAATTTTGAGGGATGATTTATTATATGGTATCCATACATACTATTTACAAGCATTGCTTAGCTTGAAAACTTGCGATTAGGCTTTACCCAGCGATATTTATTTAAAATATTTATTGACGTATCCGTAAAAATATATTGTCTATGTAGGTACTCAGTATGCGCGATTTATATTCAAATAAGTTTCTGATTGGCTTGCTCTTGCATTGTTGTCGTCGTTTTCCTTTAATTAGCCTCAACCAGTGTACTAAGTGTAGAATATTGTAATTCTGTTATTATTAATAGATCGCCCATTCTATCAATTTTCAGGGTTTTTTCTTCACTATAACATAACTAACGCAGTGTAGTTCGAATTGCCTTTTTAACTTTATCTATAATTTCTATAAGAATTGGTATTAATTTTATACTCTGTACGTTTTAAGATGGCAACACAGAACATTGGCACGTCAACTACGGCCCCGATTCGAAGCCATTGACATCTTGAAGCGCACAGAGTAAATAATTATTTTCTTTTTGGAATCAGTTATGTTATTTAAAACAAACATGCCACGTCTGTGTTGAATGAATCCTGCACCAATATGTTTAAAATCACACACGTATCTAGAAATATTATAAAATAACTTATGTTGAATGTAACTAGTCTTTTTTTAATAGTTAGGTACAAGTCAAAGCCTATGGGAACATTATTTTCTAAATAAAAAATAAATAAACCCTTAAAAAAATCATATCTAAGTATCAAACTGGCAATAATATTATCAGACGAGGTTTTTAAATATTTTCTTATTAAAATGAGTAAACTTTGTAAAAAAAAAATAATGTATGCTTTTTGTAAACTAAGCTGGTTATTTAATATGATAAGTAAATCTTCTGAAGCTGGATTATTGGTGTTTTATTGTGAAAGTTACACCGACTCAATATATTTATTGTACTGGCAATTCTGAACCCAGGCAACATATCTTTTGGCTTTTAAATTTCATGATTTCTAATTTTCATCGTCACGGTTAACCCCTATAGAAATAAAATGAGACAACAATGTTTTATTCATTTACTCGTATTTGTTCACATGTCTTAACACTATTCACAATACAGTACAACCGACAAAAGTACACAGTAGTTAAACGAGCAACTCATATTTATTACAGGGCAACACTTCAACAACAATTAAAAATGTCAGTGTCAATGTCACCAATACTGTAGAACATTATTAAAAATGGGGTCGAGTCACCTTCGTCCGTAGTCGAATTAAATACCCTCGAGACACCCTACACGTGACCCTGGGTGGTGCCAACTAGGTGACAACTCTACTGGTGGTAGGCTTCGGCCGTGGCTAGTCACCACCCACTGAACAAAGCCATGTCGCCAAGCGGCCTAGCCGTGTTCCGGCATGATGTTCGGTGTTGCCATTCATGGATGGCGGGTCAGATCAGTTGCGCTGCATGTGCCTTCACTAGGCACATGTAGCGTCTCGATCTACTGCCGCCTTCCCACCTGTTCACACTCACACAATATGTCAATTCGAGAGTGAACAGGTACCTTCTAGGCAAGTATGCTCCATCGTAGATCTCATCGTCACTTACCATCAGGTGAGATCGAGATCAAATACTTGCCTATAATGTAATAAAAAAAAATGTTTTTACGGGGATGCCACGTAAGCAACACTAGCGCCCTAGTTTATTGTCTACTTTTACTGGTCGCACTGTACTTACACGGTTTATTCATTTATTCTTACACATAAAATAATTATTAATATCTATTTCATAATTAAAATAGAAGTTTATACTAAAGAATTATTATTTACTTACAATTTTTTTTTTACTTTTAAAAACATGCCATCATTGTCTATTTTATAATGTCAGAAAAAACAATGCAGGCCGTATGTGAACCGTTTCTAATATTAACCGGTGACTAGAAACAGACAATGTGACTAATCAGAGGAGCCGATCATTATTTGCTAAGTCTTGGATGACCGGTTTTAAAACGTACATAGGCTACTAGTTGCCTGTGCCGCAAATGTATCACAATTGACTTGAAATAGGATGACAATAGCATCGTGGTACTTTCGATTATGAGACCATAGAAGTTAGGTATTAGCAGACTGACCCTGATCTAAGAGTCTCAATTTTTTTGTGGAATATTCATCATAGGTAAATTCATTAGCAAATAATGGCTTCATAGTATTTTTTTAATATTAACACGTTGAGTGCGGTGCCATTTTCAGAGGACTTTCAGCCAGTGCGTTAGAGACCTATTCGACCTCTTAACCGAGCTTCACTCTAGTGCGTATGAGACCTAATCCATCTCGTAAAATAAGGTATTTTAAAAAAACTCATATCTTTATCAAAAAATAAGATACAATCTATTTTCTTTCTGTAAATAATAGAGAATTAACTGTTCTATCTCAAGTTTGCTACGCATGGGGATGTGAAAAGTGGGTTATGAGATATAACGATAAAAAAATTAGGTATCCATTGAATCTCGCATCGCAACTAAAGATAGATCAGTTTGGGTTGTGACTAGTGATGGGATTAAAATAAAACCCCAGTTATCGATAGCTTAACTTTTTATGAAGTAATCATTTAAACATAGTAATATTGATTTCTTATATTTACGCGAATACTAGACATTTAAATAAAACTAATCTTACGGATTTTATCGTGTTTATTATTTGTTTTTTACGTTCCCGTCGTTGCGGCTGTTTTACAGCAACCATGGTCACGGGAGGACTGACCATGGTGACTGTCCTTCCGTGAATGATGAATTATGATAATCCATAAAATTAGTTTTATTTCAATAAACATAGTGACTAAAAAAATATTTAAGATAAATGTTCCTCATTGAAGCATGGTAACCACATTTGTTGTTCGCATTGCACACATAGTGTATTTATTCGTTTGGTTTTTTTGGATGCATCTGTGCTACTAAATGTGAGCTGTAATTTACTGTAACAGCCTGTGCAACGACTTTTTTTGCTACCACGCTGACAAAATATAAGAGCGTATTTTTTTTAAATGGAGTGCGCAGGTACACATTATCGACATTTGAACAACACTGAGCGCGAGCTAACGGCGCCCGCGCCGCCCGCGCTCCGCTCCTTGCGTCTACGACGCCTGTGTTTTAGGAGGTCCGAAAGATCTCCTCACGCAACAGATGTATATTATTACAACTCAGTGCGTTAGAGACCTCATCCATCTCCTATTTTTTTTATTACATTATTCAATCAAACTCGCAGCGGGAAGTAGGTATGTATATTTGTCTCTGTCAAACACATAGAAATAAAGAAGTTACGACCTCCCGCACAGAGGTGGAGAACACGATTTTCGGCGCCGCACCAGCTGAAAGTCACGTTAGAGATCTTTTAGACCTCTTAACGCAGTCAACGTGTTAAGTAACATGGAATAGCATACGTATTATGAAGCGCCGTTATCTAAAGAGATTCTTAAATTACTAGATAGTTATAACTATATTGAATATAGTAATTGAGTCAAGATCATAAGGTGAGAGGAAATAACACTTAAGCCCGTCCAGTTTTTTTTTACAGTTTAACATAAATGTCTTTGTCTCTTAAATAAAAAGGCACAAACTATCGTATATTCCTTTTAGAGCGCTGTACTAAGTGGTAGTCCAGCCATCACACTCACGAATCTCGCACTTAATATTTTTATCCATTTTGCACAAACATGTAAATAAAGATGCCAGATTGACAGTTCATGTCGCGCATGAAATGTCACTTCGCCAAGTCTTGGAACCAACATTGGCCCCAGACTCCAGCCAACCGAGAATATTTTTTTTTTAAATATGGGTACCTACTACATTCCTTAGTATGCTCAGGTATCATATTATTATCACTACATCATAGGTATTTTTGTTATAATAAAACTGAAATATAAGTGATAACTTACCTATGCTTTACAAAACCGTTTCTCTTGAAAGTCCCTAGATACTTATAACATCGTGTTTCTTACTTGCATACCGGTTTTATTTTTTAATCCGGTTTTTATAAACCGGTTATAAAGAACATGAAAACTGTCCGGTTTTTTCTCTCAACATGTAACCGGTTCGGCTTTGTATGGATTTGAAGCGGTTAATGTTTTATGGTTAACCGGAAAAACTGGTTTCCGTCTTTGATGAGCGTCCAAAGACGTTGCATTCCGGTATATTTCCCCTCACACCATCGATTCACCGGCTTGCTTCGCAAATTCGCTTGTTAGCTCAGAGCGTAAATTAAGACCCAAACCCTAACCTGTGTTAACCGATAATTAAAATACCGGTTTCCAAGCCAAAACTAGAAGTCTTGTTGCACGACTAAAACCTAACCTTAACCCTTATTAGCCTAGAGTTTCAATTTTGATACCAATCTTTTAAACCGAATGTTCACATTACTATTAGTTTTTTTTTATAGGTTGGCTGTACGTATTTTACTTTTGTATAATATTCTTTCCAACGAAATTAAAAAAAAAATCAAATGTCATTATTATTAAACACAGTAACACTAAACACAGAAATATTAAAAATAAATCACTTTCGTAAATCAGGCTACTAAGGGTTAAACTTAATCATTCTAAATTTAAACATGATTCGTTTCAACGACATCCTCGTCCTCCCCCTTTTTCCTCCGTTTCTTGCCTTGCAGGTCCGCGTAGATATCCTCCAGATTCCTCCGCTTGGTCTCGGGGACGCAGAATATGAGATAGAACACGTTCGCTAAGCATATAGCGCTGAACGCCCAGAAGGTGAAATGGTAGCCGATCCAGTTGTTGAGTGGTGCGAACAGTTTGAGCAGAGCGAAGTCGGTGCCGAGGGATATCGCCATTATTAGAGTTGCAACAGTTCCGCGGAGCTGGGGAATGATATTACTATTGAGAGAGGGTGGGTAAACGATCTCTTGTGTACTTAATATTTAAATAAGTACTTAACAAAATCTTATACCGGTACATCAAGTCCGAGATTATTCGTGAGCTAACCGTATACTTTATAGTCTGCCGTATTAACACATTTTGTATGGAGAATTGAAAGTTTTAAATACCGTCCGCTAGAGGCGCTTTTCAATTCTCCATACGAAATGTCTAAATACGGTAGACTATAGAGTATACAGTTAGCTCGCACTTGACGTGCTGTAAGGTTTTTTATGTAATTAAATCTTACCAATCAGGCAACCCCTGAAAGTAACC
This sequence comes from Pheosia gnoma, assembly GCA_905404115.1. Classification (NCBI taxonomy): domain Eukaryota; kingdom Metazoa; phylum Arthropoda; class Insecta; order Lepidoptera; family Notodontidae; genus Pheosia; species Pheosia gnoma. Next base: position 1,190,993 of record FR989919.1, on the reverse strand, counting down.
TTATATCACCTGTTAAACAACGACTTTCAATAGGCGCTCGTATTATTACCAATGTAGTAAACTTTGAAAATGAACCTAAAAACAACTAAAAATCTTATAACAGTATAGTTATTTTAAATCATTCGGAATCGACATCGGAAACGGATTTGAAACTTTCCAATGTTGCTGTCGCTCCCGACGAGCTTTCCGACGGAAACATTTTGAAAAAACGATTTGGTATCGTCATCAAGATACATCGAAGATAATCAAATTCGGAAAATTTAATAGTCATTGCGGTAATCCAGTTCGGAAGTTTTCGATTCCGTTTCCGATATTGATTTCGAATGATTTAAAATAACTATACTGTTATAAGATTTTTAGTGCCCTGCAGGTGTCAGTAGTAAAAAAAGTCTTGCAAGTACTAGGCGCTCATAAAACCAAAGAAACTCACCTGGAAATTGAACATCTCTGTCATAATAACTATGGGTAGCGGCTGGAGTCCAGAGGCGTCGGCGAAAATGCAAACGCACAGCGCTACTATGGGCACCCAGCCTGGCATGAACACCTGGATGCTTTGCAGGTAGAACCACACGCCCAGGAGGCACATGCTGAAGCCAGCCACCACGCTCGTCACTGCGAGCAGGGGCTGGAAATAAAATTGACTACTGAAATTGGCTCAAGGTCTCTCATCGCGCAATGGAGAGAGCTATGCTCGGGGTTTCTCTACGCGATAGAATCAGAAATGAGGAGATTCGTAGACGAACTAAAGTAACCGACATAGCTCGAAGAATTTCCAAGTTGAAGTGGCAGTGGGCAGGGCACATAGCTCGCAGAACCGATGGCCGTTGGGGCAGATAGGTTCTAGAATGGCGACCACGAATCGGAAGACGTAGTGTAGGACGGCTCCCCATAAGGTGGACTGATGATATCACACGCGTCGCAGGAAGCCGGGGGATGCGAGCGGCGGAGGACCGTGATGTGTGGAAATCATTGGGGGAGGCCTATGTCCAGCTGTGGACAAACTATCGGCTGATAGATAGATACTGAAATTGTGAACAGCAGTTATTATTGACAAAAAATTAAAATGAAGCTGCAATTGCTAAGTTCGTTGAACACTCGGTTTGAACAGCTGGTCAATAAAAAGTACTAACTCTAAGTATACATGGTTCCCACAGACCCCTTAAGTACCTACCGATTTGTTTTCCATTTTCGGATGACGTGCCTCTTATTTACCAATTTTAAGATTAGGTATACAAATATTGTTTACAGGTAAAGTACTACATAAAATTATATCTACCTAATGCATCAACACGTCAATTAACATGCGTAGGTTCCTACCTACGACTCTTAATCACTATGAAGTTCCAGGAGAAACCCTGGCTCCGCCCGCTTATTAGCGCACCAATTACCTAGCAACCGCGATGAAGGTAGGCACCAGGTTGGCATAAAACATAGAAAATTTCCATGCAGAATGTACCTACGTATAAGCATGTGTTTTAAACGACAGTTGTCATACGTTTTAGTAGGTATAGGTACCACATATTGATTTCTTATATTTACGCGAATACTACACATAACTTATGATACGTGAGGCAATTGAAATAAAAAAAAACATCCTAATTTCAATTGGGAAGATGGCTGGCTGGGTGCTACCACTGACCAGGGATCCAGTCATTAATATAATTAAATCCAAGACCAAGCGCACCATTGCAAGACCTCAAGACACAGTGAGCACTTTCTGCATAGATCGGACTACAATCAACAACTAAATATGAGGGTACCCCAGTTCAATCTTTGACACTAGGACGTCAAACACCTCAGTCCTCCCGTGACCATGGTTGCTGTAAAGCAGCCGAAACGTCGGGAACGAAACAAACAGAAAATTCATAAAATAAGTTTTATTTCAAGGTATAGGTATTTTACTAGTAATAAAAGCTGCAAATTTCCACAAGAGGAGAAAGATTCCATCACTCGATCAGTAGACACTTATCAAAACTAATCGATTTTTAGATCTCAAATGTTTCCGTTGGGAGCGCTGCCGTTAGAATAATATTATATATCTAGATATTATTGATGATTGATACTTATGTGGAAAGATTCTACATCGTAGTACTACATAAATATAGGTAGGTACCCACTTAGTTACTCACGTAATTATCACTTCTACAATCACATAATCACCACTTCTACAAAGCTCCTTGTTCTTAGATTCCGCAGTTTGGACCTACGTATAAATGTGTACGAGTTTATTTCCAATTTCACCTAAGATACTTCCAGATTGAAACACAAGAAACACTGTCCTGTTGAACCTAGAACATTGACAGCTGACGTGTTTGCAAAATACTAACTATACCAACCACGATTAGCCGTGTTCAAACCGAACGGCTCTCGGTCAGAGCAAAGCAATATAACAGATGACGGCGCGACGCAAAACCAGCCTCGCGTGGCTACCCGCCCGCCCAGTCGGTCTGGACACCAGGCCTGTAGCCAGGCGGATTAGGTTTTGGGGTTCAAACCTCCCCCGAAATGCCATAGCCAATTCAACGTTTTAAGCATAGGTATAGATTTCTTCTTCTTTTTTTTTTTAGGCTGGCAAACGGCTACAAAGTAGTGCCATTTTTGTCAGTGTCGAGTATTAAAAATTGAAGTAACCTTGATGATAATGATGTCGATGACGGTGATGATGATGAAATGTGAATAATTTACTTACCTAAAAATTACCGGACATCTTGGGAGACCTTGAAAAGTACAATATCCCACCAAAAAGCCAAAAAGTCTCAGACATAATATTTATATATTTATTAAAACATTTTAATTTATTTTTGGGTTGTGGTTACTTATTGTCTCTGGTATTAAGCTCAACCCCCCCCCCCCCCAAAGTGAATTCCTGGCTACGACCTTACTGGACACTGCCATAATACCACCATAATAATCCTTAGTTTGTATGTTGTGAGCTAAACGCAACGCAGTAATCTAAATCATGAAATTTAAATAATCATTCGACCGGAGGCATCATACATAATGGGTTATAACTAATGAGCAATGCGATAGATAATCTCAATCACGGCTTTCCCTGGCAATATGTTAATATTCCGACGGCGGCAACTTAGCAGATAAAGAAAGAAAGAGATAAATAATAAAAAATCTCACCTTTCTCCCAACTCTATCGACCAATTGGCACGCCAAAAACGAGCCTATTATCTGGACAACAGCGAGCAATATCGACTGCTTGTTTGGCGACAGAGCTAGTCTCGTGTTGGAGTCGCTGCCCGCCGCGGCGAATATGTGGCTGGCGTACACGAGCACCGCGATGCAACCGCAGAACTCGCGGGTGAGGTTCACGATGAGCGCCACCCAGAACGCTTTCAGTGCCGTTTTATCCGAAACTGTTGGAGAAACATATAATATTGATTCGCATATTATCTACACGAGGATTCAGAAAGATTAATAATAATTGATAGAACTAGGCGATACTTGGCGGAAATCCATTGTTAAACATTCGCTTCGTTTCGCGCAGAATTGCATTTTATTTGAGGTCCCGTCGCTCGTGATAGATAGTTTCTCGACTAACATCTTAGAGGAGTTCGGTGTCGCTGGCTTCATTAATTATCGATCAAACTTGTTTGGTTTATAATTGGAAAAGTTGACAAGCCGAGGGTCAGTGGTGGGTTCCTCTTCCCCCATTTGTTTAAGATTAATAATACCTAAGCGTTGAACCTTCTCTTCTCATAGGTACTTACTTCTGTGAAGTCACAAATAAATATGTTGAATAAAAAAAAAGTTCCCAACAAAATGCCAATATTGATTATGCGCGAGCAAAAATATTTTTTGTATCGAAATTCTATGTAATCTAATACGAAGATACATCTATTCCTGGGTGGTAAGATCTATGTACTTACCGTGGGCGGACTCGCGGGCGGATGCTAGTATTTCATTTAGTAGCTGTGCCCGCGACTTCCAACTCGTGGGCTTGAGTTTTTTAATTAAATACGACGGGAGGTTCCCATCGTCAAATTACCAAGACACGAAGCATCTTATAATTACGTGTCTTGACCACATTGTAGCCATATCCTGGCCATGTTTAATTAACCGCCCAGAGGATCTATAGATATCTACAGTTTTTGGGCTATCGCGCGAGATCCCATGGTTTGCGCGGGATAAAAAGTAACCCAACTGTTGACACGGAACAGAAAATGTGGAGATATATCCACATGATAACAATAACAAAACATAAAAACGACCAGGAAAACATAAACAAACCGGGGGGTCAACACCAGCACAACATTTAACCCCAAACACAACGCTGCCAATTGACACCACGCCTTCTGACATATGCAAACCGTCACAAGCGAATTAAATAAAGGAATCAATTGAAAATAATGACTATCGGTCGTGTATCAAGGACGTGTTCGAACAACTTCTGTTTCTTTAAAGAGGTCGAATGTCCAATTGGCGTAATTGTCCGTTTGCGATTTTGTAAACTGCTCGCGACAGTCGCGAACAGAAGCATCTCTGGGATGGTCGCGACGCAAATGTTTTAGTTCTAGGGATGCTAGGGATTTCTTCATAGTGTACTTTTGTTTTTAGAAAATGCCCTCCCCAACCTTTGGGTATCTATTTTGCCAACGTCAAGTGTAAAGTTGTTTTTTTTAATTTCAAACATGGGAGGCCTTATTCGTAGACCAGGACTAAATAACAGGACTTGTTGGGAGAACTGAAAATCACACGACAAAAAAATCACAAAATTATTGTTATTTTGTTGGGGTATTTTTTTTATCGACATATTGAAATTGTGACTTTACATAATGATTGCAAATACGCCAAAGAAGGGTTCAGTGTACCCTTTCTGAAACACGCGGTATTTGCTATAATTAAGGTGGAAGCTCAGGTCAGGGCATCCGATACAATACCATAAGGTTTGTAAAAACCACTCTTTATGGTGTTGTATCGCTTTAGGTATTTTTTTAAGCAAACTTAATACATCGAGACATCCAATGCAGAATGCTAAAATCGCAAAAAACTAAATTACATCGTAAAGATGTCCAAATTTTTCGTAAAAAAATGAAAACCATTAAAATAACAAACATTTGTTTCTTGGTAGAGTCAAGACATGATTTTAAAATATAGTTACCTGCAGGTGACAGCAAGTTTTCTCGATGACGTATCTATTACATTATGGCTTCGTACCACATAGATCCGTAGGTTCAATACTCACACAGCAGTTTGGGGGAAAACTTGGGCTCAGTGGTGGTCTGCTCGATGATCAGTCGGTCCACCTCCTCGGAGATGAGCGGGTCGTCCGGGGGCATCGACCTCAGCCAACCAAGTACTTTAGCTGTGTCCTAGAACAATAGGCGAGTGTTCAGTCATCGTTAAAGCTACCAGAAATATGAGCTTTGTAACACTTAATGGGCTTAGTAAAAAGGGTCTGACTGGGTAAGCCATCGCTTTGGAGATAGCAATATTATCCTGAGGAGAAGTTGGTGATGAGCGAGAATCGACGTTATTGCAGGTATCCACGATTATTTTCGGGATCTTGCATGTATGTTACGTTCTCCGAAAACTCTGATAGCGCGTTTCAGGATTGTATGGAGCGCCATCTATGTAGCTTGTGGCGAGGTTGAAGAGGTCGCTGCAGATACATTGCTTACCTCATTCCTTCCACACTTGATCAAATAGGATGGTGTTTCAGGCAGCCTCAGCAGTATGCAGAAGTGCAACAGTGGTACAGCTAGCAGAATCCACAGCACAGTGTTGAAGGGCAACAGATCCCCAAGTATAAACACAAAGAGGTTGCCGACCGTCTGCAAAGAACAATACAGCGTGGTTGAGAAAGAGTATACCTACTGGCTCAGAATTTTGATATTTAGCGGAAAAGGGAAGATCTTCCAGCCAGGCGGGTGGTAAGCCTGGCGGGGCGGCCGCTATGCCCCGACGGTTATTGTCGGGATCTTGTATATATGTTACTTGCTCCGAAAACTCTTATAGCGCGATTCAGGATTGTGACGTCAATTGTCTATTGTTCTTAACGCGTCTGCAGCGCCATCTGCGTAGCTTGTGGTGCGGTTGAAGTGGTCGCTACAGATATTTCGATTGTCAAATTAAAGACAATAATTTTCTTCACAAAAAATCACAATTATAATTTTGTATTGGGAACGTTTTTATAGTCGACCTTTCGAAATTCCAGCTTAGATATTATGTGTTTGTGTTAGTGATGGCGCTGGGCGAGGCAGCATAATAAGCGTTTGCCTCGATTGAGCCGCGTCCAGACTGGCCGAGCAAACCAGCCTTGCGGGTCGCCGTCTACGGTTAGTACGTGGCTAATTAATTTTACTCCTACCGTTGCCATAGTAACCTAATGTTACTTATCGCTAACGAAGTAAGTCCACGCGTCTAATTAATTAATATTGCGCTAATGAAGCTTACACTCTAGAGCCGGGACGTTAAAGCTCATTTTGTAACGGCATTTATTGTAAAACATTTTCTTAGAAATAAACGCATACATGAAGGTAAACATTTCTTAGTAAAAATGACTTGTATATTATGTGTTTATGTTAAACCTAGGAATATATGCCATGTAGTTTTAAATTACCTACCTAAGAGGTGTCATATACTTATATGGTCTAGTGCTCACAAAGTCCCGATCACAAGGTTTGTATTCGATTCCCCGGTCAGAAAGTGTGACAATGGTTACAGGTAGCTAGACAATTCCGCCACAGTAGTATGCCATGTGCGATCCTGTGGCGCCCCACTCCCACTCAAAGGCGGTGAAGGCGGACCGCTGGGTTTCAGAGGGTAGTCTGGACGTGTCCAGGAGCCCCACATAACCGTTCGGGCCCCCCCGGGCCCGAGCGGTATGCGTAAATGCATTTCCCAACGTTACAAAAAAAAAAGGTAGTAAGACAATTGATTTTTGGCTCCAGTTGCGATTAGACAAGATTGGATCAAATCTGACAGCAGAGTAAAATTTAGCGACCTTTTGAGGTAGACCAAATTTTTAAAACTTATACCAGGTGTAATTTTTTTGCTCGCAGAGACTCTGAAAAGGATATTTGGCTTTTCCCCAGTGTAAATTTTACGCTGGGTGAGTACCGTAAACGCAGGCCTGGTGGAGGAACTATAGCTTTAGCAACCCCACTCTAGACAGCCAACGAAGACCAGCCAGAGCTGACACTCTCAGAGTTATTAAGAAGTCTCTCTTCTTCTTCTTTCTTCGCGAAATGAAATGCGATGAAATAAAATGGATATGAATACGGCCTCACCCACAACTTAGCAGGTATTTTGCCATTGTCAAGTGATTGATAGCAATAACACATTCAATAAATACACATTATAAATAAAATAATGGATGTGACATGAAGATATGAAAATAGGATCTATTAAGATTTTGTATTTCTCTTCTTCCTTCTTATTTTCATTTACATAAGTAATTTGTAAATGTGGGAACCATGTAGCCATTAACTGTAATTTTATACTTAGTTAGTACTTTTTGTTTTTTTGACCTGCTGCTAAAGTCTGATTAGCCGTTCCTACATTGTTCTCGCATACCTATAACAATGTACTGCTCAAAAAAGATAAAAGATCTTTAAAAAAAAAAAGAGCAACCATGGAGTTCCTTGCCCGTTCTTCTCCATAGGAACGGCATTCCGAACGGGTGGTAAAGTAGTAGCATAATATTTGGTAACTTTTGACGATTCATAAGTACCTACTGTACATAATGGTCTACGTGAATAAAAAAATATTCTGATTCTGTTTCTGATAGGGCTGGACTCCAAGAAGTCACTCACTTGTGAGAATATAACAAATGTGCCGGTCATCCCTCTGATGCTGTCTTCGCTAATCTCCTTGACGTAGAGAGGGCACACCACGAACCCGCCGCCCGAGCCGAAGCCAATGAGAGCGCGCGCGCCGATCAACGCTATCGGATGCGCGCACAGCAGTTTCACCGCCCACCCGAGCTGTAAAGACAAGGAAATTACTATTCTGTACAAGATTTCCTTAATGATAAACTTTTAATTTTTACTTGTAATGACATCTTAATTAATACAATTCTAATTAAGGGGGAAGCTCAGGGTCAGGGCGCGAAATTCAAAATGTCAATGGTTTTTATTTTTTTACGAAAAATTTGGACATCTTTACGATGTAATTTAGTGTTTTGCGATATTAGCATTCTGCATTGGATGTCTCGATGTATTAAGTTTGCTTAAAAAAGAACCTAATCCGATAAAATACCATAAGGTTTGTAAAAACCGCTACTTTTACTAACTTAATGGTGTTGTATCGCTTTAGGTACTTTTTTAAGCAAACTTAATACATCAAGACATCCAATGCAGAATGCTAATATCGCAAAACACTAAATTACATCGTAAAGATGTCCAAATTTTTCGTAAAAAAATAAAAACCATTGACATTTTGAATTTCGCGCCTTGACCCTGAGCTTCCACCTTAATATAATGTATCTAGACTAATTTTGTAAACTAATAATAATACCTACCTTTTTTTTTATGGAAAACTATGCCACTAATATTTGTACGCCAATAATTGGCAGACCATAGCGAACATTAACTCTATAATGTAGTACCACCCTATTACCTATGTTCACAAATAAACTATCTTTATCTTTATCTTTAAATAAAGCTCCCCAACAATGTGATAAGTCTTCCTGAATGTAATTTGTGTCAAGGCGACCATATCAACGGAGACTCACACTGCGCAGGAGATATTATAGTTCAGAAATGTGTGCGCAAGCACAGGTACATTCTTTTCCCTCTTTCTCATAGTTCGATGGGACGGCAATCCGACACGACTGAACAGGTCAGGCGCAGAACCGAAGGCTTAACGTGATAATCACGACGATCGTGAGGACCAAGTGATAATCATGCTGGGTTCCTTGCCATCTCAGTGTGCTTAATTGACCTACATAAATTAAAAAAAAAATGTTTTGGTTGTTGAAAGTTGACAGGTACTTACAGAAATAGGCACCGAAGCGCATAATAGTGCATTTTTTCTACCGAATTTATCAGCGGCTGCCCCGTAAATGAACACAGCGATCGGTGCGAAGATGAACATGATGGACGCCATCCACGAGACCTCCTCCTCTGACAGGGAGGAGTTGGAGGGCGACGAGTCACTCATGAGGAGTTCTTTGTGCGGAGATATCCAGCCCATCGCGGTACCGTAGGCCAGGATAGGCATGCAAACTGGGGAAAAAAAAATGTTATATTATACATTAATCTATGCATACACGGTCATAGATTTATACATATACTAGCTGTTGCCCGCGACTTCGTCCGCGTGGTATTTAACAAAGACACAACCGTTGGCAACAGCCTGCTCGCGCGTTCTGAGCCCGCGGGACGCATTTCAGGTTGTTGCTATCAAACTTAATCAGGCGCAACGCTGCAACATTGGTTTAAATTTTTTTTTGGTGAGATCCTATGTTTTTTTTCTAAAATAAAAGTAGCCTAAGTTACTCCTTGTTACAACAGCTATCTGCCAGTGAAAATCCCGTCAAAATCGGTCCAGCCATTTCAGAGATTACCCGGAACAAACAGACAGACAGACAGACAAAAATTGTAAAAAATGTTGTTTTGGTATAGGTACCGTGTATACATCCAAATGCACTTAGTAAAAAGCGGTTATTTTAATATTACAAACAGACACTCCAATTTGATTTATATGTATAGATATATATATACCTACACCGAAAATTGTATTATTAAATAATAAGGTACATTGTATTGCGATCCATAATATGACCATTGTATGAGAGAGACATCAAGTGCAGAGAAAGCAGTGTAGACAACACAATTTGTATCAATATGTATAAATAAAATATGTAGTTACAAGTAGATTGAAATAAAACTAATCTTATGGATTTTATCGCATTTAATATACGTTTTTTACGTTCCCGACGTTTCGGCTGCTTAACAGCAACCATATAGTTTTATGTAAGTAGTAAATTTATTTAATAGAGCTTTTAATTATAGAGCAACAAACAAGTTTGTTTTTTAATTGGGACTTGCTCGCCCCTCTCCCACCACTATTACTCCTGTAAGCCAGGATCCACAGCAGTGACCACTGCAGACCTCAAGGTTCAATCCCTGGCGAGTCCCGCGGAAAAGCTAATTATCTTACAACCCGCAAACAAAACAATGCAACATAAATATGCGGCGTTGTACAGATAATTTTCAGCTTCCCTCCATTGCAAGGAGGAGGCAAAGGAAGCTGTATAAGAAGACTAATTGCTACAGAATCCAAGATATACGTAGCCCGGTTGTAAGGCACCACAGATGATATGATCTATCTAGTAGTGGTATGGAAGTAGTTGGTCCTAATCTTGTGAGCTGATTATACATGATTCCGGGGCCCCAATACTGCTAAAACAATCTATTCATAGTCGAACAGCAACCGCATAGTAACTGTCACTTTTGACAAGTACCCTATACAATATCTGTCAAAAGCACAGATATATTAGAGGAGATATGTTATGAAAGCGGTGGGCTTGCGCTCACCTTTAGCCAAAATTAGGCTAACATAGAGTTTTCGCCGTCAGTCGACTGCAACTGCACGTCGGTATCGGAGCTCGTAACTTTTTTTTTAAATGCCGTGTTATTCCGTGGTTGTGTGCAAAAATACTAGCAGCAAAGTGAACTACGCGAAAGATGGAATCTCATTTCACCAGCCAGTATTAAGTATTTTATTTATTCGTCTTTAAAATCATTAAAAACAACAAATCAAAAAATATTTAATGCCTTTATTATGTTATTTTAGTTTTCATGTAGCACAACGACTTTTTTATTTTTGTACAAAATACATGGCTCTTTAAGTACCACCTATGTTCGCTACTGAGTGAATGTACGAGGCAATGGATAGATCGTCTAACGATACTTTGAATAAACTGGTGCGTCGCGTGGTACGGCCGCTGTATGCGGCGACGACGCAGCACGCACCGAATTATTGGCACGCGTGTGTGTGTGAGACTTCGTATTGGTTGGTTTTATGTAATTGCATGTGTTTTGTGGCGAGTGGTGGGGAACAAAACGGAGACAGCGAGTTCCCATACATTTTGAACCGCACGGCATATCTCTCGTGATCTGTGGTCAAAAGTGACAGTTACTATGCGGTTGCTGTTCGATTATGAATCGGTTGTGTTAGCAGACTTGGTGCCCAGTAATAGGTACCTATAGTGAATATGCTTGTTTCAGTGACGCTTGAGCGTCAAACGAGTTATCGAATGTACAATTCGTCGCCATGCATCAATCAACGATCATTAGTATCTATTTATTTATTCCATGTCTGGCAGGGTTGCCAGATGTGATTTTCTATTTCTACCCAAATTTGAAATGATTTTTCTCCAAAATGATACAATTTGGTTATGTTTTACCCAAAGGCAAATAGTTAATAATATGGATAAATTAACCTAATGCATAATTCGATGTTATTAGCTTTTTGTTTTTTTTATTTTTCATAATACTGTTCTAATTTCCAAACCGAAGCAGCAGAATAACCTAACAAAAAAAAGTGCGCGAATCAAAAGAATGAATAATATAATATGTTCATTTTATGTAGAACTAGCTGTTGCCCGCGACTTCGTCCGCGTGGTATTTAACAAAAACAACCGTTGACAACAGCCTGCTCGCCCATTCTGAGCCCGCGGGACGCATTGCAGGTTGCTATCAAACTTATTCAGGCGCTGCGCTGCAACATTGGTTTTAATTTTTTTTCGTGAGATCCTATTTTTTTTTCTAAAATAAAAGTAGCCTAAGTTACTCCTTGTTACATCAGCTATCTGCCAGTGAAAGTCCCGTCAAAATCGGTCCAGCCATTTCAGAGATTAGCCGGAACAAACAGACAGACAGACAGACAGACAGACAGACAGACGGACAGACGGACAGACAGACAGACAGACAGACAGACAAAAATTGTAAAAAATGTTGTTTCGGTATAGGTAACGTGTATACATCCAAATGCACTTAGTAAGAAGCGGTTATTTTAATATTACAAACAGACACTCCAATTTTATTTATATGTATGTATAGATGAAACGACCAAGTGAACTGTTTTAACGGAAGCGTTCGAAGTACTACATACACGTAAATGTGTTTAGTTACAGCCCACGGTTAGACTCTGAAACTAAAAAAAAATATCCATGACTTTTTTCATTTCTCCAAAATTTCTCCAAGAGCCAAATTTTTACCCAGAACTGCGAAAAAAATTAAACAATCTGGTAACCCTGGGGTCTGGGTAGTTTCGCTAGCTATCACTGAGCTTGTTATGCGTCCTTGGTACTCGGTGATACGGTTTTTAACTATGCAGATTTTATTTGTGACATAACTTCACAAGTGTAGTGCAGTTATAGATTTGAAAGAGAGAAGAGGAAAGAGTAGAGTTTTCAATTTCATTGTCTAGTGTTTTATTTTATTAATTCTTAATTATTAATTAAGCAACGCTTGTATTATGGGTACTGTACAATGCACTGAGGGCGAACTCAGAATATAATAATCATATATATATATATATATATATGTTAAACGTCCATGACTCGGGTACAAATATACGTGCTCATCACACAAAGATTGTTCCCTACCAGGATTCGAACCCGGGACCCTGTGCTAACCAGGTTGTCAAAGATGAACTAATCACATAACTAACTAGTCCAAAAGTTGGTGCTCATTTACTTATGTACCGATTATGGTACATGGACGGAAAGTACCAGGACGTCAAGTGCGAGCTAACCGTATACTTTATAGTCTACCGTATTTAGATATTTTGTAATTGAAAAGCGTCTCTAGCGGACAATATTTAAAACTTTTAATTCTCCATACAAAATGTCTAAATACGGTAGACTATAAAGTATACGGTTAGCTCACGAATAATCTCGCACTTGACGTACCTGTGTGTACTCTATTTGATATCTGCAAGGATAACCATGCTATTATTAAGAAAAAAACATGAAAACCTGTTTGTACCTACATTAATTATCGTATTATGTAATAATTTAAATATTAGTTTATTGTCTCGACGATTTAGCATAACATTGTAATCTGCCAAATGACGGATATATGCTAATTATGTAATAATTATCAATAATAACGGTATGTGGTAATATTTAAATAATATTATAATGAATAAACCTTAGGGCATTAGTTCCTATAGTGGTCCAGGTGGACCCCCAGGGCCCCACGGGAGACTTGACAGGGGTCTACGTTCTATCCATAGTTAGATCTAATCTTCACATTTTTTGTCGAGTTTTGGCAATATGGTAGATACATAGCTGCAGGGAGTCCACCGGAACCAGCTAAATTTTGAAAGTGGTCTATGAGAAAAAAAGTCTGGGAACCTCTGCCTTAGAGGATTTGTAAAAGACGGTTGAATAGTAACCCAAGCACTATCTTTTAACGTATCGTTACATTTACGATAGTGTTCTTTGTCCGGTCAAACAACAGATTCCAAATATTTTCACGAACTCAACTGTGAAGAGCCGGCAAGAAACTCAGCGGACTTGAATTTTTTTTTTAGAGAGGTTCTGTTTAAAAAAAATATCCTAATTATTTTTTTATAAGATCGCACACGTATGCCAGTGATAGGATGCTTTCTCGATTACGTTACGATAACATAATGAGTTCATAGTTAGAGCCATAGTGATTTGGCTTTTTCAATTGAAATTGCGTAGATTGTACGACCAAATTACATGGAATTTTATATCTAGATTTGAAACAGTTTCAGGATAAAAGGTGTTTTCTAGATAACTTTCTATAAAGTTAGGGCGTTAGATAATATTTGAATGTCAGTGTTAAGTATCGTTCGCCTCATCCGATCTAGGAGGTGTCGTCGTATTATAGTATCCGACTTCCTGATCGAGAATAGATTAAAAAAACTATTTATAAAAAGTTGATTACATCATAGATCTGGGCTAGATCATTTGGCATATTAGGTGATCACGCGCAGTCAGATTTGGCATCGATCAAATCTATACATGCGCCAATGAATCAAACTGCACATTCTGATCCACGTGTATTTTGTTGCACTTTAAAACAAATGTTAGTAAACAAAATATTTCTTCTACATTTTTTTTAGGTTGAAAATCAGCTACAAAATAGTGCCATTTTCGCCAGTGTCAAGTAATTCTTGATAATTGTTATTGAATTATATGTACCCCTGATGATAATGATAAAGTTGATGATGATGATGAAATGAATCCCCTAACCCTATCAGTAAAGCTGTGGAAACTTTACTGAAAATTTACCGGACACCTTGGGAGAACTTGAAAAGTCAAGTTATACTCTTTTATTTCAATTTCCTTCACTCGTGCACGTTTATGAACACATAATGGTTAATATCCCACTAATATTACACATTATTTATCAAAGAAACACAATTTATGGAAAATAATAAAATGACAACTTTACGGTTCAACTTCCCGCCAAGAAGACCCAACAAAATACTTAAGAAGACAAAGATTTTTTTTTCAATTTCTCAATCGGCTACATAATCGAGCCACTGCCAGTATCGAGAAAAGGAACTATGCTCACGGTTTGAAGTATTTCAGTATCCCTGATAAAATTTAAAATGAACGATGAAGATAATGCAATAAAAATACTTCGTAGAAAAATAACTGGAAATCCTGGGAGATTGTTTATTAATTTCCAACACAAGTCCATACAATAGTTTATGAACATACAATAGTTGATTTCCAGCCAGCTTTATTTAAAAATAACACATTTTTTTATATTTAACGCAATATTTAACAACTTCGATTTTCGATTTTCGAAAAAACCTGGCGCTATGAGACTTGACGGTTTTTGATTATTTTAAGAATGTATATTTTTTATAAGGCAATAGAGTTGTTTTATCGTTAGTCTGTACGACTACGGACGAGACTAATAATAATAATAATATCGCCAGACGAACACACCAATTATACGGTCCCACACTAATCAACGCTTGTATTGTGGGTACCGTACAATGGACTGGGTACGTCCCCAGTATATAATACTTATACAGATATTAACCATACATGAGTAGGGTACATACACTCGTGCTCATCACGCAAAGGTTATCCCTAACAAGATTCCCTTGGGACCCTCGGCACAGAAAACAGGGTACAACTACCAACAGAGCTAATCAGGTCGTCGAAGAACCACTGAATCGTGGTCACTTATTCACATACAAGGAAACCTCAAAGCCATTTTAAAACACGCAATCGAGAGGGAATGCTTGGGGCTTAGACATAACTCGAGGAATTATAAAGTTTAATAGGGCGTGGCACATCATAACTTGGCAACCGATGGCCGTTGGGAAAGAAAGGAAATGGCGACCACAAGCGGGAAGACGTAGTGTATGGGCACATCCCCAATAAGTTGGACCGATGATATCACACGACTGGGGGTCGCCTATGTCCAGCAGTGGACGTATTTCAGCTGATGCATATCAACTACGACGGCCTGATTAGCGCAGTGGTAGTGCCTCTGCTTTCTGCGCCGAGGATCCCGGGTTCGAATCCTGGTAGGAACACAAGCTTTGTGTGATGAGCACGAATGTTTGTACCCGAGTCATGGATGTTTAATATGTATATAAGTATTATATACTGAGTGCGCCGTCAGTCCATTGTACGGTACCCATAACACAAGCGTTAAGCTTAAAGTGGGACCGTATAGTTGGTGTGTTCGTATGGCGATATTTATTTATTTAGCTACCTGACTGGGAGTCAGGTGGTTCAATTAATTTAATGCATTCACGCAAGACACATCCGCAAAAAACAATCGGAACTCTGTGCTTTTAAATTAATAGATTACGAGGTACCTGTTGTCTAAACGAGTTTACTTCACAAGTGTAGAAATGCAGACTTTATTATTATTTAACATCCTCTCGTCTCGATTACTATTGTCGACCAGTTTGAAAGCATGCAGTAAGGTCGTGTTTCAAATACTAGACTAGTTTATCAATTCATAATGGTTTGGATTTTTTATGTCTCAGATGGATTCATGTGCTGTCCAAAAAATAATAATTTCTTTATGTTCCTAGCTTTTAAGTTAGTATTTTTGTAGGGTTCCGTAAACTTGTCTCGAAGCAGTCTTAACATTTTTGAGGTTTGATACGTTCCAGTGTTAGTTAATGGCCTCCATAAATATGAAGACCTATCTCATAAAAAAAACATTTCCACGTATCGAGTTTAGAACCTCCTTCTTTATTTTTCTTGTTTTAAAAATAAAATGACAGCGACATAATGCTTCTGGATTACGATACGCTTACGTTAGCAGGTTGTGGTATAATCACAGATTTCTAAGCATAGAGAAAGATCTCATTGCTCAGTGCTGGTGAATTAAATTCAGCAAGCTTATAAAAAAATTCACGCACTCGGGTATTTTTTTTAATATTTCCTTTAAAACGACCACTGTTTTTTTTTTATATTTCCTATAAAAAGACCACTGTGTAAGTAGACCCCATTCGAAATTCAAATTTCTAGACCGCCATGACACACGTCATAGATTTTTCAAACCAGTTCTATCCGAACATTTTATAATCGTTTTCCTGATATTCAGTTCAAAATAGACCACCTTAAATTTATGGTCTACCTATTTATTTTATTATCAAGAGCTCGTTAACCAGTTCTAAGACCAGTATTTGATTTCATAAAGAATTATAGTTACTAGCATACAAGCATCGATTTTTTCCGTCGATATATACTATCTATGCACAAATATTAAAAAAGAAAATATGTCTCAAGAATAATAAATCCAGATAGATAACCCTTGATTGTACACTAGCTGTCCCGGCGAACTTAGTACCGCCTCAGAATCAAATGTATGAGAAAATGAATTTATTGGTATTCTATGAAAAATTTAAACAAATCTATCCCACGGGGACCATACAGTTTACCGGGATAAAAAGTGCCTATGTGCTATTCCAGACTATAATCTATCTCTGTGCCAAATTTCATCCAGATCCGTTCAGCCGTTCTGGCGTGAAAGAGTAACAAACATCCATCCATCCATCCAAACTTTCACATTTATAATAATAGCGAAAAGCAACAGGGGCGGACCCAGGCTTTCCTTAAGGGTGGGGGCAGGGGGGGGATTGTTTGTGTGACTATACATCTTTTACCACTCCTTAGTTCGCATTTTCACAATAAAAACTTCAGTGAGCCTTCTGAATTGCACTCCCTAACGTATAACGCGGTCAATTTACAAGTCCACGGGGTATTTTGTATTATCATATACCTATGACACAGTTCTAGGACGTTTTGTACCTTATTCATATACTAATGTAATACAAAAATGTTCCACCTATAATCATAGTTTCCTAGAGAGAAATTATAGATCCTAGATTTAAACATACACGTGTTTTTTAGTGAGCACTTTCTGCGTAGATCGGACCGCAAACAACAAACCCCCCCCCCACCCCATGAGGGTACCCCATTTCAAAATTTTGACACTTGTACGTCAAACACCTCAGTCCTTCCGAGTTCCGTGACCATGGTTGCTGTAAAACAGCCGAAACGTCGACAACGACGAGAAACATACAATAAACGCGATACAATTCGTAAGATTAGTTTTATTTCAATGTGTAGTATTCGCGTAAATAGAAGAAATCAATATATACTTAAGTACTTATGCCCTAGATATATAATAATGTAATATCATCTAACAATAGCATAATTTAACGAAGGTAAAAGTAAAAAAATACTGAAGAGTATTGATGACATAAGATAAAAAAATATCATAATCTATTAAAATACTAGCTGACTCGGCAAACGTTGTTTTGCCATATAAAATAAATTGAGATTTAAACTATCCTATCTCTCAAGTTGGATCGAACTGCACATGGTGTGCGAATTTTATTATAATCGGTTAAGTGGTTTAGGAGTCCATTGAGGACAAACATTGTGACACGAGATTTATATATATTAAGATTATATTCGTTCAATGTCTATGATTACGTTTTTAACGTCGTTCCTATCTGCGTGCGTTCCAAAACCATTTGCGTGGGAAAATAGTTGCATTCGTGACATAGGTTAAACCTTTTGCACACATGCAACGTGATATGTAGCCTACATATTGTGTTGTAAATAATCCAATTAAACAATTAACTCACCAACAATAGACATTAAGATCTGATTGTGTTTGCTTCCAACCTTTTTTTCTTTACTCGAACTAACTTTGTACACTTTGTTCACCATTTTGAATCACTATTTTCACAACCTCTCAATTTGTATCGTTCGAATTTTAAATTATTGAAAATATTTTTTTATTTATACTTATCAAATTAGTCTTATAAAAATAAACGTTCCAATTTCAAACAATTAAAATTGTTTTGTTCAAAAGCCGTTCCCATAAATTATAAGGTGTTAAATTTTTGATTGATAGCTGAATTATTTTGTTAATAACACTATGTCATAATGTTGTAATATTTATAATACGGTTATTTAAAAAAAAAGCGCATCGTGAGCGTGATCGCGCGACCGTGGGATGCGTATGATTACTGATCGCGAACTATTATTTCCTCTCGCTTATATATTATAGCGTCATTAATTATTGATCTTGTTCCCGAAAACATTGGGTTTAATAGTAAAACACAGTCATCGACTCACCTAAATGAAGATCTAAAATGTGAATGCCTATTTTTCTTTCACATAGGTAAAAAAAATACAAAAATATATTTCATTGATTTAGAAAAAATTCTATTATCCACTTTTTTGGTCCTAAACAATTGAATTATTATTCTCTGAGTCAATCCCTTCGTCAATTCGCATTAAAAAAAATGATAATTGTTGTACAAATTTTATACCTACAAAACTATTTTAGCTAGGTATTCAATTGGACCAACTTCTGGTATCCATATTTTTTCTTTCGATACAATGAAATGTTCCTTACACGTAACCGTGTCAATCCGCATAAAAGAAATCAAACATGGACAACTCACGCTTGACCATAACCTATCCAGGTCGAAATTTAAAAAAAAAACATAATGGTTCCTAGACACTTTGCCCGTATTTTTTATGGCTTCGGATTACCAAATACTGTCCCAATTAAAAAAAGAACACTGTATCTTACATACCTACACTTAGTTATAGTGTATCATAGGCAAGACACGTCCAAGAAGCAGGAAAACTGTCGGGGATCCACCTGACGTATTTCTCTGTACGAGATACGAGATGTACGGTCACGACTTTATGATTAAGTACCTATTTAATTGAATCTGAAATCATTTTTTTTACTTAAACTAAGTACAACATTGGAATAATGATCATAAACAATATCGGTGATGCCAATAAATAATAAAACTAAAATAAAATAAAGTATAAAACATAATTCATTTATTTGCTCATTCATTTTAATTCAAATTTAATAATACAAATTTTGAAGTGACACTAAAATAAATGCATGTGCATGAATGACTGATTAAAAGTCACTTCTCTTGACTTTTTAAAACGTTATGGCTTCCATCGTTTTTTCCAACAGAGTTCGAAAAGACACTTGGCCGGTAGAATATATTACAAAAAAAAACAAAGCAAAATATATTTTTAATTACATTGTACGGTACTTAATTTGCGTGTATTAAAACTGTTGTTAGGGCTTTTTGGCGGGAAGTTGAACCGCGAAGTTGCCAATTTTGTTTTATTTTCAAAAGAATGTGTTTCTTTGATAAATAATGTGTAATATTAGTGGGATATAAACCATTGTGTGTTGCATAAACGTGCACAAGTGAAGGAACTTTAAATATAATAGAGTAACTTGAGTTTTCAAGTTCTCCCAAGATGTCGGGTAAATTTTCAGTAAAGTATCCACAGATAGGGGTAAGGGCTTTTTAATGTCTAATAATTTTATTTGTTTCTTTGGGAATGTTATATAACCTACTGTCGGCCCTGTTAAAATATTTAATATGTTACACCTTATATAGTTTACCCTAGATTACGATAGGTTTATTATCCCGTGTAGAACTCTATAGGATGTTTAAGTATCTTCTTAAGTTCATTAAGTAACAATAGTATTACAGTAGGAGCTTGCTTATAGTCTCAGGGACAGTTCTTATCAATTGCTAACTGATAACAATTTGTATATACAGTTAGGGGAGTCCCACTAAACAGTAGGTAGGTAAGGCTGGCCATAAAAGCGGTTCATCAGATATGACAAAAACTCCTAGTTAAAAAAAACTACTAAGGGTCACATTCGATATGTTCTAAGTTCAAATAAATAACAAATGACAAAAATAGGCGTTGCTATTCCACGATGTGCAAATGATATTCAACCTTAAAGTATTAAGGAGTTTCTTTTACGTATGGTTCAAGTTGCTTGACATCTCATTATATTTGGCAAATTAGTCAACAAATTAAAACCCGGTTTTTGACATATTATATAATAATAATATTAACCCCAGCAGGTGGCTAACATAACATTAAAATTCTCAAAAAGGGCCTCTACGTGTTGGACCAATGTCCCCACGCAAGCCTTCCAAAAATCCGGGTATAGCCCGTGTAAACAGAGAGACATATTAATATTTAAAATCGATCTATTTTGTTATCAATCAATAATACAATAGTACTTGTGATATATCTCGTGTCCGTGGCTCCGCCCGCGATACTTCCATAAACATAGCCTATGCCACTCAGGGATAATGCAGCTTCCTATTAACGAAATAATTTTCAGAATCAGATCGGTATATCCGGAGATAACCCCCTACATCTTAACGTCTTTATAATCTCTATATATATATAAAACAAAGTCGTTGTTAGTTACACCATTTATAACTCAAGAACGGGTGGGCCACTTTTTATGATCTATGATTTTTTTAATTTTCCACCGCCCCGAATAGGGAAATTACCATGACCATGGTTGCTGTAAAGCAGCCGAAACGTCGGGAACGTAAAAACGAAAATAAACGCGATAAAATCCTTAAAAATAGTTTTATTTCAATGTGTAGTATTCGCGTAAATATAAGAAATCAATAAGGGAAATTACTATTAAAAAATGGGAAAAATTCACAAAAAAAAAATAAAGATAATTCATTTTCTCATACATTTGATTCCGAGTCGGTAAGAAGTTCACCGGGACAGATAGCTAGTAATAGATAGTATTGATTTCTTATATTTACGCGAATACTGCACATTGAAATAAAACTAATCTTACGGATTTTATCGCGTTCATTATTCGTTTTTTACGTTCCCGACGTTTCGGCTGCTTTACACCAACCATGGTCACGGGAGGACTGAGGTGGTTGACGACCTAGTGTCATAGTTTGAACCGAGGTCCCTTATATTTAGTTGTTGCTTGCTTGCAGCAATATATAGTATTAATATTGTACATAACGGGGCACAGCTATATATACATTACCTTTATTTATGTCTCACGTTTATGTGATACTGTTTGTTTGTATAACATATGCTTAACATCACCATTTTATCATGGTATAATAATATGCTACGCCATACATTCTCTTCCGACGATGGCCCAAAGACTACCTCACGATAAGTGTTCCAATTACAAATGACATCTTCAATATTAACACCGCTCTATGGTCGAAGATGGCCGATGACGTAGGCAGTGTTCGGTCAATCACGTGACCTCAATACCTGGCGTAGCGTATTATTATACCATGCATTTTATGATCGCGCGCCAACAAGTGCGTACGGATATCGATATCCTTTTAATTGGTTCGATCTCATCTCTACGGTACGGCGAGTCACATTGATTAATATAATAATATCGCCAGACGAACACGCCAACTGTACGGTCCCACACTAAGCAACGCGTGTATTTTGAGTACCGTACGATGGACGGGGGGGGGGGGGGGGGGCGAACACAGTATAAATTACTTATATAGATATTAAACATTCGGGTCCAAACATTTGCGCTTATCACACAATGTTTGTGTGATAAGTGCAAATGTTACCCCTACCGGGACTCGAACCCGGGCCCCGGGCACAGAAAGCAGGGTCACTACCAACTGCGCTAATCAGGCCGTCAATTACCCTTCCTTCTACGCTGAGGTTCCCCGGCTCGAATCCTGGTAAGTACAAACTTTGTGTGATGGTCATGATTTTTTGTGGGACCATATAGATGGTGTGTTCGTCTGGCGATATATAGAAGATCGATATTATTTAATCGATACTATAAACTTTTAGATAAGAACTTATAGGAATTGTGCATAAATAATCTGATAACACGACGTCGTACGGAATAGGGGTCCATTATTATTTGATTGATATGTGTTATCTGGCCCCCTGCGGCTGCCATTAAGATAGTTAATTATTATAGTTAACCTAATTTATATGATAAGTCTGTGATCTAATAAATATTTGCATGTAAATAAGCTCTGTACAGAAGACCGCGTATCAGGTTAAGTTGTTAAATCGACGGCTTCTCGGCTGACTGCATCGACTGATTGAGAGTTCGGTTCCAATGTGGGCACATTTAGAGAATTTAATTTGTAATTTTCCCTGGGTGTGACTGGAATCGTCCTGTTCCCTATGGCTATTAAAGGGAAAATAAGGTACCTTTATGTACATAGATGGCAGTGCTAAAAGTAATGGGAGGTCAAAGTATATTAGACTTTGAGCCGTAACGTAAAAACATAAAAGAAACGCAATAAAATTCGTAAAATTAGTTTTGTTTCAATGTGTAGTATTCGCGTAAATATAATAAATACTTAGCTCATATTGAATTTCCAAAAATCATACCTTAGTGTACCTCTAGCAGATTGTCCAATACAGATTAAATAAATGGCTGTTCTCAACTGAAATCATTTCAACAACGCGACCCAAGCCCCTCTAGCAAAAGTCGTGCCTAATTAACAAAATATACTCATAACAAATTCCTATTCTAAAATAATTGAAATTTAAACTGTTGACAATGCTACTGAAATAGAAACTTGGTCATTATGAATCATTAACAAAGTTTGAGCTATTTAGCTCGTTTTTAAGATAAATATAATGCTAAAGTATAGTCAAATGTCTAATTAATATTAATGCCTACGTAAATTTTCGCTAAAGAGCCAGGTGAGCGCCTGATTTTATGTTTCGAGCAAAGTTTATTGATGCATAAGATTTGCTATGAGATAAATTAGTTATCTTGTTATCTGATGTACTTAATTTGGCTAGGATTTTGAATGAAAATACATTGTTATTTATTTATTTATTAAACTCGTTAGATATATACTCGTATGCCTGGCGGGGCGGCCGCTATGCCCCGACGGTTAATGTCGGGATCTTGTATATATGCTACTTGCTCCGAGAACTCTAATAGCGCGATTCAGGATTGTGACGTCATTGTCTATTGTTCTGAATGCGTGTCTGCAGTGCCATCTGCGTAGCTTGTGGTGTGGTTAAAGTGGTCGCTACAGTACTCCCCCCCAAGACCGGAGGTCGATATCTTTGAATGGCAGCGTCTTGTGTGCAAGGGCCAGGAAGCTAGCTCGGTCTACAGTGGGTCGAGACCGAGCTGTGCGCGTCGCAGAACCAGGAGCGCGGTGAGTCGGCTGTGATGGTCCTGAGTGACGACTGGCTTGCTGTGGGACTGACTGCTTGCTGTTGGATGTCGATGTTGATGTCTTGGTATGGAGTGGTGATGACTTTGGTGCTTGAGTCCAGATCAGAAGGTTGCGTGTTCAAATCACGTCGGGGTCACCAATTTAGCGGAAAAGGGAAGATCTTCCAGCCAGGCGGGTGGTATGCCTGGCGGGGCGGCCGCTATGCCCCGACGGTTAATGTCGGGATCTTGTATATATGCTACTTGCTCCGAGAACTCTAATAGCGCGATTCAGGATTGTGACGTCATTGTCTATTGTTCTGAATGCGTGTCTGCAGTGCCATCTGCGTAGCTTGTGGTGTGGTTAAAGTGGTCGCTACAGTTGGAATAACTTAAATTCGTAAGTATTGTACATGAAAGAAAAGTGACGCACTGCCCACTATCTATTATGTTGTGTTACAACCATTTAGCAGATATTTTTTTTCATCATGTCACATCCATTATTTTATTTATAATGTGTATTTATTGAATTTAATATTGCTATTAATTACTTGACACTGGCAAAATACCCGGTAAGCGGGTGAGGCCATATCCAATTTATTTCATCGCATTTCATTTCGTAAAGAAAGAAGAAGAAGAAGAACCATTTAGCTTCCACGTAAATTATATCTAAATGTTAAGTCGTTGAGTACTTACTTAGTTACCAGCTAAATATATAGGTAAGTCTATTATTTGATAGCTAGAGTCAACAACCCTTTGGTTTAGCCTTTTGTGGTAATTAAAACTAATCTCCAACAAATCTTGGGTCACTAATTGGTATTTGGTAAACGTCAATGATCTCTTCGTTATGTAAGTTATAGTTTACCTAATCTATAATTTTATAGAAAGTATATACAGGGCATTATAAAAACAATTTATTAGGCAGGTAAGTCTTTAGTTACCAAATTAACAAAGAAAGTCATTTTTTTGGAAAATAAAACAAAACTGACAACTTCTGTCTTCAATTTTATCCGCAAATATTTTGAATCTTTCAATCGGTTATTCAATTCAGTGCGAGTCTATCCTTATATTAAAACACCAATACATTTTTATTGGTGTTATGTCATGATCGATTTATGCCCGCCGATAGAAGCAATTAGGGAAAAGATTGTTAGCCACACAGAAACTATAAATAGTTACTAGCATTGAAATAAAACTCATTTTACGGATTTTATCGCGTTTATTTTATGTTTTTTCCGTTTTTTATTTTTTTTTATTACATTATAGGCAAGTATTTGATCTCGATCTCACCCGATGGCAAGTGACGATGAGATCCACGATGGAGCATACTTGCCTAGGTAGGAAGGCGGCAGTAGATCGAGACGCTACATTCACTAGGCACATGCAGCGCAACTGATCTGACCCGCCATCCATGAATGGCAGCACCGAACATCATGCCGGAACACGGCTATGCCGCTTGGCGACATGGCTTTGTTCAGTGGGTGGTGACTAGCCACGGCCGAAGCCTACCACCAGTAAAAACCACCAGTAAAAAAAGTTTCCGACGTTTCGGTTGTTTTACAGAAACCATGGTAACGGGATGTACGAGGTGTTTGACATCCTAGTATCATACTTTGTACTGGGGTACCGTCATATTTAGTTGTTGCTTGCGGTCCGATCTTAGTATACGGTTATTTCTATTAATATTATAGCTTCCACTGTACAGAAATATAAGGACAGCAACGTCAAAACGCAATATGTCTCCCTCAATGATTAATCGTTTCAACTGGCTCGTGACGTCATCGCTCAGACAACCTAGGTTAGTCCTAATTCACTTGTCCCTTGTCTCCCAAATTGACGTAACTGGTAGCTTGGAAACAAGTGTCGCAGGTTCAAATCTCGGCTCGCACTTGTGGGATTTCTAGATTTCATTTTACAACCAAGATTATCACTTGTTAAACGATGAAGGAAAACATCGTGAGAAAAGTAGGTAATTGAAGTGTTCTACAAACGCTGTGTACCTAGATACTAAGCAAAATAATGTTGCTGCTACACAATTAAATAAGTACCTATGTATCCACTTCTTCTTAGTAATATTTCTAATCACCATTTCGTACAAAAATACTTAAATGTTAAAAAAAATATAAATAATTATCGCCATACGAACACACCAACTATCGATCCCACACTAAGCAACGCTTGTGTTATGGGTACCGTACAATGGACTGAGGGCGAACTCAGTATATAATACTTATATACATATTAAACATCCATGACTCGGGTACAAACATTCGTGCTCATCACACAAAGCTTGTGTCCCTACCAGGATTCGAGCCCGGGACCTTCGGCGCAGAGGGCAGTGTCACTAGCAACTGAAACAAATGATTTTTTTTATGAAATTCAGACAGATTTTAATAAAATTTGAAAAAAGGTCCGGATGATTCAAATTAATAATTAATACCGTTTGGTAGAAAAATGCCTTACATTCTAATTTCCCATTTGTTACTGAGAACAGAGCTTAAGTAAAGCTTCCAAAGCTTCACTTTCTTCCGACAGTTCGAAGTCAATGGCTGAACGCAGCACACGTTTAGGCGCGTGAAAAAAAAAACACGAGAGCGAGCGGGAAATTAAAATTTATAATCTGTGGGAGTGAGACGTTTTATTATTTTTAAATTTGTAGAGTAGTGACGACTTTTCGTAGTGGTGTTGGTTATCTGTATTTTGGTGAGTATTCCAGAAATGTTGATTTTTTAAATTAAATTTGTTCAAATATAATTATCTGAATATGAATATTTTTTGTTTTTATTATCATAATCAATTAATAAATAAGGTTATAATAAAAACTAAATATACATACCTAAATATAACCATGTAATTTCCTTGTACCGTAACACATTCCATAAACAACAACTTAAATAGAAGTTACCGCATTTAACTTGGATAGTCGAGATAACAGAATCGAACGAATAAAACGCGAGCTTTAGAAATAACAAGTAATTTCAACAGCTCAGTTTGGTTAACATTACTTGTACAGGTGAATATGTAGTTACAAGAAAATCGCGAATTGCGAAATTATTAACAAATATTTTCACCTTATGTTTAAAAAAAAATCTTGTCCACTCCACGAAAAAAGAAATACCTGCCACTCCACAGTAATTTAAATTATCTACTAAATAAATATTTACGATCCTACTTACTTTGAACTTAACTTTGTAATCATTTCATTGAAACGAGCCTTACAATTGGATTTCCTTGGAATAAGCTACATTTATCGACCTAGGCGTCCTCTCAAAACATTCATTTGATTCAGGAGATGTCCATGAAGTATTTTAAAATACAATTGAATTCACACGTTATAGGCTGCCTGTGTTTCGAGTTACGTCATAAGTTTTTACAAAACTATATTTAGGGGCTTTTTGGCGTGAAGTTGAACCGTGAAGTTGTCGATATTGTTTTATTTTCCCTAAATATGTGTTTCTTTGATAAATAATGTGTAATATTAGTGGGATATTAACCATTGAGTGTTCAGAAATGTGCATGAGTGAAGGAAATTGAAGTAAAATAGTATAACTTGACTTTACAAGTTCTCCCAAGATGTCGGGTAATTTTTAAGTAAATTATCCACAGCTTTATTGATAAGGGTAGGGGATTCATTTCATCATCATCATCGTCATTAAAATTATTTTTATCGTCAGGGGCATTTATAATTCGAAATCAATTTTCAAGAATTACTCGACCCTGGCAAAAATGGCTCTATTTTGTAGCTGATTGCCAGCCTAAAAAAAAAGTTGAAGGACTATATTTAGGGTCTGACAGACATTCCGGGCCATGTTAGCCTTCACACAGTTATATCACCCCACAGCTGGTCAAAGGCGCCTCTACCATGTAGAAATGTATATAATCATTAAAAATGAGATTCTCAAGCAAACAAAACTCCAGAAAAATAATTTGAGAGTAAAAAACAATGTGGTAATATAGTTATAACATCATAAGTAAAAAAAATATAAGTAATTTATCTATGATTCTTTTATTAAGAATATATTCCTATAAAATCACTCTGAATCGTAGTTTTTACACGTCGCCTTTCGTCAGGTACTGAAGTTCTTGCTGAAAAATAGATATATAACATTAATTCCACGAGCGAATGGTTGTAAATATTGCATATGGGCGGAAACGAATTGCTTTACTAATAAATCTGTTCAAACACGTCCATAGCGATGAAATATTTAATGGCGCTACTAATTTGTTAATCGTGGTTTCCGCTGTCATAATCCCGTTTATATCTGATTTATTGTGGTTATAATAATATATAATAATAGCAGCCCTTTTTTTTAATATGTTTCAGGGCTGATTATACTTGCATTTGAAATCGATCCTTAAATTTATATGAATAAGGAGTACAATCATATTTACGACATACTTGGAAGCTCAAAGTTTTTTTTTTTTATAATATGATCGATTTCCAATGGAATTATTCTCAGCCCTGGAAGCTGGGGCTCGCGCGAGACATGCAAGTACTTTCACATCTACAAGTAGGTATTTCGCGTCCGTACCAGAGTGCAGGGTTTAATATTCTATAATAATAATATATATATATATAATATTCCAGCCCTTTTTTTTAATGTCCCACTACTGGGCACCGGCCTCCCTTCAATGCGTGGGGGATTTGGACACCACGCAATATTCTATAGCAATCACATATTCAAAATACATCGATATCTATAACGGTAAGCCTACAGCAATCAGCCTTACCCTAATAAACAGTATTAACCTTTAATTATTTACTCTGTTGCGTGTGCGCATGGTTCTCAACACAATCCGAACCAAAAGCCCACACACTTCATCGAATACTATTTAGAAATCGAAACACACATTTATCCCATTGAATGAGGGATACATATATAACTTCCTACTCACAAGTAATTTTGGGAATGTAGGCGAAATTTGTGATGTTTTATATAGACGCGGTTGTTTGTGGAATTAGGTTGGAATGGTTTGGACATGCGATGAGAAGAGAAAGAAAGCATATTAAGAGTGAATGAGATGGATATAGAACGAGAGGATAACTAACTTGACGGCCTGTGCGTCAAGTGCGAGATTATTCGTGAGCTAACCGTATACTTTATAGTCTACCGTATTTAGACATTTCATATGGAGAATTGAAAGTTTTAAATACCGTCCGCTAGAGGCGCTGTTCAAACCTCATATATAAGGTGTAAAATATGTTAACAGGTGTATCAGTAAGCTATATGGATCATGTTGATGCATAAAATAATTGTGTAATTTATTTTTAATTTTTTAAAATTAAAATTTATAAACGTTCAACAACTTTACCAATCGTCATATAGTACCGCGCACTAAAGTTTTGCTTTGCGCAGTACTATACAATATTGTTTGATAAAGTTATGGAAATTTTGAGGTACAGCTAATAACTCCCATGGGTATTCAACCATATTGTTGAATTAGTCTATAGCCAATATCCAGATCTATGGGTCAAAGTTAAACAACATTGTGACGTCAAACTATTCCAATATTGTTTCTGTAAATAGGCCAACCAATGGACGATCCGTCATTATATCCTGATGGACAATAGTTAGCCGCGGCTATCAGGTTATTGTCATATTAAG
Organism: Pheosia gnoma; assembly: GCA_905404115.1. Classification (NCBI taxonomy): domain Eukaryota; kingdom Metazoa; phylum Arthropoda; class Insecta; order Lepidoptera; family Notodontidae; genus Pheosia; species Pheosia gnoma. Next base: position 1,161,943 of record FR989919.1, on the reverse strand, counting down.
GTCTTGCGTGTGATCAAAATGGTTGTGGGATATAATTTTGTATCTACATGATGTTTCAAAGTTGCTAAATGTTTACCAAACAAAAAAACAGAAAGAAAAGCATCCAAGTGTCCAGTCTTCCCGTGACCATGGTTGCTGTAAAGCAGCCGAAACGTCGGGAACGTAAAAACTTAGAATAAACGCGATAAGCTCCGTAAGATTAGTTTTATTTCAATGTGAGTTCGACTTTCAAACTTCGAGTAGCAAACACACAATATTTGAATTCTATTCCAGATCGTATAACTATGAGTCATCCATTAAATCATAGAGAACGGCCGCAGAAACAATTTGTGCGTTTGTTTGTCCGTCATTATTAATAGGCCGGTTTCACTTGGACGTATTTATTGAAAGTATTTTTACGCGTTTTGTTTGTGAGTGTACGCGTTGGAATATCGTTTCAAGGGCAATTTAAAAAGTGAGCAAAGTGACGTGTACGCGACTGTATTAGTTATGTAACGCCATAACTTCTGGGACTTCAGTCCTAGAGAGATGGTAGGTGATTGAAGAAATAAAAGCTTAGGAGAATAACCGATTTAGATGTACTCTTTATTAGTGACAGAATTGAAGAAGGAAAGAAACAATATATAATAACAACACAATAATTTGAAATATAGTAATATCTAAACATGCCAAGTGCTTTGATTGTCTGTATAAAACGTAGGTTTATACACATTGAAATAAAAAATATTTTACAGATTTTATCGCGTTTATTTTATGTTTAACGTTCCCATTGAAATTAAAAATAACATCCTAATTTCAATAGGGAAGATGGCTGGGTGCTACCACCGACTTGGAATGCAGTAATTAATATAATGAAATCCAAAACTATGCGCACCATTGCAAGACCTCAAGACACTGTGAGCACTTTCTGCGTATATCGGACCGCAAACAACAAACTAAATATGAGGTTATATACCCCAGTTCCATCTATGACACTAGGACGTCAAACACCCTCAGTCCCGTGACCATGGTTGCTGTAAAGCAGCCGAAACGTTGGGAACGTAAAAACATAAAATAAACGCGATAAAATCCGTAAGATTATAGTTTCATTTCAATAATATCATATTATATTATACCTAATAAATGAGCCCACGTTTTCATTCGCGCGAAAGTGAAATTGACAATCTTGAAGGAACTCTCTCTTAATATTCTTACTAAAGGGAGAGAGAAATTCTACTTATATACTTACTTACTACCTAATATTTTTTACGACTCACATAAACCATCCTATAAAATCACCGCTCCATTTCGCCTCAATACAATAATGGAAGCGACGATTTGACTATAATTTATAGCTAGCAACTAGGTAAATGACGGACGTCGACATTATAACAATGAGATTATAGAGTTCTATGGACGCGATGGGGTCGACAACCCGTCTACGGGAAAGCGGGAACCTTTTACGGACCAATTATCTCATTATGTATGACAGTTTTTTTTTTCGGAATTAATTTCATTATCTACTCCCTACCTATGGGGAAGCTTAATTTATATCGCCATACGAACACACCAACTACCTATACGGCCCCACACTAAGCAACGCTTTTATTATAGGTACCGTACAATGGACTAAGGGTGTACTCAGTATACAATACATATTTAAATCAATCAGAAAAAGATTGGAAAGCTTTTAGTATTAAATTATTCAAGTATTATTATAATATAGTTATTTAAATGTTATTATTTATTGTTATTTAAGTATTTTATCAGAAAATCCAAAAAAAATAAAAAAAAATAAAAATTTAATAGTTATTCTGGGGAGTAGACGAATTCAAAAAATCAAAGGTCATCAAAATCGACCCACCCGTTCTTGAGTTATAAACGGTGTAACTAACACGACTCTGTTTTGTATAATGAGATTACATACCCAGTGAGTGATGAGCCTTACACAAAGTCAACCCTCGTTAGCCATGTACATTGTGAAAAGGCCCATTCCGGAAGTCTATAGGTACTATAACGTCTGAAATTTAATCTGTCTTAAATGACGTAACTTGAACTTCGGAATGGAAGGTATCCAATCACGTTTCAAAAGAGGATGAACGTCTTTTGTTTCGAATGACTAACCAATCATTCGGCGGTAATAATATGAAATATGGTCAGGTGTACACGCCAACTGTACGGTCACAAACTAAGCAACGCTTGTATTATTGGTACCGTACAATGCACTGGAGGCGATCGAGTTCAGCGAGTATATATTTAACATCCATGACTTGGGTACAAATATTCAGGAAGAAGAATGAAACGAGGAGCGAACTAGAACGCAATTACTGTTCCATTCATTTCGAATGAGGAGAATGATAAAGGGAGTGTATGAATATACTCACTCCTTGTAAGACGTGCAAGCTATATAATTATTTTCGTTATTTTCTTTTTAATAATTAAATAAATATCGCCAGACGAACACACCAACTATACGGTCTCACACAAGCAACGCTTGTAATATGGGCACCGTACAATGGACTGGGGGAGAACCTAGTATATATTACTTATATATATATTAAACATCCATGACTTGGGCACAAACATTCGTGCTCGTCACACAAAGTTTTTCCCTACCAGGATTCAAACCAGGGACCCTCGGCACAGAAAGCAGGGTCACTATCTACTGCGCTAATCGGTGATCAAGTTTGAAATATTGTTATCAGAATCAGAATATTTTTTATTCATGTAAACCATTAAGTACAGTTCTTATGAATCGTCAAATTAGTTTCAAAATGATAACCTACAACTTTACCACCCGTTCGGAATACCGTTCCTATGGAGAACAACGGGCAACAAACACCATGGTTGCTCTTTTTTTTAAAAAGATCATTTACATTTATGGGTATGTGAGAACAATGTAGGAATGGCTAGGCAAGCTTGGGCAGCTGTTCAAATAAATATCAAATATATATGTACTGGATAAGAATAAAGGGAGTCATTGAAAAGCCCTTCAAGCCCGAGAACACAAACACAAGCCTAAGGCGCTAACAATGGTTTTGTATACGTTATTTCAACAACGATCCAAGTAGATATAAATATAATAGAATTTATCCTCCTTGGGTTAATCAGAAATCCTATTCGGATCAGACTTAAGCTGGTTTTGATGTCCGGACCTCCGTTGAACGGACGTGACAACGGATTTACTTCTCTCCAACACAAGGGGGATTAGATAATTGGGGCGATTTAATCATATGATCATTTAAATTACATTATCATAACCGTATGTCATAGAAATAACCGACAGAGGAATCTGGTCCCACGTATCAACTGTATGGTTTGGTATACTTATCAAAGTGGATAATTTTCTTTCAACTCCAACTATTTTTATCTTTCGATATAAATTCGTGCGGGTTCCAAGAAAATTAACTTTATCCCGGGACTCGCCGAGGGTCAAACCTCGGTGTCATCATTGGACACCACTGCAGATCCTGGTTTACAATACTAGCAGTGGTGGGAGTGTGTGGCGGGCCTAGTCCCATAAAAGAAAACTTATCAACGTTTGTATTATGTGTACCGTACAATGGATCGCGACAATACCAGTCACAACCAAACACGAGAAAATTATGGAAGATAATTTCTGAAATTTGTTGAGACTGGAGTTAAACCCGCAAGTATCTGCCCGTTAACCCTGGGAGAGTAGGCAGAGGTGCACTACAGTGCAGTCCCTAATCTGATAGGGGGCGAGCCTATTTCCACTGTACCGGGCACACTCCCCCCACACGACAGGGATACGCAAAGCTTTTCGTACATAAATTATTAAAACAATCTGCAAAATGGATTCTTAAGAACCCATTAAAGTACATCAAATGGGTGCTCCTAAAATCCCATTAACTTTATTATTGCTTTCAGTTTTTTATAGATACCTACTTTAAAAAGGCAGACAAAGAGTATATATTTTCTTTTATAATATCGCCAGACGAACACTCCAACTGTACGCTCTCAAACTATGCAATACCAGAATGATGGGTACCGTACCGTACTGGGGGCGACCTCAATATATAATACTTAATATAGATATTAAATATCCATGACTTGGGTACAAACATTCGTGCTCATCACACATTGTTTGTCCCTTCCAGCATTTAAACTCGGGACCACCAGCACAGAAAACAGGGTAACTACTCACATAAGTAATCAGGTTGGCATTATAGCACTGTTGTATAAAAAAATCTATCAAAATGTTCCACGGCATGGCTGACAAAGGCTTCATCTTAATACAGTCAATTGTTAACTTCTCTCACATTTACCATCGCTCTCTCTTTCTCTTGTAATATAATAAGTAACGCGATCCAAACTGGGCGCTTAAAGGCTTTACACATTGGCGAGAGCCGTGCAAGCGAGCTGTCACAGCAACTGTTACTGTGAATGCTCGCAGAGTTTGGTGTGCCTCTTCAAGCACATTTAGCGCGAAGATCGTATTTTTTTTTATTAAGAATTACACATATACCATACCCATTTTATTTAATCCTATGTTATAGCAGAGACCTCTTATTATTTTCTAATACCTAATTAAAAATGTAACTATGTACCGTGATATATCTATCTATAATTATAAAACAATCGTGTTAGTTACACCGTTTATAACTCAAGAACGGGTGGGTCGATTTTTCAGGTCTTTGTTTTTTGAATTTGTCTCCGCCCCGAATAGCAGAATAACTTTGAAATAAAACTAATCTTAAGGATTTTATCGCGGTTTATTTTTATTTTATTCCGACCAAGGATGATACGCGAGGCCATTGAAATTAAAAAACATCCTAATTTCAATAGGGAAGATGGCTGGGTGCTACCACCAGCTTGGGACCCTGTAGTAAACATCATAAAATCCAGAACCAAGCGTACCATTGCAAGACCTCAAGACACAGTGAGCTCTTTCTGCGTAGATCGGACCGCAAGTAACAACTAAATATGAGGGTACCCCCGTCAAACTATGACACCAGGACGTCAAACACCTCAGTCCTCCCGTGACCATGGTTGCTGCAAAGCAGCCGAAACGTCGGGAACGTAAAAAAAAATAAAAAAAATTAAAAAATAAAAATAAACCGCGATAAAATCCTTAAGATTAGTTTTATTTCAATGTGTAGTATTCGCGTAAATATAAGAAATCAATAGCAGAATAACTATTAAAATATGAGAAAAAAAACATTAAAAACATAATAATAAAGATAATTCATTTTCTCATAAATTTGATTTTGGGGTCGAGTCACCTTCGTCCGTAGGAGAATTAAGTACCCTCGAGATACCCTACACGTGACCCTGGGTGGTGCCAACCAGGTGACAACTCTACTGGTGGTAGGCTTCGGCCGTGGCTAGTCACCACCCACTGAACAAAGCCATGTCGCCAAGCGGCCTAGCCGTGTTCCGGCATGATGTTCGGTGTTGCCATTCATGGATGGCGGGTCAGATCAGTTGCGCTGCATGTGCCTAGTGAATGTAGCGTCTCGATCTACTGCCGCCTTCCTACCTAGGCAAGTATGCTCCATCGTAGATCTCATCGTCACTTACCATCAGGTGAGATCGAGATCAAATACTTGCCTATAAAGTATAAAAAAAAAAAAAAAAAAGAGGCGGTACGAAGTTCGCCCGAACAGCTAGTGATAAATAAAAATTAAAGTGTATATATTCTGGAATGGAGACAGATTATGACATATTATAAATTTACAATTAATGTTAAAATAAATAGGAAAAAAAAATAGTATGACAACAGACTATGTATCAAAAAGACCTTGTCCGCGTGGAATAGTGGCAAGAATGTTGGCTGCATTTCCTCGCTGTATTATCAAAAAAAATAACTAAAATGCGCGCTTGAAGTTCGAAACATAACTCCACAGAAGCCTTTTGCTAAGACATATTAGCGGCGCTTTCCCCAATGTGTAGGAGCACTAAGAGCCTACCCTTAGGTAGACTCTTAGGGCTGCCTCACTTAATCCTCCAGCAACCCTTTTCAGATTAATTGTCACTTTATATGGGCAAATGGATTTCGATTTGAATAACTGAAGTCTTTAACCGGACCCTTTCTAGCTAATAAATCTCGCAAGGAATTTCATCTCATGGTTAATCATTTGCTGTACGTAGAAGGCCGATATCGTCAGGGACTGGATCGAATGGCCACAAAAAGGAGAGGTCTGATTATCGGGTGATTAAAAAATTTTCTACTATCCTTTGAACCTACGCTTTAGCGTATTTGTAATCATGATGGCGGCCTGATTAGCGCAGTGGTAGTGACTCTGCTTTCTGCGCCGAGGGTCCCGGATTCGAATCCTGGTAGGGACACAAGCTTTGTGTGATGAGCACGAATGTTTGTACCCGAGTCATGGATGTTTAATATGTATATAAGTATTATATACCAAGTTCGCCCTCCGTCCATTGTACGGTACCCATAACACAAGCGTTGCTTAAAGTGGGACCGTATAGTTGGTGTGTTCGTATGGCGATATTTATTATTATGTGATGTGAATATTTCAATGTATTACTAATGTGCAAAAAAGCGCATGTTCATAGGATAGTATACCCTTTCTGAATCACTGTGTATACCTACCATGAACCGCTCGTCGCAACCGTCAAAGGTTTAACAATAATAATGTAAACAATACGGTCCCACACTAAGCAACGCTTGTATTATGGGTACCGTACAATGGACTGGGGGCGAACCCAATATATATTCCTTTGAATTGGGTACAAACATTCGTGCTCATCACAAAAAGCTTGTTCCTACCAACATTTAAACTCGGTACCATCAGCACAGAAAACAGAGTATCTACCAACTGCGCTAATCAGACAATTCGATCACAACATGTTTTTATTCGTTCGGTAAAACGTTCGGTCACTGACCGAATGTTAAACGAGCCGTAACGCGAAAGTGTAAACAGAGCTTTATGCCTTCTTGAATGTTCTACCGTGACTTCAACTCCTCTCACCCGCCATTAATTCAAATGATCAATTCATTACAAATTCTGAATAGTTTGTTTGTATTGAAGTTTACGAGCTATAAAATTTACGGGCCGTTAAAAGCGTTGATTTAATTTTGACACAGATGAGCAATCATTTTCATTTAGTCATGCATGGAAATTAATGTTACACTGGAATAGCGAATCAGAACAATTATCGTGTGCCGCTCCCGGTGTGCTTGGGGTGCAGGACGCGCGGCATCCGGCCTTAAGAAAGAGCGAGATGGATAGTGACTGTCTCGTTTACGCTAGATAGACGAGTCTATTATTGGACTTGCCCATGTGCAGAAAAATCAGTTTTAATTGTTGTATGTTTGGGTATTGGAATTTTGTTACCAATTATCTATAACTATTAGATTTCGTTAGACAAAGTGGATTTCAAGATAAGATAAATTTTTGTTTTTTAGTTTTTTGAAGACGGTTTTTTTTGTTAAAAAGATTTTTTATTTTATAAACATAAAAGAAAAAGGATGGAGTCAGCAAAAGGGCAAAACGAATCACAACCTTTATTCTACAGTTTCTATAGTAAACGCGAAGCAATTATTAATAAGTTGGCAGTACTGTTCCTTGCACTGGAATGTTGGCATTACAGATCTTTCACTCTTGTAAGCAAATATCGACTTTGAGGTGACGAACCTTTTCATTTCGCGACTATCAATGACTTTACCACAAGATTTATTTCGAACGGTACAAGTAAGTACATTAAAGGGCCGTAGCAAGCTGTAGCAAGCTGTAGCAAGCTGTAGTAAGCCGTAGCAAGCTGTAGCAAGCCGTAGCAAACCGTAGCGGTAGTTCTAAGTATTGCTACGCCAAAATGGACTTAATGTACAAAATCATAGATAAATAGACTCCAAATTCGTATTGCTGCTCTTCGCGTTGAATAGGAGCATACTTAATTAAATGCAAAACGCAAATTTGAGTAAGTTAAAACTTTTCGTGATTAAGCAAGAAAGCCCATTTTATATTTAATAAAAACCTTAAAATTGAAAGAAAAGGTTTAATATAAAAGCATTGTAAAAGACTAATTAATAAAATTGGTATCTCTTTGATAGGTTTCTATTAAATCTATCAAAGAGATGGCTATAGGCTTGTTATATTTTTTTAATTACATTAAGTATAATTTAATGTATGGCTTAAAACTGCTGACAGTGATACAATTTTGAGATGACAAAAACACAGCCTTTTGATCTCTATGATCATTATATTAAAACTAGCTGTTACCCGCGACTTCGTTCGCGTGGTATTTAACAAAGACCACCGTTGGCAACAGCCTTCTCGCGCGTTCTGAGCCCGCGGGACGCATTTCAGGTTGTTGCTATCAAACTTAATCAGGCGCAACGCTGCAACATTGGTTTAAATTTTTTTTCGTGAGATCCTATGTTTTTTTCTAAAATAAAAGTAGCCTAAGTTACTCCTTGTTACATCAGCTATCTGCCAGTGAAAGTTCCTTCAAAATCGGTCCAGCCATTTCAGAGATTACGCAGAACAAACAGACAGACAGACAAAAATTGTAAAAAATTGTGTTTTGGTATAGGTACCGTGTATACATCCAAATGCACTTAGTAAAAAGCGGTTATTTTAATATTACAAATATACGGTACAGTGACGTCACCGCCATATGTCAGCGTGCGTGCGACAGAGAAATGACATATCTAAGTTATACATAACCCTGATCAAACCACGTGCTTCTAATTATGACTATAAGTGTACAGTAATGGAATGTAATAATCCACTTCTTATCTTGCTTCTAATATTATATCGCCAGACGAACCAACTGTACGGTCCCACACTAAGCAACGCTAGAATTGTGGGTACCGAACAATGGACTGAGCGCGAACTCAGTATATAATTCTTATCTCTCACCACACGGGCTATACCCGGGCCTTTGGAAGGCTTGAGCGGGGATATGGGTCAAACACGTAGAGGCCCTTTTTGAGAATTTTAATGTTATGTTAGCCACCTGCTGGGGTCAACTCCTTAAAGTGATGGCATTAACAGCGAATTGACCTCAGCAGGCGGAGGAACTGTTGCAGGAATATGGAAAGATGATGGGGACTATGGATTGAAGTTTGGATGGATATGGGATGGGACTATTGGAAGGGTTGCGGACACCTGCCATAATCAGTCTATTATACTAGGTATATCAAAGCGAGGTAATAAGTTCACTATGCTGGTCCAGTGCGGACCGTAACAATAAAAGTCGAAAAACGCTTACTCATATCACTATAATGTCACTAATTTATCACTGTCGTGAAGACGGGGCAAATGATGAAAAATAATGACCATTTTAATTACAATCTTTTTATCTAATTGGAATCCATTTTTTTAACGTTTTAATTGACTAAGGGCAATGTCTGCTCTATGCAAAACTTATTTGTAAACCTGTGCTTATTTAGCGAGTTTTAAAAAATGCTCACAAAAACAGAACTATCATTTTGTTGGGAACATTCTTTTTTTAATCGACATATTAAAATTCTGACTTCACATAAAAAAGCGTACGTTCAGCGTTTAGTATCAGGTACCGTTTCTGAATCACCCTATAGAATTTTTACATCCAAATAAGCTGTGGAAAGTGTTTAGTAAAATTGCTGATAAATCAACACACCGTAAATAAGACCCTAATATCCAGTAATAAGTGTCAACGATCACATTTATTTATATGCCAAAACAAACTTGGGGTCAATATATTGGTAACTTAACACGTTCGCTTATCGGATAGATAAATGTTAACCTAATTACGCGGTACCCTGTGATCCTTGCGATAAGTAATCTCATATTTATTGGTGGGATTATTGAAATTACAATTATGAATCGAGACATTAGATTCTTCACGCCAGTTATCGCTGAAGAGTAGGTAAGTTCAGTGTGGAAAATTTTACTGATTATTTGATTTTATCTCCATAAAGTTAAGGATTAAGCTTATTAAAAACAGACATCAATAAACGATGAAACATCTTGTTAAAATATACTTATGCTTATTTAAAACTAGAACCAAATGTACCTATGGAAAAAAATATATATTTTTGTTATTTTTTAGTGTAATTTTCCTATGTTTTAGTTATTCTGATTTTCGGGGCGGAGACAAATTCAAAAATGAAATATCATAAAAATCGGCCCACCAGTTCTTGAGTTATAAATGGTGTAACTAACACGACTTTGTTTATATATATATATATATATATATATATACTGTGTGTGTAACTAACACGACTTTGTTTATATATATATATATATATATATATATAAACAAAGTCGTGTTAGTTACACCATTTATAACTCAAGAACTGGTGGGCCGATTTTTATGATATTTCATTTTTGAATTTGTCTCCGCCCCGAAAATCAGAATCATATATATATATTATATATAAATAAATTCGCAAAACTATTCCAGCTTTTTATTGAATAGAATCTGAACAACTAAAAATGGCCCACGAATATTATTATATCATTTGAAGAAAATAACTACTTCAAAAATAATATTTACACAAGCGGGCGTTTACCGTCGACGAGGAAAGATATATGAGGCATCAGCTATGGTGTTTTTGCCACAGAATTACCAGTAAAATGGCGAATGTTTACACGAAACAGCTCGCTAATAGTTGCGGACAAGTTGTTTGTGAGTACGCGTAAATAAAAATGCCGACAGATGTATTAATTATTTCTTTATTATTTTGTGATACGTATTCAGTGGCCTTTAGTGTCAGTCGTTTGATAATATTCATATTGACATGTATGTGTATTTCCAACACTTTACTCGCGAATTCTTAAGAATCTATACTAATATCTATACTAATATTATACATGTGAAAGTTTGGATGGATAGATGGATGGATGTTTGTTAATCAATCACGCCAGAACGGCTGAACGGGTCTGGATGAAATTTGGCACACAGATAGATTATAGTCTGGAATAGCACATAGGCTACTTTTTAGCCAGGTAAAATGCATGGTTCCCGTGGGATAGATTTGTTTTAATTTTTCATAGAGCAAAGGATCGACATGATTTACAGAAAAGGACATAGAGGAAAAGGACATACTTTTTCATCGCGGGTAACACCGCGGGGCGCAGCCAGTCATCTATAAAAGCTAAAAGCTTCTTCATCCATTATGGTTTGATCGTGTCTTATCTGATAAAAATATGTCGCAGTAAAGTTGTGAGTTATATAAAATACAACCACAGACACGTACAAATAATTCCGTATCATCCGTTGATTTATTTCCTCAGTCACTGAAGCCATATTTGAGGCCATATTAAAAGCCGCACCTGCCGCTCAACCTATGTAATATTTCTTTGACGTCACAGCCTTATTCGTTCCGCCGATAATTATAATTGAATCGTAAAAAAGTCGTAAATTCATCCTCAGACTCTGACTCAGTATATAATTAGTTATTGGCATTTCTTTTATAGAACTCGGTAGACTAGTTCGAGTAATTTATGGGACTTGGAAGTGAAGTATACATTTTGTAGTTCGAGCTAAAATATTGATAGGTTTTATTCGATTTTTTTTTTTCATATTTGAATCAATATAATTTGTGACGCTGGCACATATTTTGGCCAACACATCAGCATTGCCATTCAACTTGGCAATGCTGCCAGCGTTTTGGGCACCCTCCCGGCCGATGGTGGTGGGGATTTGTTGAGTGCATTTTGAAATCAGCCTTATTTTAATTTTAATTTTAGTAAATAAGTTCGTATATATTGTATAGATAAAAAAATATATTTATCAATTCGTTTATTAAAAAATCCATTGATCCAATAAGAATTGATTCATATTCGAAATCTTCTTAAAAGTATATCGACAATAAAAACTGGATCAAGTTTGGAATAATATAGCTATGTTATAGCCAATGATTCCCAAACATAGGTTTATTGGTTCTTTAGATTGATAAGCCAGTCATTTATGTTGTTTCCAACATATAATTGGCAGTATAGTCAGAATTATCTGACTACCCTGACTGCCAGGGTTACCAGAAGTCTGAAAATATCTGATTTAACATGACGTAATAATAAGCTTACCGGTATAATAGCCAGTTAGGTTACGAGGGGCATAGAGTGGTTGAACCGTGTATATTTCGATAATCATCCAAATATTGGGTCGAGTAGAAGCTGACATAAATTGGTATAAAAAAAAACATTTTTTTTTCAACTTCAAACGCCAATAATATTGCCAGTTTTATGCTTCTCCCTTACAAGGAGTCATCGAATTTCTTAAGAAAGAACAACGACCTTTTTCTTGAACCTTATTGACACCTATAACAAAGACGTGTTTACTTCAATGGGTAATGTTCGCGCCTAAACGGCGAACAGAGCCGACGACACCCGAGCCGCCACGCATCGCCGGGTGTTGCCAGCCAACGGTCGCCCGCCAACCAGGGTTACCAGATTGGGTATTTTTTGCGTATTTGAGTGCATTGAACGAACCCTACCGTTTAAAACAGTTCACTTGGTCGTCTCATTCTAGATAAAATGAACATATTCTATTATTAATTGTTTGATTCGCCCACTGATTTTGTTCGTTCGGTTATTCTGCTGTTACGGTTTGGAAATCATAACAGTATATCAAAGAAAAATAAAAGAAAAAGGCAACAAGCTAATAATATCGAATTATCCATTGGGTTGATTAACCGATACTATTAACTTTTTGCGTTTGGGTAAAACTTAAACAAATTGTATCATTTTGGAGAAAAAATATTTCAAATTTGGGTAAAAATAGAAAATCACAACTGGCAACCCTGCCGCCAACAGTCGCAACACAAAGTCGCAGAAGGCTGGTCGTCATACCGCGCCGCCCGCCACGATTACAAACTCAAATTAAGAATATTACATTTCATACGTACTACACTTGGAGAGATGTTTTCTATTTAACTTATGCGTAGACATATACATTCACCGGCCCCCTGATTACGTAACTTGCAATAGCCTAGCGATAGCAGTAATCGCGAAATATTTGCTTTTAAATTGCTGATTCGTATTACGTAGCGCTGCGACGTCATACAAATCTGCGATTTGAAAGCAATTATTGCGAGATTATTGCTGTCGCTTTTCTTTCGCTAAGCTTGACAAGATACGTAATCTGGGGGCCGTATGTAGTCAGATATAATTTTTACAGCAGCCAACGTGAATGAGCACCTACGTAGCTAGGTCGAAAATTTTAAAGAGAGCAATATAAATGAGTCAACTGGAAAGAATTCTAAAGACAAGAGCGAAGATCTTCCATTTCAAAAACAAGTTCTTTATTTTCCACCTCTTAGAACTAATTACAGCGTGATAATGACACTCCAATTAGAACTGCCTGTATTTCAGATGGCCGGATCATTTTCTTAGTTACTGATACAAATATTTAGAGGTATCTGTGTGTTTAGCGGTGATTTTGTGTGGGTGTCTTAGGGATTAAGTGGCACTTGAGTAATAGTTAACATTTCTAGTTGATTAAACGTAGAACTTCTTCGTTCTTGTTTAGAACGAAGAAGTTCTACGAAAATGAAGTTCTAAGAAAATGATCCCGCCATCTGAAATACAGGCAGTTCTATAGATAGCCCTCTAAAATGATTTAGAACTACCAGACCGATTATTATTCAGAGCATCTAAAACTACAGATAGTGAATAATAGTATAACATGATTTTTCAAGTTATTCCAAGATATCCTGTATTTTTTCAATAAACTATTCACAGATATTCTATTCATGATTATCATCAACATCAGGGGTACTTACAATTTTCTATACATACATATAAATAAAATTGGAGTGTCTGTTTGTAATATTAAAATAACCGCTTTTTACTAAGTGCATTTAGATGTATACACGTTACCTATACCGAAACAACATTTTTTACAATTTTTGTCTGTCTGTCTGTCTGTCTGTTTGTTCCGGCTAATCTCTGAAATGGCTGGACCGATTTTGACGGGACTTTCACTGGCAGATAGCTGATGTAACAAGGAGTAACTTAGGCTACTTTTATTTTAGAAAAAAAAATAGGATCTCACAAAAAAAAATTAAAACCAATGTTGCAGCGCAGCGCTTGATTAAGTTTGATAGCAACAACCTGCAATGCGTCCCGCGGGCTCAGAATGGGCGAGCAGGCTGTTGTCAACGGTTGTCTTAGTTAAATACCACGCGGACGAAGTCGCGGGCAACAGCTAGTTAATAAATAAACATTACCAAGTTTGAGAGATCTTCGTTCCAAGCAGGAACTTAAAACGTATTAAAATTACAACTATTGTTTATGGCTTCATTGTTTGTGGATGATTCCCAACGTAATCGTATCGTCACCGAGAAAGCATGCTGTCACTATCAGACTTATGTACGAATGCTGTAGTGTAAACGAGATCCAGACATATTTCTATCACTTATATTCCATTTTTCATTCGCTGCATGTAGAATTTTGCAGTTGACTTTTGTATATGACTAGTGTTGGAGTGCTACTTAATAATACAATCAATACTGCCCTAGAGGCTGCTCTAGTTAATATAACGTAAACAGCAAACAGTTTATTTAACAACTGGTTTTCATCTATATTAGTTATAACTTAAATACTGTTTTTCTTTGTTTCAGATTATATAATAATTACTCAGATCTCAACCAAAATGTATTACAGAATTCTAATTCTAAACGCATTATTTATTATAATAAGTTCATATAAAATAGACGCATTCGACGAAACATCTCATAAAAATTCGCTAAACGCAAGACTGAAAAGAAACATAGAAGAGGGAGAAAACAACACAAATGAAATACTACACGACAATGTCACAGAAGTGTGTGTTGGTGACAAACAATACTGTAATCTATCTAGAGAGGAATACGTATCAATGTTGAATGAATACATATACCCGCAGACGTATGAATGGGTGTTGATTAGCGCGCACACATTGGTATTCGTGATCGGATTGGTTGGGAATGCGTTGGTGTGCGTGGCGGTGTACAGGAACCATTCGATGAGAACTGTGACCAACTATTTCATAGTGAATCTAGCCGCAGCTGATTTTATGGTGATTTTGTTTTGTCTCCCTCCCACTGTGCTGTGGGATGTCACTGAGACCTGGTTCCTGGGTGATGCCATGTGCAAAATACTGCTGTATTTTCAGGTGAGTAACATTTATTTGCATAAACATACACATTTTAGGCCCACCACACACTCCCACCACTGCTACTCCTGTAAGCCAGGGTCTACAGTGGTGTCCCATGATGACACCGAGGTTTGCCCTCGGCGAGTTCTGGGATAAAGTTAATTGTCTTGAAGCCCGCACGAATTTAATCGAAAGATAAAAATAGGAGGAGTTGGAAGATTTTTTTTATTAAATTTAAGAAACACACACATTACAGAGATAAGTGGTCACTGGTTAAATCGTAGTAGTAGTTAGTTTAGTGCATTTAATTAAATTATAATATGTTTATCGTCATAATAATAACCGAACCGCAAAGCAGCTTGTGGTGAGCTGTTGGTCAGTAGCGAGACCACGGAACCAAGTACTCCAGAGAGTCGGTCAGGGCCCCACCTCGGCGTGTTTTCGGCGGCCGAGTGGGAGCCCGCAGGACTCTCAGCTCTGTCTTGCTTTAGTTGGCTGTCCAGAGAGGGGTCGTTAGACCTATATGCCTAAGGGTTGGAAGTGTTAAAGTGCACAACGCCTCGAGTAACAACGGGAGAAAGCGCAGCACGCCTCTCTATACCCCTGAGACGTTCTCGCCAGTATTGCCGCCTATCGTCTTATATGTCGGCCTTTTTAGGGGGCGAACTCAGTATATAATATTTATATAAATATTGAACATCCATGAATCTGGTACAAACATAGGTGTTCATCACATAGTTTGTGTCCCTACCAGGATTCGCACGCGGTACCCTCGGCGCAGAAAGCAGAGGCTACTACCAACTGCCGTTTGCCCACAAAGTTGATTATTACATAATTGTGTTATCCAAAAGTGATGACAATCACCTTAGTTCGATGAACGATTTTCTGGCATCCCTATTATGTGTTTTTAAAATCTTAAGTCCCTATTTAAGTAGCACTTTTAAGATAAAGGGTTGAAGATCGAATCTCGATCCTTTCGGAACCAAAATTCAATTTATTGAATAGTCTGTAGAGTACAAATCTAATGTTTGACCAGAAATTTGATTTTCGACTATAACTTTTCAATGGCCACTGGATTTAATAAAACTTATTAGGTATACTTCTTTTCTTTTTTAGGTTGGCAATAGGCTACGAAATTGTGTCGTTATGCCAATGTCGAGTAAATTGTTTTATTCTTGTTTTAAATATTAGTACCCCTGATGCTAATGATATTGTAGATGATGATGATGATGATGATGGAATTAATATTCCCCCCCCCCCCTATTAGTAAAGCTGTAAATACTTTACTCAAAATTTACCGGACATCTTTACACAACTTGAAATGTCGAGTAATACAATTTTATATTAAATTCCTTCACTCGTGCACGTTTATGAACACACAATGGTTAATATCCCACTGATATTACACATTATTTATCAATGAAACTATTATTTTTGGAAAATAAATCAAAATCGATAACTTCACTATTCAACTTCCCGCCAAAAAGTATATTTTGTGCCGGGTTGCTATTTAATAGTCTGTATTAAAAAAACTTAAGAATTTCTAAGTCACTGCGAAACAAGAAGCAGATAAGTTTCAGTGTTCCGTATTTCTGTCTTTGATTTAGAGTTGATAACGATATACAATTAATGGTTTCGCAAAAGTATAGTGAAATTGTAAGTTCTTCTAACATAAGCATTGATTTCTTATATTTACGCGAATACTTACACATTTAAATAAAACGAATTTTACTGATTTTATCGTGTTTTTCTTATAAAATATCTCCCAGACATGCAGGTTTCGTCACGACGTTTTCCTTCACCGTTTAGCAAGACACACACAAACACACACACACACACACACATGAAATCCAGAAATGCGTGAGAGCCGGGGTTTGAAGCGTTCTACCATCTTCGTGATCACTGTTTTTTGTTAAATGGTATGCAACATAAATAACCATTATTGCTTATTTGTTGTTGAGTAGGTATTCGCTTATAAAAGCTTATAATTCGCTTATAAAAGTAACAATTTTCCCTAATGTTTCCTGTCAAGGCCGTAGCCAGGAATTCACTTAGAGTTCGAGTTCATTTCGGGGATGGGGTAGGGGGATGGTGGGGGTCGAACTCTGGACCACAGACATAAGTAAGTAGGTTTGTTTAAAACGGTGGGGTGTCTTAGGTACTTGTTTTTGGGGTATGAACTCTCGACTCCCCCCCTTGCCTATGGCTTCTTTCCGGCATCAGGAGATGACAAAGTTCACACAAAATTGCCAGCAAATTTGACATGAAAGCGTCAACTTTTTTCGTTTCAGTAGCTTTTCAGGAAAATGCCTTTAATGAAATGCACGTGTCTCGAGTTCAGAGCGGCTAAATATATATAATTGATAAACAGGAATATTCACAGTAAGTATGATTTAATTGGGCATTTTGTGAAAAGAGGAAAAAAGGGCGCTCTGTGTCGACATAAACGGTTTACTTTATTGCTACCGTTTTTTGAACGTTGACGAATTTATTATTAACCGACTTTAAAAAAAAGTTAGGACATTTTCAATTCGCTTGTATTTTTAACCGCATTCAAAAAGGAGGAGGTTCTCATTTCGGTCGTATATTCTTTTTTGTTTTTGGTTCCTCAAATCTCCGTCATTTATGAACTGATTTGGATTTTTTTTTCTTTATATGAACGAATATGCTTACAGATTGGTCCCAGATTGGTACCGTATTCACAATCGTTAAATATTAGATTGGGTTAGACAAGGTAGATTTAAAGATGAGATTATTTTTTGCTTTTTAGTTTTTGAAGAGGGTTTGTATTTTTAGCGACCTCCCCGCCAGGCATACCACCCGCCTGGCTCGAAGATCTTCCCTTTTCCGCTAAATTGGTGCTTGAGTCTTGCACGGAAGGATGTTATTTGTTGACGGAGCGGTGAAGATGTCGCTACACTGTGTTTGTCTGGCGATATTATATGTATCGACTCTTTCTCGGTGTCACGACACGGTACCTAGTGTGTGTATTGTTTCAGTCGGTGTCAGTGACGGTGTCGGTCCTGACGCTGACATTCATCTCAGTGGACCGCTGGTACGCCATCTGCTTCCCGCTCAAGTTCAAGTCCACCACGAGCCGCGCCAAGACCGCCATACTTATTATATGGGCCGTATCCCTTGTATACAGTAAGTATATGACAATTATTCCATTACATAGGATATCCATTTAAAAACAATTTTTATGCTATTTAATTTATATTTAAAAGTTTTGGCTGAACAGACAAAAGGATAGAGTAACCAGCACGACAGCAAATTGAGGATAAAGTTTCTGTTCGCCAGTCACAACTTCATACTCTGCGTCCAAAACATTTCAGGCCCGCCATAAGGCGCGGTTTGAATCACAAATTGTTTTATTGAAGTATTCACTGGAATATTTTGATTCAGTTGTCACGGAGTGGAATGCTATAGTTAGAAGGGTAGATATCATTTTCGGGAACGTAACAACATAAAATAAACGCGATAAAAGCAGTTACATTATTTTTATTTTAATGTTTAATTATTGTTTGTTACTATTATTTTGTAATATAAGCCACGGTGATCTATCGCTGTCCGTGTTCAACGCCCTTATTCTGAAATGGACAAATAATATCAGTACAGAAGCTACTGTCTTTAAAGCTTTTACCAACTCGATTTATAGATACTCAATGATCTTAAAAGCTATTACGATGTCGGTCACCAGACTTACCGGAGCTGGTGGTGCTGACGACAGAGAAGCTGGTGCCACTGCGCTTCGAGCTGGAGTATCTGGTGCAGTGCATCCCCACCTGGTCTTCGAGGAGTGACCTGGTGTGGCATGTCATCAAAGTTGTTTTCATTTACACGTACGTACTTTATATACTATCACGCCTGTTTACCCGAAGGGTAGGCAGGTGCATTTTGCCAGATTATATTTACGTGTTAATTTTATGCTGCTTATAGAGAGAAAATAAGGTTTAAAAAAAATAGAGTACAATATTTTAAGGAGTTAACAAGTAGGTGATAACGATCACGTTAATGTATAAAATATATGTGTATACACTGTTTGATTTTTCTGTGAGAATGCGAGACAGTACCGTTTCACCGCACACTTACTTAGTGTGTAGTGTTATTTTTAAAATGTCAAATAATTTTATTATTATTTCCGGGAATGTGGCCCTTATAGCCTATTGTTGTACCCCTTTAAATATTTAACACTATTATTGTTACACCTTATATAATGATGACCTGACCTGAGAGTCCAAGGTCCGAATCCTGGCAGGGACAAACTTTGTGTGATCAGCACTAAAGTTTGTATCCGAGACATTATTAATGTTTTCAAGAACATTCTAGTTGACGTATCAGTGTAAGTACCCTAAAATTGTACCATCTACACCCACCATAGCAGCCTGTTGATAGCGAGTCCCTGCATATGACTCCTGGATCGGGCAATGTGATACATTGATAAATAATGACCTACTTAATAAGCGTCTTGTGGACGAGAATAATTTGTCATTTTATCCCCAAGGCCCACTGCTGTCGGCAATATGAAACCAATTAATGTCTTCCACAATCAAATTTAATTTTCCCAATATTTATTCTTGTTACGGCACATGGTCGGCACGCTGTTTTTTCAAAAGCTTCGTGGATAATTGGGTTGGTGAAATAAGTATTGGAATATTCTTTGAAAATGTATTTATTAAAAATAAAATATGAATGTAGGTTGTATATTACTTACAAGAGATACTGATTCCGATTCTTATACAAAAGAGAAGATTTAGGTCGTTCAATTTATTAACGTGGATATTTTCAGTAAGATTTCATCCGATAAGACTTCCTTCATAAGATTTAATGAAATAATAAATATATATATAATAATATGTTTGTATACTTACCTATTGAAATAAAACATTTTTTTCGAATTTTATCGCGTTTATTTTACGTTTTTATGTCCCCGACGTTTCGGCTGCTTTACAGCAACCATGTTAAGTAGTGATAACGATGATCGATTTTTCAGTGAGAAAGCGAGACGGTACCGTTCCATCGCGGACTTAATGTGTAGTGTTATTTTTAAAATAATTAATTTAATAAATTTTGTTTAATTTTTAATTTTTTTCGGGAATGTGACCTTCATAGCCCAATCCAATGGATTCAATACCAATGGACCCCTTAAAATAGGTTGCCATGTTTCAAATAATTGTAATTGTTTCAGACTACCATTACTGCTGATGACGGTCGCCTATCATCAGATCGTCAAAGTACTGTGGCGATCGGAGAAAATACCAGGACAAGCGGAGACGGCTAAATTGGCCCCAGCTGAACATAGTGAGTAACTTAGCGGAACATAGTGAGTAACTTAGCTGAACATAGTGAGTATCTTAGCAGAACGTAGTGAACAACTTAGCTGAATGTAGTGAGTAACTAAGCGGAACGTAGTGAACAACTTAGCTGAACATAGTGAGTTACTTAGCGGAACACAGTGAGTAACTTACCGGGACGTAGTGAGTAACTTAGCGGAACATAGTGAGTAACTTACCGGAACGTAGTGAATAACTTAGCTGACCATAGTGAGTAGCTTAGTTGAACAGAGTGAGGCTTAATTTTGATTCGTAGTTCTATAGAATTAATTTTCTAATATTTGTTGAGTATTTTAACTAACATTATAAATCAAAAGCGTCATGTACACCCACTGATCGATTTATTAATAGGTACGGGAAGTCATTGTTCATGAGTTATTTAGTTTTCCGCCATTTACGTTACTTGTTCATCTGAAAAACAATACTATAATAAAATACCCAATAAATTGTTTTCGTTGACAGCGCGAAGGCGTGCACGACTTACCATAGCTATTCGAATCACAAACAGGATTCAATGTGCATTGTTGAAGCACACTATGTAAACAATGCCGTAACAGCATTCCGGTTTTATTTTTGCCGTCACAAAGTGAATGTTGGAATTTTCAGGAGTCCGATCTGAAAAAAAAAATATCTACCTGTGGCTTTGCAGCGGTTGTTCAGTGATTTTTCGAATTATGGGAATTATTACCTTTGTAAACAAATGAATTGTAAGCACCGTAGAACGCTTCTATTTTTATTTTAATTCTGTAAATAATATTGAAAACAAACATTCAAAAGAATCAGTCGCTACGTTATAAGGGAGAAAATAATAGAGACACAACAATTTTCTCTGAAATAAAAACATAAATATATTCATAATTAGAAACTTAATTAAGTCCAACACAGCCAATTATAATTCAGGTTTAACTACAAATCAACAATGCTTCCTTGTCCCAAGTTCTTATTGCTATAATATGTCCAACGAACTAAACTATTTGTAGCTCGTCTTCTTTTTTATGTTGGCAATTGGCTACAAAATAGTGTAATTTATGCCAGTGTCAAGTAGAATTGTTTCTTCGTTATTTTAAATATGATAATAACAATGATGATGATGAAATGAATCCCCTATCCTCATCAGTGAAGTTGTGGATAGTTTACTGAAAACTTACCAGACACCTTGAGAGAACTCGAAAAGTCAAGCTACGCTATTGATTTTTTAATTTAACTCCTTAACTCATGCATGTTTATGACCACACAATGGTTAATATCCCACTAATATTACATATTAAAACACAGCAACACAATTTTCAGAAAAATATTATAACTTCAGTGTTCAAAAAGCGCCAAAAAGGCTTTGCAGCAGTTTTCATGTTAACAACCAAATGTCAAATCAAAAATTGCGTTCATTGGTCAACAAGGAGTCATATCGTTGCAATAATGATTTTTTTTTACTTTATACTTGTAAATTTACGTAAATTTGTAAGTGTATTGTTACAAGCAGCCAGACTTGCTGGAAAATCTATTAAAAGCTAGCCGTACCCAAAAAAACAGACTAGAAATTCCTGAGCGTGTCTCACTCATATAACTATGCAATAATATTACGAGTAGGCAGCAACATGCCAATGGATTTCAAACGTAATCGATTGAAACATGAACGTCAATCCACACTATGTGGTTATTCGACTTTATGGCCGATTGCGTGTCTGTATCCGAGTGCATGGCCAGCTGATTTATGGCCGACTAGCTGTTACCCGCGACTTCGTCCGTGTGGTATTAAACAGATAAGTTTTTCTAAAATAAAAGTAGCCTTAGCTACTCCTTGTTACATCAGCTATCTGCCAGTGAAAGTCCCGTCAAAATCGGTCCAGCCATTTTAGAGATTAGCTGAAACAAACAGACAGACAGACAGACAAAAAATGTAAAAAATGTTATTTTGGTATATGAACCGTGTATACATCCAAATGCGCTTAGTAAAAAGCGGTTATTTTAATATTACAAACAGACACTACAATTTTATTTATTTGTATAGATGTGATATTCGCATATGCAACTTACTACATTGAGTTATTATTTATGGATTTTTGTTGGCTGCTTTTGTGTTACGAGTTTGAGGTGAACACACCAATAAATTTATAGCCCCGAATTGACATTACATGAAGAGTGAGAAAGCATGGCAATAAATAAACCAATACGATCTGTACTTCAAGTGCGAGATTATTCGTAAGCGGGTACTTTATAGTTTGCGTTTTAAGACATTTTTTTATGGAGAATAAAATGTTTGAAATACTGTCCGCTAGAGGTGCTATTCAATTCTCCATACAAAATGTCGCAATACGTAGACTATATACGTTAATCTTTCGAATAATCTCGCACTTGATGTACAGTACATTTTCATCTCATTTGATCTTTCTTTACGTAACGGAATCTGATGAAATAAGGCCTCACCCACAAAATAGTGGCTGTCTGCACAATGTCAAGTATTAAATAACTATTTATTACCTTAAGATTGATTATCTTGATTTTTTAAGCATATTTTGTTAACTTCCAGCTCAGCTGCGCTCGCGCCGGAAGGCAGCCAAGATGTTAGTCGCTGTCGTCGTCATGTTCGCCGTGTGCTTCTTCCCGGTCCATCTACTGTCGGTTCTGAGGTATGGCTGGAATAGGGATAATAATAATATCGCCAGACGAACACACCAACTATACGGTCACACACTAAGCAACGCGTGATAAGGATAAATAAGTCCAAACAGTTGAAAAAAAATCTATTCCTCCAATTTGATTTATAGACCTGATCATCTCAGTGGGTAGTGACCCGGCTTTCTGTTGGGCAGGTCCCGGGTTCGAATCCTGGTAGTGACAAACCTAAGCCATGGATGTTTATTATCTATATAAGTATTATATACTGAGTTCGCCCTCAGTCCATTGTAAGGTACGTGTACCCACGGGTGGGACCGTATAGTTAGTGTATTCGTCTGGCGATATTTATTGATAAAATTTTCCTTTTGCTGAATTTCATTGCGGGTCAAGACAACTAGCTTTTCCCGGGGCCTCGTTGAGGGTCAAATCTCGGCGTTTTTGTTGATCACCGCTGTGGATCCTGGCTTACAGGAGCACTCCACAGAGTTGGGAATGTATGGCGGGTCTAGTTCCGTAAAAACAAATACTGCACGACTTTGTAAGATTTATATTTAGTTTGGTGCTGCTCAAAAATGTAAAAAATCTTTTTAAAATAACAGCAACTATGGAGTTTCTTGCCAGTTCTTCTCCTTAGGAACGGTATTCCGAACGGATGGTAAAGTAGTAGCATAGTATTTTGTAACTTTTGAAGATTCATAAGTACTGTACTTAATGGTCTACGTGAATAAAAAATATTCTGATTCTGATTCTGGTGATTTAATATGTGAAGAGAATAAATACCTTCTAGCTTGATATACAGCTACTGGATATTCCATTGTTAATACATCGTTTCACGGCCCGACGCCGACATTGTTCGAACCCGCAGTCGATAACGTCCGTCAGCTTGCGTATAATTTTGTTGGATCCTTTCATAGTTTCACTTTTGTTTTCATGTGTGGGTGGGATCCAAAAACCCGTATTACGTCACAAAATTATGACGTGATATGACGTGACGATGATATGCTGCTCAACAATTTAATACGAACACAGGACTTTTTGGGGTAGTCGAAGAGAAAGGTTATCAATTTTGATTTCTTATATTTACGCGAATACTATACATTGAATTAAACTAATTTCGACTTGGGATCCAGTAATTAATATGATTAAATAAAAAACCAAGCGCACCATTGCAAGATCTCAAAACACTGTGAGCACATAAAATCCGAAAAATTAGTTTTATTTCAATGTTATCAAATTTGTTTTTTTTTGTGCAAAATGTGTTTCTTTGAAATATAACGTCTAATTTTAGTGGAGTATTAACCATTACGAGTACGTGTTCATAAACGTGCACGAGTGTAGGAAAATTAAACTTAATAGTAAAACATGACTTTTAGTATTCTATAAGTTTGAACTCCTGGGCATTAACTAAGTACGTACGAAGAAATACTAGGAATATTACTAGGAATAGTACTGTAATAATACTAGGAAATTATAATACAGGGAAAGGAAGTTATAATACTAGGAATAGTACAGTATACTTTTTAGATAATTTGGTATCTAATACTTGAAATACAAATATACACACACCTTTCGCGAGAACATACGAGACTGTGAATAAGCAACAAATACGAATAAATTGGCGGCTCACTGCGAATGTTTGGTTAACAGAAGCTAGCATTTTATTTTATTGTAACTAGGACGTCTTAGTCACAATGTTGAGTCATACCTAGATGTATTGAAATAAAACTTATTTTACAGATTGTATCGCGTTTATTGTAGGTTTTAACGTTCCCGACATTTTGGCTGCTTTACAGCAACCATGGTCACGGGAGGACTGAGGTGTTTGACGTCCTAGTGTCATAGTACGAACTGGGGTACCCTCATATTCACAACCATCACCTCAGTCCTCCCGTTTTCAGTTTTATTTCAATGTGTAGTATTCGCGTAAATATAAGAAATTAATATGCTTACCAAGATGTAGTTTGAGTTTGTTTCACATTTAGTAACATCGCACAAT
This sequence comes from Pheosia gnoma, assembly GCA_905404115.1. Lineage (NCBI taxonomy): Eukaryota > Metazoa > Arthropoda > Insecta > Lepidoptera > Notodontidae > Pheosia > Pheosia gnoma. Next base: position 1,136,965 of record FR989919.1, on the reverse strand, counting down.
GTTAGTTTCTGTAACGTGACGTTCTCGACATGTGATATGACTTTATTATTGAGCAATACTAATCACCGGTGGCGGCTATCTCTCGAAATCCTATTCGATAGGAATCGGGTTGTATGTAGTCTTCGCCACTGCTGCCATACTTTTTTTATTTGTTATATTATAAGCTTAAGCTTAGCGAATCCCCCTCGCATTTAGGGGAGGTCCGTGCCCAGCAGTGGGATATTAAAAAGGGCTGGAAATATTAAGCTTTATTATATTTCGCCATATGCTTCTTTATAATTGGTCAGAGCCTTCAGGACGTGAGTCCTAGTTTAGTCATACTTATTTGTCATGTTCACAGATACGCACTGGATATAGAGCAGAACGACGTGCTCACCTGTCTCGCTCTGGTCTCCCACGTCATGTGCTACGCCAATTCCGCTATTAACCCTCTAATCTACAACTTTATGAGTGGTAAGTCATTCAACTTTTTTTTATATAGATAGTAGTAGTGACCTTGCTAGGTTATATTATAAATATGCACAAGTATGAATGGCTCACTCTCATAGGTACTACACGATAGGAGAGTTTTTTTAATTCCAGACGAACATTCCAACTGTACGGTCCCACACTAAGCAACGCTTGTATTATGGGTACCGTATAATGTACTGGGGGCGATCCCAGTATATCCATGCACTCGCATCCATGTTTCGGGCACAAACATTCGGGCTCATGACACAAAGTTCGAACATGATTCAAACCCAAGATCCTGCGTACGGAAAGCAGAGTTAAGCTACAAGCGTCTTATTCAGGTTTAAAAAAAAACGATTACTAGTAGGTATGCTGTAACCATATCCTATTTTATACTACATTTTTAATATTTTTTTATAGGAAAATTCCGTCGCGAATTCCGCCGAGCGTTCTGCTGTTCCACCGCGTCTGACCAGGAGAACTTCACCACTCTGACCCGCATCACCACCTCGAAGAAGCGGCCCACTGAGACGACGGCCTTCAACTCCAAAAGTTCAGGTCATAGGAATGTTTGCAGCACGACATTCGTAACGGGCTATAAAGATAGATATATATTAACTTAGGAGAGTAATTATTATCGTTGTTGTGAATGGATGTATGGTAGAGATAAGAGGACTAGGAATGTAGGATGGGAAGAGAAATCTGAGGAGAGGGAATCGGTTAAACCCTTCCAGGATTGGATATAAATATAGGATCTATAAAAGAAATAATAGAGTCAGATGTTATTCCCTTTCTCTAAGACCAAAAGAGAGACAGAAAGGGAATCTAAAACGGTGAAGAAATGAGGAAGATGGGCTATGTTTCACCACCAATAACTGTCTTTAGCTTTGTCCAACTGAATGTGTTACATAAGGTTATTGAAATAAAGACCATAATAACTTATTTCCCTTTACAACTCTACTGCAGCCGTCTATAAATATATAGTTATTTTATATAGGTAAGTACTAATAGCCGCCCGTTCTTCTCCATAGGAACGGAATTCCGAACGGGTGGTGAAGTTGTAGCTTAGCATTTTGTAACTATTTTGACGATTCATAAGTACTGTACTACAGCTTACATGAATAAGGAATATTCTGATTCCGTTATAAGGGAGATAGATTGCAGATTCTGGTCAGTTAGTAGTAAGTTGTAGTTTATATAATTTGATCTGTATATGTTATTTATTACTTGGTGTAATAATGGCTGATAAATATTATATTAAGTTGGTTTTGTGTTAGTGAGGAATTAGTTGATTTATATTCAGACTTTTATGATTGGGCATAGGAGAATGATGATGGTGGAAATTATGAAGATATGGGCTTAAGGTAATGGTAAGGTGTATAGTGTGGTACAGAAAGGGTATACTACCCTTTGATCCTGCGCATCTTTAGCAAATTTGTAATGATTGTATGGTGAAATCACAATTTTGATATGCCATTTTTTTTTATTTTCTCACATCACAATTGTCGTTTTGATAAGATATATTTTTTTTATTTATCAATATTGAAATGTCGCTCTTATGATATCACATATACCCCGCGGTGTTACCCGCGTTTACATTTTACCGGGATAACAAGTAGCCTATGTGCTATTCCAAACTATAATCTATCCCTGTGCCAAATTTCATCCAGATCCGTTCAGCCGTTCTGGCGTGATTGAGTAAAAAAATCCATCCATCCATCCAAACTTTCACATTAATAATTCTAGTGGGATGGGATTACAAATGCGGGTGAGAAGCGCTGGTTGAAATGGTAGTATATCCTTTCTGAATCACACTGTATTTATTTTGCATCTGCTGTGCATGCTGTGTATAATAGATTAATATAATTATCTAGTCATATATATTTATAGAATGTTATATTATTTGTATAATGTCGAATATTTTATTAGTATTAAGGTTGCCTACCTATGTGTTTTTACTTTATCTGTGAAAACAAAAATAAAAGTGTTGTTTTAATTTTGACGTAATTTTGATCTACTATAAGAATGCTCTCTCACGAGTGACTTTGGCAATACAGTAAGGCCTCAGCCTCGAATTTAGCGGGCAGCGGGGCGGCGGCGGCGGCGGCGCGGGAGCGGCGCTCGTTGTTCGCCCCGCGCCGCTGCCGCGCCGCTGTTTTCGAGAACCGGTCCATTTGATTTTACGCATAAGATCCTGCCGCTCCCGCGCCGCCACCGCCACCGCCGCCACCCCGCTGCCCGCTAAATTCGAGGCTGAGGCCTTAGGATGCCGGCGGCGCATTGAGTAAGACTTTACAATGTCTTAAGTACGAGTTTTGACAGAATCCAATATATATTGAACGAGTGATCGACCATACCATGTATTTCACAGCAGCCTCCCTAGCAAAAATGAAAAAAAAAATGAAAAACAGGAAAATTCCACTAGATGGCGTTACCAGTCGTTGGGAATTAGCGGCGTCATTTATCTCATAAGAAAATTCGCCAAAGCTTGGCAGTTGCTCTATTGTTCTATCGACAGTTCCGCAAAATTTCACTAGATGGCATAACCAGCCATTGGGATCAGTGGCGCCATTCATCTATTGCGGAAATTTGCCAAAACGAAAAACAGGCTTTATCGTATTATCTTCGGTTTCGGGAAATTCCAACAGATGGCGTAAGTAGTCGCACAGTAATGAAAATGCTGCCGTATAAAAAGCTGCAATCTACTCATAAGCTGTACAGAGGGCGCTTACGTATTAAATAAACTTTGTCATACTGGTATGAGTAATATATAAGTATAAAATGCGATTCAAAAGTATTTCCTTTTCCTCTATGTCCTTTCCCCTAAACGACCACTACCTATGCAAAAAAACATGTCGATCCTTGTCCTATGAAAAATTTAAACAAATATTTTCCACGGGAACCATACATTTTATCGGGATAAAATGTAGCCTATGTGCTATTACAGAATATATTTATCTCTGTGTCAAATTTCATCCAGATCCGTTCAGCCGTTCTGGCGTGATTGAGTAACAAACATCCATCCATCTATCCATCCATCCAAACTTTCACATTTATAATATTAGTAGGATATGAACTCACACCTAATAAGGTACGAGTTTTGAATATATTAAAATCGAGTGATTTAATGGATCCAAACATTTTTCTAAAGCTAAACGTTGATACTATCAAAAGTCATACTAAGCCTCTAGAATGAAATCACTGGTAAAATATTCTTCATCACTGACACTTAAATACTTATTTGTCATTTTCCATCTCTTTTCAAGCGTATAGAGATTGACACGAGTCATGCAATTACTTGACTACTAGGTAGATGCATGATTTTTTTATCTTCATGTCACATCCATTATTTTATTATTTTATTTATAACTAGCTGTTGCCCGCGACTTCATCCGCGTGGTATTTAACAAAGACAACCGCTGACAACAGCCTGCTCGCCCATTCTGAGCCCGCGGGACGCATTGCAGGTTGTTGCTATCAAACTTAATCAGGCGCTGCGCTGCAACATTGGTTTTAATTTTTTTTCGTGAGATCCTATTTTTTTTTCTAAAATAAAAGTAGCCTATGTTACACCTTGTTACATCAGCTATCTGCCAGTGAAAGTCCCGTCAAAATCGGTCCAGCCATTTCAGAGATTAGCCGGAACAAACAGACAGACAGACAGACGGACAGACAGACAGACACACAAAAATTGTAAAAAATGTTGTTTCGGTATAGGTAACGTGTATACATCCAAATGCACTTAGTAAAAAGCGGTTATTTTAATATTACAAACAGACACTCCAATTTTATTTATATGTATAGAAGATGTATAGATGTGTATTTATTAATGTGTTATTGCTATTAATTACTTGACATTGGCAAAATACCCACTAATTTGTGTGTATTAATATTAATTTTATTTCATCGCATTTCATTTCGTAAAGAATGAAGAGATTGAAACCTTTATAGTGTTGTTTCTCATACCTATTATTAAACTTAGTACATACAACGTGTTTACAACAACTGATGTAGTTTTAAATATAGCTGTAGGTAATACTTACATTGGAAAAAAAAATACATCCGATCTGCTTGGTATTGATAAGCTATATTCAACTCTACGTTGATATTAATAACAAGTTATTTCGCCAACAGCACTGCTTAGCTGTTATTAACATTTTATCCAGTGTTAGCCAAGTTGGTAGAACGCTTGCCTCGGTAACGAGGATCGCAGGTTCAAACCCCGGCTCGCACCTCTGGGATTTCTGGATTTCATGTGCGAATCTCATTTGCAACCATGATTATCACTTGCTAAACGGTGAAAGAAAACATCGCGAGGAAACCTGCATGTCTGAGAGAACCCCTCGAAAGATGTGTGAAGTCAGCCAACCTAATAGAAAATTAAATTTAGCATTTCACCAAACTGCAGTAAACTCTTTGCAAAAGCATACAGCAACATACAGACATCCATAGTATGCAACAAACGAGGCTACAATGGAATATTTTCCCTACCACGGTCTGGTGGCGTTAGATAAACATAATCTTTTATGTAGGTACCTATTGCGTACTTAACAAAGGTATGTCCACACTGGTTGTTTATTTTTTTTACAATAATAAGTAGATTGATTGATAGCCATGTTGGTAATGCCGTCGGTCCTGCGTCTGATCTCTCTCCGGTCGGATTGCCGTCCCATCGGACTATGAGAGTGAGGAAATAGAGTGCCCAGGACCCCAAGTCTGCTAACACAATCGATTCGTAATCGAACAGCAACCGCATAGTAACTGTCACTTTTGACAGATATTGCATGGGATATCTGTCAAAAGTGACAGCTACTATGCGGTTGCTGTTCGATTATGAATCGATTGTGTTAGCAGACTTGGGGCCCTGTGCTTGCGCATACACTTGTGCACTATAATATCTCCTGCGCAGTCTTAGTCGTGACACGAGGAGGAGGAAGAGGGCACCCCATCTTTTAAGTTTTACGTTTGGCTAGTCACTAATGAAAATCTAACTAATATTCTCAAAAGAACCCGTCAAGGGGTAGTAATGGAGTCCTACAGTTGGTATAGAGAAAAACTATACTAATTAGCCCTACAGAACTCATATTTGGTAACATTGTTTTGAAACATATATAATTGAACGAGTATTTTTTTTATTTTAATAGAATGCATTTCTTAGGGTCTAATAAGTTTGTATGGTAATATTTCGGTGAAGGCGTGGACTTGACCTGTAGCGACCTCTTCAACCTCACCACACAGATGGCGTTGCAGATGACATTCAGAACAAACATGACGATGCTTCATACGATCCTGAAACGCGCTATGAAAGTTTTCGGAGCACGGGACATATATACAAGACTCCGACAATAATCGTGGGAGCATAGCGGCTGCCAGGCATACCACCCGCCTCGCTGGAAGATCTTCCCTTTTCCGCTAAAGACCCATCGAGTTTGGGTTCATTTGATTGGTGTTCAATAAACTGCTCAGTATTTTGTATAAGAAAAGATGATCAGTAACAAACAGCTTTAGATGCAAGTGTAAGCATTTTGTTTACTCGATTGAAACAGTTCTATTCCAGGTGATAAGGGCCTAACGACTCAAGTCTAGACTTGGATTATGGGTCTCCTTATGGTCTAAATGTAAGAGCCATGATATTTAAGAATGTTCTATAGCTATTTCAGGGTTAGTCAGAAGGCAACAGATAGTGTAAAGATCACACCACACAATGTTGGACTTTTAATATAAATCTGAGCTTGTTTTTAGGAAATGTGCCTGCTTTTTTATTTTATACTTAATCGGTTAATAACAGTACACAGTTTATTACATAAACGGTGGCACGTAAACTCATTAGAAATATAATATATAACTTCATCAAATCGACATATCCATTCTATTTTCTGAATGTAATCACTTGTTTATAAAATTATACCTAACACCACAAGTAAGTAATAACTTAAAATTATTAATTCGTATACTGAATTTGTACTAGATTAAAATAAAACTAATCTTACGTATTTTATCGCGCTTATTATACTTTTTTACGTTCCCGACGTTTCGGCTGCTTTAATAAACGCGATAAAATTCGTATGATTAGTTTTATTTCAACGTGTAGTATTCGCGTAAATATAAGAAATCAATGTACTAGATGTTTTTATTTCGATCGCTATTCAGTATGCCTTCAGTATATTTAAGCGCAGTCTTGCCATAAGGCCGACATTCAAAATATTCTGGCTTTCATATCTAAACGATTGATTTCTGAATCATAATAGGTATATATGGGCGTGAAATCGATTTTAAAGTTTCTCGTCATATTTTTAGAATATGTATTGATTTATTTAAATGCATCGGATGTTATATGTATTTTAAATAGGATTAGTATTGATTTGAAATGTATTTGATAAATCCACCGGAAGTTATATTTATTTTGAAATCGGTTTCTAATTGATCATATTTATGTTTCAACGGATGTTAACTATTTTATTAGATTTAAAAGTATTGATTTGATACACCGGAAGCTTATTTTAAAATTGTATTCTGAATTTTGCCGGAAGTTTCGTTTATTAATATTAAATATAAGAAATTTGATCAATTTAAAATGTAACCGGATATTACTGTTTTAAGAGTTGTTGTATTGGATAATGTTTTGTGTTTATGAATTTGTTTAAAACGGATGTAAAAGGTATGAATATGATTGTGACCGTTGAAGTTTCTGTATAAAAGACGAAGTGATTTGTATTGCGGGGCATTCTGTGTTTGTTGGTTTGGGAATAAACATCTCAAATAAGTTACTTTTATTTTATTTGATAAATAGCAGCTACTATCCTAGTTAGACTTCTATAATGGATAATTCCGCGAATGTTCCCATTCCTAACGTCCAGCCGCCGATATATACGGCCGGATATTGCTTTACGTGTCACACACACGAAAAAGTACCTTTAAATATATTTTTTTTTTCATAGAAATCTGCGTCAATCACCAGTGTATAGGTATTTTGCCAACGTCAAGTACAAATATGTTTTGAATATAAGATATTCTACGCATGGCTTATCCGAAGACCATAAACCCTGAATTGATTAGTAAAATGGTGTAAGTCTGTTTTACTGACAAATTATTAGATTTCTTGGGAGAACTTGGAAAGTCAAGTTTGAACAATTTATTTTCAATAAAATTTAGAAACTTGACTGTTACAAGTTGTAAGTCTAATTCTAAGTTCCCAACTTTCCAATTATTGCACTTTATGAACATACAATGGCTCTTAAAAAAAATAAGATAGAAGAAGAGAAAGAGTAATGTGATACGTGATAGATATATATATATACATATACTAGCTGCGCCTCGCGATGTTACCCGCGATTAAAAAGTATGTCCTTTTACCGGGATAAAAAGAAGCCTATGTGCTATTCCAGACTATAATCTATCTCTGTGCCAAATTTCATGCAGATCCGTTCAGCCGTTCTGGCGTGATTGAGTTACAAACATCCATCCATCCAAACTTTCACATTTATAATATTAGTGTGATAGTATAATATTTTACGCTATATCAGTCTATAGATATCAGACTATACGACTTCCCAGCCGGATCTTCCCTAGCCATTTTGAGTGGACAGACTGGGATAATTATTTTAAACCAAGACAAGGAATAAATCTTACAATTAACATATTCATTAGTCTCTTGTCTGTGTTCCCGAAGTTTTCTGTTGGATCCGTTCCTTATACAAATAGTGTAAAATCAAACTTAGATTTTTAATCAGCATTTGTTCGTTCGTGCGCTCAGTGTAGACGACCGTATATGAATTAAAAAAAACATCTCTATCTCTACCTCAACCAGCACACCAAGATAATAGATTAGCTGATTCCTCGCTCTGACAGCTGCCTATTCAACAAAGCCGCCAGGCCGCCAGCTATTTAGATGGGCATGCGAATAGCCAACGAGATGACCAACATTTATAGCTTCAAGACTACGTAATAGCTACAATTTGTCAGCAACTACGACGACTATATCACCGGCGTGCTAAAATGTATCCCCTTTTGTTGTGTGCGTTAAAAATTGTGCATACTTCATCTGTCTATCTAACTAGATTAAAAATATCGCTAGGTGCTGGTAGAATTATAGTAGGCCTCATTTTGTTACGTAAGTACGGGCGTACGTTAGTGCCTAGTATTGGGCCATCTCTCAAAGAAGTTTTAATCGAAATAAATAAAATGGATAGATATTTAATTTATTATTTTTTAAGGTTGAATGTGCATTTTTATTTATTGAAATTGAGGTATTGTTTCGTTAGTGAGTTTTAGAGGTACAAATTATTGTGATGAACGTTTAAAAAGAGGTCGAAAATACTTAACTTACTTTTATTATTGTAACTCATGTTTTTACAAAATAGAAGTGTGCAACGTTTGTATAAATATTACGAGTAGGTGTAAAATCAATACCTAGAAAAATAATGTAAAATATGTGAAGAAAATACAAAAGAATCATCTGCGAATATAATTGAAATAAAACTTATTTTACACATTTTATCGCGTTTATTTTATGTTTTACGTTTCCGACGTTTCAGCTGCTTTACAGCAACCATGGTCACGGGAGGACTTAAAAGGTTTATATAAAATAAGTTTTATTTCAATGTGTAGTATTTCCGTATATATAAGAAATCAATCTAAGAATATAAATTAAAATTATTAATCACTAATCATATCACACCTTTTAATGTCTTACAAAAGTCCAACCTGTTCAGTCTGAAAATAAATCTTGTAATTCAGAAGGTTACAATGCATTACGGCACAAGAACAAACTATTCGTGCGGTTTCGTTAGTAAACATTGATTAGCAAATAAACTCGGTTGCGACTTCTTATCGAACACATTTCCGCTTAGGACTCGTACAGACAAACTTTATTTTTCGTTGAAACAAAACTATTTTTAAGGATTTTATCGCGTTTATTTTTAGTTTTTACGTTCCCGACGTTTCGGCTGCTTTACAGCAATCATGGTCACGGGAGGACTGAGGTGGTTGACGTCCTAGTGTCATAGTTTGATTACATTTTATACGACTCACAGGTACTTTGATAGTTTTGGTATGAATGTTCAAGAAACGTTCAGTTGGTGTGTTCGTCTGGCGATACTTAATAGAGTCGCCACTAGTCTTGGTCTTCTTGTATTTTCGCAAGAGCACGTTTACCTCACTATAGACAATAGCAGACTGTCATAGGTTTATGTTTTATAGAGCATTATTAAAAAATGCTAAAGTTTGACAACTACGAGACGCAACAGTATTGCAAAATCAGTCCTATCCTTGTTATAATTAGGTGATCTTGGTCTTGCGAGAACGCAAGACTAACGCCAAGATTGCAAGAAACAAAATATAGCATTAACTGTTCCACACCTAAAAAGTCTGTGGATATAAATCTAAACACGCCCTAACAACTCCTAAGTTTCTTTTCACAACTCCTCCATTTCACAACGAGCCATCAGCTCAGAATGTGTGTTAAACCAATACTCCTCATTTTCCTGCTCAACAGACACGCGACCAGTCAATCAGACAAACACAACGAGATCAAATACAATGATTTGGACGAGCACACGCTTGTGACGGAGACCGGCGTGTTTCCATACGTGGCGGCCATTTTGAAGAAGTCTACGTACATTAGTGCCGGAGCGTTGATCGATGAGAACTGGGTGCTGACAGCTGCCGATGCTTTGTTTTTGTGAGTTGGAAACTTTTTTTTTTTGGATAGGGTTGCCACAACAAGCGTGATGGCTGAGTTTTGGTCAAACGGTAGCTTTGGAAATTAGGTTGCTGGTGCAAACTTTCAAACCGTGGCTCGCATCTCCGGGATCCCCATTTGTGAGTGCCGATCTCGTTTCCAACCGTGATGATCACTTGTTCAACGGTGATGGAAGTCATCGTGACGAAACCTGACAGACAGAATATTTTTTTTATTAAAAAGAAAGAAAGAACATCGCCATTCTTCCTTTAATTAATGGCCTCAACCATCCAATGCTATATACTTAATATCGTCAGACAAACACACGAACTGTACAGTCCCAAACTAAACAACGCCCGTATTCTGGGCACCCTATACAAAGGATTATGGGTGAACCCAGTATGCCTATAATACATACAGATATTAAGCATCCATGACTCTGGTAAAAATATTGCTCATACAATGTTTGCTACTACCGGAATTCGAACCCGGAACCCTCGGTACAGACAGCAGAATCATTTTTTCATTCTGAAGGAACCTGCCTGATCAAACCTTATAAGTGTGCGTAGCATGTACTCCAAACGTAATGGTACCGTCATCGCGAATGCGCGCTGGCACTGTCATTCTTATTCAAGAGATCTGTGGTGCGAGTGAGACAGAACAGGATGACATTACAACATAACAATAAGATCTTGAATATCAATACGCTTGGCAACCCTAACTTTGAAACTTTACTCTAAGCCTATATTAATTTTGTATTACATCAAACTTATATTAAATTTTCCTCCATGTTATTAGTTACGCTCTATATTATTTATCATTTGAGAATAAAGTAGCACCTTTGTTAAATACTATTATATGAAAAACAAAGCACGAATAGCATATAATTTTGTAACATATCTAAAGAACGAAGTTTATTTAAGGGGGAAGCTCAGGGTCAGGGCGCGAAATTCAAGATGTCAATGGTTTTTATTTTTTTACGAAAAATGTTGACATCTTTACGATGTAATTTAGTGTTTTGCGATATTAGCATTCTGCATTGGATGTCTCGATGTATTAAGTTTGCTTAAAAAAATACAGAAAGCGATACAACACCATAAAGTTAGTAAAAGTAGCGGTTTTTACAAACCTTATGGTATTGTATCGGATTAGGTACTTTTTTAAGCAAACTTAATACATCGAGACATCCAATGCAGAATGCTAATATCGCAAAACACTAAATTACATCGTAAAGATGTCCAAATTTTTCGTAAAAAAATAAAAACCATTGACATTTGGAATTTCGCGCCCTGACCCTGAGCTTCCCCCTTAAAGAAATCCACCGCAATACCATAGGTAATTTATAATGGCATATTACAGAAGAAATTGCTTTGCAATGTCATTGTAAGGACTAAAACCGTCTATTAATTTAGGAGGGTTTGTGCGCTCTTTAGAATGTTAATAAAATCTAGACGTTCTTTACAGAATTCGCGAATCCTCACGAATTATTCGAGTACGGCTGGGCAGCGTCAATTACAGGAAAGGAGGTCTCCTCCTACCCATAAAGTACTTCGAGATTCATCCTTATTTCGACGATACAAAACCTATTTTCGATCTGGCATTGATCAGGCTGTCCCAGTCGGTCAGATTTACTCCTAGTATCACGTCTATTCAGTGGCGAAAGTCCATGAAGGAAACGGATGCAACGCATTTCATTGTGACCTCTTGGACTTTGCCTACGGTAAGATTACATTTTAACAGCCTATATTTTATAATGGTTGTCAACTTCAAAGGCGTGGACTTAACTTTTATTTAATTCCCAGAGGAACCTTTTCGATTTCCCGAAATAAAAAGTATAGTATACTTGAACTAGCGGATTAGTTATCACAATTCTATGTTTCACCACAATTCGTCCAGTGCTTTTCCGTAATGCGCGTTCAGACTGAAAAAACAATAAACCAATTAATATTGATAATTTTATGTACTTAAGTACAGAACTTATGAATCGTCAAAAAAGGTTACATAATGCTAAGCTACAACTTTACCACTCGTTCGGAATACCGTTCCTATGGAGAAGAACGGGCATGAAACTCCACGGTTGCTCTTTTTAAAAAGATCTTTTACATTTTTGAGCAGTACATTGTTATGGGTATGTGAGAACAATGTAGGAGCGGCTAGGCAGACTTTACCAGCTGGTCAAAAAAAAGTACTAACTCTACTTATATAATTATTAGTTAATGGCTACATGGTTCTCACTTTTTTTTTTTTTTTTTATTAGTCCGGGCGCTATCACACCCGGCCCGCGAACACCTCTGACACGGGGGTCAGAGACTTTGTAAATCTTAATATTAGTGACAGAAAGTTTATGGATCTCACTTTTACAAATTACTTTTGTAAATTATTTTTTTGTTGCTTGTCATATGCCGAACATAGCATTTTTTTACCAACTTGTGTCAGCGGCTTTGCCGCCGGTGCCCCGATAAAACAAACGTAAAGCAATGGGGATAATGTAGTGTTCCTATTAGTGAAATAATTTTCAGTACATCTGAACATTACCACTACACCCAAACAGACTCTCCAACTTTTCTCTTTATAATATTAGTATGGGCCCATCATCTACAATCCATCAAATCATCTACACTAGGGCACGTATATGTTTCCTTCACCAAACATATTCCAGGTGTACTCTGAAGAAGACAGCCAGCTGGCATCCATGGAGATGATACAAAGACGCCGTATATTATCAGTTACTCACCTGCACCCGACGGACCGCGAGGAATGCAGTGAGGAGTTGACGGGTGTAGGAATCAACAGCTCGGATATGGTCATATGCTTGGACACGGGAGTTATGAAGGATCCGTGCATGGTGAGAATATTTTGTAGCCCATACCGAGCTCGTATTGGAGTTACCTTCAAATCTAACCATATTGGGGCAGTATTATGCTTGCCATCGGCTTTTTTTTTATATACATCGCCAGACAAACACACCAACTATACGGTCCCACACTAAGCAACGCTTGTATTATGGGTGCCGTACAATGGACTGAGGGCGCACTCAATATATAATACTTATATATATACTAGCTGCGCCCCGCGGTGTTACCCGCGATTAAGAAGTATGTCCTTTTTACCAGGATAAAAAGTAGCCTATGTGCTATTCCAGACTATAACCTATCTCTGTGCCAAATTTCATCCAGATCCGTTCAGCCGTTCTGGCGTGATTGAGTAACAAACATCCATCGATCCAAACTTTCACATTTATGATATTAGTGTGATTAGGAAAAGTTATATCTTTCCTTCTTTGAACCTTACTTTACCTTTTATTTCAGAGAGATATCGGAGCGCCTGTAGTATTGGACGGTGTGCTCTGGGCAATCGTGTCATCGTGGAGGCCGGCCAGTTGCGAGAATGACCTGGCAGGACCCAGCTTCGGGGCCCTAGTGGCGCATAAGAACATTAGCACGTGGATACATGCCACTGTGCATGGGCACCAGTGGACATAGAATGAATAAAATAGTCATTTACTAAATTAGTTTTGTTTTGGTAACTTGATTAGCGCAGTTGGTGATGACCCTGTCTTTTGTGCCGAGGGTCCTGTGTTTGAATCCTTGTGTCCCTACAAGATTTTGTGTGATGAGCACGAATGCTTGCACTGGGTTCATAGATTTTCAATATCCATATAAGTATTATATAGGATTGAACATTTAGACGGGGCCTACCTTAATGCTACCTTAATGGCACGCGAATATGGTCTTAGGAGACAATCCCTAACTTATTGACTTATTAATATAGGTAATTATAGATTATAAACGGTCATTAAAAAATATTATTAGCTTATTCAATCCTGTCTCCGACGAGGACCAAAAGGCTCTATGTCCAAGTTAGATTAGAGTACTAGATAGGTATGTTACAAATCTAAAAACAAAAAAAAAATTCTTTTATTGATTTATTATATTTACGCGAATACTACACATTGAAATAAAACTAATTTTACGAATTTTATCGCGTTTATTTATGTTTTTTAAACGCGTTTATATAAACGCGATAAAATCCGTAAAATTCGTTTTATTTTAATATTTTCTTTCTTCCGGTTATAATACGAGTAGAGAGGAAATTTTAATTGACCTTGGGCTTGTAAACCAGCCTTTATCTTTTGTTCGCATTGCAGGCTTTGTGCCACGAGAATAATCTCTCGTGATGAATAGAGCATAGTTCTAAAATTATCTAGTTCGTCTGCCACCGAACAACTAGTTAATTTGTGATAGAACCCTGTAACAATTACGTAAGCACTTACTTATAAAATAGACAAAGAATAGGTTACCATAAGTACTTTATAACACGGCCCTGATGCCCAGGGCCTTAAATAACGGGCTACCCTCGGGGTCGAGGACGACTGGGGTGTGGGCCCCGGACGTCCGGTGACGATGACGACTCCTGAGGAGGACGGCGGCGGGCGTGGCTCCCCGCCGCCGTGCGCAGCGAGGGCGCAGGGGGAGCAAACATCTGCTCCCCGAGACGGGCCCCCATAAGGGGGCGAGGCACAAGAGGGGCACCGGTGCGTTCCGTTTGGAGATCCCGGAGCCCCTCCAACATGTGTCGAAGGCGGCCACCGGGGGGGTTTTAGTGGGTAAGAATCGCACATAACCCGGCCCTCTCCCACACAGAGGCCGGGTATCTATCGAAGATTTCGCCACCGTCAAAAAAAAAAAAAAAGTACTTTAAAACAGACCATTTTCTGACCGCGGCTCCAACCGCAGTACCACGATATACCATAGCCTGTACCACTCAGGCATGATGTAGCTTACTGTCAGTAAAAAAAAAAAACACACACATCCATACTCACATATCTAAAAAACCTTACTGCTTTATGATATCAGTAGAATAGATAATAACTAAATAAAAAATCGGAATTATCTAATAATAAGATCATCATAGTACCTACCTAATAATAATAATAAAATAATGTTATCTTCATAGACCCGCTAAAATAATGACATTATTAGGTACTCGTAAAAAAATAAGTACTTATAATTTACAAAAGATTCTCTTGACCTCAACCACGGTCGCTTGGCAATGTACACACAAATTTAAAACATTGCCACATTGAATGGCAATGCTTATTCTCTGAATAATGCAAGCCCACTCACTGATCTCCAGATGCCTTGACCATCCGTTTTGCTAATTCGCGAAAATGCAACGAGCGTCTGGACTTAACAAGCTATAGACCTACTTGAATCGCTCAAACATAACATTTAATCAGGGAGTTATTTGCCTCGCTTGAAGGAATCCGCTGAGGCGGCAGCACTAGAAACCTCAAGATCATGGAAGTATCGTACTACCACATATATTGAATAAAGGTTATAAATTATTATTTTTTCAATAAAGCGAAATGAAATAAAAGCTATATTTAAGTATCAATTTCAGGTATAAGTACTCTGATATTGATATCAAGTAGAGTACTCTACCATTGTGAAACTATCATTGATGTGTGGTGCAAATGATCAGCGATTAGCGATTAAAAGCGCCAATTAGCGGTTAAAGTGATGACTATACTAGAAAAAAAAAATCCGAGTCAAAGCTGTGGTTTCCAAGTTAAGGTGGCGTGTTTCTACGTAATTAAAAAGTTGTAATGACTTTGACACCATTGTATATCTGTGGTACCTCCTAGATGAGTCGAACCGATTTTATTCCGGTTTTATTTGATGGCAAATATCGTCAAGAGTCTTGACTATGTTAAATAAAAAAATGGTTCCAGTCTTATTATACATCTATACTTCTATACTAATATTATAAATGTGAAAGTTTGGATGGATGGATAGATGGATAGATGTTTGTTACTCTTTCACGCCAGAACGGCTGAACGGATCTGGATGAAATTTGGCACAGAGATAGATTATAGTCTGGAATAGCACATAGGTTACTTTTTATCCCGGTAAAATGTATGGTTCCCGTGGGATAGATTTGTTTAATTTTTTCATAGAATACCAATAAATTCATCTATACTAATATTATAAATGTGAAAGTTTGGATGGATGGATAGATGGATGGATGGATAGATGGATGGATGTTTGTTACTCTTTCACGTCCGAACGGCTGAACGGATCTGGATGAAATTTGGCACAGAGATAGATTATAGTCTGGAATAGCACATAGGCTACTTTTTATCCCGGTAAAATCTATGGTTCCCGTGGGATAGACGTTTTAATTTTTCATACTTTTTATCGCGGGCAACACCGCCGGGCGCATCTAGTTTTCTCATACATTTGATTCTGAGGCGGTACGAAGTTCGCCGGGACAGCTAGTATTATATATTTTTAATTTTTTCATTAATATGATGTCATAGATTTAAAATATTTTATCGCTATTAAACAATAATATCGCTACCGCTTATACCTTACCCCATCGCGCGCTGAAACAATACTTCCTGAAGATAGACATCCTCTTCCTTTGTACACGGTAATGTGGTGTTGTATCAGCCCCATTGTAAGACTATCTTGTAACACCAAGAGATTCATTCATTCATTCATTCAAGAGATTCAGACACCAGTTAGATTCGCTTCGCTTCGCGGAGAATTGCAATTTATTTAGGGTCCTCACACTCGTGATAGATAGATTCTCGACTAACATCTTAGAGGAGTTCGGTGTTGCTGGCTTCTTTAATTACCGATCAACTTGTTTGGTTTATAATTGAAAAAGTTGACAAGCCGAGGGTCAGTAGTGGGTTTCTCTTCCCCCATTTGTTTAACAACGGTTTCCGCCAAGTATCGCCTAGTTCTATCAATTTCATTTGTTATAGTTAACTACAAAGACATCGTCATGCAGTTTCAATCTCTAGCTTTCTATACGGAACCCTTATAAACGACATTCGATATGGTTCAGTCCGAATGGCTTTAAAACCCATTCAATGGCGAACCTTTATTGAAAATGGGTTAAACACAAAATGGGAACGGTTATAATATAAAAGGAATGACATCGCTGACATTGCACGAATCCTAACAATTCAATGGAACCCCAAAATATGGGGCTTTAAAGGCTTGAATATCGAAAAATAATTATATATCTTGCATTAGTAGCATCCTATTCTATAAATCGACGGCCTGATTAGCTCAGTTGGTAGTGACCCAGCCTTCTGCGCTGAGGGTCCCCGGTTCGATACCTGGTAGGGACATTGCACACTTTGTGTGATGAGCATGAATGTTTGTATCCAAGTCATGGATGTTTAATATCTATATAAGTATTATATACTGGGTTCGCCCCCAGTCCATTGTCACCCATTGACCCATAATACAAGCAATGCTTATTGTGGGACCGTATACGAGTAGTTGGTGTGTTCGTCTGGCGCTCTATATACTATATACTAATATTATAAATGTTAAAGTTTGGATGGATGGATGGATGTTTGTTACTCTTTCACGCCAGAACGGCTGAACGGATCTGAATGAAATTTGGCACAGAGATAGATTATTGTCTGGAATAGCATATAGGCTTTTACTTTTTATCCCGGTAAAATTTATGGTTCCCGTGGGATACATTTGTTAAAATTTTCATAGAATACCAATAAATTTATTTTGTCATACATTTGATTCTGAGGCGGTACGAAGTTCGCCGGGACAGCTAGTATTTTATGTATTATATTATTATTATATTAAAAATCTTTGGGAAGGATTGCTTTAACACATGACTGAAAGATTTCTCGAACTATTGTATTTCATAAGTAAAGATTTTCGTCAAACCAAAATATATCTGTCTATTTTCACACAACCAGATTTTGGGAACGACAATTTTGCAGTGTCTTGAAGGTGTAACAAAAATTGTACAAAATATTTGAATATGGCTAACGGTAGGTTATAACGATAACATTCTTAAATAAATAAATACCGTGTTGAACAAGGTAAATAAACATTTTCCATTTTCATAAAAAAAAAACCGAGTAATAACCGTAACTTCAATTATTATATAATATGAACGCGTTAGGTATATAAGGAATGAGGTAATTACATAACCAGTGCTGGTGTGTCGGCGTGCGCGGTCCAAGTTTATTATCTTACTTTGCATTAGACACCTTGAATATGAATAGAGGGGGCAGATTAAATGAGACAATATAAAGCGAGCGAGAAAGCTAGCTGGTTCAGTTGCTAGAAAGCTCGCTGTAGGAAAGAGAGTCGCAGGTTTAAAACCCGACGCGAACATGATTTTGAACCATTATTATTATATTGATTTCTTATATTTACGCGAACACTACACGTTGAAATAAAACTAATTTTAATGATCTTAGCGATTTTACCTTATGTTTCTTACGTTCCCGACGTTTCGACGAACGTAACAAACATAAAACAAACGCGATGAAATACTTAAAATTAGTTTTAAGTAAAGTAAAATTAAAGTTTAAATTCGCAAAGTTAGTTTGCCCACTTCTGGTTAGAAGTGCGAAATCCGCAAATCATTGTGATCATTGGGATATAAAAGGAGTCCTTAAAAAAATCCACACAATATTGCTCCCTCTATTCAAACTTCTACCTTCCGTGCATCGCATGATACCCGGTAGCCCGGTATATCTCCTCCCTAGGGAGCGGACGCTCGAGGCAAATTGCGGTATATATCTTAACACCTAGCACTAAGTATCAAAATACATCGCCGACGAGAATGCTCCTATTTATATCCTTAAGCGCTTAAGGTGCTGTTTAGTTACAACAATCAAATAAAACGTGGCGAACCGCTAAGACTCGAGAGTCGTACAAAACTGCCACCGACCGAAAATTAGGATAGTTGAACGTTGTAGATTTGGACGGTTTATAATTGATTTTTGATTAATAATTTAAATAAGCCATACTTGCTAGTCAGAAGACATGTACCTAAGATTCAAGACCTTTATAAGATCTGGACTCGAAGTCTTTATTGATTTCTTATATATACGCGAATACTACATATTGAAATAAAACTGATCTTACGGATTTAATCGCGATTATTATACGTTTTTTACGTTCCCGACGTTTCGGCTGCTTTACAGCAGCCATGGTCACGGGAGGACGGGGGGTCATGGTTGCTGTAAAGCAGCCGAAACGTCGGGAACGTAAAAAACGTATAATAAACGCGATAAAATCCGTAACATTAGTTGTATTTCAATGGCGAAGTCTTTATTTAAGAAGGAATAGCAAGGAACAAGGCAATCTGGCAAGTTGTACGCCGAGCTTCTACATGCTATTGAAGACTTTGTTCGCTGGCATTGGATCAGATTATGGTACCTTTAACACGGTGTGTGACAGAGTAGGTACCTTACATATTAAGATCATACGATTAGCGCATTAACTTAAGAAGTAAACGCTGGATATCAAACATACCTACAATATATTATCTACGTCTATCATGCTTCCGTATTAAAGAATCCCAACAAAACTCTCTATATTTTCAACTCTCTACGCCCGGGTCGCGGATACTCGGATAATGCTGTTACGTACAAAATTCGGTTATAAGCCCGAGGTCAGACGGTGATTGCGACTCCCTTATCTGGTCGTCTTATACTGATTCAATTTCCTTTATATGAAGCCGCAAGGGCTTGGAAAATGTTATTTTTAATCGCAAGTAGAGACTGGGATTATTTGGGCTTTGTATAGAATAGAATATAGGCTAAATGCGTTGAGCTTCCACAGAAACTATCGCGGGAGTGTGCATTACAACTTACCTAAGTTCACATATTGATTTCTTATATTTATGCGAATACTACACATTCGAATAACGCAAGCAACAATGAAATATGAGGGTACCCCAGTTCAATATATGACACTAGGACGTCAAACACCTCAGTCCTTTTTTTTTTTTTTTTTTTCGTGGGGAAATCCTCATGGATACCACACCGCCACGGGGGTGACGATGTGGTTATGCCGGACTCTTACCGGCTAAAACCCCACGGTCCGCCTTCACCGCCTTTGAGCGGGGCGCCACAAACACCTCAGTCCTCCCGTGACCATGGTTGCTGTAAAGCAGCCAAAACATCAGGAACGCAAAATAAACGCGATAACATTCGAAAAATCTAGTTTTATTTCAATGTGTAGTATTTGCGTAAATATAAGAAATCAATTACGGCGACAAGAAGTAAATATTATTGTTGTTTCGTTCTTATTTCTTTAGAAAACCATAAAAATGTTAACCAGTCGTAACAAACTTTGTTTTGTAACTCGAAACAAAAGCCGCAAAGTTGGGGTTCTCGGAGCGATTAACTTCTGAGTGCAAGAATAAAACAGATGTTGAAATTTCGAACGCTTAGCAATAAATTGAGAAATAATTTTGTTCGAGGGATAATAATAATATATCAGTGAGCAGTGATAGCCAAGTTGGTAGAACGCTTGCCTGGGTAACGAGGATCGCAGGTTCAAACCCCGGCTCGCACCTCTGGGATTTCATGTGCGAATCTCATTTTCAACCACGATTATCACTTGCTAAACGGGGAAGGAAAACATCGTGAGGAAACCTGCATGTCTGAGAGAACCTCTCGAAAGATGTGTGAAGTCCGCCAATCCGCACTGGGCCAGTGTGGTGGACTATGGCCTAATCCCCCTCGCATTGAGAGGAGGCCCGTGCCCAGCAGTGGGACATTAAAAGGGCTGGTATTATTAATAATATATCATCACGCCTGGAATCCCTGAAGGGGTAGGCAGAGGTGCCATGCAGTGAACGCCCACTTCGACGATAATATTTTAGTGCCAATGTAATAGGAGTCAATCCCATCCTCCTCCTCAACAGGAGGAGAATTTAGTCCATAGTCACCACGCGGCATAGTAAACTTCACACGGCTTTCGACAGGCGCGCAGGTTTCCTCAAGATGTTTGCCTTCACCGTACAGCAAGTGATATTCATTATTGAAAATGAGATTCGCACATGAAGATCCGAAAATCTCAGAGGTGCGAGCCAGGATTTGAACCTGCACACCTTGTTTTCAAGGCGAGCGTGCTACTAACCTAGCTATCACTACTTGTCAGGGATTATTGTATTTGAAGCCTACATAATGTTATAATCCTGATTGGAAGATTTGATGTTAATATCATTTGACCCTCCATACTTGAACTTGTCGGACGATCCAAGTAGTTCAAGGGTACGTCTATTCTGGTAAATCCTATATGCATAGAGTTTTTACCATCTAAACATCATTTAAGATGCTGGCTGGCCGGCAGCCTTATAATACTACTTCTTAAAATCCCGTCGTCGGATCTCAAGTGGCGATTACAATAAAACTACTCAGTCCAACTGAAAGTATAATGATGGTCAAAGAAATATAGCTATAGAATCATAGTTTATTATAACCTTTCTGAATCATTCTGTATACAACGTGACTAGTACTTATAATTGTGTGTACTAAGTAACATTATATTTCAGGGTTCGGAAAAAATGAAATAATAATTCAATTTAAATTGAATTACTGTCCGAAAAGTCATATTGTCACAATAAAGCCATTCCATTCGGGCAACAACAATAAATAACTCCTTTTTCTGTGTTTGGGTTCAGTCACGTAGGACTATTGTAGTCCCCAATTTTATGAAAAGATTTCGTCCATTTACAATATTAGCACAAAGCTATTTTTCTACTGAAAAATACTTTGCTAATGCCATACATGTACATTGATTTAAATTTCTATTAATTTGGGAGCTTGTAATTTAACAGGATCATAGTAACATTATAGTATAAGCAGTGATAGCCAAGTTGGTAGAACGCTTGCCTCGGTAACCAGGATCGCAGGTTCAAACTCCGGCTCGCACCTCTAAGATTTCTGGATTTCATATGCGAATCTCATTTTCAACCATGATTATCACTCATCACTTGCTTAACGGTAACGGAAAACATCGCGAGGAAACCTGCATGTCTGAGAGAACCCCTCGAAAGATGTGTGAAATCCGCCAACCCGCTCTGGGCCAGCGTGGTGGACTATGGCCTAATCCCCCTCGCATTGAGGGGAGGCCCGTGCCCAGCAGTGGGACATTAGAAAGGGCTGATATTATTATTATTAGTAACATTATTTTTGATAGGTTCATAGGACCTTGTTGACCAATGATAAGCTGCTGTATTATGATAATTACTGAAAAAAAACATTATATAAATAGATAAATATCGCCAGACGAACACACCAAGCATATGGTCTCACACTAAGCAACGCTTGTATAATGGGTACCGTACAATAGACTAAGGGCGATCTTAGTATATAATACTTAGGTACATAGATAAATTCATCATTTTTTAAATGTCTAATAATTTAATGAATTTAATTATTATTATAATTTTTTTACACTATTATTGTTACAACTTATATAGTTACGTGATTAAAAACCAAGTCAATCGCGTTGTGTTACTTGTGAATACAGCTCTAGCGATGTCGATAAACAGTGCTGTGCCAATTATTTGAATAGCGAGTTCGAATCAAAGATATATCGATTCAATACATTCACGGCAATTCGAGTAGACTTCCGAGAAATATGGGACATTAAACACAATGGAAAATGCACTGAAAACCAGAGCTATTATAGAGGTACACAAATCAAAGCAAGCGGAAAATAATAATAAGTACCTGAACTGAAAAGGGAAGCTTTCTTCCAACCCGGCAGGTGGTATACCGGGCGCAGTGTTGCCAACTCTACCAAACTGCAAAGTAGCAAGTTACCGATAATAATATTAATAAGAATATGACCAGACGAGCACACCAAACGTTTGGGCTTATCACACAAAATTTGTCCCTATCAGGATTTGAAGTCAGGACCCTCGGCGCAGAAAGCAGGATCACTACCAACAGCGCTAATCAGGCCGTCAAAGAAAATAATTAGAAAACGGTAAATTTTTATCGAGGTGCGCGGGTGGACCCTCGGGCAGAAGCTAGTTAGAAAATAAAATACAGTGCGTGTACAGTAAGGTGAGACAAATTGTCCACAGACGCGCGGGCGGCGCAAGCGCTGGGATCTGACGTGCGTCCAGTATTGTTCACCGTTGTGGATTGCAACCATTTTTCATTTGTAGACGTCTGTTGTGGTGTGGTACAAGTCTAAAACTTTTGCATGACTAAGTTCTTCTTCTTTCTTTACGAAATGAATAGAGATGAAATAAAATGGATATGCAAATGGCCTCACCCACAACTTTGCGGGTATTTTGCCAATGTCAAGTAATTAATAGCAATAACACATTCAATAAATACACATTATAAATAAAATAATGGATGTGACACGATGATATGAAAATGGCGTCTCCATGACTAAGTTAATGTTGCACCTAGTAAAGTCAGTTGTAAATACTGGGACACTCGACACTACTGTTGACACTAAGCGTTAAACAAACGAGATGTACAACTCTTGTCACCACAGTGTACACGACACTTCGTCTCAGAGACATCTAGTATCAAGTGTCATCATGTATCGTACCCTCAATTTAGATGCTTCGCGATACATCATTAAATTAATAATAATAATGTAATGTTCCGCTTTGTGCACGGGCCTCCCCTCAATGCGATGGGCATTATTATCAGGTCATATTCTATCACGCTGGCCCAGTGAGGTTTGGCACTAATTAATAATAATTAAATTAGTAGGTGTACATTGCGCATCGAATAGAATCTCTACGCTTGGAACAAGGATGGTTTCATTCCACCCTACACCTATGCTGTTGCCAGCAAATTTTCATGAAACACAAACATGAAACATGACAAGTATCACTGTTAAGAATGCCTCTGGCGACCCCTTTGAGGTCACGGTCGTTATATAGTGTATTTTATATCTTCATTTGCAAGTACTACTAAGGCTGATTACAGAGATCATCCGCCGGCGTTTTTGAGTTGAACCATTCACGCCAGAATTACATGTCATAAACGAGCAATATGTCGCTGGCTTATGAAATTTTCTACGGATAGTTAGTAGGGTACCCATACGTTACCTATTAAGTCACAAGAAAAAGGAATAACAATGAATTATGTCTAGAATCTTTTTTGTACGGTACCCATAATACAAGCGTTGCTTAGCATCGGCCCGTGTGCTTTGTGTGTTTGTTTGGCCATATTATTATTGTTGTTTCCAGATCGTTATTTCGCTAGAGAACAACACACCAACTGTATGGTCCCACACTAAGTGATGTTTGTATTATGGGTACAGTACAAAATAAAATAAATTTTAAGGATGTCACCTGACATATCCGATTCCTCTATAAAATTCTAAGATAAAAGCGAAAAATTCTTCAGGTTAGTTTCGTTTCAAAATAGGTTTTACTGTCTCTATTTTTCCAAGCAACTGAAAGTTTCAGTGCACCCGTATTCAATTTTTATTCTTTTTAACAACTGTCGTCTTCATAGCTTACAAGTGCGGGAAAACTTTACACAAAGTGCAGCTTATTCTCACACATCGTTTTTGAAACGAAATAAACAATTATGGCTTTACCTTATAATTTACTATAGTTATGTGAAGTAATCCAATTTGATACAAAGTATTCGTCCATTTACAAGGCACTATTATTATGAAATAAAAAAAAACAAAACGGTTTGTTATGTGTAAAAATTGTATAATGTATTAAATGTATTAAATAAAAAACTTGTATTAATGTAACGAACTGAAAAATGTATTGAATAGAAAGATGACAGATGAATAAAATTAAAACTATAACAAATAACCAAAAAGAATATAAAAAGGATTTATGTTTTCAACATAAACTGCCGGGGGCAAAATAATAAGAACTGTACTTATAATAATAACACAACTGCTGTTTAAATAAATAATGATGATACTTAATTATAATTATTACATTTTAACAAGTAGTCAGGTCCATATATTACATTTCACACGGTTACCTATGTATGAAGGGAGCTTTACAGGTAAAGTATCTAGCCAGCCAAGAACAATCTTGGAGTCACAAAAAAGATGTACATTTGTAATTCCTAGAATAGATAACACGTGAGAAGTAAGTTTTGCTAACAAAAGAGTAACATTAAGATCTAGTTTTGGTACTGTTAACTTAGAATTAGTACTATTTACTCTGGACTTTTAGCAAAGTAAATGAACAAAATAACACAACCGGTCGCTGAAGCGTCACAAAAGCCAATCAGATCAACTTCATCTGCACCTCTGGTCTGTACATAGCGGGGAATAATTAATTCAGGCATATCTACAAGATTCGTATATAAACTATCCCATATACTATTTAATTCAATAGGTAATGGAGTATCCCATTCCAAATTATGTTGCCAAAGCTGCTGTAAGAATTCAATGAGACACCTGGTCGCTAAGTACGCGGAACTAGTCAAACCATACGTCACCGTTTGTAACTGTAAAACATTAAGGACACCATTCTCGCGCCATAAAATATTTTGCAAGCAACGGTGTTCAGGATGTATGAAAATCATGCGGTACATGTGACGTATGTCATATTGTAATGTGTATTTGTATAATAAAAGTATATCAAATAGTGTATGCTGCACGGCCGGACCATTGCACATTAAATCTTTAAGACTTAGGCCGCCTCTGGTCTTAGTACTACCATCAAAAACAACCCGAAGCTTATTCGGTTTTCTTTCGGGCCGCAGTACCCCATGATGAGGTAGAATAAATAATGGTTCATTTTTGGGATCACATGTTTTTGTATTAATTATGCATATAGTATGTATAAAGTTTTTGTATAAATTAAAATAAACCGGATCTCTTTGAAACTTATTTTCTAAATTGTATAATCTTTGCAAAGCGATTGCATATGAATTTGATGGGTCAATATCCTGTATTAATTTAAGCGGATATTTCACCTGAAATGTATTATTTTGTAAAGAATGAATGACTGTATGCATAGTGACGGCTGTATAGTTGGAAATGCTTGTAGATGAAATAATGTATCCTAGCTGAGTGTTCAATAATATTGGATCGGTCGGCCCACCCTCTATTTTTCCATCCAAAATAATTTTGAAGAAAACATCAGAAGCGAGGAGTAGAGATATTTGACCTGGAATGTGAAACTCACTGTCGGCCAAGGCAACATGCTTTGGTATTATAAAGCCGCTTAAATCAATATGCTTTTGGGGAAGCTCCGATGTAATCTTGTTTATTACAGAACAAGTGACATTTAATTGAAAACTATTTACCAATGAATCAATGCGCAAGTGAATGCCTTTATTGGTAAAATTATTGCACGTGCCACCCAGTGTACCTATATTCTTATGCATGTCAATTGATGGCAACTCTAGCTCCTTTGCCAAGGCAGTGGTGCAGAATGAAGTCTGGCTGCCGCAGTCAAGCAAAGCTCTTACGACAAACCTTTTATTATTGGCTCCGGTCACTAAAACCTTTGCAGTTGGCAGTAGGACACTATCAGCGACAGATTGCGATGTATGCAAGTTTACCAGTTGTGATTGTTCATTCTCTTTTGCCTCAAGTGCAGGTTTCTTCTCATCAATATGAATTAATGTGTTATGTAATCTGGAATTACAAATGTAACATTGAAAATTGTATCTACACTTTTGTGTATGTAAGGTAAGGCAAAGTTGACACAAATTGTTTTTAACTACATACTCATTTCTTTTCTGGGGTGACTCTGCCTTGAATAAAGGACATCTATATAATTTATGGTCCTCAGAACACATAATACATTGAGCATATCTTTGTATCTTATTGAAAGTGGCAATGTTGACAGAATACACTTTACCTTGAGACTTCTCACTCATAGTGGGACTGGCCTCCAGGGAGGCTGCACGTTTTTCTAAGAAATTTAGTAACTCGTCGACTTGCGCGACCTTTGTGTTGTCTCGGTCAGAGTGGAATAGTCTTACTGTAAAAGAGTCGAGCTTACGTACCAATATGCATGATAGCATTGCATCCCAATGGCCAATAGGCTGGCTGAGGTTCTTTAGAGCGCTGATATGTTGTCTCACCTTTGCTATGAAATCCCTCAATTGTTGCGCAGTACCGCGGTTAATGCTACATAAATCTAGCAAGGATGTCACATGGTTATTCACCAATAGCGCGGGATTGTCATACCTCTTACGCAGTAAATCCAGAGCAGACTCGTACGATATACCTATAATTGGCAAGTTGTCAATAAGCTGTAATGGTTCTCCTCTTAGATATTTCTTGAGAAAGCAAAGCCGTTCTATATCAGAAATCCTGGAATCATTATGCACAATCGCCTGGAACATTTCACTGAAAGGTTTGTATGCTGCAACGTTTTTTCCGTCGAAGATGGGAATCTCAAGAGCCGGCAGCTTTGCCCTATTGTTAATGGCTTTTAATGGATCTCCGTGAGGGGATTGATTCATACGCTCTTCTAAAGTAGCCATCAAATATAAGTAGCGTTCTTCTATCTCATCCTCCTCTGTGTCTGTTTCCCCCAAAAGTTGTAAATGCAATGCAATTTCTTTGAAAGAATTGTAAGTTTCTACCAAATTGATTCGCCGTACCTTAAGTTCATCTTGCGTAAATTTTGCTTCGCCCTCGAGTTGCGTCTTGAGGCGCGTGAATGAAGCCTTACATTGTCCTTTTTGAGCTATTAGTTTTCTTTTGGTCATCTCCTCCATGGTGAGACACGGGCGAAAAAAACAAAAGAGGTTCAGCAAATGAATTTGGTTTGAACGTTTTTATCCGAAATAGCTTCGTTGTAAATTATGAATTAGGATATTAGACTGAAATTCGGCACCATGTAAAAATTGTATAATGTATTAAATGTATTAAATAAAAAACTTGTATTAATGTAACGAACTGAAAAATGTATTGAATAGAAAGATGACAGATGAATAAAATTAAAACTATAACAAATAACCAAAAAGAATATAAAAAGGATTTATGTTTTCAACATTATGTAATTTTTTAGTAAATCAATGCTTCTATAAAAGAGTTTATGTCTCTCACCACACACGGGCTATACCCGGTTCTTTGGGATACTTGCGCGGGGACATGGGTCCAACACGTAGAGGCCCTATTTGAGAATTTTAATGTTATGTTAGCCACCTGCTGGGGTCAACTGCTGAATTGACCTCAGCAGGCGAAGGAACTATTGCAGAAATATGGAAAGATAATTGGGACTATGGATTGAGGTTTGGATGGATATGGGATGGGAATATTGAAAAGGTTGCGGACACCTGCCATAATCAGCTTTTATCTAATTACTATTGGCTGGTGGCGACTCGCCGCTCTTTAAGTGGGCCACCTAAAAAGACCTATCTATAAGAAAGTATATTATGAATTATTAGTCAATTTTGTTTTGGTATTTTTGCGAACATTGTCGTTGTTTTTCTCACGTTATTTTTTTTATATTTTTTTTTTTATTACATTATAGGCAAGTATTTGATCTCGATCTCACCTGATGGTAAGTGACGATGAGATCTACGATGGAGCATACTTGCCTAGGTAGGAAGGCGGCAGTAGATAGAGACGCTACATTCACTAGGCACATGCAGCGCAACTGATCTGACCCGCCATCCATGAATGGCAGCACCGAAAATCATGCCGGAACACGGCAAAAAGGATCCATTCATAGTTCTTTATACTTATAGAAATATTTTCAAACTAATTTTAGTTTATACATTAAATTAGCGAGCTGAAATTGTATTAGTTTAATATTTAACCAACGGTTTAAGTCAGAACCATTTACATAGTCCTATGTAATTATTAAACTAACGTCTGCAAGAATCTATCTCAACAAATTGAGCCCTTTGATAGAGCCGCTAAAATATTCAAGTTATCATCTCAAACGCGACACGAAGAGATGATTTATTCATGTTTGTGGGTATCGATTAAAATTATTAACATACTTAGAATGTTCATTCGCGCTTTCATTTTGCAAGCTTCACAATGTTATGATGACGACAAGAAACAAGAACGTTATAATGATATTACCAGCCCTTTTTAATAGCCCACTGTTGGGCACGGGCCTCCCCTCAATGCGAGGGGGATCAGGCCATATTGATTTCTTATATTTACGCGAATAATACACCTTGAATTAAAACTAATTTTACGGATTTTATCGCGTTTATTTTGTTTTTGCGTACCCGGCTAGTGGCTAGGCGCTAGGCGATAGTGCTTCAAACCAAACATTGTATATGTTGGTACAAGAAATATCTACCAAGAATTTTAGTTCCAAACGAGAGTTCCCCGCTCCTCGCGCGAGAATCGACCATCCAAAAACTAATTGATGGCCGAATTCGTTTAGTAAAAGCCTTAAAGCAGTGTTCCAGTAATAACTGTAATTCAATTGCAGTCAGGGTTGAAAGATTTGACGAGAATTCTCTTCGTAATAGCCCTTTTAACGTCCCTCTACTGAGCACGGGCATGTCCTTATCTATACTCTATACAAATACAAATAAAAAAAATTGGAGTTCCTATTTGCAATATTAAAATAACCGCTTTTTATTAAGTGTATTTGGATGTATACACGGTACACATACAAAAACAACATTTTTTAAAAATTTTGTCTGTCTGTCTGTCTGTCTATTTGTTCCGGCTAATCTCTGAAATGGCTGGACCGATTTTGACGGGACTTTCACTGACAGATAGCTGATGTAACAAGAAGTAACTTAGGCTACTTTTATTTTAGACTAGCTGTTACCCGCGACTTCGTCCGCTTTTTGTTAAATACCACGCGGTAACAGCTAGTAAAAAATTCAAGGATTCAGACCATTTCACCACACATAGGCGGCAATATTCACACGTGTATCGAAATTGGTTGGACGAGGCTTTGGCTTCATTGTTTAGAATGTGTTTTGTGATGCCCACTGCTGAGCAAAAGCCTCCGCTTTTCTCCCCTACAGAACCATGTCGTGGGCTTATTGTGGCCAAGTTTTGTCAGCAAAGGTGTTCAAGATATATTCGCACATGAATTTATAATCTTGAAAAAAAAACTAAGAATTGCAAGCCTGGAAATAAAATCTGCACCTTTATTTATGAGGCGAGAGTTCCTTAAACTCTGCTATCACTCCCTAACCAAGTAGACTGGAGCCCAATAACGTTAAACAAATGATACACTAAAAGTCCAGAAACTCAAATAAAGTAACTTTTTTTTTTTTTTTTTATTACATTATAGGCAAGTATTTGATCTCGATCTCACCTGATGGTAAGTGACGATGAGATCTACGATGGAGCATACTTGCCTAGGTAGGAAGGCGGCAGTAGATCGAGACGCTACATTCACTAGGCACATGCAGCGCAACTGATCTGACCCGCCATCCATGAATGGCAACACCGAACATCATGCCGGAACACGGCTAGGCCGCTTGGCGACATGGCTTTGTTCAGTGGGTGGTGACTAACCACGGCCGAAGCCTACCACCAGTAGAGTTGTCACCTAGTTGGCACCACCCAGGGTCACGTGTAGGGTATCTCGAGGGTATTTAATTCTCCTACGGACGAAGGTGACTCGACCCCACAAACTGATAAAATATAGTCATATTACCATTCCTAAAGTTAAATACTACCATATAACATTCCCTAGTGATGACCCGATTAGCTCAGTTCCTAGCGACCCTGCTTGCTGTGCCGAGGGTCACGGTTTCGAATCTTGGTAGGGCAAACTTTGTGTGATGAGCACGAATGTTTGTATCCGAGTTATGGATGTTTATATGTGTTCTATACTGGGTTCGCCCCCAGTCCATTGTACGGTACCAATCATACAAGCATTGTAGTGTGGGACCGTATAGTAATTAATTTATTTTATATTATATATTACTGTGCAATATCTATGAATAACTAAGTTTCTATTCTGCTCTACTAGTATAGTGATAATCTCACATTACTATATTCTTATCACCCAGTTAATTAATCTTTAATTAACCGACAACCCTGACTGCACTGAATCTTAGGTTAGCGCCTCCGGCGTAAAAGTTATCGGCTTTTAATCAAAGCCCGTTTATCTAAGGCCCGTTCATCCGAGAGTCGAGAGGCGAGTCAAATGCCACCCCGTGAGTTAGGGGTGCTGTCATTTGATTGGTGGAAGGGGAGGGGGGGGGTGGTTCTTAAAATGCAGATATCCAGATTCGTTAAAAGCTTGTCGTGAAAATAAGGTGGTTATACAATGATTTATCTAAAATATAGAGACAGGCAAGCCGTAAATTATGATCCGAAGGTATTTTCATAACTTACGATCGGTTACCCTAATATACTTTGTATATTTAAATGCAATTACTTACAATTTTGGACTTTTTTTTCGCAAAGAATAGGTACTGTTATAAAATCGAATTCTTTTTCTGGAAGCGTAATAATATATAGGATGCAATAGAAATCATTAGCAATATTTTAATCTGAAAACCATTTAAACAAATAAAATTGACCCTGAAAATAGCACAGTTAACGTTAATGATTGCTAAGATGAGCAAGTTCATAAAAAAAAAAAAAATATTAATAGATAAAAAGGAATACACCACATCACCATTGATTTGAAAAAAAAATAATTCTGCTATAAGCCAGTTTATTTAAAACGCAGTTTTATTCCAAATTATTTTTTTTACAATTCAATTGATTTAAAATTAGAATAACGTTAAGAGTTATAGCTTAAAATATCACCAATGACTCATATTTTATTCTGTATACGCTAGGGTGGTGGCTTTCATAAAGAAATTCATTAGATTGTCGTGTTGCAATTGTCACGAAGCGTTGTCATTTCGTTACAGCGGGCTACTTGTTTCTTTGTACGTTGGTACAGCGCTTATATTGAGTTAGCTCTCGACCCTCGCGAGTTTTAGCGAGACATTTTGAAACACTACAGTACAGCGATCTATGTGGCGCTTATCATTATCAGGGGCTCAGATATATCTACGTACCATCACGCCTCTAATCCCGATAGGGTAGGTAGAGGTGCACTACAATGCATTCGCATTTCGCCGATTGTATTTGGTCCCAATATAATTATATATATTACTAGCTGTTGCCCGCGACTTCGTCCGCGTGGTATTTAACAAAGACAACCGTTGACAACAGCCTGCTCGCCCATTCTGAGCCCGCGGGACGCTTTGCAGGTTATTGCTATCAAACTTAATCAGGCGTTGCGCTGCAACATTGGTTTTAATTTTTTTTTCGTGAGATCCTATTTTTTTTCTAAAATAAAAGTAACCTAAGTTACTCCTTGTTACATCAGCTATCTGCCAGTGAAAGTCCCGTCAAAATCGGTCCAGCCATTTCAGAGATTAGCCGGAACAAACAGACAGACAGACAGACGGACAGACAGACAGACAGACGGACAGACAGACAGACAGACAGACAGACAAAAATTTAAAAAAAATTGTTTCGGTATAGGTAACGTGTATACATCCTAATGCACTTAGTAGAAAGCGGTTATTTTAATATTACAAACAGACACTCCAATTTTATTTATATGTATAGATTTTATAATGAGGATGCGAGCCTATTTTCATAATACCATAGTCTATTGTCCATTACGCTGGCTCAATGTGACTTTGTGGACTTTACACGAATTTCGACAGACAGTATATGACAGTTTTATAATAGAAAACTGTTAAAATTATCAATTCCAAGGCCAGCGTCATTCGATAATGAGTCCATTGTGTTAGCAGACTTGGAGCCTAGATGGAAAGCACTGAGGCCATCCAGACTACGCATTGAGCACCTGAAAGAAGGTACATCTCTTGGCTTTGACAAACGGAATCTGGTTGGTTTGCCCGCAGTTCATTGTGCGTTACCCATAACACAAGCGTTTCTTAGTGTGGCACCGTATAGTTGGTATTCGTGCGGCGATATTATTATTATTTTAAATAGAGTTTATTACATTCGCAATTCTCAGAATTGAGGGAGGAAGGGAGAAGAAAATAAGTAAATAAATAAATAATGTGTCAGTTTTACATCAATAAACTTAGCCCCGGATAAACTCTCGAGTAAAGGAAAATAACGATGGATGTAAAAGTGCCATTAGAAGCTGTTCCCACACGACCGGATTCCTCGCGAGCTTTCTCTTGAATGTTAGAGCAAATATAGAAAATAAATAGCGACTACATTTAGCGAGCGAGCAATATTGTATGAAGGGGAATAGAGTGAGACAAGGTTGTACAGGGAAGGGCTTCACAGTTATAAGCAGAACTTTGTTGCTTTGAGCAAAGAAAACAACATTTTATCGGACATCGAAACATATCCATACATCTATACAAATAAATAAAATTGGAGTGTCTGTTTGTAATATTAAAATAACCGCTTTTTACTAAGTGCATTTGGATGTATACACGGTATATACACCAACAATTTTTTTTTACAATTTTTGTCTGTGTGTCTCTCTGTCTGTTTGTTCCGGCTAATCTCTGAAATGGCTGGACCGATTTTGACGGAACTTTCATTGGCAGATAGCTGATGTAACAAGGAGTAACTTAGGCTACTTTTATTTTAGAAATCCCCCCCCCAACCCCCACCAACGACTTAATATCACGCCGGTCGCGCGGGCTCAAAACGCGCGAGCGCTGATTCCTAACGGTTGAGTCTTTGTTAAATACCACGCGGACGATGTCGCGGGTAACAGCTAGTGTTAATCTATAATAGTGTTAATATATAAAGTGAATCTAAAAAATCAACACACGTTTTTGTTTGCCGTGTTTTTCTTCTAAACGAAGCATCTTCAAAACAGCCGGGCTAAGAATGAAACAGACCAACATCAAAAAA
Organism: Pheosia gnoma; assembly: GCA_905404115.1. Classification (NCBI taxonomy): domain Eukaryota; kingdom Metazoa; phylum Arthropoda; class Insecta; order Lepidoptera; family Notodontidae; genus Pheosia; species Pheosia gnoma. The sequence continues at coordinate 1,103,275 of FR989919.1, read as the reverse complement.
GAGATAAGGAATATTCTCATGTAATTAAAATGAGAGTTCACCTGTACCCAATGTGTTTGTGAGCTTGTCAAAATTTCACGCGAAAATTACTTAACGCACATACATTTATTTTGAACATAAGGTGCGGTTTTGAAAGTACAAAAAAAACCCTGCCATATAAAGTTTAATAATAATAATATATATCTGTAAAGCACGGATGCCTAAAAGCCAAAATGATTTTCAGTTTAGAAGTTTAATTTGACTTTATCGACGTCCTCAGTGGGAATTCATTAGTGAAGCCCAAATATTGGCGACACCTGCTCATCTGTTAGTTTAGGTCCTTAATCATACGAGATTTAAATGAAAGTTTTAGTTATAGTGTTAATTAACACAATGGGATTAGAATTTATAAAGTGTTTAATGAAAAAACAAAACAAATGGGCAAGCTTGCTCAAGATTAACCAAATAATACGCTGTTTTCTGTGCCGAGGATCCTGGATTCGATCCTGGTAGGGACATTTTTTTGTGATGAGCACGAAAATTTGTACCCGATTCATGGATGTTTTATATCTATATAAGTATTATTATATTGACAACTTTCTCTCCGAAAAGCGCTACGTTGTTTCCAAATTAAATAATAAATAATAATCCCATTGAGATCTTTTTTGTCTCCCGCTTTGTAATGGAGGGAAGTGGATAATTATCTTGCAACTCCTCCTATTTTTATCTCTCGATTAAATTCTTGTGGGTTCCAAGACAATTAACTTTATCCGGATTCGCCGAGGGTCAAACCTCGGTGTCATCATGGGATACCACTGTAGATCCTGGCTTACAGGAGTAGCAGTGGTGGAAGTGTGTGGCGGGCCTAGTCCAATAAAAAAATCCCATTGACAGAGACAATGTAACACACATTATGTCTCTCCGCCTACGATTATAAATACTTAGATTCGCTACTCACAGCTATATTATTCCCTTATACGCAAACTAAAGTTAAAATTCGTAAGCCGAAATTGAAATAAGAAAAAAAATCTCATTGAGAGAGACAATATAACACACATTGCCTCTCCCAGCCTTCGAAATATATACTTAAGCTCGCTGCTCATAGCTCTTTTTGTGTAGCCTTTATACGCAAACTTAAGTAAAAATTCGTAACACAAAATTGACATAGGAAAAAAAAAACAAAATTGAATCCATTCGTCAATCATCCTACCCGCAATTGACCAATATATCAGAAAGTGACTGGCCGTCTACATTTTATTGTATTGCATTAAGTATTTATTGCCCGATCCGCCATTTTCCAATTACTTTATAAGAAAATTTCTTCGACAGAAACACATTTATTTGATCGCGGCTATTGTATTTTTTATCGAAAATAATAAGGAATGGATTGTACAGACTTAGCCAGTTTACTTCGTCGTCTCTGCCGGACTTATCGGCAATAATGCTACCATAGATAGTTATATAATTTCGAAAAATATTATTTTAACTGTTAATAAGTCCCATTCTAGGCGACTTCATTATATAATGTCATTTGACTTTGGTTATAAATAAACGTTTTACTATATGGTCCCACACTAAATAACGCTCGTATTATGGATACCATACAATGGACTGAGGGCAAACCCAATATACTATACTTATATTGATATTAAACATCCATTAATATGTTGTAACTTATACATAAACTAGCTGCGCCCCGTGGTGTTACCCGCGTTTACATTTTACCGGGATAAAAAGTAGCCTATGTGCTATTCCAGACTATAATCTATCTCTGTGCCAAATTTCATCCAGATCCGTTCAGCCGTTCTAGCGTGATTGAGTAACAAACATCCATCCATCCAAACTTTCATATTTATAATATTAGTGGAATTATAAATAGCCTTCGAATATTTTTCATTTTAATGGAAATGCCGTTAAAAGTATATCAACATCTTTGAAGATAGAAACATATTTAAAAGGATGTTTAAACACTAGTTTGTCTTCGTCAAATGTGAATCACCAGTTTTCGAAAGTCCCACACTGGACGCCACAAGTATTTGATAAATTATCATATTGATCTTATTTCACATTTAATATTACTTTGTAAGTTTTAAAATATTGAAGTTAAACGCTGACAATATTTGGAATCTACAAATAATGAAAATGTTTTTTTTTTTTCTGGGATTTTATGTTCATATTTTGAAAATTAGAACTTACGTTTATAACGCCCCTCAAAGCTGTACAAAAATAATGGTTTTTCGGTTTTAATTTAACTTTTTAAAGGTGAATTTATGAAAATAACATATTTCGTATTAATAACTTTTATTTTCACCATCCGTTTGGCCTTAGTTTACAATAAAATGGTTTGTACTGAAAGTCTCTAGTTGGGCGCCAAAATCAAAAGCGAGTAATTTTTCCTGGGTAATATTGAAATGAAAATTGTCAGACATAAGATTAAGCATTCCATTTATATTATGGATCAGCAACTGTTGATATTTTTAAAAATAATTACAAAAACATTGAAATTGTAAAGATACAAAATTTATGGAGATTTTCCAAGAACTATACAGGTCTAAAACACAAAAGGGAACACCGGGTACGTACAGTTGTACCTTGTAAATTCAAAGTAAACCCCTAGAGAGAGAGATGCATTGTGAACTCGCTGGCCATTTGCCGCCATTTCTCACTGCCACAGATAGCACAGCGAATGCAGAAAATAGAAAACAACGACATTACTTTATCACAACTAAAGTGGACAGTGATTTGTTTTTTTTTTTCGTAGAGATTGCTTTAAAAAGTTTACTATACTCGTAACTAAGCATTAAAATAGGAAGGGATGTGAAGTGATTAAACACAGCAAAAGATCGTAACAGTCGTACCCTTCTAGGCAAGTATGCTCCATCGTAGATCTCATCGTCACTTACCATCAGGTGAGATCGAGATCAAATACTTGCCTATAATGTAATAAAAAAAAAACAATATAGACACCGTATATAAAGTATTGATTACTTATATTTACGCGAATAATACACAATGCGATTTTATCGCGTTTATGTTTTTACCGACGTTTCGGCTGCTTTACAGCGACCATGGCCGATCTACGCAGAAAGTGCTCACAGTGTCTTGGAGATCTTTTGGATTTAATTATATTAATTAGTAGATATCAAGTCGGTGGTAGCACTCAACCATCTTCTCCATTGAATTGGGATGTTTTTTTTTTAATTTCAATGGCCATTTTAATTACAATCAGTTTTATTTCAATGTGTACCATTTGCGTAAACATAAGAAATTAATATTCTCCGTATATGGAACAGCCCAAAAGGAGTGGATACATACATATTCAAAAGGTCTGATAACGTTCATACTTATAACGTGACTTTAAGTATAAATAAATATCGCCAGACGAACACACCAACTATACGGTCTCACACTAAGCAACGCTTGTGTTATGGGTACCGTACAATGGACTGAGGGTGAACCCAGTATATATTACTTATATAGATATTAAACATCCATGACTTGGCTACAAGCGTTCGTGCTCCTCACACAAAGTTTGTCTCTACCAGGATTCGAACCCGGGACGCTCGGCACAGAAAGCAGGGTTACTTCCAACTGCGCTAACCAGGCAGTATGTTGTGTTGAATATGTTACTTGTGCTTCAACTATGTTTTGAAGACATAATGAGGGTATATTATTCTAAGCAAGCATTGCCAACAAGACCAAGGCTTACCCAGGCCGCATACAAAGCAGCGCAGAAGCGGACGTTTTATATTTTGGCGTGAATTAATAGATTCAGGAGGAAGTAATCCGTTCGCGGCTTAGTTTCTGCTGTGGCATTGGCTGCACATTTGTTCAGCTGAAAGATTTTGGGTCCAACATGGTTTTACATTTACATGCAGGTTTTTCTAGCGGTATGCAGGAAGGGGCTTCAATAAATATAATAAACGAGCTGTTACCCGCGACTTCGTCCGCGTGGTATTTAACAAAGACACAACCGTTAGCAATAGCCCGCTCGCGCGTTCTGAGCCCGCGCGATCGGTAGCCTTTGTGATATTAAGTCGTTGGCGGGGGTTGGGAGTTTTTTTTTCTAAAATAAAAGTAGCCTAAGTTACTCCTTGTTACATCAGTTATCTGCCAGTGAAAGTCTCGTCAAAATCGGTCCAGCCATTTCAGAGATTAGCCGGAACAAACAGACAGACAGACAAAAATTGTAAAAAAATGTTTTGGTATATGTTCCGTGTATACATAAAAGCGGTTATTTTAATATTACAAACAGATACTCCAATTTTATTTATTTCTACTATAGATTGTGTCTTATTTTAACTTATTCTTACTTCCCGTCTTGTAAGTTGCTAATTTGTATAGAATTAGTTTTTAGTATCCCGAATGTCTGATCAACGAAATTTTAACTTTCGTGGGACTATCGCTAATATGCTTAGTTCAGTACGTCAAGTCCAAGATTATTCGTAAGCTAACCGTATACTACATAGTCGACGTTTTACTACATAGTCGAAGTTTGAAAGTACTGTCAGCTAGGGGCGCTATTAAATCTGCCACACAATGTATCTTAATACGTAAACTATACAGTTAGCTTACGAATAATCTCCCGGTTGACGTAGATCAGAAAATTTATACATTATCACGCCTTTATACTTCAAAGGGATGGGCAGAGATGGACTGTAGTGCTCACATATTTCGCCGGTAGTATTATGGTCCCATTGTAAAAGGTCCTCGAACCGTGCTATTATACTCAGTACACTGCCCTTAACGCGAGAAAGATTCAAGCCATACTTCATGCTGACCCATCTGGGTGGTGAACTTCACACGACTTTTGTAAGACGTGCAAGTTTCCTCACATTGTTTGTTTGTACCGCACAGATATTGAAACATGAACTCCGCATATGAGATTCGAAATTCGACTTAAACAGTTAATCCAAATAGTAAACGGCGGGTAAACATTTGTTTAATGATCGCAGAACTCATTTCCGTGGTTTGTTTATTTAAATACAAACGCGACGGTAAAATTACTCATTATGTAAATATACTTAAGTAGCTATATACGTGAGTAAATACATGTATAGAGATACTGGTGGTCTTAGATTAGTTGAAATGGTTTTTATTTGTTTTTGTTTGTGTCACCTGTTGGAATAGATAGCGGTATACGTGAGAGACACTCTAGGTCAGGGATTCCCAAACTATTTTGGGCAAGAGACCCCTTTTCCAAAATGAACTGATACCTCAAAGTCCTATAGCCAAACTACTTTAAAAATCTCCAGGTTTTTTTCTATATATACATAATTTCATCCTGTACGAACTTGTGCATGCTTATCAGATGCACTCTTTACCGCCACGCCTGGCTGAACTTAAACTAAATTTAACAGTCATGAGTAAACACCGAATGAAAATGGTGATACTGTAACGAGATGTACGACCTTGAGGCCGGCTTACACAGAGACACTGGCACAAACAAAAACCCCAAAATTACCATCATAAGCCAACGATCATTCATCGTCTCAGCTGCCGGCTAAAGCAAGTTAACCAGCTCTGCGTGAATTGGAGCACGAATCGAGATGTACTATTAACATCCACTCTGTATTCCGGACGCGCTAAACTAACTACTAAGATAGAGACATACGGGAGAATATTTCGTACGAGCCAGTTTTGGCGGTTTATTTTTCAGATAGGATTTTTTTTTTAATACAGCTTACACACTTGTGGTACCGATACAATAATGGGTATTGGTTATGGGTACCGTTACCGTTAATTTGGGACCACACATCTGGTTGTGTCCGTGTGGCAATATTTATTTATTTATTTATTATCTATTGTCTTCCATGTATATGGGCTTATCAGAAAGCCGCAGTAATTAGAGGAAGGCACTAGTCCCCATATCGTACGTATTATCGGGTATGTTAAGCTTCGCGAACGCACGTACCCGTCTCAACTATTCTGCCCCTATGTTTTCATGATCATGTGACAGTTATATTCCTAGTATTGAACAATCGGAAGACGAAGTGTAGGACGGCCCCCCACAAGGTGGACTGATGACATCACACGCGTCGCAGGAAGCCGGTGGATGCGAGTGGCGGAGGACCGTGATGTGTGGAAGTCGTTGGGGGAGGCCTATGTCCAGCAGTGGACGTGTATACCGGCTGATAGATAGATAGATAGATATTGAACAAGACAATTGTGCAATTAAAATCGAAAAATATATCTAAAATTCAGAAAAAAGCACGTTGTAAGTACCCTGTTTTGTTTGTGTTACAGTTATGATATGTTTGAGGAGACGATGATGGTTGATATAACACCAACATTTTTGCATGTAGCATATATCTTTGGACATCCCTGCTCCACATCATAGAGCCTCGCTCTGCTTAGAAGTAATAACACGAATGTATTAAATCTCAAACTATGTTATTACAACCACAACATATCGATAGAGTTCACAATGCGCGAACCAAGTTATTTAAGTTTGATGTAGTTTAGCGGTTTCAGTTTCCGCGGTAACCAGTTTCATTAGTATACACACTATCGTGACTGTGTATCTCGACGGGGTAGGCAGAGGTGTACTGTTATACGCACCTGCCTTTATATGAGGGGTATTTAGTTTTGTGATCACTTACCTTTGGAAACGTAATTGGCGCTCTGTATCCACTCGGAGAAAGACAAAAAAATACAAAAACCATTAAAATATTATATAATTATTAAAATATTTATAACTCATTAAAATATTATATTATTATTAAAATATTTATAACTCATTAAAATATTATATTATAATTAAAATATTTATAACTCATTAAAATATTATATTATAATTAAAATATTTATAACTCATTAAAATATTATATTATTATTAAAATATTTATAACTCATTAAAATATTATATTATTATTAAAATATTTATAACTCATTAAAATATTATATTATAATTAAAATATTTATAACTCATTAAAATATTATATTATTATTAAAATATTTATAACTCATTAAAATATTATATTATTATTAAAATATTTATAACTCATTAAAATATTATATTATAATTAAAATATTTATAACTCATTAAAATATTATATTATAATTAAAATATTTATAACTCATTAAAATATTATATTATTATTAAAATATTTATAACTCATTAAAATATTATATTATAATTAAAATATTTATAACTCATTAAAATATTATATTATTATTAAAATATTTATAACTCATTAAAATATTATATTATTATTAAAATATTTATAACTCATTAAAATATTATATTATAATTAAAATATTTATAACTCATTAAAATATTATATTATAATTAAAATATTTATAACTCATTAAAATATTATATTATTATTAAAATATTTATAACTCATTAAAATATTATATTATAATTAAAATATTTATAACTCATTAAAATATTATATTATTATTAAAATATTTATAACTCATTAAAATATTATATTATAATTAAAATATTTATAACTCATTAAAATATTATATTATAATTAAAATATTTATAACTCATTAAAATATTATAACAACAATGGACCCCCTTGGAAATGAAAGGGACCCAAAAAATGTATAATTGGCGAAAATGTCATTAGATTATTTTTAGTATAATTCATTCATGTACCTATAATTGTTTTACTGTAATCAATAATGAAGAAATAAAAACTGCCTAATGAATAAAAAGTGTGGCGACCTCTTTAACTTCGTCACACAGATGGCGTTGCAGACGATATACAGAATAAACATGACGATTCTTCATACGATCCTGAAACGCGCTATGAGAGTTTTCGGTGAACGTAACATATATACAAAATTCCGACAATAACCGTTGCGGCATAGCGGCCGCCCCGCCAGGCACACCACTCACCTGGCCGGAAGATCTTCTAAAAAGTATTTATCAATGTATTACATTCCTTATTTATTCAATGTTCGGAACGCATCCAACTATAATATACCTCTTCGGGGCCACGTTGTATTGAACATAGACTGTGTAATTACATTCATATTCGCGAAGGAACAACTTTGTTCTTTAACAGCAGCGTAAACGAAAAATTGCAGCAATTTATCACTCACTTAAGAAGCGGATGGGAATAGCCTCGTCTCTACCACTCTCATTGTGTTAGAAGAGGACGCTCGACACATCGACACATAATAGGACTGATTGTCAATGATGCCCGTTTGAATGGGTAAGTGCACTTGACCGATTCTCTTATCATACTTGGCTTAGTACTGGTATATTATTTCATTTAATAGAGCTTCAATAGCCGGGTGGCTAAAGCGCAGGCGGACCGAGAGAAAGTTTTGTATGTGTGTTTGTATTTATTGTAAAGGTATCAAAACATATATATTATTACTACCCCACGAACACGGAATATAAAAAAAGCTATATAAAATTGCCTTGAGGATAGTAAATTACTTATTCCGTTCGATCTGCACGTCAAGTGCGAGATTATTCGTAAGCTAACCGTAGACTTTATAGTCTGCGTTTAAATAAAATTTTTGGGGGTTTGGACAGCCCCTCTAGCGGACAGTATTTCATGCTTTCAATTCTAGACCAGGGCCGAAGCCTTTAAAAATGTTAAAAAGTGAAAAAAAAAATAGTACGATGAAACCCGTTGCAAAAGGAAGAGAATATAACAGAATTCAAAGGAAAGATAAATTAAGGGCGATCTGAGGTCGGGAAGTGGATGGGGACTTGTAGTTTTGCCGGAAATCGAGATAAACCGTTTTTTACCCTTAAAAGCTCACCCCCATCCATTTCCCGACCTCAGATCGCCCGTAATTTATTTTTCCTTTGATTTTTGTTATATTCTCTTCCTTTTACAACGGGTTTCATCCTACTATATTTTTTTTTTGGTTTCAGAAATTATCGACCTTGGTCTATTCTCCATACCAAACGTCTTAAAACGTAGACCATAAAGTATACGGTTAGCTTGACGTACTGAATGCGCCCGCGCAACTCAACGACTCAACGCGTTGCCTGTCACGTCTTTCGCGTTTAAGACACCAACACACACGTCTAATATACACTTTTACTGCTGTGTAATATTAACAGAAACTTCAATACTGTGATTTGCGAGTTAAAGTAATTTGAACTTTACTTCTAGTGTGATACAGTGTGTTTTGTTCATTGTTAGTGACAAAAAGTGGTGCGTGCATAGTGTTGTATTATTCTAATCACTACAAGAAGTATCTTGAGACAGTTATGATGCTTACTTATTTCCTGCTGTATAGGCAAATTTAATAAATAAATAAAAATAAAAATAATAAATGCTCAATTGGACACGTGAAGTCTGCCAAAGCCTAGCCTAGTGACTGAAATAATAATAATTTTAAGAACTAGCTGTTGCCCGCGACTTCTTCCGCGTCTTTAAATTGAAATAACCTTTTTATTTATGAACTGATTAATATTAGACATACACTAAATTTTAAGTCAAGCTTAATACAATTCGTTAGTGAAAACCGCATCCAAATCGTTTAGTGCGCACAGACGCACAGACAAAGAGACAAAAATTATAACAATCATTGTTTTGAGTTCTGTTGCGTTGATAACAGCCCCCAATAATAGTTTTTCTCATATATCTTCCATGTTCAGACGGCGATCAGTTACATTTTTATTATACGTATACATAAGTTAAAAAAAAAATAACACGAATATTTCAATTCCCTATTGTGACCATCACACCTGCATACTCATCTCAGAAACAGAGTCACTGCGCAGACACTATGGGTACGAGACATAGCATCCGCGCTTCTTTTGAAATTTGTAATGAGAGAATAGCTGTCGCGATTCCGACAACATACAGGGCCCCGAGTCTGCTCAAACATGAAGTTCTGTGGAAATTAAATTGCGTCATGATGTGTTAAAATTAATAGGAGAGAGAGAGAGAGATAGAGCCACCGAAGCTAGACCCGGGCCCCGAGTCTGCTGACACAATCGATTCATAATCGAACAGCAACCGCATAGTAACTGACACTTTTGACAGATATTGTATGGGATATCTATTCGGTATTCGGAGGCTCTCTCTCTCTCTCCTGTTAATTTTAACACAATATGACGCAATTTAATTTCCACAGAACTTCATGTTTGAACAGACCTTTACTCGTAACTCTATTAGTGATAAGAGACATGTAAACAACATTTAATTGTATATAAGATCACATTCAAACAAGATTTTGTTCTGGCATAAGGCTTAATAGTGTCTATGGAGACAGATGGGAACATGATTTTTACTATAACAAGTGTCAGTGATGAGAAAAATGTGGACAAAGGATCGGTTTGGAAGGAGGTTTTATTGTCTTTTATAGGTATGTAGCTACTTACTTGTATATAGGCTGATTTAGAAAGAGTATACTAAGCCTTGCACTTGCGCTGCATTAGTTTATTTATTATCATAATGTGAAGTCAGAATTTCCATATGTTGATTTAAAAATAAATATGTTTTTTTTGAGATATTTTTTAAATTGTAATATCAAAATTCCGATTTCAGATACACACACATGTACTAAAGTGGTGTAGATTCAAGACTTACTATACCTGTTCTGAGTCACTATGTATATATAAATATTTATTTAAAGCAATAATAGCATTGATGGTAGAACGCTCGCTTTGGTGTGCAGGTTCAAACCCTAGCATATCTTCATGTCACATTATTTTATTTATAATGTGTAATTATTAATGTGTTATTGCTATTAATTACTTGACATTGGCAAAACTCTCTCATTTTCAACCATGATTATCACTTGCTAAACGATGAAAGAAAACATCTTGAGGAAACCTGCATGTCTGAGAGAGCCCCTCGAAAGATGTGTGAAGTCCGCCAACCCACACTGGGCCAGCATGGTGGACTATGGCCTAATCCCCCTCGCATTGAGGGAAGGCTCTTGCCCAGCAGTGGGACATTAAAAAACGGCTGGATTTATATTATTATTATGATTGGCAAAATACCCACTAACTTGTGGGTGAGGCCATATTCATATTCATTTTATTTCATCGCATTTCATTTCGTAAAGACAGAACATAACATCCAATCCCAGGGAACATCCAATTGATCGTAAATCCAAATCTTGAAAATACGAGTATCTAATCTACATCTTGAAATCTCAGGATATTTTGCGTGACAAGATTAGATGTGTATGCTTCAGTGGACGGGAATGAGTTACCAATAAGATGGTAATGATGAGAAATAAATGTAAACACAATCACGCCTGTAAACCCCGAAGAGGTAGGCAGAGGTGCATTGTAGTGCACCCACAATTCCAATTGTGTTTGGTTCCAATGTGATAGGGGGCGAGCCTATTGCCATTATACCGGGCGCACTCCCCCTCAATGAGGAGGATTTAGGCCATATTTTACCACGCGGCGAAGCGCAATAAGGTGTTTGACTATATGAAAAATGATTTCTAAATTGTGGCCATCCTAAAAGATTATAGCTCTTCATAGCTATGAGTCTTCATTTTTCTGCAAAAATATGGATTATTTTCTTTAAAATCGTAACATACAATTAATTAAATGAAAGAACTGTATTATTAGCATCATATTAAACAAATGAACAATTTATTGCATTTGCACATTGCTCTCCAAACACGGTCAAATAGCCTATTTAGTGAACTTCTCACAACTTTCAACAGACGTGCAGGCAGACTTTACAGCAAGTCTCTATCATGATGGCAAATCAGATTCGCATCTGAAAACCCAATAATCCGAGTTGCGGGCATACTTCTAAGGCAAGCGATCTACAAACATGACAACATGATAAACCATGATTATTGTACTTATTCGTTACAGTGAGCTTACCCTTTTTCACCTTTGGGCTGGAGACCACAACCCTGACTTCCTCAACGCACTCCGGCCACTTCATCAGGTCTGACGGCGTGCCTTGGAGTACCACAGCGTTGGTGTTGGGAGCTGGAATATCAGCGCCCGTGTTCTGTTATATTATTGATAGGTATGGACGGAAGGTCGGGCTATTTGTCGTCAGCATGGTGCAAGGGGTACGTACTATACTTTAATATATTGATTTCTCATATTTACGTAAATACTACACATTGAAATAACGGTGAAGGAAAACGTCGTGAGGAAACCTGCATATCTGAGACGAACCCCTCGAAAGATGTGTGAAGTCCGCCAACCCGCGCTGGGCCAGCGTGGCGGACTATGGCCTAATCCCCCTTGAATTGAGGAGAGACCCGTGCTCAGCAGTGGGACATTAAAAGGGCTGGTATTATTATATTCACGTAAATATAGGAAATCAATATGTAAGAATATATTTTAATAAAATAATAATTATAAGGTCTTCCCTGACATAATGGTTGTTAGAGAGAGTTAGCTTTTGATTAGTACCATAAAATAATGCTATGTCGCCAGATGAACTCGCCAACTGTGCGGTCTAAAAATAAGCAATACTTGTATTATGAGTACGGTACCATGAATTTGAGACGAATGGGCCCTAGTATATTATAATTATTTTGAATAAAAGCTAAGCGTCCATGACTCACAAATAAATAGAGTTATAATTTCACGTTTTTGTCGGTTTAACTTAGCAAGAGAAGGCATGTGCATTGAAAATTCTATTCTGCAGTTTTTCTTATCTTCAAAAGTCAAAAAACATTTTCAAAAACCAGAAAGCTAGACTTGTTGTGTAATATGGATTCGGTGCCAATCCAATTTCAACCCATATTTCATGCAAGCAATGTAAAATTTACATTAGCGACGACTCTAAATAATAGAAAAAAAATATCGTTTCACTTATTTCATTCATATTTGTTTTTTTTTTCAGGCGTCTCTCATTCCCCTATTCCTACTCAGTGACATCAGTATGATCTTCCTCCATATACTAGCTGGTATTACATCAGGGGGACTCTTCACAGTCATTCCCATCTACATCCGTGAGATCACCAGCACTCACGGCTTTTGCATATCCCTGATGACGGTAATGACCACAGCGGGGTATTTGATGAAGATGGTGATGACTTTGGAAGTGAGGATGTATCTGATGGTGGCGCTGGTTGGAGTACAGTTTCTTTCAATGTTACTGATGATAGAATCTCCATGCTATTTGGTTATGATCAAGGAGTTTGGGGTGAGTGGATTTTGAACTTTTAGCAGTGTTACCCAAACTCTTGGTTGTATTTTCGCCAAGACTTTGGGTAACACTATCTTGTAGAATACAACTCCAAGTGAATGTGCAATTAATGGAGGAAAAGAGCAATAACTGTTAACCTCAGACGGAGAGATAATACAGGATGTAAATGACTTAACACCGATATCTGATAACATGGATTCAGCTCATGATTCTGAACCCCCCAGAGTCGAGAGTGAACAAGTACCTTCTAGGCAAGTATGCTCCATCGTAGATCTCATCGTCACTTACCATCAGGCGAGATCGAGATCAAATAGTTGCCTATAATGTAATAAAAAATAAAAAAAAGAGTTGAAGTTTTCCGTCGATCTTTTCATGAATATGCGATATTTTTTCCGTTTTTTTTTTAAATTGATATTAGCATAAAGTCATAGTAACAGTCTATCTTAACGTGATTTTAAATTAAAAAAAACATAATTAATCATTTCGACTTAAAACTGCAATGTTAATAAAAACTCGATACGTTCGAGCGCACTCGTCACTTGCACGAGTCGGGTATCGCGCGGAGCGGTGTTGTGAGCACTGTTCACGATACATTGCGTGCTCATCAATTCCAACGCTTCTAACCCATGACTTTCGAAAATGATTTGTATAATTTTATTATAGGCATTAAATGTAACCTTTGCCCAAAGTTTTGGCGACTGGCGACTTTGGCGACTTATTTTTTGGTGGTTCAATGTGTTGTTTATGGTGGTTCAATATGTTGTTTTTGGTGGGTCAATGTGTTGTTTTTGGTCGTTCAATATGTTGTTTTCAACTCTCCATCTATATTATTTCATCGTCTAAGCTACTTACCAATGATTTTGTTTCGGAAAACACTTGGGATTAAGTAAATTAGGTACGTGTTCTGAATATAAGGACCTTTACCCTGCTGTTGTTTTCTCACTGAATTTATTGGTGTACTTGTTTTTCCTGTATGAACAACGAAACATTTTGGAACTCCCATTTTTTTTTGTTCATTGACTCCCTATTATTACGGAGTAGGTATGGCTATTAACCCATATGAACTTTTAAAGGTTCTAATGAAATATTTTCTATTATAATTTTAATAAACTTGTCATAACATTTCGTTATAATTGTCGTTTTCATAATGCTACCACATTAATTTTGATTCTTCTCATAATATTATAACTCAATAATTATGTGAAGGGAATTATGAGACCAATTAATATTATGTCTTGTTTTTTTCATGACAAACGACTAATTCGTTCACCCTGATCCAATAGCTGTTTGGTGGGCTTATGAAAACTGGTTTAATTCTTTCAGACACCGGTTTCCTCACGATATTTGCCGTCATCGCAATAAAAATAAGATTTCCAAGTGAAGTATAAAAAGGTATAACACATTATTTCTCCTTCCAGTCAGCGAGGAGCACGGTGGCGAAGCTGAAAAGATTGCCAGCCGACTGTCCGCACGTGTTAAAGGAAATATCTAATCTCAGGGATGAAAGCGACAGAGCGACTTCGTATGGAAATTTGTCTCCTCGCACCCTCTGTATGTAAATTAAAAAGTCACGGCTGTGACGTATGACATTTTAATTAAATAAATAAATATCGTTCAACGAACATACACATTTTGCAGTACCAAAGTAATCAACGCTTGTATTATGCCATTTACTTGTAATTATATACTTAGAGTTAGTACTTTTTTGACCAGCTGCTAAACTCAGCCTAGCCGTTCCTACATTGTTCTCACATACCCATGTACTGCTCTAAAATGTAAAGGGTCTTTTTAAAAAGTGCAACCATGGAGTTTCCTGCCCGCTCTACTCCATAGGAACGGAATTCCGAACGGGTGGTAAAGTTGGAGCTTAGAATATTGTAACTATTTTGACGATTCATAAGTACTGTACTTAATGGTTTACATGAATAAACAAATATTCTGATTCTGATTCTATGGGTATAATAGATCACAGGGCAATCCCAGTACATAATTACTTACATAGATATATAACATCCATGTATTGGGTACAAACATGCATACTCATCACACAAAGTTAATTGTCCATACCATGATTCAAGTCTAGGCCCTCAGAAAAGAAAGCAGGGTCGCCTTGGACTGGGCCAACGTGATGGCCTGCCTATAACCTAAATGATGAATCCCCCTTGCATTTAGGGGAGGCTCGTATAATAATTAAGCCCTTTCCCGCTGCCGGACACGGGCCTCCCCTAAATGCAAGGGCGATTTATCATTCAGGCCAAAAGCAGCCCACCACGCTGGCCCAGTTAGCCAGGCAAGGCCAGCTTAATCTTGAAACAAATTACTCATGAAATTAATCAACATCACCATCCTTTTCAGGGAGAAACAAAATATGGTTAGATGCAACTAAAGTAGGTATTGTATTATACACAATCAACGCTCTCTGCGGCAGCATCCTGTTCCTGGACCAGCAGAAGACGCTGATACAGTTGAAGATCACTGCAGATCCTGAGAGCACCCTGGTGCTATACTCATTGCTAGCGGGGAGTCTGTGTTGTTTAGTTTTCATAACGTTTTTGGATAGAAAGGTTAGTATTGTTTATACCTACCTAAGTATGTTACAATGCAGCAGAAGCAGGTATAGCTAAGTTGGTAGAACGCTTGCCTCGGTATCGAGAGTTTCAGGTTCAATCCCTGGCTCGCACCTCTGGGACTTCTGGATACAGTTGTAACGCGATGGCATCTAGTACAAATGGAGTACACAGTTCTGTAAAAAAAAATACAGTTGCTAGAATTGTAAGATACCAGATCTCTGATAGTTCCGCTAGTCCCTCCAAATAACGTGATTCGCTTATGTGAGGAGTCAGCATCCATGGCAATGAAACCCCGAACAACTCGATTACGAGGTCAGCCCCTCTAACCACAACGCTTTTGTCAGTAGCGTGCTGCAAAATAAAAAAAAATGTTAGGGTTACTTTGAACTTAGACACATTGTTTTTTTTTTTTTTCATTACATTATAGGCTAGTATTTGATCTCGATCTCACCTGATGGTAAGTGACGATGAGATCTACGATGGAGCATACTTGCCTAGAAGGTACCTGTTCACTCTCGACTTATGTTTTCAGTATATTCTAGCCATGGCATATATAATAATGACAATAGCGTCAGGAGTGTTGGCAGTGTACACCCAGGCTGATCTCACTGTGACGTCACCCACATGGGTGCCTGTCACCACATTTGCTATACTGGTGTTGGGCTATGGGATCTCATGGGGCTTGCCCATTATGATTATGGTGGAAATATTTAATTTAGAGGTAAGTTTAAATTTTTTACTAGCCTCGGATATCCCATGGGTATGTTCCTTCAGGAACTGTCCGAGTCTTCTCGCATGTTAGTGTTGAAATAAATAAATATCGCCGTACGAACACACCAACTATACGGTCCCACATTAAGCAACGCTTGTATTATGGGTACCTTACAATGGACTGAGGGCGAACTCAGTATATAATACTTATATACATATTAAACATCCATTACTCGGGTACAAATATTCGTGCTCATCACACAAAGCTTGTCCCTACCAGGATTCGAACCCGGGACCCTCGGCGCAGAAAGCAGAGTCACTACCAACTGCGCTAATCAGGCCGTCCATGTTTGGGTTACATGTACGTCAAGTGCGAGATTATTAGTAAGCTAACCGTATACTTTATAGTCTACCGTATTCAGACATGTTGTATGGATAATTGAAAGTTTTAAATACCGTCCGCTAGAGGCGCTTTTCAATTCTCCATACAAAACGTCTAAATACGGTAGACTATAAAGTATACGGTTAGCTCGCTCTTGACGTGCATCGTGACAACGTACGCGTGGAAGAGTGAAACTTTATAATTATCATTTGTATAAAGATGACTCTAGCAACTATACGACCTTTTAGAGAAGTGATAGCCAAGTTGGTAGAACGCTTGCCTCGGTAACGAGGATCGCAGGTTCAAACCCCGGCTCGCACCTCTGGGATATCTGGATTTCATGCGCAAATCTAATTTTCAACCATGATTATCACTTGCTAAACGGTGAAGGAAAAATCGTGAGAAAACCTGCATGTCTGAGAGAACCCCTCGAAAGATGTGTGAAATCCGTCAACCCGCACTGGGCTGGCCTGGTGGACTATGGCTTAATTCCCCACGCATTGAGGGGAAGCCCGTACCCAACAGTGGGACATTAAAAAGGGCTGGTATTATTATTATTATTATGTACACACCTTTGTATTTCAGATTCGCTCCACACTCCTGGGATCGATATATGCATACTCACAACTAATCAAATTAATACATGTACACACATTCAAATACGTCGAGGAGTACATGGGTGTATATACAGCGTTCTATATATTCGCGTGTATAAACTTGTTCGGCGTGGTGTACACGGTGTTCGAGGTGCCCAACATAAGGCATTTGAGCGTCAGACAGATTGAAAAACAGTTGAAAAGGATACCTTTACCGGCGTAATTATAATCACAAAATGTTTTCTTTTGTTTTATTTATATTACCCAAATAATGTACGAGAACACACGGCTCGCTTCGACGGAGTCGACGGAAAATTATTTTAATTATTATCGATAAATTTAAAATTCTTAGTTCGGTATTGTGAATCGTGAAGTCAGAATATCGATAGGTCAATACAAAAAAGAAGAAAAACAATTTAGTTGGGACCACAGTTTTCATTTAGTTGTAATAGAAGTTCATTTATTAAAATTGACATTTCGTAATTCTGACTTGACATAACAATTACAAATGCACTTAAGAAGCGCAGGTTCAAGGCTTAGTATACTATTTCTGTATCACCATGTATATCCCGAATCCTCATCATATTCAGGGGGAATGCGCCGGGTACAATTATGTGGTATTTACAATGTTGATACGGTATTTGTATAGTAGAAGTCACCCTTAAGAGAACAAAGTCAATATTAATTCAGGTTGTACCTATTGTTCTGTTGTCCCATAGAATTTTCCGCCCTAATGCTCAGTTTAAACGCGGATAGTGTGCAAGTAAACAAGCAACGAAGTAGCAGGAGTCTACTTGCCATGGAAATTCAATTCTGGAGACCTGCCAACTTGTCTACTTTCTTTTGTTTTCTTGCTTGCTCGTGTAGTCGAGTACAACGCAAGTAATTAATTGCAAGCATCGACTTAATAATGTCTGAAACAACTGTGAACAAACCTGCATGTCTGAAACAACTTAGTTCTTAATAGACGTGCGACGTCCGCCAACCGGGACTAGGCTAGTGTGGTGACTACATCCTTCATCAAGGCCCTACCACGGAGGAGAGGGTCGTGCCCAACAGTAGAACATTAACAAACTATAAAAAAAATAGGTTCACTCGTTCCTTGCCGACTTGAGCCTTATAAACCCGACATAAAACTCATTCGATTAGTAAATCTCGTTCGTGAAATTCGAGAAACAATAGTTCCCTGTTAAATATTGTTTCAGAGATACATATTGATGGTTCGCCGAAGGTAGGTGTGCACAATCAAACATTATCAAACCTCTTATCATCGCTTTCATTGATATTGTCACCGAATTTTATATTATTTTTGACACGGACATATTTGTACTGTTATCTATATTAAGCCAATCCGAAGTGGGCACTTGTGGGTGCCGTTATTAAAAAAAATTACTACGACATATTTTGGTCCATTGGCACTGATGCGTGGTCACTTAAATGGACCTCAAAAAGAAAGTTTAAGATCCTTTAAAGTGCAATAGCGCTCCATAAAACTTTTGATAGCTTATAACAAGATCTTTTCTAGGTTTATTTTCAAAAGACTCCGCAACAGGCGAAATCCTGAAGTCCGAAAAAAGTCTGATGTTAATTAAGCAGCTTTCATTTTGGAGTTCTTCTTCTTTCTTTACGAAATCAAATGCGATGAAATAAAATCCATATGAAAATGGCCTCACCCACAACTTAGCGGGTATTTTGCCAATGTCAAGTAATTAATAGCAATAAATATACATTATAAATAAATGGATGTGACATGATGATATGAAAATGGCGTCTGCGTGAAAATGTAGCGACAAGTGTCATGTTGGGTAGTCGGATTGTCATGTTAAGTGCACAATAAAAAACATCCGAGCGTTGATTTATAAACATAATTCACGAGACAGACGGTTTTTACGTGACAATATACGGCACATGATCGTGACTCCAATAAGTACCTCTGCTCATAAAATATTTACAGGATGTTCTGAATTGCCGCCGAATTATTGGATAGGAATAATTCGAAGACGACATGTTAACTTGCGACTTGCATATCTGTGTATTATGCCAGTAAGATTGTGAATAACTTTACAATTATACTTAATCCATCACACATTTTAAAGCATTAATTAATAAAAAAAAATTGAAGTAAGAGCTAATCCACGTCCAAAAAAAATCTGACTGATTCCTAATAATTAATGAATTCTGTCCTAGCTTTTTAGAGTTCAAAGTTGCTGCGGCTTATGTCTTTTTACAAATAATTTGAATATATATATAGTAAAGAATACTGTATTTTAGTAAATTGTATGTTTGGTAAATAATAATAATACCAGCCCTTATAATGTCCCACTGTTGCGCACGGGCCATAGAATAAGGCCATAGTCCACCACCCTGACCCAGAGCGGGTTGGTGGACTTCACACGACGATGGAGAGGTTCTCTCATTTATGCTTGCATGTCTAGTAATTATGTAGATAAATAATTCACCGTAATATAAAAAAATCTAATTATTTTTTATTTTTTAATGTAGAATTCAACAGCCTGTATTTAACGCATAACATTAAATTTATTTAAATCCCCATTCAAATGTGTTTTCACATTCCGTTCGAAATGACTATTAAATATAGCAGCCGCCTACCTGAAAATTTGAGTCTGAAAATAATGCGTAAACATGTTGTAACACGTACATACTTTACTTAGTATCTAAGCACATCAAAGTAAGGCAGAGCGAATGGTTTCTGGTTAAGTTAAAATATACTGTTGTATGAGTAGTAAAAGTCACGTGGTTTGATCACAAACCATGGAAATATTAAACTTGAAATATTTTAACTTGCCCCTGTAAGCGATAATAGATAATTTCCGTTGCACAGGTGTCTAGTTTGTCCCACCATTTCTATCTAATTCTAGAATCCTGTTGCCCGGATATCTTATAGTGTAGTATGAAGTTATAGCTTAGATAGCTTAGAGTCTTTCTAAAATGCGCTAATAAAACAGATGGCTCGTAATGTTTTTTGACAAAAATTGTGTGGACTATTGATTTCTTATATTTACGCGAAAACTACACATTGATATAAAACTAATCTTAAGGAATTATCGCTCCACGAAGTCTGCAATCTGTGAACATGTACAAGATCGCACCCACCATTATATCAGATTTGATAAGCCACAGATCCTCGCAAAAGAACACCGATTCCGACCAAGGATGATACGCGAGGCCATTGAAATTAAAAAACATCCTAATTTCAATAGGGAAGATGGCTGGGTGCTACCACCAGCTTGGGACCCTGTAGTAAACATCATAAAATCCAGAACCAAGCGTACCATTGCAAGACCTCAAGACACAGTGAGCTCTTTCTGCGTAGATCGGACCGCAAGTAACAACTAAATATGAGGGTATCCCCGTCACATTATGACACCAGGACGTCAACCACCTCAGTCCTCCCGTGACCATGGTTGCTGCAAAGCAGCCGAAACGTCGGGAACGTAGAATAAAAAATAAACCGCGATAAAATCCTTAAGATTAGTTTTATTTCATTGTATGGACTATCTTTAAAATATGTTGTGTGTAAGGTTTTGTAGCGACCACTTCAACCGCACTACAAGCTACGCAGATGGCACTGCAGACGCATTCAGAACAATAGACAATTGACGTCACAATCCTGAATCGCGCTATAAGAGTTTTCGGAGCAAGTAACATAGATACAAGATCCCGAAAATAACCGTTGGGGCATAGCGGCCGCCCCATAGCCATAGCGTTCCCTTTTCCGCTAAAGTTTATTAGCTCATTGTGTGACAACTATAATTATCAGAATTATGCAGCTATTATAGCGGCTACAGATTCCACTGCAAAACTGCAGCCATAGTTAACTCATTAATGAGCACTTAAGGCTATTTGCGGAAATCTTTTTACGGCCTCCACAGTACGTAATGAACTTTGTAACGCATGTACTAAGACTATTTATACATTGTATATTACGGCCTTGGTGACGTAATAAAGTCCCCGCAGTGTGCTCTTAACTTTACGACTCTGAAATAAAGAAACATAGTCCTGCTCTGACAGAGATTTACACATTTCACTTTGTTGAACTATGGACTATATAGGACGATGTTTGAAATGTTGTTCCTATTGATACAAATATACCATATACATTTCTTATACGCGCTTTACGCGAATACTATCACATTGAAATAAAACAAATTTTGCGGATTTTATTGCATTTATTTTATGGTTTTACGTTCCCGACATTTCGGCTGCTTTACAGCAACCATGGTCACGGGAGGGAGGGACTGAGGTGTTTGACGTCCTAGTGTCATAGTTAGAACTGGAGTTCCTTCATATTTAGTTGTTGTTTGCGCTCCAATCTACGCAGAAAGTGCTCACAGTATCATGAGGTCTTGCAATGATGCACTTGGTTTTGGACTTAATAATATTAATTACAGAATGAAAAGGGCGTGGTAGCGAAAACTTAGGGTAGAATATATAATTAATGCCTATAATAAAATAATTTATGTCGACAGTAATGGGTTAGAAGTGTTGTAATTTTTAAGTGCGCAACGAGACGTAAACAATGCGATCACAACACAACGCTCTGGGCAATATCCGACTTGTGCCAATGACGAACGCTCTCGAGCGTATCGAGCTTTAATTTACATTGCAGATTTACGTCTAAATTAGTAATTATTTTTTTTTTTATTAAAAATCACATTGCGATAGACTTAATGCTAAAATTTGAAAATGCTGTACGAAATGCGCATAATTCATGAAAAGATCGTAGAAATATCCCAACTTTGGGAGGCTCAAAATCATCAGTTGAATCCATGGTATCACTTTTCGTTACGAAGCCGCTAACACTCTGTGAATGCACGCAATAAATTTTATTTCTCTCAATGAATTCTAAATTCCTCAAAAGCCTCTTATGCAGATAAAATAAATCTCTGAACCATAAACAGAATGCGAGTAGACCCTCGCGCCCCGCCAATTTTACAGGCGCTTACTATGATAATTTTATTTATTCGGATATTTATAGAATGCCTTTTTTTATAAAAGACTAGCTGTTATCTGCGACTTCGTCCGCGTGGTATTTAACAAAAAGCGGTCGAATTCGCGGGTAACAGCTAGTCAAAATAAAAGTAGCCTAAGTTACTCCTTGTTATATCAGCTATCTGCCAGTGAAAGTCGCGTCAAAATCGGTCCAGCCATTTCAGAGATTAGCCGGAACAAACAGATAGATAGACAGACAAAAATTGTAAAAAGATGTGGTTTTGGTATATGTACCGTGTATACATCCAAATGCACTTAGTAAAAAGCGGTTATTTTAACATTACAAACAGACACTCCAACGTCTCACGAAAAAAAATTTAAACCAATGTTGCAGCGCTGCGCCTGAATAATTTTTAATAGCGACAACCTGCAATGCGTCCTGCGGGCTCAGAACGCACGAGCAGGCAGTTGCCAACGGATGTGTCTTTGTTAAATACCACGCGGACGAAGTCGCGGGTAACCGCTAGTTATTATTAATCAATTTTGTTTTTATTATGCTTTTATTTAATTCTCATTTCGCATTTGTTTTTTTTTTGTTACCATTTTTCATTACTCAACGTATTATTATCATGTTGCGCGGCGTCAATGCGTCATCAAGGCCTTGCTCTGAAAACCAGCGTTGAGGCATCCCCCGGATGCCCCAACTAAGTGCTGAGAGCAGACCTTGTTGGTTGCAGCTACGTACGGCGGGAAACTAACTAAAATTTTATTTTTATTTTATTAATTTATTTCTACTCTTATATCTACATTAAGTACTCATGTATATTTTTAATTATGTTGCCTGCGTAGCTGTTTCACCAATAAATCAATTTTTATTTTATTATATTTTATTTATAAAGCTCTAGGATTACATCAACTTGCTATATATTGAATTGCGTGCTTCAAACGCGTAACAACAATACAAAAGTGGGCGGTTTCATCCGATAAAGGGTAAGCAGAGGAGCTCGGTAATATTAGATTCGCGTGGGTGAGATCTTTACTAGAGGCGTAACATACACTTGGAGTGACTAAACACAGGAATAGGCATTCTGTTTGCCGTAACGACATAATGTAATACTTAACGCGGAGCATAAAAAGTGTAAAAATAATAAATTATACATCTATACATACAAATAAATAAAATTGGAGTGTCTGTTTGTAATATTAAAATAACCGCTTTTTACTAAATGCATTTGGACTTATACACGGTAATTATACCAAAACCACATTTTTTACAATTTTTGGCTGTCTGTCTATCTGTTTGTTCCGGCTAATCTCTGAAATGGCTGGACCGATTTTGACGCGACTTTCACTGGCAGATAGCTGATATAACAAGGAGTAACTTAGGCTACTTTTATTTTAGACTAGCTGTTACCCGCGACTTCGTCCGCTTTTTGTTAAATACCACGCGGACGCCGCCTAGTAAATAGTATGTTAAAAGGTACTCACATATGATTACATTTCCCACCAGAATTTAATTCTTGTGAAGAAAAAGCTTTGCACAAAAAAAATACCAAAAAACTGAAACAGAAAATATGTATTGAAATAAAATATGTAGCTAATGAATATTGAGTCGGTGCCAAACAAAATAGTAGTATGTGTAGTTTTTCTGAATCACGCTGACAAAGTTTGTGTCTAAAAAAAAAATACTTAGTAACTATTGAAATAAAACTTATTTTAAGGATTTTATCGCGTTAATTTTCAATTTTTACGTTACCGACGCGACGGCTGCTGTACAGCAAAGTTTTATTTCAATGTGTAGTATTCGCGTAAATATGAGAAATCAATATGTGAAGTTATTATCTATTCTATTCCCAGTTTCAACGTTCCATGACTAACTACCGCAACTAACTGCCCACAAAATAGATCGTTAACGTAAAAATTCTGTTTTCGACAAAAGCTATTAGCTTTTATTGTTCTTTATATGTTTCTTATACCCCTAATATCGCGTGATAGTGATCATGTACTATCATAAGTATCACTTTTACAAATTGTATTGAGTCGATTTATTGCCAAGATAGCATGGCTAAACATTTTAAAAGCTAGCATAGCAAAATAATTATTGTACATCTTAAACACAGACAATGTCATTTTAAACAAAAAATACTACTTAAACATGATATTGGCTTACAATAAAATTATTTACACAAGGTATATACAAGGATATTTACACCGAGCGCACCATTGCAAGACCTCAAGACACTGTGAGCACTTTCTGTGTAGATCGGATCGTGTAAGCACCAACTAAATATGAGGGTACTCCAGTTCAAACTATGACACTAGGACGTCAACCACCTCAGTCCTCCCGTGACCATGGTTGCTCTAAAGCAGCCGAAACGTCGGGAGCGTAAAAACATAAAATAAACGCGATAAAATCTGTAAAATAAGTTTTATTTCAATGTGCAGTATTCGCGTAAATATACGAAATCAATAACTAAAAGATACTTATTGATTAACAAAATAGCGTGGGTACAAATTATATACATAAAATTGCCTCTACATCGTCGTCGATACCAAAAGTGGCCAGCAGGCTGGCTGCGTTTCCGCGCTGAATACCGAGGCTTGTAATGAAGGCGAGCGTTGGGTCCCAATAAACCCAAAGTCTCGACCCCAAGCGGCTCAAATAAGTAGCCTCCAGGGACGCCACTGTATTTTCCCCGCTTCAAATTTTCATCTTCTGCAGTAGTAGAGCCCGATCGCAACAACGATGTGCTTGGAAGATAATATCCCACTAATATTATAAATGTGAACGTTTGGATGGATGGATGTTTGTTACTCAATCACGCCAGAACGGCTGAATGGATCTGGATGAAATTTGGCACAGAGATAGATTATAGTCTAGAATAGCACATAGGCTATTTTTCATCCCGGTTAAAAGGACATACTTTTTAATCCCGGGTAACACAGCGGGGCGCAGCTAGTATTGTAATATATTACAATCCAAATTGAATGGACACCAGCCACCAAAAAGATATAATTTGCAGCCAAACCTTATAATTAAATTACAAGGGCCCCGATATTGAATTCATCCATATTGCTTTGAGAATTATTAGATTGATTCGATGCGAGCACCTGCCCTTTGAGCCGGGCTGACCTGTCGTGACTTTTAAATGGCAAATGTCATAGCTCGTGTTGCGTGGGCTATAAAATATGCGAGTTATGGAGAGTAGCTTTTTTTGTATATAGGCGACTAGTGTATTACTATTAACCAACAGTAGAAGTTTACGAAACAAACGGGTATCTTCTTTTTTTTTAGGTTGGCAATCAGCTACAAAATAGTGCCATTTTTGCCGGTGTTGAGTAATTCTTGATAATTGTTATAAGAGAAGTTCGGTGTTGCTGACTTCTTTCATTATCGATCAACTTGTTTGGTTTATAATTGGGTATGTTGACAAGCCGTGGGTCAGTGGTGGGTAAACCTTCCACAATTTGTTTAACGATAGATTTCCTCTAAGTATCACCTAGTTCTATTTATCTTTACATCTATACTCTATACATATAAATAAAATTGGAGTGTCTGTTTGTAATATTAAAATAACCGCTATTTACTAAGTGCATTTGGATGTATACACGTTACCTATACCGAAACAACATTTTTTAAAATTTTTGTCTGTTTGTCTGTCTGTCCGTCTGTCTGTCTGTTTGTTCCGGCTAATCTCTGAAATGGCTGGACCGATTTTGACGGGACTTTCACTGGCAGATAGCTGATGTAACAAGGAGTAACTTAGGCTACTTTTATTTTAGAAAAAAAAATAGAAACTCACGAAAAAAAATTAAAACCAATGTTGCAGCGCAGCGCCTGATTAAGTTTGATAGCAACAACCTGCAATGCGTCCCGCGGGCTCAGAATGGGCGAGCAGGCTGCTGTCAACGGTTGTCTTTGTTAAATACCACGCGGACGAAGTCGCGGGCAACAGCTAGTTATATAATATCTTCGGTCGAATTACGAAATATTTTGTTTTCCGAAAAAAAATATCATCTTGCGAGATGTAAAAAAAGCTCGCTGTCACTGAAATTGATAAAAAAATCTCTGTGTCCTTTATTTCGGGGCCCAATAAGGGCGGTACCCATGCAAATCACATTGTTATTATTTTGGCCAGAACCCGTGGAATAAGCGTCTATCATATGGTGTGATGGGGTCAGTGAATTTTTTTTGTAGGAAAACATGCATAATGTTATTATGTTGTTTATTTTCATCTGTGTTTTTGATAAGCTATTATGCCATTCGTATAGAGCTCATTGAAAATAACTTAAACTGCCTTAGATTTTGAACACAGCACCCTCAGATGAGTGCAGCATACAAGTTAAACTTGAAATCGAGCTCCGCTCACCATTTGAGTGCCACAGATTCTTGAAAGAATGGATAGCGCACTCAATATTCTAGTTTTTCTCTAATAACTGTTAAAAAATACTGTTTGCGCAGTATGTGTGTATATAATATATTAAACATCACAATACAATTGGGAACATTTCATAATTTTCGAATAACTTGGGCTGAAAAGTTCTTTAATAAGCTTCTTTTCGCAAATTATGGATATATATATACGTACAGTAGCGGAATGAAAAGGTTCATCAGTTTTCGAAATTATTCATATAATGGAGCGGGACAGAGCGGTGCGGGGTGGGGCGGAGCGGAGCGGAGCGGAGTGGAGTGGGGTGGAGCGGAGCGGAGTGGAGTGGGGTGGAGCGGTGCGGAGTTGAGCGGGCCGAAGTCGAGTGGATTGGGGGCGATGGAGTGGAGTGGAGTGGAGTGGAGCGGAGTGGAGCGGAGTGGAGCGGAGCGGAGTGGAGCGGAGTGGAGCGTAGTGGAGCGGAGTGGAGCGGAGTGGAGCGGAGTTGAGCGGAGTGGAGTGGAGTGGAGCGGAGTGGAGCGGCGCAAAGCGTATTTAGCGCTGCATTACCATATCCGCATATTTGTAATTTCTTTGTCCAGCGCATCTATTATCTGTGAGTGTAGTGTAGTGTGATCCACTCTGTCGTTCGGTAAATTGGTTCAGCCACCACGCGGTTACCTTGTAATTTATTTTGTATGTAAACTCTGATCGATTTTCAACGGATGCGAATAAACGTCGGTTGTAACAAAAAAATATTTAGATCCAGTGTGTTGCATTTTTACAATAAGAAGGTACTTCTTTCTATAAGAAGATCTTTCTCTGTTTTATTAAGACTAGTTTTTGTAAGTATTTGCAGTCTTCTGACTATCGATAACGACTGTCAAGGAAGTTAAAATAACAAAAGCGACTGTCAACTTAAACTTAAAAAAAAATGTCGTTTTATATTCTCAACCGTTTTCTTGTTCAAAAGTAGTGTTTTATACTTCACGTTTCTCTATTTGTTCGATCAACTTTCCCAATAAGTTCAACCAACTAAATACCTGTCCGTAAATATAATTTCGAGCTAATTCTCCGACACCCACCACAATGAGCACTGATTGCACGGACACTAGTGTCGGCTAGACCTCCGACTTCTGTAGCATTCCTAGAACTGGCGCGTACTTTTAAAAACTGTACGATTATAGAGCAATGAGAATATATAGAGTGAAATCTGAGATTTTCTTTTAGATGACGACCTGAATAGCGCAGTTCGTAGTGACCCTGCTTCCTGCGCCGAGGGTCCCGGGTTCGAATCCTGGTAGGGACAAGCTTTGTGTGATGAGCATGAATGTTTGTATGCGAGTCATGGGTGTTTAATATCTATATAAGTATTATATACTGAGTTCGCCCCCAGTCCATTGTACGGTACCCATAATACAAGCGTTGCTTAGTGTGGGACCGTATAGTTGGTGTGTTAGTCTGGCATATAAAAAAAAACTACACACAATGTACACCCACATTTCATGAGTAGAATCCGGCCCAAATGGTATAGGGATGCTTGTAGAGAAAATGTTTTTTGTTACAAAATAAAGTACCAGGGTAAAATAACCTCAAAGAGATCATGCAAACAATTCCTATGAGTACTACAACCCTTTGACATATGTATCATGTTTATAGCCCTACGAATTGGTGGAAGGGTCGAAGGGTGATGGATCGCAGCACGCAGCGATAAAAAATGCAGTAAAAGTAAATTGAAAACTGGTTCGAACTGTTTTCCTTACATGATTGGGAACTAGCTCGGCACTACCGTATTGCTATCTCTTTCTGTTGCCCTGGTACATTTGCCGTGATAGCTGGGCTCAATGTTGGTTTAACCACGTAGCAAGGAAATGCTACGGGCCCCGCACCTTGGTGCAAGTGCATTTGGATGTATACACGGTACATATACCAAAACATTTTTTTTTACAATTTGTCTGTCTGTCTCTTTGTCTGTTTGTTTCGGCTAATCTCTGAAATGGCTGAACCGATTTTGACGGGACTTTCACTGACAGATAGCTGCTAACAAGGAGTAACTTAAGCTACTTTTATTTTAGAAAAAAAAATAGGATCTCACGAAAAAAAATTAAAACCAATTAAAATTAGCATAGGTATTTCTTTACGCGAAATACAGAATTAATAAGTTATCGTAAACTCTGCGAACTGAACAATATTTTTTTTGTTAAATACCACGCGGGTGAAGTCGCGGGTAACAGCTAGTGTTGAATAAATTTTATTGGAAATGTCATTGAATGACATCACTAAATGTGACGCAGTCTTGAGCCATCGTGGGAAGAGAAAACCTGGCGTAGCGTACTCATACAATATCCTATGATGGAAATATTGCAACCTGAACGAGTAAAGGTCGCATATTCTACAAATATTAACATATAAGCAAGACATTCACCGATATTTTATTCATACGCGGCTCCTCTGCACGTATTACTGTGACGTCATTGGAAAATATACCTCGCCCATATGCCATGTGTAAGCGTAATGAAAGTTCGTTTCCATAACACGAGACGTACTGAGAGGAAATAACAAGAGCAAAATTTTCTTAAAAAATAAACGAAACATATAAATTTTTGTCGATGCCAACAAATTGCTCTGTAGTTTTGCACAAAAAAAATATTATACAGGCTGTGTAATATTTTGGGTTCAGGAAAAAAACGCTAATTACATCATTAAGGTACTGGTACAAAACTTTGTTTTTTGGGAATTAATTAAACTTACAGGTTATAATGATAAAGTAACTATTGCCGAATCACCGAATTTATAGACGTTATAAAACTTTATCAAACTTCATATAGTACTGCGCAAAGCAAAACTTGTGCGCAGTACTATATGACGTTTGATAAAGTTATAAAACGGCTATGAACTCGGGGGTAAGTCTTTAAGTCCAGTCGTCTTTAAATTCGGGGGTTAGTCAAGTCAGCCGCATTGATGCTACAACATTTCACGAGCCGTCACTCACAATGGGCTTGCGTCAAATGTCACTGACGTAGAAAATGATTACATGTCATACATACATACACTTTCTTTAAGGCTCGATTTACATGAGCACAGTAACGCAAGTAGCGAAGTAACAAGCTGGCAAGTTGTGAATTATGGAAATCTATTCACTTTTCACTCCGTACTTGCCGAACTGTTACAGAGACACACACAACTTGCATACTGTGCCCTAAGCAATGCCATTCCCTAAAGATATTACGACGGACCTGTGCTTAGGAAAAGCACAGGTCACACTTACTGGAACCATGAAAAAAATGTTTTTTTCTTCCACCGGGGTGCGTTTACGTAAACTGGGTATTTTTCTCCAGTTAAAAATAACACTAACGGGAGCTCGCTGACCAATACTAGCTGTCAAAGTATATTGTTAAACTTGTCAAATAGTTTTCTTTTTTTCCTAATGGCCCTTTTCCATTGAGTCAGGCCAACACAATTCTGCCAATTTCGACGTAGTGGCGAAGACACGATGGAGATTGCTTTGTCAAATAGTTGGCTCCAGTTGCGATTTGACAGCAGACTGAAATTTTGTGGCTTTTTCGGGTCACCAAAATTTACACTTGTCAGGGGAAAACTTATACCAGAGGACGTCCGTGAAGGAGGCAGTGTACATCTTACCCAGTGTAATGTTTCCCCTCACGGATTCTCTGAACGGGGTATTTGGCGTTTACCCAGGGTACATTTGACTCTGGATGAGTAACATAAACGCAGCCCTCAGTCATAATATTTACACAACTATCAAATATATTAAAGAAATGATATATAATACACATTACATATACATTAGTTTGTAAATGTGGGAACCATGTAGCCATTAACTTGTAATGACCAGCTACTCAAGGCTGCCTAACCGTTCCTACATTGTTCACACACACGAATCTTTTTAAAAAGAGCATCCATGGAGTTTCTTGCCCGTTCTTCCCCATAGGAACGGCATTCCGAACGGGTGGTAAAGTTTTAGCTTAGCATTATGTAACTATTTTGACGATTCATAAGTACTTTACTTAATGGTTTATATTAATAAAAATATTCTGATTCTGAAATAACAACACTAATAAAGTTTGGAATCGTAGTTTTCTTCCTTGATCTTAGTTCAGATATGTTGGTAGCATTGTACTGGTACATTCTTACGTCATAACCATGCAATTGTAAGAATTCATCGATGCCACCACGCCACCATAAATGCCGGCATAAAATTCGAATGACCATTGCCAAATTCTGTCACGCAGTATCGATTTTCAATTTATACGTTCCAACAGGTATCGAGTCCCTTAACCGTACAATAAAAAAAAAAAATATTTTCTTTGTTTTTTTTTTATACGTCATAGACATCATTATTATCATCACTGAGGATTTTATAATAATTTTTAAAAAATACTCGACACTGGCAAATATGGCACTATTTTGTAGCCGATTGCTCGCCTAGAAAAAAGAACAAGATAATGTTTGTGTGGTAACTAAACGATTTATGTTTAGTAACTCTATGGGACTATCTATGGGATATAATTTGTGAATTAAAAAAAACATAGTTTTGAACAGGGTATTTGGCGTGAAATTTTTACGCTGGGTGAATGCTGTAAACGCTGCCCCGTGGTTGAAGCGCTATAAATATTATTAATTAATAAATTTCAAAGCTGTTTATTAGTTATAAAACTGTTTATCAAGGAACCCAAGTTTGGTAATTTGTGAGTTTGCATGAATGGGGTAATCTCCAGATCTATACTATTTCGATTCTGAAAATTCTTTTATTAATAGGAATCTACGTTATTCTTGAGTGCTAGGCTGTGTTTCATCGAGATACCGCGGCCGGTGCCGCTGGCAGAAGTTCGTGTATAATAAACAGAAGGAAGAATATGTAGCGACTACTTCAATTTCGCCGTAAGCTAAACAGATGGCGCTGCAGGCGACATTCAGAACAAATGACGATTCGCCATAAAATACTGAAACGCGGTATGAGTGTTTTCGGAGCACGCGACATATATCGCTATAAATACAACAACTTACGGGTATTATTAATAATGTTAATATATTTATTTCTTATATTTACGCGAATACTACACATTGAAATAAAACTATTTTTTAAGGATTTTATCGCGTTTATTTTTCGTTTTTACGTTCCCGACGTTTCGGCTGCTTTACAGCAACCATGGTCACGGGAGGACTGAGGTGCTTGACGTCCTGGTCGTCGGGAACGCAAAAACGAAAAATAAACGCGATAAAATCCTTAAAAATAGTTTTATTTCAATAATGTTAATGTCCTTTTCAGATATACATCGTAAAATACAAGGCTTTAAATTACCTAAACGGATTAAAATGTCCATTGGACCCCAAAAAGACATAAAATAATTTGAAATGTCACTTTGTGTGGCATTTAATCCTATACGAAGCGGAAAAGGGACATTCGAGTTTTAATGTAATCGTAACGTCATCGAAACAACATGCTGTCACTGTCATACTTATTTCTGAAATCTGTGGTGTGAGTGAGATGGAAGAAGTTACGTTACCGAAATTGTTTTTAAAAAAGATTGCGCTTGAGGTACTACTGTATGTCATCATTGGTAGAGTAGCCAGTAATAATTCAGATTTAAGTGCTTTTATAGAGAAACATTACTCAACATTTACGTGTGTCGTTTTTTATAGAGAAACATTAATCAACATTTACGTGTGTCGTTTTTTATAGAGAAACATTAATCAACATTTACGTGTGTCGTTTTTTATAGAGAAACATTAATCAACATTTACGTGTGTCGTTTTTTATAGAGAAACATTAATCAACATTTACGTGTGTCGTTTTATCGCCATTTTTATATATATAGTAGTATAGTAATGGTAAAATATTTAAAAATAGAAACTTTCTCAAATATTTCATTGTGCGAAAAGAATTTACAGTGTCAAGTGCAATTGAAAACCTTTTTAACGAAACCCCGAGTGCACAGTGGAAGGCAAACAGACTGAAGACAAAGGAATCAAATGTGGTAAGTTGGAACATTACACACAGATAAGGATTCCGTACCCATACTTTGTTAGAAAAGTTAAAGTCAAATTATAAATAAAAAAATACTTGGATGAGTTTGCGTTTCATGTTTCCTATTAAGGGTATACAATAATGAATATTGATGAGTCAAGTCCGGGGTTCAACTAGCGGGGTGTGCGTAGAGTATGGAGCTTTTGTAAATACATAAAAAAACCGTTTAAGTTGTTAAAGAGGTCTTAAAGATGATGCAAATCTACTAAAAGATGGGTAATAAACCTATGTCGTTTTTACATATTACCTATGTAAAAAAAAATCCAATGAACTATGATTACATAAACTAATCCTTCAATTGTTCATCCCTCAAGTATTTTGTTCGGAGCGGTTATTGGATTAATTTTAATAGTTCGCACGAACAAAAGAACATTAATGTCGAGAATGTCGGGAACGACAAGCCGTAAATGATCACGAGAGATCCAAAATGGCCACAAGGTCAATCTTTTCGTGAGATAAAGGAACCCTAAAAAAATCTAAGTACGGCGGTTGGTGGTCAAAGCAAAAGAACACAGATATGCTCAACGCGTGACAAAAGAATGAAAAGGGAATATTTTCTTATGTATAGAGTAGAAGAAATAAGGAAAAATTTACGCCTCGCACGACATAATATAGTAAGTACATTTTTTACAATCAGCTAAAGTCTGGCTAGCCGTTCCTACATTGTTCGCACATACCCATAACAATGTACTGCTCAAAAATGTAAAAGATATTTTTTTAAAAGAGCAACCATGGAGTTTGTTGCCCATTCTTCTTCAAAGAAACGGTATTTCGAACGGGTGGTAAAGTTGTAGCTTAGCATTTTGTAACTATTTTGACGATTAATAAGTACTGTACTTAATATTAATTTCTTAAATTGATGCGAATACTACACATTGAAATAAAACTAAAAAACAAAAAATAAACGCGATAAAATCCTTAAAATAAGTTTTATTTCAATAATTAGTATTTTTTTGTTAAATTGAACATAATCGAAATTGTGACATTACATAATGATTATAAATTCACCAAAGAAGCGCCGGTTCAAATGATACCCTTTCTGGGTCACGTTGTAAATAGGACTGAGTTTAACTATTAACATATTTGGTTCGTAAACTGGAATATTAATGAAGCCAACTTAGTATTACTTAAGCCCAACTTATGTTGCCATAATTACACTATAATCCGTGAATATAGTTGCCGTACCCGATCCGGGAACCGTACCTGACCTAACCCTACTCTGTTATTCCAATTACACCTAAAGTTACCGATAAAGTTAATACAACTTTAAGTTTGATATATTCATAAGACGTATTTGTATAGTCATTGGTTCGATGGGAAAGTCTCCCAATATATATAAAAAAATGTCGTGTTAGTTACACCATTTATAACTCGAGAACGGGTGGGCCGATTTATATGATTTTGTCTCCGATCCGAATAGCAGAATAACTATTAAAACATGGGAAAAATCACTAAAAAATAATGAATCTCACTAATATTATATAAGTGAAAGTTTGGATGGATGGATGTTTGTTATTTAATCATACCAGAACGGCTGAACGGATCAGGATGAAATTTGGCACAGAGATAGATTATAGTCTGGAATAGCACATAGGCTACTTTTTATCCCGGCAAAATGTATATACTTTTTAATCGCGGGTAACACCGCGGGGCGCAGCTAGTGTTTTTATACATTTGATTCTGAGGTGGCACAAAGTACGCTGCGATAGTAAGTTTTGTAATTAAAATCGGCTTAGTTTGTAGTGCTTCAACATATTGTTCGTTCCACTCTATATGTATTATTTCTGAGATTTATTACTAATCATTAGTTTTACACAATTTTTAAAATATGTTCACATAGTGACTTCGTAGTGTTTACACGAAAACGCTTAATAAGCTCAGTTTCCCGGCTTAGTATAACCTTTCTGAATGACCCTGTGTTTATAGATACTTGATATAAAATTAGGGTATGAACCATACTTTATTAAAACTTTTTTATTAATAATGTAAAATTACTGTAACAGAATTTGTTACTCATTGAAGCAATAAGTCGTATAATTCAACGTAATCTCGTATAACTTTGTTCTGGGGATTAATTAAACATAATCAACGTGAGCTTGTTCTTCTTCTTTTTGTTGGCAATCGGCTACAAAATAGTGGCATTTTGCCAGTGTCGAGTATTTCTTCATCATTGTTTTAAAATTATAAATAGCCCTGATGATCATGTTGGTGGCGATGAAGATGATGAAAGGAATTCCCTCCCCTTAACAATAAAACTGTGAATACTTTACTGAAAAATTACCGGACATCTTGGGAGAACTGGTAAAGTCAATTCATACTATTTTATTGAAATAAAACTAATCTTACGGATTTTATCGTGTTTTTTTTCTGTTTTTACGTTCCCGACGTTTCGGCTGCTTTAGAGGAACCATGGTCGCGGGAGGACTGAGGTGTTTGACGTCCTAGTGTCAAAGTTTGAACTGGGGTACCCTCAGTTCTGGTTCTTGTTTACGGTCCGATCTATGCAGAAAGTGCTCACTGTGTCTTGAGGTCGTGCAATGGTGCGCTTGGTATTGGATTTAATTATATTAACTACTGGATCCCAAGTCGGTGGTAGCACCTAGCCATCTTCCCTATTGAGATTAGGATTGTTGTAATTTCAATGGCCTTATATATACTTACACTAGCTGTCCCGGCGAACTTCGTACCGCCTCATAATGAATTGTATGAGAAAATGAATTTATTGGTATTCTATGAAAAATTTAAACAAATCTATCCCACGTGAACCATACATTTTACCGGGATAAAAAGTAGCCTATGTGCTATTCCAGACTATAATCTATCTCTGTGCCAAATTTCATCCAGATCCGTTCAGCCGTTCTGGCGTGAAAGAGTAACAAACATCCATCCATCCATCCATCCATCTATCCATCCATCCAAACTTTCACATTTATAATATTAGTATAGATAGTATAGATTACGTTACATCTATGTCCGTCGAACATCACAGAAAAACTACCGATTTGAACGAGGATTTTAACTATTGGATAGACTATGTATACATTTCATCACGCTATGCCCAGTCGGGTGGAGTTGCATTGAAAAATCAATAGACACGAGGACCCAGCTCGCGAGATAAAGCTTGTAGATATTTTTTTTTTATTACGTTATAGGCAAGTATTTGATATCGATCTCACCTGATGGTAAGTGACGATGAGATCTACGATGGAGCATACTTGCCTAGAAGGTACCTGTTCACTCTCGACTCGAAAACACCCAGATTGAAGTCAACGGGGAACAAAGACGCCGGTAGCGTGTTCCATTCCTTGGCAGTTCGCACGATGAAAGTAGAAGCAAAACGCTACCGTACGTACCGAAGGAATGTCAACAGTGTACGGATGACACTTGTCCGTGCGTATTGTCGACCGACGATAGGTATTTGACGGCAGCTTGCTTGTCTCCCCTGAGCCTTGGGTATCGGGTATGATGGTATCCATGAGGATATCCCCAAGATAAAAAAGGGGTTTGGGCGTAGGCATGTCGGCTAACCACCAGGTAATTGCGGGGTCGATTCCCGCCTGGTTAAATTTCGGTAACGATCTTTTCGTTATTTGCCCTGGTATGGGTTACTTGGATCGCCCCCAGTCCATTGTACGGTACCCATAATACAAGCGTTGCTTAGCGTGGGACCGTATAGTTGGTGTGTTCGTCTGGCGAAATTTATTTGTTTATATAGGTAAAAAGTATTTTCAAAATATTCTCATAAATAAGATGGTATAATGTTTCAAAGCGTAGAAATCTTAATCTGATCTGCGTGTCGATGCTGAAAAACGTTAAATGAAGGAAGAACGAATCCGGATTATCTCTGCGTAACATCCTGATAAATATTAGGGTCGTGCTGTTCGAAATTTGTGTACATTATTTTGTATTTTCAGGAATTATGAAACACAATATACATGGTGTAAGGGTATGGTAATGAAAACCTTGGGTAAAGGTTACACTTAATAATACCAGCCCTTTTTAATGTCCCACTGCTGGATATGGGCCTCCCCTCAATGCGAGGGGGATTAGGCCATAGTCCACCACGCTGGCCCAGTGCGGGTTGGCGGACACTTAACAAGGTTACACTTAATGCCGAAAAACAAACAGACAAACGTGCAGACAAAAATTCTAACAGTCATTGTTTTGAGTTCCAATGCGTTGATAAAGCCCCCCCCCCCCATTAATAGTTTTTCCCATTAATAGTGTACAGACTGCGATCAGTTACATTTTTATTACATATGTATAATAAAAATGTATATGTGTGTTTATTGTTTTTTTTATAGCCGTTAATTATTTGACATTGGCAAAAGACCGACAAATTTGTGGTTGAGGCCTAATTATTCATCTTATTTCATATCATCGCATTTCATTTTGTAAAGAAAGATGAAGCATAGAGCACACTAATTGACCTTTTGCAAATTTTCCCTTTTACGTATTTGACATTTTGTTAACACTTGCGCGTATAATGAACCACGTACCACGTATGAGCCAACCAAGGTTCGAAAGTACGAGTATAATACATTGATGTAAGAATTTCCGTTCTTTTAACAAATAATAATTTATTCATCAAGCACTTTGAGAGCTTACAGGTAGCCTGTAAAGAAAACTTGCGTATTGAGATTTCTTTGACTTCGTTCCCCTAGGGATAGTCGAACGCCATGACGACAGACTTGTCTATGTTAGAATAGAAGAAATATATAAAATAAAT
The DNA here is from genome assembly GCA_905404115.1 of Pheosia gnoma. Taxonomy (NCBI): domain Eukaryota; kingdom Metazoa; phylum Arthropoda; class Insecta; order Lepidoptera; family Notodontidae; genus Pheosia; species Pheosia gnoma. Next base: position 1,065,866 of record FR989919.1, on the reverse strand, counting down.
TAACTATTTGGCATTTTATTTTGCGGGAACCATGCAGTAGTCAATTTTATTTTATTTTCCAAAAATGTGTTTCTTTGATAAATAATGTGTAATATTAGTGGGATATTAACCATTGTGTGTTCATAAACGTGCACGAGTGAAGGTAATTAAAATAAAATAGTATGACTTGACTTTTCAAGTTCTCCCAAGATGTCCGGTAACTTTTCAGTACAGTCGTCATCAACATTATCATTATCGTCGAGGTACATATAATTCAATAACAATCATCAAGAATTACTCGACATTGGCAAGAACGGCACTATTTTGTTGCCGATTGCCAATAAAAAAAAAAAAATAACTATTGGAATATGTGACATAACACATTCACAGTCAAAATTAATAAAAGCTCTTTCGAACGGTATCACATAAATATAAGTAAATAAAAGCTGTGGTCCCACTTTTGCATCCCAAACCTGCATCGAGAAGTGGGACCAATTATTTCATTCTCTTTTTTATATTTCTACATTTTTTGTTTTTAAGATTAAACCTTGATTTTTCAAACCCTGTTATACGAGGTAACAAAATTAATTCAAAAAAATACAAGCCCGCTGAGTTAATGCCGGATCAACTCAGTTGAGGTTACAGAAAAATTAAAATTACATTTGTAAGTGCCCCCCGTGGGCTTATATGAAATTAGCTGCGCCCCGCGGTGTTACCCGCGATTAAAAAGTTAAGTTTAAAAAATAGGAAGGAACCGTGCATTTTTCCGGGATGAAAATTAGCCTATGTCATTTTCTGACCCCTAAACTACCACTACCTATGCAAAAAATCACGTCGATCCTTTGCTCTATGAAAAATTAAAACAAATCTATCCTACGGGAACCATACATTTTACCGGGATAAAATTTAGCGTATGTGCTATTCCAGACTATAATCTATCTCTGTGCCAAATTTCATCTAGATCCGTTCAGCCGTTCTGGCGTGATTGAGTAACAAACATCCATGCATCCATCCAAACTTTCACATTTATAATATTAGTGGAATAATTCATTTGACTTTGGGTTTGACGCCTTTGCCCAGCAGTGGGCGTGTCACGTCTGATGGATATATCGTTGAAATAAATACGCCAAGAACTAACATCAACCTCACTAGCGCACTTGTTCGGCGATTTGATTAGCGCAGTTATTAGTGACCCTGCTTTCTGTGCCGAGGGTCCCAGGTTCGGATCCTGGTGTACACAAGCTTTGTGTGATGAACACGAACAAGTGTACACGAGTCATGGATGTTTAATATCTATATAAGTATTATATACTGGGTCCGGGTCAGTCCATTGGACAATACCTATGATACAAGAGTTGCTTAGTGTGGGACCGTATAGTTAGTGTGTTTGTCTGGCAATATTATTATTAACTAGCTGTTGCCCGCGACTTCGTCCGCGTGGTATTTAACAAAGACAACCGTTGACAACAGCCTGCTGGCCCATTCTGAGCCCGCGGGACGCATTGCTGCAGGTTGTTGCTATCAAACTTAATCAGGCGCTGCGCTGCAACATTGGTTTTAATTTTTTTTCGTGAGATCCTATTTTTTTTTCTAAAATAAAAGTAGCCTAAGTTACTCCTTGTTATATCAGCTATCTGCCAGTGAAAGTCCCGTCAAAATCGGTCCAGCAATTTCAGAGATTAGCCGGAACAAACAGGCAGACAGACAGACAGACAGACGGACAGACAGACAGACAGACAGAGAAAAATTATAAAAATTGTTGTTTCGGTATAGGTAACGTGTATACATCCAAATGCACTTAGTAAAAAGCGGTTATTTTAATATTACAAACAGACACTCCAATTTTATTTATATGTATAGGTAACACAAGCGGAGTCGCAGGCATGGCTAGTATCCTAATCCAATTCACACTCAATAAAATAGGTCCATCCGTCATAATCCGCTACCCCAATAAACTAATTATTTGGAGGTGGTGACCGCATCCCCAATTTGTCTGATTGCCGGAACCTTTTCAATTTCACGCTTTGTTTGGCGATCTCTGTACGTAATATTGGGGGAATTAGGCCGAATTGGGGGTCGGGTAGCAACTTTTTGTAGCTGTAATAATAATAATATATAAAAGGGCCTCTACGTGTTGGACCAATGTCCCCACGCAAGCCTTCCAAAAATCCGGGTATAGCCCGTGTAAAGAGAGAGATAATATATAATATATATTCCTGCAATAGTTCCTCCGCCTGCTGAGGTCAATTTTTCGGCAGTTGACCCCAGTAGATGGCTAACATAATATTAAAATTCTCAAAAATGGCCTCTACATGTTGGACCCATGTCCCCGCGCAAGCCTTTCAAAGATCCGGTATAGCCCGTGTGGACAGAGACATAATATATAATAATATTGCCAGACGAACACACCAACTATACGGTCCCACACTAAGCAGCTCTTGTATTTTGGGTACTGTACAATGGACTAGGGGCAAACCCTGTATATTATATAGATATTAAACACCCATGACTTGGGTAGAAACATTCGTGGTCATTACGCTAAGTTTGTCCCTACCAGGATTCGAACCCGGGTCCCTCGGCACAGAAAGCAGGGTCACTACCAACTGCGCTAATCAGGCCGTCAAATTTATAATGACTATTATAAGGAAATATATACAACTACATATTTTTGCCTGCGGCTCCGCCTGCGGCATCTCAATGAAATATAGCCCTTAGCACTCAGCGGTAATGTAGTTTTCTATTAGCGAAAGATCGAATTAGTTCCAAAGATTACCCCATACATCCAAACTCACAAACGAACAAATATAATATTAGTATAGAAGTATAAATAAGAGGCTGTGTCATAATGTTTCGATAAACAATATCCACAACTTATTTATCAGATGTCCCATACAAATTCTGTCAAATAATTGATGAATAGGTATATACCAGCCATTGTAAAACTGGCCGTATACGAGTATATCAGCAGATAAACGCACCGATTGTACCATACAATACAAAACCAAACTAAGCAACGCTAGACTTGAGATGAACCATGTAACACCCAGACATATTTAACATACGACAAGAGAATTTCCGAATCGCCGAGGGGAATTAATGTCCAACCTGCGCTTATACTGGACTGTAAGAGCTTGATGAAGCGATATCAACTTATTGTGATGTGTGTATAAAACATACACACATCACAAGAAGTTGACGTATACACAAACAAAACTACATAAAACAAAGGCGAGTTCCTTACACAATTTACAACTCAAGAAGGGGAGTACTGATTTTTGTCCCCGCTATTAAAAAATTTGAAAAAAATACTAAAATATATTTAATTCAGAGGTGGTACGAGGTCCGCCGGGACTGCTGGTTGAATATGGAATGAAAGCCGACACCAATATGCCTAACAGAAATATAAGGAATCTCTCACACAGTCCACTTTTTGTAGGCCGATACAGTCTTGTGTAGGCGTGCATTATTATGAGAATCAAGTATTTTTTTCTCCCTGTAAAACGACCAGGTTTTGTCTTAATGTGTGTGAAAATCCTAATTTCAGTTATGCGGACTTTACGGGCATATAATTCGAATAAGTTTGCGGTTATGTGCCGCACTCAAATGAAGTGTTTTATTGTGAGTTAACCCACTTTTATGGTGGCGAAGCTGTGGCGCGGATGCGTTGGTAGGACCGTTAAAGTTGGGGTGGTGGGGTGGGGGAGGGCGGTGATGATCACGTATAGTTATATATACAGGGTGGAAGTAGCTAACGAATATTGATACCATTGATTCAACTCATGATTCTCGACCCCCCAGGGTTGGAATTTTTCGTCGATCATTTCATGAATTATACGCATTTATTTAGTATTCTGGTATGAAATCTTAATAAAAGTCAATCTTAAGGTGATTTGAAATGTATGCGGCCGAAACGTCGGGAACGTAAAAACATAAAATAAACGCGATAAAATAATCGTTTTATTTCAATTCTTGGGTCATCAGAAAGTAAGGTCCCTGATAATAACCTGTATACAAATAAATAATTACTTATTTATATTCTATATTCAAATCCATCGAACATTATATTATGTTAAGAACTTTTAATATGTCAGAAAACTATACGAGTCACTGGGTTTTGCGCAAACTTGGAAATTATGATTAAGGAAAACGCTGTGTGTACAAGAAATATGTATTTTTCCATGTCAAATGGCACGGGAATATTGCGTAAAACACGTTTATAAATATCGCTGAGCTTAGTAACGAAATCTACTTGAGCTGGGATTTTTTTAGTGCTTAGGTGTCACGATAATGTTTTAGTATCACGTGTCTTCTTCTTCTTCTCTCTTCTCTTCAACGGATGAAGTAAGAAGGAGGTTGTAATGTTGTGGGTTTGTATCGACGATAGTTCAGAATCATGGCACAAAAGGAGTGATGAGTATATATCTAGATGGATACGGATCGTGAACAGGACCCAAGAAGAGATAGATAGATTTTATTAAGAGTGATGTGAAAGAGATTAAAATGGACGAGAGTATGAGAGAAAAGTGGGATGTATTGAAGAAAAAGAAACCGCGCCGATCTCAGCTATTAGGGACAAGTAAGCCTGATGATGATGTGCCCCAATACTTGAATGCTATTGCTTGCTATAAGTAAAGACCGATTGTCTACCATATGTCATCGTCGTATACTGAGCTATTTTGGTCACATCGCCAGACGTGGCGAGAGCAGCTTAGAAAAGCTCATTGTGGTGGGAAACGTGGAAGGGAAACGTTCACGAGGCCGGTCCCCGACCAGGTGGTCCGACCAACTCAAAGAAACACCAACGTCCCGCTTCTACGCCGCGGTGAAGATGGCCACAGACCGGAGCCGATGGAGACAGTTCGTCCGATCCAAAGAACTACCGTGATGATCACGATCCTCAGTCATGAGGGAACGACCGAAGAGAAAGGAGAGATTGCTTGCTAATATAAATCAAAGTTTGAACTGGAGTACCCTCATATTTAGTCGTTGCTTGCGGTCCGATCTATGCAGAAAGTGTTCACTGTATCTTGAGGTCTTGCAATGGTGCGCTTAGTTTTGGATTTAATTATATTAGTTACTTGGGATCCAGAGATGTTTAATTTGTTAATTATCCTTATTAAAATTAAATTATTAAAATCTTTAAAACAGTTTTAGTGCGACTATATTTACATGGGATATAATAATATCACGGTTATTTCTATGACATATTCTTCCATTACAGTTCTGAAAAGTTTTTGCAGTAAACAACTTTTGATCGTCGACAATTCTCGGGAGATTTGCGAGTTAATATCGACTGGGTCGTATCAGTTGTGATACGGTTCTGATTGCTTTTCAGGAAGCTTATAAAGAGTTTATGAAACTGCTGTTTTGTTGTTACTTCTGGGAGAGATAGATCATGGACTTAAAAAACTTGGGTGAAGGTTACACTTAATGCCTGTACCTAATTAAATTATAAAAATCATTTATGTCAAAAGTCATGGGTTACAAATGTTGTAATTATTGAGCTCTCAATGTATCGTAAACAACGCGAACACATCACAACGCTCCGCGCAATACTCGAAGCGTGCGAGCGACGAGCGTGCTCGAGCGTATCTAGTTTTAAATTACATTGCAATTTAAAATCACGTTGAGGTTACACCTCTATTATGATTTCATGCTTAAATCCAATTCAAAATGCGAATAATTCATTAACTGATAGACGGAAAATTCCAGCTCTGGGGGGCCAGAATCATGTGCTGAATCCACAGCATCAGTTTTCATTACGAAGCCACTCACACTCTGGATAGTAAGATGCAATGCTTTGCGTTGCGCGTTGCGTTAATCCACTCAATTATACTTCAGCTTATTTCTGAGTGGTGTGACGTATTTTCTTGTTAGATGCAGCAAAACATTTTAAAGTTTCATATTCCTCCTCCTTTCAATTTAATGGTGAGACCTTGTTGGTGTAGATGATAAAGCTCTTTGCATCTGTCTCTATCTAGGGCAACTTCTTTATGATACTGACTCTTTCTTTTATCTGACTCATGTAGTGTATTCTTGATCTTCCCTTTCTACGCCCATACCTTCTACCAAGGTATCATATCGTATGAGATAGCTTATCATCTTACCTCTTCTATTCTTTTTGTTTCCATTATCAATCTACGTTCTTGTACTCCCTTCATACCAATTTTGATCCAATTGATCTATTTCACTAATCTCCAAACCCTTAACTCAAATGACTCTAACATTTCCCCGTCTCTATGTTTCATACATTCGTATCTCTACCCTTGTGTTATGAAGTTACCTGAAAACTTGTTAGACTGGGTCATGGTAGCTCTTAATGAGATAATGTCGGGTATCCTTTGACGAAAACTTTTTATACTACGGAGAGACACTCCAACATAAATATTGCGCAGTTTTTGACTGAGACTTGAAAGACACCGACGGACTTTAGAGACAGTGAAAACTAGTACTTTCTTCAAAGGTCATATAACTCAATTTCGGAGGATAACCAGCATCATCATATTTTGTTACTATAATTCTAGCCCTTTAATGTCCCACTGTTGGGCACGGGCTTTACCTTAATGCCATTAGGCCATAGTCCACCACGCTAGCCCAGTGAGGGTTGGCGGACTTCACACGTCTTATCAAAGGGGTTCTCCGAGATATACACTCTTCCTGAGAACATTTTCCTTCACTATTGGGCATATAATGATCATGGTTGCAAATGAGATTCTCATATGAAATTCAGAAGTTCCAGGCGTGCGAACCAGGATTTGAACCTACGAACCTGTTCTACCTGTTGGGTATTTGTATAATTAATTATCTGTAGGTACTCGAATATGTTCTGTGATTCATTTGTCCATCAATAAATGTGTTGTACACTGGTCAGCCTTTTTAAGTTATTAGGGAGTCCTGTAAGAAATTTCTCACTACCAACTTGGCTATCACTGCTGTGTTGTTTTTTAATTAATTAAATTTTTTATTGCTATTAATTACTTGTCATTAACAGAATATCTATCGTTGGATGGGTGAGGGGATTGAAGAAAGTAAGACGACGTATCTTCATTCTTTACAAAAAAAAAAACTATGAACCGAGTTGGAAGTGGAGGCTTAACCTATGTACTGTATACTGACCGTTCAATATGCAGTACGTAAAACACAGAATAAAAATTCAACCTCGAGTTTTTATTGTGTATTATTACTATATATAAAACGTTTATCACCCTCGCGTTCTAGTTTTAAGTCCCATGTCGTTGGTTAAAACATAAAATGTTTACGATGGTTCAAAATAGGTATTTCAAAACCAAGACTGGTTTTTATCTGTTAGCCATATTTGGAAACTATATCTCTACACAGAGCTGCATTTTCGGTATTCACCCAGCGTAAAGTTTACACTGAGTAAACGCCAAATCCCTCGTTCAGAGACTCGGCGAGGGGAAAAATTACACTGGGTAAAATGTACACTGCTCCGTTTACGGACGTCCTCTGGTATTAAGTTTTAACCTAACAAGTGTGAATTTTAGGTCGCAAAATTTTCATCTTTCTCTACGACATAAAATTTTATGTATATAATTTTATTTTTATTATACAATGCCTTTATTTTATTTCCTTTGTTTATTTTTCCTATTTATAAGTATATTTAAGTTTTTTGGTTTTTTCATGTAGATATCTTTGTCACATCCATTATTTTATGTATAATGTGTATTTATTGAATGTGTTATAGCTATTAATTACTTGACATTGGCAAAATACCCGCTAAGTTGTGGGTGAGGCCATATTCAAATTCATATGCATTTTATTTCACCGCATCTCATTTCGTAAAGAAAGATATAAAACTATGATACCGTTCAGCGAGCCCCCGGTAGTGTATTTTTTACCCAGGGAAATATTAACCCTAACATATACCTAACACACCCGAGATCATGACACTAGATCACAAAATAAAAAGCTACGGAATCAACTTGATAGTTATTGAATAGGACCTATTCTAAGGTCCCATTTAATAAAAAAAAGAAAACCAAATAGTCCGTGGTTATATATATATACGAAAGGCAATATAAGCGCGAACGGAGAACCACCTCTTTTTTTTCGTTGGTTAAAAAGCAAAGAAAAAAAAAACGTAACTTTTGGCCGCTGCCCAGGGTTAGTGACATCAATGATTTGATCCGGCGTCGGGTTTGCATTCTTAATCATTTTTGTGTAAAATGGATTTAACCATTATCAAAATAAATAAAATTAATTTATTTTTTCAGAAATCTTGGTTCTTTTACGTATTGATTTTCTCAAATTTTACAAATGCACTTAAGACATTCATTTGCCGCTAATTACTTAGAACGAGATAAGCCGATATACCGATATATACAGTCAAACCATTTCAGCCAAGCAATTTTTCAAATAAAACTTTGCCAGAATTTACAGCGCGCACCCAACTTTTAGAGAACATCTTTATTAACATTTGTCATCCCTGCAATCTCATTAACACTTTACAAACAAACAAAAAGGGTACTCGGGGTAGCCAGTTTTGGTACTTATGATATAGAATATGTACTGATTGCTTTGGAAAGACCTAACACTTATAAAAACAATAAACAATAACTTATTTGCTCACTATTTATTTATTTTGTGTCACATAGGTAGTTATATTCCACACCTTGAACCTATTAACCGCTGACATAGCGTCGGGCGCCTCGGTGTGGTCCAAGTGTTGGAAACACCCACGCTCCAACGGAAACGTCTGGACGTTATCTCAGCACAGGAGAGATGCATTGTCTTAAGGTTAAGTTAGTCTTACATCAAACTCTGTAGGCTCAACTTATAGGTTTAATTAAAATAATTAACTTTAAATTTAAAGTACTAAAAACAAATAGAAAATAAAACTCTTTTCGTTTGTAACCTGTACTTAAAGAAAATAAACTCTTTTCTTTTAAAAACTCGTTTTTTGGCTCCCGAAATCTAACTAGGTACCTAAGATATTTATTATTTATATAGAGTATTTATGTATGTATTTGTAAGTATGTATCTATTATTAAGTACACCCCCGTCGTAAAAATCTCTTCAAAATCCTCTCCATCCAAAGGTTGCCTGGTAGAGATCGCTATTAGTGATAAGGCCGCCCATTGTTACACTCTCTGTATAAGTTCAGTAGGTTTGTGTAGTTTTGCATTCATTTTATGTGGTGGAACAATAAAGAGTTATCTATCTATCTATCAAAATACACCATGGCGCCTTAAAACCCTGAAGAAGTATGCAGATAATGGACCCTAATTTTACTAATAGTTCCAATGGCTGGCGACTGGCGACCCTATTGCCATTCCATCGCAGTTATATAATAATAATAATACCAGCCGTTTTTAATGTCCCTCCTGGGCACGGGCCTCCCCTCAATGCGAGGGGGATTAGGCCATAGTCCACCACGCTGGCCCAGTGCGGGTTGGCGGACTTCACTCATCTTTCGAGGGGTTCTCTCAGACATGTAGGTTTCCTCACGATGTTTTCCTTCACCGTTTAGCAAGGGATAATCGTGGTTGAAAATGATCGCACATGAAATCCAGAAATCCCAGGGCTGCGAGCCGGGGTTTGAACCTGCGATCCTCGTTGCCGAGGCAAGCGTTCTACCAACTTGGCTATCACTGCTTTTGTTCTATTCTTTCTATTATTCTACCGCTGTTACTCCACCTCAATGTGAGAAAGATTCCGACCCAGTGCGGGTTGGTTAACTATGATGGCAGAAAGTACTTGCCTACCTCACAAATTTTATTATATGACAAAATTTCAAGAAAGTATATTTAAATCACTTTTGTGTAGGAAAACACATATGTAGAACATTAAAAAATTAATTAATTTTGAAAATGCTACCTTACCTACCTACCCTACCTTACCTAGTTTATGTCCTCAACAATAAGCTAAGGTTATGTCATAATACAATCTGAAAAGCAATTTATCTTCTCACATTTTGCATTCACACAAGCATGCACGTAAATAAAGATTCACAGACTCTTTGGAAGCGGCCAGACATGGTTAGTGCAGGCCGTTTATCGTGCTTTCAAATATTATCCATTTTGGATATAATGATTGCGTGGATTCTTACTCAGCAGTTTGGTCCTAGGCAGCCTGAAAATCGAAAAAAAAGAGGAAAAGAATACGTTAAAACCAGTCCACCTGTTTGGGAGAAACGACGCTACAGACAAACACAGGGGCAAAGTGCCTCAAACTTAGGCTAATTGTTTTCTTTATGAGTTGTGACCTACCAGGGCCCCAAGTCTGCTAACACAATCGATTCATAATCGATCAGTAACCGCATAGTAACTTTCACTTTCGACAGATATCCCATACAATATCTGTCAAAAGTGACAGTTACTATGCGGTTGCTGTTCGATTATGAATCGATTGTGTTAGCAGACTTGGGGCCCTGTTTGTTGACGCATGCCTACATATAGTCAATGACAGTTGAGTAACTATAGTGTTGTTGGTATATTATGGTACAATTTCAGTTTCAGCAAGCGTCCACGAACTATGCACTTCAAAACAATTGTTTGTGAACTCTCTTCAGATATAATTTAGTTTGTGAATGGTACTCAAGTATTATAGAATAACTTGTACAGTTATTAAATAAATAGGCCTTGTTTGGGTGGGATGTACTTATAATAAACATAAGGCATTATGTGCCGAGAACGATGAAAATAGAGGGATCCAGTAATTAATATTATTAAATCCAAAACCAAGCGTACCATTGCAAGACCTCAAGACACTGTGAGCACTTTCTGCGTAGATCGGACCACAAGCAACAATTAAATATGAGGGTACCCCGTCTCAAACTATGACACCAGGACGTCAACCACCTCAGTCCTCCCGTGACCATGGTTGCTGTAAAGCAACCAAAACGTCGGGAACGTAAAAAACAAAAAATAAACGTGATAAAAACTGTAAAATTGGTTTTATTAAAAAAAAATAGAGGGAGCGACACAGATTGCCACCAGCCTGCTGATCTAACCGGAGCAGGTCCTCATAGGTCTACCCATCATCATGACAGACCTTTTATCGTGTTACAACATATACAGAATGATTCAGAATGGGTATACTAGCTTTTGATGCTGCTCCTTTTTAGCGCATTTGTTATCAGTATGTGAATCAGACAGACGCGATCACAACACAACGCTCCGCGCGATACCCGACGCGTGCGAGTGGCAAGCGCGTTCGAGCGTATCGAGTTTTAATATACATTGCCGTTTTAGACCTTAATTGTAATTATGTTTTTTTTATTTATTTATAATCAGATCAGATAGACTTCTATTATTATTTGATGATAAAATCAATTTTAGAAAACTGAAAAACATGCGTGAAATTCATGAAAAGATCGACGAATAATTCCAACTCTGGGCGGTTCAGAATCATGAGTTGAATCCATGGTATCAGTTTTCGGTACGAAGACACTTATACCCTGTATATGAGATGGAGTATACTTGATACGAAAAGCGATAAGGCTCAAAATCGCGAGCTACCTTCACGCATATCTTGATCGATCAAAGCAAAATGCTCGTGATACAATGGATGTCGGTTCTGCGATAAGACATGAGCTCTGAATGGTGAATACATTTTTCTATAAAAATAAACATAAATCGTATCGTCCCATACCAAAAAAAAAACAGATGAAAAAAAGATGCGAGAAAACTAATGAAAAAACTCAGTAGTTTAATAAAAGGCGATAGTAAAAAAAACTATATTATTATTATTTCTAGATATACTAGTGAATAGCTTTTTGTATAAATACTGTGAAGCAGAAAACTTACATGCAAATAAGGCACCCTTATCACGTGTCAAATGTAACCGTCTCCGTGCTCTTGAGCTCAGGGCAATATGTGCGCTTACTTTTATAGTTTACGATTGGTACTATATCCTCGCAAAAGAACACCGATTCGTATTATTCTGTGTCTACCTATGGGTTTTAAAATATATGCTATCCTGCATACTCCATTACTTTGTTTTCAAAGCAAGCTTCCAGCCAACACTGGAAGCTAAAGGCTCAAACGACCTAAACATTAATGTAAAAGCCCATTAATTATTCCCATTGTATATTCAACAGCTAAACACCAAGTTGGACCCACAGTTATCATTCGAAAGTCCTGTGACTGAGTGTCAAAACTACTTGGAACTTCTCCGATGGTGTGAGGTTCCATCTGCACTGAGCCGCTATCTTCCCAATTGAAATTAACAAAGTTTTGGTAAGTAAGTATAAATTGTTTTGAAGATCAGGTAAAGCCAAGTCGAGCTTACACTAAAGCTTGATATCTTTTTACAATCCAGTGATAGCCAAGTCAATTTTACACTTGTTATTTAAATTTGTCTGTAATGCAGTGAAAGTCAAGTCGATTTTATTCTGGAGCTCAACATCTTCTTGCAATTAAAATAAAACTAATTTGAAGGATTTTATGACGTTTATTTTATGTTTTTACGTTCCCGACGTTTCGGCTGTTTTACGGCAACCATGGTCACGGGAGGACAAAATTAGTTTTATTTCAATAAAATAATAAGTTTTTTTCTATGTCTCTATCTTTGTCGTTTTATTGTGTTTGGCTTCATGGACTCAAAGTCAAAGTCAAGTCAGTTATTTCATTTAGGCCTACGGGGGCACTTACAAATTGTCAATAACTGTTTTTTTTTAATATTAATGGTCTTAGTCTTAGAAAAAGTAAACACTTTTCATGCACTAGAGCAAGAAATGCAGTTTTAGTCCGCTTATACCCAGCATCAACAAGGACTTTACGAGCATGAGAAGTGGAAAGGATTTTTTTTTGTATGAAACTAATGACATTTTTCGGTGATTGCATAATACCAATGTAAATCACATCATAATAGCAATTGAGAATTTGTAAGACCTTGTATTTCCCATTCTATTCATTTGTTTACGTCGTACTTAATCGTTTGACATTCAATTATTTTCCATACCAAACCGAACGAACGTAGCTCCATTAAGTAGGTTTTTGGGAAATTGATTGTCAAATTAATTGGAATGAACCCTTTTCATGGCGAATTAAACGGTTAACACAAATGATTTGGTATTTAATTAATTTAAACTTTTGTTTCCTCGAATTGTTACCGAATTTCTGTTTATTTTATGTGATTGAATGACACACTGGAGATTATTTTTTTAAATCGTGCTCAAAGATGACAACAATTGTAACACATAATTTTCGACATAGTTATCCCACTAATATTATAAATGTGAAAGTTTGGATGGATGGATGTTTGTTACTCTTTCACGCAAGAACGGCTGAACGGATCTGGATGAAATTTGGCACAGAGATAGATTATAGTCTGGAATAGCACATAAGCTACTTTTTATCCCGGTAAAATGTATGGTTCCCGTGGGATAGATTTGTTAAAATTTTTCATAGTGTACCAATAAATTCATTTTCTCATACATTTGATTCTGAGGCGGTACGAAGTTCACCGGGACAGCTAGTATTATTATAAAAAAATATGATTTCTATAATGGTGTCAAATAGTTTAAGAGGATACCAAGTAGAGGATAACGATTGATTGATCTTGCTGTGAGAAACCAAACCAGTACAGTTGCACCGCGCACTGAGTACGTAGTATAATTTAAAAAAAAAACAATATTTAGATTGTTATTTTCAAGAATGTGACCTTTATAGCCTACCAATGGACCCCTTAAAGTATTTTATACCTAATATTATTGTTCAATCCTATATTATTATGTGAATGTATAGGACGACCGCATTTATGCAATATTGAACTAAAACTCAAAGGTATTTACATACTTTAATTAATATTTTTTTTAAATATATATATTTTTTCCATAAATGAAGTATAATTAAAATTTACAATTACAGTTAAACTAAATAGGAAAATAAAAAAACTTATAAATAGTCTGACAACAAACTGTGTATCTAAAAGACTTTGTCCGCGTGGAATGGTGGCAAGAATGCTGGCTGCATTTCCTCGCTGTATTGTCAAGCTAATTTTTGTATGTGTACATTCATTATTATTTTTTCATAAAAATTATATTTATACCCAGTAACCTAGAATAGTATATGAGAACATATTTTTCTGTGCGAAATTCTCTGGTATTTGAATGGCCAGTAAATAAATCTCAGCGAGTATATATTTAACCGTTGCAGCGTTTACAACGCGTAACTGATATTTACTGCCGGTAACCTGACGGCTATTTATTGCGGCAACATACCAGCAAATTGGATAAATATCTCAAATATTTCTATACGATACGACAAGCTCTTAAAATAATATTGATTTCTTATATTTACGCGAATACTACTCATTGAAATAAAACTTATTTTACAAATTTTGTCGCGTTTATTTTATGTTCTTACGTTTCTGAAGTTTCGGCTGTTTTACAGCAACGAGAATTCTCGTTTCGCGGAGCATTGCATATTATTAGGGGTCCCGACACTCGTGACAGACAGTTTCTCGACTAACATCTTAGAGGAGTTCGGTGTTGCTGGCTTCTTTAATTATAGATCAACTTGTTTGGTTTATAATTGGAAAAGTTTTAAGTTAAGTTTTATGCAAGCATGTAGGTACCCATATTACAATTTCCAAACAGAAGCCAACAATAATCTTGTTATCAATATGGATCCTTCGCCATTGACAGGCAATGCTGAGGCCATACCAAACTAGCGTAATTTACGCCGCGTCAAATTTATATTACGTTCGGTTTTATATTTGCCGTTTGCGTCGCCGCGCCACGACACGTAATATGTTTAAGTATTGCATGGTAGTAAATTACGCGAATAACTGCGCAGCGTAAAGTTTCCTAAGTTAATTACGCTATTACTTATTTAGGATGTATGCTTAAGTACTCACTTATTCCTACCACAAGTTGATCACCCGAGCGTCATAAGTACCAGGGTACCATAAAAGCAGGTGTTAAAATACGAAAGCATCGCTTCCTTAATTAAACACGACTTAACCCGTTTAAGACGAACACACCATCTGTACGGTACCACACTAAGCAAGGCTTGCATCATGGGTACCGTACAATGAACTGGGGGCGGTCCCGGTATATTAATACTTAATAGATATTAAACATCAATGCTCGTGTACAAACATTCTCATCAAACAGAGATTGCCCCTACGAGTACTAGCATTCGTTCCTAGGATACCAGGGTACCATTTAAAACAGATGTTTACAATTGAAAGCGTCTCTTCCTTAATTAAACAAGTCTTAATCCTCACTTCTAACTAATTAATTCCACTAAACACTACGTTTCCTTTGCTATTTGACTGTATAATCATTATTTCATCTCACTGGCTCGGAAAGGCAGCGTTTATTGTTCAAAATCTGCTCGCAAAAGTCCATTATATCCCCATGAGTGGACAAAGTTAACGGATTTCGAACGTGACCGAATCTCGAATGCATATGAACTAATTAGCTTATCTGTGGTAATGGTGTACCGGATGTGCCAAACTTTTTTCTCTATAAAAAAAAGACATAATGAAACGTTCAGAAACGTGGTTCGGTAAGAAGTTGAATAGTGAAGTTGTAAATTTTGTTTTATTTTCCAAAAAGATGTGTGTTCATTAACAAACAATGTGTAATATTAGTGGGATATTAACCAGATAGATAATATACTTGGCGGGGTAAACTTGTAATTATTATATTAGAATTGGTTTTCGTCTAGCATTTTATTCGCTGTAGTAAGATTTCAAGTTGTGCGTTTCGCCCGACTGTAAAATTATTTGAGTCTTGTCCCTATGAATCCCTTGCTACGGATCTTGCTCAGGATTCTATTTTTTATTTTTAAATCTTAGTCCTACGTATGCTCAATATTCAATATAAGTACTCGCACCAAATAACAACTTTGCAACCTTACATAAAAATAACTATTGTTCACTTCAAAACTGAACATATAAATTTTATAGAGTCACTGAAATAACTTGAATACAATTAATTGCGTTAGACAGTTACAATTTTAATTTTATCTTGGTTATGGATTTCGGGGTCGAGTCACCTTCGTCCGTAGGAGAATTAAGTACCCTCGAGATACCCTACACGTGACCCTGGGTGGTGCCAACCAGGTGACAACTCTACTGGTGGTAGGCTTCGGCCGTGGCTAGTCAGCACCCACTGAACAAAGCCATGTCGCCAAGCGGCCTAGCCGTGTTCCGGCATGATGTTCGGTGTTGCCATTCATGGATTGCGGGTCAGATCAGCTGCGCTGCATGTGCCTAGTGAATGTAGCGTCTCGATCTACTGCCGCCTTCCTACCTAGGCAAGTATGCTCCATCGTAGATCTCATCGTCACTTACCATCAGGTGAAATAGAGATCAAATACTTGCCTATAATGTAATAGTTATAACCTGTTGTATTTAATCCTTTATGTCTTCTTACCCAAATCACTAATGTAAAGTTGATTTAACAATGAATCTAACGAATCAATTAAATCTAAGTGATTGCAGGTACAAATCCCAGCTTGCACTGCTTGGAATTCCGGATTTCATGTGCGAATCTCATTTTCAACCTCAGTTGTCACTTGTTAAGGAACACTTGGAAAGGAAGCTAATGGTGAAGGAAAACATCGTGAGGAAACCTGCATGTCTGAGAGCCCCTCGAAAGATGTGTGAAGTCCGCCAACCCACACTGGGCCAGCGTGGTGGACTATGGCCTAATCCTCCTCGCATTGAGGGGAGGCCCGTGCCCAGCAGTGGGACATTAAAAAGGGCTGGAATTATTATGTCACGTGTTAAACGGTGAAACCCACACGTTTGCAATAATAACTTACCCTCACAAGATGTGTGAAGTTCATCGATCCACACTAGGCCTGGTGGCCAGCGTGGTGGACTATCTATGGCCTGAAATTACCCTGGAATTATGGAGAGCTGTGCCCTATTGGGCACGCCCTGTATCTAATCTATCTAAGGCTGTAATGGTTCCATTACCCTTTAATTAGCAAACACAATTTTATAGCGCCTGATGATAGAACCGTTGTGCGTTTTAAGATCAATGAACTCATTCGGTGCTCTATAGTGACTTTAATTACTTTCTTGTTACTCAAAAATAGTTGGATGGTGATTTGCATTTTAAGTTAATTCAGTGTAGCGTTAAACTAAGATCGTTATTGAACCTGTGACCTTACGTTTAGGTTTTGAGTGTCACGAGTTGTGAACTTATACCGCCTTCGCGTATTTGTAAACATTACCCGAAGTCAGAATTTTGATATGTTGATGAAAAAAAATACAATTGTGTTTTTTTTTTATTAACAATATCCAAATTCTAACTACAAATGCGCTAGAAGCCCAAGTTTCAAGCTTAGTAAACCCTTTCTGAATCATCCTGTATCACTCACATAGATATTAAACATTCATGAATTGGGCTTCGTGTGGACATTCTTTTCCCGCAAAAGTTCAAATCGTGATAAAAAAAAACTATTTAAATAACGGCGTACCTACAGACGTACAGTACACCAGACAACTCGTAAATTTCAGCGCATATAATATGACTGAAATAAACATGAAAGTAGGTTTACTGCACCGCTGTCGAACTTAGGACAAGCTTTACGACCTCATGCCCCCCGTAGTCACTGTGGGTAGTCGCCGTATGTTGATAGTACACGAAATTACAGAAAAATATGTCTTATTGCAAAGATCATAAAACAAGGAATAGTGTGATAATATTTTGTGAGCAATATGGTTTTGATGAGACATTATAAAACTAACTAGAAATATGTGCTTTTACAAGTATACTGAGACCATTTCAATTTTACTCTTATTATGACCATATTTATTTTCAGCGTTTTTTTTTAAATTTTAAATCAAAATGTGACTTAATTACAAATCATCTAAAAACGTAGATCCATGATATAGTATACCCTTTCGGAATGTTCGGTATTTAAATCAGATTCCAGTATTCAGTCTCATCCAATAAAAGCTTACTCTACTTATTCCAAATAAGTCCATTCATTCGTTCATTCCAATAATTCTCATTGTACTTTTCATAATAAGAAGTACTTTCTATTCCAGATAACCGCAACTCCAACCGCCCATCCAATTAAACGAAACCACATTACTAACAAAAACTTTTCCGCCCAAAAATTATCAACTTAACAAGTGCACATGAATTCAATTTAAAATGAGATTGGTCGTACTGAACTTTTTTCTTAAAATCCAAAGGAATTTCGATTTTATCTCTCCACTGTAAGAGTTTGAATTTGATGTGTTTGGGTCTATAATAAATTAAATTATGAGGTTGGTTCCTAGAGATAAGACTGTGTTTTGTTAAAAAGCCTCTTAGAGACTTTTGTGGAGGTTATTGGAGGGGCGATCCCTTTCAGTCGACCTACCTATCGATTCATAAAACTCTTATTATGAAAAGCTATTGATTTCACAATTCGGTCCCCTGATGACGTAACTTGCAATAACCTAGCGATAGCAATAATCCAGCAAAGCTTGCTTTCAAATCGCATGCAAACATAGCGCTGACATGTAATACAAATTTGCGATTTCAAAGAAAATAATTTGCGCTGTTTGCTGTCGCTTTGCTATCGCTAGCCTGTTGCAAGATACGTAATCAGAGGGCAGATCCGACATATACACAGAGCGGGGTTACAAATTAAAAAAAAAGTGCGTGCGACGATCCGAAGACTTTGATTATTTAACTATTTAACATTTTTTGGTCCGAGTCCAACAACTACTTGGACTGAGTTTTTTGTGTCAAAAAAAAAGGAAAATAACAAAAACTACTTACTAAGTGTTTAGCAACAACTGGATGTGTTGGATAAGGAGGCTAGGTGGAGGCCTACGCCGCCCCGTAGCTGCGTAGCTGTGCACAAACACTCGTAGCAGCGTAGCAACGTTGCTACCTACATTATATATATACCTAAAGTAAATAAAGCTGGTATGTTTTTTCAATTGGTATTATCGACAGCTTAACCCAAAACCTGCAGCAATAAACACGAGGCCTTTGAACTAGTAACAAAAATAATTGCAAACAACTTGAACACTGCAAACTTTCCAATCACTTATCGCCTCGCCTGTTAAACACGACATCTTTGGTTCCGTAGAGTATTATTCTTCTCTAACGCTGCACAATAATAATTACAAGACTCTATAAACACGTGTATCCCATGGGCCGATTTTTATGTTCTTTGATTTTTTTTAATTTATCTGTGCCTCGATTAGTAGACTTAAACATGGGGAAAGAATACAAAAAAAAAATAATTAACAAATTTTCTCATACATCTGATTCGGAGGTGGTACAAAGCTCAACGCAACAGCAAGTATGAAACAAAAACTAACATCGAAATTTTATTTACTATAAATTATGTACAATAGGTGTATGTATACAAATATATTTAATTTTTTACTGGTGGTAGGCTTCGGCCGTGGCTAGTCACCACCCACTGAACAAAGCCATGTCGCCAAGCGGCCTAGCCGTGTTCCGGCATGATGTTCGGTGTTGCCATTCATGGATGGCGGGTCAGATCAGTTGCGCTGCATGTGCCTAGTGAATGTAGCGTCTCTATCTACTGCCGCCTTCCTACCTAGTGTTAGGCAGAAATATCAATAAAACACCACATTAACCCAAAATACAATTATATTAGTATGGAAAACATATCCGCGCCGAATACACTGTCATAGAGTCCAAATACCATAGAGCGGGGACACGTCAAAGGTAAACGGTAATAGTGTGGTGACATGCGAAATATCATAGAGGTTCGGTTTTCTTATCTGGTTATCAGCTCGGCCATCCTGCACTCCTTCGGTCCCCGAAGGAGACGCACTTGGTAGACTCCGCACCACGGTGGAAGTCCAAAGCCTCAAGTCTGCAGATTCTTCTCGGCGTCTTCAAACAAGTTGTTGAGGTTTCTGTGCTTTGAGGCCCCATAGGCAAGCAAATTGGATGTTGCTAGACCCCATAGGCAAGCATGGTAAACGCTGTTGGGCTCCAAAAGCAAGCGTCTAAATTATGTGCAATAAGGCCCCGAAGGCAAGCAACGTGAACGCAGGTAGGCCCCAGAGGCAAACGTCGTAATAATGTGCTGTAAGGCCCCGAAGGCAAACAAAGTTAACGCTTGTAGGCCCCAGAGGCAAGCGTCGTAATAATGTGCTGTAAGGCCCCGAAGGCAAGCAAAGTTAACGCTGGTAGGCCCCAGAGGCAAGCGTCGTAATATTGTGCTGTAAGGCCCCGAAGGCAAACAGTTAACGCGGGTAGGCCCCAGAGGCAAGCGTCGTAATAATGTGCTGTAAGGCCCCGAAGGCAAGCAAAGCTAACCCTGTAAGGCCCCAAAGGCAAGCGTTTAATCATGTGCTATAAGGCCCCGAAGGCAAGCTAAGTTAACACTGTAAGGCCCCAAAGGCAAGAATTGTAGTGATGTACTATGAGCGCCCCGAAGGCAATAGTCGTGAATTATATTCTATATTCTTCAACAGTTACTCATCATCTGACGAGCTCTCGTGTCTAGCACACCATACCTTCAATTTGTCTCGGGCTACTATATTTGTGTATGATTTCTTGCCCTTGGCAAATGAGGTCACTTCGTATCGGTCATTTGGTAGAGCTGCAGTTACTTTGTAAGGCCCTACGTATCTTTGCACAAGCTTACCACTGGACAGGCCTGGGCGTAATATTCTGCGTTCTACCATTACCAATTTTCCAACTGGGATTGGTGGTACATGTCGTCGACCCTTATCGAAACGCGTTTTCATTTTGGACGCGTTGTTTTCAATAGTCTGAGCTGCGTCATCTCGCAGTTTTAACAGGTCTGTAGTGTAACATCCTCCTTGTAAATCACCACCCAAACGAGGTCTCAGTCCACATAACAGTTCTAAAGGCGACTTACCTGTGCCTTGACTTATGGTTGAATTAATACCCAACTGAACTTTTGGAAGATATGAATCCCAGCCTTTTTGCTCATTGCCCATATGAGCTGTCAGAGAACTTAAAATTGTGCGGTTTAGACGTTCTACTTGCCCGTTCGCACGTGGAGAAGCAACTGCATTAAGAACGTGCTTTATCTTTAGCTTCTCGCAAAAATCCCTAAACTCCCGACTTGTGAAAGCTGTACCTCGGTCGCTGACGACTCTTACTGGGAATCCAAAAACTTGACTCAACTTATTTAGAGCTGCTATAGCTCCCTTGGCATTAGCACATGTAACGGCCTCCAACCATACAAATTTTGTAAACCCATCAATTATAGCAAAAATATAAGTCTTACCATTGCTTTTACAAAATGGGCCTAAGTGATCTACATGTAGAGTGTGAAAGGGTGTGGGAACCCGTGGAATAGGATGCAATACCCCAGGTTGTTTGCCAGTCGGCTTTTTGGTAAGCTGACACCCCATACAACTTGTTACATATTTCTCAACCCGTTTTCTCATTTTTGGGAACCAGTATTTTGCTTGTATCGCCTCCAAACACTTTTCTAGACCCAAATGGCCATTGTCATCATGATAAATCTTCATAATGTGCCATCTCGCACTCTTAGGCAGAACTGGTTTACTTTCACCATTCACGACTCGGCACACCACTCCATTCACTATCTTGAAGTCTTTAGCCAATCCTTCCTTCTTGTGTTTATTAGCTTCCAATTCAAGTTTCAGATTCAGCATAAGAGATTGTATCTCTTCATCTCCATCTTGAAGTGCATTGATAAAATCTTTCTCTTCAATTTGTTGTATTAGAACCGGATTGCGACTGAGCGCATCGACATGTGACATTGAAGTCCCTGGCCTATGCTCAACATCAAAGTCGTATTCTTGTAAATCGAGCCACCATCGTGCTATACGAGGCGATAAGTCTCTTTTAGACCATGCCAACCGCAACGCTGAGCAATCAGTCACTACTCGGAACTTTAGACCCGTGATGTAAACCTTGAACCTATGAATGCTAAATACAACGGCTAAAGCTTCCAACTCAAAACTGTGGTACTTCATCTCAGTTGCTGTGGTTTGTCGGCTTGCGTAAGCAACAGCCTTCCATTCACCATTATTTTGGCATTGGAGCAATACTCCACCCAACCCAATCTTAGATGCGTCAGTATGGATCTGGGTTTCACGATCTGGACTATAAATTACAAGGACAGGATCAGTTGTAAGTATACTCTTCAGACTCTCCATAGCTTCTATTTGCTCCCGATCCCAGCTCCAATCAACATCTTTCTTTGTAAGCATGGTAAGCGGTTTGGCAATTGTTGCAAAGCCTTTTACAAATTTACGGAAGTAGCTCGCTAGTCCTAAAAATTGTCTAAGTTCGTGAACATTACGTGGCGTTTTAAAATCAGTAACCGCGCTAACTTTATGTGAAGATGGACGTATTTCTCCTTTACAAATGACGTGACCTAAATATTCCACTGTGTTAGTGAGAAAAGAACATTTACTGCGTTTCAACTTTACGCCCGCCACTTTGATAAGTTCAAGGACCTTTCTGAGGTTAGTCAAGCAACTATCTACATCTTCTCCCCATACAATAACGTCATCGATGTACACCTCAGCACAGTTATGGATGACAGGTGCAAGCATCTCATTCATTGCTCTTTGAAACACAGCAGGTGCATTGCAAAGTCCAAAGCTCATCATACGATATTGATAATGTCCATCTGGTGTGACGAACCCTGTTAGTGGTCTTGATTCAGCCGCAATTTTAATTTGGTGATATCCATTGGCCAAATCTAAACAACAGAATGTTGTTTTATCAACCATTCTATCCAGTAGGTCCTGAATAATAGGTAACGGATATCTTTCTTTTTCGGTAATTTTATTCAGTGCCCTATAATCGACGCACATACGAAACCCGCCATCTCTTTTCTTCACCAGCAGTACAGGACTCGCATATGGTGAAGTCGATTTCTCTACTATACCAGCCTCAAGAAGTTCACTCACAATCTGCCTTACTATTGCTCTTTCATGGAATGACATTCTATATGGTTTGTAGTTTATCACTTTATCGTCGGTTAATTTAATTTTCATTTCTATGTTACAGCTACCCAACTCCATTCCGTTGCCAGAGAAGCAAGCTTCATATTCATTGAGTAGAATGTCCAGAGATTTCTTTTCAACACTCGTCAATTGTTCGCCTATTTTTAATGGAACCGAACAGGGATTATTTACCAACCCAGCTCGACCTATACAGTCTTCACTTTTAAGTTTAATTGTTCCACTAGTTCTATTTATAAGTTTAATGACAGCTGAACCATCTTCACACTGCACTTCTTCACTTATAACGTCTCTTTCGTGCATTGGTAGCCTCTGTTCACTGCAGTTGACTTTCATGACACCATCAGTAAAAGGCTCAGTTCTCACTGTGATTTTGTTTATTCCTGGAGTGAGAGCAACATCACCATGAGGATACAAGCACACCTTTTCCATGTCTTCGCATAACTCCGCTAACTCAAGAGCCATTGCTTCTCTTTTAAAAACACTGAGTCGGGTGGAGGTCTTGACCACTACAATGTCAGATGCTTCGGTAAAAGGTTGCCCCACTAAGACATCAAAATCTTGCACTTCATCAGGTACAATATAAAACTCGGTCTCCTTTTCGATACCATCAACAGATAAAAGGACTGTAATTTCACCCAACGGTATAGTCAATGCATCACCATAACCTTTAATCACAATTGTATCATTAATTGTATATTTCAAATTTTGATTGCTACAAAAGCTTTGTATCATGACATTACATGAGCTACCAAAATCGATAAAAGCAGTGGCACTGATGCCATTTATAAGAACAGTCTTGAAGTACTTTTTATCAGACATATTTGAACATACTGTCTGGACTTTTCTCACAATTCTGTTTTGGGGTCCAGTTTTTGATTGTTTACGGCATTCTTCTTGGGTGTGACCTTTCAAATTGCAGAATGAGCAATATTTACTTTGGTTTTTCTTCTTGTAACAATCAACCTCTGTGTGACCAACCCGATCACAAAAAGTACACCTTCTCTCATCTCTCTTCTTGCTTGCTGGCATTTTCCTGTCATCTTTGTTCCTAAAGCACCTACTTGCTTTGTGACCAGCCTTACCGCATAAAAAACACTTATAACTTTTTACAGACTTATTTGTAGCCTTTGATGATACATCAGGTTGAGATGGTTCTTTTTCAGTATCAAGTGAGTTAATACTAGCCAAGTACCTTAGCAAAGAACTAGTATCCCGGCAACCAGCAGACTTCGCACCAACCTCTAATAACTTATCACCAAGTGTCCCAATGACCGCTTCAGTGATAACTTCATCACTCAGGTGGCATGACATGCCTATGCCAAGCTTATTATAATAGAACTCAATAGGATCTTCATCGGACAATCTTACTCTATTTACAAGTTCTCTAATTTGAGACAACTTATTTTTGGTGAACGGAAATGCCTTGATCAGTTTATCTTTCCACTCACTCCAGTTTATTTCATAAGAAGCTTGATGCTCATACCAACCCTTAGCATACCCACTGAGTTTTGAAGTGCAATTGCATATTAGGGTACGTTCATCCCAACCATGCATTTTAGCCGTGCTCTCCAAATTGCGAATCCAATGTTCAACCGGTACTGAGGTAGTTTGAGGATTAAACTCTGGAATAAAATCATTACGACCAACATAGCGTACAACTGGTCCCATGTGTGCACTGCTCAGAGGCACTGATGTTGATGACACTATTGATGGCCTAGCTGTATTTTCAATAGAAACAGACTCTAATGGCGGAGGTGTTTGCTCGCTGTGATAGCTTCGAGACCTTCTCAACTCCCTGATTAGTCCCTCTAAAGCATCTATACGGTTTTCTTTTTGTTCTAGATCTCTTTTTAACTTCTTCTGTTCACTTCTATAATTTGATGGAGAATTACTCCTATCCCGTTTTTTCTTATCCTTATGCCGACCCATTGTAAAGTTTTTAACCGACTTCAAAAAAAGGAGGAGGTTCTCAATTCGGTTGTATTTTTTTTTTTTTTTTTTATTTTTTTTTTTATTTTTTTTTTTTATGTTTGTTACCTCATATCTCCGTCATTTATGAACCGATTTGGAAAATTATTTTTTTATATGAAAGGATATGTTTACAGATTGGTCCCATTTTTTTCAAAAAAATGTTCTGATGATGGGATCCATGAGGAATTGAGAGAACTCCTCAAATTTTATAGGCATACCGATAGCAATTTTGGTATTTTCATCAAGAAGTCAAGCATTTGCATTCAGAAAGTATCATTTGCTGAAGTGGAAGTGATGAAGAAGGCCACAAATGGCCAGCGGAACTTGTCAGTGATACGTATTTCACGGGTTGCGCCAAGATAATCTCGATTATTGGTATACCTATTATCCAGTAAAAAGATTGATTTCCAAATCTTTTTAGTGACAAAGAATAGTAAATATATCCACTAAAAAGTTTAAAATAAAAAACTTTTTAACAAAATAAAAACCGTCTTCAAAAAACTAAAAAGCAAAAAATAATCTAATCTTGAAATCTACCTTGTCTAACCACATCAAATATTTAACTAATCTGAAGTCGGTGCCAAATAAACAACCGACGAAGAATAACAAAAGTATACTCAGTAACGAGATGCGCGGACCAATTTGTAGGTATAGTCTTTGGCGCAGACCGGCAATACTCGACTCAGTTGTTAGTTTGGCACCGACTTCAGATTAGTTAAATATTTGATGTGGTTAGACAAGGTAGATTTCAAGATTAGATTATTTTTTGCTTTTTAGTTTTTTGAAGACGGTTTTTATTTTGTTAAAAAGTTTTTTATAATACACCATAAACCAATTAATTATTTAGTAATACCACACTCAGTTCAATGGTTTGATAACAAATTAGTTGTGTTATAATAGTCTTTTAAGACACAGTAAAGCAAATCAAGTTTTAAATTAAATATTAATATAGTTCAATTAATGTCTCTTTTTTTTTTTTTTTTTTTTTTTTTTTTTCTAAGCTTACAAGAAAACTTTCACACACATAACAGGTGCAAGATAACACACTGATAAGTAGGTCTGCCAAGCAAATTATTATAGCATAAGTCACTCAGTTAGTAGCAAAAGTATAGTACATGGAACAAGCTCACCGAGCAACTGCAAAGCACCTGGATGGAGGTAAATTATTTGAGTACATGGAGAATAGCTTCAACACACTTAAAGGTTATCAGGCTAGCTCTGTTAAGCAAGCCAGGTACTCCCGGGATAAATGTTCACATGATGCGACACATTGGCAAACTTGTCCGAACAAGTTTTGCAAACACAAACACTTCACCAATATTGTCAATAACAATAGCTAAAATAATAATAGTTAATAACAATTTACACTTATAATAACTTCTCTTGTTGTTAGTTTTACACGAAAATTTACAAATATTATGCGTCTTAACCGCCAAAAACAAAGATTTTCACAACTTTTGTTCCCGCACGTTATATTATAGTTTTAGTGAAAAATAACTTGTGGAACGTGAATTTATCTCACTTCTGAATTTCTGTTAGGCAGAAATATCAATAAAACACCACATTAACCCAAAATACAATTATATTAGTATGGAAAACATATCCGCGCCGAATACACTGTCATAGAGTCCAAATACCATAGAGCGGGGACACGTCAAAGGTAAACGGTAATAGTGTGGTGACATGCGAAATATCATAGAGGTTCGGTTTTCTTATCTGGTTATCACTAGGCAAGTATGCTCCATCGTAGATCTCATCGTCACTTACCATCAGGTGAGATCGAGATCAAATACTTGCCTATAATGTATAAAAAAAAACAGATAATTAAAAACTAACCTTAGATAAAAAAATAATGATATCAAAATATAAAATTGCAACAATACCGACCGCTACATCGCACATACGGAACCCAAAAAGCTACAACCGACTGCAGACATTACTTTAACGATCGAATAAAACCCGTGGGGATCGATTGATGGGTTTATTTCGACGAATCAGTAATTCGTTGACACTCCGGCCTCTCTGGGAGGCCTCTTGACAGCTGTGACGTCAGCTCCTTTTTGCGGACACGCCTACTATGTGTTGAAAACCACACAATGTTACTAGTTACTAGGAAGGCACGCAGTTTTTTTATTAACGAGCTTCACGTTAATGTGTGTCTTAATTAGACTGTAAATTTGGCCATGGCTGTACTTTAATATTTTTAATAGTATGTTACTAGTTACTAAGAAGAGACGAAGTTTTTTTATTAACGAACTTCACGTAGGTATCTTAATTAGACCGTAACTTTGGTCATGGTTGTATTTTAATATTTTTAATAGTATGTTGCTAGTTACTAAGACGGGACGCAGTTTTTTTTATAAATAAACTTCACGATAACATGTGTCTTAATTAGACTGTAAATTTGGTCATGGATATGCTTTAATAGTTTTAATAGTATGTTACTAGTTACTAAGAAGGGACGAAGTTTTTTTTATTAATGAACCTAACGATAATAGGTATCTTAATTAGACTGTAAATTTGGTAATGGCTGTCCATTAATATTTTTAATAGTATGTTACTAGTTACTAGGAAGGCACGCTGTTTTTTTTATTAAGGAACTTCACGATAATATGTGTCTTAATTAGACTGTAAATTTGGTCATGGATGTACTTTAATATTACTAAGAAGGGACGCAGTCTTTTTTATTAATGAACTTCACTATAATATGTTTCTTAATTTAACTGTAACTTTTGTCATGGCTGTACTTTAATATTTTTGGTTAAAATGATCGATGAGATATTGGGACTATATATTAGCTCGTTGATT
This sequence comes from Pheosia gnoma, assembly GCA_905404115.1. Taxonomy (NCBI): domain Eukaryota; kingdom Metazoa; phylum Arthropoda; class Insecta; order Lepidoptera; family Notodontidae; genus Pheosia; species Pheosia gnoma. The sequence goes on along the minus strand of FR989919.1, from coordinate 1,038,215 downwards.
GGGGCAGAAGCTGAAACAGCCATTTTTGTATTTCGTTTTGTCTGGCTGTCCGTTCGCAAATCACAGGAAAATTACTCGACAGATCTTACTTAAACTTAACATGGCGATAGCTTATAACTCGGGTCAATATTTAGGATATATTTAATTCCAGAATTCCAAATTTGATAGCGATAGACAGATAGGAATATGGATGGATTGATGTATCTACTACCTGACCGTTCCAATATTCTGGACTACTTATTCAATTTTATTTGCCCTACAAAATGGGACGACAGAGTGGCAAGTTTTTTTTTTTTTTTTAGTCCGGGCGCTGTCCTGGCCAGGCCCGCGAATCCCTCTGACATGGGGGTCAGAGACCTTATTTAAACTATTCTAAAATATATGTACATAGGCTTTGTTTATTTAAATAAAACAGAGTGGCAAGTTGGGCCGTCTGTAGAATCTTTTAGGTCCAAAACAGCTCGAGTAAAGGCCGCCAATACGTCTTATTTAATTATACCAACAAGGACAGCTTGGTGTAGTGGTTGGGGGTAGGCCACTCGGCTCAATGCACCGGCAAATTGCGGGTTCGATTCACGCTTTGGTAAATTTCTGGAAAGGATCTTTCCGTTCATTGTTAGTGAGTTTCAGTTTCAATTTTGTTATCGACTTTGTCGTCCGGTTGGCTGGATTATAATACCTTTTATATTCCTTATAATTAATGTATTAAGTAATTTTTTTTTTTTTTTTATTACATTATAGGCAAGTATTTGATCTCAATCTCACCTGATGGTAAGTGACGATGAGATCTATGATGGAGCATACTTGCCTAGGTAGGAAGGCGGCAGTAGATCGAGACGCAACTGATCTGACCCGCCATCCATGAATGGCAACACCGAACATCATGCCGGAACACGGCTAGGCCGCTTGGCGACATGGCTTTGTTCAGTGGGTGGTGACTAGCCACGGCCGAAGCCTACCACCAGTAGAAATATATAACATATTAAAATATATAACGATTTCGAAACCAGCCTGTGGATATACTTAACCATATATTATTGGCACACATATTAGAAGCAAGCATGCCGACAACCCTCGCCCAGTAATGGCACTAATTTGGCACTGATCTCTCGGTGCCAATGGATTGTTATTATAATAACGATTTCAATTAGTTATTACAAACGATTTTCATCCTTGTGGCTTGATGATTTGTAGTATGGAGTGTTTACTATGCTGCATGTCGAAAAACAACGTTAAAAAAACCACATACAAAGTGTTTTTTTTTTGTTTCAATTTGACAACCTTTTAGGCACGTCAAGTGCGAGCTAACCGTATACTTTATAGTCTACCGTATTTAGACATTTTGTATGGAGAATTATAAAGGACTTCTAGCGGACGGTATTTAAAACATTCAAACTTTCCATACAAAATGTTTAAATACGGTAGACTATAAAGTATACGGTTATCTTCGAGTAACCTCGCACGCTTTTTATCTAACTTAACAAAATAAAATTCAACAATGTTTCTTTAGGTTTATTAAACACTAGTCACTGCCCATGGTTCCGCCTGCGTTACCTTAATGAAACGTAGCCTGTGGCAATCAGGGATAATGTAACTTTCTGTAAATGAAATAATTTTCAGAGATCAGTAGTTCCGGAGATTGCCTCCTACATCCAAACATACAAACTTTACGTATTTATAATACAGGTATGATAACGGAAACTTTAGGTAATGGTTTCACTTAATGTATATAATAAAATTATAGAAATCATTTATTTCGAATGACATGGGTTACAAATGTTGAATTTTAGAGCACGCAATGTAGCGTAAACAACGCGATCACAACATAACGCTCCGCGCGATACGAGATGCAAGCGAGTGACGACGTGTTCGGTCGTATTGATTTTGTATTTATATTGCAGTTTTAGGTAGGTCTAAATTAGTAATTATAGTTTTCTTATACTTATAATAACCTTGAGATAGACGTCTTTTATGTTTTCATGCTGAAATTCATTTAAAAAGATCTGAAAAATGCGTAAAATTCATGAAAACACTGACGGAAAATTCCGATTCTGGGAGGTTCAAAATCCGTGGAATATGTTTTTGTTACAAAAAGACTTACATTGTAAAATATAGATATATATTAAATTTATAAAAAGCAAATACAAACTAATATCGTCCTTAAGAACAGTTTCAAACAGATCTATGTGATACAAAATCGTCGTTTATCGTCAGTCGTAAAAAGTACCAATTTCTTTTCACACCGAAGTCACTTTATCCCTCCAGAGTAAGTACAGGAGCCCTTTGAAGACTCCGAGTATAATATATCATAATTACTTGAGAAGTGTTATCTGTTAACAGCCATCATTGGTGTGGAATTTAAAAAGTTTTCCTATATAACTTGGACGACGAAATGTCGTCCAAGTTGATAACTTTCACAGCCCCAAGAAATGGATAAAAATAATGAAGGTTATCTGGCCAGAAGCCTGCAGAGTTTTATTTCATGAAATCAGCCTGACTGAAGATCGGTCACGGCGGCCTATCTCTACGCAGACTAGTTGACTACGCAGGAGATATCGCTACGCAGACTAGCCGACTACGCAGGACCTATCTCTACGCAGACTAGCCGACTACGCAGGACCTATCTCTACGCAGACTAGCCGACTACGCAGGACCTATCTCTACGCAGACTAGCCGACTACGCAGGACCTATCTCTACGCAGACTAGCCGCTACGCAGGAGATATAATAGTGCACAAGTGTGTGCGCAAGTGCAGGTGCACTCTCTCTCTCCTCACTCATGAGAGTGAGGAAAGAGAAACTCTGATGGAACCGCAATCCGACACGACCGGAGAGAGGTCAGGCGCAGGACAAGCATACGTGCACTCCGAGCCACTATATGGGATGAGTCTTATAACAATATAGTTAGATAAGTAAGTCGTGGAATAAAATAAACCTCAACCTTATAAATCTTTGTGTTATCTGCAATCCCTTTCATTTATTACTGCAAAATCCATCTGAAAAACATTTCAGCGCCCGCTAATCCGAACGTAACGGCGCTTTTTGCGTTCGGAGGTCATTTTCAAGCGGCTAGACGGTTATTTGTATTTGCAATGTACCTACCTATATTATTTTTTTATGAATACTTATCTTTGAGCGAACATTATCAATTGTGTAATGTTGAATCAAGTACATAGTTATCCTGAAAGTTTAGAAATAAATAATATTATACACCGGTAATTCCTATTCCTTTCTTCAATTTTATTTTCATTTTGGGTCTGTTTCCAGTCCGGTTTTTGGGATATTATGACCTTTATTTACACAGAATCACACACCGTCCTGTATAGAGAAGAATAACTTTTTTGGGGTCGAGTCACCTTCGTCCGTAGGAGAATTAAATACCCTCGAGATACCCTACACGTGACCCTGGGTGGTGCCAACCAGGTGACAACTCTACTGGTGGTAGGCTTCGGCCGTGGTTAGTCACCACCCACTGAACAAAGCCATGTCGCCAAGCGGCCTAGCCGTGTTCCGGTATGATGTTCGGTGTTACCATTCATGGATGGCGGGTCAGATCAGTTGCGCTGCATGTGCCTAGTGAATGTAGCGTCTCGATCTACTGCCGCCTTCCTACCTAGGCAAGTATGCTCCATCGTAGATCTCATCATCACTTACCATCAGGTGAGATCGAGATCAAATACTTGCCTATAATGTAATAAAAAAAAAAAAAAAACTATTAAAACATGGGAAAGTACCATTAAAAAAATTCAGAGGTGGTACGAAGTTCGCCGGGGTGGCTAGCTATCTATAAAACGGAATACTGCTTTCAAGAATAAGGCACTCCAGTGAATATTTGTGTTCTTCCGACGATCACAAAAATACACGTACCTACGCAAAGAAAATTCCTATGTAGATTTGATTTTAAAGCACTTTCCGGTGCACACTGAAATTTTCTTGCAGCAAAAAAGGGCCATTAATTATCTTCAGGTAAAATTAGCTGGGTTTTACCACAAGTACAATAACAAGTAAGTAAGTGGCTTCGTAACGAAAACTGATATATCTGAGGGATTCAGATCATGATTCTGGAGCCCCCACAGTTGGATTGTACGAGAGTTTCAAACAGGAGCTTTACGAGCATGAAACGTGAAAGAGTAAAAGGTACCGTGAAGCTAGTTAAAAATAAAAGTCTGCCCCTAGTAAAAGTTTTTCCTACACTATTCTGTCAAGCAAAACCAACGAACAATAGTTAACGCAAGGTGACACTTTGCATGCCAGTAAAAATCCAACCTGCCACATTGCCTCGCCACAGATGGATGCGTTCATGAAATCTACAAGATGAGAAAATAAATCTACGTTCAAATCTCAGATATCAGCTCGAATGAACCCGATATTATAAATAAAAAATAAAACATTATTTATGATAAAAAAACACATATGCCAAAAAAGTAATTATGAATATTGAAATAAAACTATTTTGAGGATTCTATCGCGTTTATTTTTTTGTTTTTACGTTCCCGACGTTTCGGCTGCTTTACAGCAACCATGGTCACGGGATGACAAAATAGTTTTATTTCAATGTGTAGTATTCGCGTAAATATAAGAAATCAATATAATTATGAATAGTCAAAATCTACTACCAGTTCGGAATGTTGGTTCCAAAGAAAAGAGCCTGCGTGAAACTCAATGGTTACTCTTTATACTACGGCCACACCTGTGGTTCAGTGCACTAATTGGTGCCTTAATAATGCCACAAAGTAGATGTCGAATGGCGTCAAACCTTAAGCTATTAGGCCTGAACTACATTAATGTAGGCAAGCGATTAACGTGGTAATTTTTTATGCCTTAATTAAGGCTTATATTGGCATTAAAATCAGCACTAACGTTAGCCTAGATGGCTGTATGAGGGTTGAAATATAAGTACCTACTCTATGTCATATCATTAAATATAAGTACCTACCAAATTTCATGACAAGCATGTCATCAACATCATTATTACAATCAGGTGTGTGTCTCGCAGTGAAGATAGCAATAATATGACGTCATACCAACATAGGAATATATAAGAAGGGGAGGTAAAAGAAAAGCGTCAAAAGGTACCGAGAATAACCCACATGAGTCAGATAGAAAAGTCCGTGCCAAGTCGTATAAGGAGTTGAAAGAGGCTGCTCCAGATAGAGACGGGTAACAAGATATTCTTCATCAGCTAAACCTTAAAAGGTTATACTTTCCCACAAATTAAAGACTCAGATATAATAAAGGCGCTCGTAAACAGGGTAGTTTTGTGGCAATTATTAGCTGCAATTTTATAGCCATCGAATTGCCATCGATATCGCGCGGCAATAACATTGCAGCGATTGAGTACCGCTGGCAATATTATTGAAATTATAGTGCTCGGTCATGGATGTTTAATATCTATATAAGTATTATACACTGAGTTCACCCTTAGTCCATTGTACGGTACCCATAATACAAGCGTCGCTTAGTGTGGGACCGTATAGTTGTGTGTTTGTTTAGCGATATTATAATTATTATTTCCAGCAAGATGCAATTTTTATAGCCCGTTTAGGAGCCCTTTAACGCAATGTAAACTATAAATTAAAATCGATATTGGTTGTGGCGTTATTTATTGCAACACCGATAATTCAATACGAGTAGGAAATTTAAAACTCGTAAATATTAGCTGTATTGGTTCTGTTTTTGAAATATACGGTTGCAACTGAGACTTTAGCGCTTTAGCTTTAGAGTGCATATCTGGAAATAAGTCCTTTCATTGTCTACTACAGTAATTGATAGCAATATAAATTCTAAAGAATAACTTCAATAAAAAAAAAATATCTTGAATTTGTTTTTATAATAATGTAAGTAGGTACATTTCTTCTTTTTCTTTTTAAGGTAGGCAATTGGCTACACAATAAAGTCATTTTTTGCCTGTGTCGAATATTTCTTGATAACAGCTATAAAAAATAATAGTGATGATGTCAATAACGATGATGATCATGAAATGAACCCCCTACCCCTCTCAGTAAAGTTGTGAATACTTTATTAAAACATTACTGGACATTTTGGATGAACATGAAAAGTCAAGCTATAATATTTCATTTTTATTTCCTTCACTTGTGCACATAAATATGTATATCAATACACAATGGTTAATATCCCACTAATATTACTTACACATTATTTATCAAAGAAACTTATTTTTGGAAAATTAAAAAAAAAGAACTTCACTGTTCAACTTCCCGCTGAAAAGCCCGTAAGTACGTTTGGAATTTGGCAATAAAAAGTCAAATGAAAAACTTAACAAAAAAAAGAAAAACGCTAAATGGCGTTGTAGCATTCTGCAATCACGCTTCCACGCGTCTGTATTGCGCGGGAACTCAGTCGTTGAGCGCTTACCGACCACCGTGCATGCCTCCTGCCTGGCAGCTGCGCGGAAAACGATATTTGAAACTTTCGAATCGCGAACAAGATTTTCCAATAAAAAAGAATTGCTAGTTGAATTAAAACATTTGAAATTTAAATTTGGAATCCGAATCATTTGTGTATACTGTCTGTATAAATCATTGACTGTGTTTTTTTTATCAAAAAATAGTGCAGCCCTTTTAATCATTGTTTTAATCTGTGAAGTGGCGTGATTATTAAAATAATATTTTCTTGACATTTAAAATTCGAACATAAATTATAACGACCGAAAAATAAATGTTCTGTGGATAATTAAAAAATTAAAAGTGTCATAGACATGAAATCTATGTTTCATCCAGCAATTGTTGAACCGATGCCAGAGTTATGAACGGTGAGATAAATAATTAATTGTTGTCAAATAATATTAATTGTTGTCTAGACTTCTTAGATCATGATTTAGTATTTAACGTTATGTTTACATACTAATTACTCTAGATTTATAAATATTAAATTGAAGTGTCGTGTGTGTGTATATCTGATGACATATTGTCGTTTATTTAAAGTTATGATATACATGAATAATTATGACTGACTGACAATATTATAACTTATTGTCATAATATTGATTGATGCCTTATACATGGTGTAAGTGGGTTCGTAACGAAAACTGATACCATGGATTCAACTCATGACTCTGGACGCCCCAGAGCTGGAATTTTCCGTCGAACTTTTCATGTATTATACGCATTTTTTGTTCAATATTTTTAAATTGATTTTAACATGTTGTCATAATAGAAGTTTTTGTCAACATGATTTTAAATAAAAAAAACACAATTAATTATTTAAATTTAGACCTAAAACTGCGATGTAAATTAAAACTCGATACGCTCGAGCGCGCTCGTCACTTGCACGAGTCGGCCGCCCTATTAGCTAAGAATTTGCGATAGCAGAAAATCGCGCGGTGATGGCTCCATCGACGCGCGATGAATCGCTACGTGTCAAAAAAAATCGTATTACGTATGAGATCGCTACCTTATGGCTCACCGACGGCTCCATGCACTTTCCGCGGCGACAATAGCGCCAAAAACGATTAAGTAGCGATAACAGGAACTAACTTAATGTCAAACAGAACATCTGTTAGACATCAAATAGTCGTATGCAAATAGAAAAACACACCGAAATCTTACAATATTACCGTGTCGTCTGTTTTGTGATAGTTTCAAGTAGCCGACCTACGATTCTGTCGGGTTCAGTGTTGTATTTGGATCCCAGCAGTCATAAATTGTTTATAAATACAAAGGAATAAGGTTAGGTTATAATGTGATCAACTCAGTGAATTATTTCTATGAAGACAAATAGTGCTTCGTACGACCAACTGGAACATCTCTTGGTGGCCATTAATTGGCTTGCAAAGCATCCCGCTTTAGCCAAAGGCGGCGTGATGATGTGATGGAACTCACGTGGAAGCAGACCAGCAGGCTGCTAGATAGGGAACCTTAGTTAGTTTATCCATGTATGTGTATTATTAAAGATATTTAACAAGTAATTTGCTTTTATTATCTTACGGTATATCTCCTATTTCCATAGTAGTTTCACAATGTTTGAAATAAATTAATAAGATAGGTACATAATTATAATCGCGCCAAGACCATTGATGGTCTACCTACAGAACAAATTCGATGGTTGCGCAGACTGACCTAGTTCTATCAGTTTTTCTGTATTGCAGGACAAAAAGACAACAGTTTCATAAACACTTACTTTAGATTATTTTCTTTTCATATTTTTTTGAAGTATAGATATCCCAGTACAGTAAGTAAACTTTTGATAACTACTTGAAACACTAAAATACATTTGAGTAAAGGATATGAATAATAGAATATTTTAACATGGGGATTTTTAAAAGACAACAAATGCAAGCACAGTAGATATAATTTATACATAAGTCAGAAAAGTATACCTTGTCTTGATATAAATATAATTATAAATGAAATCATTTCAAAAGAATACACATAAACCTACCTTCTTATAGTGTTACATATCATTACGCCTGTATACGTTTGAAGATGGTTTGAATTTGGTCGCGCACAATATAAACAAACCGTCTGTTAAGGTTATAAAATACACGAAATGAATTGTTTTTATGGAAAAAAATAATTAACGTTTCAAATAGTTAGTAAGCGAATAGAGCGATAGGTAAGCCATCGATCAACATCACCTAAAAGGTGATCGCAATTTTGACAGCTCAAACTGCTCTTCGATGGCTATCGCTTTGCTATTAAAATCATACGTGATACGAAATATTTAGATGACAATACAGAAAAATGCACATTTTAGTTCATCGATTGTTCCAAAGAGGCAGCACTGTCATCTTTCTGCTATGGCTTGGCTATCGCTGATACGTAATACGAATTAGCCATTCTAAAGCGAATATGGCAAAATTTTCGCCATCGCTAACCTTCTGCAAGATACGTAATCGGACCGCATCGCGCGGAACGTTGTGTTGGGATCGCTTAATTTACGATACATTTCGCGCTCAAAATATAATATATAAAAAATATAACCCATGACACTGTATGAAACATTTACCTAAAGCTTTCGTTACCAAGCCCCTTACTTTCTGTATACTATAATAGGTAGTCGCGGCGCTACTCGCGAAGCCGTTGATTTTGCTTTGCACCTAGACTCCCAATGGTCATAGCGTAATGATAATCACCTATATCAAACTAAAAGCACATAGGTAAATATAACAATAATATATTCATAACAAAACTGTGTAGACATTAAAATTACAGTACCTGCTTTGGTTGCCTATAAACAAGGCTTAACAAGTCTTGAATATTAAAACCCTCTTGTAATTCCCCGAAGCCGTTATTTTTCCCGGTTCCCGTTCGGGATTTCTACATCGACATTTTGCAAGATTTTAATATTATAATTATAGCTATTATGTGTTATTGCATCGTTGCATGGTACCAACACAGTCCCCCCTCAAAGTGGAGGAGTTAAAGAAGTCGGAAATAAGTCAGGAAATTTTATCCTTAGCAGGTAAAAAATAAAAAAGTAAATGGTATACTAATGAAGTTACATCGGTATTAACTAATTAAAAATTGTGTATATACCGATATTTAAACTAGGTCTAGCCCAGGCTGTATCTTAGGTACTACTAAGTATTTAAAACCATATTACGGGGGTAATGTCTTCTTAATATTTTTCATTTGATAATTACCTAGTACATTTTACTAACAATTAAATAAATTTATTCACATTGAAATGAAACTAATCTTACGGATATTATCGCGTTTATTTTATGTTATTACGTTGCCAACGTTTTGGCTGATTTACAGCAACCATGGTCACGAGAGGACTGAGGTGAGGGAGACCTCAAGACACTGTGAGCACTTTCTGCATAGATCGGACCGTAAACAACAACTAAATATGAGGGTACCCCAGTTCAAACTTTGACACTAGGACGTCAAATACCTCAGTCCTCCCGTGACCATGGTTGCTGTAAAGCAGCTGAAACGTCGGAAACGTAAAAAAATAAAATAAACGCGATAAAATCCCTAAGACTAGTTTCATTTCAATGTGTAGTATTCGCGTAAATATAAGAAATCAATAAATTTATTCACGTTCGACAAAAATACAAACAAGAAAAAAAACTACTTAAAGCAATGCAGTGCAGTGTAACGTCACTGCCATAAGACAGAACGGTTGCGACAGAGAAAGAGTATGCCTCCATTCTCTTTCTACTCCTTGGTTTTACCAAACCACCTCGCTAATAAATGAGGCCCATTGACTTATATTAGGGCGTCCATATTGCCTGAAATAAACAATGTCTTTGTTTTGTTTTACGGATGTTTTCAAATGTAATTGGTCTTGTGAACAAAACTGTTCGTGTTTTGGAAACATGAATAAGGCATAAATAACTTTAAGTAAATACTAAAGTGATATTAAAACTTATAACTGTCTGTCACTAAAACTATGGTTCTGATTGTCTTTGGTATTTAACTTTAGTCTTCTTCGTGCGAGTTACTTTATGTTTTTTATTAGGCTCAAATCACGTTTCCTTACTTTATCTAATATCATGTCATTATTGCTTGCTTATACCTAGAGAGAGACATACTCCTATAAATTAGCAGTCTCTTTCTGCATGCAACAATTAATTTTATTATTATTATTTTAGCAGTGACAGCCATAATGGTTGGTACCTCTGGGATATCTGGATTTAATATGCGAATCTAATTTATTGATGAAGAACCATGATTATCACATCCTCACATAATCATGGTTGAAAATGAGATTCGTTTGATGCTTATCGTATGATTTATACCTTTATGATAAAAAAAACAAAGTTCATAGACTAAGTATAGACCCAAACTTTAACAAAATAAAAACGATATTGAAGCAAAAAGAAAAGACAACGACCGATTCATTTAAAAAGATAATACAACAGCTTCGCTTAAAGTTAGCGAACTACACTGGGCTGCAATGAATTCGGGTCACTGAATAAACCTTTAATATCTCGGATACCATGAACGCTAGCTAATTCAAATAAAAAACTATTTAATACGACTCGAATAAAATTAATAAAACTTCCTGTCCTTCCTATAAAGTAGGTACTGTCATCAAATATGCTTAAAACAAAAGGGAATGTGTTTGTATGAAGTCCTACTGCATTTGTTTTTGCAGTTTGTATTTGGAGTTGAAAAACAAAATCGCGTCTGGTATTCAATTGTCATTGCAATGTGATAAATTGTATGATTGAATTATATATTGTAGAATTCAATTCTTATATTAGGGTTTTCGTTAGCGACCCCCTTTCTTTGCGGCCTAGTGTAGTAACCTTCATCAGTTTCCAAAGAAAATGTTGACCATAAAACGAATAAAGCTTAATGAGAATATTTTTGGAAAATATCCATTTCATTCAACAACCATTTGCTAATATTATGACGTCAAAAATTGATCACAAATAACACACTTTAATGTGACGTGTATTAATTAAATGTAATATGATAAACTTTATTAAAATAAAACTTGGTTCAAATTTAATGATATTCTATTGATTTCAATAAAAAATACTGTTATTTTTTTTTTATTTGGACTCTGTTGCCCACAGGAATGACATTCTAGATTGTCATTAGAGCTTGTTTTGCTTCATTTTTTCAAGTCATCTTATTTTTTTTCGCTATTGAAATACTTGACACTGGCAAAACACCCACTTACGAGTGTTTGTGTGTGAGGTCTATATATCATCTTATTCCATTTTATTTCATAAAGAAAGAAGGAGATAGGTATACCATTTGCCACTCGATACGCTTCGGCTCTGCGCGCCTCGTTGAATGGAGGGAAACAAAAGACTCTCAGGTAATACGATAGCCGTTTGAGAAGTGCCTCCAATACAAATAGTGTGCCTAGTAGGAACTCCTAATGTTTCATCATTCTTATATTTACGCGAATACTATATTGAAATAAAACTAATTTTAAGGAATATATCGCGTTTTTTACGTTCCCTACGTTTCGGTTGCTATAAAGCAACAATGGTCACGGGAGGGCTAAGGTGAATGTAGTCCTAGTGTCATAGTTTGAACTGGGGTTCCCTCACATTTAGTTGTTGCTTGCGGTCCGATCTACGCAGAAAGTGCTCACAGTGTCTTGAGGTCTTGCAATGGTGCGCTTGGTTTTGGATTTAATTATATTAATTACTGGATCCCACGTCGGTGGTAGCACCCAGCCATCTTCCCTATTGAAATTAGGATTCTGAGTATTTTTGAGGAGTTTGATCAAGAAGCTTAAGTTGATTCTTATGTAACTTAGCTGTGTAAGTAAGCGATGTGGGCTTAATAGAAAAACCGTTTAAGTCGAGGGTTCTGTATATTTTATAGATAAGGCATGAATCTTTAACCTTAAAATATTTAAGAGGACTTATGAGGTAACAACAAGGTATCTAATATTCACATCATAATTTTAGCAAGGCTAAAATTTCAAGCTGCATTTATATAATATCGCCAGACGAACACACCGACTGTACGGCCCCACACTAAGCAACGCTTTTATTTTGGGTACCTATAATGGGCTGGGAGCAATCCCAGTAGATTTATAATCCTACTAATATTATAAATGTGAAAGTTGAGCTGGAAGGATGTTTGTTACTCAATCACGCCAGAACGGCTGAACGGATCTGGATGAAATTTGGCACAGAGATAGATTATAGTCTAGAATAGCACATAGGCTACTTTTTATCCCGGTAAAAAGGACATAATTTTTAATCGCGGGTAACACCGCGGGGCGCAGCTAGTACTTATACATATAAATATTTATAAAACATCCATGACTCGGGTACAATAATTCGTGCTCATCATACAAAGTTTGCCCTAACAGGATTCGAACTTGGGACAGAAAGCAGGGTCACTGCCCACTGAGCTAATTAGGTCGTCAATATTAGTTTAATAGTTATTGGGCCGAATCGTTTATCTTAATCTGGATAAAGGTTAATGACGACGTTCTATAAGTAATTAAATAACTTTTCGGATAATACTTAACTTGGAAGTTTATGAGGGCTTAATCAATTAGGTTAGAGCAATACTTAGCGAAACATAATAAAACAACAATCCCTTTGTGGTTTTTCCCGGATCTGTTCAGTTTGGGTTGCGTTAGATACATAGATGTAATATGGAAGAAAAAAGTCGAGTACTCACTAATCGCGTAGCCTGGCAAAGCGTCGCGGCGTCAGCGTTTATTAATTATACGATAGCCATGTTGGTAGAACGCTTGCCTCGGCAACGAGAACCGCCGGTTCGAACCCCGACTCGCACTTCTCCCCAGTCGCACTTTCATGTGCGAATATAATTGTCAATCATGATTATCACCTGCAAAACGGTGAAGGAAATCATCGTGAAGAAACTTGAATGTCTGAGAGAACCTCGCGAAAGACGTGTGAAGTCCGCCAACCGGCACCAGGCCAGTGTGGTGGAATATGGCCTGAAACCCCCTAGCATTGGAGGGAAGCCCGTGCCCAACAATGGGACATTAAAAAGGGCTAGTATGATGTAAGTATTATATACTGGAATCGCCCCAGTCCATTGTACGGTACTCATAATACAAGCGTTGCTAAGTTTGGGACCGTATAGTTAGTGTGTTCGTCCAGCGATATTTATTTATTAGCCGACTTCAAAAAGGAGGAGGCAAAACTGGACTGAGAGATTCACATTAGGACACCTATTATTTATTCTACGAAATAAAATAAATAGGAAGTAAAATGGTTAAACAGAAGGTAAATGATTGGGCTGTTTGTTTGTACTTGTGGGCAAATAACATGTTATGTTTGGTAAACTGTACAAATGTTTACACAATACATTGAGTGCAAATATATTTGTATATACGTATTTTCGTTTATGGATCACTCGATTTTGAAGCTTATATCATAATATTATAAAGGGTAATCATAATTGAAATTAATGAGTCATGCGTTCAAAACTGCATTCACACTTCGGGGGGCGGACACTTCTAGCGGGAAAATAAACAATTTATGTGAGTACATCTGATTGTCTGTTATTTAGATTTAAAAAAAAACATTATTTTATTTTTTTATGTTACTGTTTTCGCGCTAAGACATTTTTTTAGTTGTGCGATACTTATCCATGGCGAACTAAGTTTAGTATTTTTTTTTATATCATAACCAGCTGTGTCGGTGAACTTCGTACCGCCTCAGAATCGAATGTATGAAAAACTGAATTACCTCAATTTTTTTTGTAATCTCATGTTTTAATAGTTATAGTGCTATTCGGGGCGGAGACAAATTAAAAAAATCAAAGATCATAAAAATCGGCCCACCCGTTCTTGAGTTATAAATAGTGTAACTAACACGACTTAGTATTATATAGACATAGATTATTGGGGGCAAATCAGAAATCTCTAAAAGTATTTACCTATGTTGGTACTTTGAACGATTTCTAAATCCCTTAAGTAAGTTGTCACAGTGTGTGTGTGACCTATATTAGTGTTACCCAAAAATGGTCCTCGCCACCGGCCTACACCTACACTACAAGCACAACATCATCTAATCTATGGCATTAGCCACACATTTTTCATTTCATACCGACACTTTCAAGATACTGAAATATACCGATCGCAGCTTATTTCATAGATCAAAGCCCTGCAGTACTCACTATACTGGATATACTTTAAGCTGCGCCGTTCCCAAGTTGTGGGAGGATAGAAAATACTAAGGCTTCCCCTCAAAGCGATTGGGATTCAGGTCATATCCAGTGTGTGTTGGCGGACATCACACGCCTTTCGTGACAGAAAGCGGGCGGCAACATTAAAGCATTCAAAGTGTAACTATAAAGCAAACGCTAGCAAACATGAGCAAACCTTAAACAAATGCAAGCAGACGTAAGCAAACACAAACAAACAAAAGCAGACGCAAGCTAGAGAAAGCAAACGATAGCAGACGCAAGCAAACATGAGCAAACCTTAAACAAATGCAAGCAGGCGCAAGCAAACACAAACAAAAGCAGGCGCAAGCTAGAGAAAGCAAACGATAGCAGACGCAAGCAAATGCAAGCAAACATAAGCACACGCAAGCAAACATGAGCAAACCGTAAACAAATGCAAGCAGACGCAAGCTATAGAAAGCGAACGAAATCAGATGCAAGCAAATATAAGCAGATGCAAGCGCATATGCCCAAGGCAGCCTCACAAGGCTGCACTATCAATACGCATTCAATCTATTTCGACCTCTGCCCTGTACCTATGACGTAAGCAGGGCGGCGCATAATGCCTAGCTGAAAATACGTTCAGCGCAACAATTACCGGCTGAAAATAGCTAATTGTATTCGCAGTTATTTCTGCACCTTTGACTTTGTGGTGAATGCATACAGCGCGGAACGAGAAGAATGTCAATTCGATGCGTTGAAATGTATTTGAGATGCAATCGTCATATCGATACTTCTGAGTCGGCTTGCGTCTATCAGTCAGTCAAAAAAATGGGACCAATCTGTAAACATATCCTTTCATATAAAAAAATAATTTTCCAAATCGGTTCATAAATGACGGAGATATGAGGTAACAAACATAAAAAAAAAAAAATAAAAAAAAAAATAAAAAAAAAAATACAACCGAATTGAGAACCTCCTCCTTTTTGAAGTCGGTTAAGAAAACCTATGTCTCGTATAATGTCGTACCGAGTCGCTCTCTCCCTTCCGTAACTCGTACGAGCGATAGAGACAAAATCGATTTATCTCACATTTTGTCGTGTCACTGCCGGCTGTGCTACATGCACTGATGGTTGAGTACCTATGTAATACGTATAATTATAACGCCAGACGAACAACTTTGGTATCAGACTAAGCAACGCTTGTATAATGGGTACTGTACCGACATGGGTACTCGGTACTGTACTCGGGTACAAACATTCGTGTTTATCCGAATCGAAACCGAGTCACTTGGTAGCGGTAACAGGGTCACTATCTAACCGCGCTATTAAGGTCGTCACTACGAGTTGTATCCAGTAGGATTACTCGGAGATAGATTAGTTGCTAGATTTTGTTGACTGGAGTGGACATTGGAATGATGACAGCCATGTAAGCGAGATACACATATATACTTTTACATTGGAGTGATTAAGATGTATCGATGTTTATTTGTGTTGCTCTGGTAGCAATATTATAGTTTAGTCCTCCTGACTTAATTTTGGCCACGGCGGCCGATAACAACGGAGACCAGCCCACTACGCAGGAGATATATTATAATGCACACGGGTGTGCGCAAGCGCAGGTATACTTTCTATTCCCTCACTCTCATAGTCCGATGGGACGGCAATCCGACACGATCAGAGAGAGATCAGGCGCAGGACCGACGGCTAAACGTGCTCTCCGAGGCACTAGCAAGTGATAATCGTGGTTGAAAATGTGATTCGCACATGAAATCCCAGAGATGCAAGCCATGGTTTGAACCTACGACCCTCGTTTCTAAGGAGAGCATTCTAACATAAAAGGCACTATTATGTATAGCAGTATTTTTAAGATCTAGAAGTATATTACCTTCGAGATCCCAAAACATGAGTAACACACTGTATCTGACACACTATTGTTTAAGTTAATAAAGATTAGCCTGTTATAGTTATAAGTTTGTTTATGTAATCTCGTGTCTTGTGTTGTAGCTAAATAAATGTTTTTTCTTTCTTCTTTCTTTCTTTCAAAAATACTGCTATACATTTACTCCATAAAGCTTGTACTGCATATAAAGATAGTACCTACATAAAAGTGTCTGTATAAGCTGTGGGCAGTTTAAAGGTGAGCTCGGTCTAGTTAATTTATATTAAGTTACTAGCTCACCGAAGCGCTAGTCGCCTGGGCGTTCGGGTAAATTCGTTTAGTGCCAAAGGGTAGTTAATTAATTTTATAGGGTTCAGTACAGGCTGAACCCTGTAAAATGTAAGGTTGAACTATTGAAGATTCATTCTAATAGAAAGTATTATATCAGATTTGATCAACCACAGATCCTCGAAAAAGAACACCGATTCCGACCAAGGATGATACGTGAGGCTATTGAAATTAAAAACCATCCTAATTTCAATAGGCAAGATGGCTGGGTGCTACCACCGACTTGGGGTCCAGTAACTAATATAATTTGATTATATAATTTGATAGTTACTGGTTAATATTATTTTTATTTTTATTTTATTTTTTAAGTTCTTTTGTTTATTTTTATCTTTTTTTTCTTTTTGCCTTCACCTACGGTTACGACTTTATATAATACTGTTAAATAGTACCCAGTAGGATGTCCGTGACATCACTAAACGGCTTCCACGGAAGACCAGCGCTGGTTGTTTGCACAACCAGCATACGCTGAGTGGAGGCCGATTTGTGACAAGCATTTGAGCGTCTACCTGAGGTGATGCTCAAAGATCGGTTGTGTTGTGTGTAGTGTTCGGTTGTATTTGTCACAAATAAATGTTTTTTCTTTCTTTCTTTCTAAATCCAAAACCAGGCGCACCTTTGCAAGACCTCAAGGCACTGTGAGCACTTTCTGCATAGATCGGACCGCAAACAACAACTAAATATGAGGGTACCCCGGTCTAAACTTTGACAATAGGACGTCTAACACCTCAGTCCTCCCGTGACCATGGTTGCTGTAAAGCAACCGAAACGTCGGGAACGTAAAAACATAAAATAAACGCGATAAAATCCGTAGTATATTAGTTCTATTTCAAAGTTACGTTTGAATTTATTTCATACATGCTTATACAACAAACGCACCATAAGTACCGTTTACGTAAATTCTCGTATTAAGACTTTGGATAATATTTGCATTACGCGAGCCCGCCCGCGCCGACGATCTCATCATACCAATCCTAATGCCAGCTGATGGCAAACTTATTTCATCTCGTGGTTTTGACGTAGATATGAATGAAATCGTTGGCTTTCGGTCGAATGAAGATTAAGACAATTATGACTGATCTAGGGATCTTTATTGTTTCATAAAAAAACATTGATAAAATTTTTTGAAGAACTATCTTTTGACAAACGTATTATCATTGTTAACCGACTTCCAAATGGAGGAGGTTCTCAATTCGGTTGCATTTTTTTTATACATATTTATTTTTTATAATTGATCTTTTGACAAATACTCAATTCGCAATTGTTTTACTTTGCCAATGTGCTGAATGTTAATAGTACATTACGATACAAGTGTACTAAGTTGTTATTTACTGTACCGACCAAATGGTCACGCGTGTTACTCGTATACGTCGTTTTTGAGTACATTTTTGAGGAAATATTTTTTGTCATCAGGTAGCTATGCAACATAATGAAGGTTATAAAAATAATAATTACTCAACTACAAGATTTATAGGCACTATACAATTTTATGTTCTACATATTATTATTTTTTATTACTCTAAAATGCTTCTAATGTAGACATTATTTCTACTTAAAAAACCAGTCGACGGTCGTCATTATTTTGTGGAACAACTTGATAAAATATAAATTTGGTATGTCACATACGTTCTCGAACATATTTTGTACCGATACATAACTGAGAAATATACACGAATTTGAATACTACGTTACCTACTCACTTCACTACGAAGGTCCAAAATTGTGTACAATAATTTGTGACATCAAAATGGTTGGTAGTTTGTACAGGTAAAATCAAAAGTCACAACGATTGTACCCACAGGTTCATCCATTTAATACACATTTGACCTCTATGCCAATCTGTCCAGAGCACTGAACGGACGATATTAATTTGAACGTGATTGTACTTTTTGCATTCAATACGAAGTGAATAATACTCCCTATTATTCAATCGTTAAGATGTATTTTTGGTTATTGTACGATAGGTGAAATAACATCTGGCTAGATTGAGTTTATTTTGTTTTGAATTCGGAGTAAAATGCGTCCGGTTTTTAGGGTCCCACTCCGAACTAAGAACCCTTATTGATTCCCCATGTCTGTCTATCCATTTCTTTTGGAGATAGTCATTTATAACCAATAAAAAACAGGAAGCATAACCGCCTCCTTTTCGTTCGATACATAATGGTTTAAAGCAGTCTTCTTTGTAATATGATCGCCATCCTTCATCGCGTCAAGATACAGAAAACGTCGAATCGCGTATCATTTTTTGCCATGAAACTGTTACCAGGGCTATGAAAGAAGTCTCCTATCTAGACCGTTAGTAATGGTCAACAGGCTGATTGCGGCCTTCTCTGACGAGGCGCAAGATAAATTGGCCGAGACGAAATACTCGTACTATAGTTGCCGACATCTGTCGTCTGGGGGCCGACATTATTATAATTGTAACGGGGCTCGAGTTATAACATCTCCTCGATTTGGCGGTATAAAATAGAACGTACTTTTTTATTAATATAAAATAATTATCACGATTCCTAGCGTGAGTGCTAGATGAAAAAAATAAATTTCTCCTGAACGCTACAAGAAAAAAATTCAAGTTTAAATAAATATCGCCATACAAACACACCAACTATACGGTCCCACATTAAGCAACGCTTGTGTTATGGGTACCGTATAATGGACTGAGGGCGAACTCAGTATATAATACTTGTTAAACATCCATGACTCGGGTACAAACATTCGTGTATATCACACAAAGCTTGTCCCTACCAGGATTCGAACCCGGGACCCTCGGCGCAGAAATCAGAGTCACTACCAACTGCGTTGATCAGGCCGTCAGTTTAAGAGATAAACTTGTTTTTTTTTAATAAAACTTTTTTGGGATTTTATAGCGATTATTTTATGTTTTTACGTTCCCAACGTTTCGGCTGCTTTACAGCAACCATGGTCACGGGAGGACGGAGGTGGTTGACGTCCTAGTGTCACAGTTTGTACTGGGTTACCCTCGTATTTAGTTGTTGCTTACGGTCCGATCTACGCAGAATGTGCTCACAGTATCATGAGTCTTGCAATGGTGCGCTTAGTTTTGGATTTAATTATATTAATTACTGGATCCCAAGTCGGCGGTAGCACCGACGTTTTTATTCTCATTTAAAATTCATTACAAGCGCATCTTTCAATCACAAAGTTGAAAACATGCACATTATTCATGGGATTCCAAGTAAAGAAAGAATTCAATCTGTTGGGATTCTAACATTTGCATCGGAATACAACATTTTGAATTGCAGAGTGGGAGGTTGGTTGCAAGTGAAGACATATACCTACAAAGGAAACATGAATAAATACCTTTGTTTTTATGATCATCAAACTAATAGCAGTGATAGCCAAGTTGGTAGAACGCTTGCCTCGGTAACGAGGATCGCAGGTTCAAACCCCGGCTCGCACCTCTGGGATGTCTGGATTTCATTGCGAATCTTATTTTCAACCACGATTATCACTTGCTAAACGGTAAAGGAAAACATGGTGAGGAAACCTGCATGTTATTTGAATAATTGCTCAAAAGGCTCGGATATGCCTCGGGTGAATAAATTTAAGTGTAATCATTCAAAACTCCACCGTCTGCCTTTACCAGCCTGTAAGTTATAATATAATAATAATACCAGCCCTTTTTAATGTCCCAATGCTCGGCACGGGGATCCCCTCAATTCGAGGGGGATAAGGCATAGTCCACCACGCCGGCCCAGTGCGGGTTGGCGGACTTCACACATCTTTCGAGGGGTTCTCTCAGACATGCAGGTTTCCTCACGATGTTTCCTTCACCGCTTAGCAAGTGATAATCGTGGTTGAAAATGAGATTCGCACATGAAATCCAGAAATCCCAGAGGTGCGAGCCTAGGGGTTTGAACCTGCGATCCTCGTTACCGAGGCAAGCGTTCTACCAACTTGACTAACACTGCCTTTAAGTTAATTTGAATCAAAACAATGTGCCCTTAAATCATTCCAAATTCCAATATAAGTCTCCTCCACTTCAACATACCATAAACAATATCGCATTTCCTATCGCATAAACAATGAATAATCGTTTTTCGATCAACCTATGGTTATAGCCTACTCGAACAAAGCATACGAGACTTTCCGCCTTTAATATAAACTCTGATTTCGATTGGCAGGCAATTACAGCTATGTCTGTTTTCAAATGACCTGAACGGCTCGTTCCTATTTTTGTAATCTGGCTTTAATTCTGTAATGCTAGCTATATTTTAATTTTATTAACATCATATTTATCTCAATATTTATAGGCTAATAGCTAATGGATGCCTATATTAAATAAATCAATATATTACGAACAAAAATATATTAATAATAATAATATCGCCAGACGAACACACCAACTATACGGTGCTATACGCAACGCTTGTATTGTGGGTACTGTACAATGGACTGAGGGCGAACTCAGTATATTATACTTATATAGATACTAAACATCCATGACTCGGGTACAAACATTCGTGCTCATCACATAAAGTTTGTTGCCTACCAGGATTCGAACCCGTGGCCCTTGGCAAAAGCAGGGTCACTACCCACTGCGCTAATCAGGTCGTCAAATTGATATGATTAACACTTATATTAATTTCGGGTTTAATTTGCCCTTCTGATTTATAAATAAATATAAATATCGCCAGACGAACACTTCTGATTTATCTAATTACCTGTTATTACAACGTTCGATTGGCGTCTTCCCTCAGCGATACAACCAGTATGGGTTTTTGGGGGCAGTTGTGTTGTCCTTTTATGCATATACCTCGCATCTCCCATGTACCTTCAAAATAAATTTAGTACTTACAGAGATTAGCTCTTGCGATAAACCTAAGTTTAATATCACCTCTATGACTTAACCATTTCCGAAAACAAACGTGAAATCTACAGTATTTTGCTGTACTGACTGTCGAATGCGTAAAATAAATGGTTATCACAATGGAAATTTATCGAAAACGTATCGAATGGCTTATCTCACGATATTATGAGAAAGGAGATTAAATGGTTTAATGTTTCCCGGTAAAGATGAAGTTATTGGCTGGTTTTATTGCTAAGGAAACCCATTGTAATATTAATTTACAGTGTGTAGGGTGAAATAGGATATATATTAACATGATTGCGATAAATTTACATATAAAATGTGACTGTGGTCCAATAAGGGAGCCTTGAGGAACTCCCTACAGTTTCGACCGTATGGTCTTATATATTAAAAAAAGTTTTTTTTTAATTGATCATTGTCTTAAATATAATATAATGATAGCTTATTTTGTGGATCAACATACTTTATATACTGAAAAATTTAAGAATTCTGGCGCTGTGGTTCTCGTCTGTGTTTAATGAATTTCGTAAGGATGACTGACTGACTAAATGACAGACAACGCACAGCCTAAACCTGCGAACCTAGAGATTTGAAATTTGGAGGATACGTTCCTTGAGGTGCACTGAGGAAAGGTTTTTGGAAATTTGACTTTTGAGAGGGTCAAAAGTGGATGGTCAAAGTTTGTATGAAGTAAAAATTTTATCGCTACCATTGGGCATATAGCTAAAGGCCAAAAATACTTGTGCCCATAAACATTCAGGTCAATAGCACGCGCTAATTAAATTAAAAAAGAGTTCCAACGTTGTTTAAATGGCAAATAACAACAGAATTCTTAGATACTACGAGCATTGAGCCCTTTCTGCCAGTGAAGTGGGTCAATGCAACGATATGTCCCACAGCAAGACTTGATTAAACATTTATTAGCATTCCGCTGCCGCTTCCTCGAAACAAAATATAATTTGGTTCCGACATAGCATCTCTACAAATATAATTTGGTTCCGACATAGCATCTCTACAAATATAATTTGGTTCCGACATAGCATCTCTACAAATATAATTTGGTTCCGACATAGCATCTCTACAAATATAATTTGGTTCCGACATAGCATCTCTACAAATAGGGTGCGTTTTTATTGGAGCGAAACTTAAGCGTCACAAATAAGAATGTTGTCTTTTAATAATTCCAACATCTATTATTAGTTGTACTTTTTTATTATTACATACAGATTTGAATCCTATTATAAAATATCTTTATGCTATTGTGTGATTTAATACAAAACACATAACTTCCTTGTAAGCCTAGCTGAAGCAGTAATCATTATCATCAATACAAATTGTATATTAATCAAGTCAACTGCTATGTAATGAAATGGCCGCGTCATCGAGATTAATTTGCAAAATGTGTATTTTTTTTTTATTGGGACTAGGCCCGCCACACACTCCCACCACTGCTACTCCTGTAAGCCAGGATCTACAGTGGTGTCCCATGATGACACCGGTTTGACCCTCGGCGGGTCCCGGGATAAAGTTAATTGTCTTGGAACCCGCACGAATTTAATCGAAAGATAAAAATAGGAGGAGTTGGAAGAAAATTATCCACTTCCCTCCATTACAAAGCGGGAGACAGAAACAGGAGACAAAATGTGTATAAGAACTAAGAGATAATGAGATAAAGTAAATTAGCTTTAACCATAACCATATAAGCCATAGAACAGCCCCCTTACCATGAACTATTAATGTGACTTAAATCAAGACCTCAACAGAAACATTATATCACTTTAATCAATTACGTTGGTACAAATTTGCATTGTAGATCAAGTGAGGTCTTGATTTGAGTCGCATTAAACGCGCATGTTAGCTTCCATCTAATAACCTCGCAGCATTAACAAATTCAACAATACTTCCGCAATTACTCGCTTCGCTACGCTCCGCGGCAGCGAGCTCACGGTCTTACACGTCGGAATTTAATCAAACACGCACGTGTCCAAGCCTCGTCGATGTGTGCTCGCGCTCGAGTCGAGTCAGGTGATTGGATATTTTTCAATTTCTTGATTTTCTATGTTATTTTCTGTGCTATTCTTGTAATCGGTATTCTTATAGGAAGTCTTGATGAGTGTGTCTTGATGTCTCAATCATTTATAGGTGTACCTACAGTGGGTACCAGAGTCATTTATTTTTGTTTGTAGCATGTCTTAAATAAATTCTGCTGTTAATTATTGTGTACTCATTTGTTGTAATATGGGATCGAAATATTGGAAGGGTTGCGGACACTTGCAATTATCAGCTTTTTTATTATTTTTATTCTATCTCTGAAATAAACATATACATACTTAAATAACTTTTCTTAACATACAAGGTATAAAATCGTTTATCAAGTTTTATCATCATAGGACTTCTAGATAGAGGACAGATTTAATCCGTTGTAATTTTTCCCCAAAAAAAAGATAACCAGACAAAACAAGAAGTAAACTAATTTCCAACTCGACAAAGGATAGGCGTGTTTGGAGCATCCTATTAGAATAAAATCGTTATCAGACAATCCGATCCGACAATATGGCGATTTTAAGGACACGACATTTGATCGTATTTAATAAACATTTTTTATTACAGGTAAAAACCTCTAAATTTTCTAACGCCTAGCTTCGCGATACGACAAATAGGTTTTACTGTTTTGTTAAAGGAGTTCCAGTCTCATTTAAGGCACATATTGAAAATAGATTAAAAATATTAATGTAAGAATTGTAAATGGACGAAACGCGAACTAATTATTACTTAGGTACAGTATTCGGACCTAAATATTATTTATACATCGGCTTATGAATATTGGCTAGAGATAGTTAGATAGATAGATAACTCTATGTTAATCCATCCAATAAAAAGTAGGTATTAAAATTAAAAATAATTTACATAGCGAGTCATAATTGGTAGGTGCCTATGAATGACAGTAATTCGTTGATATTTCTGTCTTTATGATAAACTTATCGTATCCGATATTTCACGGATCGGAAGATGTAATCATCTTTTAAGGCATATGCATATTAGACCTCAAAAGTTGGGGACTTACTACTGGCGAGTTAATAATTATACTCTTGGCAATTTAAAGGGTCGAGCAAGGGTCTAAGTTTGTTCTAGTGTACACAAGGATTTTAACGACGCGGTCAATTATATGTAGACCCCCAGGATTTGAGTGGGCAAGTTTATGTCTAATGTTGCATTTTTGCAATGTTAAGTACCTAACATAGTAAGCTAAAATATTTGTTAAACCCTTAGTCGGTTCAGTAGTTGTCGGCAGTCAAAAGGTCCGGGATTTGCTTCCCGCTCCGGAAAAAAGTGTTAAGCGTTTTCTGATAAAATATAAAGCGTTAAGCGACCTCTTCAATCTCGCTAGATACACAGATGGCGCTGCAGACGGACATTCTGAACAATTTAAAATTCTCCATACAATCCTGAAACGCGCTATGAGAGTTTTCGGAGCACGTAACATATATATAAGATCTCGGCAATAACTGTTGGGGCATAGCGGCCGCCTGCCAGGCATACCACCCGCCTGGTTGGAAAATCGTCCCTTTCGCCATATTGGTTACCCCTGACAAAGAACAAACATACTTTTGTGAAGAGTTAGGAAACAAAAACGTCATCACCTCTCCATCAACATAAGGTCCACAGTCTTGGCATATTCAAGATTCAAGAACTAGACCTTATCTCTACAAAAATAATTTAAATACTAGATGCGCCCGGCGGTGTTACCCGCGATAAAAAGTATGAAAAATTAAAACATCTATCCCACGGGAACCATACATTTTACCGGGATAAAAAGTAGCCTATGTGTTATTCCAGACTATAATCTATCTCTTTGCCAAATTTCATCCAGATCCGTTCAGCCGTTCGGGCGTGAAAGAGTAACAAACATCCATCCATCTATCCATCCATCCATCCATCCATCCAAACTTTCACATTTATAATATTAGTATAGATTATAAATATAATATATGCTTCAGAGGTATCTAAAGGAAGGTATGCACTGAAAGTTTAGTAATAAGCAACGCGCCAAGTTAGTCAAAAGTTGATTCATAAATCAACACAACTCGAGTTAGGAATTCCTACGTAATTGTGTGAGTTCCTGATTTGACGTGACGTGTGCTATGCCTACGTGGAATTTATGGAACATTAAAACGCCGTAACTTTGACTCTATGTAAGAGAATGTATATTACTGGTCTGTCGGTAGGTACTTATTATACCACTGGACAAACAGTCAGAAGACCTGATTAACCAAGTGGGTAGTGTCCCTGCTTTCTGTGCCATGGGCCTCAGGTTCGAATCTTGGTTGAAACAAACTTTGTGTGATGAGCACGAATGTTTGTACTCGAGTCATGGAGTATATAATATTTATATATAAGTATTATATACTGGGTTCGCCCCCCAGTCAATTGTACGGTACCCATAATACAAGCGTTGCTTAGTGTGGGACCGTATAGTTGGTGTGTTCGTCTGGCGATATTTATTTATTTATATAGGTAGCGACTTTAATAGACCCCCCCCCCCTCTATTAGGGGCTTATACCCCCCCCCCCCCGCCTACGGCCTTGCTACGTTTTGTCACGATCACGATTGTTTATTTAAACTCAATTAAATTGGTCGCGATCTTTGTCATTGTTACGAGTCCTCTAGAGTTAATTAAACAGTACACCGTTAATTACTTATGCCGCTTGTAGGGCTTAAGTGGTAATGGAGCACATATTGAAGTAATAAATAACAAACAAGTACATCACTAAGACAGCAGCGATAGCCAAGTTGGTAGAACGCTTGCCTCAGTAACGGGGATCGCAGGTTCAAACGACTCGCACCTCTGCGATTTCTGCATTTCATGTGCGAATTCATTTTTGGGGTCGAGTCACCTTCGTCCGTAGGAGAATTAAGTACCCTCGAGATACCCTACACGTGACCCTGGGTGGTGCCAACCAGGTGACAACTCTACTGGTGGTAGGCTTCGGCCGTGGCTAGTCACCACCCACTGAACAAAGCCATGTCACCAAGCGGCCTAGCCGTGTTCCGGCATGTTGTTCGGTGCTGCCATTCATGGATGGCGGGTCAGATCAGCTGCGCTGCATGTGCCTAGTGAATGTAGCGTCTCGATCTACTGCCGCCTTCCTACCTAGGCAAGTATGCTCCATCGTAGAGCTCATCGTCACTTACCATCAGGTGAGATCGAGATCAAATACTTGCCTATAATGTAATAAAAAAAAAAAAGTACATGAACGTAAAAAAGATAAAATAAACGCGACAAAATCCGTATTATATTGTATCCGTATAGTTTTAATTCAGTTTTCATTATGTTTTTTATTTATTATTCCTTATTTAATTTAAGGATTTTCTAAACTAGCAACTGTGCTTCGTCATCGTTTCACTATAACCCTAGAACCAATCATGTGCAGATATTTTTTTACCCGTCGGAAGTCAATATCGTTCATTGGGCGTTGGGCGGATGTTTTTTAAAGTGATTGACGTTTCCTATTTAACATTCTTTTGTTCTCGTGGCGAGCGATTTTAAGCGAACATTCCAGATAAAACAAAAATAAAATGGTATCCGCCATGTAATAGTGAGATTTGTTTTTTTTTTAACTAGATAGTACCAGATTCCTTTTTCTTTGGCTATGTAATTGATTTTTTTCTTCCATTTAATCTGTGTAAACAAAAAAATAATTTTGATCGTCAGTAAGCGCATCACTTCAGAACGGCTGGACCGATTGTGCATTTTTTTCAATGTTAGTCCAATATCAGGTTTTTGGGTAATAAAAATTTAAAACGTTGTCCGTTTAATTCGAGAAACAGAACCACGTTTGTCGGGACAGCTAGTTATAGTTATATATAAATTAAGACCTGTAAATCGAATTAGCGGCACATCTATATATATATAAAACAAAGTCGTGTAAGTTACACCGTTTATAACTCAAGAACGGATGGCCGATTTTTATCATCTTTGATTTTTTCAATTTTGCTCCGCCCCGTATACTACTAACTATTAAAACATGAAAAAAAAAACACAAAAAATAATAATTAAGATAAAACATTTTGATTCTGAGGCGGTACGGAGTTCGACGGAACAGCTAGTTATTTCTAGACGCGTCTACCCAACTAAGCTACGACTAGGCATTACTATTGCTTGTCTAGAAATCTGGGCTGAAGAATCACTGAGCTTATCAGCGCAATTTGTTATCTAACACCCCCCATACACGCAGCATCTTATAAAGCCCATATCCGCACGAGGAATCTGATCCATGTCACTCTCACGTCCGTCGGTATCCTTCCAAGGGATTTGAGGCAATTATTTCTTGTGACGTGGCACAGGGGAAAGCTAAACCCACGTGGAATTTCGTTTCATGTGACTGATTTTTACTTTAAGAAAAACGAATGTTTTAGTGACTGTGGTTAAGTAACCAGAACAGGCTTAAAACTGATGTGCTGTAGGGTCCTTTTTAACCGACTTTTTCGTCGGTAGTTTGTTTGGCACGGACTTCACATTCGTTATATATTTGATTTATTTAGACAAGGTAGATTTCAAGATTAGACTATTTTTTGCTTTTTAGTTTTTTGAAAACGTTTTTTTTTATTCGAAATTTTGACTTGAAATAATTATTAAAAATGCGCTTAAGGAGCGCAGGTTCTAATGCTAGTATACCCTCTCTGTGTCCCGCTGTATACAACATAACAATAATAGTGTAAAACATTATTATTATGTATCTCACCACACGGTCTATACCCGGATGTTTATAAGGCTTGCGCGGGGACATGAGTCCAACACCTAGAGTCCCTTTTTGAGAATTGTAATGTTATATTAGCCACCTGCTGGGGTCAACTAATGATAGCATAAACAGTGAATTGACCTCAGCAGGCGGAGGAATTATTGCAGGAATATGGAAAGATAATTGGGACTATGGCTATCCATAGTCCCAATTATCTTTCTCATATAAATGGTCCTATCTCATATCCATATAAATATATGAGATAGGACCATTGGAAGGGTTGCGTACACCTGCCATAATCAGCTTTATCAACGAGGTATTAAGATAAGCTTTTGTTTAATTACTATTGGTAGGTGGCGTCTCGCCGCTCTTTAGGCGGGCCTCCCTAAAAGGCTCCTAAATAACCATTATAATTAAGCCCAATATTATGCATACCTAGTTGAACCATCCAAGATAACTTTAAAATTGTAACCGCTATAATATTATCCAGTTATAAATATGGAAATGATCGCTTAAGCATAATGATAGATCTATTTATACGTTACTACGCAACGGTTGGAGCTCGTTCATTCATCACCATTACGATGGTGAAATAACAAAACATTTTAGCTTGAGCAAACACGACCGATGCCAAAGTTTTTACGCCATTAGCTCAAATAACATCATTGAAGTGGTACTATATGGTTCTCCTTTATTTATTTAAATCATATACTTCTTTACGGTGATGGAAAACATCGTGCTGAAACCCGGCACGTTTGGAAGGATCTTACTTTTAATAATCAGTGATCGACATTCAAATAAAAGTCATTTTAAGAATTCAAATTTCAATAAAAACCCGGGGTATAGAACACGTCGCAGATGTGAAACACCGGCGCTCCACGAAGTCTGCAATCTGTGAACATGTACAGGGTCGCACCCGCCGTTATATCAGATTTGATCAGATCCTTGCAAAAGAACACCGATTCCGGTCAAGGATGATACGTGAGGCCATTGAAATTAAAAAAGAAACATCCTAATTTCAATAGGGAAGATAGGCTGGGTGCTACCACCGACTTGAGATCCAGTAATTAATATAATTAAATCCAAAACCAAGCGCCCATTGCAGGACCTCAAGACACTGTGAGCACTTTCTGCGTAGATCGGACCGCAAACAACAACTAAATATGAGGGTACCCCAGTTTAAACTATGACACTAGGACGTCAAACACCTCAGTCCTCCGTGACCATGGTTGCTGTAAAGCAACCGAAACGTCGGGAACGTAAAAACAAAAAATAAACGCGATAAAATTCGAAAATATAGTTTTATTTCAATGTGTAGTATTCGCGTAAATATAAGAAATTAATTCTATGTATAATACTCTCTAATTTCGAATCTATCTCAATAGTAATTAAGATATTTCTTCATTATATTAGTTTTACGTAACCTGTCCTAATTATTTAGTTAAATTGCGTAGGCAAGTTATCTAACTTTATAGTTATAATCAAAATATTCATAGCTCAATTTCGTGAGGTCATATTTTACTAGTAAACCTTTGGATGTGTAGGTTCACCAATAACAACGTTTATTCAGGACAATTTCCTACTTTCCCATTGTCAGCGGCGGCTTATCTTGTAAAGACGTCATTATAATGTTATACCCATATTCTATAAATAAATTATTTTTATTCTATTGAACGTCTAATGGCGATCTAATAAATCTACTAATATTTGCAGACACCACCAATCGCATGGTCCCAAATAGGCTACTTGACTGTGTTTGAAAAACTATATTAAATTGTTCATTAGTTTAAAATAGACGGAATATCCGCCAAATACCCTAAACCATAGCCATCCTACAGCAAAAGTATTAAAATTCAAAAGCAGTATTCTTCGTGTTAGTGTCGTATAACTCCAACCCCTGGGGATGTTACACGATTGTGACGTCAGAGCGAATGTAAACACGCCGTCCGTTTTAACCCTATTTAGGGGTAAGCCGTAAAATGTATGAAAGGGTAATCATGGTACATATTTTATTGGGGTTCCATGTTTTTTTAACGGGCTGCGTAAAAGGTGTTAGGAAAGGAATATTTGAACAGATACCATGTATGTAATGTAGCTTGTACTTAGATTTAATTGGCGGTATTAGATACCTAAGCAGTGATAGCCAAGTTGGTAGAAGTCTTGCCTCGGTAATGAGGATCGCAGGGGCAAACCCCGGCTCGCACCTCTGAGATTTCTGGATTTCATGTGCGAATCTCATTTTCAACCGTGATTATCACTTGCTAAACGGTGAAGGAAAACATCGTGAGGAGACCTGCATGTCTGAGAGAACCCCTCCGAAGATGTGTGAAGTCCGCCAACCGGCACTGGACCAGCGTGGTGGACTATGACCTAATCCCCCTCCGTAGGTACATGACATAAAAACCTTAACAAAGTATTCAATCTTTTTAATAACATAACGACAAAAAATACATTGTTTTTTCATTACATACTACACAGGTCTCGAAAGATAGGCAAACAAAAACCTGAATGAAAGTATTTTTTTTCTAATAATTCAACTGGCTGTGTTGACGTAATAAAAATCCGGTGGCTCAAGAGAAAAGGAAAACCTTCCCGAGCCAATTAAACTTCAACATACTTAGTATACGTCACCTTGAATGTTTTGTTATTGCACACATTATGTGGTAGCCTTAACCTTAAGCTATGGTTAGCTTTATGAGACGCCTACGATCAGCGGTATATTGAAATAAACCATTTATTAATATGTGTACTTACACAAAATAAATTATTACAAAACATAAATTATATACAAAATAATAGTAAGAGAATAAATTTAATATCAAAAAGCAACCAGACATTTCACCATATATCATGAAGCCGTGTGAATGATATTTATTAATATAAATCACTTTTGAACATAATTAGTACCTACTTTTTTATCAACAACCCACTGTCTGTCCACTCAACACATAACATTCATAACAAGTGTGTCATGAACTAACATTTAGGTTGCAACCCTTGTTGTGTGTCGCGCATCACACCATAGATACGAAGTATCAACTAAAAATGTCCTTGCTGCATTAAGTATGCTTATAAAAATAATCAAGAGATTGTTAGTTAAGAATTTAAGGCTGGCGTGGCGTGGCGTAGCCTAAATCTGGTTAACGCTTGAAAGCAGGCGATTCTAGAGTAACTAAATCAGACAATTCGGACGGAAAGGACGACATAGTTAGGCAGAACATTATTTTTAACTAACCAACCCCTCTTGAACGTACGTGTTCCGGTTGCAGAGGCGTGCCTAGTGTTTTGGAATAAGGCAAACCCGATGTTTATTTTTACCAGTAACTGAAGTAAAATCTACGAATCAATGAAAATATGAGTTAAATCCAGCCTGTTCCTTATTCTTAGTTTTTGGTCGCTGATGAACTCACCATAGCACACTGAAGGTATACCTACTAGTGCTAAATAGAATAAACTTAATAAACGTTTCAGCAATTTCAGGTAAACCTATCTATTTAATTTTCAATAAAGTGATGAAAATTCAATGCTGTAAGGTTCACAATCCCTCCAACATATGACTTGTGAAGGTATGGGTATGAAAGGCAAACAGTTCTAGTGATCGCAAATACCTTCTATGTATTGGGAGCTACCGAGTTTAATACCCGTTTATTTTATTTGGGTTTCAGTTAATAAACAAATGTACAATAATTAGAAAGAAAATAACTTAAATATTTACAAACTAATATAAATTAAAAAGAGTATAGGAAAAGTGTAAAAAATTTGGCCCATGCGGTAGCGTGCCCAAGATGCTGGCCGCATTTCCTCGCTGAATAGCCAAAGCTACTCGCTGAGCGAGGAAACGCCCAGCCCTTGGGTCGCCGGTTGCGTGTGCGGTGACCAATCTTCTAGAAAGATTTTCTATAAAATTAATGGTGCTTAGACCCCATGGACCTAGGGTCTCGACTCCGAACGGAACGAAAATTATAACCGAATACTTGCGCCAAATTGTTACTTAAGATAAAGTAAGCTTTTAAGTATATAAGGTGTAACAATAATAGTGTAAAATATTTTAACAGGGCCAACATTAATTTATAAAAATAGCATGCCCAAAGAAATAAAATTAAATTATTTAGACATTACAAAAAAAATATCGTATATTGAGCGAATGGCCAAACGCTACTGGTTCACAATTATGTTAAACATCAACGTGATCCATATAACTTACTGATTCATCTGTTAAAATAATTTAAACCTTATATTTTTGTCTCGCACATCAATGTTTATTTCACTATTCTCATAATTTAACCTAATTTCCATCTTAACACACAAAGACGGCACATATTTTGGCCAACACATCAGCATTGCCATTCAACGCGGCAATGCTGCCAGCGTTCTGGGCACCCACCCGGCCGATGGTGGTGGGGATTTGCTGAGTGCGTTTTGAAACCTGCCTAATTTTAATTTTAATCTTAATTTATTAAACTTTCATTACTTATGTGGAAAAATAAAACTTATTTTACTTGTCTATTACCAATATAAATACTCGTGTATTTTTTGTGAACGGTATAAACTTTGATATCTTAACAATAAACTTACACAAGCTGTTTTGAAGTGTCCGCTCGCGCGCTGTCGCTTCGAAAAGTTGCAGCTGAAACTGCACCGAGCTACTTATTGACAACTAGGCGACACAGTTAAACTAACCATCAGATTTCTGGTTATTACTTTACCAGTTTGACATACTAACCATCAGTTAATAAACATACGACGCGTATTGCAACTTAATAAATCCACAAATTACATTTATTTATCACATCACAATTTTCATTTAGTAAATCAATATGAAACTTGACTTTCAAATTGTCCTAGAAACGTTTGGTAATTTTAAGCCGCACAATGTGATAGCAAATACGCGATCTAAAGCAAATTAATCGACTTTTCGTAAGCACACCTAGTTTCAGGGTTCATTAAAGGGTATCCCTTTTGATATATTACGAAAAGCGATCCACGAAGCGGCTTAGTTGGTGTATGGCATAGTATGTCGTTAAATAAGCATATTCGCTTCTATGTGGGCAATTAACATGTGAGCTTTGAAAACAAAAACCGCTGACATTGATTTATGATTTTAGTAGAGTCCTCTAACCATTTTGTTTTGTTAGCTTCTGCAGCCTATACTCCTTTGTTTTACAAAATTGCGATTATATATTATAACTAGCTGTTACCGAACTTCGTACCGCATCAGAACTAAATTTACGAGAAAATAAAATGAAAGAGTGAATGATTCCCATGTTTTAATTGTTAATATGCTGTTTGGGGTGGAGACAAATTAAAAAATCAAAGATCATAATAATCGGCCCACCCGTTCTTCAGTTCCAAATGGTCTAACTAACACTACTTTGTTTTATATACATGGAAGATGATAACTCAACGTTTTTATACTGATTGTTTAAATTTTTATAAAACCAATTTCTTTAAGTGCGCGATATTGTACCGTCAAATAACCGATCCATTATTTATTTTCTTTTCCACTCCGACACGCCGAAAGGAACACACCCGCGATAATACAAATCTAAAAATATACGTTCGTATGACGAGTTCTCCAATAATGGAGTTGCCCGCGCCCTTCCATTTCCGAATCCAAGTCCATTCCAACGTGAATTACCCAATTCTCACTAAAGACTTTTTCTTTTACAGATGGCGCACGAACTTGCGGAAACACTCTAAAACAAAAAACGACTTCGGCAATCAAAATGAACACTTGAAGTTGCGAAGATGGATCTCAAAGTTATAATCACTCTCACAATGATTCTTGCTTCGAAATTGTGTTCTTGCAACATTGATCATATCAATTCAAGTATTTTAAGTGACGTAGATAGTATACTCAGTATTAAAAACAAAAGGTCTGTTGACACAGATGACGCTGTCGATGCAGAAGAAGAATATATAGTTAACACAACAAAAGATAGAAAACTGGCAATCGATAAACCAAGTCGTAATAATGACACAGAATTCGGTAGATTTATAAACGAGATGGAGGATACAACGGGGTATAATAATTTTACTGAAGAGCCGTGTGTGGGAGACGCTGAATTCTGTAATATGACAAAAGATGAATATCTTGAGATGTTGAATGACTACATATTCCCCCAACCCTACGAATGGGTGTTGATAGCGACTCACGGAATAGTATTTGTGATAGGCTTGATAGGAAATGCTCTAGTGTGCCTAGCGGTCTATAGAAATCATTCAATGAGGACTGTAACCAACTATTTCATAGTGAACTTGGCGGTGGCCGATTTTATGGTGATTCTGATATGTTTGCCGCCGACTGTGTTGTGGGATGTGACGGAAACGTGGTTCTTTGGGACCGCGATGTGCAGGATCGTGCTCTACTTTCAGGTGAGTTTATTTTCATTTTATTCAATGTAACTCTTATGACTTGAAAATTCCATCCATTCAGACGTCTACTGCTGGACATAAGCCTTCTCCAATGATTTCCACACATAAAGGTCCTACGCCAGTTGCAACCTCTGGCCTCCTGCTACGCGTGATATCATCAGCCCACAGGTATTTCTCTCCGGTCCGGTCACCGGTCTTCCGGCTCGTAGTTGCCATTCCTGAAAATAAGTAACCAAAAACATACAAAACGTTTAGCACCCTCCATTAACTGGAAGGATAATCGATTAAATTACTTCCGTATGATACATAAATCTCTACGTCGTAAAGAGTTTTGGAATATATCCAATTTCAGAGCTTGCCATAAAAATATTGCACACTTTTGGTTTTCAAGTGTCTGTGAATAAGTTTCTCTCTGGAAGCGTTCTGAAGAATAATTTAAGAATATCTTGAGTATAAAAGAGAACCTAGAGTTATTATATATATTTAATCTCATCTGCTAGCTCGCTAAGTATTGGCGGGCTGTGGGGCACAATAGCTTAGAAAAAAAGAAACTATGTCGTTAGAGCAGTATTTTGAACAACTTTTAAGGATATTGATTTCTTATATTTACGCGAATACTACAATTTAAAATAAAACTTATTTTACAAATTTTATCGCGACTCTGTCCTCCCGTGACCATAGTTGCTGTAAAGCAGCCGAAACGTCGGGAACGTAATATCATAAAATAAACGCGATAAAATAAAATGTAAAATAGGTTTTATTTCAAAACTTTTTTGGGAAATCCCAATCGCATCTGTGACTCCCGTGACAAGGATAGTAAAGTCATACTATCATGCATCCGATACAAAATGGCAAAACAACGTTTGTCGGGTCAGCTAGTAGATATATATACATTTAACAAAAAAACTTGAGAGGTGTCAAGGGACACCCGGATGGAACGAAGTTCCTTTATTATTTATTATATACAAAAAAACCTGTATACACTCAACAAAAATAATCTTCGCGACACCACACTGTTCAATGCGAAATAGAAAGACGAAACGAAAATATCTGGCTTTCTTTCTATAAGAGAGAGAGAGACCGACAGAGAAACATGCGCACGCCGCACGGCTTACAAATAATCATGTTTATAATCGGCCTTTACATAGGAAATGGAGTTGGGTTGAGAAAAAAGGGTCGTACGAGAATTGTTTCATTACAACTTTTCGTCTTAATTTTTTCCGTCTAGCCCCCTTTCGCAACGCGCGATAAGGAACTTCGTTCCAAAAATGTGCTACCTAAGTGGTGCACAGTAGTTCTATAAAGCTACAGATTAGTCCTGCATAATATAATGGCTCAATTTGTATTGTTATAAAGCATTTGCTACTTGACATTGGCAAAATGCCTACCGTTGCGGCGTGGTTGAGGCCATTTTAAAGGTAGAAAGAATTATTTCCTTCTTTCATTGTTATAAAAGGTCAAAGGGTCGCCGTGGCCCAACCGCTCGTCTGTCATCGTATCTGGTGTCACAAAATAATGCTCAATCATGGTCACTTACAATCAATCATGGTTGTATAAACATGAACAGGAATTATCTAAATTGAAGTCCATTTAATGAGCTGATATTATGAATAAATATCGCTATACCAACACACCAATTGTACGGTGCCAAACTGAGAAAAGCTTGTAGTACCTTTTGTAGTACCGTACAATAGACTGGGGGCAATCCTAGTATGTCAGAATCAAAATATTTTTTATTCATGTAAACTATTGTAAACCATCAAGTACAGTACTTATGAATCGTCAAAATAGTTACAAAATGCTAAGCTATAACTTTACCGCCCGTTCGGAATGCCGTTCCTATGGAGAAGAGCGGACAAGAAACTCCATGGTTGCTCTTTTAAAAAGATCTTGTACATTTTTGAGCAGCATATTGTTATGGGTATGTTTATTTTTTATATCATCATTACTTATATATCTTGTATTTATAAAATATGATGACTGACTGACAGAGAACACACAGCTTAAACCGGTGGACATAGAGTTGATAATTGAAGGATATATTCGTCGAGAACCGTTACTAGAGACGCAGTAAGAAGGAATTTTATGAAATTCTTTAAATACCGATCGGACACATGCATAGTAGATAATAGCCATCCATGACTCGGATACTAACATGTGCATCACACAAAGTTTGCCCCTACCGGGATTCGAACTTAAGAATCTCGGCACAGAGAGCAGTATCACTACTATCTATGCTAATTGGGTTGGGCGGGCTTTTAATGTACTCAAAACACGGCCACTCTTGTGTCTAGACGGACCTAATTATACATTACTTTAGTTCAGCCCTGAAAATAGAATCCTTGTTTTTCACTATACAGGGTGTATGGGACATGGTAACGAAAACTTTGAGTAAAGGTTACACTTAATACCTATAATAAATTTGTGTCGAGAGTCATGGGTTCCAAATGTTGTCATTTTTGAGTGCGCAATGTATCGTAAACGACGTGATCACAACACACCGCTCCGCGCGATACCCGACGCGTGCGAGTGACGAGCGCGCTCGAGCGTATCGAGTTTTAATTTACATTGCAGTTTTACGTCCAAATTAGTGATTATGTTTTTTTTTAAATCACATTGAGACCTGGAGTATGATTTCAAGCTATAATCAATTTAAAAACGAATGAAAAGAACGATGGAAAATTCCAACTCTGAGGGGTCCAGAATGATGAGTTGAATCCATGTTATCAGTTTTCATTTCGAAGTTACAACTACATACTGTATACTTCAAGTATCTTATAAGAAACGTAATGAATAAAAAGCATCTTTAATGTAAGTCAATAGCTCAAATGTTCCCCGCTCGAGTGGATCCATTATTTCCCGCGGTATACCGTCAAATTGAATTTTCACTACATTATTTGAGATTACGCCAACATTGAGCGTCGTACAGATAACGAAAACAGTCTTAGAACATATTTTTTTTAGAATTTAATAAATATATTTGAAATTATTCTTCGCCCTTTGCCTTTTGTTCTCTTGGTTACCGGTTTATTTAACTATTTTATTTTTAAACCGGTAATACTTGAACTTACAACTGCCTTTTGAATCTGCCTCTTGATCTAGCAACATGTACCACTAACATCTCGTCGTCTCATTGACTCTGATAATAATTTCGGTACGTTTTTGGACCACCGAATGTGATTAAACAGCGGCCCCTCAGAGAAATAACTTGGTAAATACGTAGCAGGAATAGGTATGTTGTAAGCGTGGATAATACGGCCGAGGCAGCAACTGTGCCTCGGGGACCGCCGCGTTGTGGATAAGTTCTTAACATTTTCGCTGATACGGAGTTCCTTGGTACGTTCTACCGTGTCTAATTCACTCTGTATATCATGTGACTTCGCTTCTACAGTAAACTTCCCAACGATATCTGAGATTGGCCTTTTAATACATTTAAAAATGCTATTAAAACTAAAGTCTGTCGATAGGGTTACAA
Source organism: Pheosia gnoma (assembly GCA_905404115.1). Lineage (NCBI taxonomy): Eukaryota > Metazoa > Arthropoda > Insecta > Lepidoptera > Notodontidae > Pheosia > Pheosia gnoma. The sequence continues at coordinate 1,000,038 of FR989919.1, read as the reverse complement.
TAGAATTTCGGATTATTTAGATGATCAAGCGGTTTGGATGACGATGATAATGATGAAATGAATCAGTAAAGCTGTGGATACTTTACTGAAAATGTTACCGGACATCTTGGGAGAACATGAAAAGTCAAGTTATACTATTTTATTTCAACTTCCTTCACTCGTGCACGTTCATGAACACACAATGGTTAATATCCCACTAATATTATACATTATTTATCAAAGAAACACATTTTTTGGAAAATAAAACAAAATTGACAACTTCCCGCCAAAAAGCCGACTTTGAATGTAACTAGTATTACACTTAGTCCATGTTGAAGCAACCTAATCGTTCACATGACTAGGACAAATAGTCCAGTGTGGAACACTATACCTAATTGATAAGACCCCGCTCGCACCCTGGATACTCGGCTATTAGTTCCTGTCAGCTGACATTTTACGTAGATACTTTAAACAAGGGAACGGTATCCAAGAATATTTGAACAGCCTTAATAATATACCGTTCTGTGTTCGAATCCTGGTAGGAGTAATCTTTGTGTGAGCAATAATGTTTGTACCTGTAGCGACCACTTCAACCACAACAAGCTACACAGATGGCACTGCAGACGCATTCAGAACTATAGACAATTGTCATCACATTCCTGAATCGCGCTATAAGAGTTTTCGGAGCAAGTAACATATATACAAGATCCCGACAATAACCGTTGGGGCATAGCGGCCGCCCCGCCAGCCATACCACCCGCCCAGCTGGAAGATCTTCCCTTTTCCGCTAAATACCCGTGCCATAGATTTTTAATATCTATAAGTATTATATACTGTGTTCGTCCTCAGTCCATTGTACGGTACACATAATACAAGCGTTGCTTAGTTTGGGACCGTGCAACGTTAGTGTGTTTGTCGGGCGATATTACAATTATTATAAGTATTTATTTGTTTCACTGACTGAACCCGGACGGAGTCGCAGGCTGAGCTAGTACTTAATACCGACAGCATAATTGTCTATGCTATCATTGTGGTCTTCTGAGGCACTCCATTAAACAAAACCCAATCAATTACAACTAGTTTGTGGGGTGATCTACGGAATTCAATCCATTGTACCTTAAATAGACCAACTATTTAAAGTTCTACATTGAATTTCAATTTACTTAATTGAATTTCTGTTTTAGTTCAATAGATATTCACAGTTGTCTAGCTCACATCGTTTGGTACTTCAATTGATTTGAATGTATGCCGTAGGTTGTGTGTGCTTGCTTGGAAGGATCTATCTATATCTATCTATCGACCGCGTTTTCTTGTCGATTCAACGACCAGGCTCTAGGGATAGTGCAGTGATATATGCGTCAACTAACGCGCCACTAACCCCTCTTTATGACTACTAGCAATCGGTTCTTCGAATCGTTACAAAAGTATTATGTACAGGTTCAGAATGTGTATATACTCGTACTATGATTTGAACCTGCGCTTCTTGAACCCATTTGTTGTGGGCGTTGGTCCAAGTTTAAAATAAAACGCACATAATTAATTTGAGCGGACTGAATTTACATACATGCGAATCGTGCGCAGCGTTGAATTGTGACTGACACCCATGGGGTTGCCATTTATGAAATTTATATAAAATAAATAATATTTTATGTTTGTGGAAAAAAGATTTGTAATGATTACATGAGGTCAGAGTTTAGAATTGTAAAATAAAAAAAAATATGCTCACAAAAATCAACAATCATTGGATGTTTTTTTTCCTTTTTTGGCAACTCAATTTATTTTAAGGTTCTTCACGTATCTGTGGAATCGATTCTCGTATCTCCAACACCATTCAGCAGATAAATACAATCACTATGAAAAGGATCTCCATCATCGTCGTGTAATAGGTACAGATATCTGGAACCTCTAGCGGAAATATTCCGGAAACATGAGGTTTGATATATTATAGAGGGATAAAAGTATATTTATAGCGAACTATATTCCCAAGTAGGTAGTTCGGAGTATTTTATATAAAATCGGTGAAACATTACCTTTCTGGCGCAGTCGTGTAAAAAGCGTGCAAAATGGCTTGTATAATAAATAGTTGAGGTTGGACATTGATCTTTGCAAAGGTTTACTTGAAGGTTGAAAATCCACTAAAGCTACATTGGGACGGCAAACTATACCAGCTTGTTAAGCTTGACGAAGAAGGCAGGCATAAACCGCTCCCACGTTATAGTTTCACGGCAGCTTGTAGTTCTTCAAAGAGCTTAGTTATTTTAACACTCACAGCATCTTTAAATAAAACGAAATTTACGGATTTTATCGCGTTTATTTTTTTTACCATTGCAAGACCTCAAGACACTGTGAGCACTTTGAGACTTGACACGAGCAACAATTAAATATGAGGGTACCCCGTTTCAAACTATGACACCAGGACGTCAACCACCTCAGTCCTCCCGTGACCATGGTTGCTGTAAAGCCGAAACGTCGGGAACGTATAAAACAAAAAATAAACGCTATAAAATCCGTAAAATTAGTTTTATGTAAATGTGTAGTATTCGCGTAAATATAAGAAATCAATATACTCACAGCATCATCATACTCGCACGAATTTTCGGTTAAAAATCACGTTTTTTTTTTCTGTAAACACACGCACTCCGACGTATATTTTTCTGTAAGGGTACGCCGTATGTATTTTATGAGGCTAACGAGTAGATCATACCGATCACTTTTATGTATAAATGGTGTTCATTTTTATGGAAACATTAGAGATTGTAGCAGTAGAGGTTATTTTAGAATATTAATATAATCGAGTTTTTGAGTTTGTGATCTTTATCGCCTACTGATAGTCTGGCAATTTTAAAATTTTATTTTAATTTAAGTACATTATTGTTTTCACACATTTATTATTTAAAAAAGTTTTTCCCTGTGCCTGTCGTAATATTGTTTTAAGTCTAGATTCGTAGAATTCATCCGAGTCGAATAAACGATTGCATTTTATTATTCACTAATGATTGGTCTCTTTTGTTCCAGTCGGTGTCGGTGACGGTGTCGGTCCTGACGCTGACATTCATCTCAGTGGACCGCTGGTACGCCATCTGCTTCCCGCTCAAGTTCAAGTCCACTACCAGCCGCGCCAAGACCGCCATACTCATTATATGGCTCCTGTCTTTGTTGTTTAGTAAGTATATATTGTAATACTATACATTACTGTTACTGTACCCTACACCGTATGGGTCACTGCATCAAAGCTGTTAACAGTTCTAATTCGGCCTGGGATATTTTTTGAAATCAAATTTACGTACATGAAAAGATGTATGAATGTGGATGAAGCAAAACTGGTATGCCAGGATCGTAGCATATGGCATTCAGTGGTCTCTGCCTACCCCCAAGGGATACAGGCGTGAGTATATGTATGTATGTAAATTTTCGTAATTTTTGCTTGTTTGGGTGCTACTTACGAGTAGATCGCCCCATTCCATTGTCCGGTACCCGTAATACAAGCTTATCTTAGTTTGGGACTATATGTATAGTTAGTGTATTTGTCTAGCTATATTTATTTACTAGCTGTTGCCCGCGACTTCGTCCGCGTGGTATTTAACAAAAACAACCGTTGACAATAGCCTGCTCGCCCATTCTGAGCCCGCGGGACGCATTGCAGGTTGCTATCAAACTTAATCAGGCGCTGCGCTGCAACATTGGTTTTAATTTTTTTTCGTGAGATCCAATTTTTTTTTTCTAAATAAAAGTAGCCTAAGTTACTCCTTGTTACATCAGCTATCTGCCAGTGAAAGTCCCGTCAAAATCGGTCCGGCCATTTCAGAGATTAGCCGGAACAAACAGACAGACAGACAGACAGACAAAAATTGTAAAAAATGTGGTTTCGGTATAGGTAACGTGTATACATCCAAATGCAATTAGTAAAAAGCTGTTATTTTAATATTACAAACAGACACTCCAATTTTATTTATATGTATAGATTCGTAGCAGCACATATTTCCATAGATACCTGTGACATGCTGTTTAATCTTCGATTATAAATTTCTTAGTTCGAGGTGCTACGAGGCTGAATACCTACAATGTTCCTTTCTTTAACATGAATTTGATAGTTAGTAATCTCACTGTTAGGAATTAAAGCTGCCAACCTCGTCACATCCACGTGTGATACATTTATGCTATCAAAATAACTTTTTAATAGAGTAAACATATTGATTTCTTATATTTACACATTGAAATACTACATATTTTAAGGATTTCATCGTGTTTATTTTATGTTTTTACGTTCCCGACGTTTCGGCTTCTTTACAGCAACCATGGTCACGGCAGGACTGAGGTGTTTGACGTCCTAGTGTCAAAGTTACGAACTGGGGTGCCCTGATATTTAGTAGTTGTTTGCGGCCCGATCTATGCAGAAAGTGCTCACTGTGTCGTGAGGTCTTGCAAAAAAAACGCGAAATTTAAAATAAACGTGATAAAATCCTTAAAATAAGTTTTATTTCAAAGACTAAACATATATTATGTTACATCGAAACATGAATGATACTCTAGAAAATGAGAACAACGATCACGTTTCGCTGGGGTGTCGCAAATATTGTCAATGTGATTCTGAACAAATTGTGGTTCCGGAACCACACTTCAGTGGAACACAGTAATTGTATAGATCGCCTAATGTACTTACATCGATTTTGAATGTTAAAGCTCTGCTCCCACTTGACAGATGTGCCCGAGTTTGTTGTGCTTCAAGTGCAAAACAAAATGCAGCTTCGCTTCGACGTGCAATACTTCATGCAGTGTACCTCCACGTGGTCCGACGACAGCGACCTCAAGTGGCATATCATTAAAGCACTCTTCCTTTACACGTAAGTACCTTTGATCAAAGTAATCGGCTAAGCAGGGCGCGAAATTCAAAATTAGAAGGTTTTTTTTTTCAAAATCTTGGGACATCTTTACGATGTACATTTGTTTATTGTGATATCGGCTTATTGATTGCAATGGATCGATGTATTGAATGTACTTTAAAATGGATCTAAAGTAATACAACACTACTATGTATAAAAACGGTATTTTTTACAAACTAGAGTGGTGTATCGTTTAAAATTATTTTTATAATTCTGACGGACATATAAATGGAATACGACGTAGTCGCAAACAAAAAAAATACTCACACACACACACGACTGACACAATAGGGAGTTAGATTTTGTTGGCCTCTTTACTACAAGAAAATTGATATTTATTATAAATCAACTCGACGTCAGTAATAGGCCCTTCGAATAAATATTTAAAAAATAGATACTTCTTATTCCTTCTCCTGGACTCATTATCCAATACTGATCTACTGGTCTACGTATTACCTACCATGCTTACAATCCTCGCTTACAAACGTTACTTGCCCAACAAAATCAACATTTACAACCTCGACTAGTTCAGTGGCAGCGTACACAACCATCCAATACTGTGTTATGGGTACTTTTGCACGACCTAATACATTATCGCCGTCTGTACGTCCGAAAGGAAAGGTCACCTCATCGTAAAAGTCAGCCGAGTGAAACGACACGAGAAAGGATTAGTCCCTTCGTAGCATTAACCAAGTTTGTTACTTTTCATGACATGTCATCACATGATAGCATCGCGGAATAGGTTCTTGCGTGTCGTTAAATGTTAATTATAACACTGTGAGGTTAATTATTATAGGATACTTACTGTACAGAGGCCATTTTGGTGTATACTAAAAGTGTCCGCGATTTTATATGTGTGGATTGTTTTAGTTTTTTTAGTATGCTAGGAGGACTTTTTGCATGCAAAGTGTGTATACATTAACTCGAAATTTAAACTAGCACCATGCTAAGTAATATTTTGAATATTCCGGGGAAACCTTCCAATTTGCCGTGACAAAAATTACCCACGATATCAATCTTGTTCATAAGCTATAGCGGTACCATTTTTTCTTAAATCCAAGTCACCGTGGTATATGGTAATAAATGAACAAAACACTTGAGAATGACGGCGTGGGTACGGTAAATTCTCAGAAGAACATTTCTGATGTTTCTCTTTTTTCCAGATTTCCACTCTTCCTGATGATGATAGCGTATTGTCAGATCGTAAGAGTGCTATGGAGATCCGACAACATACCAGGACACACGGAATCACAAAAGATAAACACCACACCTACGCGACAGAATAATTGTAAGCGTTCTCTTCTTAAATATTTGTAAACTTCAATGTTAAAGTGGCAGTGGGTGGGGCAGATAGGTCGAAGAACCGATGGCCGTTGGGACAGTTTCTAGAATGGTGACCATGACCCAGAAGATGTAGTGGAAGACGAGACATTGCATGGAACGCGAGTGGTGGAGGATTGATATGTGTGATCGTTATTGGGGGGTGCCTGTGTCCAGCAGTGGACGACTTTGGCCTGATTGATGGACACATTAATGTTTTCAAATACGTAGCAAGAAATATGTTGTTAATTTAAACTATAGCCATCTTATCATTTATAGGGCTAGCAGCGAGCCGGCGCACTACTCCGTCGATCCACACGAACGCGTCAACAGAAGGCCAGCTGCGCTCGCGCAGGAAAGCTGCCAAGATGCTGGTGGCGGTTGTCGTCATGTTTGCTGTTTGCTACTTCCCTGTGCACCTGCTCTCTGTACTGAGGTGAGATAATTCCCCAGATTTCTTAATATTCATCAAAGTAATAGGTATGGTGTATATTATAAATTATATAAAAAAAATATATTATACACTATGTCAGTGAAATAACGCTAAACCGCCCCAACTGATTTTATCCAATGTTTTATTTTATCTGAATCTGAATCACGTAGTCAACTTTTTATCCTGTAAATTCACGTGGGTAGAACTAGACGTTAAATCTGTTTATTTGTTTTCTACTTCAATTTAAAAATAATTTAACAGATTCTCTGATCAACTTAATTTTACTGTTGAAGGATATTTAAAAAATCCTCGAATTGTAAAACTATTCGGGCACCCTACAAATCGAATTCCTTTAGTGCAAACGATTTCAAATATTCTCTAATAGACAATTTGTACCTTTGGGATTCCTTTTAGTATTACAGAAGTGTCCAATCCCGAAGTCTTGATTCGTCGAGAATAGTTTTATCAAAAGGAAATGCTAAACAACTTCGTAACTCTTTTCGGGTTATGCTCGGATGAAATTGAATAAATCTGTATTAATACGTGTTTACGGATGTTAAGAATTTGCATAATGTATTATTTATAATTGCGTAACGTGAACTTCTTAATTATATTGTTTTCAATACGAATGATGGATTTGTACAATTTTATAAAACAAATTGATCTGAACTGATTATTGTTTTAACTATAACAGGTATTACACATAATATTTTCCAAAATTTGTCTCATAAGCATTAAACTGTCTATTAAACATATCACAGTTCACTGCACCCGGTTTCATTCCAAGCTATGAAAATTCAGGAACTGATATTTTCACTTTCACTCCATTGCACTACGGTACCCATACTATAACGTGTCGCTTACTTTGGGGCCGTACAGTTTGTCTGGCGATATTTGTTAATGTTGTTTTTTATTCCTCCTCCTAGAGTGGCATACGACGTCCAGCAAAGTGACGTCATGACCTGCATCGCATTGATCAGTCACGTCATGTGCTACGCTAACTCGGCTGTCAACCCTCTCATCTACAACTTTATGAGCGGTATGTACATATCCTATTTAATTCCTACCTTCATTTTAATCATTAGTTGTGTATTTAATCAATCATCTATTTTTCAGTGGTGTTTATAGTCATTATAAGTTTCTGTTGTAATTACATCATCTACATATATTTTGTTCATAAACGTGAGGGAGATATCCATGAAAAAATAGGAATGTAATTTTTTTTTCTGGCTCAGGGCATCTTTGTGACCAAAAGGCATACTCTAGATGACGTATTGATAATTAAATAAGCGTAAATAAAAGAATACTGATAATAAACTGATAGCAGCACCATGCAAGTTTGAGAAGATCAAAATATATTTTTCTTAAATATTTTTAAGTACTATAAAGTTGAGTTAGTTTTTGAACCAATATGTAATTTGAAGGCAATTTAGACACTCAAGGATTTTGCGATGGCCAATGTGTCTTTTTTTGGCTACACTGTTCTACGGACACCTATATCGCAATCAAAATAAATGCCCGCTTTTATCTAAATAGATTAGTATAATATCGTGCTTATATTAAATTATTTAATCCCTTGTTTATTTTGAACGATCCACCCAGATAACCCACATATTTTAATTAAGTATAACCAACAGAAATTTTCCCAAATGCCGCATTTCGGATATTACAGATATAAATTGTACCTGTTCCATTGAGATAAGATTGCCCAAATGTTACATTTACATAAATAAGTCATTGTAGTTGTTGCTCGAACGATTACACGGGTTTTATAGGTTATTCGGGTTTGTGTAGCTGTGCCGAATGTGCTGTACATTGTCCAGCGGCCCTATTGCGTATCTCAGTTGACAGCTCATAGTGAAGATAACTTAGCAAAGTTTTCAACGATTAACTGTCAAATAGCTAGTTTCGTATTGGCTAACTTCAGTGACTAACTGGGATGACGTCATGAGCACCGAGTACCGGCGATAGCCACCGTAACACGTTTTGACAGATGTTTTTGTATCGATACTTATAAGATTGCGATTGTGTAAGCTTAGTGGACATCAAATTAATAATAATTTAAATCGTCATGACTTTCGTGAAAGACACTACTCAAAGGCAGTGTTTTAGAAGTTCTATTGATTATCACCGTAGCCAGAATTTAGTAAAATGGGTAAAAGTTGCGACTTTTGTTGTGTTTTATAGTAAGTGTCGTGTGTATAGACGAATGGCACGTCTGATTTTGTTGGGATTTACTGAAGAAGAGCGAAAACAAAGTCTTTTACGTATTAAGAGACACCGTCTGCGCGACGCTAGTAATCCATTGCAGTTGCCAGAGAGAGAGTTTATTGCAAATTTTTTGTTTCACCAAAGATTCCAACATGTTTTGGAAGAACTCAATCCATACCTACCACAGGCTTGACGAAAAACAGCTATTCGCAAGGAACTAAGTAAGTACTATTCTATTATCTTCTAAAATAATATCTTTGGTGTAAAAATATAATAATATCATTACCAACATGTTTAGATTGATAAACTTAATCATGTTTTTGATTGCCAATGGGTCCTACCAATGCAATGAAGGTGCCTCATTTATATGTAATATATCCCAGCCCACATTTAGTTAATGTCTGCATGAAGTTACTGATGCAATATGTACGGGAAGTAATTCTTAAGTATATAAAGGTTTCCTTCATCTCAGCAAGAAACGTAAATCATTTTGAAAGTGAAACTATTAATTATGTTTTAATTTTAATAGTATTATATTAATATTTAAATATTTTATATTGACCTATTGTATTGTTGTTTTCAGGTTCATGAAAAAAAAATGCGATTTCCAGGCATTATTTGGTGTATTGATGTTACACATGTGGCAATAATCCGATCTATAGATCATGAGGAAGCATATTGTAATAAGAAAAATTATCATTCTGTGAATGTTTTAAATGTAAGAATTATTACTATGTAGATTATTGTTAAAAGTATTTAAAATATGAGGGAGGGTATAGGAAGGGTATTTTCATATATCATATATGGTTATGGTTACATATATTTTTTCTTTACTCTCTTTATACTTACATGTGTTTAACAACTGAGTAAAATAATACTTTTGTTTTAGATTTGTGATGCTAATTTAAATATGCATGTTGATGCATCATTTGGTGGTGTTTCACATGATTCATATGTCTGGAATTAATGCCCCTGCAGCCAAGATAGTGAATGAAGGTGTTGTTCTTCATAACATAGCCAATACACAAAATGTTCCAATGCCTGAGCCTCAGATTGATGATGTTCACAATGACCAACAGAGACAAGTCTTCAGAGTTGGCAAGAATTGAGGCAATTCCAAACATTTCTAGGGATATATTAGTCCAAAGATTATGGAATATGACATTTTACTACCTACACAAATAATAAGTCTAAAGTTATTAACATATTTTAATGTATTATTATTTTTTAAATTATTAATCTTACTTTATTTACTATGTTACAGCAATTTTTTATTGTTTTTTATGTGAATGTACTTACAACTACAATTTGGTTTGTGAAACATTGAAAAAAAATGCAATAAATAATCTGATGTATAAAAATAATTGTTATTTGAATTTGTAGCATAATTATGTCAATCATCAACCCATATGAGCTACATAACTGTGTACATCATCCCATATATCCTTCATTAAATCCACCATCGCTTCCATTGTGGCTGCATGTCATTGTGACCTCAACCTTCGACTGGTGAGGTGGAGCACTGAGCATGTCCTGTAAATAACATGTTTTTTAACATAGTTCTACTTATCCTAAGTGTTTTTTTTTTGGTACTGAAGTGTTTTGAGAGTCTGGGTTAAGTGGGTGCTCTTTATGGATTGAAATGGGACCAAGGATAAAGTGACAAAAAATTCATGAGAATAAAATTGCTGGTATTATTAGTTATGATGAAGTTGAAATGTTTTAGGTAAGTAATATTTTAAGATGACGGTGTATTTATAGAGGATATAAGATGCTAACTTACTCTACGCCATTGGTCTGGTGTTTTCCCTCTGCCACAGAGTTTAGTTGGACCGTTACGGAGTTCCACGCTTCTCGGGTAATTCGAACTGCCTGTGGCCCCCCCCCGGAAAGCGATCCAATGCTACGTCGCGATGTGACTCCGCAAATTCCACATTGCTTGTGTTCCATTTGCCTTACGGAAACTGTTCTTCGTGCCGGCATCTTAAAAGTAGATATTTTACATCATTATAAACTTAATCTTACCCTGCATTATAAACAACGGTGTTATTTTGTTAAGCTGATTATGAAGAAGAAATTTATCCCCTATGAAAATAAACTTTGATAACATTTTTCACATTTATTAGCAAAACGTTGTCGTTTGATTGGGAACCTAGCAATTATGTGGTTTTACTTACCTTTAATTTATTTTCACAAACTCGTAAACACATTATTTAAGTAATCCCATTAGACGATCGAAGTAAACAACTTGTACAAAATAATGAATTTGCTGCCAGCTTCACATGTCATTTGTATATAAACCGCTTAATATGATAGGTTCTCTACAATATAGTCTTGTAACGCTTAAAAGGCGTTACTCAACATAGCCGTATAATAGTCGATAAAAAATAGAGGCGTCAAGTGGTGATACGATGAGCACCGGTCCCCGCACGTTAGTCATCGTAACTTGATATCCACTCAATGTGATACGCAATACCAATGTTATGAAATTCTCAGTTATCATCAAAGTTCGGTGTACAACTGAAGCTTGATAGTCACTGACCATCAAAAAGATAGCCAATAGCCCTGCAGATAGTGAAGCTACAGGGCTATAAAATAAATAATGTTCAGGATTGTAATAGACGGTTTACGATGTATCGATAGATCGTGATCTTCTTTATTCTTGTCATGCTATCTATCAGCCAAAACACGTCCACTGCTGGACATAGGTTTCTCCCAATAATTTCCACACATCACGGTCCTCCGCCACTCGCATCCACCGGCTTCCTGCGACGCGTGTGATATCATCGGTCCACCTTGGGGGAGGCTGTCCTACAATACGTCTTTCGATTGATTGAAAGTTTGGATGGATGGATGGATGTTTGTTACTCTTTCACGCCCGAACGGCTGAACGGATCTGGATGAAATTTGGCACAGAGATAGATTATAGTCTGGAATAGCACATAGGCTACTTTTTATCCCGGTAAAATGTATTGTTCCCGTGGGATAGATGTTTTAATTTTTTATACTTTTTATCGCGGGTAACACCGCCGGGCGCAGCTAGTAAAACATAATTCTTAGCAGGTAACTTAACCTGTCCGTTACATAGCGTTAATATTTTACATAACCTCGATCGGAAATGTCTCCGTATTTATTTACTAACGCTGTAATTAATAAATACATAATTAAGTATAAATAATATGAGCAACGCGAATAAAAAAAATGCATATAGATAAGCAAACAGAACCGACCGATAGACACGTAGCCTAATCCTTAAGGCAGGGATTAATGTATGTCTGAGAAATCACTATGTTATTACCAAATACTCTCATCTATCATACGAAGATAACTTATTCACAGCTACCTCCCGAGAACACAACGCGACCCTGACTATAATTGACATACTAACATCACTGATGGTTTATTTATGGTAATACAACACAGTTTAAACCCTCGAGTGTACTTTTCTAAAATTCAGATTCTCACTCGTCCTCAAGGGGCTGATGTTTCTGAAGTACAGGGAAGTATAGTATGGAAATACATTCTGCCAGGCAAGAATTTTGCTGATAAAATAAAACGGATTATAATTATAAATTATGTCTCTCACCACACGGGCTATACCCGGATCTTTGGAAGGCTTGCGCGGGGTCAAGGGTCTAACACTTTGAGGCCTTTTTGGAGAATTTTAATGTTATGTTACCCACCTGCTGGGGTCAACTGCTGAATATGATAACATAAACAGCGAATTGAACTCAGCAGGTGGAGGAACTGTTGCAGGAATATGGAAAGATAATTGGGACTACGGATTGGGGTTTGGATGGATATAAGGTGGGAATATTGGAAGGGTTGCGGACACCTGCCATAATCAGCTTCTCTAATTACTATTGGCAGATGGTGACTCAAGGCTCTTTAAGTGGCCCCCCTAAAAAGGCCGTCATATAAGACGATAAGGGGCAACACTGGCGTGAGCGGCTCAGGGGTGTAGAGAGGTGTGCTAAGCTTTGATGAATTATTATTATTATGGTACCGTATCCCTAAAGAATGAACCGGTACCCTAACATAACTTCCGCTCTGTCCGTCAACCTGTCACAACCACATTTCTTCGAAACGTATAAAGGTTTTCAGCTATTCAAAAAATACTGTAACAACTTGACCAGAACCATCGTTACGCGAGCGTCCTACTGGTGGTAGGCTTCGGCTGTGGCTAGTCACCACCCACTGAACAAAGCCATGTCGCCAAGCGGCCTAGCCGTGTTCCGGCATGATGTTCGGTGCTGCCATTCATGGATGGCGGGTCAGATCAGTTGCGCTGCATGTGCCTAGTGAATGTAGCGTCTCTATCTACTGCCGCCTTCCTACCTAGGCAAGTATGCTCCATCGTAGATCTCATCGTCACTTACCATCAGGTGAGATCGAGATCAAATACTTGCCTATAATGTAATTAAAAAAAAAAAAAAAAAAAAGCTATATACTTTTGTAGACTATACGTTCTATGTCCAAACGTTGCCATTTAAGTCAACTATTCCTAAAGCTCTAGGGATAGTGGGTACGTCCTATGCTTGTTTCTCTGATATCTCCTGAGATTAAGAAAAAAAAACTAATACCTGTTACAATCATGAGCACATCTGGTAAGAAATAATGACTTAACACAATTCCAGCTGATACCCATCAACGCCACTTAGTCCTCTTTACACAGAATTAACACACAGCAATGTAACCCAACCCTTCGCTAATTAGATATCACAAGCCTAATTAGTTTAATTATTATTTTCTTTAACGTTCCGCTTGAGAGGCTAAATGGAGACAAAAATACGATCCGTGAAGTTTATTCAGAGCCTGTATTATGAAGGTAGGCAGCATTTTGATTTCTTATATTCACGCGAATACTACACATTGAAATAAAACTTATTTTACAGATTTCATCGCGTTTATTTTATGTTTTTACGTTCCCGACGTTTCGGCTACATTACAGCAACCATGGTCACGGGAGGACTGAGGTGTTTGACGTCCTAGTGTCATAGTTTGTAGTGGGGTACCCTCATATTTAATCGTTGCTTGCGGTGCGGACTACGCAGAACGTGCCACAGTACGGGAACGTAAAATCATAATATAAACGCGATAAAAATCTATAAAATAAATTTATTTCAATGAATGTAGCATTTTCAATGTAACATAGAATTCCTCTTAAGACGAACAAGATTCAGGCCATTGTCCAGGCGAGCCGTTTCAAAAGCTTTCCTAATCTTATAAGTGCTTTCCTTAACAACGTGTATGTGTGTGCTTTCCTTAACAATAATTTTGATATAGTGACGAAAATATATTTTCAGTAAGCAATAAAATAATGTTTAATAATGTCAATAAGCACATTATAATCTTACGAACCTAAGGTATGAGACACATCATTGATATTTGGCGCAGAATCGTTTGTTTTGCCTTCATTGTTTTGTTTCCTCCCATTAGCCCCACCACATACCATAATCATAATCATTACATTATAACCATCGAAAGCTAAACCTTATTGCGTTTAATACGTAGGTAATGATGTGGAATGGAGAATGTAAACAGAATTTTTGTTGTCTACGATCTATAAAGTAAATGTTCGTGATTTATCACAAAATATATTATATGGACATATTACTGACCATGTTCTCTTGTTGTTATGTTCATATTTTGGGGATGATTTATCTCATTGTATATGTCGGCGGAATTGCGGAAATATTCCTTTCCCTGTTAGGCCCATATCTGTACCGAGAGAATGCCTTTGTTGCGCGTTCCGTACTCTACCTGAAGTAGTTATCCTTGACGTAATATTAGATTTCTAACCACCATTAAGGTTCATGCTAGAGCCCTTTTAGCCATCTGATTCGCTTTGAAGGCCATCTGCTCTAAGTAACTAGCACTGCGTTCTAACAGAACTCTTATTTTCAGCTGGGGGCGTATTATGAACTGTTATTTCCAGGCAGTTCACTTCCAGGCCTAAAATTTGTCATCTGTATTATGCTGACGATATAAACCCCCGGTATATAGTACATTATCTCAGTTTGTGTTTATAATTTTGACCGACAACTGCGGCATAAAAAAACGACCTATTTTTCTAAGCAAAAGTTTTTTTATTAGGATATTTTTATATATTTATTTATAAGTATGTATTATTGAGTTAAATTTAAAATTGCCAGACACTTCAATATCCTGCCTGGGAGAAACTTTCTCTCTTCTCTGTTTAAAACTTACAATTCTACATACAAAATGTCTAAATATGGTAGGCTATACAGAATACGGTTAGCTTACAAATAATCTCGCACTTGATGTACAGATGACATGTTTTAGTTTCGAAAGTGCCTTGCCTAGAAATAATAATTCATAGTAAGCCCCCAGGTTTGCTTTTGTTTTTATGTTCAAAGCGGTCTTCTTTTGTTTATTTCTTATTTCTTAACTGTCGTTTCTGGTATTCCATTTACTTATCCTACTTCAGCTACAATCATTACAATTACACGAGTAATTCGATCACATACATTTCTCGTAAATCACTTGCACAACGGGACGTGATCCGAAATCTTTGCTCGTTCGTGACAATAATAACTTGTCCAATTGAATCAATACAGATCAAGAATAGTAGGTCAATCTCAGTGCTCCGGCAGTGCGTAAATATTGTGTATATTCGTTGCTCAAGTTGTTTTGGTAACTTAAATGTAGGTAATAATGATAGATCGATAGTTTAGCAGATAGGGTGAAGAAAAGGGACTTTTAAGGAAAAGGAAGACGATATTATGCAACGAACATTATAATAGCTAGACAGAACCATACACAACTCCGATGACATAAAAACAAAAAATAATACAATTTAAAAAATATTAAAAAGAAAGAACCTATAAATAGGTCCAATTACCTACAGTAGGTATATGAGTATGTGATGAGCATGAATGTTTGTACCCGAGTCATGGGTGTTTAATATCTATATAAGTATTATATTATACTGCGTTCGCCCTCAGTCCATTGTACGGTACCCATAATACAAGCGTTGCTTAGCTTGAGGCAACAGAGTTGGTGTATTTGCTTGCAACATGTATTATTATTATTTACTAGCTATTGCCCACGGCTCCACCCGAGGTACCTCCATGAAATATAGCCTATATCATTCAGTGATATATTGTAGCTTCCTAATAGTATAAGAATTTTCGGAATTAGATCAGTAGATCTAGAAATTACTCCCCTACATCTAACTTCGCCTCTTATATTAGTATTAATTGACAAATGGCCATTTTGAAGTATTCCTTTCAGACCTCACTTTTCAGGCCTCTCTTACGTAATAAAAGGGTGCATAGAGAGGTAATGATAAAGCCATCTTCACATAAGCATCGGATTATTATCACTCCTCAAAGAAAGTCTTTTGAGTCCCCTTATCGAAAAAACCTTCTATATGTAGGTACATAATATAAGACGACTTTTATCGGATGGCTTTGTTAGATGTAAGAGGATTATAGGTCTCAGAATGCTTTTCTTTTTTTTATTTTGTTTTTTTTTTTCTAAATTTGTAGTTGTGTACACATAACGCCTACTTTATTACGAAATGGTAAGCAGTAGTATACCCAAATATATTTTGCTAATACTTTACAGCGTAACAAAAAAAGTGTAAAATATTTTAAGGGGTTAACAAGTAGGTGATAACAATCACGTTTATGTATAAAATAACATGTGTAAACAGTGTTGGATTTTGCTTTGAGAAAACGAGCCAGTACCGTACTGCGCACTTGGTATGTAGTGTAATTTTTTTAAATGTAAAAAAAAAAAAAATTCAGGAATGTGACCTTTGTAGTTCAGTGATGGACTTCATAAAATATTTTCCACTTACATAGGGTCTCCAAAATACTATAACATTTGATAATCAAAAAGTTGGCAACCTCGCGTGGCCGCGCGCTCGGTCTGGGCTCGTATAGAATTTCGGAAAACTATTTATAGCCACGAACTGAGGGAAACTAACTCAAATAACTTGATAATGCGAGTTATGAAAATTTCGCTGTATTAACAGCGAAGTTTTCCGGAATATACACTAAGATAATTTTCAATATAAATTCTATGCAATATAATACTGATACCACACGCTACAAAATGTATTTGTTAATTAAGAGCGTCGATGCAGGCTTTGTTGATGCTAAACTTGTTATAAGCGAGTTATAAGCGTGTTATAAGCGTGTTATAAGCGTTTTATAAGCGTATTATATAGTCCAGTGAATAGTAAATCAAAGGAGCAGTACATACTAGTATTTATCTGTAGATTTTGACGACCTGTTTGGCGCAGTCAGTAGTGACCCCGCTTTCTGCGCCAAGGGTTACGGGTTTGAATCCTGGTAGGCGCAAATATTGTTTGAGGAGCATGAATTTTTTAACCTGAGTCATGGATGCTTAGTAACTATATACCTAAGTATTATATACTCAGTTCGCCCTCAGTACATTGTACGCTACCCATAAAACAAGCGATGCCTAGTGTGGGACCGTATAGTTGGTTTGTTCGTCTGGCGATATTATTATTATTATATAAAAATTTTGATGGGTACAACGATAGAATCCGCAATTTTTTGGAATGTTAGTGCGTCTATGAGAACGTGCATACTGCGCCAACTACTGGACGAATTTTCATGCAACCTGCCACAATGATAGCTTTAGTATCACAAAAACAATATTTAGTACGTTAAAAAATAGACTAGGTAGATAGAATATTTGTCTATTCCTCTCCGCTGCGCTCATCTTTGTTTCGGGGAAATACCCCTGTTATAGGTACTTCCGGTATACCAAAAACAATAAATAATATAATGAAAGAAATCGTAGGAATATTTTTCAGGCTACGTCCGCTGTTTTCAGATAGTAATTTTGATGTGTTTGAATGATAAAACTCACTCATTCATTCTAGAATTTTTCATTCTGTTTCATTTACAATCATTGAATTTTTTCTCTCTCTCCCTCTCTCTCGAAATCTGTGTCTTCAGACATTATACGACACACATATATTTTGTTTTCAGGATTCCCAGGGTTTTCAGGTCAGTAATAAAAGATCCCTCTATCCTCCAAAGTTGTCTCACTGCATACATGTATTCTTTGCACATTAAATAGTGATGTGATACTATGAATTTTATTTATCGAGTTCATTTAGTCAAATTTATTTTATATTATTTTCACAAATCATCACAGTTTAGTTTTTATAATCGTATAAGCTATAAATAATTATGTAATACCCGATATTATTTACTATATATGTGATACCATTATAGTTAAGCCTTATAGTACATCTACCTATTTAGATAATTGTAGTTACTCTCAGATTAATAAAAAAATCTATGAAGTAATATTTAATTAGGTACTTCTAATTCTTTAAAACAATATATCGTTATGACTTTTCTACTCGCAATTATTTGAATCATGTTAGCTCAAAAATGTTATTGAAATAAGCAATTCCATAAATGTCTCGATAAAAAATTTCGTCGTGTCACATCACTAGGTCTCCGCAAAATTAATTCCGTGTTTTCATTTAACCATGTCAAGGTAAGACGTATATTCTAACTATTCTGAACACATAGCAATGCCATTTATTTATTCACACGCCAGGTAATTTTATAAATACGATACTAACTCACACTATTTTCGTTGAATAGAAAATATTAAGGTATTCGGACACAAAGCACGCCTTTTTGGTATTTTTTGTATACTATTAATAAAAACATTTTGTCTGTCATTTTTCATCGCGTATGTAACTCCTACCTTTAGGCCTAAAATGGCAGGAATCTGAGAAAAATACTTACATGTATTTTTGTTTTCTATATTAATATTATTTTTATGTTATATTACGTCAAACTTTATGTTTTCTCTGTGGTTTCTATCTACTGAACTTAATTTGCGAGATTATTCGTAAGCTAACCGTATACTTCATAGTTTACGTATTTAGACACATAATATGGAGAATTGAAAGTCTGAAATGCTGTCCGCTAGAGGCGCTGTTCAATTTTCCATGCAATGTGTCTAAATAATTAAACTATGAACTATACATTTAGGTTATGAAAGTTAACGTAAAATCAAAAAAGAAAAATATACAAATTACTATGACAATTATCATGTTTGTACTTAAATAAATGACTAACCAAACTATGCTTAAAAATTACAATACATCTCAAATGAAACGTGACTAGCCCGTTGAGACACAACCATCTTTAATAATATCGAAAACGTAAATAATAATTCCCATTCCCACGACTTAACACATGCGACGTGTGTTGAATAAATATATTGTAATAAATAAATAAGACTACTTCGTTATTCTAAGAAAATTGACATTGTCTCGTACACAGAAGTCGTCGCTAAATCCAATAAAGTATTTTATTTTCGTTCCGATAAAAACGTCAAATGAATCATTGGGAAATTTTATATATTTTTCATATAGTTACCATTATTAAACAGCGTGTAAGGCGCATGGTAACTAAAACTTTGGATAAAAGTTACACTGAATGTCTTTTGCCACTGAAATTTCTGAGCGCGCAATGTATCGTAAACCACGCGATCACAACACAACGCTCCGCGCGAAACATGACGCGTTCGAGTGACGAGTGCGCTCGAGTGTATCGATTTATTGTTTACATTACAGGTTTAGGTCTAAATTAGTAATTATGTTTTTTTTTATCAAAAATCACATAAACATAGACTTCAATTATGATTTTATGCCAAAATCGATTTAAAAATACTGAAAAAATGCGTATATTCATGAGAAGATGATTGAAATGTTCATGTTTTGAGGGGTTCAGAATTATGATCTGAACCCATGGCATCAGTTTTCGGTACGAAGCCACTTATACACCCTGTATAAATATACTTAAACAAAATAAACCGAAACTGCATTTTTTAAGTCCCTGTAGTACTTTATTATGCTATCCAAAGATAATTTTTCAATTCCATTTTAAAGTCTCTACGGACAAAACTGAAGTAAAATTACTGAGCTACATATTTCAAATGAAAAAAGGTACGCTTTTAAAAAGATTAGTTACAATGTAAACTATTTGGACGACTGTCAAGAGTGACCTGAAACCGAATACTGAAACGCAACTTTAATTTTTTTTTAAAAACATGTAGATAACGGTGACATTTCAAAATATTCGAATAGGTACAGTTTTAATGAGTACTAGCCATGTGCCCGATCGTAACTTAAAAATGTTTTTTCTTTACGCAAAATTTTGAACCCCCTTTGACTGTCTTAGGGATTGAATATTCCTTTTTTTTTTAAGTTAATCTCATTTTCAACTTTGATTATCACTTGCTAAACGGTGAAGGAAAATTATATCTTACGGTAACCTTGCATGTCTGTGAGAACCCCTTGAAAGACGTGTGAAGCCGCAAGCCCGCTCTGAACCAGCGTGGTCGATAATAGCCCTTTGAATCTTGCACGAAAAATATCATATAATCTATTAATAATAATCATTAAAAACTCCTTAACAACTTTAATTGGTTTTTGTAGCTATATTATTATTATTAGTTATTATTTTTAAAGTAATTCGTTAAACTCGTACTCTTACTCTACATGCACCTGCAAAAAGCAATGCAACCTGTGAAAATCGTTAGCGACTGAATGGGATTTTTAAGTGAATTAAATTTCACTAGCGAATACCTGTTGCATGGTTTTCATTTAATTATCTTTAACTCTTAGCGTCCTACACACATACCGCATCCTTTTTTAAGCTTCGTGTTTACCACAAACCATTTGAACTATCGTTCATAAGTATTAAATCGAGAAATCGAAAAGTCGAGAGTGAACAAGTACCTTCTAGGCAAGTATGGTCCATCGTAGATCTCATCGTCACTTACCATAAGGTGAGATAGAGATCAAATACTTGCCTATAATGTAATAAAAAAAATCACAGATTAGTAATCGAGTACTCAAGAGATACTCAATCTTTCAATTCCTTCTTAACTGTTTGAAACGTAGTTATAATCATTCAATATAGTCATGTTAATGACTCAAATGACTGATAATATTTTAAAGCACCAAAGTGAGCTTGAAAAGAGGGTCAAAATCTATTAATCTTCACCTGCCATTTCAATATTCAATACACTATAACACCACCAAATCGAAAATCCCAATCCAATTATCCACACCTCGCACAGTGCGCCGTCAAATAGAATTTCAGCACGATACAATCAAATACCAAAAATGTGTCCATTGTTGCAGGCAAGTTCCGTCGAGAGTTTCACAGATCATACTTCAAATGCTTCTGCTGCTGTCAGAGCTCGGCCGCGGCCGACCAGAACGGGACTTCGTTCGCACCAATCGGGAGCTCGAGAGCTGGGACAACAAGAACGGTGGTACGTCGAAACGACTCATCCTATAGCTACAGACTCACGCATCTGTCCCCGTCCAATCACAACATACATAGAGACTACGTTCGCAACACGAATACGTCATTCATCGAACAAATGAACGGCAACCGAAGACCGAAGCTAAGGGATGACTCCATCAGCGAATCAGCAACAAGATTCACTCTAGCTACAGACGGTTGCAGAGATTGACAACAGGGCAAAGGAATCATATCCGATGTACGTATTAGAGATGGCGTTGAGAACTATATAGCGAGAAGCACGAACAGTATCGATTGTAAGCCTTATTACGATTGCTTTAAGGGCGGCGGGATCGATGAGAGGCACAGCGATATTGCGGATTACAGAGATGCGGACGTGAAAGGGATGGGTGATGATGTTAAGAGCGGGTTTATGTTTAAATTTAATCGTAGTTTGAATAGTTGTCAGATTAAGAGGAAAGTTAATATGATATATTAATAGGCGAGTGGGGTCTGTACTTAAGAATATATTCGTTATGTTGTCACTATAAGTATACTAGGGTTTAAAAAAAATGTGTAAAATATTTTAACAAATGAATCGGTAAGTTATATGGATCAAGTTGATGTATAAAATAATTCTATGAATGATGTTTATTTTTTTTTTAAACAAAACGACCCAGTAACCTTTAGCCGTGCACTCAGTACAGAATTTAATTTTTAAATGTCTAAAAAATTTCTTTATTTCTTTTGGAATTTTGTTGGCCCTGTTAAAATATTTTACACAATTTGGTGTAACACCTTATATATCAGAATCGTTAGAGGCGTGCTGAAATTTCTGAAATCTTACAGAATGGGAAATTCCTTCACGTGGCAAATGGCCATTATAACACATGTAAGCAGAAGACTCGATTTTTTTTAATCGTGTTAGGAATGTATTTCAATGGTTTGTTTCATGAATCAGCTATTAATAAATATATCTTAATTTTAGTTACAAAAACCCCGTTCATGGCGAATCAACCCATTTGTTTTATATCAGATTTAACTGTCATTTTTGTAACAAACAACATGAGCTCAGTCGATGGGGTTGAACCGGTAAAACTGTAACCATTGTCTGTAATTTTAACGTCAGCTAATTTAACAAAATTATTAAATAACCAATACGTAACGTTAAATAACGGTTATAAATAACAGTTCCTACCCCATAAAACGTTATAATTAATGAGTTTGCAAACAGCACACTTGCGGCCAGAGGAAATGACCATGTTTACATAACATCGCGTGTACACTGTTGGCCAATAATATCAGCACCCACATCATAATTTTAGAACTATGGATGACGGAAAGCTATTTCGATTTACATATACAGCTTACAATGTACTGTCGCGGAATGAAAAGATTCGTCACCTCAAAGTCGACTTTTTCTTCTTTTTTTTAGGTTGGCAATTAGCTACAATATAGTGCCTTTTTGCCGGTGTCGAGTAATTAATAATTGTTATTGAATTAAATGTACGCATGTACCCACGATGATAATAATAATGTTGATGAGGATGATGAAGATGAAATGAATCCCCTACCCCTATCAGTAAAGCTGTGGATACATTACTGAAAATTTACAGGACATCTTTGGAGAACTTGAAAAGTCAAGTTATACGTTTTTATTTTAATATCCTTCCCGCGTGAACGTTTATGAACACGCAATGGTTAATATCCCAATAATATTACACATATTTATCAACAACAAAATTTTTTGAAAATAAAACAAAGTTGACGTCTTCACGCTTCAACTTCCCGCTAAAAAGTCCTCCAAAGTCGACTTTTGCTTACAAGAGAGCAAGATCTGTAATGCCAATATTCCAGTGCAAGAAACAGTATTGCCAACTTTTTAGTAATAGCTACGCGTGCACTATATTTCTATGGAATAAAAGTTGTTCTTCGTTTTGCTCCTTTGATTACTCCATCTTTCTTTTTCTTTCTTTATGAAATGAAATACAATTCTTAAAAAAATATTTATGTAATTGACAGACACTGGGATTACATATTTTAATCTTCATATACAAAGAGAATATTATACCGTATATACCGACTACGTTTATATTAAAATATAATATTAATGGCCGGTCAAACCATTAAAACAAGATAAACAAGTTTTCATTTGAGTAAATTTAAACTTTGTTCTCGAACAGTTAAACATCAATTTTCTATGCTACAGATTATTCTGTGGTGTAGTTTGAAAAGGTACCATGGGCTCGCGTAACGTTAAATCAATTTGAAAACTGACGAACCTTTTCATTCCACTACTGTACATATACAAACAGATTATTCTATAGCTAGCACCATCTAGTGTTCGTTTAAGTAAGCGTGTCGAGAATAGATGGAGCTAACACCTAAAAGACCTACGAAATGAATCTATACATATAAATAAAATTGGAGTGTCTGTTTGTAATATTAAAATAACCGCTTTTTACTAAGTGCATTTGGATGTATACACGTTACCTATACCGAAACAACATTTTTTACAATTTTTGTCTGTCTGTCTGTCCGTCTGTCTGTCTGTTTGTTCCGGCTAATCTCTGAAATGGCTGGACCGATTTTGACGGGACTTTCACTGGCAGATAGCTGATGTAACAAGGAGTAACTTAGGCTACTTTTATTTTAGAAAAAAATAGGACCTCACGAAAAAAAATTAAAACCAATGTTGCAGCGCAGCGCCTGATTAAGTATGATAGCAACAACCTGCAATGCGTCCCGCGGGCTCAGAATGGCCGAGCAGGCTGTTGTCAACGGTTATCTTTGTTAAATACCACGCGGACGAAGTCGCGGGCAACAGCTAGTACAAAATAAAATAGAATCAAATAAATCAATTTTATACAATGTGGTACGAAAAATGTCAGCTCTTAAGGCTATATGTTTCTTACGTAATATGTATTTTGATTAGCTTTTTCTGTATGGTAACCTTTAAGAAAACTGTAAATTATTGTAAATAACATAATATTTTGTTTTTAATCCAATATATTTTAGCCGATAATTTTAATAATATTATCAAGCGAACCAGCCAGATCTTCTTATATACATGCATATTGTGACCAAAGATAGTATAAGGTATTGCATTTTAATTAATAATTGTAAATACTTTGTAGTATTATAAATTGGATGCAAGTTATTAATTAATATTTACTTAAGCTATCAATTAAATGCTAAATGTGTTAAATGTTTATGCATTCGTTTTGTTTACTGGCAACTGAATGATAATTCTATAACATAATCATTGCTTAATTTGTTTATTTTTTATTTATTATGTTAATTCTTTTTTCAATTTGTATCACTGAATTTTATAAAACATCACAAAATGTTTGTGCTTCGTTGATCACTTTCATTTTGTTGTTTATGGAAATTCGCGGCCATTTTAAATTATTGTAGACTAGAGTAGAATTTTGTAAGGCTTTTTGGCGGGAAGTTGAATCGTGAAGTTGTCAATTTTGTTTTATATCCCCAAGTTTTTTTGTTTGTTTGACGTATAATGTGTAATATTAGTGGGATATTAACCATCGTGTGGTCATAAACGTGCACGAGTGGAGGAAATTAAAATAAAATGGAATAACTTGACTTTTCAAGATCTCCCAAGATGTCCGGTAAATTTCAGTAAATTAGTACTAATACTTTTATAACAATAATCAAGAAATACTCGACTTTGGTAAAAAAAAATTTTTTTTTTATACATTATAGGCAAGTATTTGATCTCGCTCTCACCTGATGGTAAGTGATGATGAGATCTACGATGGAGCATACTTGCCTAGGTAGGAAGGCGGCAGTAGATCGAGACGCTACATTCACTAGGCACATGCAGCGCAACTGATCCGACCCGCCATCCATGAATGGCAACACCGAACATCATGCCGGAACACGGCTAGGCCGCTTGGCGACATGGCTTTGTTCAGTGGGTGGTGACTAACCACGGCCGAAGCCTACCACCAGTAGAGTTGTCACCTAGTTGGCACCACCCAGGGTCACGTGTAGGGTATCTCGAGGGTACTTAATTCTCCTACGGACGAAGGTGACTCCACCCCACAAATGGCACTATTTTGTAGCCGATTGCCAGTATAATATCTTGTAGTCCACACAGATGATTGAATTAACACCATTTATGCTGCACAAATACTTTATTTAATTAAATTCTTCAAACTGACATACCTATTATTTTTGACAAAGGGAAACGGAAATACCACACTCTTCCCCACTTACTACTATTTGTAACTAAAACAAAACTTCCGATTAACTACTATTTTAAAACAAAAGAAAAAGGAGAAGAAGTTTGTAAAAATGGCATCTTCATTTATTAAAAACCAAATGAGTTAAGTTATATCGTGAACCAGTGATTTTATGTTTTGCGAACTCGAACTATTTATATGTTCGGGTCCATTTTAGACAAGATTATACATTTATTTTAAACCAACAAGTTAAAAAAAAACTGTGTTACAATATCACTGCTAGGTTTCTATTAAAACAAACATTTGTAAGTAAACACGGTTGTATTAGAAATGAATAATTTCATCTTAACAAAAGTAAGGTATAATTCGTTCGTTCGAACAAAGTCGTGTTAGTCACACCATTTATAACTCAAGAACGGGTGGGTCGGTTTTTATGATCTTTTATTTTTTTTATTTATCTCCGCCCCGAATAGCACAATAACAATTGAATATGGGAAAAAAATCTGAAAAAAAATATAAAGAGTTCTCATTTTCTCATAGGTACATTTGATTCTGAGGCGGTAAGAATATCGCCGGAACAGCTAGTAGGTAGAGTGCATAATAAAAATCTTTAGACGTTAATAATTTAATGGAAAAATTAAATTAAATTAAATCAGTATTTCCATTGTAAATAATGGCCATAGTTCAAAGTGGTTTAATGTGTAATTTTTCGAGCTTTTCTACTGTATAGATATTATTATAATGTGTAGACAGAGACGATACGAGAGATAGAATGATTCTAAGTTCAATGATAATCATTAGCCGTGTATCAACTGACAGCACAGTCTCAGTTATTATCCGGTTGCAAATTAAGTACTTAATTAACAATAGTTTTAACTGCGACCTCAATCACGCCATATTTTCAGGACGTCAAAAGCCAGATTATTCGTAAGCAGTTGTGTGGAGAATTTAATGTTTGAAATACTGTCCGCTAGAGGCGCTGTTCAATTTGCCATACAATTGTGTCTGAAGACGTAAACTATAAACTATACAGTTAGCTTACGAATAATCTCGCTCTTGACGTAAACAAAACGCAAACTTTCCGAGTTATTCCCACAGAGAGTCATAAAGCGGTAAACTTTGCTCTCAAAGTGAGGGTTTAAGTGAGAATATGTGTATTTTTACTTAATCTCTGTAGTGATATAAATTGAGATTGAGGGATAATGGATTCTGTATCTAAATAAAATATTAAATAAACAATAATTAGATACTTGGTCCATTACGCAGTATTTGCCATCGAGATTGGTCGGAAACTAAAAAAAAAACGGCTATGGCACACTGAACCATTGTTTTGCTAAACACAAACATAAATAAATTTTACGTGAAATAAAGATTTTTTATTTTAGCATCGTTCGTTCTCACCCTCAATTACCGCAATAAAATCAACTGCATAAAATATATTGGTTGAATCTGGAAATTGAATCGTTGAATGCAGTATTTCGTAGCTCAAACAAGAACTAAGACAGACGCTATTATATCATTGAAAAAGGTACTCTATTTAACAGTATTGACCGCAGAATTTTGCACATACGTCATCGCGACTACTACTACACAAATCGGCTTGGGTTTTTGAGCTTCAGTAAGTTGTTCGCGACACACCGACTATTTATATCTTCGTCTGAGACCAACCCTTAGACCAGGGATTCCCAAACTATTTTGGGCAATTGACCCTTTTTCCAAAATGAACTGATACCTTAGACCCCCATAGCCAAATTACTTTAAAAATCCTATCTCTAGATTTTTTCCTATTAATATAAAATAGTAATTTCATCTTGTACATACTTGTGCACGCTTATCGACTTCTTGAGTTTTTTAAAAGTACAACAATGATACTTCCTACTAAAATATTAGTCATTCTTATAACAAGTTGGTACACGTAACGTAACTTAAACAGTATCTTGAAAGTTTCAAATAAGAAC
Source organism: Pheosia gnoma (assembly GCA_905404115.1). NCBI lineage: Eukaryota > Metazoa > Arthropoda > Insecta > Lepidoptera > Notodontidae > Pheosia > Pheosia gnoma. The sequence goes on along the minus strand of FR989919.1, from coordinate 972,765 downwards.
TTGTGTTAATTAATAGGGGTCTATTTTTAGACCTCGTCGCCTCCCAAAATCAGGTTTCGTTTATGTCGACCCCTGAGAACCGTTAGGGTCGATATCGACCACTTTGGGAATGTCTGCCTTAGACGGTATTCAAGATCCATGCATTTTCAAATACACTGACGTTTCAATTAACTAAATTGAAATGTTTAATAGATGAACGCTCAGTGTACCTCTACCTTTGTATATATGTTAGCGGTAAACATGGCCGACCATTTTAATCTTAAGGTTAGACACATAATTAATTATCATCGACTGGAGAAAATTATGTATCTACCTTTGTATCGGTAAAATGATATTGTACAAAATTATATGGAGTAAAATATTGACACTGACTATTTATTTCTACCTTGCTAATCCCACTAATATTATAAATGTGAAAGTATGGATGGATGTTTGTTACTCAATCACGCCAGAACGGCTGAACGGATCTGGATGAAATTTGATACAAAGATAGATTATAGTCTGGAATAGCACAGAGGCTACTTTTTATCCCGTTAAAATGCACGGTTCCTATGGGATAGCATACAGGAACCGTACATTTTCAAAAGGACATAGAGGAAAAGGACATACTTTTTAATCGCGGGTAACACCGCTGGGCGCCGCTAGTGTTTAATATCCAAGACCACTCAGACCAGGACTCACGGAAAATGCTAAGATATTATAATTCGGTCAGTCACCCATTTACTGTCGAAGACTTTACTAACAAGGCTTCAACCTTAGACCTTACCCTACCTTAGGCCATTTAAGCGGCACTGGGCCAGCGTGGTAAACTATGGCCTAAATCCTCCCCATGTTGAGGAGGCGCGTGCCCGGTATAATGGCAAAAGCCTCGCCCCCTATTGGGACCAAATAGCATCGGTGAATTGTAGGAGTACCTCTACCTACCCCTTCGAGGATTGCAGGGGTGATGATGTATTTAGTAATTTAATTAAATAATCCATACCTAACGGTTCTCATAACTTTCGACGACGGTATTTGCTCCCAATGTAATAGGAGGCGATCCCATTGCCATTGTACCGGGCACACTGTATTTTTTTATAACCAAAGTCTTTCTTACCTTTGGTTAACAACCATATGCAGTTCAAAATAACAGATGTCCAACTAGATATAGATAGCCTGATTTGTATTCTTATTATTATTATTTTATTACATTATAGGCAAGTATTTGATCTCAATCCCACCTGATGGTAAGTGACGATGAGATCTACGATGGAGCATACTTGCCTAGGTAGGAAGGCGGCAGTAGATCGAGACGCTACATTCACTAGGCACATGCAGCGCAACTGATCTGACCCGCCATCCATGAATGGCAGCACCGAACATCATGCCGGAACACGGCTAGGCCGCTTGGGGACATGGCTTTGTTCAGTGGGTGGTGACTAGCCACGGCCGAAGCCTACCACCAGTAAAAATGTACAGCCAGTGATGATCATTGAATCGTCATGGAAATGGATCAGTCTAGTATTCATATAAAAAAGTCGACTTAAGTCGAGTGTTCATCATGCATCATCGGTGATTGCTGCATTGTGTCCGTGTACCCACTGATATCACCGAAGACACGCGGATATCAGCGGCGCAGTTCTAACATACAAGCCACAGACTCAATCATTGATAGATTCGGACAGAAAATAAATGTTGGCGCTTTGTATTTGTTTGAAACTAATTCATATTATTTAGCATAGTTCTATTTTTTTTAATACTTTATGATAAATTATAAAGTAAAATTAGATGATATAGATTGGATTCATACCTCAACGTATGCTGATCCAAGTCGTATTAGAATAGAAAAAATATTGTACAATAAAAAAAGAAAAAATATTCCCTTTTTTCTATTACGTTTGCAATGGTAGTCCCCTTGATCCTACTCGTATAACGGACAAAATAAAATGGTTTCCAAACAGGTAAAATATAAGCTATAACAAAAATAGCATAAAATATTTTCACCGATGTATTAGTAAGTTATGGATTACGTTGACTTAATTGTGTAAATGATGTTTGTTTTTTAGGTAAATGATGTTTGTTTTTTAGGCAAGACAATCCAGTAGCCTTTATTCGTGCGCTCAGTATTTCATTAATTATTTAAATATCTAATAAATAGTTTTTTTTCTGGGAATGTTATCTTTATAACCTACTGTTGGTCCTGTCAAAATATTTTACACTATTATTGTTGAGCCTTATATGTAGGGCCCTGTCTAGCCTATTGCTATGTCTACGGCGGGTTTATGAAAGCAGTGTGGTATACAAAAGTTTGCTTTGTCGCGCATTGTTCCGGCCCCAATGTTTTGTGGCGGCTGTTTTATGAAAACCAATGACAAAAGAATTGAAATATTGCGCTGTTCTTTAACTAGATGGGAAAATGCGAGATTTGGGTGAACCTTGGAAGTTAATATTCACCTGAGAGATTATTGTGCAGAAGCAGTGATAGCCAAGTTGGTAAAACGCTTGCCTCGGTAACGAGGATCGCAGGTTCAAACCCCGGCTCGCACCTCTGAGATTTCTGGATTTCATGTGCGAGTCTCATTTTCAACCACGATCATCACTTGCTAAACGGTGAAGGAAAACATCGTAAGGAAACCTGCATGTCTGAGAGAAAGCCTCGAAAGATGTGTGCAGTCCACCAACCCGCACTGGGCCTGCGTGGTGGACTATGGCCTAGTCCCCCCTCGCATTGAAGGGAGGCCCGTGCCCAGCAGTAGGACATTAAAAAGTGAAAAAATATACACGGTGTAGCATAGTCACGAAAACGTAAAGTAAAGATTACACTTGATGCCTATAAAGTCATGGGTTACAAATGTTGTCGTTTTTGAGCGCGCAATGTATCGTTAACCACGCGGTTAAAACACAACGTTCTGCGCGATACCCGATTCATGCGACGAAAACAGCTGATTTACGAGCACGCTCGATTGCATACTCGATTACGATACATTGCTGTTTTAGGTCCAAATTATTTATCATAGTTGTTTTTGTTCAAAATTCGCGTTGAAATAGTCTTAGATTATGATTTCATACAACAGTCAATTTAAAAATACTGAAAAAAATGCATAGAACTCATGAAAAGATCAACGATAAATTCCAACTCTGGTAGTTCCAAGATCATGAGTTGAACCCATGGTATCAGTTTTCGTTACGAAGCGACTTACAGCCTGTATATACCTAGGGGGGAGCTTATAAATGTAATTTACTGCTTTTTATAGGGACTAGGGATCCCTAAAAATGGCTTAGGATTTTGTAACTTTTTTGACGATTCATAAGTACTGTACTTAATGGTTTACATGAATCCCACTAATATTGTAAATGTGAAAGTTTGGATGGATGGATGGATATTTGTTACTCAATCATGCCAGACCGGCCGAACAGATCTGGATGAAATTTGGCACAGAGATAGATAATAGTCTTGAATAGCAGATAGGCTACCTTTTATCTCCGTAAAATGTATGGTTCTCGTGGGATAGTGTTGTTTTAATTTTTCATAGAGCAAAGGATCGACATGATTTTTTTGCATAGGTTGTGGTAGTTTAGGGGTCAGAAAATGACAGGCTAATTTTTATACCGAAAAAAAGCACGGTTCCTATGGGATAGCATACAGGAACCGTGTTTTTTTAAACTTAACTTTTTAATCGCGGGTAACACAGGGAGGCGCAACTGGTGAAAAATATTCTGATTCTGATTCTGACAAAATACAGATCATAATATCTTACTCCTTTGACCCCGCGGCCTTGGTTGTAGTATCGCAATTTCCACACGAAAAACTCGCAAAAGCGAAACTTTGTCATTGTTCAAAGTAACAACAGCAAAAGAATTTCTGTTATTAGTTTGCTTAATCGCTTTAATAAATTAGTTCAGCGCTTTATAAAAGTTTGTCTCGCGACGTAACAAAGATGAATTGATCGCTTGTAAAGTTTTATTTAACAATTCATTTGTTAATGCTCATTGGATGCTATACGTTTAGCTATTGTAGCTAATATTTTTTTGCATACTTTTTCAGAGCCTTTAAAAATGAATCGTTGAACAGACGAAGTGTGGGCTCTTCCCAAACTTTTGTTACTACTTGGTTTTACATAGATAGAGTTGTGTTTATATATTTATGTTCAAAGGATATGTTTTAATCTGATTTTGTTAGATAAAGGAGCATTCTATAGTGCGCAAGACGCGCAAGACGATTCCAATAAGCGCACCAAGGAGTATTGACTACAAGAAATGAGTTATGTATCGAATAACAATATAGATGTTACATTCAACATTTTATTTTATTTATTTAACTGTAGTCAAATCTTTTGAGAATCTGACAGAGTCTGTAGGGATTCAGTTAAATTTAACCAGAGTTTCATTATCAACTTTAATTATTTAATCTCATTTTCAACCATGATTATCACTTGCTTATCGGTGAAGGAAAACATCGCGAGACAACCTGCATGTCTGAGATGTGAAGTCTGCCAACCCGCACTGGGCCAGCGTGGTGGACTATCGTCTAATCCCCTTCGTATTGAAGGGAGACCCGTGCCCAACAGTGGGACATTAAAAGGGCTGGTATTATTATTATAATCAGAGTTGGTACACTCCTGCCTTAATCGATACATGGCGATCGAAAAGAGAGAGAGATAACACCTTTCTGAGGAAATGCAGACGTCATTAGATGGATTTTCGGATTGCACGTTCCTATAGGTATCATAGAGCGTGATTTTCTAGGAGCGCCTCTATCGGCAATGCCTTTGATTCGTGACCGCTAATGACCACATTGGAGTGTGAAAGGCCTTCATCAATAGTCTCTCGACTTCATCTATTCTATTGGAATATCCAGGAATTAGTTTTAATCTGGATACGACTAGGCGGGTTTATGTATACAACGGTTTTTGTTTATTTTTAAGATACACCCCCCTAAATATATGATCTTTATGCTGCTAGGTTATTGTGGGCCGCACGTAAAATGCCATTCCTATGGAGAAGAAACCAGCAAACGCTATAGTTCACCTCACTTTTTAAAACATTATGGCTTCCATCGTTTTTGTCTATGATTTTGCAATAGAGTGTAAAGAGACACTTTTCTGGTATGGTATATAAGAAAAAAAAATAAACAAATGAAAAATGGTTACATTTTCAAAACTAAGTAGGTTCAATTGACAAATGACAGCGCTCAGTAGGTCTGGGTAAACGACTAAATAATCCCTACAGAGACCAAGCTACATACGAAGGCTCGCTGCGAGTCCACTCACGCGACCTATACAGCCC